>OY728147.1:1629187423-1631587423 GCA_963277665.1 Viscum album
TTAGTGAACCTAAAAAAGAAGTAAATAGCTATATATTGTTAATATAAAAAACTTTTAAATCATATCATATCCAATATGATAATCAATTTCACAAGATTCAAATAAAAAAACCAAAATAGGAATACATGACATATGTAAATTCCATATAAAAAATTTACCAAAAGGCCAAATGAATCTTAGTAGCATCACACGTCTCATCTTTGTCCCATGCTCTCCGACTTCAATGACGAATATCACGTCCCTGAAGGAAGATTCCTTACCTAATCATTACCTGTAGTCATATAATCTGTTTAGGCCCAAAATAATTACCCAAATAGGGTGTGATACTAAATCCCAGTAGGCAACCACCAAAGGTATGTTTCATAAAATTAGTTAATATATTTTGTTTTAAATTCTTAATAAGAATAAATTAAGAAAGGAAGATTTCAAAATTAAAAATATCTTACATGATCTAGGTTCCATTTCATATCTATTTACCATTTCAATTACTTATAAATTTATTAGTCTTGAGATCCATCTCAAAACAGGCTTCCCCTGTGTAATTGGCAGCACAATAAATGCATCAGAAATCCATCTAATCTGGTATGAGTGAAGAATGAATCCAATATCGAGCTTCATATTGACATACATATCATATGTCATTCCATTTATAATTCAACATAGAAACTGATCACGTCCATGACATTCTTATGTTGGAACTCGTGTATCACTCTAGGAGAAAAATCAACCAACACCCTATAAGCTCATCCCTGACATACCCCTCTGGAACACGATATCTCTCAAGGTGAGGTATAAAATCCCATAATATCACATCCATCCTCATGGCTCCACAAGATATGCTTGAGTATCACCATTTTTATAACAGTCTAATTCAAATTAATTCCATGAATGGTATTCTCAAAAGAATCCATCAATCAAACGAATTTTATGTTTAACCATAATGAGTCCATCTCAGGAATCCATTAATAGTTCCATTTATCACATGTGGGTTAATTACATTTAACCATTTAGTCCATCCATGTCATCCTAAAGTGGATCAAGGTATCACCCATGGTATAAAGGTCAATAGACACATGATTTTATCCGAGGAATTCTATGCTGAGTCCATAAGTCACTCTAGGCTATTTATCATCTTACCCTTTAAATTTCATTTCACATGTCATTTAATAATCCATGGTAAAAAACAAGAGCATCTAAAAAAAACTCACCTCAAGGGGTTTCCCAAGAATATTCTAACCTCATAAGGAATGGAATTTCATTTTCTGATATGGGTGTATTTTTTATAAATAAAACATCTAGAAAGAGGTGTTATCCCCAAAGAGCATTACCCACAGTTTTATAAACCATGGGTATAGCTTGATTTTGTTTTCATATAACAATGGGTTATAATAAACTATGGGTATATAAATTCTATACTAAATGTTTTTTTCTAAACTGTTGATATTGATTGGGGAACAAATTTTTACCAACCATGATCACCCCCCTCTATCATTGGGCCACAAGCCCCCCCCCCCCCCCAATGCTCTCCTCCCACCTTGTGTTTATCTCACCCAATGCTAGTTCTCCTCCACTAGTCAATGATCATCCTCACTTCTCCTCCTCTTCCTCAGGTCGGCACACATCCTTCCTCCTATTCCTTCTATCGTCAATCATCCCCTCCTAGGTCTCACATCCTCGCAAACCCGACACAATCTTTGGTTGAGAATCCCCTTCCACGTTTTTTCTAATTTGGATATTATTTAATTGTGAGTCACTAATATTATTCTATTATGGTTAATTGATTCATTATTTATTTTTAGTTATGTTGATTTTTTTTCTGATTTGGTTATTCTCTGACAGTGAGTCTCTAATATTATTCTACCTTGGTTAATTGATTTTTTTCAGTTTTGTTGATTTTTTTTTTATGATTTGGATATTCATGGATAGTGTGTCCCTAATATTATTTATTCATGGTTAATTTAATGGGTAATGATCATATCAATATTTCAATGATAACATGTTCTTCAATATTGATAATAAATTCACATTGATTCACGCTAGTCTCTTGTTAATTACATTTTATACTAGGATGAGTAGTCTTTGACACCATTCAATTAAATGAAACCACAATATCAACTCAACATGATCCTTCTACCTTTTATTTATTTTATCCAAACACTTTTTTTGATGTAAATATTTTAAAATTGGTTTCTATCCCATGAGGGAAATTATTTAATTGAAATATATATTTATCTATTTGATATGATATGGGATCAAAAAAAATTACATTATTAATTTTTCTTAGGTTAATATTTTTCACATAAAATATCTAAAATAATTGTTTTCATTTGAGATGGGTTAGTTTAACTTATAACAAACATGTATAAATCAGTAATTAATTTGATATTTTAGGATATAACTTTAAATATATTTTTCCTAGTGAAATATTATTTTCCTCTATTATAATAATCCTTTCCCCCTATATTGTAGCCTTATAATATTTTGTATAATTTCTTTATTATAGAAAAATTTTAATTCAATATGCTCAAATTATAAAAACACCATAAATATCCTTTAAATCTCAATCATTTATTTCAAATATAGCTCTACATAAATTTCATAGATTGTGAAAATCATTATTTTTAAGTAGAGAACCCACCCTTAAGAAAAAATAATTTAGGAAAATGCTTTTTTCTGTTTTCTACCATTCACCATAGACATAGTGGGATAATGAGAATTTCATGACCTTTATACATTGAAAGAGTTTTATTTAAAACATGTATTATGAACTAAATTATTATTAGTATGTAAGATTATTTCTCAATTATGTGATACAATATTATGGGAAGTCATTTTCCTTCATTTGAATGATAATATCATGCTCTTCTTGGTGTCATAATCCTAAAATAAAAATTGTGTTGTGTTATCTCATTTTATATAAATTTGGGAAGTTCTATCATTTCATGATTCATGATTCTTTTATCTAACATCCTTTTTTAGACACATAATATTTTGCATGTTATTTTTAGTACCAATAACTCAATTCTTTCCTTCATAGTCCTTCTTTAAATTTTTCATTTCTTATTTATACATTTTTCATGATGCCTAAAATATTTTCTATGCGGCATCACCAAGTTTTTATTGACATCTTGTTGAAGAACACTGACATCGATAAAAATATTGATAATTATTCAAGAGCATAGAAGGATTATCTAAAATTAATATCAACATTATATTTCATAAATGAATTATATTGAAATTCTTAAGTAACGTAAAAATATAATAAATTACATATATAAATTATTTTATCCATTTCATTCATATTTTTTTAATGGTGTTGGATATTTCAACACTTTTATGTAATCCCACTTATATAGAATTTTTCACATCTTCTATATTTAATTTTAGATATAGATGACCCTTGATACCTCAAAAAAATTATTTTATATATAATTGGCGATAGTCCTTACAATATATATAAATTGAAAATGAATATCACTAAAAAGTTATTTTTATCACCATATGGTTAGGGTTTGTTATATAATTCATGAACATGTTAATTATTACAACATATACCACCTTGACCACATTTATTTAGTTGTGTAACTTTCTATACATTGGGATTTGACTTCATCTTACATCTCATATTTTATAATTTTTTTTACACATGTTATTAAAAGGTATGGTATAAATACTACAAACATTGTATTTTGGTTAGACCCCCTACAATGGATTCTGCACGATAATTGTCTTATAAATTATTGTGGCATAGTTATTAAGTATATTTACACCCCTATAATAGATAATCTAATTTATACTAGTTAAACCACATGAAATACAACTCTTATACCTCTATTGTTTATAACATCAAATATCATCTGAAGCTTCAAATTCTCACTATTTTCACACTAGAATGTTTATCATTTATTATTTATTATGCCATATTTTTAGACTATCCCTCAAAATATTCAATGATTGTAAACCATATTGATTATTATCTTTCTTATATGATGGATGTGTGTATTTATCAGGTCTAATAATTTAAGAATATTATCACTTTATTATTCATGTCTTTTTATTTTTTTATTTTAATGATATTGGTGGTTGATATAGTTCTTAAAATTATTGAACAATTTATATGGAATCTTATATAGTATTTATAAAAGGAATATATATGGTATATTATATAAAATTATCTTAAATATGTACCCTATTTATGGAATATATGTTAGAAACATCGGATGAGTGATAGGACCTGACTACTTATATGGATTTTTGTGTGGGGTAGGATTTTAAAATAAATACATGTTATACTCATTCCCCCAATCCAAATGATGGTATGTAATTTTCTAACTATATTGGTCTATTTTATTTTTGGATGGGCCATTTGAACCATAACATATTTATACACATCAACACTTTTGTGTTGTCACATATATGTAAATGTGTGAGTTATTTACATGTACTCATATTTACTTCAATGGGAGGTAGACCGGAATTAAAATTACATTATCTATGTTATGGATCATGGTGTGAAGGATATGTATAATACCTCTTTGTATAGGGATTTTTGATCCTTATATAGTATGGATATTTAAATTATCTTATAGTTTACCTACATATATTTCTTTTAAATTGATCACAAATTATTTTCAATTATATTTTTTTAAATTTGAATATATGTTTAATCATTTACTATTTATATCATTATTATGCTGAGACATGGTTGGTGGTTCCTTGAAAAGTATTGCATGTTCACACATAGCATGCACACCTCGGTGGACATGAATCCTCTCTTTTAATTCTTTTCGTTCACTTGTATGTACTAGTAGATCTTGTATCACCATAGTCAAGCATTATTTTTTGTTATATAATTGAGATGAATTTCCAATTTTTTGTTGATACTACTAGTGGTGGTTATTGTTCTTTCTTATCTCTTCACTTATTCCTCTTAATCTGACATTTCTCTTTACACGATTTTGATTGAATTATATATTGTATTGTATTTTTTTTTCTTTTTTTCTTTTTTTAGTTATGTATTCATTCATATAGAGATATCTATATGCAGTTTCTATTATTTTCTATTCATTATAGGGACTATATGGTTTTAATTTTATTTCTAGGATGTTGGAATTATGATTCTATAATTCTAGATTTCTATTAGACAATGGACATTAATTTTCTTCATAATAAAGTTGGAAAAAACTTCCTTAAACATTAACTCAAGACCAGAGGTTCTAGATAAAATTCCACGGGGATTTGGGAGCACTCTTAATATAGTATTGTACATGATTCGGGTTATAAAAAATGAGGCACATGCAATAAAAATGTGAATTGGATTTAGAAATTATGATTTTATATTATAATTGTTTTAATTTTTTTGTGTATAACCCATTATAACGTTTTTGTGGTATGATATATTCTCTTTGAATTGAATTTTTTCCCTCAAAAAACAATTATTTTTTACAAAATTCATGATATTTTAATTCATTATTTTAATATTTGACATTCTAGACACAATTTAAATGTATTGTAATGAATGTTTCAATTATGGATTAAATTAATGATTGTATTAAAACTTTTTTTCATTGTTATAGAATGGTTAGAAGAAAAATTTATCATATCGATGGGATTTCAACCGCGTTTCAAAATAATATTTATAATTTGTTAGATTTTTCATTTAACAATGCTCTATATAGAGGTTGTATATAATGTCCATGAAATAAATGTCTCAGAATAATATGGTTATTATGGGAATAAGTTAGCTACCATTTAATGATATTTGGTTTTCAAAAAAACAATTATTTTTGGTATCACCATGCAGATATGAGTCAATATTATATTAGTCATAAATTAAATGAATGAAGTTACTTAGAGAATTTTATATTTGATCAGATTCCATTTATGCATCATTCTGAGAGAGATAGTATGTCAAGGAAAGAATGAAATGATATCTATACACAAGAAAAAAATACAGAATATTATGATTTTGAGAGACTGAAAATTTTATTTGATGATGCTATAACTCTAGTATATCAGGAATTTACTTAAGTGACTAAGTTAGAATTTTAAAATTGTTATGTCATTGGAAAACCATGTATAGAATTTCTAATAATTCAATTACCGATTTTATTACAATTTATGAATTACATTATCCATAATGGGGTAGATATTCCCCCAAATCATTACATTATTTGTAAGTAAATTAAGAAGTGTTTATTTTTTAATAATAAATTCCATGCATGTCCAAAAGATTTCAGTTTATTTGGGGGGGGTAAGATGATTGTAATTGTTGTAATGAATGTATTACATCTTGGTTGAAGAAAATTGAAGATGGAACACCATATCGTGGGCCACATAATGTAATTTGGAACTTTTCTTTAATTCCCAAACATCAATATTAATTCATGTCTGAATAAATATCATCCAATAGGTGATCGAATGATGTTTATAGAATAAAAGTTAATGATGAGTTTGTTCATCCTAAAGATGGATAAGCATGGAAGACATTTTATGGAAATCATCCTAATATTGTAGGTGAGTTTAGTCATTTCAGGTTGGGTCTATCATGTGATGGTTTTAGTCCGTTCGGTCAGATTGTTACAATTCACAGCAAGTGGACTATTTTTATTCATGTTTATAATCTTTCATTCTAGATTTTTATGAAAAAAACCTCACTGTCTTGAGAATACTAATCTTTGGACTATTTGATACTAGTAATGATATATATGTATACTTCTTACCTTTAATAAATGAGTACAAAACATCTTTTAGATTTGGGTCTACAGACATTCAATGATTGTTCAAAGATTATGTTTCAGATGCATGCTTCTCTTATATGAACTATGGATTATTTCAATAATTATAAAATAATTTATGAGTGGAGAACGAAGGGAAAACTTCCATATCCATTTGTTATGGATAATACATTGTCAATAAGGACTAAATATCAATGCTGTTTCAGTTTCATGGGGCATCTACGATTACTGGAAATGGATCATCAATACCTGAAGAATCGTCAGAGGATTGAAAATAATTTTTATACTGGACAACCACCTCAACATATTTCAGAATGTGATGTGCATAATGAATTAGAATATTTTAGTTTTTCATTAGGGAAATGAAAAATTAAATCTATTAAGAGGAATAAGGTAGACACTAAATCCATTTTCAATTGGAAAAAGAGTTGTAATTTTTTTGAGTTTTGATATTAGTATAACAATTTTTTATGTAATTTTTTATATGTAATGAATATTGAGAAACATATGTGTGAAATGTTTCATGAAATTCTTATGAATATCAAGGGTAAGGCCAATGATGACTCTTTATCTCATCAAGACTTATTGAATTCAGGTATTCGACCATAACTACATCATGTGGGTATCTGTAAAAACAAATAGAGTGATCCATGTTCTTCTTATGTTATGGAACCAGTAAAGAAAAATAAATTTATCTTAGTATTGGTGAATATCATGGATCTTTATGTCTATTCCATTAACTTATATAATGGATTCTACATAAGATATTTGAATCTAAAATCCGTATAAAATCAGGATTATTCCATCCTTATTCATGAATTGATTCAAATAATATTTTGGACATTTCATTCCAATATTGTAAGGGTGAATCTGATTTAGTTGAGAAGTTTTTTAGATACCTTTGTTTTAAAAGTTTAACCAAGTTATTCATTATTATGAAATAGAAACATGTTCCTTTAATTGTTTTTTATTTGGAAAAAAAATTACTTCATACATTTTCATCTACATGATACATTTTTCTATTCAACATCCACCTACGACACTTGTTGGGGGAACTATCGCTTTTTTGTGGATGTATCCAACAAAAATAAATATCTGCGCAATGAAAGCATATATCTGAAACAATATTATCTTGAAGGTTTTATAGTGATGGGTAATCTGGCCCAAGAATATTTTCATTTTTTGTTCAAAGAATTTGTCTGATGTGAGCACCACACATTATCGGCCAATGAGAAATGAAAATGAGAAATATGTGGAAATTCAGACCTTGTTTCCATATCTTCCCCAAATAGGATGATTTTATAGTCCATAAACATTTCTTATATTGATCTTTGAAGACTGTGATATGGAACAGTGCACAATCTAGTTTAATTGTGGTTCATTCGATTTCTATATCATGTATATAATTTGGATATCTATATGCTATCTCATACTATGTAATTTCGAATATACCATATACTTTTATTATCTTTTTATATAGGGAAGATAAAAAATATTATATGTAGAGTTTATAGGAGTTTTCCTTTGAGAAAGAGAGAGGCTTTCATATCCAAGAGTTTCAATCATGGTTTAAATAAAAGTAATGACCAATACATTAAATCTTTAAAAATAAAGATATCCATTTATCAGTATTACTCATATCAATTTGAGGTATTTAGTTTACCAGCTAACTTTGTTTCTCATGAATTAAGAGTGTTTGTATTTGGCCCCAACACATTGGTTCAGGATTACATATAGGTAATAATAAATGGATATAAATTTTTCAGAACTGATAGAGCATTCAAAATGGGAACACAACATGATGACCTTATATTTACTAATAAAAAAATTGTTTTGAAAGTGCATTATATAGTCGACCTTGATATGAAGATGTGGATTGTTATGGACTGGTTGATAAAATATTGTTTTTGGATTACTACTATCATGATCGGGTAACTAGGATAAAATTTAAATTGTTTGATTCAATGATGCGACATGGAACATTTATTAATGATTGTGTATTCAGATTTATTTATATGATTTGATTCCATCACTCTGATGAACCATACATTTTGGAATCATTGGAAAAAACAAGTGTTTTATATGAAAGATTATCTAAGAAATTTTTATGATGTCATTAAGGAAGTAATCCCAAGACATATTTTTATTGATTCTGTGTATTAAATTTTCACCATTCACTACCCCATTGTTTTTAACAAAATAATTCCATTTTATGACCAAACTTTTCCCATTGTGATTGTTAATTTTTATCTAGATGTAGTGAGTGGTAATATATTGAAGCAACGATTACATGTTAAATGTAAATACAGTTTACCTTGACAAGAGTTTCTTAGGATGGTATTAATTTAATTACTTTAATTTAATTTTGGTTTTTGAATGATATGACTATTTTAATGATGTTTGGTTTCATTATAGTTAATTGTATTTATCTCAATTCAAATAACTTGGTTTAAAACTGTTATTATAAAAAAGGTATTACTTGGTTTTAAATTATCATTTCTGAAAGTGGGTATGACATTTTTTGTTTCTATGACCTATAATTTGAATGGAATATTTTTAATTTTTTTTAAATGTACATTTCATCCTTTTGCATATTATGATGAAAAATACAAAATTTCTCAATAAGAGATTATTTGACGTTGATCCTAATATAAGAGAGTGTGGGCTTCCATCATTGAGTATAATAATTGTAATATTTTTCATCTTCATGACATATAATGTAATGTTCATATTCATTATCAATTTCATTAGGTTATACATCTCTATAGCTTCCTCCTACTTGCATGGGTTAGAGTAGGTATCCTTCTAAACCAAGACGGAGCACCTATCTTACCACTTCTAGCACCGACCCATCAGTGGACATCCTATCTACCAAACATGGTCATCCTTCTCTTTACACTCATGGGATGTTCCAATCCATGCCCCCTCAATCATCTCAATTATCCTCTTCTTCCCATTCCACATCAACACTGACCCGACTGATGTTCCCAACATTACCATTTTTATATCGATACATGTATCCCCAGACCCACTACCTATATACTGACATGTCTATACCATCTCCTTTTACTACCATCCATCCTACATATATTGACTTTTTCCATCACATTCTATATTAGTGCTTCACGATTATCCAGAGAATGCACTGGAATAGATACTTCCTTCAGAGGCTGCTGATCTAGCACAGTCCAAGGATTCCTCAAAACATATTCAACATTCTAAATTTGCTTTTATTTTATAATTACTATATAAAATTATATCATTTCATTTTTTTCCTATTGTTTCATCACATAACTCTTCTTTTTCCCCTCTTACCTTATTCAGTGGTTTCTTGTAGTAGGTGATGTGGGCACACTCCTATTCGGGAATCATAGAATACCAAAAATCAGATTTTGGTGGAATAAAATTCTCAAAATCAATCATTATGTAAATATTCTACATTGTGTTGATGTTTCATGGACACATTATCCAAATACAATGATATCATCCTGGTGGAACCAGTAACAAGAAAACAAATCAGTGATTACATCAAGGATAGATAATGGGAGTAGATATGGGTAATAAAATTATGTACATTTATATTTATATTAGAATTGTATTTATATGAATTAGCATGCACCATGAAGAGTCGGGTTAACATTCCTAATTGTGATGAAAACAACCATCTTGGATGAGTGATATGGGAGCATTTTAGTTGTCATACAATCATGAGTTAAATAATGGTTGGAAGTGCTGATTGGGTACCAATATAGAGGGTGTACCCACATATCATTACGACCCAAAAATTAAATATCAAAAAATGATCGCACATTGTAATACTAAATAGCATATGGTACTACCAATCATTAATGGTTAGTATAAAAAATTTAGTTCTTATTAACTATAATTATTTTTTAGGAAGCATCCTAAAATGAAAAAAAAAGAACAACGGTGGAATGATATTTCTACACACAATAGGGCACACTACAATTCCCGAGCATGAGAAGCACCAGGTAAATTCATATGAATTAAAAAAATGAATTCATTTATATTGTTACTTAGTTACTTTCTCCTATCCAATTAGACCAAAACCAAGATCACACACCTCAATATCCAAAATAAACAACATCATCAAAAAACCATGAAAAAATTTATTCATAAATGTTTTTTATTGCAACCATTGATAGATTTATATTCACTAATATTTTTAATTGATAACATTTCGTGATAAATTAATCCTAGATTCCCCTTGGTTAGTACATGTTTCCAAGAAATTCCATCTTATAGTAGTAGGGGATGGATGTTCTATTTTTCTATAAAAGTATCAAAATTTACTAAAATTCACATCAGAAAACCAAAAAACATTTATGAGTTTCAATTACATCCATGTTTGTAGGTTTGTGATGTAGCTCACTTGAATCCAGATTTCGGCATTTCTCATATATGGTTTTGATACATATTTTTTCATTTCTCATTTTCATCAAGCTATATTGGGCCTCAATGGTCTTGTACCTCATGCCATATTATTTTTCTTCAACAGAAAAAAATATGGAAGTGTAGAATATGAACAAAATTAATAATAAAATATAAGTATTTTATTTATATTTAAATAATTATACGAAATTAATTATTTAATTTGATGTTTATAATTTCAAAAGTCTACCTTGGTGGCCTTCAATGAGAAGGAACCTGAAAACATTGATCAACATGATCGTTTGAGTTAGGTGTTGAGTGTGGAGCACCTGGGGAGAGTCTAATGTAGATCAGTCAGAAACATTGTTCCTTCTAGGTAATGTTCTTTAGCAGGCTCTGCTAAAGCCTCTTACACCTAATGACGTGCAGAAGCTACAGAGGAATAGAATATATATTTAGAGGAGCATTAAATAAGTAATTTGTTGACTAAATATTTCAAGAATGTTATGTCTATTTTTATTCAGTCACAACAATATGAGGTTGATGATACATTTCAATCATGTATGGAATCAAATATCTCATTATATGATGCCTTGGGTGATTCCCAAGGTGTTCTTAGTGGGAATGATGTTGGTTGAGATATATTGGTAGGTGGTAAGGATATTGTTGTTGCTTCTGTTGGAGATGATAATGCTACTGATAATGGTGATGGTGCGATTGGTGATGAAGTTTTGGATGATGATGATGACTATCGGAATGGAGATAAAGATGATGAAGATGTGGGGATGATAATCACCTCAAATTTTAAAATTTTAGAGTGACTTGTACATGTACGTATGATCTTGAATTGACTATTTTTTTGAATTAATATATGGTTCTATGTTTTATTTTATTTTCAGGAACAATCTGGTTTGTTTTTTGTTAGTGTCATTTTTTTGGACTAGTGGACTACTTGTATGAGGTGAATTTCTTCGTGAAATTAAATGAATTTTGGATCATATATTCACTAGTGGAGTTACATGATAATTTTTTAGTTACATTTAATAATTTATAATTCATTGCATTCACCTTTCATAAGAAAATGACATTGGTTTCGTTATTGATCTACACCACATTCATTGTTTTATATGGGTTTCTATCCGGAATATGTCCTACCATGTATTCAAGAAAATAAATATTACATTCCTTAAGATTTAACATACATTGCATCAAATTAAACCTACATCATTCAAGAAATACTTTCGTTTAATTTTCTATAGTTCCATTACAGTTGATTATTGAATGCAAGGAGGTTTGATCTTGGGAAAGAAAAAGTAAAGGGTGTGGTGAATTATTGTTTTTTGGTATTATGACACATTATATGTTAGTTTTAGTTTATCATTTCTATATTTTTTCTATATTTATCCTAAAATGCATTAAGTAAATGAATTGAATAAATTAGTTTATTTTTAGTAATCCAAAAAATCATTGTATGTGCGATCCTTAGATTTAGACCTTAGTGGAGAACCATTTAAATGTAATTTTGTAGACTCTTTTAATTTCTAAATTTTAAATACATTTAATTATTATTAGTCATCATAGGATCATTTAGTTTTTTATAATATAGTAACAATATTCTATTTTGGTTGAGGAAAAAATTCAAAACATAAATCAAAACCAACTTACGGTGCCTTTGGGCCAATGGTCTCAAAAACTATGCAAACCCACAAGGCTAAATCTGGGAGAATGTGGTGATGTAACTAGATCCCTTTATCTATATCCAATGATGGATTCAATGATTGAAATTGATAAACATGTTTCCAATGATCTATGATATCAATACCATGACGATGATATGGATACTGGATATTAAAATACTTTTCTCAGTATCTTATTATGTTCTAGAGCATGATTTTCATAATTTGATTTTGAAACTAGACATGGAATAACTGTATGCTGAAGATGATTAATATTCAAGACATGTTTAGGTTATTTGGATAATTTATTCTTGTGTTATTTAGGAGTTATTAATTAAGTTGAAATATAGAATAAAAAATAATATCCCATGATATTCTTTTTAGAAAAACCTCCATAATTCTATTTTTCTTTTAATAAATATAATCACTAGATTTCATTCCTAAAAAATGGACATGGGAAAAAAATTACCTAAGGAAGCATTTTACGCACACAAATATCTGTATTCTAATTAGATTTTGTCTGATATTATTTATCAGTCATCTCATTCTTTTTATATGTTTCAATGTCCTTAAATCTCAAACAACTGCAGATTATTTTCAAATAGAAATTTATGTTGCATTTCTATCATTTATATTTTTTGAAATCTAATCATTGGATTATGATATAAATTTTATTTTTGAATGCGTCTCATAGTCAACATGATGTGAAAATTGAAGGAATTCAGAAAGGGTGGATTTGGAAGAATTTTTTGGAAATTCTCACCTCATTGGATCATTCAAAACATATACATTTCATCTGGTTCATTATTCATCTATCAACAAGCACCTTCCAAAAGTTGAAGAATTATGTATTATAGATTGTGGATTCCCTAAATGTGAAGGACCTAAAAAAAGAAAAGTGATTTCATTCTTGGATATTTTTTGGTCCCTAATAATTCACAAATGATGATGCTAGTGATGATGGACATGAATAAAAAAATATGGTTGAACTATTTACTACTATTCTAGTTAATATTTCGGAATGGGTGAAATCTGTTTTTTTTCTTTTTTCTCAAGACCAGATGATTTTTTTTGTTTCTATGATCATTCGACGGATATATTCCTGTATCATGTCATGTCACTCTAATGTAGCTTAGCATTTATTTATCATCGTCAAATGCAAGCCATGTGATGTCCATTCATGAGAATGCAGGGTGAAAATTTCCAAATAGTGGTCATTGTATAGTGAATGTAAAATATTATGATCATTTCCATGGTAGGGAAGAAGAAAATGATAAATTCAACAGTAATATCAAGTATCCATGAAAAGGGATGTCTGATATCTAATTCCCATGGAATAAATTATGATTTTACATGGGAAAGTTTGATTTTCAACTATCTTTTAACTTACGCACTAGTACATAAATTATTTTTAATCAAATTCACATTTTTTATTTGGTTATTTGAATATTCTCCCTATAGATTATAGGAAATTAATACGCATTATCTAGTGCTTTATCTCTCTGTAAAACACTAATTTTGACTCAAAAAAGATAACAGTTATTTTAATTCTTTTAAGGATATAGATTAAGAAAAGGACACCATAGATTTCATGAAAGAGCTTGATGTACTTGAGGATTATCTCAATGAGAACAAAAAATTGTTCAACAATACTAGGTGTCAGGTATGTAATTTTTTAATTTATATATATTATTACTAATGATCATTTTTATCATTAATCATTTGAAAAATTCATTGCTTATTTCATTTTTTTATTCATGATTCCACAAATCTAGTACTTTCCGGTGACAACTTTTGCAAATCTTTTGGTAATTTAATGAAACAGACCAAAAATACCATCCTTCATTGTTTTTTGTTTCCTAAGGCCATACCCTTCAGTTTTTCCTCAACCTAAACCACTAAAAATATCATCCTTCATTGTTTTTTCTTAATGATTACATTCTACCATCGATATCATTATTATAAAGTGTTTCTTGAATTGTTTTATCTTTACCACAACCACTTAATTTTATTTTATTTATTTTTTAAACGGAAAAATCACCCATATTGTTATTTTCATCTTCTCCATGGGACCGAACATTCTACTATATAATTTACAGTACATTTGTAGTTGTTTCCTGAATATTTAAGAGAATGATATCCCAATAAATGTTTAATATTCCATTATTTTTTAGACACGATCTCATAATTCATAAAAAGTATGGGGTCCTATAGATCAATTTGATTATTTCCAATGGTGTGATTATTATTGGTATAGTGATTGAAAAGAAGAATCATTATAGGATGTTGTGTGAAATGAATAACCACAATTTTTGAATTCCTACTGGATCCATGAGCTTTTTTTCCTAATTACATGTATAATATTTTAAAACAGAATAACACTTAATGAGGGAATGATAAAATTACCACCAAATTTTAATAGAATATTTTCATGTGTAAAAGTCATTTGTGATAATTATTCAAAAAATTTAATTGATGACTATGCATTTGGGAGTTGTGGAATGGCTCTCATGTTAGAACAAATTGAAAACATTTTTATTGTGGGGATACCATGTCAGATAATTGGGACCTTAGAATGGGATGTTGAAGGAGTTCCTGAGAATATTAAAGGAGATCAGATGCGTCAATCAGAACATCCACTGAAACTAATTTTTTTTAATTAATTGAGAAACATATTTTAATTTTTTTAAGAAACACCTGCACATAGATTTCAAAAGATGAAAAACAATTTTTTAATGACCAGATGCACAAAATCATTTATTATATGTTCAAATGTTTTAAATAATCACAAAAAAATAGAACCTTAAGAACATATATCTTTCAATACACAATAATTTATTATTTATAGTAAAATTGTGGTTGTTAAACATATAGGTAAGTTATAAATTATTTCTGAATTGAACGAAGAACAGATTATTTGCCTGATCAATGAGAAGTTAAATTTCATTTTAAACCCGAGTTACGATATTCATTTAATTGTATGTATTGGAGTGGAACAAACATTTTTCAATGTTCTATAGGAATAACTTTGTCTATGGAAGCTAGGGGAACCACATGACATGAAATAGTGAATATAGGAGATGAAAGAGATCATGAATTGTGGGTGGTGAAGCGGAAAATACTTTAGAGAATGGTGGAATCCCTGAAATAATTATAGTCGCTGCCCTAGAGACCGCACTTCCGACCCTGGAAAAGAACCAGGAGGATGTTTGAGGGGGAACTAATCTAGGGAATATATTAATGTTTGTGATGATATTGTAGATTTCATTGAGACTAGGAATGATGGACTCTAAGTGTTGTTTCGAGAGCGTGATGGAGGTATTGGGTTAGCTTGGATCTCAAAAATTTGATTTTAAGGCACTGTCGAGTTAGTTTTAGGAGCTTCTATCTCTAAATCTAAAAATTGATTTGGTAATTTTATTTGTCATATTTTTTATATGAAAGGTAAAAAAAAGGATGTTTTGTTAGTAAGGAAGTATGGTGATTACATCGGATCTGAGAGTGAAAGAATTTTGCAGATGTTGAATAGCACATCATATAATTCCAGACTATTGGGTTTGAGAAATAATCCATGAAGTAAAAGAGATGAACATGTGCTATGTTGTTTCTGGGAAAATTTATTTTTCTACCACTAATATACTTTTTTATCTATTTTTATGGATCTAATTATTTAAATATTCATTTTTGGATTCTTTCTAGAGTTTTAATCATAGTGGATTTGTTAAAAAATACCATAACATAAGTCACCAACTATCCACATCCCCAATATCAATATACTATATTATGAAGACTCATCCCTTTCATTTTTAATTAATTACATATTTTGTTGACAAAATTCCGCATTTCCTTTTAATAGTGATTGATGTTTCTATTTTTCTATTCTTGTTTCAAAGGTTCATAATATGTTTTCTGGTTAATTACATTGTAATATCTTTAATCCTTTCATATATCTCTAGGAACCACTTAGTGATTTATGTTTTCTTCTTATGAAAGAGGTTTTGAATCTCCAGGTAGATGATATTGCAGCCAGGTTACCAAATAATGTTTAACTGATGTGATAGATGAATTTCCAATTCTTTTTTAACACATGGTCTATATTCTAAAACTACATTAAAATTCTTGAGATATACACATTCCAAGATTATAAAGGTTACATCCATTCTTATAAATGAATTTCATGACTCCCAAATTCATAAATTTGAGGAAGAAATGTTATATATGAAATGAAACAAATTAGTAACATGGAAAGATGAATTGTAATTTTCCATTCAATAAATTTTTTATATCATTCTATTGATTTATTCACATTCATTTTTTTCATCAATTTTATTGTTTTTTATGTTTCCAATGAGAAATTATTTTGATCATATTAGTAGAATCGATGGGCTATGTAAATACAATCAGCCTTTAATCTTACATGCCATCACTAGTAAAGGATGACCTATATTTTCAATTCAAGATGGCAAGTGACTGAGGGATTCAATTTTACCATCCATAAGATTATTATATTTGATAAAAACAACCATATTCTCCAATATCATTTTTTATCCTACAATGAAGCTTTATCTATTATTTATAAAGTAAAATATAGATTAATAAACTCAGATAGAACTGCTAAGAATATAATTTTTTCACTTGACATGGTTGTGGTTGGTATTATATTAATATTAATTCATTAGGATAATGAAAATTTTAAAATGTTCTTGATTTATGTTAGAGGTTTTGAATATCATGTGAGATTTATTGCAACCTGGTTACTAGAGAAATTTTAAAAAATGTGATGTTGATCGATAAATGTCCAAATCTTTATCAACACTTGATCCATATGTTTAAGCTACAAGAACCTTCTTTATATTTACTAATATAATGTTGTTAATGGAACCATTAATGGTCTGGGTTTTCAGGTCTTTATCTTCCATGTTTAGTTGTGTTCTCTGTCCTCGAATTAAAATTAACCACATCATGTCAAATTTATTGTTTTCGGTGATGATATTATTAAAAATTAAACATTTTATTGCATTAAATATATATCTATCCTACCTAATAATCATTCTATTTTATATTTTTAAAATATACACCCTATAAAATATTGATAGAAAAAATAACTTCATATTATTCCTACTCAGAAACATTTTTTAGGTTTTCTGGTTTACCTTTTCCGGAATCAACCATTTATCATTTAATGGCATCTATATATTGGATACATGATTTTATCTAGTTACATGAACTAATAATTCTATATTTTATGAGAATTGGAAGGAATAATCATATAATGGGTTCCACTATCTCCAATGGTAGCTTCCACTTTTATATGTTATTATATTTCAGTATTTCTGTTGTGACATATCAAAAAACATTTTGTGATGGATTAATATACATCATATTTTAAAACAATTTTATTATAATGTAAGCTACTACACATTCGTTTCATTGGTTGTTTAAATATTTCTTCAAAATTGTAATTCAACACTTTTATATTTAAAAATATATTACATGGTTTTAAATTATCATTTATAAAAGTCGGTATGACATTGTTTGTTTCTTTCACCTATAATTTGAATGTAATATTTTGTAAAAAAATTCTCAAAAATGTACATTTCATTCATTTTCTGAAGATAATGAAAAATACAAAAGCTCGCAACAAGAGATTATTTGATGTTGATCCTAATAGAAGCGAGTGTGAGATTCCATCATTGAGTATAATAATTGTAATATTTTTCATCTTCATTACATATAATGTAATGCTCATATTCATTATAATTTTCATTAGGTTATACATCTCCAGAGATTCCTCCTACGTGCATGGGTTAGAGTAGGTATCCTCCTAAACCAAGAAGGAGCACCTATCTTACCATTTTTAGCAACAACCCATCAGTAGACTGTAACACCTGAGACTTTTATGAGAAATATTTTGTTTTTATGTTATATAAATCATCATAGTAATCTTTCACTACACACAACACTAGCTTGGCTTGCTTTACACGCAATCACGACCTTCCTCGATATCTTTCGTCGTACGCAATACTGAGTTTCACTAAACAATGATATGCTATTAAAATATTATTAAAACTAGCCGTTATGAATAGTAATACCTTCTTTTTGAAATTTTGTAAATTTTATTTTTAAAAATTGACTTCATTTTTGGAATCAAAATATCGAAATTAGCCTAAGGTGAAATTTTGGTATTTTTCTGAAAACTTTCAATTTTTGATGAATAGTGAAACCACTAAGTGGTAGTTCAAAAAGCTGATTTTTTCATAAAACATAATTTTACCACTACTGTGAGTGGAATTTCAAAAATCCTAGAGAAACGGTTGATGTCATTAAATAAAATCTGGTTCAATGAGATGAAAAGAATTTTTTGGTGAATAGTAACTTTTTACTTTTATTTTCCACAGTTAAATGTAAATAGGTTAATTAAGGGTAAAAATGATATTATTATTACCCTAACACATGTCTTAATTCTATTTTATAAGTTTAATTCGACCAAAAACAACCTTAGAAATTAAATATGTCCATTTAGGCCCACTTGGATTAGATTAGGACATTTATTATTAATTTATTTAAAGAAGGGTTAAAATAGTTAAAATCAATGCTTAATAAGTAAAAAAAATTTAATATAGGGTAATACATAAGATAAATTAGACTATAAATATTAATTAGAAATCTAAATAGATTTCCAACATAATTGTATTTTATTTTTCATTTTTAGACATTATATAGTTTAATTTATTTATGACACAATGATGATGCAGTAATTATATTATTAATGAAATATTGACATAATTGATGTTATAAATACCAAAATAAATGTAATTTTATACTTTTTATGAATTACATTAATTTTATAGGTTAATAGGACATGCTATTATGGATTTAAATAACTTTTTTCGAACAAATCAGTTTGTTATGATTTTCACAAAAATCAATTACTAAATAGTGTCAAAATTGACATAAAATAGTTTTTAAAAAAAATATTATATTATTGATTGTTATTTTATTCCTAAAAATCTAAGGATAGGCCAAGATACTTATATCATGATAGGTGTATAGTTAATGGATCACTTGGGGGTCGCTTGGATGTATATGGTATGTTTATTAACTATATAATATAAAAATACAAAGTGACATGGTAAATGTCAATCTAATTAACTAAGAGTTAAAACTAAAAGATAAGGTTAATATAATGACCTAAACGTGTCTAAATTATATTGTTTGAGATTCTTTTGACCCATACCCACCCTAGCTTCTAAATATATCAATTTGGAGCTATTAAAAAACGAATTTGACTTTATAATATAATAATATTTTTAGTTATTCCAAAGGTGTCCCTCTCCTCCCTTATAAAAGGGCACCTCCTCCCTCTCCTCCTCACACCAATTTTATCTTTCAAGCTCGGCCAACCCCTGCCAATTTCTCCTCTCCACTTCCCTAGAAACATCCTAGAGGCCCTGGTCATATTCAAAGAACAATTTTAGTTCCCTAAAAGGAGGTCTCAAAGAAGCGCTTCAAAGAAGAGGTAATGTCTGTTACCGATTCTTTCATCTTTATTTCTTCTTCCACTACTTCTTCATTAGTTGTTTCATTGTTAAGTAATAACATCAGTATCACTCATATACTGATATGTTATTATAAGTATGAAACAATCCTATTTCACCATCTATCCATCCTATAGAAAATGAAATCATCGCGCGTGCGTACGTACGGAATACCGTCTCTACGTCGTGGTGTAATCTATTTTCCACCACCACCTTACTTGGATGGGAATAATGGTGTAAATAATAACTATATGTGATTATTGTAAAGTGGTATTGATTCTGAAATAGTATACATACACTCCAATACAATTCCATGATCATGGGAATGATATCATCGCTCGTGCGTACGTACGGAATACCTTCTCCATGATGTGATGCGATTCGTTCTACCTAATCTTCATTGCATAATGATTATATCAATGAATTGAATGAATTAATATGATATATATTACCCTAATACCATTCTGTAAATGAGTTATCTATAACCTAATGAGATGAATAAGAATTTATTCAACAAAACACGCATAAGAACAAAAAGTAATAAACACCCGAATAACAAGTAGTAATGAAATACTACTAATAAGAAGCTAATAATATGACCATATATGATATCATAACAATAATTATGATTCTGTAATAAGTCAATAACATTATTTTAATCATTATACAGGATGTTTGGATACTTACGAATCAAAACGGACCTAAGGTAAGGGAAAATATCACAATCTCATTTTTATCCGAGATTGTTTATACTTTGGCATTTTCTGGGGTGTATTTTATAATCCACATCCATTTTCTTCAATATGTAATATTATTTCCATTCACCTACAATTGTTTAAATCCAATTTTACCCTTTTGTGAGTCTTTAGTAAAAGATATGAAAGGAATCTTTTGTCGTTTTTTGTACGAGGTACTTTTTGACTTTTCCGACAAAAGTATGAGAAGAATGTTTTTTTAAACTTATACGGCATAAAAGGATTTTTAAAAAATTATTTCCAAGAATCTTCCTTTACAAGTTTTCAAGTTTATTTTTAATCAACTTCTTTTATTTTAGAATTGTATGACACGTCAAGAAAGGAAAAGTGTTTTTGAAGTAGAAAGGATATTTTCCTCAAGAATAGAGTTCAAGTGTTTTATCAAAATTATTTTCCTTCTAAGATAATAAAGGGTTCTGTTTCTATCCCTATTATTAAATTGATTTGATTATGTTGTGATGGAATTATTTTTATGAATTCCTTTATCTTATATGAATTGTTTTATGATGTCACGATGTTTTATAATCCCATTTTTATTACATTGGTTTTTCTATGATGTATGGTTTTTGATTTTTGGAACAAATAAGAATGGTATCATTATGAGATGGGTGGGACCTATATCTCCCTACAATGCATTGGGTAAATATTTTATATATCATGAGATAGAAATGGCTGGAACGGCAGGTTAAACCGGTTCAGTGAATCAGGACTAAAATAAGGAATGAAATCGGTTCAGAAATGGACTTTGTCCCCTAAGATAGTCTTGGAAACGAGTCTTGACTAATAAGAAATTATTATCTATGATTATGTGTGTATTCCACAAATTTTCATGTTTAATGTTATGATTATTGGGATTACATTTCAATACTATTATTTATACCATGTTATGAAAGTATGATATCGTTTGCAGGTTAAGATTTCCAAAATGTTATGTTCTTATGAATATGATGTGATTGATATTTATTTTGTTTACCCTTACAGAGAATTTGAGCTCACCCTTTTTTATGTTTTCTTTCCCTAGGTTAGGAAGAAGGGTATTAAGTAAGATATGCCAAAAAGGGACTATAGATATGATGAAATAAATGGGAGACAGTGTAGATGCTTTATAAACCAGTTGTTTATGTTTCCCAGATTCTAAAGACAGTATACCTATACGGTCCTTTCGTGGTTTTGTTATATGTTGTAATAAGTGTTCTTCAATTTTGATGTATTAACAATGTATGTAAATTATGGGTCGTTATAGTTGGTATTAGAGGAAATTTATAGTCAACATTTGGAAACTAGGATGTGAAAGCCTTAGTAAGAACCCTAAGGATAAGTCTAAGCATAGAACACGATCTTAGTGTTTTAAAAATGGCCATGAACAACCTATGATAAGACATTAAGTGTGAAATTTTATTCTTGATTATGGGATTTTCATATTATAATTAGTGTTTATCACATTATTCTTATTGGTTTTAGTCAATGGATGGAACCGTAAGGAACCATGTTAATGAGGAATGTGATGGGCAATGCAATGATTGTCCTCCTGAGAATCCAAACGTTATGGGAGATGGAATGAAAAATCTTGTAGCCATGCTCACACAACTTTATCAAGCTATGAATCATGCAGGACTTCCAAACGAGCAAAGGAGGGAGCAACATTCTGTTGAATCCTTCGTGAGGTAGCGTCCACCTTCATTCAGCGGGTCTACTAATCCATTAGTTGCTGAACAATGGATTAGTACTACTGAAAAGATATTTTCAGTTCTTCAATGTTCTGAACATGATAATGTCATCCTATTAGTGTATCGTTTGGAAGGAGATGCTGATCAATGGTGGAATATTATTAAGAATACGAGGCAAAGGGATGAAATTGAGTCCATGGAATGGGATGATTTCAAGAACTTATTTTTCAATAAGTACTTCCCTTGTATTCTCCGAACAAAGATGGAGAAGGAGTTTCGTGATCTAAAGAAATAGGATGATGAATCTGTTGGTACCTATGAAGAAAATTTTACACGACTTGCAAGGTATGCATCTATTATTATTATCCAACCTGAGAGTAAGATCTATCGATTATTTAGTGGCGTAAAACCAAGTCTTTGAAGTGAGTTATCCATAAGGGACTTCAATAGCTACAAGGAAATCGTTCGATGTGCTCTCAAAGTCAAGAAGGAGATTGGAGTAACCCATCAGTCATATGGGTTTGATAAGAAGAGGAAAATGGAATTTAAAGGAAAATCTAAAGAGCACACTGAAAAGAAGATGAGTTTTAACTTATGCTCAACCTGTGGAAAGAAACATGGAGGCAGTTGTCTTAAAGAGACAAGAAAATGTTTCAAATGTGGAAAGGAAGGTCACCAGGCATTTGAATTCCGCAATGATGGGAAGAAGTTGTCTAGTGATGAAAACAAAGGAAGGGATACATAGAATGAACCTCCTACACTTCAATGTTACAAGTGAAAGGAAATGGGACATTATTCTAATCAATGCCCAAATGCAAGGGTTGATGATGACGGCCGACGTCAACAAACTCTTAAGGCTAAAGACAAAGGAAAGTCACATGCAATTACTATCGGGGATGTGGAGTATGACAACGAAGTGGTGAGAGGTACACTTACCATCCACTCTAATGTAGAAAATGTTTTATTTGATTCTGGATCCACCAACTATTATATTTCTGAAGAATTATCTAAGTTTATCACCGTATTACCTCAAAAATTAGATGGTGAGTTATCTGTGACACCCCTAATGTCACAACAGTCACATCAAAAGTTTACAATTCTTCTCCGATTGAAGTTTGTGGGAAAGTGATTCCTAAAAATCTTGTGATCGTCCCTATAGTGGAATTTGAAGTGATTCTTGGCATGGATTGTCTTTCATTATATGGAGCTCATATCAATTTCCAATGAAGGGATGTCACATTTCATATTCCAGATCGATCTATGATTGTTTATCGATGCGAGGATGAACATAACCTTTCAGTGGAAATTTCTTCCATCTTATGGGTCTTGATTCCACTAAATGAAGGTTATTTATCTCAAATTTTTGGTGAGAAACTCACGATTAAGAATATTCTCATTGTACGGGAGTTTGATGATGTCTTTCCGAATGAATTACTGGGTCATCCACCAAATCGTGAAGTTGAGTTTTCAATAGAACTCATACCGAGTGCTTTGCCGATTTCAAAGTCACCTTATAGAATGGCCCCAATTTAGTTGCAGGAATTGAAGAAGCAACTCCAAGATAATCTTGATAAGGGATTCATACGCCCTAGTGCGTCACCATGGGGAGCACATGTTCTGTTTGTTAAGAAGAAGTATGGATCAATGAGACTCTGCATTGATTGTCGAGAACTTAACAAGATCACTATCTAGAACAAATATCCTCTCCCATGCATTGATGACTTATTTGACCAACTACGCGGAGCTCAATACATTTCCAATATTGATCTTCGTTCAGGGTATCATCAATTAAGTGTCAAAAGGGATGATATACCAAAGACGGATTTCTTTAAAAGGTATGGACACTATGAATTTATAGTGATTCCATTTGGTCTTACTAATTCCCCTCTTATCTTCATGGATCTGATGAATAGAGTCTTTAGATACTATCTTGATCAGTTTGTGGTAGTCTTTATAGAAGATATTCTGGTATATTCAAAAAGCAAGGAAGAACATGATGATCACATGAGGATTATATTGAAGACCCTGAGAAAGGAAATGATTTACGCCAAATTTACCATGTGTGAATTTTGGATTCAAAAAGTTGCATTTTTGGGTCACATAATCTCAAAATAGGGGATATCTGTGGATCCAGAAAAAACAGAGGTTATCAAAAGATGGTCGAGACCAACAAAAGTAAATGATATCTGATGTTTTCTTGGTTTGGATGGATATTACCGATGTTTTGTGAATGATTTTTCACGATTATCTAATCCACTCACCAGGTTGACTCGAAAAGGAGTTATGTTCGTGTGGACGGAGGAATGTGAAGAGAATTTCAAGGAGTTGAAAAGTAGGTTATCGAGTGCACTTATACTCACACTTCCTTGTAGTGGAGAAAGGTTTGTGATCTACAGTGATGCATCCAAGAAGGGTTTGGGGTGTGTTCTTATGCAAAATGATATGGTGATAGCTTATGCCTCATGACAGTTGAAAATCCATGAGCAAAATTACCCAACTCATGATTTGGAGTTAGCTGCGGTAATCTTTGCATTAAAATTTTGGAGGCATTACCTTTATGGTGAAAGGTGTGATATTTATACTGATCAGAAATGTTTAAAGTATATATTCAAACAAATGGAGCTGAATATGCGCCAAAGAAGATGGTTGGAGCTGATTAAGGATTACGACTGCTCAATTCATTACCACCCTGGGAAAGCAAACAAGGTGGTAGATGCATTAAGTCACCAAGACCATTCCAGTTTATCCATGATGAGGATCACAAAAGATCCCATATTTATGGATTTATAAAGGATGCATCTTGGAATTATATTGAAAGGGGAAAATCATATCTTTATCAAATGAATGTTCAACCATCTATACATGTTAAGATTAAAGAGGCACATCATGAAGATGTGGAGTTTCAAAAGAATGAGAGAAATGTTCCTGAATTCAACCTTGATTGTGATGGGATAATAATGTTTATGAATCGGGTTTGTGATCCTCCCATCCCCGAATTAAAGAAGGAGCTGCTTGATAAGGCTCATATTTCTTCATTCTCTATTCATCCTGGAATCACGAAGATGTATAGGGACCTGAAAGAGTAATTCTGGTGGGATGGCATGAAAAGAGATGTTGCTGAATATGTCTCTCGATGCTTGGGTTTTCAGCAAGTTAAAGTTGAAAGACAGAAGTCTAAGGGGATGTTACAATCATTACCCATACCAGAATGGAAATGGGAAAACATCACTATGGACTTTGTCACCGGACATCCTAAAACATCCAAATGCAATACTGATATCTGGGTCATAGTTGATCGTCTTACAAAGTCTGCACACTTCATTGATATTAGAGAGGATTTATCTCTGGATCAGCTTTCCAGGATATATGTAAAGGAAGTGGTAAGATTGGATGGAGTACCACTTTCTATTATATCTAATCAGGATCCGAGGATTACCTCAATGTTCTGGCGAAGTCTTCAGCATACTCTGGATACAGAGTTGAGTTTCAGCATTACTTATCATCCTCAGACAGACTGTCAGTCTGAGAGGACGATTCAAACAATATATGATATGTTGAGAGCTTGCTCTATGGATTTTAAAGGTGGTTGGGATCAACACCTACCTTTGGTGGAATTTTTTTATAATTGTAGCATTCACTCTAGTATTCAGATGGCTCCTTATGAAGCTCTCTATGGAATGAAATGTAGGACTCCAACATGCTGGGATGAAGGTGGGGAAAGAAAGATATTAGGACCTGATCTCGTTGATGAAATGGCAGAAAAGGTAAGATCTATTCAACAACACATAAGAGAAGCTTAGAGTCGACAGAAAAGTAATGCCGACAACCGAAGAAAAGACCTAGAGTTTGAAGTGGGTGATAAAGTGTTCTTACGAATATCTCTCTGGAAGAGGGTCATGAGATCTGGAAAGAAGGGGAAGTTGAGCCCTAGATATATCGGTCCTTTCGAAATACTGGATCATGTTGGAAAGGTAGCTTATCGATTGGCGCCTCTACCGAATCTCTCTCAAGTTAACGATGTGTTCCATGTATCTCTCCTGAGAAATTACATAACTGATCCTTCACATGTACTCAACTCAGAAGTTATACCTCTGGAACAAGATCTTTCTTATGAAGAATAGCCGATAGAGATTCTCAATCGTAGTGAAAAAGTCCTACGGAACAAGACCACTCGCTTGGTGAAAGTTTTATGGAGGAACCACCAATTAGAAGAAGCTACATGGGAGCTTGAGGATATGATTAGGGAGAGGTATCCTCATATGTTCATTACCAAGTGACGAATTTCAAGGGAGAAATTCATTTTAAGGGGGGTAGAATTTAACACCCGAGACTTTTATGAGAAATATTTTGTTTTTATGTCATATAAATCATCAAAGGAATCTTTCACTACACACAACACTAGCTTGGCTTGCTTTACACGCAATCACAACCATCCTCGATAGCTTGCGTCGTACACAATACTGAGTTTCACTAAATAATGATATGCTATTAAAATATTATTAAAACTAGCCGTTATGAATAGTAATACCCACTTTTTGAAATTTTGTAAATTTTATTTTTCAAAATTGAATTCATTTTTAGATTTAGAATATCGAAATTAGCCTAAGGTGAAATTTTGGTATTTTTATGAAAACTTTCAATTTTTGATGAATACTGAAACCACTAAGTGGTAGTTAAAAAAACTGAATTTTTCATAAAACATAATTTTACCGCTTCTGTGAGTGTAATTTCAAAAATTCATGAGAAACAGTTGATGTCAGTATGTAAAATGTGGTTCAATGAGATTAAAATAATTTTTTGGTGAATAGTAACTTTTTACTTTTATTTACCATGGTTAAAAGTAAATAGGGTAATTAAGGGTAAAAATGATATTATTATTACCCTAACACATGTCCTAATTCTATTGGATAAGTTTAATTCGACCAAAAACAACCTTAGAAATAAAATATGACCATTTAGGCCCACTTGGATGAGATTAGGACATTTATTATTAATTTATTTAAAGAAGGGTTAAAATAGTTAAAATCAATGTTTAATAAGTAAATAATTTTTAATATAGGGTTATACATAAGATAAATTCGACTATAAATATTCTTTAGAAAGATAAAATGATTTCCTACATAATGGTATTTTATTTGTCATTTTTAGACATTAAATAATTTAATTTATTTATTACACAAAGATGATGTAGTAATTATCTTATTAATGAAATATTGACATAATTGATGTTATAAATACCCAAATAAATGTAATTGGAGATTTTTTGTGAATTCCACTAATTTTATAGGTTAATATGACATGTTAGTATTGATTTAATTTAGTCTTTTCAAACTAATCATTCTGTTATGAGTTTCACAAAAATCAATTACTAAATAGTGTCAAAATTGACATAAAATAGTTTTTAAAACAAATATTATATTATTGATTGTTATTTTATTCCGAAAAATCTAATCTTTGGCCAAGTTACTTATATCATGATACGTGTATCATTAATGGACCACTTGGGGGTCTCTTGGATGTATATGGTATGTTTATTAACTATATAATATAAAAAAACAAAGTGACATGATAAATGTCAATCTAATTAACCAAGAGTTAAAACTAAAAGATAAGGTTAATATAATGACCTAAACATGTCTAAATTCTATTGTATGAGATGATTTAGACCCATACCCACCATATATTCGAAATATTGTAAATTTTAGCTATTAAAAACCGAATTTGACTTTATAATAAAATAATATTTTTAGTTATTCCAAAGGTGCCCCTCTCCTCCCTTATAAAAGGGCACCTCCTCCCTCTCCTCCTCACACCAATTTGAGCATTCAAACTCAGCCAAACCCTGAAACGTTCTCCTCTACACTTCCTTAGAAACATCATAGAGGTCCTGGTATTCTTCAAAGTACAATTTTATTTCCCTAAAAGGAGCTCTCAAAGAAGCGCTTCAAAGAAGAGGTAATGTCCGTTACAGATTTTTTCATCTTTATTTCTTCTTCCACTTCTTCTTATTTAGTTGTTTAATTATGAAATAATAACATCAGTATCACTGATATACTGATATTTTATTATAAGTATGAAACAACCCTATTTCACCATCTATCCATCCTATTGAAAATTAAATCCCCGCGCATGCGTACGTACGGAATATCGTCTCCATGCCGTGGTGTAATCTATTTTCCACCACCACCTTAGTTCGATGGGAATAATGGTGTAAATAATAACTATATGTGATTATTTTAAAGTGGTATTTATTCTGAAATAGTATACACACACTCCAATACAATTCCACGATCATGGGAACGACATCATCACTCGTGCGTACGTACAGAATACAGTCTCCACGATGTGATATGATTTATTCTACTTGATCTTCATTGCATAATGATTATATAAATGAATTGAATGAATAAATATGATATATATTACACTAATACAATTCTGGAAATGAGTTATCTATAACCTAAAGAGAAGAATAAGTATTTATTCGACAAAACACTCATAAGAACAAAAAGTAATAAACACCCGAATAACAAGTGGTAATGAAATATTACTAATAAGAAGCTAAAAATATGACCATATATAATACCATAACAATAATTATGCTTATGGAATAAGTCAATAACATTATTTAAATCATTATACAGGAGGTTAGGACACGCACAAAGCAAATCGGACCTAAGGTAAGGGAAAATATCACAATCTCATTTTTATCCGAGATTGTTTATACATTGGCATTTACTGGGGTGTATTTTATCATCCACATCCATGTTTCCTCAATATGTAATGTTATTTCCATCCACCTAAAATTGTTTAAATCCAATTTTACCCTTCTGTGAGTTTTTAGAAAAATATATGAAAGGAATCTTTTGTCATTTTTCGTACGAGGTACTTTTTGACATTTCCGAAAAAAGTACGAGAAGAATGTTTTTTTAAACTTATATGGAATGAATGGATTTTTAAAACATTATTTCAAAGAAGCTTCCATTACAAGTTTAAAATTTTATTTTTAATAAAATTCTTTTAGTTTAGAATTTTATGACATGTTAAGAAAGGAAAAGTGTTTTTGAAGTAGAAAGGATATTTTCCTCAAGAATGGAGTTCAAGTGTTTTATCAAAATTATTTCCCATCTAAGATAATAAAGGGTTTTGTTTCTATCCCTATTATTACATTGATTTGATTATGTTGTGATGGAATTATTTTTATGATTTCTTTTATCTTATATGAATTGTTTTATGATGTCATGATGTCTAAGAATGCCATTTTTATTACATGGGTTATGCTACGATGTATGGTTTATGATTTTGTGGCACACATAATAATTGTATCATTATGAGATGGGTGGGTCCCATATATCCCTCCAATGCATTGGGTAATGATTTTATATCTCATGATATAGACATGGATGGAATGGCAGGTTTACCCGGTTCAGTGAAACATGACTGAAACGAGGAATGAACTCGGTTCAGAAATGGACTTTGTCCACTAAGATAGTCTTGGAAATGAGTGTTGACTAATAAGAAATGATTATCTATGATTATATGTTTATGCCACAAAGTTTCATGTTTCATGTTATGATTATTGGGATTACATTTCACTACTATTATTTATCCCATTTTATGAAATTATGATCTCTTTTGCAGGTTATGATTTCCAAAATGTTATGTTCTTATGAATATGATGTGATTGATATTTCATTTGTTTAACTTTACTGAGCATTTCAGCTCACCCTTTTGTATGTTTTCTTTCCCCAGGTCAGGAAGAAGGGTATTAATTATGAAATTCCAAAAAGAGACTATAAATATGATGAAATAAAAGGGAGACAGTATAGATGCTTTATGAACCAGTTGTTTATGTTTCCCAGTTTTAAAGACACTATACCTATACGGTCCTTTCATGGTTTTGTTATATGTTGTAATAAGTGTACTTCAATTTTGATGTATTAAAAATGTATGTAAAGTATGGGTCGTTATATGGACATCATATCTACCACACATTTTCATCCTTCGCTTGACACTCATGGGATGTTCCAATTCATTCCCCCTCCATCATCTCATTTATCATCTTCTTCCCATTCCACATAAACACTGACCCGACTGATGTTCCCAACTATACCATTTCTATATCCATACATGTATACCCAGACCCACTAGCTATATTCCATCATGTCTAAACCATCTCCTTTTACTAACATCCATCCTATATATATTGATTTTTTCCGTCACTTTCAACATCAGTGCTTGAAGATCATCCAGAGCATGGACTGCAATAGATACATCCTTCGGAGTCTGCTGATCTAGAACTATCCAAGGATTCCTCAAAAAATATTCAAGATTCTAAATTTGGTTTTATTTTATTATTACTATATAAAATTATATCATTTCATTTTTTTCTATTGTTTCATCACATAACTCTTCTTTTACCCCTCTTACCTTAGTCATTGGTTTCTTCTAATAGGATATGTGGGCACACTCCTATTCGGGAATCATGGAATCCCAAAAATCAGATTTTAGTGGAATGAAAATCTCAAAATCAAACATTATATAAGTATTCTTCATTGTGTTGATGTTTCATGGACAAATTATCCTAATACAATGATATCATCCTGGTGGAACCAGTATCAAGAAAAAAAATCAGTGATTACATCAAGGATAGAGCATCGGAGAAGATATGTGTAATAAAATTATGTAAATTTATATCTATATTAGAAATGTATTTATATGAATTAACATGATCCATGTAGAGTCGGGTTAACATTACTAATGGTGAAGAAAACAACCATCTTGGATGGGTGATATTGTATCATTTTAGTGGTCATAAAATCATTAATTAAATAATGGTTGGAAGTGCTGAGTGGGTACCAATATAGAGGGTGTACCCACATATCATTATTATCCAAAAATTCAATATCAAAAAATGATCGCACATTGTAATACTAAATAGCATATGGTACTACCAATCAGTAATGTTTTGTATAAAAAATTTAGTTCTTATTAACTATATTTATTTTTTTTAGAAGCATCCGAAAATGAAGAAAAAGGACAATGATGGAAGGATATTTCTACACACATTAGGGCACACTACAATTCTCGAGCAACAGAAGCACCAGGTACATTCATCTGAATTAAAAAAATGACCTCATTTATATTGTTACTTTGTTACTTTCTACTATCCAATTAGTCCAAAACCACGATCACACACCTCAATACCCAAAATAAACAACATCAACAAATAACCATGAAAAAGTTTATTCATAAATGTTTTTTTATTGGAACCATTGATAGATTTCTATTCACAAATATTTTTAATTGATAACATTTCTTGATAAATTCATCCTAGATTCTCCTTGGTTAGTACATGTTTCCATGAAATTCCATCTTATAGTATTAGGGGATGGATGGTCTATTTTTCTATAAAAGTATCAAAATTTCTTGAAATGCACATCAGAAGACCAAAAATCATTTATGAGTTTCATTTACATCCATGTTTGTAGGTTTGTGATGTAACTCACTTGAATCCAGATTTCTACATTTCTCATATATGGTTGTAATACAGATTTTTTCATTTCTCATGTTCATCAAGATATATTGTGCCTCAAAGTCCATGTACCACATGCCATATTATTTTGCTTCAATAGAAAAAAATATGGAAGTGTATAATATTCACATAATTAAAAATTAAATATAAGTATTTTATTTAAATATCAAATAATTATACAAAATTAATTATTTAATTTTATGTTTATAATTTCAAAAGTCTACCTTGGTGGCCCTCAATGAGAAGGAACCTGACAACATTGAGCGACATGATCATTTGAGTTAGATATTGAGTGTGGATCACCCAGGGAGATTCAAATGTAGATCAGTCAGAAACATTGTTCCTTCTAGGTATTGTTCTTTATCAGGCTCTGCTAAAGCCTCTTACACCTAATGATGTGCAGAATTTATAGAGTAATAGAATATATATTTATATGATCACTAAATAAGTAATTTTTTGACTCAATATTTCAAGAATGATATGTCTGTTTTTATTCAGTCACAACAATATGAGGTTGATGATACATTTCAATCATGTCTGGCATCAATTATCTCATTATATGATTCGTTGGGTGATTCCCAGGATTTTCATAGTGGGAATTATGTTGGTGTAGATATATTGGTTGGACGTAAGGATATTTTTTTTGCTTCCATTGGTGATGATACTGCTACTGATAATGGTGATGGTGCGGTTGGTGATGATGTTTTGGATGATGATGATGACGATGGGAACGGGGATAAAGGTGATGGCAATGTAGGGATGCTAATCACCTCAAATTTTAAAATTGTAGAGTGACTAGTACATGTAACTAAGATCTTGAACTGTCTGTTTGTGTGAATTAATATATAGATGTATGTTTTATTTGATTTGCACGAACAATCTGTTTTGTTTTTTATTACTGTTATTTTTTTGGACTGGTGGACTACTTGAATGAGGTGAATTTCTTCATGAAATTTAATTAATTTTGGATTATATTTTCACTAGTAATGTTACATGATAATTTTATAGGTACATTTACAAATTATTTATTCATTGAGTTCACCTTTAATAAAAAAATGACATTTGTTTCGTTATTGATCTACACCACAATCATCGTATTATATTGGTTTCTATCCGGAATATGTCCTTCCATGTATTCGAGAAAAACAATATTACATTCCTTAAGCATAAACATACATTTCATCCACGTCAACCTACATCGTTCAGGAAATACTTTCATTTAATTTTATATACATCCATTCCAGTAGATTATTGGCTACAAGGAGGATTTATCATGGGAAAGAAAAAGTGAAGGGTGTGGTGAAATCTAGTTTTATGGTATTATGACACATTATATGTTAGTTATTGTTTATAATTTATATACTTTTCTATAGTTATCCTAACATAAATTAAGGAAATGATTTCAAGAAATTAGTTGTTTTTTAGTAATCCAAAAAAGCAGTGTATGCTCGATCCTTAGATTTAGACCTTAGTGGAGAACTATTTAAATGTAATTATGTAGACTCGTTTAATTTTTGAATTTTAAATATATTTGATGTATTCTTAATCATAATAGGATCATTTAATTTTTTTCTAATATAGTAATAACATTTTATTTTTTAAGGATGAAATTCAAAACATAAATCAAAACCAACATACGATGTCTTTGGGCTAGTGGTCTCAAAAACTATACAAATCCACAAGGCTAAATCTGGGAGAATGTGGTGATGCAAGTAGATCCCTTTATCCATCTCTAATGATGGATTCAATGATTGAAATTGATAAACAATTTTCTAATGATCTATGATATCAATCCCATGATTATGATATCGATACTAGATATGAAAATACTTTTCTCGGTATCTTTTATATTCTAGAGCATGAATTTATTAATTTTATTTTGAAACTAGAAATGGAATATGTGTATGCTGAAGATGATTAAAATCCAAGACACATTTAGGTTAGTAGGATAATTTATTCTTGTATCCTTTAGGAGTTATAAATTATGTTGAAATCATGAATAAAAAAAATATCCCATAATATTCATTTTAGAAAAACCTATAAAATTCAATTTTTCTTTTAATAAATATAATCACCAGATCTCATTCCTAAAAAATGGACATGTGAAATTTTTTTACCTGAGGAAGCATTTTATGCACATGAATATCTGCAATATCATGATATTTTCTCCCATATTATTTATCAATCATCTCATTCTTTTTAAATGTTTCAAACTCCTTACATCTCAAACAACTCCAGATTATTTTCTAATAGAAATTTATGTTGTATTTCTGTCATTGAGATATTTTGAAATCTAATCATTGGATTGTGATATAAATTTTATTTTTGAATGCGTCTCATAGACAACATGAGGTGCACATTGAAGGAATCCAGTAAGGCTGGATTTGGAAGAATTTTTTTGAATTACTCAGCTCATTGGATCATTGAAAACATTTACTTTTCACCTGGTTCATTATTCATCTACCAACAAGCGCCTTCCAAAAGTTGAGGAAATATGTATTCTAGATTGTGGATTCCATAAATGTGAAAGACATAAAAGAAGAAAAGTGATTTCATTCTTGGATACTATTTGGTTCCTATTAATTAATAAATTATGATGCCAGTGATGATGTACATGAATAAAAAAAATATAGTTGAACTATTTATTACTATACTAGTTAATATTTCGGAACGGTTGAAATCTGTTTTTTTAATTTTTTCTCAGTACCACATGATTTTTGTTGTTTCCATGATCTTTCGACTGATATATTCTTATATCATGTCATGTCTCTCTAATGCAGCTTAGCATTTCTTTATCATCGTCAAATAAAGTCCAGGTGATGTCCATTCATGAGAATGCAGGGTGAAAATTTCCAAATAGTGATAATCATATATTCAATGTAAAATATTATGATCTTTTCCCTAGTAGGGAAGAAGACATTATGATAAATTCAACAATAATATCCAGTCTGTGTGACAATTGATAGCTGATATCTAATCCCCATGGAATAAATTATGCTTTTACATGGTCATGTTTGATTTTCAACTATCTTTTACGTTACGCACTAGTATATAAATGATATTAACAAAATTCAAATTTTTTTCCTTTGGTATTTTCAAATTGTCCGTATAGATTATAGGAAATGAAAACGCATTTTCCACTGCTTTATCTCACTGGAAAACTCTAATTTCTGATTCAAAAAAGATGACTATTATTTTAATTCTATTAAGGATATGGATTATGAAAATGCCACCATAGATTTCATGAAAGATCTTGATGTACTTGAGGATTTTCTCAAGGAGAACAAAAAATTGTTCAACAATACTAGGTGTCAGGTATGTAATTTTTTAATTTATATATATTATTATTATTGATCATTTTTACCTTTAATCATTTGAATTTTTTTTTGCCTTTCTCATTTTTTTATTCTTGATTCCATGAATCTAGTACTTTCCAGTGATAACTTTTTCATGTCTTTTGGTAATTTAATGAAATAGACCAAAAATACCATACTTTATTGTTTTTTGTTTCTTGAGGCCATTCCCTTGAGTTTTTCTTCAACCTAAACCACTTAAAATATCATCCTTCATTGTTTTTTCTTCATGATTACATTCTACCATCGATATAATTATTATAAAGTGGTTCTCGAATTTTTCTATCTTTACGACAAAAACTTCATTTAATTTTATTTATTTTTTAAAGGGAAAAATCACCCATATTGTTATTTTCATCTTGTACAAGGGTCCGAACATTCTACCATATAATTTACAGTATATTTATAGTTGTTTTCTCTATATTTAAGAGCATGATATCCCAATTAATGTCCCATATTCCATTCATTTTCTAGAAACAATCTCATAATTCATAAGAAGTATGGGGTCCTATAGATCAATTTTATTTTTTCCAATTGTGTGATTATTATTGGTATATGTAATGGCTCGAACCTCTCCGGCCCATTCCTTTGTCAAAAAAAGGTCATGAAGTGTTCTGGAGGGTAAAATGGACTTTTTCCACACTTTTCGAAATTTTGAAACTACACGTCGTGTAGTGTGAGTACACGCCGTATACCCCCTCGCCAGGTATACCCCGTTTTGAAGGTCGTGTCCTTGCTGTGTGAAATAAATGGGTAGACGCCGTGTGTCATAAACTACACGCCGTGTAGTCCCTCCCCGCGTACGCTTTACCAGTCAACGGTCGTGCGCCATGTTGGAGCCATGTCATGGCCATGTGAATTAAATGGGTACACTCCGTGTGTCTAAACTACACGCCATCTAGTCCCTCCTCGCGTATGCATTACCCTCATACCGTGTGTTGACCATTCAACGGCCACAGAGCCGTGTTGGAAGCCGCGTGGAGACCGTGTAAAATAACCGAGTACACACCGTGTACCATAATGTACATGTCGTGTACTTTTTCATTTCTAGCCTATAAAAGGAGGATTCCCCTCATCCTTTTCAACTCACTCTTCTACTCCCCATTACTCGGAGTAGAGCTCTCCCAAGAGACTCGAAGGCTCCTTTTCTTCTATAACTTCTTCGTCCGAGCTCCGATTTACGATCCGTCAGCGGCCACAGGATTATAACAACGAGGAGGAACTTCCGATCTTGGATCTATTGTCTCTCCTTTAGCCTTTCCTTTCTGACTTCTGCCCAAGGAGGGTTCTTCCGGGACCCGATAGAAGTGACGGACACCGACGTTCATCTTCTAAAGTTGATCCGGGGGAGCATTGTGATCAGAACCTGTTGAGGTAGGAATCTTAACTTCGTCTCTCTAATTTGTGCATCATGAGGGGTGGGTATCCTTTATTTTTCATGAGAAACAGTTGAACCATTAAATAATGATAATAACTTGTTGAAGAACATGGATGGGGAAGTTGTAATGTTTATCTTTGTTTATCCTATTGATATGTTATGAATTAAATATGATTATTCCTATAGAAAATCATGGACATTGGGGGCCTTTTATTGCGCAATTAAATGTTTCCCTATCATTTTTAGATCATTTTTGTGGATAGAACCTTGTGGAATGTAGAATTTGGTTAATCACGTAAAGTTGGATGATTTAAAATCTTGAACCCTTGTGTGATCATCCCGGTTGAAAAAAATGGAATAATGAACATGTGGGTGTTGGCTTGGATATGTGGCTTGTGATGGGGTTGTTTTGTGGGTTGTTTTGGTTTGGGTGAGTAGTAGGACTACAGTTGGATTGGTTGTGGGTTGGTGTGAATGCTATGTTAGTGATGGGAAGTGGGGCTGCAATAAGTTGTATTAAATGTATAATGATGAATGGGTATTAGTGTGATTATGGTTATGGTGGTTAGCAGTGGGGCTGTAGGGATGGTCTTGAATGTGAATGAACTATGGTTTGTAAATAATAAATAAAAGCGGAAGAGTTAATGAATGGTGGGGCGTTGAAATAAAACGGGAATAATAATCATGGGGATGTTTAGCTAATAAGAAGGACTTGGTTGTGTTGCTTGTGTTTTCTTAACTTGATTTGTGGATGGCAGGGATATGTTTTATGAACGATCGATGTGGTTGGTTGTGGATGGTTTCCCAGTAGTTAAGGAACTAATAAACTAATTCTACTGAAACATGAAAACCTAAATGGGGTTGGAGTTGTTTGTTGTATGCATGATTCATAGTAGCAGTGTCGAGGCACGTGCTCTGTTTCTCTGTTTAGAATCCATAGGTTGGGATGTGTTTTTTGTATACTTATATATATATATATATATATATATATATGTATCTTTGTGTTTTATCACACCCCACCCATGTTGAGCACTTAGTGCCGAACACTCCAATTTCATGGGAGAAGGTGTTTTCCCCATAGTTACTAGCTCCTTCCTGCTTCTTCTTCCCTAGGCTGTGATGGCTTGAGGCGACCTTACACTTAAGTCCCTTCAGGTAGGTTTTGATTGTAGAGGATCTAGCCCAAGACTCTTCAGGAAGGTTTTACTGTTTTCTAAGAATATTCAGGATGAGGCCCAGTTGTGTGCGGGCGGGATACGTGGTTGTGAGGCCCAGGTGTGTGCGGGCGGGATGTGTGGCTCAGGTGTGTGTGGGCGGGGAGAGTGTGGCAGCGTCATGACGTTCGTCATTAGGAAGAGCAGCTAACTAATGGGGAATGGTGTGGGGTACCCAATACTCATGCTTCTAATATACTACTACCTGTTGTGATTGTGCTTTTGGTGAGTGTGGCTAGTGAGGTTGGGTGGATAGAATTCCTTGCTATGTTTCTTCTGTTTTTCTCATGGGACATTAGGATGTCTCCCAACTTGTGAACGAGAGCTTTATGTTTCCCTACTGAGTATACTTGTCTGATCACCCTACGTTTACTTTCAAGTTTCCAAGAGGACTACCAGGGTCGTGCAGGACCCTACTAGTCAGACAGTTGGAGTTTTTGCCATTGTTGTACACTTGTATCTTTTTGTATTGTACTTTGAGCATTCTTGTACTTGTACCTTTTATAAAATTGTTTAAACATGCATGTGGGATTGGTTTCGGTTTATTTATATACATTTTCTCTTTTCCTTTTTGGTTGTTGAATTTTCCTATTTCCCGATCCTATATAATAAAAAGGGTAATGCCTCCCATATTTGTAAAAACTCATACTCTTGGTGCTAGTTGCCATCCCAGGGCCTACTGGAGGCAGGAATCGGGGGTCATTATCTCCCTTTCACCATTTCCAGCTAAGGAGGGGAATCTTTGGTGGGAGGGGGTCATGATAGAATGGTATCTGAGTTGATGGTTGAGATATAGGATGAAGTCTGGAGTTAGGCACAGTGAGGATTTCATGGGATGGTAGGGAAATAGTGTTAGTTAATCTTGTTGTGTGACATAGGTGAGGGAAGACCGGCTAGGACACGAGATTTTAGGGCCTACCGTGATCCGATGCAAGGACTCTGAGCCTACTGAACGACCAAGTGAGACTACATTGACTTCAGGGTAGAGTCCCTTGGGAAGGTACATGCATCATCATGATTGTGTTTTACATGATTTGGGTGTTCTGGGAAAGAAATTGAAATGAAAATGATAAAATAAAACCTTCAAAATTTTCCTTAATACTTGGGCTTAGAAAATATTTGTTTACCATACAACTATGGCACCTGGACGTCGTCCCTGGGTGGCTCAGACGGCCGAGGCCTAGCAGATTCAGGCAGTCGATCAGTTGAGGATTTACCGAGAGGAGGAAGATAGCCAGTGGCAGAAGACTCTCTGCGCTTTCCAGCGGCAAACACTCAAGAAGTAGGAGGGTAGTGCTTCACATACAGAGACATAGGGGTTTCTTGAGGAGCTAGGGATCTCATTTACCTTGATTCGTGCTCCGAGGGAGTACTGGGTTCCCTTAGCAGTCAGTCAGCTGAGAGGTGTGGTGCGAAAGTGGTGGATGCTCTACCTCAGAGAGAGGATAGAGGCAGAGGTTCCATGGGCTGACTTTGAGAAGGAATTCCGAGAGGAATTCCTTTCTTCCATGATCAAGGCGGAGAAGCAGCAGGAGTTACTCTCCCTTCAGCATGGGAGTATGTCAGTACGAGAGTTGGGGATCAAGTTCAAGTATCTCATACACTTTTCTCTGGATCTCTTTCCGGATGACGAGTCTCAGGCGAAAAGTTTGGAGGAGGAGCTTCTTCCATCGCTCCAGTATGCTATTACCCCCTTCACCATTACGATGTACCTGGGAGTAAAGAAGAAGGAAATGGTTACAGAGAGGATGCACTCGTAGGGAGGTGCACCATGTGAGGGGATCTAGTCAAGCTCGTCGAAGGGGAAGGCAGTCAGCAGCATGTCTCCTACGACAGGACCTTCCAGGTTCAGGCTAGTGGGGAGCAGGCCCTAGAAGTTCCAGTTCAGATCTTCAGGTCCTCGTCCCTTTTCCATGAGCCTAGGTTCGAAGTGTTTTTCTGTGGAGGTTTCAGGGACATTCAGAGTCAGTGCCCGACCCGAGCTCAGTACGGTGGATATGGGAAGGTTCTGCACCCACATCAGCAGCACCAGTTTCCAGCGAGGCCCTTACAGCAGTAGTAGGACCATGCTCCCCCGAGGGAAGACGTTGTGAGAGGAGTCCGACCTCAGGGTGCTCCTCAGGGACCTCGACTAGGGCATGGTTGGGGAGATGGATGACATCAGAGAGGCACAGGAGCTGGGCATGGACAGTTGCATGTAGCAGAGTTGATAGCTCCGACAGGACCAGAGGTGATGCGAGGTACGATTTGTTTGTTCAACACTCTAATTTCTGCTTTGTTTGATTCGGGAGCTTTGCACTCCTTTTTGCACTTGGTCTAGCCCATTATTTTGGACTAGACATAGAGAGACATTCCATACCACTGGTGCTGAGTTCACCAGTTGGAGGCCACACCAGCGTATCTTGTGTTTTCTGGGGATATGGGCTGACGTTGGGACCACATCGATCTAGTGGAGACCTTATTCTATTACAGATGCATCCATACGATGTCATCCTAGTCATCAATTGGTTGTTTTCCAACAGTTCCTTTATCGACTGCTTCCGAAGAAGAGTCGTGTTCTCCATCGAGGATGGGTAGCATGTAGCTTTTGTTGGCGAGGGGAGCTATCAGGTGGGAAGTTGGCGTCTGCAGCCTCTTCTTTCTTTTTTAAGCGGGTTATTAGTGGTTCCAGCTGATACAGAGATGATGGATGTCCCAGAGGTTGTTGGGGATTGCATCGATGTTTTTCTTAAGGAGGTTGTGACTCTACCCCCCCCCCCCCCGACGTGATGTTGTGTTCGGGATAGACTAACAGCCTGCTGCCCATCCGATTTCGATGGCACCTTCAGAGTTGCGGGAGTTGCGAATTCTGATTGACGATCTAATGGAGAAGGGTTCTGTTCAACCCAGCGTATCTCCATAGGGTGCTCTAGTTTTTTTTGTGAAGAAGTCAGATGGTGGTCTCATGCTATGCATAGACTACCGAAGGTTGAACCATGTAACTGTCAAGAACCGCTACCCCATTCCAAGGATAGATGATCTCTTTGACCAACTTAGGGGAGCAGGTTGGTTTTCCAAGATTGATCTACGACTTGGATATCATCAGCTGAGTGTAAAGGACAGTGACACCTCGAAGACGGCTTTCAGGTGTAGGTATGGGCACTTCGAGTTTGTAGTGATGTCGTTTGGAGTTACGAAGGCACTGGCTATGTTCATGGGACTAATGAACTTTGTCTTCCGAGATTTTCTGGACCGGTTCGTCGTTGTGTTTATCGATGAAATCCTGGTCTACTCCAGATCCGAGGAGGAGCACGTTGAGCATCTCAGGGCATTCCTAGAATCCCTTTGACACCACTATCTTTACCGGAAATTTTCAAAGTGTATGTTATTGATGCAAGAAGTACACTTGTTTGGGCACGTGGTGTCTGAGCATGGAGTGTCGGAGGACCCGTCGAAGGTGGAGGCAGTTGATTCTTGGGCATCACCCAAGAGCATGGCAGAAGTTCATAGTTTTATGGGGTTAGCAGGTTACTATCGGAGGTTCGTTTTGGACTTCTCTTAAGTTTCTTCTCCATAGACAGCTTTGACTAGGAAGAATGAGGTCTTCCTATAGAACGAGCCGTGCCAGAAGGATTTCGACTACCTGAAGGAGATGTTGGTCAGTTCTCTCATACTCAGGTTTCCAGATGAAGGGTTATTGTATGAGGTGTTTTGTGAAGCTTCTGGCTTTGGTCTGGGGAGCATGCTGAAGTAGAAGAAGGGACTGATCTGTTATGGGTCTAGACAGTTACGCCCTCATGAGCGTAACTATACCACCAATGACCTAGATCATGCAGCAATTGTGTTCACTCTAATGTTTTGGTGACATTACATCATTGGGGAGGGCTTTGTTGTATTCTCATATCACAAGAGCATGTGTTATATCTTCTCCCAGCGTGACCTGAACATACGGCAGTGGAGATGGGTCGAGTTTCTCCAAGACTATGACTTTGAGATCTCTTACACTGAAGGTAAGGTCACCATTGTAGCTGATTCCCGGGGCAAGACTTCACATAAGGAAGTGGTTCGTGAATCCACTAATGCTTGGAAAGCGATGGGATATTTGGTCGCCTTTCACTTGGATGCAAGGGTAGAAGGTGTTAGAGGTTGTTTGTTTCAGATGACGGTGCAGTCCTCCTTGTTACAGCAGGTGGAAGAGTCTCAGTGGGGGGGACTCCAAGGTGGAAGTGATGGGGGATCGTGTCGATCAGTGAAACGCTCCAGAAGGATGGTCAGAGGACAGCCGACATCGTATGCTTTTCCATGGAAGGTTGTTTGTTCCAGAAGCGATGTGTGAGGGAGTTCTCCGTGACTTCCATAGATCATATTTGGTGGTACATCCAAGAGTTTAAAAATGTTCTGAGGCCTGATGGAATAGTTTTGGTGGCCCAGGGTGAAACAGGCAGTTGCGGTGTTTGTGGCTAAATGCCTTGTGTGTCAGCAAGTGAAGGCTAAACACCATGTTCCCATTGGGTTGTTTCATCCTTTAGATGTCCCTGAGTGGAAGTTGGATGACATCTCAATGGACTTCATCACAGGACTACCAAGAGCACAGGGCGGTTATGATGCTATCTGGGTAGTGGTGGATCGGCTGATGAAATCAGATCACTTCTTAGCAATTAAGGAGTCGGGCCTGGTGAGTACCTTAGCATAGAGGTATGTAGACGAGGTAGTGCATTTTCATGGAGTTCCAAAGACCTTCATCTCAGACCGGGATACTCGGTTTAACTCATGACTCTGGAGGGGGTTACATCTTGCTTTTGGCACCCAGCTACGCCTTAGCACTGCTTTCCACCCCCAGACCGTTGGGTAGACAGAGCGGACTATCCAGACATTGGAGGACATGCTGCGAGCATGCGTTCTGGATTTCAAAGGATCATGGGTATGAAATTTTCTTTTAGTAGAGTTTACCTAAAATAACATCTTCCACTCTACTATTGGCATGGCACCGTTTGAGGCTATGTATGGAAGGCCATGTCGTTCACCCATTTTTTGGGTTGAGGTTGGTGAGACAGGTGCTCTTGGGCCAGAGGTAGTGTAGAGCACCACAGAGAAAGTCCAGCTTGTACGTGAGAGGATGAAAGTGGCTCAGGACCGACAAAAGTCTTATGCTGATAATCGGAGGAGGCCCTTGGAGCTCGAGGTGGGAGATCATGTGTTCTTGATGGTATCCCCTCGCCGGGGGCAGCAGAGGTTTGGGAAAGTGAGAAAGCTCTCACCTAGGTTCGTTGGACCCTTTGAGGTGATGAGGCGAGTTGGCGAGGTGGCATATCAGCTAGCCCTGCCACCTCAGTTGGAGAAGGTTCATATAGTCTTCCACGCCTCCTAGCTCCGTCGATACTTACACAACGACTCTCATGTTATCGACTAGGGAGATCTAGCTATGGGAGATTACGCGACTTTCTATGAACGCCCAGTCCAAATAGAGGATCGTAAGGAGAAGGTGCTCCATGGATGAACCATTCTTTTGGTTCGTGTGTTGTGGAGGCATGTCGTCCTTGAGGAGAGCTCTTGGGAGCAGGAGGCCTAGATGCACGCTCAGTACCAGGAGTTTTTTTTTACTTGTGTTTTTCCTTGTTCTTCTGAGATTTGTGTTGATGTATTACTCTGTACCTTTGATATATGGAACACTTGGATTTTCAGTTGTGAGACCTTTTGTTTCCTTGTTCTCTGGAAGTGTGTAGCATGTTTGGATGAGTGGGAAAAAGGGAAAATACTGATCCTTAATCAAGATGAATTAATTCGGATGTGATTGAACCTGTGCGGGTGAGTCAGTGCCACCTAAAGAAGATAATATCTTGACATAGGAGAAGGAATTTCCCCAAACCACATGTTCGGGCTGTGTGTTGGTTGTGTGGTGTTGCGGGTAGTGCGAGTTGAAAAATCATAATATATGAAAGTGGGAAGACCCAATTCTAAATCGAGATGCATTTATGAGGATGTGATTAAACCTGTTCAGGCGAGTCAGTGCCGCCTAAATCGGATAGTATCTCGACATAGGATAATGAATTCCTAAAGAATATGATTAGGGTTGTTGGTTGGGTTCCTTTTATAATGAGAACCCTAAGAGGTATCTTGTTCGGTTCTTCTGGGATGGTTTTTGAATTCTCAGGGACAATAATGATTTAAAAGGTATCTGATATAATTGCTCGGACCTCTCCGGACCATTCCGTTATGAAAAAGAAGGTCATGAAGTGTTCTGGAGGGTAAAATGGACTTTTTCCACACATTTCAGAATTTTGAAACTACATGTCGTGTAGTGTGAGTACACGCAGTGTACTCCCTCTCCGGGTATACCCAGTGTTGATGTCCATGTCCTTTCCGTGTGAAATAAATGGGTACACGTCGTGTGTCCTAAACTACACGTCGTGTATTCCCTCCCCGCATACGCGTTACCAGTCAACGGTCGTGTGCCGTGTTGGAGCCGTGTCATTGCCATGTAAAATAAATGGGCACACACCATGTGTCTATACTACATGCCGTGTAGTCCCTCCCCACGTATGTGTTACCCTCAAACCGTGTGTTGACCAGTCAATGGCTGCGGAGCCGTGTTGGAGGCCATGTGGAGACCGTGTAAAATAACCGAGTACACTCCGTGTACCATAAAGTATAGGTCGTGTACTTTTGATTTTCTCACCTATAAAAGGAGGGGTCCCCTCCTCCATTTCAACTCACTCCTCTCCTCCCCATTCCTCTGAGCAGAGCCTCCCAAGAGACTGAAAGGATCTTTTTCTTCCATAATGTCTTCGTCCGAGCTCCGATTTACGATCTGTCAACGGCCACAGGATCGTAACGATGAGGCGGATCATCCGAGCTTGGATATGTTGTCTCTCCTTCGGCCTTTACATTCCGACTTCCACCCGAGGAGGGTTTTTCCGGGACCCGAAAGAAGTGACGGATGCCAATAGACGTCTTCTAAAGTTGATACAGGGGAGCGTTGTGATCATAACCTGTTGAGATTGGGATCTTACATTCGTCTCTCTAATTTTTGCATCATGCAGGGTGGGTATCCTTTTGTTTTCATGAGAAATTGTTGAACCATTAAATAAAGATAATAACTGATTAAAGAATGGGGATGGGGAAGTTGTTATGTTTATCATTGTTTATCCTATTGATATTTTATGAATTGAATATGATTATTCCTACTAAAAATCAGGGTCATTGGGGGCCTTTTCTTGTGCAATTAAATGTTGCCCTATCTTTTTTAGACCGTTTTTGTGGATGGAACCTTGTGGAATGTGGAATTTGGTTAATCACGTAATGTTGGATGATTTAAAATCTAGAACCCTTGTATGATCACCTTGGTTGAACAATATGGAAAAATGAACATGTGGGTGTTGTCTTGGATACGTGGAATGTGATGTTGGTGTTTTGTGGTTTGTTGTGGTTTGGGTGAGCAATGGGACTACGGTTGACTTGGTTGTGGGTTGGTGTGAATGCTATGTTAGTGATGGGCAGTGGGGCTGCAATAAGTGGTATTAAAGGGATAATGATGTATGGGTTTCAGTGTGATTATGGTAATGGTGGTCAGCAGCGGGGCTGCAGGGATGGGCTGAATGTGAACAAAATATGGGTTGTAAATAATAAATAAAAGAGGAAGAGTCAATGAATGGTGGGGCATGGAAATATAACGAGAATAATAATCATGGGGTTGTTTGGCTAATAAGAAGGACTTTGTTGTGTTGCTTGTGCTTTCCTAAATTTATTTTTTGATGGCAGGGATATGTTTTATGAACGATCTATGTGGTTGGTTGTGGATAGTTTCCCAGTAGTTAAGGAACTAATAAACTAATTCTGCTGAAACGTGAAAACCTAAATGGGGTTGGAGATGTTTTTTGTATGCACACTTCGTAGTAGTAATGCAGAGGAATATGCTCAGTTTCTCTATTTAAAATCCATAGGTTGGGCTGTGTGTTTGGTATACTTATATATATTTGTATCTTTGTGGTTTATCGCACCCCACCCATGTTGCCAAACACTCCCATTTCCTGGAAGATGGTGTTTTCCGCATAGTTACTATCTCCTTCCTGCTCCTTCCTTGTGATGTGACGGCCTGAGGTGACCATACACCTAAGACCCTTCAGGTAGGTTTCGATTGGGGAGGTTCTAGCCCAAGACTCCTCAGGTAGGTTTTACTATTTCACAAGAATCATCGGGATGAGGCCCAGGTGTGTGCGAGCGGGATACATGGTTGTGAGGCCCAGGTGTGTGTGGGCAGGATACGTGGTTGTGATTCCCAGGTGTGTGCGGGTGGGATGTGTGGCCCAGGTGTGTGCGGGCGGGGAGAGTGTGGCAGCGTCGGGACGTTCTCCGTTATGAAGAGTAGTTAACTAATGGGGAATGGTGCGGGGTACCCAATACTCTTGCTTCTTATATAATACTACCTGTTGTGGTTGTGCTTTTGGTGAGTGTGGCTAGTGAGGTTGGGTGGATAGAATTCCTTGCTACGTTTCTTCTATTGTTCTCACGGTACATTAGGATTTCTCCCCACTTGTGCATGAGAGCGTTAGGTTTCCCTACTAAGTATACCTTTATGCTCACCCTATGTTTACTTAAAGGTTTCCAGGACGACTACCAGGGTCGTGCGGGAGCCTACTAGTCAGACAGTTGAAGTTGTTGCAGTTGTTGTAAACTTGTTTCTTTTGGTATTGTACATTGAGCATTCTTGTACTTGTACCTTGTTATAAAATTGTTTAAATATGCATGTGGGATTGTTTTGGGTTTATATATATACACTTGTTCATTTCCTTTTTGGTGGTTGAATTGTCCTATTTCCCTATCCTAAATAATAAAAAGGGTAATTCCTCCCATATTTGTGAAAACTCAACCCTTTGTGCTAGTCGCCACCCCGGGGCCAACTGGAGGCGAGACTCGAGGGTCAATATCTCCCTTTAACCATTTCCATCTCAGGAGGGGCATCTTTGGTGGGAGGGGGTCATGACAGTATAGTGATTTAAAAGAAGGATAATTACAGGATGTTGTGTGAACTGAATAACCCCAATTTTTGAATTACCACTGGATCCAAGAACTGTTTTTCCTAATTACATGTATAATCTTTTAAAACAGAATGAAACTTAATAATGGAATGATAAAATTACCACCAAATTTTTATACAATATTTTCATGCATAAAAGTCATTTGTGAAACATTTTCAACAAATTTGATTGATGATTATGCATTGGAGAGTTGTGGAAAGGCTCTCATGTTAGAACAAATTGAAAACATTGTCATTGTGGGGCTACCATGTCAAATAATTAGGACCTCATAATGAGATGTTGAAGGAGTTCCGGAGAATATTAAATGAGATCAGAACTGTCAATCAGAACATCCAATGATACTAAAATGTTTTTTAATTATTTGAGAAACATATTTTTAATTTTATTTAAGAAACACCTGCACATATATATCATAAGATGAAAAACACATTTTTAATAACCAGATGCACAAAATCATTTATTATAAGTTCAAATGTATTAAATAATCACTACAAAAAAAACCATAAGAACATATATATTCTAATACATAATAATTTATTATTTATAATAAAATCATGGTTCTTAAACATATAGGGAAGTTATAAATTATTTCTTGAATTGAACGAAGAACATAATGTTTGGCTGATCAATGAAAAGTTAAATTTCGTTTTAAACCTGAGTTATGATATTCAATTAATTGTATGTATTGGAGTGGAACAAAAAATTTCAATGTTCTATAGGTATAACATTGTCCATAGAAGCTAGTGAAACCACATGACATGAAATGGTGAATAAAGGAGATGAAAGACTTCATGAATTGTGGTTAGTGAAGCGATAACTAATTTGGAGAATGGTGGAATCCCTGAAAGCATTCCAGTCACTACCCTAGAGACTGCACTTTCGACCGTGGAAAAGCACAAGGAGGATGTATGAGGGGGGCTTGATCTAGGAAATATATAAATGTTTGTGATGATATTGGAGATTTCATTGAGAATAAGACTGGTGGACTCTAAGTGTTTTTTCGAGAGCATGCTGGAGGTATTGGGTTAGCTTGGATCTCACAGATTTAATGTCGAGGCACTGTCGAGTTAGTTTCGGGAGCTTTTATCTCTAAATCTGAAATTTTATTTGGTAATTTAATTTTTCATATTTTTTATATGGAAGGTAAAATGAAAAAGGATGTTTTTTCAGAAAGGAAGTCTGGTGATCACATCCGATCTGAGAGTGCAAGAATTTTGCCGCAAGTTGAATTGCACATCATATAATTACCAACTATTGGGTTTGATAAATAATCCATGAAGTAAAATAGTTGAACATGTGCTATGTTGTTTCTGGTAAATTTATATTTTTACCACTAATATACATCTTTATCTGTTTTTATGGATGTAATTATTTAAATATTCATTTTTTGAGTCTTTATAGAGTTTTAATCTTAGTGGATTAGTAAAAAATTACCATAACATAAGTCACCCTCTATCCACATCCCTAATATCAATATACTATATTTTGAAGATGCATCCCTTTAATTGATAGTTAATTACATATTTTTTTTGATAAAATTTAGCATTTCCTTTTAATAGTGATTCATGTTTCTATTTTTCTATTCTTGTTTCAAAGGTTCATCATAATTTTTCTAGTTAATTACATTGTAATATATTTAATCCTTTTATATATCTCTAGGAACCATTTAGTGATTTATGTTATCTTCTTATGGAAGAGGTTTTGAATCTCCAGGTAGATGATATTGTATCCTAGTTACCAAAGAAATTTTAACTAATGTGATAGATGAATTTCCAATTCTTTTTTAACACGTGATCTATATTCTAAAACAACTTGTACCTTCTTGAGATATACTCATGTCAAGGTTATAACTGTTACATCCATTCTTATAAATCAATTTCAAGACTCCCAAATTCATAAATTTGAGGAAGAAATGTTATATATGAAGTGAAACAAATTAATTACGTGGAAAGATGATTTATAATATTCCATTCAATAAATTTTTTTATATTATTCTATTGATTTATTCACATTCATTTTTTTCATCAATTGTAATTGTTTTATTATGCTTCCAATGAAAAATGATTTTGATCATATTAGTAGAATAGATGGGCTATGTAAATACAATCTGCCTTCAATCTTACATGGTATCACTGGTAAAGGATGACCTATATTTTCAATTCTTGATGGCAAGTGACTGATGGATTCAATTTTACCATCCATACGATTATTCTATTTGATAAAAACTACCTTATTCTCAAATATCATTTTTATCATTCAATGAATCTTTATCCATTATTTATAAAGTAAAATCTATATTAATATACTTATATAGAACTACTAAGAATATTATTTTTTTCATTTTACATGATTTTGGTTGGTTTTATATTAATATTAATTCATTAGGGTAATGAAAATTTTAAAATGTTTATGATTTATGTTATATTTTTTGAATATCATGTGAGATTTATTGCAACCTGATTACTAGAGAAATTATAAAAAATGTGATGTTGATCGATAAATGTCCAAATCCATATCAACACTTGATCCATATGTTTAATCTATAAGAACCTTCTTCATAATTACTAATATAATGTTGCTAATTGAACTATTAATAGTCTTGGTTGTCAGAGCATTATCTTCCATGTTAAGTTTTGTTCTCTGTCCTTGAATTAAAATTAACCACATCATGTCAAATTTAATGTTTATTGATGATATTATTAAAAATTAAACATTTTCTGGCATTCAATATATATCTATCCTACCTAAGAATCATTCAATTTTCTATTTTTAAAATTTACACTCTATAAAATATTGATAGAAAAAATAACTTCATATTATTCCTACTCAAAAACATTTTTCATGTTTTCCGGTGTACCTTTTCTGGAACCAAACATTTATCATTTAATGGAATTTATATATTGGATACATGATTTTATCCATTCATATGTACTAATAATGCTATATTTTATGAGAATTGGAAGAAACAATCATATATTGGGTTCCACTATCTCCAATGGTAGCATCCACTTTTATATGTTATTATATTTCAGTATTTCTGTTGTGACATGTCAAATAACATTTTGTGATGGATTAATATAATTCATATTTTAAAACACTTTTATTATAATGTATGCTGCTACACTTTCGTTTCATTGGTTATTTAAATATTTATTCAAAATTGTAATTAAATACACTATTATTTTAGTATTACACAATGATATGATATATTAATTAAAAAATTTCTATGTTTTTAATATGAAATAAAATTAAAATATAAATTTTATATTACTTGAATTACATTATAGAAAAAATTACCATTTCAACCATTAATATGTTTACTGTAATAATTTTTTTTGCATGATTTTGATGATCAAGATTCCTCCAGAACTGGATATTTCACCACACATTTGGATTTCAGTATCTTACGGAGGTTTTTAAACATGGATATTCATTATATTTTGACACATTGTTATAATTTTTCATTAGGTTTACATAACTTTTTTAAATTAAATTCTTGAACAGATATCGAGAAATATCATGTAGCCCTTTTAGCTATTTTAGGGTGCTTTTGGAGTATGAAATTTCACATAAACATTACCTTTTCTATTTGAAACTTATGGTTTGATTGATTCCTAGATTATTTGAGTTAGTGAGTTTGTGGGATTTGTGTATTTTTATTCATCATTCCCACGAGAAAGATTATCATTATTTTCATATCAACATGTGTATACTAGTTTACCATGGACTGTGAATGTCCATAAACCAAACTCTGAATAATAAGTAGATGTTTAATAATTTCTACATGAAGAAGATGTGTATGGATAGTTCTACGATTCATCCTATACTAATGATATACTGTTTTTTGTAGCCCATTTATAATAGGTATTTACTATTTCATCATTTTTTTTATAGGTGTAGGATGGTTGTAAGTAGTAAGGTGGGCAGTTGTAGTTTTTCTGGAAAAATCATTAACATCAACGATTCAATGAACTGTGGGTATGTCTGCAGTGAAACTAATATATACCCTTTTTTTAAACTGGGGGTATATTTATCATTCTTTTAAAATAAATATCCATTTTTTGTAAACTGTGCGAAATATTTTTGTTCAATTTTAAAATGTATACCCATGGTTTTATTAATCGTGGGTATTGATATGTACCCACAATTTTCAAAAAACATGGGAAATATAAAATTTCATTGGGAAATACCAACTATTTTATAGAAATTGTTGTTATAGGTCTTTATTGATGCATTAGTATACCCCAATTCATGATGTTGTAGGTATAGACTATACCCTCTATTTCATTGTCTATATCCATTGTTTTGTACCGTGGGTATAGGCAAAAATTCCTGTAGTGAGGATTTAAAGGCATAACTAGCTACTTTATTTCTTGGTTATTTTATAACATGCATGGATAAAGAAACAAATGGTTCATTTTCATCTCATTAATGAAATTTAAAAACATTTCCATGCTCAATGACATACCACCTAATATTCACATGGGTTATTTTAGAAGAAAAATACTAGAATACCTAACCATCTTCCCAAGGTACTAGTACCTATATATCTCATGTGGGAAAAAAATAAGTTAAGCTACTCGATCCAATTTCACAGGTTCAATTTATGGCCTCCATTTTACTCACATGTGTAAGGAAACCCTGCTATATAAATAATGGATTGTATGGGTCAATAGAAAAATCACCAATACCATACCCTTAATTAAATTCAATTTTATTCTAACAACATTTTAATTCCATTTATAAAAGATTCAATTTTTAACAACCATGAAAGGGATAAAGTCACACCTCAAATTGTTGTCCATGGCATAAATCCATAAAGGGTCATTCAATTGAACTCACTCTTAGAGAGGTCCTTATTCATGGTATAAATCCTATAATATGATTAAACACGCCGATAAAATTACCTAAAACATGATAAGAAATAACAATGTTTAGTTTAAATTTATTGTGATGCCCAAAAAATGGTTGTGCGAAACCACTACATATATAATAATATTTACATTTGGTGAAAGGCATGGGATCTACAACCTTATGCATATACTTGATAGCTCATCTAGTATCAAGATCAGATTCTTCCTTTTTTGAATGAAATATGAAGAACGAATGATGAATGAGACATTATTGCTTATGAGTCTAAATCCAAAGTGTGAGTTTATATCTAGAAGAATTGAGAAATGTTAAATAGTAATTAATTCCTTACCATTATAGATCCAGGGAGATGAACCCCATTCAAACCCGAGATGAGTTCTAGACAAGATATTAAATTAATGAATTCCCAATCTTGATAGATTTTATAATGGGGAAGCTACTATATGTTTGAAGAAAAACCAGAGTAGTGTTAAAATATTGTTTTTACTTAAAATTAAAATTATAAAAAACCAACATAGCAGGGCTCGCATTGTTTATCCACATGGTTTCTCTAATCATGCAGAAATCATGCATGGATTTCTGTAGCCTTGGGGCATATTGCATGGTTACCTAGTGTGGTTTATAAACCTTTTGAAAACAATTCATAAACCCACCATCAAAATTTACACAACTATCATACTATAATGTGACTCTACTCACATAGTTTTCTGATATTGTGCGGCCTTTAATTCTCCATTATCCTACCTCTCAATGTTTTGTCAATCCATGTGGCCATCCCAACATGGATTTCACTAATTGTACACTAGGTTAAAAACACACAAACATAGTATTCTCAGCTCTGATCCAGCCTTAGAAAACCTATAGACCTTCATCAACCCAAAAAAAATCAACCTCAGGCCATAACAATGCATTTAGTTTTAGAATTGAAAAAAATAAAGGAATTTGTACCTCAACAAAGAACTAGGATCCCACAAAATTCATTCCTTAAATCAATTCATCCTCAAATTTCCCTTCTATGGGTGGTGGAGAAATATTTGAGAACAAATCCGACTTCTGCGATTTTACATTAGCCTCCATATCCAGGACTCATCATGTGCTCACCTATACTTCCATTATACCGAAATTAATGGAACGAACCGGCCACATAGAGCCTTTATGGTATGATCTAAAATTTGTATAGGATGTTCCTCAAAGGATGCATATACATGTAACTCCGCCTCTTTAGGATGAAAAGCATGACACGGTTCTGAATAGAAAGTTAGTAGCTTAGAAACATGGAAATTTCATGCATATCCTGGTACATATGAGGTAATTGAAACTGATAGGCTACCCGCCCAACTCGATCTAGAATTTCGAACGGCCGGACATACCTAACTGAATGCTTACCATGTCTCCCTATCGTCTTGTGTCCCGACCTCGATGATACTTGTATGAAAACCAGAACCCCAACCCTGAACTGTAGATATCATCTTTGGGGATCATCGTATTATTTGTTATATGACTTCAATGTCACCATCTATTTTTGAATCACCTACACCTATTCATTGTCCTCCTAGACTAGATGAGGTCCCAACATAGAAACAACTCCTACCTCTTACCAAAATTGTGGGGATCATCTTGACCTACCATACAAATCCTTATATGGAACCATCTATATAGTAGAATGAAAGATGTTACAATAGAAAAAGACTACCAGGGTTATATGCCTCTCCCAAGAGCCCCAAAAATCTAGCAGACATGACCATGCACTTATGCATATGAATCTTGCGCTCTAACAAGCCTGCTATCTGGGGGGGTATGATGTGCTCATAAGAAACAGTACACCCAATTCCCTCTATATCTATTTCTAGAATTGATAAATAAACCATGTATCCTTATCTTAAATGGCAGTATGAGGGACCCCAAATAGTCTTAAAATATCATGGATGTACAACATCCTAGTATTATCAACATTAATGGATTCCTTGATCAACAGGAAATGAACAATACTCATGAGACTATAAATAAAAACCCATAATACATCATTTCCTTAAAGAGACATCGATAAAATTGTCATGAAATACATTATGATGTTATTACATTTCCAATCAGGAAAGAGAAGCTAATCTAAAAGTCTTGATGGTCACTATTTGTTTCCATCACCTACTTATAGATGAAACATATAAACAAAAAACGACCATCATCTTGTTTTATGTATGGCCACCAATATTGCGACATATATCCTGATTCATCTTGGTGACACTAGGATGCACTGTCCAAGTTGATGCATTAGAATCTAAGAACATTTCCTCATACATGTTTGAAGAAATACATAAGTGATCATATACCTGTATGGTCGCATCCAAGCCTACGGTTCATCTAGGATAAGGGTTATCACATACCACACTCTAACATAGAACTAGACCTTAAGTATCTAATAGATGACTCATCCTCAATATATCCAGAAGGGTAGAGTTAAATGATAAGAATGATATAAATATCTACCCATGACTGTCAAAAACATCCAAGTGCATCTTAGAGAACAATTCCATAAGCTTCCACTCACTACTAGACTACTCCACTTCTTATATCTAATTCCTCCCACTCATTGCATTGGACACTTCATTACCTATACAAGGCATGTTGGAAATATCAATGTCAAAATACTTTTGGTACTCAACCTACCTTTACTACCTCATGTTGCAATCTCACTGTATAAATATATACCTGAGGGGTTTTTTTTATGTGTACAACAAAAAAAAAGCTATCCTAGTAAGTAATGACTCCAAAATCACAATACAGGAACAACCACATATAGCTCGAAATCATGTTTCAGGTGATTCTTATAATGTTTCCTCAACTATGGATACCTATACGAAACAACCAGGCCTCCCTTCACAAGAACATCTCCCAGACCGATACCCGATGCATCGTAGTACAGATTGTTACACTCTCCACGCTCTGGAAAATTTAGTATCCACACTAAATTCAATCTCTCTTTCAACTACTAAAATGTTTTCTTGTACAAATCTGACCATATATACTTCACACCCATCTTATTAAATCCTGTGAATGGTTCTTCCATGTTTCAGAAGTCATGTTTGAAATTCTTGTAGTAACTATCCATCCCTAAGAAACATCACAGCTTGAATACATTCCTGTGATACTACAAGGTAACTACCGCTTTCGCCTTATATGGGTCTTCTTATACTCCTATAATAGAGATGGCATGACCTATTGTATGATTCTGATTCATCCAGAAGTGGTACTTTGTGATATTATCCAATAAGTGATGCTATCATATTAATTTAAAAAGAACTCAATATGATTGGAATGGTCAAGTCGATGTAAGAATACACCATTATTTCATCCACAAAAAAACCACAAACGAATCGATGTAAGGATAGAACACTAAGTTCATTAGTTTCATAAATAACACTAGCACATTTGTGAGACCGAAAAACATAATTAAAATACTCATATAGACTATACCTACTTATAATGGCTATGAGAGGTATGTCTGATGATCTTAAAAACACCTAATGACAACTATATCTCAAAACAATCTTGGAGAAAACCTGATCTACTAAGAACTGGTCAAAGATTTCATCTATCTATGGTAGAGGATATCATTTTCTAACCATATAAATGTTCAATTTCCATAATCCAAACATAACCTTAGGGTACAATCTTACTTTTTCACATAATGGAATAGTGAACCCCACAGAAAAGTGTCGGGTTAGATGAAACACTTTGCCTCTAAATCCTTTAGTTGCCTCTTAAGATTTTTCAACAACATAATAGTTATCATGTAAGGAGGAATAGATGCTGATGCATCTCTTAGACCTACATTGATAAAGATTTTTACATCCATCAATAGAGATAATCCTGAAAAGAAATCTAGGAAGACATCCCTGAGATAGTCAACCATTATAGGAAAATCGGTCTGACATGTGCCATGATCATCTATATTTAATCTCACAGTCTGGCCTATCATCCCACCCATCCTACGATGCTCTGGTCCATCTTGGCTCACTTGGATGTCTCATTCACCCATTAGAATTTACTCTCCACCCTCTGGTGATGCAATACTCACCCTAAAGTGATAAAAATCAGTGCACGATCAACACGTATCCAAAAATACCATCTCGAGAATGACATAAAAGTCATTCATCTTTATGAAGTAGAGGTCCTATACAAAGTGACACCCACCAACCTCAAGGGGGAATTCATGCACTGATGCACACCTTCTGTCATTATCCCTAATAGAGAGTCTAGTGTCATCATACCATATGAAGAATAAACACAGATCCCATGGATCACCAAAATATGAACATTTATAAAGCTCTGTAAATACCCTATATCAAAAAGTGTAGAATATAAAATGGGGGCTACTAGAATATTTTAGTACACAGTATAAGGTCCAGGATACATCATCAACTGGGTCTGTTTCACTCCATATGCTTGTCATGTATCGTGTCCCTATGATCCTACCGAGCTACCCTAAGCTGATCCACTCTATTTTTGTTGTGAACCTATGGTCTATCTCCCATGACCATGACCACCTCCACATCCTAATTGTTTGTACATATCCCATATCCATGGCCAGTGAGAAGTTGTTGTACCAGTTCCTAAATGTGGAGTCAGTGCAGACCCTCTCTCACTAGTAGTTTTTGGAAATGATCTACAGTTTCACTATAGATGGACCATATTATTGCTGTATTGGCACTCGATTTAGAATTTTGTACATTACAGCCTTATATGTCACATATTACAACACATCTAGCACCTCACCTAGAAAACTAAATGGATGTTATGACTTCTAGTATCACCACGTGGAAGCTCTAGAAGATGCTTCCTACTACCTATCGATGAAGTACCAAACCTAGTGTCAAACCACCCTAACTGATACCTCAAGTTTTCCTCAAGTTGTGCCCTTTTTCCAGTGCCTCATTCAATGTCATAGAAATAATAGTAATCTAAAATTCTTTCACCTGTAATCTGATGTATTATCTGAGACCATCCCCAAATCACCTAGCTTTTTAAAACTTTTCACCCATCAGAATAGATGTAAAGTACTCGAGATCAGTAAAATGAACTGAATAGTCCAGGACTTATAGTCTGCCCTTCTCCATATGTAAAAATTCATGGGATCTATAGGCCCTCATGGTCTTGGGATAGAAGTAATTGTAGAAGGCCACATGAAACTCTATCATGGCCATCTCCTGAGGATGACTAATTTGAGTGATAACATTCCACCATCTCAAATATGAATCATGAAACATGTACACAGTGAGCCTTACCCCCATCTAAGGAGGTATCTCTAAGTTCTCATAGATAGATTGCATGACCTCAATCCATGAATATTTAGCTTTTGGTCATACATCCCCTAAAAATGTGGATGGATGCTGCTTTTGAAACTCACATGTCAACTCTTAAATAATCGAGGTAGGTCATAGTTCTCCCTGAATGGTCTTCCTGAAATTCTTAAATCCATTATTGAACTATGCCTCTACACCTACGTCTAATATTATAGCTGGTGTTTTAGATTTAATTACTTAACGACCCATTGTTATCCAATTGGGTACGGCCTCCAGAGTGTGATCAACTCCATCCACCTGGCGTAAAGGTAGAGGTCACTGTGGGGGCATGGCTCTACAATTCCAAAGACACACCTCAGTTCATTATCATTAATCATTTCATTGTTCCAAATCACAAAATCCATGATAGGATAGGTAAAAATAATTCTCTATAATAACTCGCCCCTCTATCAACCACATGGATTAGGTTAGGGTGTCCAAAAAAATGAGATGCACTACCAAAATACCACAACTAAAGTAATGTCTGGTCATGTTCTCCAGAATAATACATTTCAGTTTCAATGGATTTTATATTCACTAGATTCAGAATGAGATCACATTCATGTTCACGGAAATGATACACATATCTGTTTATTTCATCCCTTTTTAATGAAATTTTCTGGCATTCCAAATTATAAATTGTGGGGTCCCATACTCCCCAGGAAAAAAATCATGGCATACACCTATCACACATCATAACATAATCCATATCAATTTTGAAGCATTACTAGAAACATTTTGATCCAAGAGGGACTATACACCTCTGAGAACAATGATCAACATACATTTGTTTCACACCATAATATATCAAAATGAAACTAACACAAAATCATGCATATTTAACATGGATTTTATCTCAACATCATGAAAAATTTAATGAATCCGAAATGGAATTGCATAATTCACGGAATGTGAAATATACATGGATTATATATGGTTCATGATATCTAATACCATTTTCTCATTGGGTTTCAACATAATTGAAACCAAAATCCTGTCAAAAATAACTACTTAAATTAATTTCATCATCCAAAGGTGGAATCAAATCAACTATAATTGTAGAAATCCATAATATAACAATTTTAATTTAATAAAATTTATCTTTTCATGTATGTGGGTTAGCTACAACTAGAAAAACCTCAATACCCAATTCATATTCATTTATATACCATTCTATTTTCAATAAATAGTAAACAAAATTGGGAAACAAAATCATGTGGTTCTACTTTATATTGTTTCAGGCCCAACTTCCATTGAAAAGTACCTCAATCATAGTGGGTCATATGGACTCAATTTCATCTCCCTTAATTCCATATACTACCAACATGTAGAGAGATCCTGGTTGAGTTTTTCAAGAGACTATTCCCTCATTAGAAAAGTGTAAAATAGTGGAATATCAATAATACTAACAAATAGCGGAATTTGTAGCCCATAAAACAGGAGTAAGAAGTCGAATACTAATAGTATTAAGAAGATAGAAATTTTATCATATTCATGATGATAATTTATGTCACATGTTACTAATAAATCTTCAAAAACATGAATACAATGCAGATGTACAATCCATATAACAAAAGTAAAAAAATTCTAAAAGATTCCTAGTATCATCAAAAGACTCATCTTGTTCCCATGCTCTATTACTACTAAGCAATATATCATGTCCATAGTGGAGGGTTATTTCCCTTATCATTACCTATAATCATATAATCATTTTGCACCTAAAATAATGACCTAAATAGGGTGCAATACTAAATCCCGAAATACAACCACCCATGTTTTGTGCTAATCATTCAATGAATATATATAATAGGTAGTGTGAAATATCTAAATCAATATGGAAGGAAGTACTCAATAGTCCACATCCTCCATGCTATCAGTTCTATTTTAAATCTCTTTACCATCTCAATTATGTTGAAATTTATATGTATTTATAAGTGGATCAAACGTATCATCCTTATTGTAATTTGTGGCACAATAGATGCCTCAATAGGCCATCTAATCATGTATGAGTGATGTTTATATCCAATCATGTGATTTGTCTTGGAAGAAACTTCATAAGTCGTTGCATTTGTAATTCAATTCAGAACCCAAGCCTATCCTTGACATTCCGATGTTGGAACCCATGAATCACTCTACGTGAAATATCAACCAACACCCTATAATCACATCCCTGGAGAACCTCTCATGAACCATGTATCGATCTAGGAGAGGTACAACGTCCCAACCAATCAATTCTATCCTCTTCTATACCCAAAGTAAGCCCGAGTATCACCCTTGGCGTAATAGTAAAATGCTCTTAGTGTCCATCCATGGTATTCTCATAAGAATCCACATACCTCTCGGTATATAATTCTATCCTCAACCAGTCTGTCCATGGCATCCCTCAATAAATCCATGTATCATTTTTTCCTTAATTAAATTTAATTGGTGTGTCCATCTGTGGCATCCTATTGATGATTAATTTATCACCAAATGTCTAAAAACTACTGAAAATTTAGTTATTTGCATCAGATCTTTTATGACGGGCTCTAGTCGCCAATGACATGTTATTGAATGTCACATAGAAAATATGGATTTTTTCAATAGATCGTTGCAAAAATAACATATTTGTGAAAGAATCATCACCAGTCAAATATAGTTAACTCATGTATTTAAAAAATAATTATTTGTGATGGGCCCGTTACAAAAAAATTATTAATAAAATTCTATAAAATAATATTCCTAATATTAAAATAATATTAGAAAAATACTATTAATAAAATAATATTAACTAATAAAAATTATAATAAAAAATAATAATAAAAAAAATAAGAAAAATAAAAAAATAAAAAAAAAATAATATTATAAATAATAACGATAATAATAAAATAATATTGATATTAACAATACTATTACCAATAATAAAAACAATAATAAAGATAATAATAATAATAAAAATAATTATAAAATATTATTAATATTATTAATATTACTAAGAATAACGATAATAGTGAAATAATAATAAATTATAAAATGAAAAAACCCTAATATTCATAAAATTAGAAAATAATAATAATAATAATAACAAATTATAATAATAAAAAATTAAATAATTACTTTAATATAATAATAAAATAAGCAAACAAATATAATTAATAAAATAAATAATAAACAAATAATATAATACTAAATGAAAAACAAAAAACACATTATATTCATAATAATATAAAAAATTTACTATATTCAAATGTAAATATATAATATTACCAAACAAATCAACTTTGAACCGTTTTATTATAAAATGTAGATATATCACTGGGGATCATCTGTTGGAGATAAAACCACTATGGGTCTTCTGGAGGAGCTTATATCACTAGGGGTTCTTTTAAATGATCTTGAGGAGATGGTGGAGGGAACTCCATCCGGAAACCATGAGTCAGATGATGCATGTATTCTATTTTCTAATCATGATGCTACAACTTCCATCGATACATCTCCTCCTACTATTTCTACTGTTATCAACAAATATCTTCTCCCTATACATATTCTCTATAAGCTAACTCAAAGGTCACAGTTTCTCTTGATAATGTGTTGCATATGATGTTGACTCTCCATTAACACCTCTTGATTTGGGCACTGACATCGCAGTGGTCCCATAATAAATGCCAGGCATCAATCGAGAGTTGATACTATGAACTCGACCTTTCATGAGTCCATACTCGGTTTCCTGTATCCTTGTTGCCTCACTAACTCACTAGGCACTAGTCAGACCATCAGTCTCAGTGGGACTCTTAGTCTGTGTCTGAGATGTCGTAGCCTACTATAACTCCATCAATTTCACTTTAATCTTAAAATAGTTATACTTTTATCCACATTTAATTATAGAACATGAAAAGAAATAGCACTGATCACAATCTCATTCTCGCGATCACCTCTAATATATCTAATGATCGGATCATTGAACATCTTCCAATAAATGTAATAATCTATAATATCGAGTTCTTTGATAGCCTTTATGAATATAAAATAAAAAATTTAGATTTAATGTTATATAAACTGTTTAAAAAGTACTTACCACATGTTCCATATGCATATTTAATGTACGAATAGATGCTCGATATGTCACCTCATGTTTGCCCTAGTTTTGTTTACCTACCAATGTTCTCCACTGAAAATGACCATTGATCCATTATGAACAGAATCCATCATAAACATGAGATGAAATGTAATCAAGTCAGTGTGCTCATCAAGACTCATCAAACTCTATCACTCATTCTTTCTCCATTGATTTCCTTATAAAATTTTGTAAAAATGTTGGAAACAATCACATGTGAACCCCTCTCACGTCTTCAAGATAACACCACTCATTCTCTCATTGATGAAATACCATAAACCCTACAAATAAATTATAATATCATGTTATTAGTTAAATAAAATTCAAAAAACATTATTTATTTACATACCATCCAATGATTGAAAACATGGTTCTAAACATCAATGGAAATCTTATCCCATGTGACCCATGATTTAGAAAAATAATAGTGCAATATAAAAATCCCAGTTCCAACAGGTATATGTGAAAATATATGAAAAAAAGAACATATAATAAAACAATATGTATATAAATAATTTAATGAAAACTATCTAAAATACATAGGTAAACATACCTCTGCATGAGTGGATCAATGCCATGATGTGGACATCACTCTAGGATAGGGTCAAGAATCATCAATCGGGCAAGAACACACCCCCTCTAAGTACTCCCTGAACAACTAGTAGTATGAAGGTCAGATGATCCAACATCTTGCTCATCTAAATAAAGATATTCATCATGAAAATGACGAAACTAATCATCGTCCATATGAAACATCTATTGACTATTATAATAAAATAGTTAAAAACAATTATAATATATAGATATATATTATATATGACTATAACCATTATTTAACCATGTCAATCATAATCATGCATCCTCATCATCCTATCTGACAATTTCAATGTCATTATATTCCTCTTTAGCATTGTCAATTTCCTTATGAGTTTCATATTCACCAACTCGTGTCATTTAAACATCATTTGTAACATCATTAACATCATTTTCACCATTGACCCTTAACTGTGTGGAGTCATCATCAATATTCATGTATTTTAATGATGAAATATTCTTTTTGATATGTCTCTTGATAAATTCCTATTCATATCTCATCACTGGATCCACATTCACTTTTTGTAAACTGATTTTACTAATATTTCATTTTTATTTCACTCCACCAATCACCCTTATCTCTTACAGTAGCACAACAATTTGAGAAATAAATATTATGTTACTGATGAGCTAATAAAAATGGTTTATTTAAAACAATATTACATTTATATTTAATATCAACGGGTTCATGGATCATATGAACACACAATCATTTTTCAGTATCCAACCACTTGCATTTAAGTATCATTAGGTAATTATGTCCTAGATAACACAATTCAATAATTTATTCCAGTATTCCATAAAAGTCAACATTATTTTCTCTATAATGGGATCCACTTAAAAAAACCACTATTCAATGTTTTTTTATTCTCTATATTCACATGTATGAAATCAAAAACCATTCCCCACATATGCGTTATAAGATTTAACCATTTTGGATAGTGGTTTACTCAATTCCCTTAATCGATAATCAATTTTATTTTAATATTGAGATAATTAAAAAAAAATTAATAACATATCAATATAACATGAAATAAATAGATTTTATATTCTAAACCATAAATAATATTTGTTAATAGTTTTTGAAACCAATAGGAAAAATTATATTGTCGATGTTCTTCAAGAGAAGCTGTGGTAATTTGTGGAAGTTGTACAGTATATGATTATCATATAACCATATAAAATATAAGATTAATTTACTGTAAAAATGTTTATAAAATAATTGATAGGGTCACTAACATTAAAAATGTTATAATTTCATCACAATTGTGTAGAACATTTGTATGAGCTTTGTAATGTTCATCATCTGAAATCCATTGTCCATGAACTCACTCAAAGCCACATTCAAGATGACAAAAAAATGAGACTTGATTGGTCATTTCATCATTAACATTTTCCTTATTATAGATCTTGGGGTTTTTATTTTTGGGATATTTAGATTAAAATAGTGACAGAAGAAAAAATAAATTTCCTCTTACAAATAAGCATATGCAATATATCCTTCAACCGATGCGTTATTATGTACTTTTTTCATCAATTTTTTGCATGTGTCACATAAATAGGTGCATCAATAAATAAAATATATGACCTCTAAATTTTTCTTCATTCTGTAAATATTATATAAAATTTTTCATTGAGTCAATGAAATCCCACATAAATATTTTTTTTCATGTATTCATAAAATTAAAACACCATATTCTTGTAGTCTTCGTAGTGTGTATTATTTTGATATCACAATAAAAATGTCTCGAAATAATATAATATGTCCATTATAGGATCCCAAATCAAAGAATTCAACAAGCCTATTAATCCAATCTGTAGAATTATTTCCATTATAACATAACAGTAATGACTTTTCAATATGGTAATATGACAATTTCTGAAACATATTCACCAATTGGATGTGTATCCTTCATGATGTCTCGTATCTAAAATCCACTTAAAATTAATGATAGATTTTCTTCAGACATTGTATAAGATAATTTTTCATCATTAACTTCTTTGATCGGACATTTTTAAACCATTCATGTTATGGTCAACTAAAAATTTGGGAAAGATCTAATAGTGCCTTTACATTATCTATGGTCGTACCTAGTTTTTCCAAAACTGTATGAAATAAATTATGAAAACATTTTTTCTCGATATTCATGACATCCAAACTGTGAAAAACAAACAAATTAGAAAAATATATCAGATCCCAGAAAATAATCGGTTTTATCCAATTATGTTCATCCCCAAAAACATTAATTTTCAATTGGTTTTTTAATTGTCAAAATATGATTGGTGGTACTAAATAGATAATTGACATTAACTCAATTCATATGTTCATTGTTGGTGTTACATATATTTCAATTGTTCTTATTCTAAATTGATGTTTTTTCCACAAAAAATGATGACTATTTTGAAGGAATCTATAATTATGGTTGAAAAAATGGTTTTTTCCATTAAAGACTATCAATAGTACGGATTGATTATGGACTTTGTTTACTCCTTCAATATAGAATATGACTTGCTGGAAATTCATTAATTTCCCACATCAATTTAGCATTTATAATGAAATTGTGTCTCATAAAAACATCATATTTATTAAAACCATTACATCAAATTGAAATATACTCTTCTATAAATGGTTTAAAATAAACTCCAATCATTATTTTTTGATTTCCCAGAAATAATAAGGTCAAAAATATTTTTTCATCCTTTATCATTGTACAAGGAAGTTAATTGTATATATTAATAAAGAAAGAACAACATGAAGGCTGACAACCATAAGAACCAAATGGATAGAAACCCTTCATATGAAGACCCAATAACACCGTTTGGTTTTTAAAAAATAGACAAATGAACATGGTCTAAATCTGTCCATGAATCGCCAAACAAGGAAATATTTATTCTTTTCCCTATTAAAATATTTTTTTTAATCATGAAATTAATACCACTATGTTATGAGTCATAAATAACCACTACAATCTAGGCGTCGACGGGAAATATCTCAACCGTCTTATAGAAATCAATACAGACATCCCAAATTCAGTATATTTATACCTCAATATTCCATTTGTGGGACAACTGTAAAATGAATCATTTTCACAGTAATATAAGATGTAATCATTTAAACATTAATGAATTTTTTTATAACTAATACATAAATTATGAACCAGCTTCTAGTTCTTGTAGAAAATTAGAGGCAGCACATTTTATTTAGGTAATATTGTTTTTACCAATTTGAATATCTAATCAAAACAGCTATTTGACATTCCATAATCTGATTTAAAATCCATAAAACGTTTTGTAGCTTCAAATTTTTTTATCAAGTAACTATGATATATGTAAACCTCATCAGACCTAAACAACTAATAAAATAGAGATGGTTATACTCAGGTGTTCAAAACATATCATCTAATGTTTCAATTTGTTAAAAAGATAGACCTTCCACATTATGTACTATATTTTGAAACCATGGTGGATTCCAAATAAAATTATTAGTGTCTTTTCTAGAATTTTATTCTCTTTGTTGATGCCAAAAAAACCATAGAGTACATTTTTTATAAGAACACTTAATTTTCCCATCAGAAACACATTCTAGTTTTGAAGAGGAAAATGATAAGAATGTTTCAACACACCCAATATATAGATGATTTAAACCAAAACAATTTTGATTCATGAACTTATATATCCTTGCATGATCATCTAATAATGATTTTTTATGACATCATTGATCCTAATTTCTCTAAAATTTATAAACTAATTAGTTTTTTAAATCATTTTATATAATGAAATAAATATCCAATAAAATAGGAGAAAATTGAATTCAATTTCATATAAATTTATAATAATTTATACAAATTAATATTTATTTATAGTATTTATTTAAAATATATACTTATATACACTAATTTAAAATAATTTATACTAATTAACACAAATTATTATGAATTAAATCTAATTTATACTAATTATAGGTGGCATAATTTCCAACGGAATGGCAGTAGCTCCTTTTCTTGATAACTCATCTCCTTGTAACATTCTATAACTGAGATCATTCAGAAAAATCAACTTCATCTAACAAATATCCATTTTCAAATTCTTGGAAATGGGGAGCAGGGAGACCTCAATGTGATGCTCTTCATTCTTCTGCATACCTAAATGGATATCCATTCGTTGAAGTAGATTTTTAATATTTATTCCAGTTAGAGAAAGATTCAATGAGAGGAGTTTTTAGGTAAAGAGCCTTTTTTCATGATTTCTCATCCCCTTTAACATTCTCCAATTGAAATCAGATGAAATATCTTCTCTAACGTACAAATATCTGTTTTTATATACATGATATTAATGAGTAGGGAGGCCTAACCATGATGCCCTCCATTCGTGTTCATTACTAAATTGATATCTATATGTCAGAGCAGATTTTTTTTTTGATTTTAGTGGGATAAATTTTCAAGGAGATTTTTGATCAGACAAAAGAGATGCCGCCAATTAACTGATATTTATGCCAATTTATTATTAATTAATTCTCTATTGGAAGTTATGTTGATATATTACTAATTATTAATAATTATTATGAAATATTACAACTTTTTACTACATATTACAATTTATTACTAATTATTACAATTTATTCTTAATTATTTCTATTTATTCCTAATTATTCTTAATTATTCCTCACTACTAATAAAGATTACAAATTATTACTAACTATTAGAAATTATTACTAATTATCATTAATTATTGCTAGTTATTCTTCTTTATTACTAATTACTGCTAATTATTGCCCATTATTACTAAGTATTTTTAATTATTCAGATTAATTAATTATTATTACTAATTATTACTAATTATTAATAATTATTAATAATTATTAATAATTATTTGTATTTATTACTAATTATTCATATTGGTTAATAATATTCGTATTTATTACTAATTATTCATATTTAGAACTATTATTTCATAATTATTTCTAATTATTACTATTTATTAATTACTATTACTAATTATTATTGATTATTGCTAATTATTCATATTTATTACTAATTTTTTGTAATTTTTTGTAATTAATGATAATTATTTCAAATTTTTACTAGTTATTCTTATTTATTCATAATTATTCATATTTATTTTAATTTATTTTTAATTAGTACAAATTATTATTAACTATTAATAATTATTACTAATAATTGTTAATTATTACTAATTATTACTAATTATAACTAATTACTACTAATTATTACTAATAAATATTATTTATTCTTAATTACTACTAATTATTGCGAAATTATTAATAATTATTGCTATTTCTTCCTAAATAATTCTTTTTATTCTTCATTATTCCAAATTATTCATAATTAATGCAAATTTTTCCTAATTATTACTAGTTATTTCTAATTATTACTAAATATTACTATTTATTCCATATTATTGATATTAATTACTAATTATTACTATTTCTATCTAATTATTCCTAATTATTCTTAATTATTACTAACTATTACAAATTGTTACTAAATATTACTAACTATTACTAACTATTACTAATTGTTACTAATTATTACAATTTATTCGTATTTATCGCATATTATTACTAATTATTAATAATTATTACTAATTTTTACTAATTTTTACTAATTTTTATTAATTATTTCAAATTATTTCCTATTATTTCTATTTAGTCCTATTTATATTTATTTATTCGTAAGTACTTGTAATTATTCATAATTATTACTAATTATTAATAACCAATACTAATTATTACTAAATATGACTAATTATTCGTATTTATTACTAATTATTTGTATTTATTACTAATATTTACTAATTAATCTTACTTGTTACTAATTATAACCAATTATTAATTATTATTCCTAATTATTACTAATAATTAATATTTATTATTCATTTTTCATTTTTATTACTAATTAATCGTATTTATTACTAATTATTCATTTTTATTACCAAGTATTCGTATTTATTACAAATTATTCTTATATATTATTAATTATTATTATTATTTGTATTTGTTACAAATTATTCCAATTTATTAATAATTATTCATATTTATTACTATTTCATACTATTTCTTATTATTTTTAACGATTTATTACTATTTATTACTTGTTATTATCATTTATTACTATGTGTTAATAATTATTACGAATTATTTTATTTATTTCTAATTATTCATCTTTATTTCAAATTATTTGTACTTATTCATATTTATCACAAATTATCCTTATTTAATAATAATTATTTGTATTTCTTACTAATAATTACTAATTATTACTAATTATTCATATTTATTGCTAATTATTACTATTTATTACTAGTTTTTACTAATATCTTATAATTATTACTAATTATTACTAATTATTCATATTTGTTACTAATTATTCGTATTTATTACAAATTTTTCTTATTTCTTACTAATTTTTCATATGTAAAACTATTTATAATTAATTATTACTAATTATTACTAATTATTTCTAATTATTTATATAATTTCTAATTATTATTAATTATTCCCAATTATTCATATTTATTCGTATTTTTTACTATTTTATTAGAATTTATTCAAATGTAATGTTATTTATTACTAATTATTGATATTTATTACAAATTTTTAATAATTATTACTTATTATTACTAATTAATAAAAATTATTAATTTTTATTAAAAATTATTACTAATTATTACTAATTATTATTAATTATTACTAACCATTCTTAATAAACCCTATTTTTACTAATCATTACTAAAAATTACTGAAGATTACTAATTATTACTAATTATTACTAATTGTTTCTAATTGTTACTAATTTTTACCATTTATTACTATTTCATGGTAATTCTTTCTAATTTTTACAATTTATTTAAAATTATTACTAATTAGTACTTATTCACACTAATTATTACTAATTATTTCTAATTACCACTAATTATATTAAACTTTTAAAAGTTTAGCTATTTATAACCAATTATTCTTAATCATTACTAATTATCCGTAATTATTAGTATTAATGACTAATTATTAATACTTATTGAAAATACATCTAATTTATAATAATGACTACTAATTAAAAATAATTTATATAATAACTATTAATTAATACTAATTAATACCACTCACATGTAATTATTTGTAATAATTTCTAATGCAAAATAAAACGATCTAATTCTAATTTAATTTAATTGTATCTAATTAACAATAATTATAACTAATATAAAATAAAATGATATAACTAAAAAATAAAAGAAATAGATAACTACCTTAAAACAAAATCCTTTGAATGATGTTAGACCTGAATATTGATCCGATGTAGAATCTGAAACATTGATAAATTTTAAGAGAGATAATATAAGTAGGGAGGGAGGGGGTAGAGTAATGAGGGGATTGAGAAAAGGATTGGATGAGGGTACAGGTTAGTGTATTTGCAATGGGAGTCTCGTCACAATTACCAACCCCACTATTAATTAGTTGTGGCTATTAAAATGTATTTGTGATGGGACCCGTCGCAAATACCGACCTGCTGACATACTATATTCAACGAGAGAAAAACCTTGTTGCTAATACTAAAAAACACAGCCAGGTATATGTGACTGGGTCAAAACCCCATCGTAAATAACTACTTATCCGCGACAGGAATTGGGTCTCATCACAAATAGTCCCCTTGATAGACTAATTGTGATGAGACCCCTCCTCATCGCAAATAGCCCGTCAAAATATGGTTTTACCATAGTGAAAGGTCAATAGTCACATGTGTCTATCCGTGGATTTCTTAGATGAATACATGTGATAGTCAAGTTTATTTGTAATACAGACCTTCCAATCCCATTTAACATTTCATTTAACATGCTAAGGACAAAACAAAGAGAATCTAAACTCAAACGCACCTCATGGGAGTAACTCTAGCATAGACCATCCTTATAAGGATTGGAATTTCATTTACTCATGTAGAAATATTTTGTATAACATGATTCAAATTAAAAGTAGGATACTATATGGATTGGTTATCCAATAACTCACATGGGTAAAGAAAAAAAAAGGTGTAATATATTCACATTAGGGAAATTGAAATACAATGGCAAGCTCATGGGCTTACCTTCAAAAACTAACATGGACGATTTTAGCATAACTATCATAGTAAACCTATCTTGCTACACAAGGACCTATTTAACATATATCTCACATGGGAAAACAACAATTTATGCAATTCGATCCAATTCCATCGATTGTAGCCATGGCCTCTATTTTACTTATGTGGGCAAGGGAAACATGCTTCTACAACAATGGCATAAATGGTTCAAGGGAAAGTCAGGTATCCCAGTCCCAAAAATCAATTCAATGACAGTCTTACAATATTTCAATTCCATTTATTAGAGATTCAATTTTTAACCACCCATAAATGTGATAAAGACACTCCTAAGAGGGTTGTCCGTGGAAAAAAGCCAAGAAGGTCCATTCAGGGAAAATCACCCCAAGGGTGTTCCTTAATCATGATATAAAACCTATAATAGGCATAAATTCGTCTATTTAATTACCAAAAACATGATAGGAAATAATAGTGTTCAGTTTAAATTTGAGGCAATGCTCGAAAAAAGGGCGCGTAGAACCCCGATATATATAACCAGCATGACATTCAGCGAATGTCATGAGAGCGCCTACCATCGGCATGTCCTTTATGTATCAATATTTTATTCGTCTAGGATTGGAATAAAATTGAAGAATTGATGAAGAATGAAAAATTAGGGCGTTTTATCCAATATCCTAATTGCATAGTCAATATCTAAAAGAATAAATAAATGCTAAAATGAAATTAAGGGCTTACCGTTATAGATCAATGGAGTTGAACCACTTTCAGTTCGATGATAAAATGGAGAGTATATTTGAAAATGATGAATATCCATGACTGAGAGCTTTTACATTGGAGAAGCTACTATTTGTTTGAAAAAAACCCAAAATAGGGATAAAATATGGTTTTAATTTTAAATATAAAATATAAAAAACCCACCCAGTAGGGCTCGCAGGGTTTATCCACTTGGTTTATCTAACTATATGGAAACTATGGACAACTTCCTATAGCCTTTGGGAAAAACACATAGTTACCCCTTATAGTTTATAAACTGTGTGCTTATCGTGCGTAAACCTTCTATCAAAAAACTGTTGAAAACATCTTAACCACTGCATGACCGTGAAACTCTTCTCGCATGATTTACCTCAACATTGTGGCATTCAAAGCCACACTATCCAACCTATCATGGCTTAGTCAAACTGTACAGCCTACCCCACATGGTTTTCAAAAAGCATGCGCTAGGAAAAAACAAACAAAATGGGTTCCAAACTCTGGGCCAACTCCTGACATCTTAAAGACCTTTATGACCCCAAATAGAATCAACCTTAGGTCCTGAATATGAATTTAAATTAATAGTTAATGGAAAACAAGGATTTCATACCTCAACAAAGAACTATTTTCTTACACAACAGAACGGTGTTCCCTTCTTTTCTCATTTGTAATTTTTGAATGATCCATAGGTTGATAAATTTTTCAAACCAAATAAATATTATTTTCCATTCCATACCTTATAATATTTTTTTTCCCAGGATGAAAATCATTGCATTTTCCATCACATTCAGAATTCACATAGGTCCTTCAAGTTTTAACCATTCAATAAAACAAAAAATCACATAGTGAGAAAAAATAAACATTGTGTGAAAAAATACAATCATGATAAATCATTTACAGGATGTCTATATCAATACACCTTCTATTCAATATACCACACCTTATGGTTCATCTAGGTAACTCATTATAATTATCTATTCAAATCCATTCAATTGGTTTATAATTAAAATGACAATTAACCTAATCAAATCCCCAAGACTATCAAACCAAGTGCACAGTTAGGGCACAATCACCATGCACCATAATAATGGATGAGATATACTCGACCATATTTTTTTATGTTATTGCCCCAATATGCACCTATTCCGAAACCATGTCAACTTTTAAAATCCAGACATATATTTTTAACAAGCATAACCACACTCCTTTCATTACAATAACACATGATGTTCTCTTATAATGAGGATTATCCTAGGGTTACTTACTAACATGTTATCATCATAGTTTCTAAAAGATAATTAATATTTTACATAATTCCAACTATAGTGGCCATTATATTCATACAAAAATACCACATCATAATTGATTAATATTTATTAAAATAACATAATGATCCACCGAAGAATCACATAAGTGAATTGCCTTTATAATATCTGATATGTTATGAAATGGTTCATAAGTGAAAAACAACATCTACCACTAAGTTCGTCATAACTATCACCATTCTAAAACATGTTGTACATAATACCTTTCTTCATATCCTATGTAATGTAAACATAAGAAAGGGAAATAAATAGATATCCACATTTATTGAATTCATTGGAGGGATATATAATTATAGGACCTCACATAGCATAATTAATACCATACATGTGTGTTCCAAAAAACCACAAATCATTAATCATATCATGACCCCTGAGTTGAAAATCGGTTTCATAAATCATTTCATTATTTTATCATAACATAACCCATTTAAATTAAATAGGTATGAAATCTAATTAACTCGTCTTAAAAAAATGAGTTCTATATAATCTTCCTTAAATAATCATCTTCAAAATCCATCCAATGAAATAAAGTGGATGGTATCGTATGATTATATCCCTATAAAATCATATTTATCAAAATATGATGTTATTATAAAATAAAATTCTATTAAAAGATTACATGTAATATTTCTTGAAGAAAAGTAAAATTTCAAATAGAAATAACTTCTTTAAAATATATAAATTTCCCAAATACTATGTAAAATATTTTATTTAAAAAAACATGGAAACATGTAATGGAATATTTAAATCATTAAGTAGTCAGGATGGAAATAAATATACTTCATTTTGTGTGTATTAATACATATATTGCGTTCATATTTTCGACCAAAAATCAAAAGTATCTCATTTTAGAAAATTACAAGATTATTCATTTTAAAAATAAAAAAACAATTATAGGAAAAATAGTACATCGAAAAATCATAGAAAAATATTAAAAAACTCTTATAATGGTTGTTATATAATATGTATATTAATAGAAAATTATATTCGAGAAAAGTGAGATATAAATAATGTTTTACATAAAAACATTATTTTGGTATCTATAATAATTAAATATAAACAAGTGTTTGTAAACATGTAATATTATGAAATAAAATTAATATAATAAAATTCATGGGATTCTTGTGAGATAGCCCCAAAAATTTCATCAATGAGACATAATCATAAAACATTCCTTTAAATAATGAGATTATAATATAAAACCCTTACCTATTGTCTGTCTTTTATCATACATGTCTGATAATCCAATAAAATTATTATTTTATTTTTTATAAATATATTATTAAAAACTATAGATATTTATAAAATCATCAACGATTTACATATAAACAATTACAACCTCTTTTTTAACAATTATTTATTAGAATATCTAGTTTAGATGATAATTGATTAATTTTTCATGTATGTTTTGATTTTGATGATTTAGTCCTTGTACATTTATTTCCGTTAAATCACATTAATAATGTTAATAATGATATAAATATTATATATATTAATTATTTACTTATTGGAATTCACCATAAAATCTAGGGATTAAAAAATGAACTTCATTATTCATAGATACGACATGCAGTACTTACGCATGAACGATGTCTTCACAAAACTCTTGATAAAACAAAAGAAATTTTATTATAATTAACCTTTTATTAATAATTATTATATCATATAATTCATAAATATTAATTAAATCCATACTAGTTACCATTCAGTGAAAATAAAAATGGAAAATAAATTACATCGCTTCGTAGAGGTGGTAGTCCACAAATACGAAAGGGCGATGTTCTTATTTTCCAACAGATTAGAAGGTAAGAAAAAATATGTGATATTATAATTATAAAATTATAATTAGTTTATAGATATAATATAAATACATTAAATCCGTAATTATATCCTTCCAAGAGATTAGGTGATGGAAAATAAATTACATCGATTCAAAATGTTGTAATTTATCATACACATGATTGAAAGTTTCAATTTCAATTTGAAGGAAGAGGATATGAATATAAGTAATTACATAAACCTAATTACATATACGTATATATAAAATAATGGTATTATTATTTCATTAATGCTTAATAATATTTTAAGAATGTATAATAATTAATAAATAAAATACATATGGTTAAAAACTGTAACTCTTCTTCGAAATACATCTTTAGGATTATAACTAAAGTCATCCTAGGATGGTTTTATGATCAAAATATAGTCTCTAGGTCAAGGGGATAGATTTAACTGTGGATTAGGTACATATATTTTATGAAAAAATGGATCTTTATGTGTATAGAAGATATGATTATAAGTGTATTTTTATAATTTGGGGATGGGACACACGTGGATTTTTGGGAAAAAATAAAATATATTAATGTATTATTCACCAAAAATGGATTTAAAATGCTCTATTACTGAATAATAGATGATATTGGGTCACAATATTTCAGGAAATAATAATTTATTTCATTTTATATTTCATTTTCACAGTTATCTTTTATGTTTAACCCTTCGTAAATCTATTTTATCCTTAACTGTAGTAACAATTTATTACTCTTTTTAATATTCATTATAAAAAATAATTATGTTAACCATGTAAAATAATATTAATTATTTTGATTATAAATCTGGAATACATTTTACAAATGCAAGTTAAATTTAATTTTAATCCTGAAAATGAGACATGAATAAATTTCCAAAGAAAAAGTTTTCTTATGTATAAAACGTTTTTATTTAAAAATTCAACATAAAATTGATTCCAATTATGTAAATTAGATTAATAATAATATACTTTAACAAATATTTCATTTATAAGAAATGAAAAACCAAAATTGGAAAATTTAAATTATTTAAGGGGAAAAAATAATATAAAGATTATTATTTTTCAGAATTATTTAAAAAAAAATATTTCATAAATTTCCCAAAAAACAATTATGAAATTTTTTAATATTTATTTAAATAATGAAATTTATTTCATAAAATAAATTTTCTAAATGATAAAAAAATTATTTATATTATTCTCTATGAAATATAAAAAAAATTTAACCAAAAAGAAATTTTTAAAAGAATATACAAACATAAATGAAAATATATATTTCTCATCTAAATCATTTATACATATTTTTAAATTTTTATGATTTATATATATACCATAAATTCAGTTACATGATTATAATACAATATTATATTATGATTGATTTAGACTCGGGGTTGTCTATATCATAAGCTATAAAAAATAAATAAATATATTTGAATAAATATTTATCGTCAAACCTTAGGGTGTATTAGATTAAAATAATACAAATTTTATGATAATTAAAAATAAAGATATCTAATATGTTTTCTAGGATCTCCCTCTTAAAATATATATCAAACACCTTTCCTTGAAAACTCCCTTTTCCCAAATATGATGTTTTTTTAAATAAAATCACATTTCATTTTATTTGAACAAAATCATTTAAAACTTTCAATAAATACTCTTTTAAGAAAAAACAAGAATGAAATAAGAACCCATTTTAGTAAAAATAAAAATTACTATTCTGTATAAAAACTAAATATATCTTTTTTCATAGAATATTAGGTGGAAGGGGAACAATCTAGTATACATCTATAATGGTAATAAATAAAGAAAATTTCATATTCTAGATAAATAATAAACATTCATTGACCCAACCAAATATTTGGTACAAACCACAATGTCCTAACCATGGGAAAACATCCATTCAGCCAATAAATTCCCCACTTAGGGCCACTATACAGAGAATAATTCTAAACTTGTACACATAAGTACCTAGACATATATCCTCAACAACCTTTTTTCCAATGAAATATCAAAAAATCTTGTATTAATTTCAAATCACTATTCATTCCATATAAATTTATAAAAATAATAATTTTTTCTAGATCACACCACTATACACAAAAATAGATTCATTCCCAATTTCCATGTTTAATAATATAAACTGACTACCAGAATATGGGTTGTTATTCCATGGTTTCTAGAACAACCCTGAGTTCTATATACTACAACATAATAATCATAAGATGTTTTGTTATCCCATTCCATAAAAATCACATAATGAGTATCCATTACATATAAATGGGCATATAATAATGGTTTTCATTTAAAAATTAAGTCATTTAAAGTGACAATATATCCATTGAATCATTCATTATAAATGAATTCAGTGGAAATATCCTTTTAAGACCAACCAGGTATTCATTATTTAATTTCCATTATAATTACAAAAATTCAAATAATTTAACAACATCATAACACCATTTTATATTTAGAAAACAACACTCTTAAAAATAATTTTTAAATCATCAATAAATAAATTTCATGAATAAATATTTACAGACAACTGGGTGTTACCATTTCAAAAATGCTGGTTTATTCAGTTTACGATTTTTTTATATCATATCACATGAATGATCCACTTTCATACATTTATAAAAAGATCAATAAAATATAATTCATTGATATATATTTATTATATAGGAGGAAAAAAATTAGATTACATTGAATCCATGTGAAAAAATCACAATAAATCATAGATTCTATTTAATGAGTGGTGAATGGGATGCATATGTTAAATTTTTTTATTTCCAATGTATACAGAGGTAATACACTGTAACATCCCAGGTAAATAAAGAATAAAACATTTTAATATTTATTAATATTTGTGAATTAAATATTAATTTTACTTTAACGGGGTCGCTATGTTCGATAGCGTGCCCGATACGCAGCAAAGAGTTTTTTTTGAAATATTACGTTGCACACTAGTAATAAAATAATATTATTTTAAATGGTAGTTATCACGTAGCCGTTGTATTGGCGGGAATGAATAGAAATAACTAAAATATGATTATATATGTTTTTTAAAATGTTTCTACATTTATCCAATAAAAGATAAAGGCTTAAAATATGAAAAGAATTCAATTTTAGGCATATATACTCTAACATTCACAGAAGGTCGACATATCTCCTTTTGATGGAGAACCATCTATAAATATAGTTTTGGTTACTCTTATACATTCTATTAGACCAAATAAAATTTTCTTTATAATCGGGACATCAAAATTTACTTTGTGTAAATATTTGGTATTTTTCCGATATAGTTCATTTTTTAATGAATAGTGAAAAATGTTGTATTTTAATTCAAAACCACCTTTTAATCTAATTTATTTACACGATTATATTATCTTTTTAATTGGTTTTAAAGTGCAACTATAATATATTTTTACCATTTAATCCAATAGTGGTAGTTGGAATTAATTGCACTTTGAAATCGGACTTAAACTAATGTCAATCTTTTGATACTTATTGTTTCATAAAAACACGCTATTTGCTCTGACAGCGGGAATTAATTATTAAATTAATTAATGAAACTTATATTTTTTGAATTTTGTAAAATAGAATTCATTTTTGAATTCTGTAATATCAAATATAGCTTAGGGTGATGTTTTGGTATTTTTCTGAAAAAACTTCAATTTTTGATGAATAGTGAATCCACTAAGTGGTACTTAAAAAACTGATTTTCCGTTTAAATGAAATATTACCACCTCTATGTTTTGAATTTCAAAAATCCGACATAAATGGTTGTCATTAAGAAGAAAAATGTGGTTCAATGGGATTAAAATAATTTTTTGGTGAATAGTAACTTTTAAGTTTATTAATCGCGATTAGAGGTAATTAGTGTAGTTTAAGGTAAAAATAAGGTTTTAATAATATGAAATGAACATGAAATGTGTCGTACCCTTATTGGATGTGTCATGGCCGACCAAGAAAATCCATGGGTCAAATTGGGGACCCCATGGAGAAACTTTGGTAGGAAAATGACATTTAAAACTTTTTATTTAATGTTAAAATAAAATTGTCACAAACATGAGTTGTTTCACTAAAACAATTCTTAAATGGGGTTATACAAGTCATATATTTTACTATAAATATTATTTGGAAAGCTAAAACAACTTCCTACATCATTATATTTTATTATAATTTTTAGACATTAAAAAAATTAAATTATTTATGACATCATTATGATGCAGCGATTACATCATTATTTAAAGATTTAAATAAAATAAAAAGTTAATATAAAATTGAAGAGCTACACTTGTCAAAGACCTATTGGATGACTATATTTCGACCCCTTATCACCTTATCCTCTAAATAAATCAATGTGGGATCTTTAAAATCATAAACTCATTTGAAAATAAAGTAACATTTTGTAAGATTCCAAGAGTGCCCCTCCTCTCCTCTTATAAAAGGCCCCCACCTCTACCTCCTTACCCACACCTCTCAACCCTTTGGCTCGGCCAACTCCTGCTCATTGTTTCTCTCCACATCCCTACCTTACTCCTAAAAGCCTCATTTTGGGCAGAAGTCTTCCCAAGAAAGCCTTTGAGCTCAAATCAAACAGAGTTACCTGTTTTAAAGGTATTGTTTCTCTTGTCTTCTTATGATTTATTTTGCTTCTCCAACCCCCTAAACTCTTTTTATTCATTTCTTTTGTAACAAATGTAGTATAATAAATATACTAGGATGTTTTTATAAGAATAATTCTAGCTACACTTACACACACCCTCATCTAATGGTTAAAGAGCATACTGTTTCCGTGGATGGTGAATTTTTGCTTCACAAAACGATGATTGTTCAATATTCTTCTAACACCTTCAAAGGTGGCCATTAAGAAGTCACTATATTTATATATGATATTTAATATGTTTATTTTTTCCTTAATCATCTGTATTTTTTCATTTATGGCCCACCATTATGGTTTCCATTGTGGGTAAACACGATAATTTCATTTTAGGAAGTGCGGACTACCGCCCCCTCAAAGTGATTTGATTCGTTAATGCCATACATGGGACGTATAAAGGATGGATTTAATAATATTATATATGATATTATACTAGAATTATAATAGACCTTTTATCATTATGATTTCACTCCATTAAAGTATGATATAGAAATGAAAGTAGCGTTCATGCGTACGTACGGCTTACCGTCTCCATGAACGGTGCATTTCATTTCTTATCCCCAAATGTAATGTACTATTATAAGTACATATATATAATTGATATCTATGATGTATGTTACATCTAAATGATGAATATAATTCTTGAATTAAAATATACATACCTATCATTTAGTTTGAATTCCATTAATATGACATAGAAATGAAAGTAGCGTTCATGCGTACGTACGGCTTACCGTATCCATGAACGGTGCATTTCATTTCTTACCTCTAAATGATTATGTAATATTATAAATACATGTATATTCTGGATATATATGATATATATGATATCCAAATCATGAATATAATTCTGGATATAATTATCCTTTGACCAAACGAACAACATGTAATTGTAAGAAGTCCACTTTTGACTTAAGAACCACGTATCGTCAAAACAAACATTATTAATGTAAATGATTACATAATGTTTATAAAATGTCAATAAGTGATATAAAAGTAACAATGAACTTGATAAAGTTTATTAAGAAAGTAATAATTAACTCAAGTTTATTATTCAGGACGTTAAAGAATGATCGAGTCAATTTGGACACGACGTAAGGGACTTCATCTCAATCTACTTTCATTGAGGCATATTTTGTTTTATACATAACATTGTTTTATACGGGGTATAAACCCCTTTGAAATTTACTTTTATACAAAAGGAATCATTTTCTATGAAGCGTTTTACTAAACAAGAAAAAGGAATGTTTCTTTTAACGTACGCGGTGATAATGACCCTTTTCCGCCGCTGCGAGTATTATTTGGTCTTTGGCTTACTCAACAAGCCATATTGTTTTTTAAAAATTAAATAAATACCATATACTATTTTAGGTATTTTTGTTTTGAAAAGTTTTTTTTATAATGGATTTGTTAGGTCAATATATTTAAGTGATATATTGTGATCAAAGTGTGGAAATGTTTTCTTTCCATTATATTTGTTTTATGTCTTATGGTTATATAATGGTACTTGGACATTTGACAGGTGGTTTCGTGATAAACCATATGACGGGTGGTGCTATGAATACCAGTATGGGTGGTTACGTTATAACCTCTAATGCATTGGGAATGGAAGTCGGCCATATGGCTATTCCATTAAGTGATATTTGTGGAAGTCGACCGTATGGTTATTCCATTTAAGTATGTTTATGTCCCAAGTTACCTATATATGTTATGTGATATTTATATGGGTTTTATGGTAATATTTTGGTTACAAAAGGGTAAATAATGATCTTTTATTTCAGTGAAATGTTTTTACTACTTCATAAAGGTGAAAAGTATTACTTTGATAAAGTATACATGGTTTACTTGTTGTTTTGAAAAGATAACAGATTTAATTCGTTGTATATCCCTTACTGAGCTTTTTATGCTCACCCCAAGTTTTTTTTTAATGTTCGGTTCAAGGATGGGATCAAGGGAAAGTCATGCTATCTAAAACATGGAACTAGACATGTTTCCTTTTAAGATTTTTTATTTTATGGAAACTTAGTAAAAGTTTCTAATTTGTAATCTTTTGAGATGTAATAGTTATGCCCTAATTATCTAATGCTCTAAACCATGAAAATATACTCAATGTGAATTACTCATTTAATTCAATATTAAGTAAGGTTTAAGGCTGGGGCCTTATAGTTGGTATCAGAGGTTGGTTTAGACAACTTTAGGAGTTAGAAAAGTGTTAAATTATAAGTTAATTTATGGTATGATTGAAATGATATAGAATTTAAAGATTACCATGTTGCTTTGCCTAAGATATTTCTGTGTTCAGAATGGTTTTCCACAGAGGAATCAAAGCAGCTATGTTGAGACGACATCAGGAGGAAGACATCCTTCCAAATCAGCAACATGAGATGGTCGGAATTGGAACTGAACAGTTTGTTGTAGTGATGGAACAATTGACTCTGGTTATAAATGGTGGTGGTATCCATGCATGAGATCAGCCAGATCAACTGCAAAGGAACATGTCAGTGGTGGAACATTTCATGAGGCAACATCCCCCATCATTCAGAGGATCATCTGACCCTGTGCTAGCTGAAGGGTGGATTAAAGCACTGGAGAATATTTTTGATTTCATGGGGTGTTCAGAACATCAAAAGGTTAGACATGTTGTTTACCGTTTTGAAGGTGAAGCTGATCAGTGGTGGTCAATGGTGAAAAATATCATGGATAGTGATGAGATTGATGATCTTCACTTGGATGAATTCAAATGTATGTTTCTTGAGAAATATTATCCTAAGGTTGTTTGTCTGAGGATGGAAAAACAATTCCTAGAATTGAGGCAGGAGGATGACTCAGTGGCTGCATATGAAGCAATGTTCACTCGACTGGCAAGGTATGCTCCAAACTTCATATGAGATCTTGATTTTAGAATCAACCATTTTTACTCAGGTTTAAAGCCAAAGTATCGAAGGGCTTTAGCATATCGTGAGTTCAAAAGTTATGAAAAACTTGTTCGATGTGCAGAGAAGGTGGAAATGGAGTTTGTCGATGATCAGGTGCTCATTGGAAAACAACAGAATAAGAGGACCAGTTGGCAGGAAAAGGGGAATAATTCAACAAAGACGCAAGGAGGTAAGAAAACCAAATATCCATCCTGTGAGAAGTGTGGTAAAATGAATCCTATAGAATGGTTATCCATGTCTAGAAAGTGTTTTAATTGTGGTAAGTCAGGTCATATTTCTTGTAATTGTAAGGACGATGATCAAGAAGACAATGAAAAGTCAGCGGTAAGATGTTTTAAGTGTAATGAAATGGGTCATTATGCAAATGAGTGACTAACGAAGAACTCAACTGGGGAATAGAAGCCATACTACAAGCCGAAAGGGGTGGTGAAATCCTTTGCAACCACCTCAGCAGATGTTGGGCCATCGAATGAAGTAGTATCAGGTACACTGTTTGTTTGTTTAGATTATGCAAATGTGTTGTTTTATTCAGGGTCTACACATTATTTCATTTCTGATAAGTTTTCTAGTAAATTGGAAATTCCATCTCAAGATATGAATCCTGAACTTATGGTAAAAACACCCGGAGGAAACATTGAGACAAAAAGAAATTATATGAACCATCCTATCCTTGTGTGCGGAAAGAATCTACCTGCAAACCTTATTGTTTTGCCTCAAGTAGAGTTTGATGTTATTTTGGGCATGGATTGGCTTTCTGTTTATCATGCTAAGATTGACTGCAGAGCTAAAATGGTTTCTTTTCAGAAAGATTTTCAGTTTGTGTACAAGAATTAACCCTTGATTTTGATAACATATCTGGAAGTTGAGAAACTAGTAATATATGGAAGTGAATTTTACCTTTCACATATTGTTGAAAATAAAGGAACTGTTTAGATTAATGATGTGCCAGTGGTAAATGAGTATCTTCATGTTTTTTCTGATGAGTTGTCGGGTATTATTCATGATCGGGAAGTTGAATTTACTGTTGACTTAGTTCCTGATTCTAAACCAATTTCAAAACCCCCTTATCGAATAGCTCAAGTTGAACTTTTAGAGATAAAGAAGAAATTTCAGGATTTATTAGATAAAGGATTCATTCGACCTAGCACATCACCATGGGGTGCTCCTGTCTTGTTTGTTAAAAAGAAAGATGGCTCAATGAGAGTTTGCATTGATTATAGAGCCTTACATAACATTACTGTTAAAAACAAGTATCCTTTGCCTCATATCGATGATTTGTTTGATCATCTCAAGGGAGCTCAGTATTTTTCAAAGATTGACTTGAGGTCGGGGTACCATCAGTTGAAAGTAAAAGAAACAGACGTTCCGAAGACTACATTCCGTACTAGATATGGCTATTATGAATTTGTAGTTATTCCATTTGGGTTAACTAATTCACCAAATATATTCATGGACCTTATGAATATAATTTTCCATGAGTTCATGGATAAGATTGTGGTTGTTTTCATTGATGATATTTTGGTGTTTTCTAAAATTAAAGAGGAGCATGAAAGTCATTTAAGGGTTATCTTGCAAACCTTAAAAGAACAGAAACTGTATGGAAAGTTTAGCAAGTGTGAGTTTTGGTTACAACAAATTTCTTTCCTGGGTCACATTGTTTCAAAAGATGGAATAATTGTTGATCCTGATAAAACAAAATTTGTTAAAGAATGTCCAAGACCCTCAAATGTAACTGAGATCCGTAGTTTTCTTGGTTTGGCAGGATACTACCGAAGGTTTGTTGACAATTTTTCACGATTATCTAGTCCAATGACTAAGCTAACTCGAAAGGGTGTTAAGTTTATCTAGAAAAAAGAATGCGATGATTGTTTTCAGGAGTTGAAAAGAAGATTGGTGAATGCTCCAGTTTTGGAACTTCCTTCCAGGAATGGTGAGTTTGTTATCTACAGTGATGATTCATTGAAAGGACATGGTTGTGTCCTTATGAAGAATGATCAGGTAATTGCTTATGCTTCACGTCAGTTGAGAACTAATGTGGTAAATTACCCTACACATGACTTGGAATTAGCTGTTGTTGTTTTTGCCTTAAAAATTTGGAGGCATCATTTGTATGGATTAAAGTGTGAAATATATAACGAACACAAAAGTTTTAGTATATATTCACCCAGAAAGAATTGAACATGAGACATAGGAGATGGCTAGAATTAATCAAGGATTATGATTGTACAATTCATTACCATCCAGGAAAAGAAAATAAAGTGGTTGATGCTTTGAGTCGAAAAAGTAATGATTCATTAACAATGTTGCATTTGGAACATGATCATTTGGTTAAGGATTTGATGAGCTTTGGAATAGAAGTTGTTTGTGTAGGATGTCCTTCTGTTTTGTTTCAGGTATCAGTGAAATCATCTCTATCAGACAGAATTTAGAAAGCAAAAAAGCAAGACAACGAGTTGCAGAAAAAGGTAGAGCTGGTTCAGAAGGGTAAGTTTCCTGAATTCAACATTGATAATGATTGTGTTTTAAGGTTTGGGAAGAGATTATGTGTTCCTGGTGATTCACAATTGAAGAATGAGTTGTTATGTGAGGCTCATAGTTCCCTGTTTTCAGTTCATCCTGCCAGTACTAAGATGTAAAGAGATCTGCAGGAGTATTATTGGTGGGATGGAATGAAAAGATATATTTCTGATTTTACTGTGAAATGTTTGACTTGTCAGCAGGTTAAAGCATATAGGCATTTACCAAAAGGGATGCTTCAGCCATTACCAGTGCCAGAGTGGAAATGGGAAAATATATCCATGGACATTGTTGTGGGATTACCGAGGACATCTTGAGGTAATAATGCAATCTGGGTTATTGTTGATCGATTGACTAAATCTGCTCATTTCCTTCCTATTCGAGATACAGTCTTTCTAGATTAACTTTCTCGATTGTATCTTAAAGAGATATTCTGGTTGCATGGAGTTCCCCTCTCCATTGTATCTGATCGTGATCCCAGGTTTACTTCTAACTTTTGGAGAGGCCTTCAGAAGTCATTGGGTACTAAATTAACTTTTAGTACAGCTTTTCATCCGCAATAAAATGGTCAGTCAGAACGAACAATTCATACCTTGAAGAATATGCTACGAGCATGCTCTATGGATTATCAGGGAAGTTGGGACCAACATCTTTCTTTGGTTGAGTTTTCTTATAATAACATTTTTCATTCCAGTATACAGATGGAACCATTTGAGGCATTATATGTGAATTAGTGTAGAACTCCAGCTTTTTTGGATGAAGTGGGTGAAAGGAAGCTGATGGGACCAGAATTGGTAGAGGAGATGACCGAAAAACTTCAGTTGATTCAGAAACACATGAGAACATCTCAGAGCAGGCAGAAGAGTTATGTGGATAACCGGAGGAATGATCTATCTTTCGAGGGAGGTGATCATGTTTTTCTCAAAGTTTCACCGTTGAAAATTGTGATGCAATTTGGTAAGAAAGGAAAGCTGAGTCCAAAGTTCACTGGACCATATGAAATTATGGATAAAGTTGGATCAGTTGCTTATCGAGTGGCTTTACCTCTGATTTTATCTCAGGTAAACAATGTTTTTCATGTTTCGATATTGAGAATGTATATGCCATATTCATCTCATGTTTTGAGCCCAGAGGTAGTTCAGTTGGAAGAGAATCTCTCTTATGAAGAACAACCTGTCCAGATTCTTGACCGAATAGAGCAAGTGTTGTGAAATAAGGTAATTCACCAGGTAAAGGTTTTGTGGAAAAAACATATGGTTGAAGTGGTAACATGGGAATCTGAAAATTCTATGAGGTATAAATACCCCCACTTATTTTGATAAGTGAATAAAATTGTGAGGAAGCAATTCCCAAAAGGGGGGAAGGATGTAACATCCCAGGTAAATAAAGAATAAAACATTTTAATATTTATTAATATTTGTGAATTAAATATTAATTTTACTTTAAAGGGGTTGTTATGTTAGATAGCGTACCCGATACACAACAAAGAGTTGCTTTGAAATCTTACGTTGCACACTAGTAATAAAATAATATTATTTTAAATGGAAATTAACACGTAGACATTGTATTGGCGGGAATGAATAGAAATAACTAAAATATGATAATATATGTTTTTTTAAATGTTTCTACATTTATCGAATAAAAGATAAAGTCTTAAAATATGAAAAGAATTCAATTTTAGGCATATATACTCTAACATTCACAAAAGGTCGACTTATCACCTTTTGATGGAGAACCGTCTATAAATATAGTTTTGGTCACTCTTATACATTCTATTGGACCAAATAAAATTATTCTTTAGAATCAGGACATCAAAATTTACTTTGTGTAAATTTTTGGTATTTTTTCAATAGAGTTCATTTTTTTAATGAATAGTGAAAAATGTTGTATTTTAATTCAAAACCTCTTTTTAATCTAATTTATTTACATGATTATATTATTGTTTGAATTGGTTTTAAAGGTCAATTAGAATATATGCTTACCATTTAATCCAATAGTGGTCGTTGGAATTAATTTTACTTTGAAATCGGACTTAAACTAGTGTCAATCTTTTGATACTTATTGTTTCATAAAAACACGCTATTTGCTCTGACAGCGGGAATTATTTATTAAATTAATTAATGAAACTTATATGTTTTTAATTTTGTAAAATATACTTCATTTTTGAATTTGGAATATCAAATATAGCTTAGGGTAATGTTTTGGTATTTTTCTGAAAAACATCAATTTTTTATGAATAGTGAAACCACAAGTGGTACTTAAAAACTGATTTTACGTTTAAATAAAATATTACCACCTCTGTGTTTTGAATTTCAAAAATCCAACATACATGGTTGTCATTAATAAGTAAAATGCGGTTCAATGGGATTAAAATAATTTTTTGGTGAATAGTAACTTTTAAGTTTATTAATCGCGATTAGAGGTAATTAGTGTAGTTTAAGGTAAAAATAATGTTTTAATAATATGAAATGAACTTGAAACATGTACTACTCTTATTAGATGTGTCATGGCCGACCAATACAATCCATGGGTCAACTTGGGGAACCCATGGAGCCACTTTGGTAGAAAAGTGACATTAAAACCTTTTTATTTAATGTTAAAATAAAATTGTCACAAACATGAGTTGTTTTACTAAACAAATTCTTAAATGGGGTTATACAAGTCAGATATTTTACTATAAATATAAATTGGAAAGATAAAAAGACTCCCTACATCATGATATTTTTTTTATAATTTTTAGACATTAAAAATATTAAATTATTTATGACCTCATGATGATGCAGCGATTACCTCATTACTTAAAGATTTAAATAAAATAAAATGATAATGTAAATTATAAGACCTACACTTGTCAAAGACCTATTGGATGAGTATATTTCTAACCATTATCACCTTATCCTTGAAATACATCAATGTGGGACCTTTATAATCCTAAACTCATTTGAAAATAAAGTAACATTTTGTAACTTTCCAAGAGTGCCCATCCTCTCCTCTTATAAAAGCCCCTCACCTCTACCTCCATACCCACACCTCTCAAGAATTTGGATCGGCCAAGCCCTACTCATTTTGTCTCTCCACATACCTCTTTTACTCCTAGATTCCTCTCTTTTGGAAGAAGTCTTCCCAAGGAATCCTTTGATCGCAAATCAAAAATAGTTACCCGTTCTAAAGTTAGTGTTTCTCATGTGTTCATATGTTTTATTTTGCTTCTCCAACCCCCTAAACTCTTTTTAATCATTTATTGTGTAACAACTCTAGTATCTTCAATATACTAAGATATTTTTATAATAATAATTCGAGAAACACTTACACACACCTTTATCTAATGGTTGAAGAGCATACTGTTTCTGTGGATGTCGAATTCTTGCCTCACGAAACGATGATTGTTCAATATTCTTATAACACTTTCAAAGGTGTCCATTAATATGTCATTATATTTATATATGAGATATAATATTTTTATGTTTTCCTTAATCTTCTTTATTTTTTCATTTATGTCACACATTTATGGTTTCCATTGTGGGTAAACACGATAATTACATTTTAGGATGTGCGGACTACCGCCCCCTCAAAGTGATTTGATTCGTTAATGCCATTCATTGGATTCATAAAGGATGAATTTAATAATATTATATATGATATTATACAGGAATTATAATATCAATTTTTATCATTATGATTTCACTCCATTAAATTATGAGATAGAAATGAATGTAGCATTTCTACGTACGTACGGCTTGTCGTCTCCATGAACGGTGCATTTCATTTCTTATACCCAAATGTAATGTACTATAATAAGTACATATATATAATGGATATATATGATGTATGTTACATATAAATGATGAATATAATTCTAGAATTAAAATATACATACCTCTCATTTATTTTGAATTCCATTAATATGACATAGAAGTGAAAGTAGTGTTCATGCGTACGTACGGCTTACCGTCTCCATGAACGGTGCATTTCATTTCATACCTCTAAATGATTATGTAATATTATAAATACATGTATATTATGGATATATATGATATATATGATATCCAAATCATGAATATAATTCTGGATATAATGATCCTTTGACCACACGAACAACATGTAATTGTAAGAAGTCCACTTTCGACTTAAGAACCAAGTATCGACAAAACAAACATTATTAACTTAAATAATTACATAATGTTTATAACATTGTAATAAGTGATATAAAAGTAATAATTAACTTGAAAAAGGATCTTAAGCAAGTAGAAATTAACTCAAGTTTATAATTCTGGAAATTAAAGAAGAATCGGGTCATGTCAGACCCGAGGTAAGGGACTTCATCTCAATCTCCTTTCATTGAGGCATATTTCGTTTTATACACAAATTTCTTTTATACTGTGTATAAACCCCTTTGACTTTTAATTTTATACAAATGGAATCTTTTTCTACTAAGTGTTTTACTAAACAACAAAAAGGAATGTTTCTTTTAACGTACGCGGTGACAACGACCCTTTTCTGCCGCTGCGAGTATTATTTGGTCTTTGGATTCCTCAACAATGCATAATGTTTTCTTACAATTAAATAAATAACATATACTGTTTTATGTATTTTGGTATTGAAAAGGGTTTTTTATAATGGATTTGTTATGTCAATATATTTAAGTGATATATTGTGATCAAAGTGTGGAAATGTTTTCATTCCATTATATTTGTTTTATGTCTTATGATTTTATAATGGTACTTGGACATTTGACGGGTGGTTACATGATAAACCATATGACGAGTGGTGTTGTGAATACCAGGACGGGTGGTTATGTTATAACCTCCAATGAATTGGTAATGGAAGTTGGCTGTATGGAAATTTCATTAAGTGATATCTGTGGAAGTTGAACGTATGGTTATTCCATTTAAGTATGTTTATGTCCCAAGTTACCTATATATGTTATGTGATATTTATATGGGTTTTATGGTAATGTTTTGGTTACAAAAGGGTAAGTAATGATCATTTATTTTAGTGAAGAGTTTTTACTACTTTATAAAGGTCAATAGTATTACTTTGATAATGTATACATGGTTTAGTTGTTGTTTTGAAAAACTAACATATTTCATTCATTGTGTATCCCATACTAAGCTTTTTATGCTCACCCCAAGTTTTTTTTAAATGATTTTCACAGGACTTAATGTGGAATAGGGTCAAGGATGGGTCAAGGGAAAGTCATGATATCTAAAACATGGAACTAGACATGTTTCCTTTTAAGAGTTTCTATTTTATGGAAACTTAGTAGAAGTTTCTACTTTGTAATATTTTGAGATGTAATAGTTATTTCCTAATTCCCTAAAACTCTAAACCGTGAAAAGATCATCAATGTGAATTATTCATTTAATTCAATATTAAGTAAGGTTTAAGGCTACGGCCTTATATACACCATGACACATCCCAAAGAAACTTTTGAAAAAAAGGTGCATAACAAATAAACCCTATGTCATCATGAATACCCAAATAAGGAACAACCCCATATCTTTGATCCTACCACTATTACATGTATGGTCAGATAAAATGGAAGAACATGGGGTGAACCATAAGGGAGTAGACCAAAGGAGATATTATAGTAAATAACCAAGAAAAGGATCTAAAGAAACTATAAGAATCCACCATTGATAAAAGAGGATGATACCAAGGAAGATTATCAAAGTATCATGACAAGAAAAAAGAAGGGAATTTAATTGGTAAATATAATTCAAGGATTCACTAAATAACCCTTTCTTGGAGATCAAACACACTCTAATCAATGAGAGTTACTCCCCTGGAAGATGAAATTGTTGATTCGCATATTCAAAAGTCTAAAACATATAGCACCATGGTGTCATGTGTTTTCCTCACATATGTTGTGGTCTTGATTTCACCACACCCAAGATCCTAATAGGTTGACTAACCATAGCATGGTGGAAACACAATGGATTTTTTATACCCACCATGACATGGTGAGGACATTCTAGTCATGGTCTGTAGGGAAACTCTGAGTTCTCTATGCACATGATCATGCCCAACACTAGGAATATTGGTCATAACCTTAGAATATAGGTGATCTCTATGCTACACACTCCTTGGAAAATATAAAAGAACTAGATTTGTTATAATATCAAAAACATAACACTTCATCTCCATTTAACCTCTCAACGAAAATGTGTGATCAAGAGGAATTAGAAACACATAGATCAAGAGGAAATTTCTACACACAACTATGCTCCTGAAACAAAATACTGAACTAAAACCTAGGAATCTCAAAAAAAATAAACTTTTACTAACCAAAATTAAAATATAAAGCTCATTGACCTGATAATATAATGAATAGTGGTATACCAACCACATTATAATTCCATTTAATAACTATTACCCCACAAAATGTTTGTATAACCTAAAAAAATTATGATGGGATGACTAAACGAAGATACAAATTCTATATATAAAATCCACAAACTGATATTAATATTTAAAATAGTTAATTGATCATAAAATAACCAATTAGAAAAGAGAAAAATCGTCAACATCATGATTAAACCTCAAAATCATAGAACATTATTAATTGTATACCCACCCAAGAATAAGGGGCTTCAACTAATTATAATGAACATAAATTCAAATATAATTGATCACCTAATTGAATAACGAATAACAAAATCCACTCCGATTCTAGAGGAGACACCTTTTTGACATGGATACTACATTGATGGTGTATAGAGGTTTTTCTCCCTACCATATTAGAATTTAAATTATATTCAAACCATTCTAACTAAACTCATCCAATACATGAAATTCAATATATGATAATCATCATCTGAAAATACATACATAATGAATTCATATTTCACTAAGACATAATTACGAAAATATAATTCGAATTTCAAAACATAAATAATGAAAAAAATAGAACTCTTCGAACCACATGGTTAATAAAGAGAAATAAAATATACGAAAATAAAAACTAGACTATATTCACTCTTTCATCTAAATGAACACGTTGAATTAAAGCATCTTAATAAGGGGTGGATTTCCCGCTATGTTTCATACTAGATTATCCTCAATTGAACAGTGGTGAATTATATAAATTATCGCAAGAATGATAGGAAATAGGATTTCTCTAAATATAAATTTTCTTGTGTCGCACATTTCCACACTAATAGAAAACCAGGTTTTGTTTCTAGAAAATTTCAATTAGAAGAAACTGTATTGAGATTAAATTCATATTTTTTTTACAGTTTAACATATAATTATTTCTTTTCACTTGGATGGAGCTCCCTAAACCACATCCATGAATAAATTAAACCTCCAAAATAACTGTTACACCTTCCAAGTCTACATAAACATGGAAAAAATGAATTCACACCACTCCATAAGATTCATGGAAAATATAAGACACCACCAATGATAATCCTAAATAAAATCATTCCCCAAAACACCATTCAAATAAAGGGTTATCAATGGCTAGATTAGGTATGTATGACACCCAATTAATAAATAAATATATATACTCCAATACTATTTTGTCTCCTTCCTAGAGACCATGAAATTCCATTATTTAAACTTTAACACATTATAAATTATGTTATGAATGAACTTTTCCATGAAATCTCCCCACGAGTGGTCTGTCTATGTCTTAGTCTAGAAGACTTAATTTCACCACATCCAACATTAACCCTCTAGAATTAATATTATAACCAGAACAATGAGTGATTCAGGAATATTTAGATGGATTAAAATAACCCCAGTTATCAAAATCTAAACAATAACTTCCATTGAATTATGTATCCCAAATAAGTGAGGAGGATTATGGTTTCCAAACTCTCAAATGAAATATTGATATTGGGTAAAAGGAGGAAGAACAACCAATTCAGAGACTATAGTAGATAAAAAAACAATCCATATAGAATCTGAATGAACTAATGAGCCTATTAAAATTCTATCACAGATATAATCAAAATATAATATGTTTAAAAATCATCATAATAAACTATAACATTTAAATACCATGTATATAAGAACATATCAATTAGGGAATTAAAAAAACAACATTTTTAGAATATTTCAAATCGAATATATAAAAAATTCACAACCTACAATACCGTTTAATTTTTAATAAGAATAATAAATTTACTATTTCGACCAAAGAGTGTTTTATAAAAACCCATTTTAAAAAAGAACATGCATTCTCCAAAATAACATTTCTACCTGTTCTGTAAATTTTAAATAAAAAATATTTTAATTTTAATTTTCAAAAATTTCTTTTTAAAAAAAACTCACACACAAACTCCTTAAAATATTCCAATTATTATTTTTTGACATCCCTTGAAAACAATGAAAATAATTAACACTATATATTTTTCCTAAGATACAAAAAGATAATTAAAAAACGTGTCATCATTTTGAATCAAAAAAATCTTTTCTGGATTTCCAAAAAAATTCATTAATTAAAAATAATATAGGATTATTTTAAAAAATGAATTGATGTTTGTATTGAAAATAATTTTAAAACATTTATAAATCATTTAAATATTAAACCCTGTTTTTTAAAATTTAATTCATTCCTTAGAAAAATCAATATTCAAACCATCAAATTTAAAATTTTCATTCAAAATTTTCCAAAAAAGAAATTTCTCATGAAACACCCCTATTTTCAATATTTCGATAAAAAACACACATTTCGTACTGAACAATAAAAATTACAAAATAATGGAAAAAAATAATAATGTATTGATTAAAAATACCACCTGGTCAATTTTACTCTAATCATATAATGTCCACTCGATGTTATTTAAGTCCCACAACTAAGGGACATTTTTCAAGACCCTATATAGGTACCATATTCCACTGAGTTATTATTTATTTCCATCATAACTCCTAAAAACAAAAAATAAATAAAAACTCAAACTCTGAAAATAGCAATGAACCAATATCGATTATAAGGAAGACACATCTAGGATAACTGGTTATATAGGATCCTCATAAAAGGTGGGAATTATGAACATATTCATAATCAATATTCATAATTATGAAAAAACCCATATCCTTTCTACAATTCGTAACCATGTATCCTACCTTTGATTATATTTTATTATGAGAAAGAATTGTTGATCCTCAGAAATGATAACTAAGTAAACTATCAAAATCACCAAAGGGAATTCCTGACCCCCACAGGCTTGGGAAAATAACATATGAATCAATAAGAATTATTTGTTAATTATTTCATGAAACAGTAGTAATAAATAGGCAACATAAAAAAATAAAACCAAAGAAAACAATGAACTAGAAAACAATCAATGAAACAAAATGAAACATGGTACCAAAATAAAAGGCATATTGATACAAAAAAACAATAAGAAGAAATAAATATAATATGACCACTTCTCTACATCCATGTGAATATTAATAACTCCACTTGTACTTAAATCAACCCTAACTAAGAGGTACATGAATTTACACTAAAAACAAGTTATTAGATTAACAGTAATATATTGGCGTGAGCTAAAAAACACAATAAGATTCCACACACCAAACCATAAAATAAAAATTTTAAAAATTCCATTTCATGCTTGTTTTAATATGAAGATGTAAAATCAGTTTATCTTGTTCTCACTTCAAAAACAAGTATCAAACTACATTCATTAAAAATAACAAATTTAACAAATCCATAATTTCATTATATATAAAACCAAAATTAGTTTTCTTTTAACAAAATATTTCATAACCATAATTTATATCCATTTAAACTAAAAATTAAAACAAATAATAAATATAATCAACAAAAAACCAAATTACAATATTTTAGTAAAATTATATATATATCATCATCAAGGATTCGTAACTCTAAGAGGAATAATCTAGTCATTATCAAACATGGTCATCAATGATGAAAATTACACATTCAGAAAAACCACTACATATCAATCGAGAACACCCAAATTCCTAGTATAACCCTTCCTGGATTAACCAACAGGAAACATGCCATATTTTGACCTATTTCACACATAGGACCACTAGGTGGACTATAATTGTAAACTAAAAAAAATGTGTACTTAGAATTCTCTCTTACATAACCTAGGAATCTCATGACATATACAAAATCGAGGTGATAATTTCACACCAATATTCATATCACATAATCATAACAAAATAAAAAAGTTTGACTCACTCGCACCATCTAACACCCAAAAACAACATTAAAACTTTCCAAGTATAATAATATTGCACAACTAGAAAATTCATTGTACTTATCCCATGGAATCTGAAAAAAAAATTAGGGGTTCAATATATTAAAATGTACACAACACTATGGGGTAGTTATCCAATGGATTCCAAAACATCCATGAGTATCCTTTACATATAAATGGGAATGTCCTATGTGGTTACATTTTCTAATTAAATAGGTTAATGTTAAAATAGGGCCATATAATAATTCCTTAAAAATAATGTTATGAAAATACATTTTGTAAACTATCTACATATTCATCATTTAATTAGACAAAAAATTCCCAATATTCAAACCATATTAAAAAATTGTCAACCCACTTGATATTTATATAACAAAACATTCCCATAATTTTTTATCTAATATTGTAACAATTTCAAAATTAAGTATAGAGAGATTTATTGGGCTTTAAAATTTTAAAAAAGAGGCAATATTCCGTTAAAATATTTTTTATATCAAATCACATGAAAAATAAATCATTTACTATTTTAAAAAAATATCAATAAAACATCATTCTGGGATATAACTAATATAAATAATTAGAATAAATTAGTGTGAATTGAACTCACCTAATGAAACAACAATATATAATATAATAAATATAAATACAGTTGATTGGGTAACCTACCTCAAATCATGCTGTTTTCAAATTCTATAGATGTAATCCTCTATGATACAACCTATGTAGCTTTTATAAATAAAGGTGGATCCGAAAAAAACCCTTAGACATCAACTACTACCAAATCAAGAAAAAACATAGATTCTAAATCTATATTTCTTATATTATTTGTTTAGATAAGATGAAAAAAATTAAAATAAAAGGGAGAATATAATAGGAGATCTTACCTTGAATAACCAAGATTATGATTTGAAGATACTCAATGATCTATCTTGCATAAGAGAGGACTTAAACCAATAATCGGTGATAATTTATTAAATGATATGTATTATAAACCCTATAGATTGTTTAAAAATTCATATAAAGTATGTGGTATAATTGATTGATGAATTTTGGGTTCTTTCACAACAATCTGATAAAGCATTCGATATCCCAACAATGACCACTACCATGTTACATTGATCTACGAAAGAGATCATCTATTGTTAACAATGAATGGTGTTTTCTATATCTAAGATTTATGAGAGGATAAATAGGCTCTAATAAACTCATAGTGAATGTTAACATGTGATATAATCTCTCCATCTATATATAGTGAGTTAAATAATTTACCCAGAAAGGTCCGTTAGCTGTATAATAATTATTACTCGCTATATAAACTATAAACAATATATTAAAATTGATTTACTAAGCCATAAATATCAATTATATAATAATTACCTAATTTTAATATAATAAATATATAATTATCCTTTAACTTATCCCTCTATTCCAAAAAATATTAAAAAAATATTGAGTATAAAAGTAATATTAATTCATATAATATTTTCCATGTATTTACTTTGAATATTATAAATATTTTTAAGAAATATAATAAATAACAATTATTCTAAACATGAATATTATGAATTTTTTTATTCCATGGCAATCATATATTCTGGGACCCAACTCAGATCCCATTGTGGGTCCTAAAATATCGTATTTTACTATTCATCTGAATTTCGATAAATTTTAAATGAACTGTTGTGTGTGATCCTTTATGTATTTATCTCGAATGCAGTGAATACAATTTATAGTCCAATAGAAGATTCTAGTAACCCATCAAGACCATTAATGAGAAAATGAGTAGTCATTTAAACTAAAACCATCTTACAAATACAAACCTTGTGTTATAATTAATTTTTCTTGCAATATCTCATAATAAAGGATAGACACATCATGTCCTTATCCTTTCATGATGTATTGTTCATTAACATTACTGTAATAACTTACCCTTTTCTACCACAACCACGGATTTGGTAAAAGTACTACCATCCTGATCATTTCATCCTAAGATATCTATTCTATTCAAAAGGAACAAACATTATCTTGACTATTAAATCAATGGAATAACACTAATGGGGAAACCAACACAAGAGACCTCATTGTGACTTTCGTTACATGTTTTTTTCCTTGAATCATAGTATGTAATCAAATAGTGTTCACTGATTAAAATTTCAAGTCAAGAAACCATTACATGTTGTCACAGATAATAACTACCAATGAAACATTAAAAATGTTGTGTTCATGTTAGATGTCCACCCTCATGATTTCTTGTTCTCGAGATCATCAAGTGAAAAAATTATGGCAATAAGTCTCATTTCCAATAAAAACCGAATAATTTAATAGTCAAACATCATCTCTTTCTATCTAAGATTATGTACTAAGACTATAGGTCATATATTTATGATTAATTTAATTATATCCCATGGATCTCATTATATCCTAGAAGCTACTATACCCTTTTGATATGAAAAGTAATCAGTAGACATTACCTTGTACATAGTGGATGTGGAAATATAATCACTGTCAGTGAAAGCGTTCATTATTAATAACTCGATATATATATGATATGGAAATTTAAAATAACTATTTAGTTTGGTCTATGGGACCCACTATTACTATACTCTTAAATCACTAGATCCATCTTAGCATAATATCATGCTTCATCTGAGTTTATAGATTTATTCATGCACCTACCGAAGTTCTTGTTCTGTTGCTATTCTGTTAAATTCATCTTCACCCCATGAGTAAAACTCCTCAAGAGGTGATATCCCTATGTATATTCAATTTGTGAGCTATAAAAAACATGTCATATTGGTTACTATAATTATCATAATTTAAATTATGAACTAAATTACTTACTAGGTGAGATTCAAATAACATGATCAAATACGTGAATATTTATTCCATTTATTTAGTTGTAGTATATATAGCTACATTGTCAATAATTATTTATATTGATACCACTTGGTTGAATGATTTTTATCTCTCATTACATTAGACTAAATACGACATTAGATCACATTGATCTATATCAAAACTATCAAGTTTATGAATTGAACTAGTATCCCATTCTATCTACATATTAGGAACATATCACTTATACATTCTCAAGTACAATTAAATTGTTTTAACTATTTCATGTGTAGTTCTCCTAGATATAACTGATATTTAACTAATAATATGTTTATGGTGGTTAGATTATTTCTTTTAAATATCATGAAATATGTGATATATCCCTCATGAAAGTGTATTGGATTCAACTCAACCTTTTAATCTCATCCAATTCTCTATTCATGTCTTCTAATAGAGATTTATGTCATGTGAATTTGTAAGAAGACACTCTCATAAGACATATTTCTTATTGTGCACAATAAAATCATTAATATGGTTTGATAATTTTCTAATGAATTTCTCTTACTATATTCATGTAATTCCTAGGGTTTTAAAGAGTCATATCTCATTCATTCATTAAATTGAATTTGATTCAAAAGATAACAAATGTTATAAGTGTTTTTTTATCTTAACTACCATTGTTGAGTTATAATCAAACATATTGAACATATTCCTTTCAATATTAGTTTTGATACACATTATCATTTTATTTAATGACACTTTCTATTTATCTATTTAAAAATGACTCTTTTTATTCAAATATTTTTCCTCAATGATTTTCATCCCAATACAAATTATATTATAATTGATAATAATTCCCATCCCCTTTATAGATAATTTACCCTCAATAATATTATTTTCCATCACTGTAAATATTCTCCACTATAATTTTAAATATATTTATTTTTTATCTCTCATCAACATAATATATGACTTATACTCTTTTCATAAATAATTTTTGGATACTATTTTATGGTGAGGGTTTTCAACAATGGTATTTAAAAAACTCAAAAAACCCATCATTTTAAATAAAAAACATTTCTTCCACTCGAAATTATTTTTTGATATCCTTTATGCAATTTCCAAGCTCTATTATTGATTAATATTTTTATATCAATAAGTTTTCAATTTGTATTAACATAAGAAATTTCAAAAATTTGTTTCATTTTTGTGGAACCATTTTTAAACATTGTTTAAAAAAATGAAACAGTTCTCGTTGTGTTTTCACGTCACCATTTTGAAACAATTTTTTTTCTATGATCCGCCATTGGATGTTCCTTATGAATGTAAATAATTTACAATCATTTACTTTTTATTTTACATTTTAACTTATCAATGTGATCACAACTTCTTATTTTCTGAAAATTTAAAAATAATATTCTAAAAATATATCGAATTTCACTATCATATGTTTATTATCATTAATGGAATTATTATTTGTTTGAATAATTTTTTTGAAATATCTTCATATTAATTTACATATTAAATACTCTTTTGGCGTGGTGGAAACATTGGTATCAGCTGTTTACATTATTGAGTTCAATTTTAGTGTTACCATTTAGAAATGTTGTGTAACCCATTTTTCTTTCCATGGGTTATATATCTATTGTTAATGATTTATTTAATATGGAATAATATAAAGTGATTTTTTTTGTTTTTCCTATATAAACCCCCAATTCATTAGTAATGTTGATATCCCATGAGCTCAAAAGGGTATACATGAGGTTTCTCCCCAATCCAAAGGGTACAAGAGAAGATTTTTCCAATGCCAAAGCTATATAGTAGGATTTATCCCATGATAAAGGGACACATGAGAGGATTTATCATAATCCAAAGTTTTCACAAGAGGATTTATGTTAATTAAAAGGGACACTAGTGGATTTTATCCAATCTCAATGGTACACAAAAGTATTTATCCCAGTCCAAAGGATACATAAGACTATTTATCACTAGAAAAATGTTATATGAGATAATTTATCAAATGTAAAAAGGCACATGGTGTGATTTATCTAAATATAAAGGATACATGGGAGGGTTTATATTAATCCAAAATGGTAGACATAAGGATTTATACATTGAACAATGGTACATAGGAGGATTTATCCCTATTCAAAGGGTACACATAAGGATTTATTCGATGAGAAATGGTACACACGAGGAATTATACTTTTCCAAAGAGCGCACAAGAGGATGTATCCTAGCATAAAGGGTATAATGAAGGATTTAACCCCCTAGACACATGTTATACAAAAGGATTTATACCATGTCACAGGGTATACAAGAGGATTTTTCTCATTTTTAAGGGAACATAGTATGATTTATACCAAGAAAAATGGTACATATAAATATTTATCCCATGACCTAGGGTACACATAAGAATTTATCCAAAAAAATGATACATGGGAGTTTTAATCACAAGATAATGGGTACATGAGAGGATCTATCTTAGTCCCAGTTTTAGACAAGATGATTTATCTCAAGATAATGGGGTACATGGGAGTTTTATACCAAACCCATTGGCATATGGTATAATTATCCCATGCCCAAAATGGTCAATGTGTTATTAAAACGAGTGTATAATGTGATGAATTCATTATTGGGTGGAGTTGATATATGATTTATATGATTATTTTTTACCAGGCACATATGTCACAATCACGTGCCAATGAATTTTTTCCTTGAAGCATGTTTAATGTCTCATGATTCCACATAATTTTTTCATGGAATATGTCTGTTAATTTTAAATTAAAGGTCCTTTTAAAATGATGTATACAAAAAATTTGGTACATGATCTTTTACATAGATATTTCTCTAATTCTTATGTTTCCTCAAATGATTATGATCTAAACCATGCTGACATAATGATTTTTTTTCACTGCCTGAAAATTTAATCTAACAAATTTCTAATTTTTCCCTTACTTAGGTTATGAAGATTATTATTACATATCACAATTCCAAATAAAGTTGATTTTGGATCGAATATGGAAAAATGTTCACATCTATATCTTTTATACCTAGTCCTCAATGTCCTTAAGCCTTCAGTTATGCAATTTTTGTGAATATTTGTGATATGGATTGATAATTCATCTAAAATGATGAAATATATTTGCATGTTTATCTTGGGTAGATAAAGTTGGTATAAAACGAGTGTTTAGTTATTTTTTAAGATTAGTTTTATAATTTTTTGGAATGTCATATGATTAAAATTGTTAAACCCCTATGAATAAATATAAGTAATAATTCTAGAAATAGAAAAAAACCCAAATATTTTTCCATGTCAATATTATATTATTCTCCATAAGATTCCATCTCTTTTCTAATAGAAGTGAGTATATGTGGTTGTTTCAATAATTCAACTAGTGTTAGTCACAATAAAAAATGTTTATTGATCATTAACACATTCATTACACTAGTTTATGATGATTGGGCCTAATAATATAGACCTAGATAGACACTCCCTAAGAATATTTTTTGGTTAATAACATTCCATTTGAAATCCATTTTGATTCATTTATTATGTCAATGAATTAGAATAATGAATTTGAGAGAACCCAACACATTGAAACCACGATCAAAGGAAATGCGATTTAGGATGAACAAAAAGTTAATGCATTAATTTTTAAGAGTAATATATTTTTTAAGTTAATATTTTTCATGTAATTATCCTATTATGATGATTGTATAGTTTTAAATTTGCATCACTCCAAATTATATCCTTTTTGGTTTCAAATGGATGGGGTTAGGAGCAAATAAGTTATAAATGGGCATGATGGAAAATATCTGTAATTTCCCTAATGTAAAACAAAATAGGATAGAATATGGTGTTAAAAATCATATGGTTATGCTAAACCAACTATATTAACTAATGATTAACAACATGATTATTTACAATTATCCAAACACACCGAAGAATAAAATTAAGGTATTTCAAACGATATCATGTGCTAATATGATGAAGGAAAAAAAATTCACATCCTTGATGTCAAAATTTAGTGAACAAGAACCTATAGTAATGAATTTAATGAAAAATTATATATTTTAATTGCCTTAGGCTTTCTCAATGAGCTAATGAATTTTTTGATGGGGTGAATTAGAATATCATTTAAATAGAGGTGAATAATGACTAATGCATCAAATTCCTGGAGGGTTGGTATTATAAGGAATAATTACCTAGCCAAACAACTAACAAGAATAATAACCATTTGTGACCTCATAACCCAAGGAAACCAAGTGAAGCCTATGTTATCAACTCCATTGACTGTATTTCATGAAATATAATGTTAGAATTTATACACACCCTCTACCGAATATTTATGGATATCCAATTATAATATAATTTATTACACCCAATTAAGCCTATGATGTTTTCTATTATCATTAAATAAACACCCCTAGTTATTTGATATTATGTTTTATTTGTATTATTTTCCACATTGAGGTTTATGGAATATGCTTCATAAAAGTATTTTTATACCATAGTTAAATGAATTTAAACTGATTTTGGAAATCTATTTTCTATCCCCACACAAAATCCATATTAATCAATAAAATAGTTAAATCCAATATTATATTTCATTATAAACTATGGTCTTATATTAGTGAAATAATGACTATGATATCTATTGAAAAATTAATTCTATTATAGGATTTATGAATCCAAAAAAATGGATGTTTATCTCCAACGATGGCAGAAATACTTTGTCATAGGATTAGACTTATTCTATGTAAAGAAAATATATCCAAAGATTGTGTATGCCAATCTATAAATTATATCACAAATCATGTAAATATATTATATACACTTAGTTAGTTTCATTAGTTTGTGATAATTAATTTTTTAAGGATGAAATTTAATTAAAGGTGGATAATTTAGCAACGTAGGATTTGTAATATATTTTTTAATCAAATACATTTTCCACAGTTTTAACCTCATGAATCACAGATATAAATTGAGATACAACATATTTATTATTAATAAAATTTAAGAAAAATAAAACTTGTTTGATATAAATCAATTTTAATCAACTAAAAATGATTACATTTAAAAAATATATAATCAATGTGATTGAATATATAACAAGATTTTCCAATCTCAAATAGATGTTCATGTATTCAGAAATGAAAATTATACTCTTTTAAAAGATTATATTTATTAAATATAATATGTCAAAATAATATGTAACATATATAGATAATTATGTTAGGGATTGGTATGAGATAGTAATAAGAATACTTAATGTTAAAAAGTAAATTTTCAATAAAAGTAGTTTCCTATATATTTTAGTTTAAAATATATATATAAATTATAGGATTTTATTTTTTGAATAAATAATTTTAATTCCAAATATCAATATTATTTCATGATATGTTTTTTTGATATTTTTAAAAATAAATGTTATTTAGGTTAGCAGTGAAAAATATTGTTTTTATAAATAAAATGATTTTTATAAAAATATTTGAATTTAGGTATAAATTGTAAATTCATGAAACCTTTATATAAGATGAAATTTTTATTTTATAGTTGAATTTATAATCTGAAAAATGTTTTCATTAATTTAAAACATAATATTTTACATTCTAATATGTACGTTATATTTTACAAAAAATTTAATTTAATGCACCAAATTTATAATTTTAAAATAAATTTTTAACACTGCTTTAAAAATAATATAAAAAATTGTATTTCATATTTATATTCATTGGTTATTAATTATTTAATAAATAATAGTTTCTTTTAATGCATATAATGATAAACGATTTCGGTAAAAAATAGTTACCTAGATAAAAATCATTAGGGGTGGAAAGGGTTTAACAAATACGGAATAACTAAAACATGTTTAGTAATTCTTTGGGAATGGGTGGTTTAGGTCATCAAAATCATTGATTATAACCTATCTATTGAATACCTTTTTTAGATACATTCTATGAGAGTAAATTCTGATTATTAATTTTTTTTGAGAATTTACAAAAAATTTATCAATTTTCACTTATAGAAGGGGTAATCCACTTCTCACATCCCCTCACACTATAACTATTTATATATAGCCTAAATAATACCCAACACCCATATAAAAATTCAAAGATTCCTTCAATATGTTCTATAATTTTCAAAAGTAAATACCTCAATGTCTTAAGAACTTTGTAAATGAGGTAATCCATGAAGTGAAGAGGTTCCAATGCGAAAAACATAGTAAGAAGTTTATGTAGGGGTTTCGTGTATCAAATTTTATATTGAGACATATTTATGTTTTTTACCATGTTATAATTGATATTGTGTGATTACATTCTATTTAAAATTTTTCTATATTTACATTACTAAGGGATTTTTAGGATCCATGTTGTCTCCTTTCATTAAATAGAATTGAATTTAAAAGATACCAATGTTGTCAGTGTTCCGGTTAACTCAACTCCATATGTTGAGTAAAAATATTTCATCAGGAACAAATTTCTTTAATGATAGGTTTATTACTCCAAAATTTATCACTTCATGGTTCTACTTATTTCTCTCTACTGAAATAACACTATTTATTAAAATCTTCTTCATTTTTGAATTTCATCCCTATAAAAAAGGTTATCATTGTTGAGAATAATTCACATCTTCTATAACGATGGCTTCACCTCTTGGTCATTTGATCATTTTCCTCCAATGTTATTCTTTAAACATTGAAATACAATTATGTGTTATATTATGTGACCTTTTTATTTCCCATATCCTATTTTAAAATGGATGTTTTGGTTACACTTTTATGATGTAGGATTTAAAAAAATGTATTTAAAAAATTATCCAAATGTTATTAATCCTATTAAATCAAATGTTTTATCTTCCACTACTCATTAATTTTTGATGACTATTACATCATTCATACTGTCTGTTATATAAGTTTATTTTAAAAAAAATTATTCCATATGTTTTCACTTTACATTTTATGAATCCACTGTTTCATTATTATGAATCAATTACTAAATATTATTTTAATGTAAAGTAAAAATTTTCAGTGTGTTTTCACTTTAAAATTTGGAAAACATTATGTCTTTTTTAAAGGATCCACCATTGAATTTTCAATTTAATATTAAATATTTTCTAAATTGATCACTATTAATATTTAAAAATGACTTTTAATGTGACCATATCTTCTTCCTTTATGATATAGATAAAATTATTTTATTGAAAACTATTTTATGATTTCACTATAATTTTCATATTTATCTATAATGGTGTTATTTAGATGGAATTTAGTTTTTATATAGAATTATTGAAATGATTTCGTGAAACACTATTTGAGGTTGATTTAATTTTGTGTTTATACCATATATAATATTAATGTCAATTTTTATTATACCATATGAAAATGTTTGTAAAACAATTTTTATTTCAATGGATTTCTCTAACATTTTAAATGATTTTTTCATGTTAGACCATATGTATGGATTATTGATGTGTTTGCACCATATATCACTCCAATTAAATGATATTTTTTATATCTCATGAGCACAAAAGAGAACACAAGAGGATTTATCCCAATATAAATGGTACATGAGGATATTTATAAAGCTAAAGGGTTTATGGGAGGATTTACCCGAAAAAAAGTGAATGAGATATTATTTAATCAATAATAAAGGTTACATAGGAGTATGTATCCCACCAAAATGGAATATGGGATTATATATCCCATTATAAAGTATAAACGATATTATTTTTCCTTAGATAAAGTGTACAGAAGCAGATTTATCACCTGCCAAAGGGTATACTATAGTATTTTATACCAGAGTAATGTATAAAAATGATGATTTATATGAAGCCAAAGAGTATATGATATTATTTTCCCGAGATAAAGATTATTTTACGAACCAAACTAGGTGATACTACAACTAGTTCCTTGTTTCGAATCTCCACAAGACCTAAAGAATGTATCATCATATTCAAGAGGCTACCGACTATAAATGGGAGCATAAAGTGGAATATTATGGAGGCTATATCCCCAAATCAGAGTGCATAACCAGATGTAAAAAATAAAACATAATACAGATCAGATAATATGGGGAAATAAATAAAATTCAACTAAAACATATAGTGCTAAAAAATAAATATAGTAAAGTACGGAACATCTATGACATATGCACAATAATTAACTCCTACTAGGATGTTCACATATACCAAATAAATAACTAGAAAATAAATACATCAGCCTCTACTACCGACTCTAAGACATGTGACATACCAAGAATCTCTTATATTTTCGAGTAGATCTGGCATGATTATCAGACTCTTCATGTTCAACAATCCCAAAAATTAAACCATGGACCTCCTCCCTATCCATATTTTATCTATGATCAACCTAAAATTATAAATAAGGTGTTCAAGTACACTTAAGTTCACATACATAGGTTAAGAATAAATCATAGTAGGCCACCCCCAATGGTGAACCTATAACCTACTTCCATAATTTTATGTTCATGAATGCTAATCCAATATGAAACATAACACAAATAAGTATGGTAACAAAACCACTATCGTTTCATGGGTCTATGATCTCAATCAACCATACATGATTTAACCAAATTTGTGGTGACTCCTAGAATGTATCAATGACTATGCATCCACAAAACATACAGTCTCAACTCCGATATCAACTACAACCAAACCCCATAACAGTACTTATTATCTCATACATAATACCTAGATTCACCATTCATTGGTATATTTCCCATGTTTATTTGAAACCATGGCCCAAAATATCAATATAACATCTCACCCAAGTGATTAAAATATTAGTGCATGAGTGTCCATATAGAAACTAAACCAATGATGTAGTGCATAGTTCAACCAACCATACCACATAGTATACAATAAGTGCCTAGAGTTTCAATTTTGAAGTCAAACCACCAAAACCCATATTTGTACAATAGTATCGAACATGGAAACCAAACAACATCACAATTACCCAAAGGTCATTAACTAAGCCTCGCCATTACCCAACAAAAACATATCAAGGGATATCTAAAATCACATAACATGTTATCAATATCTCATCCCAAATTGGCTCACAACTAGGTTAGAGTCCCAATGTAACACCCATAACCACAAAAATATGATCACACTCTAGTTGAGATGACTTATATATCTAATAAAGCACCCATATATCCCTATGGGTTTTCATGTAAATAGTGTCATTATTAATGCGATATTCATGGTCAGAACAGAAGTTGAGACATCATTCAATAAATCCTTAGTAACAACCAAACACTTGTGACATCACCCGCATCATATGCTAACACATCCTTCATCCCAATACATTTAATCTCATAGCCTCATAGACCTTAATGGAAGTAATTTAACGTAATGAAAATGACCTCCATCATAACCCCATTACCATAAATCCTATAATGTCTTGTAAACCCAACCAATCCACTAGTTTGTGTAGTCATTCAATCCATTTGAACAATAAAAATAGAATCCCAACACCAATTAGGGTCTTTGACGAACCCACACTACATTGCCTAATCATTTTCATTAACCTCTCCCAAATCTCATCACATGTATTCCCCTCATAAGATAGCTAAACTCACATTATCTAGGAAAACATATCTATAGTAACAAACTCACATCAAAACATCCATCATGAGTCCTCTAGACACCATATGGGCTACACCATTTTTATTGATGAAGAATATGACAACCTTGCTTTTATTACAAATGTAATAATGATTTATTACATAAATTATTCACTTGATACAACATGGAAGATCAAGAGGTCTAGTGTCTTTGGGGCTTATGATTATTACATAACAACTTAAAACATTAAATACAACATCATTACTGAAAACATCCTTTACAAGACCACTACATCCCCTTGTACTTAGCATTGCATGGGATAACATGAGGACATGCATAAGAAAATGGTGATCTATAAAGCTCAGTAAGTGAATAAACATGGAATAAATGAGTAGTACAATACATGTTAGACAATAGTCATATCAATAGATAACAAGAGAAACATGAACATGAATGCATGATAAAGAATGATAATCATAACATTGAAATTTGGCAACAACACTTAACAAGGAATTAGCATGAGCCAAGCCTCATTGCACATAGAGCATGAGTAAATTCCCATTTCACATGAGGAACGAGTAAATCCTCATTGAACATGAATTATAATGATTCAACACTCATTGCACATGAAGAATCATGATACTATAATTTACCGAATGCATTGGTGCGCTATAAGGGCACACCCTTCTAAAACATTTCATTCCATGCATAAGTGTGCCACATGGATTATAAAACATGGATTCATTAAACGTAATCATATATTCCACAATAAAATATTGTCGAATTAATACATGAAACATTATAATCAATAAGTAAATATGCATAAAGGTGAATACCCTTGATGGAGAAATGGGGATGGCTTTCACTACACAAAGGCATTGGCTTAGAAAATCGGTGCCATTTCGACAGCGTAACGACGTGACATAAGATTTCATAAAAATGGTTGATGAGAGAGAAAGGGGTGTCTCATAATATTTACATGAAATGGACATTAAGGGGGTCATATAGATACATGTCCAAACAATTGTAATGGAATTTATATTCATGATACAAAAGTATTGCTTGAATGTAACTGAAGAGAGAGAAGTTCCTTTCGGAATATCGGCATAATAACAGGTGTACATATGAGGAATTTAATGAGAGAGAAATGGGTATCCCATAATTAAAAGAATTATAGGGCCGTATGGTGGAGGTGGGAAACCATACCATAGCATTTATAATTGAAATTAATCCGGAAAAACATTATTAAGAAAATTGGACAAAAAAATTAAAGGAAGAAAAACCCTTACTTGGAAGTGTGCTTCCAAGGATTGAGAGAGGCTTGAGAGAGGATTCTTGGGAGCTTGGGGCACCTTGGGAGGATTCCAGAGAGATTAGGTCAGAGGTTGGAAGAACTACAATGTCTTTGAGTGAGGAGGAAGTGGGAGCTTGGGTGGGTTTATATAGGAAAGGTGAGTGAATTATTTATTATTTAGTTTTGGGACCCCTTACAAGAAAATAATCCAAAACACAAACCATCCCATGGTTTTTGTAAAAGGGAAGAGGAAATAAATATTTTATAATGGAAAATTCCGAACATCTTAAAATAATAGTGTTGCTTATGTGGAGGTGAGTCACACACCCATGGAAAACAATTTAAAAAGACTAAGTGTTTAATAAGTCTTGAAGGGTCCATTAATGCTTTGAAAAGTAATTAAAACAAACCGAAAATCACATTATTTCAATTTTAAAACATATATTGGCCAAATATAAAGCTTATAGTATTTTATTACATCACTATTGGGTCATTATGATGTCATAATACACATTATATATTAAAACAGTATTTACTTTTTACCCAAAAAATTGATTCTCTCATAAAATTATGAAAAACTCACCATTAGATCATTTTGACGTCCTGATTCTAGAAATAACATTTATTTTATCTAAATAATTTATTAAGTATGTTAATTTTTGCTTTTAAAATAAAAACCGACATTTATTGAAAATTCACGGGTTTTGACAAAAATGGCTTTCAAACCTTGATAAAAATTACAATTGCATTCATAAAATTATATGATAATTTATATATAATAAAATTTATATAATAATAAAAATAATAATATTTTATTAAAATATTATTTAATTTAATAATCCCTTAATTTAATAAAATAGAATTCTAAATTATATAATAACTAAAAACACTATTTTCACTTTAAAAACTATTTACAATGTATCAATAATGACAAGAAGGTATATTAATTATTATATACGAAAAATAATTTACATGAACATAGTACTAGTGATTTGTTACATAACCCCTTAAAATAGCCACAAATGACCTGTGGGTAAGGTGTGCGATGGTGACAGACTCCTGGGGTGGCTCAGATTACATCGCTCGAGTGGTAATTTCTATCATCTTCCACTTTTCCCGTAGACGGTCACGTTCAAGCTTGACATGATGAAGCTCTACTTGGGCTTGGTCAAGAGAGATGCCCAAAGACGCCACCTCTTTTCTTAGCTTCGACAAATGGTCTTCGTATGGAGAAATTCTACTGGATTAGGAAATCACTTCCTTTGTCTGAGTAAATTGGGTTTGTTAACGCCCTATATTTATACTAAACATGTGATCCCCATTCAATAGCTATAAAAGCAACAATCACAATTTATAACATAAAACAAAAGATGTTTACATTTTATATAAACATTTTTCATAAATAGACATTTAATTAGATCAAGATGGATTTCCATTAATGAAACATTGGGTCGTTACAATATTCCCCCCTTATGAAATTTCACCCTCAAAATTTCTATTCCACACACTAAAACAAATGTTGGTAACGCAGCTTCATCATTTCCTCTGATTCCCAAGTTGCTTCTTTAAACTTGTGGTTTTGCCACAACACCTTGATGAGGGGCATTGTCTTATTTCGTAGAACTTTTTCTCTATGATCTAAGATCTTCACTGGATTCTCCTCATAAGAAAGATCATCCTCCAACTGTACCACCTCAGAAGATAGTACATGTGAAGGGTCTGATATGTACTTCCTTAAGAGGGATACATGAAAGACATCATGTACTTTTTCCATGGCAGGTGGAAGTGCTAGTCGATAGGCCACAACCCCAACACGATCAAGAATATCGAAGGGGCCGATGTACCTTGGACTTAACTCCCATTTCATTCCAAACATCATGACCTTATTCCATGGAGATATGCGTAGAAAAACAACGTATCCAACTATAAACTCGAGGTCTCCATGACGATTATCTTCATAACTATTCTGTCGACTCTGGGATGCCTTGATATGCTGCTGAATGGTTTTCACCTTCTCCACCATTTCCTCTACCATTTCTGGTCCAAGCATCTTACGTTCACCGACATCATCCCAACATGTCGTTGTTCGGCTCCTTTTCCTATACAAGGCTTCATATGGTTCCATTTGGATGATCGAGTGGAAACTATTATTATAAAAGAACTCAACTAGAGAAAGATTTTGATCCCATACTACATTAATGTACATTGAGAATGCTCTCAACATGTCCTCAAGTGATTGGATATTCCGCTTGGATTGGCCATCAGTTTGAGGATGATAGGCCGTACTGAAGTTCAGTTCAGTATCCAGAGCATATTAAAGTCTCTTCCAAGACTTTGAAGTGAATCATGGATCTCGGTCTGACACAATAGACTGTGGTACTCCATGCATCCTTACCACTTCCCTGATATATATCTGTGTCAGTTGATCCAATGAGAAATCCTCCTCAATAGCAATGAAGTGTGCAGTCTTTTTAAGGGGATCCACTACAACCCAGATTGCATTGTTGCCTTTGGATGTCCTCGGAAGTCCAGTGACAACGTCCATGGTGATGTTCTCTCTTTTCCATTCTGGTATGGGCAGTGGTTGCATCATCCCCTTAAGCTTCTTCCTATTTTCCTTCACATGCTGGCACACCAGGAACTTTGATATATATTCAGCAATCACCTTTTTCATATTATCCCACTAAACGTTTTCTCGGAGATCTCGATACATCTTTGTGCTCCCTGGGTGAATAGAGAAATTTGAACTATGTGCATCATCCAAAAGTTCCTTCTTTAGCTCCGAAATTGATGGAACAAATAGTCTTTTCCAAAATCGTACAATTCATTCAACATTAACATTAAAATATTAGGATTTCTCTTTTTGGATAGCTTCCACTTTTTCTTGAATTCACACATAATCATTTTGAGAATCTTTTAACCTTTCCAAAAGATACAGTTGAGGAATCATTTGTGAAAGGATTGATTATGTTCCTTTCTTTATGTTTCCCATTTCCATCTTCATCATGTGTAAGAAGATTGGATCCATCACAATTCTCATCATTGATAGAATCATTGGGTCTTTTCTACTTAGGGAATCTTCCACCTTGTTCGCTTTCCTAGGGTGGTAATTAATTGAACAATTATAATCCATGATGAGATCTATCCATCTTCTCTAGCTCATATTAATCTCTTTCTGTGTGAAGATATATTTAAGACTCTTGTGGTCAGTATATATCTCACATTTCTCCTCATAGAGATAATGTCTCCAGATTTTCAGGAAATGATCACCACCACCAACTCTAGATCATGCGTTGGATAGTTTTGCTCATGGAATTTAAACTACCTTGAGGCAAAGGATATCACTTTATCATTCTGCATCAGCACACAACCTGAGACCATCTTCGAAGCATCACTTAATACCACAAAAATTTCCCCACTTGTGGGTAAAGTGAGAACGGGCACAGTGATAAGCCTCCTTTTCAACTCTTTGAATCTTTCTTCGCATTCATCACTCCAAAAAACATTACTCCCTTTCATGTTATCTTGGTAAGAGGGTTGGACAAGCGTTAGAAATTTCTCACAAATCTTCGATAATATCCATCTAACCCCAAGAAGCTACAGATATCTGTTACCGATGATGGCCTCGGACATCCCTCAATTGCATCTGTTTTGGATGGATCAATAGATATCCCATTTCTTATGATGATATGTCCCAAGAATGAGACTTCCTTCAACCAGAACTCACACTTGGTGTACTTTTCATAGAGCCTCTCCTTTCACAATGTCTCCAGTATAGTTCTTAAATGCTCCTCACGATCCTCCTTGGTTTTGGAGTATATTAGAATATCATCTATAAACACTACCACAAAATTTTCTAGGTAATCTCTAAATACTCTATTCATCAAGTCCCTGAAGATTGCTAGATCATTGGTGAGTCCAAAAGGCATTAATAAGAATTCATAGTGCCTGTATCTTGTACGAAAAGCAGTCATGGGAACATCTTCCTTCTTCACCCATACTTCATAATATCCCGACCGCAAATATACCATGGAGAAGTATAGTGATCCATAGAGCTGATCGAACAAGTCATCGATCTGTGGCAGAGGATACTTGTTCTTTATCATGATTTTGTTAAGTTCATGATAATCGATGCAAATCCGCATTGACCCATCATTCTTCATGATGAAGAGGACTGGTGCACCCCATCGTGAAGCACTTGGGCGTATAAACCCTTTATCCAGATTCTCCTGTAGTTGTTTCTTCATCTATTCAAGTTCCACAATAGACATTCTATATGGAGTATTGGATATTGGTAGAGCCCCTGGTATAAGTACAATTGAGAATTCAACATCTCTTCTAGGGGGAAGACCAGGCAGTTCCTCGGGAAACACTTCTTCTAATTCTCTCACAATAGGCATTTCTTCAAGGATGGTTTCTTCTTTGGACTCAATCATCTGAGCCATATACACATGCTCATAGGGCAGTAAAATACATGCTTGAGATGATGGAGCTAAAGGGGATTCATCTTCCTTATTACAATTGTAATGAATCGAGGGTTGATTCTCTATATGGAGTGTGATTTCCCTCTCCCGAAAATTTATGTTGGCTCTATATATGGAAAGCCAATCCATGCCATGAATTGCATCAAATTCCACTAGAGTGAGTATGAAGAGGTTTTCAGGGAAATTCAATCCACATATTATAATAGGGGAGGACTTATATTCATGGGATGCAATGATTTCCCCATTTGTCATACTCACCGACATCTTCACTTCCATGATTTGTGGTGGTGAAGGGATTGTTCTACTAAACTTTAGTGATATAAAAGAATGCGCAGAACTTGAATCAAAAATTATTTTCTCTATTCATGAATTAATAACTATCATACCTGTCACCAATTCATTGTCGAGGTTCGCTTCGGCAGAAGTGATAGAAAAAGCTCGTCCTTGCTGCCTTGGAGGTTGTTGGTTGCCTCCAAAAACCCTTGGTTTAGGACACTGATTTGAAAAATTCCCCGGCTCATTGCAGTTGTAGCAATGAACAATGCGTTGAGGTTCGAACGGAGTGTTCCGCTCCTCTGTGACAGCAGCGAGTCTGTCATGCCAAAAGTTAACAACTAAGTTCCCTTCTCTTCCACACCTAAAGCATTTCCTCGTCCCCTTGAGGCAATTTCCAGGGTGCTTCTTTCCGCACTTTTGGAAAGTGGGGTTCTGGATCTTCTTAACATAGTTGGATTTATCCATCATACTGCTAGCATTGAATTCTACCTTATGCTTCTTATCCCCATGATACCTCTGTGATTCCCCGATCTCCATTTTGACCTTGAGGGCACATTGGACAATTTCCTCGTAGCTGTCGAAGTCACAGATCGCTAATTCTTTCCACAGGCTAGGCCTGAGCCCACTAAAGAAGCGGTAAACCTTGCATTCGGGGGTAATGAAAATGCCGGAAGTGTATTGTGCAAGACTTGAGAAGTTTTCCTCGTACGACCCAAAAAATTCTTCTTCTTTTTTCTTGAGTGAAAGGAAGTCCCTTTCCATCTTAAGCTGGTGGGTGCGTCAAAAATATTTATCGAAAAACATCTTTTGGAAATCCTTCCATTCCAACACCTCGATCTCCTTCACAAGCTTCATATTTTTTATTAACATCCACCATTGATCAACTTCACCCTCCATATGATAAGCCACCAGGAGAACCTTCTCTTTTTCAGAATATTGAAGGATGGTGAAGATCTTTTCAATGGAGTTGATCCATTGTTCAGCAATCGTGGGATTAGATTGTCCACTAAAACTAGGAGGCCTTTGTCTCATGAATCTATAGATAGCGACTTGTTCCTTCTTAGGGGGGTTTGGACGTTCCTCTTGACCCGTGTTTATATTCAAAGCATGAGTTAGCTGAGAGAGAAGTGTGACAAAGTTCAGGATTCCAACTCCCATTGGATTGGGCATCCTATTAGTACAGTCATCACACTGATCTTCACACCGGTTGTTAGCCCGAGTCCTCCTATTACAAGCCATTGGATAGAATAAAAGGAAAGTTAGGGGGTAACACATAAAGGGTAATCCAAAGACCAATGTTGGTGACTTAAAAATAAACTTTTATTTCCTTAACTCATGAGTCTATAGGATTCAAATTAGGATATTCATGATCTAATTTCTAACATATATTCATAGGGAATTTTTTTTAATTCCCATAATAGGGGTTCATACTAAGCTTGTGAATATATCAAAACATATTCCCCGGTAGTGTCGTAACCAAGAGTGATGCAAGGCCAGTTGTCGTGCACCAGTTCCCGTTCGAGTCTAGCTCAAAGCGGTGTTTTAGGGTTTTACCCCTAGGATACATCTGTGCCAGAGCCGCCTCTACCTGCTCGTATCTAGAGATGGATGAATTTGTTTGATAAACCACTTACTCAGTACTTTCAAAAACATAGGGATGATTTTATTATACTTAGTCTTGTCTCTAAGGCGTTACTAGGGTTTTCTAATCCTAATCCCAAAAATAACTAAACCTATCCTCTAATACCAACTATGACAACCATGATTTTATTACAAACTAAAACATGATTTATTACATAAACTATTCATTTGATAAAACATGGATGATATAGAGGTCTAGTGTATTTGGGACTTAGAACATTACATAACAACTTAAAACAAGAAATGCAACATCTTTATTGAAAACTTCCTTTACATGAACACTACATCCCCTGGTACTTATCATTTCCTGGGATAACCTGAGAACATGCATAAGAAAAGGGTGAGCTATAAACACCAGTAAGGGAATAAAAATGGAATAAATGAGGATTACAATACATGTTAGACATTATGCATATCAATAGAGCAGAAGATAAACATGAACATAAAGGCATGATAAAGAATGATGATCATAACATGGAAATGTGGAAACAACACATAACATGGAATTAGCATGAGCCAAGGCTCATATCACATGGAGCATTAGTAAATTCTCATTGCACATGAAGCATGAGTAAACCCTCGTAGCACTTGAATTATCTTGAGTCAACACTCATTGCACAAGACGTATCTGGATACTATACTTTACCTAATGCATTGGAGCTCTATAAGGGCGCACCCTTCTTAAACATTTCATTTCATGCATAAGTGTGCCACATGGATCATAAAACATTGATTCATTAAACATAATCATTTATTCCACTATAAAGGAATGTAGAATTCATACTTGAAACATTATAATCAATAAGTAAATGTGCATAATGGTGAATACCCTTGATGGAGAAATGGGCATGGTATTCACTACACAAAGGCATTGGCTTAGAAAATCGGTCCAATTTCGGCAGCGTAACGGCGTGAAAAAAGATTTCATAAAAATGGTTGATGATAGAGAAAGGGGTGTCTCATAATATTTAAATTAAATGGACAGTAAGGGGGTCATATAGATACATTTACAAACAATTGTAATGGAATTTATATTCATGATACAAAAGTATTGCTTGAATGTAAATGAAGAGAGAGAAGTTCCTTTTGGAATTTTGGCATAGTAATGGGTGTACATGGGAGGAATTTAATGAGAGAGAAATGTGTCTCCCATCATTCAAACAATAATAGTTCAGTATGGGGGTGGTGAAAAACCATACCCAAACATTTATAATTGAAATTAAAAGGGCACAACAATATTAAGATAATTGGACAAAAAAATTAAAGGAAGAAAAACCCTTACTTGGAAGTGTGCATCCAAGGCTTGAGAGAGGCTTTAGAGAGGCTTCATGGGAGGTTGGGGAAACATAAGAGGATTCTATATAGAGTAGGGCAGAAGTTGGACGAACTCCAAAGGATTTGAGTGAGGAGGAAGTGGGAGCTTGGGTGGGTTTATATAGGAAAGGTGAGTGAATTATTTATTATTTAGGTTTGGGACCCCATACACTAAACTAATCCAAACCACAAACCACCCCACGGTTTTTCCCATGTTTTTAGGAAATGGGAAGAGGGAAAAAATATTTTATAAGGCCAATGTCAGAACTTCTTAAAATAATAGTGTTTCTTATGTGGAGGTGAGTCACACTCCTGTGGAAAACAATTTAAAAAGACAAGGTGTTTAATAATTCTTGAATGGTCCATTAATGCTTTCAAAAGTAAGTCAAACAAAGCCAAAATCACATTATTTTAATGTTAAAACATATATTGGCCTAAAAAAAGATTATTGTATTTTATTACATCACTATTGGGTCATTTTGATGTCATAAAACACATTATATATTTAAACAGTATTTAATTTTTACCCAAAAAATTGATTGCCTCAGAAAATTATGAAAAATTCACCATTGGATAAATTCGACGTCCTAATTCTAGAAATAACATTTATTTTATCTAAATATATTATAAGTATTTTAATTTTCACTTTTTAAAAAAACTGAAATTTATTGAAAATTCACGGGTTTTGACAAAAATGGCTTTCAAACCTTGATAAAAAGTACAATTGCATTCATAAAATTATATGATCATGTATATATAATAAAATTAATTTAATAATAATAATAATAATAATTTATTAAAATATTATTTATTTCAAAAATCCCTTTTTTTAATAAAATATAATTCTTAATTAAATAATAACTAAAAACACTATTTTCACTTTAAAAACTATTTACAATGTATCAATAATGACAAGAATGTATATTCATTATTATATATAAAGAATAATTTACATGAAAATAGTACTAGTGATTTGTTAAATAACCCCTTAAAATAGCCACATAAGACCTAAGGGTAAGTTGTACGATGGTGACAGACTCTTGGGGGGGCTCGGATAACATCACTCGAGTTGTAATTTCATTTAACTTCTACTTTTCTCTTAGATGGTCACGTTCAAACTCGAAATGATCAAGCTCAGGTTGGGCTTGGTCAAGAGAGAAGCCCAAAGATGCCACCTCTTTTCCGAGCTCCGACAAATGGTATTTTTTTGGAGGAATTCTACAGGATGAGGCCATCGATTCCTTCGTCTGAGAAAATTGGGTTTGTTAAAGCCCTATATTTACACTAATCATGTGATCACTGTTCAACTGATATAAAAGAAACGATCAAAATTCTTAACATAAAACCAAAGAATTTCACATTTAATATAAAAATTTTATATAAAGTGACATTTAATTATATCAAGAGGGATTTCCATTAATGAAACTTTGGGTCATTAAAATGAAAATATTGGAAATTGAATAATATTACATCAAATTTCTTACTCTAGAGTTTCAAAACATCCAATTACCTTAACTGGGTAACAAAGGGAATGTATAGTATGGTTATTACAAAGTACAATGTGGGTAATAATGTATCTCCACAGGGAAATTTACTCCATCTAGACATGGCATATAAAACCCAAGTAAGTGATGTGTAAATTAGTTGCATGTCATGTACCCTATATGGGGTAACAACTCATGTGCCTCCCAATTTTTGGCCATGTGCTTTTCATGGTCGTCTACCTCTACATGGTGTGCAACACAAATAGGTTCTGGTTGTGTACCCTGTTTGGGGTTCCTAGTAATGCATTCATCTTTTATGGGTACTTCTACATGGTGTTCAATCCAAACTGGTTGTATCCGTATAATTTACATGTACATATTCCCTTACATGGAATTTTTGGACATGTACTTCTCTACACAATCGAGTACAAGTACACGGAGTGTATACCCGATCCATTGTATGTACATCCATGAGATCAACTTCCATGAACCGTGATAAGACATGTTTTGTGTTCCTAAACTACACATCAAGCGATAAATATTTCCAAACCAGAAACCCATACATTCCTCTTAAAACCACATTTTCTATCCGATTAGGTATAGATCGACTCTCTATGGGTCCTTAGATGTCATAATAGGGATCTAAAACATGAAAAAATTTACTCTATGGAGAACAGGTCATTAAATCAAAATTGGCCTACCATATGGCCTCAATTTCAAATATTTGGGTCTAAATCCGCTCTCGAAAGCCATTTCATCTTATTCTGGTCCAGATCCCTACCATGTTCAATGTATGGTGGTATCTCTTCCACCTTATCATATTGTTCAAATGTCACTTGAGCGATAATAATCTCCCCGTTCACTTTCCATGCATAGAAATCCCCAAATGGAGGTGATGTTTTTCCTCATTTAATTAATGAGATAATTAATTAATTAAATTCCAAAGTCAACCATTGAGTTTTAATGTCAATTTGATACTTCATTCAAAAGATATTTCCACTCAAATGCATACTAACAATTTAATAAAAAATTTCTTAATCATTAAATTTTCCATCAAAATCCAAACTTCTCTAAATTCCACCAATCTACTACCCTGTTGAAAAGGAACTAATATTGGACAAATTAATAGTTCAAAAAAAATATCATTGATCTCTTTATTGGGAAAAATTACAATTTTACCTCTCCTGGTCACTTGAAATCACTGATTTAATCTTCTGCTAAAATTCAAAAACTAGTGAAACACTAGTAATTAAAATATCCCCCCATAAAACATCTCATCCTTATGAAGCCTCAATGTTATTTAAAACACACATAAAACCACACCCTAGTCTTGAAAACATACTCATCTCATTAATTATTACTCAATGATGACAATCGAGTTCCACTTCATAACTCCTATGATAGAATTTACATTCCATCAAAGGACAATTAATTACATTACACTATCAAAAAAAAACTATTATAGTTACTAACTACACCCATCCAACATATTATATCACTAAATCATCCAAATATCATCACCTAACTCATGGTGATTTCCACCATAGAACTCAACACCAAACAATCTCTTCTGATCCACAACACATCCCACAGTTACATCACCTATCAAAACACATCCTTAACAGTCCAATATGGAACTCTATGTTCTTCCCAAAACATCCATGACCCTATCCACATAAGGTTCATATTACCATGACTATTTTGATAATACTCACTATAATAATGTCTTTAATATTGCTTCATATTCAATCATTATCTTCACGGACTATGCCCCAATCCCCACCAAACCTTAGAATTGGTAATGGATGTCTCAATCCCACTAGTGAAATAAATCATAATATCATCTACCACCCACTCATATATTCTAATGTTCAGAATATATCAAAATATGATCCATCACAAGAACTGCACCCATAGAGAGCTTATGGTGCACTCCCCACCATACGACATCACATACACTGCTCCATATGAATAACCTCCAAAGAGGCCACTTATTAAACCAAGAACACATCTATATATAATGGAATATATCCAATTCTCTCTTATCAAACTCTGTAAGGTGTCTATATATTGGACATGATCATCTCTAAAAAAATTACACTAGTATTTCATCAATTAATATCACCACAACCTCATAAATTACAAAACATAATGATTCTATTTTGAGGGCTTTAGGTAACCACGCCCACAATCCTCTAATCCCACCCACACCAATTCTCAACCTAATCATTGATGCTTATAAAACATAAAAAAATTGGGTGCATGATCTCATAAAATTAAAACCACAATTAAAATGGAAAAACATGCCACCAAATACCATAACATCATTATTCAAGGAACTCTTAATTGTTACATGCTCTTACGTAACCCAAACCCAAAACATGTTCTGACTCTAGTGACTCACATATCATGTAACTCAACTCACGTGCCCCATCAACTGGTCAAGTCTGCTCTACATTCCATTTTTACCTAATGAATAGCACCCTTGGTGCTATCCAAAATAAAGGAATCCAAAAATTCTAAATATCAAACTCAGATTCACACTTCACGCACCACCATTAAAATAATAAATATTCTATCTATATCCCACACACCCAAAGGTACTCAAAACTCATTTAGACCCTCTAAAAGGTCACCCTCAAATCTATATAATACTAAATCCACAATCTAGACTCACATAAAATATGTTCATAAGGATGTTCCACCTTGGTCTATTCCAACTCACAAAAGGTCACAACTTCCAGGGAATCAAGTGTGATGTTGTCCCAAAATTATTTGACATCGCCATTTCTAAATAACCAACTGAAGGGACTCAAATACAGAATATGTCACATAGAAATATAGTAACACACAACCAGGTCACCATTCCCCTATAGGAATATGCACACAAAACATTCCCTAGAGGACCATGCCACACAGCCAAAATCAAACAAACCCCACCCATTAGGGTTCAATGGTCATATACGTATACCACACAGACCAACCAATGTCACTACACCAACAGTGCACAGGGAATACATAAATATCCGTATAATAGAACATCAAACTATAGACCCATAAAACCATCCATCATAATGAAATCCATAAAATCACAACCCATCAGGCATATAACACATGTATCCTATGTGTCTATAAGGATTCATGAGTCACCTCTTTCCTCTATAAGGCAAGAGTCAAAACCAAATCACTTGTCTCTTTCCAAAGGGAAATGATCCGTAAATCCCTCATAAACCATAATATTTAAATAACTTGTGAATTACCCAAGAAAAATATTCTTTACATCTATAATATCAAATACAAATAAACATCGATTATGTCCATGTTAACCTGGACTTACTTTCGGAATATGTGTTCACAATGCACCAACAGATATTCATCACAGGCTTTGACACATTCCTATATCTCCAATCTACCAACCACAAAATATTAAATTGATAGGAAATAATATATTTTGATACCACCTTTTAACATCCAATCCTTGGTTCCAGGTAAATCAATGCTCCAAGGGAGTTAGACACAAGACCTCATGTTTGCCTCCTCATACACCAAAGGCATCCTACTAATAGTGGGGGCCTATTGTGGAAATGTGGTGAGTCTATACCATCATATTCAAGTGCACAACCAAACTTATATAACTAAAAATTATTTAGATAAGAAAATGAAAAATTATAAATAAACTGAAACTAAAACATGATGTCATAAAAATAAACACATTAAATGGCCATGAATCTATTCAATACATACAACAAAAAACTCCAACTGAGATAGTCACATATACCATATAAATAAATATAAAATAAACCCATTAGGGTATAAGAACCACTTTGATCCATGTCACATACCAAGAATCCTATATCCTGTCGAGAAACTCTAGCGTACTCATCAGCCTCTACATGAACAACTCACTCAACAATTAAATCTTGGTCCTCCTCCCTATCCATCATGATTCTATACTGATCCCAAAAGCAAATATGAGGTAGTTATGTACACTAAGTTACATGTACGTGGGCTGAGAAATAAATCTATATTTTACACAGCCAATGGTGATCCTATAACCTACTTCAATACTTACATGGCCATGAAATATTCTCATCCTAGATGAAACATAAAAAAAATAAATACATTAATAAAACAATTTGTGATTCTTGGGTCTAAGAACTTGATTGACCATATCTTCTTTGGCCAATGTCTAGGAATCTCTAAGCATGTATCAATGTCCATGCATCAAAACAGAATACATGATCCACTCCCATAGAAACCCCAACCAAATCCCATGATTTTATATATTATCTCTTACTCATTAGATAGATTCAAGGGTTTTAGTTACTGATACCATGTTGAAATAAATCCATGACCCATTGAATTAGTCTAATATCTAACCCAACAGTCTTAAAATAGTTGTTCTTAGAGCATAAGAACATCAATTAAAACATGGATGTAGATTAATATTCCACCATCCATACCACCCATTAAACAATCACTACCTAGAGAATTAGTCTGGCACTCAAATCATCTCTTACCATATCAATAAACTTGGCTTCAATGTGGAATTCAAACTGCACAAGACCACCTCAAACGTGTACCTAAAAATTCATAACATGCCAATTAAAATATATAATGGGCTACCTAAATGTATAAAATTCTTCATCCACATCTCAAACCAATGTGGCCCATACATGAGTTCAGGTCCCACATGAACTCATGGAACTACTAAAACTAAAAAACACACATCCACTAATTGTAGATCTATAAAATCAGTCTCTCAACTATATATCTAGGTAAATATGTAAATAAGTGCATCCCTTTTTTGGATCATTATGTATAGAACATAATAAGAGACATCCCTCTCCCAATCCATGGTAAAATATAAACACTTGGGCCATCACATACCTCCTAGTATTGCACATCCTTCAACACTATACCCTGAATATAATGGCCTCACATGCTTCAAAGATGGAAATTAATCATAAGAAAAATATCCCCCATACCAAAATCATTCCAAGAAACCCAATGTTGTAAAATAAACCTATATTATCCACCACCTCAGGTCATAATTCAGTCCCACTAATTATGGAATATCCCAACCATACTCCAATTGGTGTATTTGATTAACCCATGAAATGTCCTACAATCATTCCCAGTATCCTCTCTTCGTTATTATCTAATGTCTTCCTCTCAAAATATATATAAACTCAATTTATAGTGGAAACATATCTATCATAATATTCTCACCCATGAAAGTCTCACAAGAGTATCTGAATCACCCCAAGGTCTCAAACTTTACAATTTATTTGAAAAAACACTCAAAATGTATTCATCTGATTTTTAAATCTGAATTCTTGGTTCTGAAACATCCCAAACCATAAAACGGGTTCCAAAGGGAAAATTCATAGAATTTAAGCCTATGAACACTTAATATACTCACATATATCTACATGGGTTTGTACTCCACCAATGCTTGTAAAATAAAAATCAAGTACACAACATGCAAATTATGTACACGGTGTATACCCTATATGGGGTACCTAACTATATACCTCCTAGGGAATGTCTGTGTTAATTTTTTGGATTTGTACTTATTCACATTGTGCGATCAAAATGGGCTCTAGTTTTGTATTCTACTTAGGGTACCTAGCCTTGTATTCTACATGGAAATGTAATTTTACATAACATCAGTCCCAAACAGAGTATGTTCAAGTACTCTACATAGCTAGGTGCCCCTACACTAGCTGCCTCAATATGTACTAGGATACACAGATGAGTACCAATACATGGTGTGTATACCATATACATGGTGTATACTTATATTAAATCATATTCCCAAAAAAGGAAGAACACATGGATTGTTTTCTAAAACTTCTTGTCGCGTGATTAGGATTTTTGAACTTGAAACCCCAATGAACCCCCCTAAAACCCTCTTCTCCCTGATTAGGTACATATTAACAATCTATTGCTACTTAGTAGTCATAATAGGGATCGAAAAGATGAAAAAATAACTTATTGGGATCCTCACATTGAAATATAAAATTGGATAACCTCATAGTATAAACACTAAAGCTTTGGATTTAAATATTCTCTCAAAAGACACTTCACATCGATCTAGGATCAATCTATTCCATGGATGAAGACTGAAAAAATCTCTTCCCCCTTAACTTCTTGTTTCACCTATCACATGTGGGAGAAATGTATCCCCTTTATCCTTCTATGTGTAGGAAGCCCCAAATGGGTGGATGTTTTTAGCTAATTCAATTAATTAATTAATTATTTTCTCATTTCACACTTGTCCTTAGTTAAATAACCCAATGCATGTTTATATCTCACAAAATAAAAAACCCCCATTTCAAACTAAACCACGGATTCGAAATCTAAATCTGATTCTTTGTTCAAAATATAACATCACAAAAACTCAAGAGAATAATTTAATACTTAATTTATTAAATATTAAATATTCCACCAAACTTAAACTATGAATAATTTATGAATACTATTTTCCTATTGTAATCACCCTATTTTGGGACCAACATAGTTTTCAAAAAAATTATCGATGATCACATATTATAGAAATGACCTTTTTACCCCTCCTAAGAAAATGAAACCAAATATTCAAACTTCTACTCAAATTCATATTATGGGGAAATATGGGTATTTACCATGAACAAATGGAGGAATTATCCCATGCTAAATGACAGACAAGAGGATTGATCCCAATATAAATCATATATGGTTGGATTTATCCAAATCCAATGTGTACATAAAAGTATTTATCCTGAACCAATGGTTATAAACGAGGATTTATCCCATGCCAAAGGGTACTTAAGATAATTTATCCTAATCCAATGGGTACACAGGCATACTTATCCCAATACAAAGGGTACATGAGAAGAATTATCCTATGATAAATGGTATGTTGGTGGATTTATCCCATACCAAAGATTTCATGAGAGGATTTAACCTATGAAAAATTGTATACAAGATCATTTATCCCAATATAAGGGGAACATATAAGTATATATCACATGAAAAAGTGTACACAAGAGGATTTATCTAAATACAGTGGGTACAAAAGATGATTTATCCCAAGAACAAGGGTACACTAGACGATTTACCCCAACACAAATGGATACAAGATAGGTTTTTAACCAAGACCATGGGTATATGTTAAGATTATCACTAGTACAATAAGTTACATATGTGATTGTCTAGGAATATTATGTTATTAATGTCATGATGGGTATCCTTGATATAATATATTTGTACCAATGTTTATTCAACACTCTTATTCCATAATCTTTTTCAAATGATCATACTCTTTGACACATGTTTTACAATTCATGATTACACAAACTTTCCCATGGTATATATTTGTTAATTTGAGATTGCATGTCCTTATATCATGACTTATATATAATGAATATTGTTCTAAATTATTTTATTAAGATATTTACCCCATGATCATGTATACTCATATACATATGATTTAACCGTTGATTTAATTTCGATATTATTTCCTTTACTAAGTGTTTGAGCTCAACCCTATCTTATGTTTTACTTTACCATGGTAATGAATATCAGTACAAATTTATAGAATTATATATGGGGGTATTTTTTATGGATAAATCAAAACAACAACTACCTATGTGAACAGAGTAATAAAACACAAAACCTTCCATTCTATAGTTTTTGGAACTATATGTGAGTTGGAATCATTATTCATGTAAAATAATTAAATATATATATATGATTCTCTTTTCTCTTTCTAGTTTGTATCAACTAGGGATTATACTACCCCAATCCTTTTAGTTCTATTATTAGATGATTTTTAACATAAAAATCTTATAAGCACTACCAAATGACCATCAAACCTTTTGTATTTGGAATTATGTGATCATAATACATTAAAAAGCAACTACTAAAAATTCGGTATTTTAGTATCCCTAGTGAGCTCTGAAATCTATTTGACTTCCTAAAATGACATAGGACAACCTAGGAAATACATACAAAAAATGGGTGATCTAAATATCCCATTAAGGGAATAAATATGGTGAGAAAAAATTTCTTATGAAACCAAAGAATAACGGATCATGAATAATCATATGGGACAAAAAAATAAATAAAATTGAATAATATTATCATGTAAAAAAAGGAATGTGGAGGAAATAAAAAATATGAAATAAGTATAATTCAGGGATAACTACCTAGACAATAGCTCCTGGTGGACATACTCCCGTCATGGATAGTGTTTACTTCCATATCTGATACATGTCATCCAATGTGATACAAAATTACCCAATGAATAGTATTAATATTTAGCTGAACCCATCAAAACATGTAAAGGATTATGTGATCCATAATAGGAAATCAATCATATGTCATAAACATTATAATTACACATTGAAAGAAATTGGTTTCATAAAATTTCCACATATAATAATCTAATGAGATATTATAATGTTTCCAAATTGAAGAAGGAACAAAATATTTTGGAAATTAATATATGTGTACATAATCATAATTCTAAAAAAAAATTCATTTGGAAAATCATCGTGAGAAAGGGTATATAATTTGGTACATAAATTACCTTTCGAAATAAGGTTTTATAGAATCATTTTAATACTTTTATAGAACGAATAAGTATATAATATTATTTTAAATACATTGGGGAAATAAAATGGTTGTACATGAAATATTCCTTAGTTTAAAATAAAATTATTGGAAATAATTAAATTAAATTAATGTTATTAAAATGATTAAGTTAGATAAAATTTCCCTTTAATAGGGTCTACTTTTAAAGAATTTATTGGAGAAATGTACTTAAGGAATATATTAACCCATAAAATGAAAGAATAAAAAGATAAGTATATATATTAGAGAGAGATATATATAATTTATAATAATTATGTAACATCAAATTGATATAGAAACTGATTTAGAGAGAACACGGTTATATCCCAATGAATGAGGGTGGTACAGAGAAATCACTTAACATAGGTTCCAGAATCATTCTTCACATCAAAATGACATAATAGATAATCAAATTTGATTCATTTATTACATAGTTCATAACTTTTTCCATTAATATTTTATTTAATATAAATTTATTATTTTCATTTATAACAATTTCTATGAGATATAATGTTTAATTTCATTGTTCTATGTGAAATCGTTTCACATTGCCAATATATGATCACTTGTGGATAATTATTGATATTTTTGTAAAATCGGACTAAAACAATAGAATTGGAATTAAATTTAATTATATTACATTAATAAATGGAATGTTCCCACAAAACATTGTATGTTTTAATATATATATTATCCACTTTTTAAAAACAGTAACTTTATATTGTTAGTTCATTTAGTCAATTTTATCGACCATCATGAACTTGATTCTTTATATTGAGTTAAATTATTATTAAAAAATAAAATAACATGAAATAAGTTGTAATATAAGTATTATATATCATATTTATTCATGATATTTTTTATAAAACTAGCCTTGAGGTTTGTGGATAAAAACAAAGAATGATTTTTGTAGAGGTGATAAACTAACCATATTTTAAAGAAATATTTTTTTTATAAAACTAAAAATTGAGTGTATAAAATTAATATTACCCTATAATAGTAATATATATTACTATTATTAAGATATTAATTTTATTAGGTTTATGATTTTTTTATCATATTGTGGTTGTAGAAGAATAATAAAATTAATAGTGATTAGTCAGGAATCATAACTATTACTTTGGTTTTTAGATATTAGAACATCCTTAAAGGATAATTAGAATGGTCCGTGGATAATACCAGCAAAACTAAGATATGGGGGGAGGACTATAATGGAAATTGGGTATAAATTTGGAAATATTAAAGGCTTAGAAGTCGTGATTCAATGGTGTGTTGAGGGGTGGTATTTATAAAAGAATGTGATAGCTAATTTATTACTCACTAAAAAATAATTATCATTTTTCAAAAATGTTATATCAAATGGTAATACTAAATTTTTTATTGGTAAAATTTTTAGACAAAATTATTGACAATAAATTGTTTGAAAAAACTATATTTCAAAATGTTGTTGAGATAGATAAAATAGTTCTATTGCAATTATAATAATAAAAAAATAATATATATGTGTTTAAAATTTTTAGCCACAGTTTGATACAATAGATTTATTTTTTGATAATATTATTACCTATATTTATTTTTCAATCGATATTAATATTTACAATATTTTATTCAATACCAACAATTAATTTCTATTTGAAAATAATTTTTACATCAAATATTATGAATGGGTATTCAAATATTTGTTTCCTAGGATTTAAAAGATATTTATTAATCTAACTATCTATAATAAATTTATTATATAATGATAATAATATTAAAATATATGAAATTCCAAAAAATGAGGCTCTATTTGAAAAAATTAGTTCAAAAAAATTTTAAAATACATGCATCTATAATTTTTTTCTCTCATACATAGGGTGTCACCATCCAATTTCAAACAAGTGATGGGATCCAAGCATGACAGAATGTACAATTTTCTATAGGTCCATTTTCATCACTTTTACTTGTTGGTGGATGTATATTTCTATGAGATGGTTTTCATTTTCTTGGTTCACCAGGATTGTCTCTTTCTCTGTGTATGTTGTAGGTCCCATTTCATACACATGTACTTGTGGATAGAATAAAACATCTGTGAGATTGATTTCAGTATTTTGGTTCATCACCCAAATAAAAAATTACCATTTTATACACTTGTGGATGGAAGTAGTTCTTATTGATCTCACACTTGAAATAAATTAAGATTCTAATAAATCAAAAAATAGTTAAACTCGAGTTCATTTCATGGAATTAATATTGTAATTTCAAATAAATATTATAAAATTACTACCTGGTGAGTTAGGAATCACTAAAGTCATAACGATATAACAACCATTGTGTTGATTAGTCAAATCTTGTTTACTAGTTTTTGAACATTCTAAAAAAATTTACAGAATAGTGAAAATTGATTCATGGGAGGAAGAAAGTGGCTTCATTTTGTAAGTGAGATTGTCTTGGGAGAATCCAATTTTTTAGGTGACTGGAATCATCTCTCATCCATGTTATTTGGGTTTCTTTTTTAGTGTGGAAGAAATCCATTGTAGAGAATGTTAAATGAAACCAACTCTAATAATGTCTATGATAGAGTACAAGATAAACAGATTCCCCTCCATCCACAACATTCAGTCAATCACAAACATCATGTCCACCATGACAAACATAAAACAAAAAAAATCGTCGCCACTAACACACTCCATAAGAGTTAAAATCATGTTGTGTTTGGTATTTGAAAATTTTTAATTGGGAAATAATTTGAAGAAGTATTGAACTGGGCAATGGGAATCAATTGGGAAATGGTCAATAGGAATCCCTGGTTATTGGGAGCGAACTAAGAAATGCCCGTAAACATAGAAATGGGTGTAAATTGAGAAATAGTAAATTGAAATACTATTGTAATGGGAATGAACTAGGAAATGAGAAATTAGAAATGCGAATAAATATGTAAAAGTAATGGGTATAAACTGTGAAATGGGAATACCATATCCTACAAAAACATCGATCTTTTATGAGTAAATTAGTGTTATAAATTATGATGATGTCATAATTCCACAAATATGTTAATAATGGTTCTAAAATATCATCATCTATTTACTAAAAAATCATTTATGGGTAGATTAAATTATCCTTGATGTTACAAAATCTATATTAGTAAATTAAAATATTTTTTTCCCCAAATAGTTGAGAATTTAATGTAGTGAAAAATATTACCAATCATTGATGAATCTAATAATCCCATGTTAAAAAAACTAAAAAGTGACCACAAAAAGAGGACTATCTAACCAGTGAAAACATATAACTATATGTTATGATTACCAGATATTACAAAAAACCAAAGATAATTCATTTGGAAACCACAAAATTAATATATAAACAATGGCCACAATAGTTCCATATTACAAAATATAAAAATAACTACTTTTCACAACAATATAAAAATAACTAGAAGAACTAATTACTATAAAAAAATTACATGTGACCAAATTAAGATAAGATGAAAATTTATCACAACATAAAAAAATATATAAAATATACAAAAAACAAGAACATTATAAAACAAGTTTGATAGAAACTGTTTGGAATGACAATAATTTCACTTTTAACTGACCCATAACTCAATATTTTTTAATCTAGTAACAATAAATTAAATTAAGCAGTTTATTAAAGCATATTTCAATTAATAATTACACTACTTATAAATTTAGAATGAAACTTGATTTAGTAGCTAAAAAACTATATATTGGAATAACAAACATTAAGCATTAATGATAGTGTTGCAAAGATTTTCTTGAATAAATATTTTCTAATTTTACAAATTTAATTGGAAATATATTGAGGATATTATTTTTTTATTTTATTGTCCTGTCATATTGTTCATAATATTTTGTAAAAGTAGTTACATTGTAATGAAATAGAGATATTTGAATATAACAAAGTAATGCATATAAAATAAAAATATTTAAACATCAGTATATTGAGTGAAACAATGTTAGTTGATTTATTGGATTCAACTCTCAAAATATTTATATATACATCACCAACCAAATTGAACAATATTTGAGATGAATATATCCAAAATTGAAAATTTACTAGAGTTTTGATTAACAACACTAGTCCAAATATGTTAATAACACTCGACCACATATGAAAACATAATCATTTTCTATAATTTCAGATATAAAACAATAACCATTGGTATATTTGTTTCATTAATGGTTATTATACCCCACATAGAGGATACAATAAGATTTTTAGTTATTTTTAAATAGTACCTATTAATGAAACCAACAAACAACACCTGTGGAAGAACATAGAGGGGTTAAATGAATGATGGTGGGAATTTTTGAGTTTTTGGTAAGAATTCAAAACAATTCAGATTACTGGTGATAATATAATTGATAAAAGGGGCATTAAAAACTATAAATAAAATAATAAATAAGGTTTAAATTGAGATAAAATGAATATCCATGTAAAATGAAATAGAAATGGTTTTTCATATTTATTTTTCTTTAATTATATAATTCTAATATCTAGACAAATACCCAATGAATCTAATCAACACTATACTTGGATTTTATTTACTAACAAATCAAAAGTAATGTGGTTAAAAAATTCATGTACATCAATCAATAAATAAAAATAATTATATATACACACTAATTTATTAATCTATTATATCATTCATGTATAATATTACATGAGAATTGAAAATATTGTGTATAAAAAAGGGATTATTAATATAATTTGAGAAATTAATTTTTGTCTAAATAAGAAGGAAAATACCAATCAAAATTAATAAAAACTCTAGTCTCAATTTTAAATACATCATTAAAAGAACTATATTAATTTTAACTTTTGAGAAGCATATAAAAAACAAAAATGAAGTTGTGTTTGTACTATTTATATTTAAATACTGATAATTAAATTTTTTTATTAAAAATTCTACATTGAGTGATAGAAAACCAATATTTCGTTAAATAAATTTGAAATAAATGAATAAAAATAGTTTTTATATTATTGTTACATGATTTTATGTTAGGAAGTAATCATTACTGCTTATATAAGTGAAAACATCATGATAAGTAGTTTGAAATTAGTTATGGAATAATTATTTTTCCTAGAGAATTGAAATAAAAATAATAAAATAATGTTAATTTTAATTATGAAATTAAATTTTCAAAAAGTATTATAGTAACATATTAAAATTTATTGAGATCAATTAGTATGTTTCTTTTTATTATGAAATATTAGTGTTGTTGTATAAGCACTCACATTTTATATAGATGTTGATTGATAATCTGGGAAGGTAACACAAGTGATAACCTGAAACATAAGATCATCAAAAAAATATATGAACAATTATTCTATAAATTGTATATAATTTTTAAATTTCTATCATTGATATGAAGGTGATGAAAATAAATAACAAAATAGATACGCATTATTTATGTATAATTTATAAAATTGTATAATTTTAACAGAAGAAATATCTTAGATTTGAACATTTTTAAAAATGGTGTATAATTATTGAATAATAATTTAATTGCATTTACGATTATAGTAATAATTAAAAAAATTTATTCAAATTACATAAAAATAATAATTGAATAATTATGATTGTGTTTGATATTTTTTCAAATAAATGAAACATAGATATTGATGAAAATTAACAACCACATAATTTCACATGAATTGGGTTTGTCACTATTATAGTGTTTTCTATGATTTGTCATTCAAGAACTCATTTTTTCAATAAATCATCCCGGAGTGTTCTAATAACCCTTAAGCATATAATAAAATTATTATATTTAAAATAATAATGTTCAAATAAAGTATAAATAAAATATATGCTAATAAAAATATTAAAATTAAATAATATTTTATTCTCAAAAAAATATACATCATTTTAACATTACTTATTCTGAAGGATTCACTAGAAGATATTGATATAGCTGGCCAACTTCATCTTGAAAAAGAGTAACATTAAAGTAAATTTTTAATTACATTCATTCAATTTTATGAAATAATTATCTAAAACATGATTCTATGATGGAGCAATAAAAAATTGAAATACATTTTGTTTAACTGTATTTTTAGTAAGAGGAATTAATTGAATTCAGATAAAATGATAACCTCGGTAGTAGATTATAACTATAAAAAAATAATATGAAATTATATTGGAAAAAATTTTAAGAATGTTGAAATAATCAACCAAAAACTGGAAAATAAATTTTTATGAAGTAATTATGGATGAATATTAACTTATTATTAATATCAAAACTAATTGTATTTTATGAAGGTGAGGGTACCATTATAGAATTCAATGAGTCCAAGGCATGGTTGCTATCCCTAGATATAGTCACTCTATGAGAAATTAGGTTTTTTATTATTCATTTAGTCACTACAGTTATATATATTTTAATCTAAAAATAAAATCCCAATCTCTCTATATTAATTTGTTTTACCAATAAATAACCCAAAACATAGTTCATGGTTTAGATTGATGATAGTGAGCATCAAAATCCATATTTACAAGTATTATGTAAATAAATTACTAAATCAATGGTATAATTAAACATAAATAACAAATATATATTTATACATTCAATTTAACTTGTACATTATAATTAATTTATTAGTGATTGGTTATTTCGTGCACATTACCTTTCATGAAATAATTTAATATAATTGTTTTTTCTATCTATAATAATCGAAGTGTGGGTTTTTTATGTAAATTATTTATGAAATACAAATATTGATGATGAGGGATGCTTATGGATGGTTCCATATAAAATTCTAGATTTGGTAACATGACATGAAATAAATGAAACAACCTATGTACCTTTAAATGTTTTATTTTAGAAAACTTTCTACCTATTAAAAAGTTTTTTAAAGAATTAACACCAATAAGGAAATAGCCAAAATATTAATGAGGACACATAAATGATAGTTTTTTTATTATATTTTTTATCCTATAAACACATGACTCAAACTAGTAAATATAAATATTGGATATGGAAAGTGAAATAAAAGTAGTGGAATAAATTATGGTAGTAAAACATATATTAAATTATATATCCATATAAAAATATTTTTAACACCAGCTGGACAATATAAAGGAAACATGGCCTCAATAATAAATTCAGAAAGTAATACATCCAAGTATTTAATTAAATAAAGTAGATTGTGGAATGAATGTGATGGGCTTTCTTCTTGTGTCCACTGTTTCAAAACTATTAAACGTAAAAGTATGCAAAGAGATTTGATCTGAACATTTTTTGAATCAAATAACCAATAGAAGAATGCAATTAGAAACATTAAATTACCAAAAAAATGAAAAAGCTGATAATTTATTTCATCTAAACTACACTAAATCCATAATTGTTGTTCAATTAAATTACTAGATTATTATTGTTTCAGGAAATTGAAAATTTAATATAACGATGAATACCTAGTAATAAGATCATTCATTGGCTCCTCCTTATCGTAGTGACCAGCCATGAGCATTATTGAGTCCATCTCCTTCGAAAAGAACTATATCGATGGAGAACCTAAAAAAGGAAAGTGCAGGGGGAAAGAGGATTTGACAAATCCTAAAAAAGGAAAGGAATGGGGTGATGCCCTAATCATTGAGGAGGGTGTGGTTGTGGGTGTGGGAGATGGGTATGAACCAGTTCAGTGAGTTCATGCATAGATTCACCGATCTGGGGGCGGAGTTGGAGAACAAGCTATGCAGAGAGTGAGTTATGAGAAAAATATGTTGATGGATAAGGACAAACTGAAACGAAGGAATGATGTCAGAGTATTGTTAATCTTAGATGAGGGTGTGGTTGTAGGTGAAAGTTAAATTTATGAACTAGTCCTGTGAGTGAATGATTTGATTCACTAGTTTGGGATAGAGGTTAGAGACTAAGCCTCCTTGTGAGGGGGGATGCACGGAAAATGGGTTGATGGGAAGATATTTATTTCATTCTTCTTTTGGATTGAGTATCATGAATATAAGTTTTAATTGATATTTTTTATCTATTTTTCTTCATTATTTTTTTATATTCTATTATTTTTAATTATTTATCAAATTCATCTTTGATAATATATTTCAACCCATGCGAAAATAATTTAATATATAATTTTAATTTTACTTTATATATAATATATATTGGGTAAATTTTCAATTTATTCCAAATATTAACAATGTTTTATTATTAATATCTACATAATGTTTTCTGATTAATCTAAAAATAATAATATATGTATTTTTATTTTGTCTAATAAAAATATACATTTTAAAATAAATTTTAAACTAATAGAAGAAGACATTTTTATAGTTATATTACTTGTATGTATTTATAAATTTTTTATATAATTTTATATGTTGAAGATGATTGTTTCTAATAATGACTAATAATAGCAGATTAATTTATTGATAAAAAAATTTCTATATTAATATAATAATGAAACAAATTTATTTGTTGGTATAGTGTTTAGTGGTATTAAATAACTAATAAATATATATATTGTTAAAATAAATCTTTTTATTTAAATATAATTCAATCAAACCCAAAACTATGTTGGGATAGTTCATTTTTACCCACATATATAATATCCGTCCTTGAATTTCTACAAGTACAAGTCACTTTTTTATTTTTATTATAATCATTAATTAATTATTTTATTTCAATTCAGCAAATTTTAATGATTATTTTTACTATATATTTTAAATGGTTTGTGGGAGTTCATTCTAATGGGTTTTTACATGATCTATGCATTAAAAAATCATTTATTTGGCTTATAATTTTAAATATAGTAATTTTTGTATTTCACTATTCACCATAAAGTAAAATATATTTGGAAAAAATCACCAATAAAATTTGTTTGTTAATATTCAAAAAAATGAAATCAATATTATGAAAATAAATTTCTATATATGAAATTTTTTATTTTAAAATAATATCCTCATTTATTTGAGAATTTTAAATTTTAATATTTTGATTATTTTTATAACCATTTGAAAAATTATGTAAGATCAAATAAATATATATTATCATTTTAATAAAATATAATATTAATTTAGAAACCATTTTTAAGAAAAATAAAATTTATTTTAAATCTTATTTTCTTTATAGTGATGAAAATATGACATTTATGTGTTAAAAAAATATAAACAGTTATTTTAAAATTTAAAAAATTTGATACTTGTATAATTATATAAATATGAAATATTAGAACTTAATAATATTCCATAATATTATTTTTCATTTCCATAGTAAAGTTTACTATTATCATAGTTAGGTTACTATTCCCAATGATCTGATTACACTCCCAATAGTTAGATTTCTATTTCAGTGGTTAGATAACTATTATAGACGTCAGATTTTCTTGTGAATATATGTTTTCCCTACATTCAATAAATACCTTATATTTTACTTATATTTTTCATTGAATTTAATTTAATTTCAATGTTTTATATATTTTTATATTTTTTCAAAATTTGTATTACATTACTAATATTATTCTTCATTTCTATAGTGTTTTTGGTGTGAGAAATTATTATAAGGGATCAACCATATCCAATTTATTCTATTATAATTATATTATTTTATATCTTCCCCCAATGTAATACATACAAATAGCGTAGCCACATTTATTCTCTGAATGAATTGTTGAAATTAATATAATAAAATTTAGACTATATTATCATGTGGTGCATGTGTATTATGAAATATTATATTATAAAATATGACACACCTATATTATTAGTCGGAAATCCAATTAATAAAATTCTAGATCGTTAAATTCTCCCCCATATGAAATTAAATCCTTAATTTTTTTACAAATTATTTTAAAATTGGGTAAGGGAACATTTAAATCATTGCTTCCACCAATTACAATGTTTCCACTTAATACTTATGGTTTCCCCATAATACATTACTTAGATTACTTGTCGTGTTACGTAGAGCTTTTTCTCAGTGGTTCATGATCCTTATCATTTTATCCTCATTATGAATATCATTTTCTAACTATATGACCTCTGAATTTATTACATGTGATAGATATGGTATGTAATTCCTCAAGATGAATACAAGGGATATATCATGTTTTTGAGAGAAGGTTTGTGGGAGTGCAAGTCGATAGGAAAAAACTCTGATGAGATCAAGAATCCTAAAGAGGCCAATAAACCATTGATATAGCCTTCACATCTTCTAAAATATCATGATTCTATTCCATAGATACTTTTGGAGGAACATATTTTTTCTAACAACAAAATCCATGCATCATCAATGATTTTTTTCTTAGATATGTACTTATTTTTGAGTAGCCCTGATGTTCAAATGAATATACTATACATTTTAAACTATTTCTTCAACCTATTCTGGTCCTAGAATATTTTTTTAACCTACTTAATTTCGTCATAAATTTTATCTAAATTTCTTACCCTAATAATATTCATATGGATACATTTTGATTCTTGAGTGGAAAATATTATTGAATGATAACTCAACCAGAGGAAGATGATAATCTCTTCCTCCTCAGATGTTCATCGAGTATGCTCACAACATGTATTAATGTTTTTGGATAGTCTAATCATATTTCCCACTAGATGGGGGTGATAAGAAGAACAAATGTTCAATTCGGTGTTTAAATCATGTTAGAGTATTTTCCAAAATATATATATAAATATATTAACTCAGTCATATACAATAGATAGTGGTGTTATATGCATCCTCACCACTTCTCTGAATTATGTCTTTGTAATTTGATCAATGGGTAATTACTAATGTATTACAATAAAATAAGTATTCATTGTAATATTATCCACCATAACACTTATAACATCATTTCCCTATGATTCCTTCAGAGGAACAGTGACAAATATTATGGTGATATTTTCCCATTTCTATATAGGTATGGGTAATAATTTCACCATCCCTTTAAAACCATTCCATCGAACCTTCAATTCATGACATACCAATATATTTGTTGTATATTATATTAAATTCTTATTCATCTTTTCCTAAAAATATTTCCCTCGTGGATTTGGATTCATATTCATGCTCCTTTGGTGGTTGAATATGGTTGAGCTATGTGAATATATCAACAAATCATTATTTATATCAGTATTGTTGGTACAAATAATCATAACCCAAATCCTATAATCCATTCTTCATTAATTTTTCTCTCTGAGGATTTTCTATTATTTATACATTCCACTTTATTTTATATTTCTACACCAAATCTTTCAGAATATTTTACCTCTTTTAGAAGGGAGGTTTGTAAAATTAAATGAAAAAGGATTGATAATGGGTTTTCTTTAATGATCCCCAAGCCCATAATTTCCAAGCCTAATAATATTATATCCTTCTTAATTACCATCATTGACTATGTTTTCGAATCCTTTTTCCATAGTGAATCAACCTTATTATTTTCATTCCCATGATGGTAGTGTATTGAGAAGTAATAGTACTTAATCTGCTCTAACCATCATCACTAACAAATATTAATCTAATTTATGAAATTATATATTTGACAATTTAATGATTCATATATATTTCACATGTATCCCCATAGATATAATTATTCCAAATATTCAATGTGATGATTACTAAATCTAACTACAGATCATGCATTGGGTAGTTCTTCTGGTATACATTTAACTACCTTTTGGTATAGGATATCACATTCTCATTCATTTTAATTATTGGAAACAAACCATTCATTGATGTACAGTTTTATATAATGAAAAGATACCCACTTGAGGGTTGCATGAGGACTAGTGCAGTGATACATATATTTTTAAATTCCTTTAATCACTACTCATATTCATTGGTTTAGATAAAATTTACTAATATCTGAGTTATCATGGTTATCATTTTTTATTATCTGTATTATTTTCTCACAAATTGTTAGTAATAGCCAGCTAGTCCCTGGAAACTATGAATCTACATTATAGATGTTATTTTGGGAAACTCATAAATTTTAGTTGACATAGATGGTTCCATAGATATACCATTTTAGTGATAAAATTCCCTAAGAATGATACTTCCTCTATCCATATCTCACATTTACTATACTTTTCATCTAAATTTTATTTTGAAAAACTATTTTTTCCTTATTTTAAAATACTCTACATGTAACTATTTTTTTTAAATTATATCATAATATAATCTAGAAAGACTACCAATATTTTTTTGAGGCAATATCTTATATATATATTAATTGTTTTCATAAATATTGAGGTACCACTAGTGATTCTGAAGGGAATCACAATAAACACAGAGTTTCCACACCTTATTTGAACACTATTTTTTGGAATATCCTCCTTATTCACCTTTAATTGTTGATATACTAATTGAAGTTTCAACTCAGATAAATAAAATGACTCACATAGTTGATTGAGCTAGTCATATATCCATGGCTAGGGATAATTATTATTTATCCTTATTTTTATGTATTAATGATTACCCATATATAGGCTTACATACCTATAATTATTTTCTATAAATAAGAATGAAAAAAACCTGTTAATGTACTTGAGTTGAATAAAAATCATGTTGAGATTCTCATAAAATTCTTATTCAGTTTATCCAAATAAATAGTGTGCGCTCTTTAGATAGTTTTGAATATATGAAAGACCTGTTTATATGTTTTATTGATAACTCAACCTATAGGTCTATTGGAATACCAAAAAAATAAATTAATGAATACATCATTATAATCCCTCAAAATAATCAGCTAAAAAATCATGATTCTCTCCATAGACACAATCATTCGAGCTAGATATTCTAACTCATAAGAAAATAATATCAATAACTGAGATTAAGATTACAAAGGAGAGTCATCCTCATTCTTACACAAGTATAAAATTTGGTAATAACATGGGATGGGAAGAGTGATTTTTATATATCAACTGTTGATATTGTCATAACATAATGATACCAAATCCATGACAAAATAGAAAAAAAAATTCAGGTAATGTATGAATGAAAATATGTTTTCGGAGGTTGGGTCCACAAACATTGAAAGAGAAAGAGTTGTATACATGAGATAAAATAATTTCTCTTTTTTTCATTCTCATAGATAACTCAAATTTTATGTTTTAAGGTTGTTTTTGAATAGATCTTCTACAAATTCATGATATGAATAAGTATGTTGAACTATAGTCATATAGAACATTTGAAACTTGTGAATGGATAACGAGAACACCCTTTAGTTATTAATATTTTTTCTAGTCATTATCTATAAAAAAAATTGACGAGAATACTCAAACATAAAATAAGATAAATGGGTAACTATGAACATTGAAGAAATAACAAGAAATGAAACGATAATCCACACTTATTAGTCTTTTGGTTTCAATATATGTTATACATGGTAAATTATCTATTCAGTTTTCTAACAAAATAAATTATTCCGGTCCATCATACTGGTTTATAAATAGTTTATAAATTTTCAATACAATATCCCCTGAGAGTTTTAAACAATGTGGGTATAAAAGACACATTTTTTAACTATTTGATGATCTATTTAATACATATATAACATTTTGGTTGTTATTAAGGGTAGTTAAAAGTATTCCACAAACACCTCCACTTGTAATATCTTAAAAGTGGTGTAATTACATGGAATCAACTCTCTCGATAATTCACCAAGATTTGTTAATATTCTTTTATACTTATACTAATCCTATGATATTTCAAAAAATTATTCTAGTTTGAAAGCCCAAAATAACTAGACATTTCCCTAACACCAACTGTAGTGTCCCAATACATTTACACATAATTGTGAATGATTTTAAACATAAATATCCAATAATAATAAACCAATGATCATGAAGAAAAGTTTATTTGAAAGACTATATTCATAATAAATTGATAAAAAAACAAAACCCCAATAAATTATTCACTATAATGATATCCTAAAACAATTTGAGTGCCTAAAACAATATAGGTTGACCTATTAAATTCATAGAGAAAAAGGGTGAGCTAAAAATCTTACTAAGGGAATAAACATGATGACAAATAATTTAATATGATATCATATAATTCAAGTCCCTTGAATAATCATAGGTTATCATATGATAAATAACATGTAATCATAATCCATGGAAACATATGAATGTGGTAGCAACATGTAACATGACATAAGAATAAGTCAAGGATAACTAACAAGACAACATCACATGCTGGATAGAGTCCCATCACACATTATATTTACTCCCTAGTCCCATACATATCATCTCAATATATAAAAGCATTACACAATTCATTAGAGCACTATCTGGGGACACCCATCATAAAAATTACATGTATATGTGTTCATAAATAGGAAACAAATCATTATACATACATAAATGAAGTATCCATAGAATGAAATTTATTTCATACTATTTACTATTATAATAATGAAATGATATTTTATAAGTATTACAAGGACAATATGGAATTATATATTTTTAATATTTATATCTTTGTAAATAATTAAAAATCTGAAAACGAGTTGTCTATTTGAAAAATATATCATGAGAAATGGTAGATAATTGGGTATAGAAATGAAAATTCAAAATTATGTTTTAATGATGAAAATAAATAATTTTGGAGAAAGAAAATTAGCAGAATGTTATTTGAAAAAGGGTAAAATAGATTAGTTGTAAAAAAATTTCCTTTAATTTTTGAAATCATGATTGGTAATAGAGACTTCCACTTAAAATTATATAAATGTATTAGTGGATTAAATTTTTTTCATTAACGGGGTTTTATTTTAAATAAAGAATTTGATAAAAAATGTAAAGAATGAGTTACTCCATCAATGGATGGAATAATAATCTAGTTATATGTGTATGATACATATATACATAAATTAGAATAAAAATTTATATAAAATATATAGGTAATGTGATTTAGAGAGATAAAAGTCATAATGCAAGGAATGGTGGTTGTTTGGAGATATCCAATACATTTGGTTCAAGAAATGTTATAGACATGCACATACAGTCATGGATAATCAAATTAGAATACTAAATTAATTAATTCAATAAATTTTAAATCAATTTTTTATTAGTGTAATTGAATTGTGTTCATTAATAACTATTTCTATGAGGTTTAATGATTAATTTCACTATTCTAATTGTTTTTGTTTCATGGTTCTAAGGTCAAATAACTTGTTTATAATTTTTTATGATCATATAAAATAATAATAAAACACCAGAAGTAAAATTAAATGATATCAATTTTCTTCATAAAATATAACTAGTCACAAAGATCCTTTTCTTTCTGAAATATGGATGATTCATATTGTAAAACTGTAAATGTAATGTGGTTAGTACATTAAGTCTATTTTACATACCATTATAAACTAAATTCATTTTATTTAGTTAAATTATTATTAAAACATTACATTCTTAAAAATAAGTAATAATATACTAATTATAATCATATCTATATAAATTGTTTTATTACTAGCCTTGCTAATAGTGGAGAAAAACGAAGTATGTTGTGCTTGGGGGCAGTGAAGGAACCATATTGAGAACAATACATTAATTTGAGAAGAAAGGGAGGGTAGAAGATGAATATTAAAATAGATTAATAATATATAATTATATTAGGATACTTATTTGACTATGTTTTGTGGATTAAGAAATATGGTGGTGGTATATGAATAATAAAATTGTAATAGATTTCATCGATAGTATTTCATCTTCATTGGCAGCCTCCTATTATGATAACCCATATGCATCATTGGAATGTTTATTATATGATACCAATAGAACTAGGACATGGGGGAGAGTATTTGGAAATGAATTTGGTATAAGTTTTTCATGATACAAGTCTTATATGTTGTGAGGAGAAGGGGTTGGTAGGAGCTATATATATAAGGGGAGAAGAGATTTTTTAATATTATAATCATTATTTATAATTTTGGTTCATGATTGTCCATATAATTGATTATTATGACCATATATACCATAAATGGTTTTATTTTTAACTAATTTTTGATTATATCTTTTATTAAATACTGTCATGTATTTATCATATAATGTTAAATATTATATTTTTTTATATTTCAATATTCACCAATAGTTCAATTATTTTTAAAAAATACCAAAAATTAACACTACAAACATCTATAGATTTATATTGAAAAAACTAAATCAATTTTATTAAATTTATTTTCTAAATATGAGAAATTTTTAAAAAATACAAAATTTAACATTACGATCATTTTTCTAAACAGTTTAAAATTTATTTAAAGTCTCTTAAAATAACGTTATCATTAAAATAAATAATAATATTAATTTATAAAACCATTTTCTTAAAATAAAAAAAATTAAAAAATTAATATTTTTTATAAAAATATAAATAAAACATAAATATTTTACAAAAATATAAACATTGATATTATTTTTTAAAAAACTTATATAATTTTATGATGATTTAAAAATGTCATGGTCTCATTTTATAAGATTCCAAAAAAAATTAAAATTTTTTTGGTTGAGGTTACTCTTCTATTAGTCAGTTTACTACTCTTAATTGTCAAATTACTATTTCAATAGTCCAATTACTATACCTACAGTCATATTACAATTCCAATGATAAAATTTTTATTATACATATAAGTTCCCTAATTTCTATAAAAATTTCATATTTCATTAATTATAAATTAACTTATATTTTATGTCATATATATATATATACATTTATTTTAAAAAATTTATATTGCATTACTAATATTGTGCTTCATTTCTAAAACATTATTCTTTAGTGTGATTATTTTGGGGGATTTAACATATATTTTTTAATATTATTGTCATCTAATTTTCTTTTTTCATTCCATTGTAATACATTGAATTATTATGTCCATATTAATTCTCTAAATGTAATTATTAAAGCAATATGATAACATTTAATTTTTCTTATCATGTAGTGAGTGTGAATTATATAATAGAACACAACTAAATATGATGAAATTATATAATCAAAGGGTTGTTACATTGATAAAATTCTTTGTGTCATAAGGGTTTGATTATTTTTTGAGTATTGCTGTAGTTTTTTTGTGGATTAAGATAAGATAACTTGTGGGAAATACCTAGGGATAAGACTAAAGGATACTTCTATTAATATGATAAAATACAAAAGTTTTAGTAAATTAGAGATTATGTGGATCTCCTTGAAATTACATCCTGCTATAGAAAGCAGAAAAAGGATAGGACTATGGTATTAATGTTCCTAAGGGTAATAACCCGGAATATTTCTGGTTAATAATTGACGTAATCATCAAAATGGTTTGCATTGAGTCAGCCTATGATTTCACATGTGGTTAAACACTATCTTAGGATCTTATTTGGTTTACCACATTCTATTTACAAATATTTATATATGATTTATTATGATAAATAATTCTATTAGAAAAGGTAAGATAACCAAACATATTTAAACCGTGATTAATCCAAGAGTGATTTAAGCTAAAATGAAATCTAATGTATTAATATGGAATATTATTATATTTTTAGATTAAAAATTTTCATGAAATTATGCTATAGTGATTATCTTATAATGTTAATTTTTTATACTGCAAAGTTGAATCATTTTTGGTTTATCAATGGTTGGTGAAAGGAGGATCCATGTTAATAGTGTAAAATATGGTAAATTTAGTAATTTTCTTAATATGAAACCAAATAGGAATGAAGCTGATGTTTAAAATACCATGGATATTATCCCCCAACTATCTCAAGTTGTTATAAACAAATTTATTCTCTCTGTGTGTCCAAACACACCAACAAATATAATGATGGTGTATCGTAGAAGATAATGTCTGAAGATGAAGAAGAAAAGATAATAAAATTTTATACATGTCCAAAACGAGGAATGATGCAAAAAATGTAATATCTAAAATGTTGAAAAAGTGTTATAAGTGTGGAATTGTTGGACAAAAATCTCATTATTGGAATTTTTTTGTTAATGAGATGATAAATTAAATAGAGGTGAATAATTTATATTGCTATAATATTCTAGAGTTTGTTTATTATGAAATTCAATTCCATAAACCAAAATCTAATTAGGATAATAAATATCAGTGACATCTTAAACTATGAAAATAAAGTAAATCATATGTTATCCTTACTTAATAATTTAGTTCATGAAAATAAGAGTAAAATCTACACTCAGCCTTCACTCGGTATTTGTGAATATTTAAAAGGAATCTACTTCTCACAACCCTTGTAAGGCTAAAACATTTTCTAGGAGATTCCAATCAATAACCAATTGATTTGAATGTATATTCTATTATTATATTATCCCAAGTACTATTTTATGGAATATTCTTCAAAAGGTCTTATTATCCTCTATTGGATAGGTTCAGTGTGAATTTTTTAAATATATTGTCTATCTCCCCATAAAATCCATAGTAATCAACAAAATATGGAAATCAAATTTCATATTTCAAAAAATCCTATGATCTTATATCATTTCAAGTATTACTTTGATATCTCACAGAAAACTAATTCCATTGTAGGAGTTATGATACCAAATCATGAGGGATGTTTAACTAAAATTATTAGAAAATAACTCATCATTATGATTGACATATTCGATGAAACAATATATATTTTTTATGTTTCCTAATACCACTCTATAATTTATATCTTGAGTAACATTTATCATTTAGATAACCTTAGTTATTTTCATATGTAATTGATAATTTAAATTAATATAATGTAAATTATTTAAGTGAAAGGGTTATGTAACACTGAAGGATTTAAGAATATATATTTTTTAAAATAAATATTAAATTAAATATCTTATTCCACATGATGCAATGATTTAATATGATCTACACTATATTTTTAATTGAATAAATTTAACAAAAATAAAAATAATCTAGTAACTAAAAAGGTATTAAATGATTAAAAATAATTTAATTTAGATGATATATTATCAATATGATTTAATATATAAATGGTTTCTCCCTTATCAAATAAATATTTAATATATTAATAAATTAAAATTGATAAAATTTAAAATATAATTTTTATAATATATAATATTTAAATTAGTAAGAATATTAACATCAGTATGTCTGGAATTGGTCTGAGATAATACTATAAACACATAATGTTTAATAATGTCATTTTTCGATAAATTTATTCACCTTTATATTTTAATTTAAATGATTAACTTAGAAATCTAGAAAAAAATTTTAAACAAATAAAATATCATTTTTGAATTCCTTGTATAAATTTTATGTTTAAATTAATGTTTTGGATTATTTTAAAATATTTTATTTGATGGTGATTAGTGAAAATACCATTTTTACAAATAACAAGACTTATAAGAAATTATTAGTAAATAAGAATGAATTAGAAATTAAAAACCCGTTATATAAGAGAAAAGGTTTATTTTTTAAGGGATTATAAAAATTTAAAAAAAATTAATTTAAAAACCCACATTTGACATTTTATAACTAAAGTTATGTTTTTCAAAAAACAATGTTTTTAATACATTATACATTTTGTATTTTTAAAATTAAGTTTTATCATTAGGATAAAATAAATATAATAAATATGATTTCAAATTATCAATAATTAGGTCTATATTATGTTATAAATACCAATTTTTTCCAATTATAATAGAAAAAATTATTATGGTAAAAACGTGTTACCAAGATAAAAATCAATATGGGTAAAAAGGGTTCAATCAAGATAGAAATACAAAAAACATGTTTATAAATAATGTGTGAATAGTTTCCTGAGGACTTGCATGATTTTACCCCTCAAAAACTCCATTTTTTATAAATGTTTGAACTAAAATCGATGATATTGGCTTCCCATTATTAAAAAGAATTTGTTGTTTATAAAATATCATACCTTTTTTAATTTCAAAAGAGGAACTCCTCTCCTTACTTCCCATAATAAAAAACCCGCCAAGTTCAAACCTAAATCATACTAAAACTCTGAATAACATTCCAATCTCTATTAAATAGGATATTATCTTCTCAAACGTCCATCTATTAAAGAATTAACTCACATTTCAGAAGAGGTAATTCAAGAAGTATGGAGTATAGAGTGTGGTCAACTGATTGAGAATTCATTGTATGTTGTCATAGTCTCAAATTTAATTTTTGGAGAAATACAACTTATTTTGAACCATGATTTAATTTATATGGTGTTATTATTTCCTATTGAATTTATTTTTTCATATTCATGTAATTCATGGGGTTTTGAAGATCCATAACTTGTTCTTTCATTAAATGAAATTCAATTAAAACGATACAATGTTATAAGGATTATTTTAGTCTCAAATAACTTCCTTGAGTTATAATTATTATTCTTGAAATTAATTATTCTACGATTCTTTTGATTAATATTATGATACTATTCCTTGGTACGTTATCCTTATATATTTCTAAATGAAAATGTTGATTCATATCTTCATCCATGATGAATATCTTCCCCATAAAAAGTATATCATTTATAGAATAATTCTCATCCTCTTTATATATATTTACCATGAAAATCCATATTTTCCATTAAAACTAAATTTAATATTTTTACATTAAAATACAATTATGTATTATCTCATGTTAACTTCATATTTACCTTCTTATCATTTAAAAATATTGTTTTATTATTCTCTTATGATGTGGTTTTTCAATAATGTTTCATTTAAATATTCAAATGGTTTTATATCATTTCAAATAAAATATTATATATTCCACTCAATATTATTTTTCCCAAACCATTATTAATTTTTAAATTTCAATTATTGAAGTTAATTTTTTTATAAAAAATATATGTGTCTTCAGATAACATTTTTTTAATCCTTTATGTCATTTTTGAGGCTCCATTATTGATGATTATTTTTTAAAAAAGTAAAAGCATTCCATTTTTATTCAATTCTCTTTTTCTGAAGCCGTTATGTTTTTTTCAAGGCTTAAACATTGATTATTCCTTTTAAAATTATTTACATTACAGAAAATTCACTTTACCTTTTGAAAAATAAATTCTCATATTGATTGATACTTCTTCATTAACATCTCTTCTATAATTTCACTAATATTTTCCTATTTATCTATAATGATATTAATTAAATTGAAGTTATTTTTCATATAACACACTGAAATTGTTCTCATAAACTAATTTTTATGGTTTTTTTGTTATCTACCATTTAAAAACTTGAAGACCTTTTTGGGGATACTATCTGAAAATATTGTGGAACAAATTTTTATTTCCATGGGTTATTTATGATGTTTCTATTGAATTTTTCATGTAGAACCATATTTATGGTTGATTCATGGATGGTGCGATATATATGTCTGAAATTAATGGGTTATGATTTTATCTGATGATCATAAAAGGGTTCAGAAAACGATTTATCTCAATAAAAATGGTACACATGAGTGTTAATCTAAAGACAAAGAATACACATGAGGATTTAACCTATAAAGAGGGGTACATGAAATTATTTATCCCTGGATAAAGGGTAAACTAGAGGATTTATCCTTGTAAAATAATAAAAAATAGTATTTATCCTAATACAAAGTGTAAACCTTATGATTTATCCCAAACCAAAGGGTAGAAGAGAGGATTTATCCTATGAAAAAGTTTATAGAATATGATTTATCTCAATCAAAAAGGTACAAAGGAGGATTTATCCCAAGCCAAATGGTATAAAAAAGATATATCCCAAGTCAAAGGGAACCAAGGATGATTTATCCAATTAAATGATACAATGGAATATTTATTCCAAGAGAAAGGTTACATGATAGGATTTATCCCTTTCCAAAGGGTAAATAAGAGGATTTATCCCATAAAATTGTTAAAAATGCGGATTTATCACAAGAAAAATTGTACAAATTAAGATTTATCCCAATACAAATGTGTATAAGGGTGGTTTCTTTCCCGAACCATGGGTACATGAGAGGATTATCACAAGACCATGAATGAACATGGGTGGTTATCCGAAGACATCTGTATGAAGAATTTCTGGGTGGGTAGCCCAGAAATGTGATATATATTATTATGATTATGACCAACAATAATGTAATAATATTATGCCTATGGTTTTTCTCTATGGATAAAGTCAATTGTATCTTTATTACATATACTTTTTCTTTTGTATTTTTTTGTTAATTTGAGATTATGATTCCTTTCATCATGTATTATAGATAATGCTTATTTTTCAATGATATTTTGGTAAGGTATTTATCCCATACTCAAGTTTTCAGGTATTATTATGGTATGACACATGATGATACATTGAAATAATTTTCCTAACAGAGCATTTGAGTTGACCCATTTCTTACGATTCCCTTCCCATAGTTATGAATATGAGTATAACATATATGAAATCTATAAGTGTGGCTATTTTCATTCTATTATAGAGAAATTCTAATATGTGCTTCTTATATAGATAGTATAAAATGACATTAATCCTCTTGTTCTCTAATTTTTGAAACTATTTTTTAGTTGTAATGAGTTTTCATGTAAAATAATGAAATAAATATATATGTTAGCTTGAGTTTCTATTGTGGAATGATAATCCATTTCCTCTAACTACATCTAATAATTGTTTCTCTCTTTGTTCCTTGAAATGAATACTCATGGTGAAACACATAAATTATTTTTCCTAAACCTATATTATCAAATATTGATATAATTTATTGTATATAAATCAATTAAACCACATAAAAATTACAAGATAGTAATTTTCACAGCTTCATACCATGTAGTGACTCTATTTTCCACACCACATTACATCCTACACTATTGTGTATCCTTATCAACATAGAGTTACTATTTTTCAATACAAAATGGTAGATATAATTCAATATTAATCCTTTTGATGATTAATATCATGATTATTATCTTTATGATGAATCCCTAATTCTCTAATTTCTTATTTTATCACCCCACTTCATGACGTTAAATCAGTGGAAAATATCCTTTAACAACATCATATTAAATTTTTTTTCTAAATTATTCTCTTCTAAATAAATCTCCTAAATCACCCTCCAAATTTTATAACAACACTTATATGTATTATAAATTGACGATAACTCTTGTGTATCTCCTTGACCATGACATTTACCCTTGTGTATCCCAATATAATTCAATTTGTTTATAATTTTTCTACAAGATCAATCCTTATGTATTTTTTTGTACCCTTATATATAAACATAGTAACCTTATGCATAAGATGGATAACCCATAATTATATTTTTCTTGTACACATAAACCATCACGTATATAATTTATAATCATTATATATCATCTTATTTTTATTTTTATTTTTTATAGAACCTATAAAATCATCCATATTTAAAAACATTTTTCTAATAAACAATGGAAATCTATTTTTAGACTCAAAAAATTTATAGCACTAATATTCCACAACTATGATGCACTCCAAAATTAAATGTTTATATAATTTCTTTAAATAATCCTTCATATCAACAAAAAAAATATTTAACATGTTTGGAGTTAATCCAATAGAACATAAACATATCATTTTTTCTCATAGTAAAAGAATATCATAGTTTTTAATGATAATATATTTTAGTTTTGGTGAACCAGTTACTTCCAAATACCTCAATGAAATATATTAATATTATTAATTACAATATCCAAAACAAAACCATCATCTATTTTATAAAAACATTATCATATATGAAAACTTTTTAACTAAATTAAAATGATTCTTTTTATCACTAGAAATCCTTGGAACAAACTCACATCTACTTAAAAACCATGTAATGCTAGTGGTTGATCATGATTTATGTGTTGAATACAATGGAATTTTTTTTATCAATTTATTCTCATCTAAATTTATTTTTTACACATTTAAACCTAAAAACATACCTATGTCTCAATAATAACACAAAGGATAGAAACAGTATTTATCTATATATCTTCCTCATTCATAGAATCATATCATTTAACTAAGGTTTATACTAATATTTTAAAATATTAAATTAAAAAATGTTTTAAAAACTTATATCAAATGAAAATGAATTTCAATTAAGAATCACTAGTAGTTTAGGTCACTGATAATTAATAATAACATTAAAATATATTGATTTTTAATAATGGTTTATATGCACCTATGGTCAAAAAATCATTTATTTAATGATATTTTAAAGAATTATAGATTTTTTAAAAAAATTAACTAGTTTTAGATCATTAAATATCTAAATAATTTAAACTGCTAATATTCCATTGATAATGTGTACATAATAAGGTTTTCTCTTCATTGGTTAATAGTGACATAAAATTAAGAGTGTATATCAATTGTTCTATAATAGAAATGATGTTATTTCATGGTGAAAACAAATAAATATTATAAGAAGACTATATTATCATTATGAGGGGGTAGTGAAAAGTAACATAAGTTTTAAAAAATTATAGATGATGATATTTTGCGATATATTATAATAAATAATGAGAATGATATGTAACATCAATCACATATTAACTATTTCACTCAAATGTGTTTTAAATTGTGTTTTTTAAATAGAAATAACTAATTTATAATATATTTACAATTTTATTCCTCATTTAAATATTTTTGTAGTTGAGATATATTAATTTCACTTATTAATTATTATCTAATAGATTATGAGAATAACAAAGGAAATAGTATCATAGATTTTTAATTTGATTGTATCGATGAGTTAAATTTAATGATAAATTGATATTATCATTAAAATAACGAAATATGGAATCAATATATAACTTATAAACCCCATAAAAAATAGATTTATTGAGTTGTGATGATCTTCTTATTTTGTAATATGATGAATGATTTTATCATATCATTGAAATTTATAATATTATTTTTAAGAAAATCCACAAAAAATAATTAAAATAAAAAATTACATCTAAAAATATTATTGAATTTTTTTATAGATACATTAGAAAGAGAAAATAATAAGACATTTACGATACTATTTGGTAGAAATTTCATAATTAGTGTCAAAATAATGTAATTTGAATATTTGAAAAAATATTTGAATTTTATATGGATATAAATTAAGAGAAAAAAACTAATATATTGTTATGAAATGAATCATTATAATATTATATATTTTAACAATCATATTTTTCTAGTATGATTATAGTATATAGAAAACATCATTTTAGTTTAAAGATCATAGTAATTTTGATAACATAGAAAATTCACATCAACATGGGATAATCCAAACATTCTAAAAAAATTTAATGAATCACATCCAATTCTGATAACACTATAGTATAATAAAAAATAAATATATGTGGAATAATTTATAAATAGATTGAGAACATATTTATCTAGAAAAAATCATTTGGAATAATGAAAACGGAGGTCAACTCAATGAAATTTTAGTAATTCTATTCACATATGCTCAAATTCTAAAAAAAATATAATGGTGATGATAAATATGAAAAAAAAATTGATTGGATATATTCCATGAATGAATAAAAAATAAAATTTATAATAATAATACACTTGATTTACTATCATTTCCTATGGATAATAATGATATATAGATGAAATAAAATATTTGAGATCGATTATAACATAGTTTTATCATGAAATAAACCTCATTTAGTATAGAAAAGATATTCCAATTAAATGGATACTGTTTTATAACATGAAATTTTCTCAAATTGAATAAATAAATAAAACAATTAATATAGTAGGTTCAAAGAGGAAATAGGATATCATTAAATTACATATAATGAAAAAAAACATTAATGGGGGTATGTATAAGGAGTTATTATTTCATAAACATCATGAACATTATCAGCCTTATCAAAAACCATAAGCACTGTATTTTTTGGTTTCAATATTATTTAAATAGAATATATTTTTAAATTATCATACTAGATAACTATCATTATATATATAAAAACATTAAAAAATCCCTAATTATAATTTTTATTATAATGATATTATTATTTCAAGACATGATAATAAAATATTATAAATTATTTTTAAAAAAAATATAGAATTAATTAAAGATGTTTTATTTGGATGTATAAAACATCGAATGGGTTTTATTATGTCTAAAAAATAGTATTTTTATTCTTATGATACAGAATATATGGCCAATAATTACTAATGTGATTGGGAATGAATGAATTGAATAAGGTATTTATAGAAATTTAAATTTGGAAAAAAATTATCTAACATGATAAAAAATTGTTGTAGTTGAAAAAAATATAAAGAGATTTATCAGTGGTATCTTATAAGAACCAATAATATGCACATGAGGTTATACACAATATTTTATAACATTCTTGATTATAAAACAATAATAAGTAATAATATCTCATTAAATATAATAACATCCAAAAGTACTTAAAATAAATTTTGAAAATAATATTATGTATGAAAAAAGATAAATCAATTTATATTTATAGATTAAATGATATATATTTAGTAGGTGAAATTAGAGATATATTGTCAAATAATAGAGAATTGTTTTTTATTAGTTATATATGTGATTCATGGTTCCTAACAATGAAAAATTTAGCCACTATTTACACCATGAAAATTATTTATATTTCAATATCCCATTCTACAACTCAAATAATTTAGTTTAAATAATATCATTAATATATTTTTTTAAGGGTTCATATTCATTTTTTATTGAATAAGATAATCCCGTTTGAAAATATTATATAATAATTTCCATAAAATATTAAATTTCAAAATATATGGATATAAAATTACATTTATTGAATGAGATGGTATCATGTGGTAAATTAATAGTATAGTATGTTTTAACAAATGGAAAATCTATACAAATCATGAACAACCCTTGATGAAAGATCAATTCTAAAACATTTCATCATTTTTGGGAGGGCCTTCCCCAAACAAATATGATTACTTTATCAAAATTTTAATTCTTATATTTATTTATATTGTTTATAAGAAGGGAAGAAATTATTTTTTTTATAAGAATAGAAATAAATCATTAGTATGAAATGTTTACAAGTATGCGAGAACATATGCATTTTTTAAATGTGATGGGATTGATGAGAAAAAAGTGATAGATAAGTTTAAAAATAATATAATATCATTAATGTTGAATGTATATGGAGAAAATTATAAACTTCATACTAATATAATATATTGGAGTTATTATTTTAGTCGAATAAATTCATTGTTGACATATTTCCAACAAATATAAAGGGATATATTAAATATACATAGATAAGATTGAATATAAAAAGTTTATTGATAGTTATATTGAGAATTAATGATACCTGTATGACATGTTAATAATCATTATATATAGATATTTTGTTCTCTCACAATGATTTCTAGATTTGATAGTGTGGTAATTATATAACTCACTCATTGGGATCATGATATTGAATAGTTTGTTAATTTAATGATTCATGATTTATGAAAATTATTTTGTGTCTAAATTATTTCAAGAATGATTATAAAATTTTTAGGTTTCAATGAGTATTCTATATTTAAATGAATAAATAAACAAAATATAATCCATTTCTTGGGGATATCTAAGAATTAATTTTTATCTAGAGGATAATATATTTGTAAAACATTTGATAAAATTGAAATTGGTAAAATCATGGATTATGGAGAATAATTTTCCAATAATTATACACAATAATGATTTAAAACACAAATTTAAATACATAAATATATCATTTTTTAGGGAAAAAAATCCTTGATTAAATTGGAAACATGAATATTTGTATTGGAGAATTTGTTATTTAACACATGTATTTTCCAAATTATAATGAAGTTCATGGTTTTTAGAGTATTAAATGGGTTGATTTTTGAATATTTGAATGCTTCAAAATGTAAGTGATTTCATTTAAAAAAAGTGTGGAGAATTAAAAGATCTACAAATAAACCCTGTGGTTATTAATAACATATTACATCATCTTTCTATCCAATAATATAATATATAATGGGGAAAGTGATTCTAAATATTAAAAAAAATGAAGACATTATCCCTGGATTTTAGATCAATAGTTTATTGAGGTAAAACAATCCATATATTCATAAAATGTATAGGTTATTATAATATATATTTCAATATCGAGTTTCAATTCAATAAAATAATATAATCATCAAAAATATTTTATTACATTAATCTAGAGAATAAATTGATTATATTTGAGTTGAGGATTAGAATATGCATCAATATTGTATGAAATAATATTTTCATAGAGTGTAAGTCCCATTCAAATATATTTTATTCTTTATGACTAATCGAATAATAATTTAATTTTCAATTGATTCATTGTAACATGAGGGAAGAACATTTTGATTTCTATGTAAAATCAATTTTAAATGGTTTTAGGTATTTTATTTTCCATTATTATTCTTCATTAAAAAACTATTTATACTATTTAACAAGTGATCTAAAATACCATTAATAATGGAATATCCATAATTAAACTGTTAATGATCCTTGTATTAATAAATTGGTTTGTATTCAACGTTTACTACGTTCAACATTATATATATTCCGAAATATAAACTGACCACTCTATATAGTAACTAATAATGAGAGAAATTTTTCAATGGGATGTTTTGAAAACTATGATTTATACCATTATTTATGGAACATATATTCACATAGGAACATCATAAAATGATTTTCTAATATGTAAACTATATTAATTTCAATTGTTTTATCATTTATTTAAATTATAAAGGTATAATTTTATAATACATGATAAACTAAGAAGCCAAAAATCGAATTAGTTTGCTTCTATATAATTATCCACCAAACTAATCAATGTTTAACATCTTATATAACAATAATTGATATATGGTGTTATTTTATTTTTTATAAATTCTACACTCGTGTTACATGTCACCTCTTACAACTCATCTATATTTATTATTATTTACAATATTCATTAATGATAGGTCCATGTCCCCTTTTTTATTATTGTATAAAACATCTCATGATACTTTCGAAAACATATCATGTTAATAAAGAGTTACAATTATAATTTTTTATTATTTGACATGATTTATTTTATGAATATATCATATATAATTATAAACCTAAGTCAAATTTTTTTATTGGTCATTATTTCTTCAGTAGATGACTCACTCACCATTCTTCTTCAAATGTTTGGCCATGTTACATCTTTTGAAATATATAAAACTCTCATATTTTTATCAATGATTCATAGTATTGTTTATTGAGATATAGATATCTATATTAATAGTAAAAAATATGCCATCGGGGATTAGTTGTCATATATTTATACCATAATAAATAATAATATCACTACTATATTTTTTCTATGTTTCCTCATTTAGTATCCCCAACCAGAACATCCACCCGAACAATGCTATCGGGATGGGTGAAACTAGACATTGGCACACCTCCACGAACTCCAAAGGCTAGTGACTAGAAGAGACGGTGTAAAAAGGTATATTGGGGAGGCCATACCCTCTTGGAAAAGATAGTATAGTGGTCTTACCATTATAAGATAGAATTCATTGTAAATAAATGACTCCGCAGACTCGAACCAGACCCACAGATTAAAAGCACATCAAAAATCAATAAACAATGGAATCAATATAGAAACTAATGCAGTAACGGAAATTAAACATAACATTATTCAAGAAAATAACTTTTAGATGCCGAAAAAAAAATCAACAAAAAAATGAATTCCATTGCAAGTCATACATGTCAATATGAAAAAACGTTCCAATGGTTAACCACTATAGATACATAAAAAATAATCACACTGATTCAAGATTGAAATATAAATAGAAGATAAAATCCATCTAGGAACGACCTCAAGGTCCATACCAATCTCCGGGAAAATAGTTAATATGATCCAGTTCCTGAGGGAATTCGTTTACATATATGCATGTTCATAATGACTACACACATCCTAAAGAACCCATGTAGGGTATGAGATGAATCTCAGTATATACCACCAAAGGATGTGTACCAAGTATAAGTGATTAAAAAGATATTGATCCTTATCTATAGTATATATTAAGATGCAATAATATACACAACCTCCACTGCTACATAGTAGCCACCCTGGATTGTCACTTACATCATCCAATTCTAGAATCTCATGGGGAAATAGAGTGTCTTAGGGACATGACCTAAGGTAACCCTATATAAAAATATCCCAGGTGAACTCTTACATTCACCTCAATCCTATAGCCCAGTACTATGTGGTTCCTAACACCTTGTGTCTCAAAGTACCGACGTCCTGAAGGCATGCACAGTAATAGTATCAATGTCTCATGGACAAATACATTAATAATCATTTTGGAACATGTCCAAATATTGGAGGAACAACAATGTTTTTCCTCAAATAGATATTCTGTTCCACATCCACCGTAATGGAAATCCTCAACTGCCATCCTGATAACCTCATTTTTACCATCTAAAGGATCCCCACCATCATTGTATCTTTCAATTAAATGAACCCCCAAACCATAAAAAACTACGATGAAACTATTGGGTGAATCCACCCACATTATTAGTTGAAACCACCTCAGCATGAAGTCATCATTGATTCACATGACTCAATTGGCATGTTGGACATCACGAGTGAGAAGAAATCACCTAATTATAACATAATCCAGGCCATCTTTGGTACCTCATCCCCATGAAACCATGTCGCTCAAATCCGATGGACTTTCCATCCATGTATCATAGGACAAGCCCAAATTGATGGCCTCACTACACGAATTCGATGTCCATGATTCCCAATCCTGTGGTCAGCACCACTCATGAAAATTTGGATCATTTCCAATGAGTGATATGTATCACTCAATCCCAGTGGCCATGACATCCCATCCTCGGGCCAAGACCATCACAACCCCATGGGTCTCAACATATTCAATCTCAATAAGTACATGTATATATCACATTAAAACAAATTAATCAATAATTCAACTTATACAGATTTAAATACACAATATACAAGCAGTAACACATTATCATGGAGCTCATGAATGCCTCATATTATCATAATCAAGTCTTAACAATTTAAATATACTAGATCAAATCAAAACAAATCAATTAAAACCTTTTTGTCACCCTAGCCAAATTAATTGAAGGAGAAATATTATCTATCCTAGAATCAATAAAGCATCACAGGAATTGGGAAATCTCATAGAACCCTAAATGGTTTGACAATAAATTTGATATTCTATAATAGTGTTTTTCTCAATACACTCCATTGCACTAAAAACATAAATCCCCCAAAATTTCATTAAAACTCCAAACAAATATGAAAAACCTACCTTAGACATGTAAGTTTAGGAACCTTTAATATTGAGATCCTATTTAAAGTTGATCAACAAAGATAAGAGTTTGCATCTTAAACCTTGAATTTGGTTCAGATTGAAATAGTGGTTCATAAAACAAATCATCAAAGAAGAAGAAGGGTGTTCGGTGTTATCCTTACTGAGGTGATCCCAAAGCGTCTGACAAATCTAAGAATGAATGTCGTATGTAGGAGATTGATTAAAATCCATTGGAGGAAGGAAGGGGAAATTCTAATTGTGCATGGTACCCTGAAGGAGGACAAAAGTATTACAATAAGAAACAAAAGGGTGAATGGGATAAAATTAATTTTCACTCACTTACTAGGCCTCATGGTTTACCAATCCATGCAAAAAAACGTGCAGAAGCCAATGCCCAAGGTAATGGGCCCACATAACGACTGAGCTTGTTTTTTCATTTCTTGTGCAAACCGTGAACATCCCTCTACAATTATACAGATTAGTCATTATGACTATGCACCACCACATGCACGGTTTCTCTTAAACCATGTGCCTGTTTCTCTATCCAAAAAACTAGACCTTCTGGCATCTGACACATTGGAAACCTTCGTAAGAGATAATGTGCTCTATAAGACAATATACAAATGAAAACCCATCAAATAAGTCCAATTATACTCTCATAATTTAGTTCTTATCAATCAATCAAAAAGTGGCATAGCCACTAATTGAAAAATTCAAACCAGTGGGGATTTTGACCAGTTCCAAAAACACGGGTTGTTAAAATCTCCACATGTTAATATCGATCTTAATCAATCTATCAATAAAACTTAAAGATGGTGTCAAAAACCAACATACAAATATAAGGAACCCAGACTATAGTAGACTCAAGGGTTCTGGCCAAATTCTTCATGGGGATTCCAATCATAAGAATATTTTAACACTGCCCCAACCTGACCGAAACACAAATCACACAAAGGTATATCAACATATTTAGAGTACCATGGTCATCCATTGAAAAATCTTCTCCCTTACACCTCATTAGGATTTCCTATATCTCTCAAAAAAACTCAATCACATTCCACAATGCATATGTGCCAAACATGAGCACATGAAACCCATGGAAAAATGAGGTCATGGATCCCATGGATTCTAAAAACAACTTGATGCCTTGATCCTCAATCCCAAACCACATCCTCAATGCCCAAATTCCCAAAAAACCACATGTATCATGCATTCCATGGATGCCCATATACATAATAACATTAAAACAGCCATCCCATCTTGCTCCTAATACCATGAACCTCATATATATATATATATTCACGCACCCAAAATGGTACCATCCAATTGATCAGCATTTTTTCAGTCCATATTCATCTTATTCACCTTGTTCCCTCAAAACAGACATGGAAGAATAGGCCATGACAATAGAAAAAAATGTCACAACCACACATGCAGAGTACCTCTAATCGTCATAGGCTCACCGACCTTCTCATCACGTGGCAGCTCCACAAAGTGCACCTGGCCTAACAGACAGTTTCATGAAGTCTGGCATACCTATAAGAATTCACTAGCCCCAGACCACTCACCCCATGGATAGGTCCCGCTGTATATTTAGCGTTCTCCACATATAGCTAATCCTCCGCTACCCTCGCCTTGTACTAGTCCGGAATCGATATATGAACCGTGCACCTACATCATAACGTGTTTTATTGTTGTCTAAGAACGATTCTTATAGAACCTCTCGAGATTACCAACCTACCCACATTCCCAAAACTCCTTTATATACTTTTAAAACTGAGTCTAGACATGAACTACTTTCCCACACTAAAAGGAAACCACTGCTGAGCTACTACGAGGTAGTCTAGTTGGTTCCTTGGCTAGACTAACCTACTAGAACGCATCCCAAACTCATTTCATCCCATCTATTCTATCACCTGAATCCACCACTCAATAAATTCGAGATATTACATTTAGGTTACCCTCATTTTTGAGTGCCTAATTCACTACCTCTATGAATGATTCCAAACTAAAAATGTTCAGTTACTCCAAAATTTTGTGTCGTAATCCATCTTCAAAGCACCTCACCCCCAAGGTGTCACCACTTATCTTACTTGTTGCAATGAGAGATAACATAGTGAATGTATTTGTAGAGTCCATGATGGAAATATCACCCTACTGAAGGCTCAAGGACTCTCGATCTCTCTCGCACTCAGTGTATCAAGGATAATTTGATCGAAGAACATGACCATGAAGTCCCTCCAGGCTAGCCCCTCATGTTTTCGAACCTAAACCAGCACATCCAAAGAGTAATTAGTAGTACCTTTCAAAATATGTGTCAATATATTAATTCTCCTACTTAGACGCATCTATAGATTATCAAAAATAATCATCAGTCTTTCTATCTAGTTGTCAACTACATAAGAACCACCCTCGCTATAGAAAACCAGCGTGTTCTACAATAAGAACTATCGAGTCAGATACTCCATTAATGATTCTGCTCACTGAGAACTGATATTGATCCTCTAAAAGACATGTACTGGGCTTTGTTAGAGAATCTCGTCATGCCATAACCCAAATACAGTAAAACCTTGAACTTGTCTTGACTACACTGGATCATAAATGAAATCATTTCCTTGAACATGTACCTATGGCTCAGTCTCTTCCTACCCCTTCAGGGTGTAAACATAATCATGATCCTACGACTCTATAACATCACATATATGCTGGTCCATTTACCATTCTAGGAGGAAACATATAAATACTATAAAATGGTCATACATCCCATATATATATATATATATTTTCAATATAGATAGGGATATAATTTAAAAAGAAATACATCATAACAAACCTTACTCCACATATCATAACCACACCCCATAGAATCCCAGCCTTATGGCCTCGTTACAGTCACACTCATTAGATTCGTGTATCACATTTTCCCTTGGCCATGCCTTCCTAGACAACCAACATTGCCTCAAACCGTAGACATAGACTTAAAATCCTAGTTACCAAAATCATCTCAACTATAATACATGGTTAATCATATAACATCCAATCTAAATTCTCATGCCACATCTAATTTTACATAAATTTAAAGCAAGAAATATGAAAATTCATAAAACAAGCATATCTATCAGAAATTTTACCGTTTTCAAATTGAAATTGACATATATCATTGGGTATTATCACTTCACAATGAATACGTGCTTATATGAAAATGAAATAACCTAATAATGTTCCTATAAAATTCCAAAAATATGTGCCTTGACTTATCAGAAAAAAGTCATATTTTCCTTTACCACACCAGGTCAAAGTTCACATATCAAAACTAAAATAATCACACACCAAGTGAGCCACCAAGGTGGAAATTGTATAAACTCCAATACAAGAAATGAAAAATAGAATAAACAACCGAAGGAAACATAATCCATCCCTTATACATGCTGCTTTATGTACCCAAGCACAATGTCGAAATCCAGTTACGAAAACAACCATTCTCCAGTCTAACATAACCTCAAATAACAATACCAAGAAAAAAGGTAAAAGAACCTCCTATAATACAACTTGCAACATCCCTATCCTAAAAACCCACCTAAACTGTTCTAATGGACCAGGTGATTCCAGCCTTATGCACACATACCTGAATTCCAAAGGCTACTGATTAAATGTTAGGGTGAAAAAAGGTAATGTGGGGTGGTTTTACCCTCTGGTAAAAGATAATATAACAGTATGAGAATAATATGATAACATACAGTAGAAATAAATGACTCATCATGTTTTAACCATACCCCTTATAGAGAAAGTATATCCAAAATCATTAAATAGTTCAAGCAATATAGAAACGACTACCACATAAAATGTAAAAAAGAACATCTTACTAGAAAATCACTTAGAGAAACTTGAAACAAATCAATAAAATCATGAATTCCATAGAAAGTTATACATTCCAATATGAAAAATTTCTATCTTATCCAATCATTGTATCTATATACCAAATAAAAATGATGATACATGATTCAAAGCTAAAAAAGCAGAACTATAGGAAGACATGACCTCATGATCCATGGAAAAGTCATAGAAAACTACTACTAGGGTCCATTTCATGTGGTTGGTCGTTTAACTATATGTAAGTGTATAAAGTATACACACGTCCTGAAGGGACTGTGTAGTATTTGAGATAAATCTTATTATGATACCATCTAAGTGTGCATTCCCAGTATATGTTTTTAATTAGATAGGCATATCTAAAGATTTTAAACAATATAATATAATAATAAACACAACATCCATTTTTTCTTAGCAGCCTCTAGGGACTGTCACCAGCCTCATCCAACACTAGAATCTCAGAATAAAAAAGAGAGACATTGACCCATAGCCTGAGGTACCCCTATAGTCATATAGACTAGGTGAACCCTCAATTTCCACCTTATTCAAATAACTCGACATTGTGTGCCTCTTGAATCATCATGTCTCAATGTACCTACATATTTAAGGCATGAAAAATAAATTGTATCCTAATCTCATTGACCCTGCTCAAAATCTCAGGTCGGCCCATTTCCTGACAACCAGAGGAACAATATCTATCATCAAATTAATATACAAGGATAGGACCTCAATGAGTACAATCCTCATCTCACAAACTGATGGCCTCATTTCTACCAACTGAAGGCTCCTCACCTATCTCATGGATTCCTATATAAGGCACCCTCAAACCATAAATAACTATGCCACAACTATCAAGGACATATACATACACTTGTGGTCAAAACCACCTCATCATGGAGTCTTCCTTTGTGCACATCAATGAATCTTCATTTTGGCTATCAGGGGTGAGCATTAATCACTTAATAAGAACCTATGTCAAAAAATTTCTATATCCTCATACCTCGGCTACCATGTCTCTCAAATCCGATGAAATTTACATCCATGTATCATGGGCCTTTCCCAAACAGAAAGCCCACCCCCTTAATCCCACGTCCTCAACGCTGAATCTTATGGAAAACATGACTCAAGAAAATCTGCGCCAAGCCCCACCTGTGATCAGCACCACTCAATCCATATGGTCTTGCCATCACTACCACAGAATCTTCCAATCAAAACCTCATGGCTTCGACATATGTAATATCAAGAAGTACATAAGTATTAAACAAATTAAATCACTTTAATCAATAATTCAATTTTATCTGATTGAAATTCACAATATATATACATTAACACAATATCACAGAGCTATTAAATTCATCTATTTAGATTAATTATTCATTAACAATTAAAACATACTAGTTCAAAGAAAATCATATAAATTAAAACAATTTTAGAACCCACGACCAAAATTACCCAAGGAGAAATGACCTTTAACTCAGCCTCGTTCATGCATCATAGGCATTATGCATGCTCATGATATCCCACATTGTTAAAAAATCATTTTGACATGCTATAATAGGATCTAACCCAATACTCGTTGTTTCTCTAAAAACATGTAACCCCCAAAATTTAGAAAAAACTCATAACAATGTATGTAATAACTTCTATGGAAACATAGAAATAGACCAGTCCGACATAAAAAACTTATTCGAATATGATTTACATTGATATGAGTTGTTCTATTAAACCTTGAAATTGGTTTGGACTGAAATATTGTTCCATAATATGAAATATCATTAATGAATAAGGTCTTTTGGGGTGATCCTTATTGGTTCAATCCCATAGATTCTGACAGATTGAAGAACGAAGGTTGAACGAATGAGTTAAATAAAAATCCACTGGAGGAAGGGAGGGGTTCTCCCTACAATGTGTGTGACAAAGATGGAGGGGAAAGCGGGAAAAATGAAATAAAAATGGAGTAAGGGAAAAAAATGTAATTTTACATCACTTGTTGCACCACATAGTTTATCTGCACAGTTTACCGAACAGTGTGGCAACTATACCAAAGTCACTACCTAAGTCTGATGGCCCTCATGACCACCCCACATGGGTATAAATACCATGTGGAAATCATGTGAATCTCTCTACAATTCAGTAATGATTCTGCACATTTTTGTGCCCCTACTTGCACAGTTTCTCCCAAACGTTGCGCCCACACCTACTTCAAAAAATCATTGCATTTTGGCCTTTGATTCTCCATAAACCCTTTAGAACACCCATGACACTCTCTAATCCCCTACACCAAAACAAAACCATAAAATATGGCCAAAGGAACTCTCATAATTTTTTTATGATCTATGAATTAAAAAAATCGCATAACCACTAACTAAAAATATCGAATCAGGTGGGGATTTTGACCCATTCAAAACACATGGTTCGTTTCTCCTACCACAATTTCCTAACTTCCTTAATAAAATTATTTCATGATTTTTTTATATATGTATTTCAGAAATTATAATATATATTTTTAAATTAATTGACGGTATTGTGTTCAATGATAAACACATGTCACTGATCGAGACACGCGGTTCTAATTTAGTTCCTCATATTGGATAACATGATATCCCAAGTTACCTTAGGTAACATATGTTTCAAATATTCTATTATTTTTCAATTGTTCTAATAAACCATTCATCTATTAAATATATTATATATAATTCATAAAGAATTTATATACCAAATAAATAATATTGTCATTATATAAAACATTCAACCCCTCCTCTTTTGAATATTTTTTCTATATAATTATTTTTATGGTCAACAACCTATCTCTAATAAATCTATTACAACATTATCAAGAAGTTCATATATTATTATTTTAATCCATTGACTCATAAAACCTTCTCATATTAGATTCATTATAATTAAAATAACATGTAATATCTAACATATTTTCAAACTATAACATTAATATCCCATAATTATCCTAAATTAAACACCTTTCATCATTTCATTAAAACACACTAGTTGGTGATCATACACAGATACTCACCCTAATATCTAAATATCTAAAAACGCTAAATTATCATCCACTCATCTATTTAGCTTTCCTATATTTATATACCAAATAATTAATCATCAATACATTTTAATTTTATATAACACTCATCAGTCCTTACCTTGGTCTCAAAAACTATACCCATTCCAAATGTGGTTATGTAACAATGAGAAATGTATTTATTTGTTAGAATAATCAAATCAATAGATTAAAAATACCCTAAAACCCATAGCATGATTATAATGATAAAATTTATTTGATTTATTTACAAAAAAACCAAAAAAACATTATTTGAGATTAACAATATCCCCTATAATATTATATTCTTTTATTGTTTGTCTTTCTACTTTTAAAATAAAAGTAATAGGAAACAAATGTTTCCTTTATTTAATCACATGATCCTAGTAACATTATACTAAACTTCATTATATAATTAGATAATTAATCCTTTCATAGATTTAAATAATTTATTTAATCCAACATGACTACTTAATATACAAAAAAATTATGGAAAATTTAATTTTAAATAAGTATCTTTGGTTTTCCAAAAAAATTATTCGTAACGAACTCATTTAATGAAATAAACTATAATTATATATATAATATGTATTTATTTAAATGAACCCCCCCCCCCAACAGAAAAAAAATTCCCAACGATACTTATACATATTTAAATATATAGTCATTAAAAATCATAGTGTTTGTTAGGATTACATTGGGTTTAAGGACTATTAAATTCCCCATTTTCTATGCCACTATGTTTTTCTAATTTATATAGAACAACCTAGGAATCAAATTTCATGTATTATAAGATTATAATTTCTGTTTTTATAGACCATATTTTAACATTTGATAAAACAAATATATATATATATAAGATAAGCATTATAAATTTATTATATAAATCAATTTATGTATAAAAATATCACCCCTCGCTATTTCAAATAAGACCTATAATGCATATTCTCTTCATCACATGATTAAAAATAAAACCCCATGAGTTGTACATAAGGTATTTCCTCATAGTATGTGGAATCCATTTGGGACTCCACTCCTAACATTTTACCGCATTCTTTATAACTATGACTCCCATAGTTTATTACACTTTTCAATAATAGTTTTCTATTTAATATTATTCCGGATGATCATTATTCTTAAAGATATAATTCTAAATTATTAGGGGGATACGCTTCACCAAGAATAAGAAAAAATTTATTTATTTTTAATATGATATTACATGACCCTTTCTTTCCTATAAATGTACCAGTAAAAAATTAATCTTTTATTCTTTCTATAATATAAATTTTCTTTTTTTTATTTTATAGGAATAGTGAAATTCTCACATAGTTTACCTATTTTTGATTCTAAATGAGGAAAATTCCATTTTTGTAACATGTTTATATGATTGTTTATTTTAATGATTTGATATCATGGTTACTTCTTTTATCAAATTTTACAATATATTTATATTTTTATTAAAATATATATATTAAATTATATTTAATATATTTTATTTATTCTAATTTTATTTACCCTCATGTTAAAATTTAATAAATATAATTTTTTAAAAAAATTAATTATTTCCTTAATATAAAATACTTTACAAAAATCTCTAAAATTATATTTGTCTAAGTACAATAATTTACAATGAACGCATATAGTTTTTGAAAAAAAATTTCAAATACTTTATTTTTGAATCATGGTTACCATATTTGATACTCTCACTATAATAAATAATAAATTTTTTTGAATCATATAATAAAAAATGCTTTAAGGAATTTATTCAATTAAAGTTTCACTAGGTTTTAATGATATATCATTTTAATGATAGAAGGACTTATTTTAGGATGTTTTTTTCTCAATGATAAGGTTTATTAATTAAATAAACAATCACAATCTTATATTTATAGATTAAGATGAATTCTATATATTGTTTGATAATCTCTAGATATTTTTCCTAATTTTTAAACAGTAGCAACACATACATCCTTATCTTACTCTTTGATTAATTATCTAAAACTTATCATGTTTCTTTAATATTGTACTTGAACCTATAGCATCTCAAATGAAATTATTATTCCAGAAAATTTTCACTTTCATCTTATATAAATATATTCATGAGTTTATATTGACCCTTACATCTTATATTTTAGAGGATTTTTTTCATCATTAAAATAATATACATTCTAATGAATCTCATTTATTAATTTATAATTTAATAATCTCTAAAAAATAATTTAAAAAAAATTTAAGATCAGTATTTTATATTTATCATAAATATATCTATGTTTACTAATCTACCTCATTCATGGTACATCATTGGACTATTCATAGAATTGTTTTAATGAAAATAGTATTGATATATTAAGTAACAATAAATTAAAAATAAACTGTCTTCTTTATTTTATTTATGGATGGATTAAATTTATTTTGATATTTCCACATCAAATAATTTTTTAAAATATTTGATAATTAAATTTATGCTCATCTATTGGAATGGAAGTAACTCTATACAAATTAGTCCGCTTCTTCTAGATAACATTGGTTGTAGTCTTCCATAGTATTCTCTTGAACACTTTGTCTATTAGGGTATTGTATTATAAATTCATTGATGTTTCATCATGAATACTTTTCCTTTCATCATAAATTTCGTAAATTTTAAAAGTATATTCAAATTATAAAATTTGAGTATTTAATAATTATAATTCTCTTGGTAATGAATTTTTTTTAATAAAAAATGATTCAAAAATTTTAATGGATTATATATAATTTAATTTTAAAAGATTGTAAATTCACTTCAATGATAATCATTTATAAACACAAATAATACCAATTATATAATAATATTTTATTAAAATCATAGGTCAAGAAACACACATATCTCCCAAATGCTCTAAAACTATGTTTACCGTCCAAATTGCTTAATCTTCCTATAATATATTAATATTATAACACATTTGTCTATAGTTCCACAACTATTTATTTATTATGTTACAACTAGTATTCTAATTAAATATTAATTACTAATTTTTAAACACATATTTATGTCGCCATGGGTAAATAATACAAAATATTTGTTTATGCTGGTGCACCCAATATGGTCTAATCTTTGGCTTACAGGAATAATATTACTACCCTACAACAGTAACCTCAAAATTACTAACCTAGTCAAGAAGTTGAAGATAATAACTCCATAAAAGTATCATAACCATATGTGTTTTCATAATACTACAACTCTGGAAAACACTTTATACTATGAATATCATTAAAAAACACCAACATAAAACTATAATGTATTTTTATGAAAATAAAATATCACCCTCATGTATTTCTAAATTGTGGTTATTTTTTGTAAGCATCCTTATATGGCCAACTCTATCTTAATCCACATATATCAAGATTTATGTTGAATATATAGTTAGGAAACAATTTTTATACCATAATCATATTCATATTAGGAAAATATTGATAATTAAAAGTGATCTTATTATCAAAAATTATTTTTGTGATTGCCACATCCTTATTATTTACCTATTAGAGGGTATCTAAAATTAAATATAATCAACTTATATGTTTTTACCATATTTTTATTTTTATTTTACACAAAAATTGGATATTTTATCTTCATACGTATTTTTTTGGTAGATTTAAATTCATATTAAATACTTTTTAATTTTTTTTTTGTTTTTTAATTTCTAAGAATATATATTTTTTGACGGGTATTTTATATAAAAACTTTGTTTTCGATGAATGGTTTCAATAATTATTTTGATATTTATTAAGAAAATGATATGTGTGATTATTATTATTTTGATAATTTAGAGAATATCACTCTCATGATTAAAATATTATTTCATAATAATAATTACAATAATATGATTACAGATTAATTATATATATATATATATATATATTTCCAAGAATACAGAAATTCATTAGTCATATTATTATTATTGTTATTAATATTATTCTTATTATTATAAAATAAAATTTAAAGATATATAATTATATAATATTATATTATCTAAAATAACTAAATTCACTCAATAAATCTATAATTAAATTCCCAAAACAAATTCAAGTCATTCATCGAAAATATGAGTTGTTACAGAAAACAGCCTGAATCAATTTCCAACATTAGATATCAGAAACAAAATTATAAAAGAATATGGTAAATAATAATATTTTTGGGATCTCACAACACATGACTCTTAATAATTTAACATTCAACAAAATTTTAAAACACATAATGGAATGAATTGGATCATAATAAAAATTACCTCAAATAAAAATACATATATATAATTTTAAACTCCCAAATATAATGATTATAGACATCAATGAACTTCGAACCTCAATATGTTATTCATAACAATGCAAAATATTCATTTCTATATACCAATCCACTATCAATATGATTAATCTGAAAGATTATTATAGTTTCACATCGATTTAAATTAAATTCAAACAATTTCAATCCCTAGAAAAAATATACATTTATTTATTATAATTAACATGATTTTTTTTTAAAAATATCATTAGAAAATTTTAAAAATGAACTAAAATGAAAAATAAAAATGTTTTAAATTTTAGAATAATTTTCCCATCCACCCTATAAATATATTTAAAATAAAAAATATCATAACAGAAACATTTTATCCATAAATAAAAAATCAATGGATGGTATTAATAAAATAACAACCGGGTCTCAAGCCTTATGAATAATAACTTTTCAAATGAAACTAAAATTTGTCAAAAATATCAATTAATGTGAAAATATTGTAATATATTAGGAACCTTATCATATAGTTTAGTATTTGTGTACATTAGTCTGAATGATACTATAGCGGTGGTAAAATTTATTAATTTGGAGATCCATGTAATCCTCCGACTCAAGAAGATTAGAGTAGTTGCCTTATATTATCGCATTAGCTTGATTACAAGGAATCAAATCCCAAAGAATCAAATAGTTTATCATTTTTGTAAAACTAGATTATATACATGATACCCATATTATATTTTGAATCTAAAACAAATCCTAAAATAAGTAAAATGTCATAATCAATGAAACTCATTCTAATAATTCCACCTCATAACCTGGAAATGAAACATAATAATGGTGAGCTCAAATACTCAGTAAGAATAAGTAAAATTAAATAAATAATGAATCAATGAGATTAAATCAAAATTTTAAGGTAAATACCAGAAAACAAATGTCATTCAAATATATTCATAAGACATAATCTATATGGGAAGGTAGATAACTAAAATGTTCACCATTTATTCATTAAGTTGATAAAAAAATGCATCCATAGATAATGTTAAAAAGAAAATATCATGGGTAAATAATATTAATAATAATAATAAATGAATTCTAATGGATGTAAATGATTAATTATTGGACCTCATGAATGAGTTACATAAAAACATATACAATTAGGTCCTTTCACAAGATTGAATAAAATATAGTTCGAAACTTATTTAATTTGGTTAATGAATTTTTTTAATGAAAACATTTCAATGCATAGAGGGGATATATAATGTTTAATTCCCAACCATCACTAACAAAATAAATAATTACTCGTATATAGAAATCCATTTAATTAATAAATGATGTATCCTAACGAATATATTCATTTAATAAAGAATATCAATTTTCCAAAAAAATCCCAAAAAAATTAAATAAATGTCAATGTAAAGACTGTATGTAAAAATGATATATGGTTTAGCCAATTATAATATCCATCACCCACAAATGCATATATTTATGGAACCTTATAATGTAAAATTATTTCAATAAATTTATTGTTTCAAAGAATGTTATTAATCACAAAATAAAGCTTTATTGTAGAGATAACTTTTACAACATTTTAATTTTCATGCTAAACCCCATTGGTGAGATAATTCCATGTAAAACATAAAATACCTTTATGTATAAGATAATAATGACTTTAAATTACAAATGGTTAGAATATACACAAAATTAATGTGAATTGGCGCACAATAACAAATAAGTTTCAATGGATTTTAAATTTATATGAAATCTTTACCTTACACTTATATTTTGTTGAACACTCATTAACCTCAGTGATAATGGTCATAATAATGTCATTAACTTACACAATAACCATATTTATATTTAGTATAACATGTATAGTACTTTTATAATATATGAAACCCTATTAATTAATAATCTTTCATCATTTTCATTTTTAAGGTATTAATTTCATTATTTTCATGAATATATTGACATGATATTTTTATTCATATTTATTCTATCTTGATTTAATCGTCGTAATGAATTAAACCATGATTTAAATACAATTCATATTCCATAAATTTGTATTTATATTAATCCATAAAATTTGGATATAGGAAATTAAATTCATTGTTCCTGGAGATGGTAGGATATACGTACAGATGAATGCTACTTCCATTTCGTTGTCATTTTTAAAAAGTAACTTATATATATGTATATTATCATAACCATATTATAATTATGTCATTTAGTAAACATATATTTATAAAAACCAACCTTAATTAATTCCTCATATTGTGTGGATGAATCACTTCACATTAAGAAGGTTATAGTCCACATATCCACAAACGATGTTATCGAAATCCCAAAAAATACAAAGCATAAATGTATCTATTATATAAAAATTTCATATGAGTAAATAAAATATAAATATCATATATATATATATTATATAAACTATAAATCCATCATTGTTGCATCATTGATAGGTGGTAATATAATAACAAATGTCATCGGTTTGTGAGGTGATAATCCATTATATACGTGAACGATGAATCTATATACTATTTGATGGATGTATGTTAATGTTTTGGTTCAAATATTATCATAAAAACATATAATTTTATTTAATATACTAATTTTATTATATAATAATGATATAAAAATAATCTACGGGGTTCATAAGTAAATTAAACCAAAATGATTGTTGAAGAATGTTACCTCTTATTCGGGTAACTTTTTTTTGGTCTATACCAAAATAAATCCATGGTTTATTTTCTTAACTTAAAGTTATGATTCTAGAATAATGTTATGGGTGTTGGGATGTTATTTTTTAATTTTTTTATTTGTCAAATGATATTTATATATTTGGATAAATTAAAGGGATGAGTGCCTTTTTATAGTGGGGGAGGAGTTTGATTCTTGTAAATATAAAAAGGTAAACACTATTGAGAGGTTTCTCTTTCTTCCGGTGCCCCCAATAATGAAATAAATTATACAAAAGGGATTATATGGTAATAATATGTCCATAAAACAGTTTTTGAACCAGTGTTTAGATCATTTTTCCCTTTCTGTTTAAAGATTAGTCCCTTGTTAAGATGCTTTTTCTCTTAATCACTATAATTAATTTTAATTTCATTCACTACTATATTTAGCCAAAAACGAAAATTAACATATTTTATATTAAAAAATATTCTTATTTTAAATATCGAAACCATTTTTCCAAATTCCATTAAGAAAATTGTCAGAAATTATATTAAAATTATTCTTTCAAACGAGGCGGGATAACAGGTTTTTAATGAGAAAAGGTTCAAAAGGTTACAAATTTTTTATACCTAAATTGAATATAAAATGATTCAAATGATATAAATTGTATTAAAATATGAAAAATATTACAAATTAAACATTAAAAACTATTAAAAATATAATTGAATACTCTAAATTTTATAGATGAAAATGTAGTTTTCAATTAAAATTCAATATTTTCCACTATTCATCACAAAATGAATCTTCTATGAAAAATACAAAACACACACCCTATGATAAATTTGAAACTATGATTTTAACAATTTTTTTTAAGAAAAAATTTATAAAATTTAGTTTTAAAATAGGTTCACCATTAAAAGTTCGAAAAAATTATTTTATAGAAAATAAACTTTTAAGCATAAAACATGATATATTCTTAACTTATGTCTACCAAATATATTGTATGAACATAAAAAGTATATTTTTAATTATATAATATAATTATTTAATTAATATAATTTTAGTAATAGTATTTACTTGAATTTATTACAACAAATTACATTTTGAATCATAAAAATAGTTCTTTTCAAAAACATTTCTTATATTTTCAATTTGTTTTAATATTAATTTTTATTATATTATTAACCAATGAATTAGAAAATATGAATCCTTAAGTAATTTAAAATTATTATTAACCTCTAATTTATTTTCTCATTTATATATTATTATATTAAATAATAATAGTGTAATAACTTATTTTTGTTTGGTAAAACTCATCTCTGTGCATATTGAAATCTATAAAAAAAGTTTGTTCTTTCTTGTACTATAATATAACTAAGTGTTTCAGGAAATAAATGAAATATAATAGATTTATTTAACACATTAATTATATTATAATGTAATAGGATGTCATTTTTCTTAAAATTCATCACATTTCATGTCATACACATTATTAAAATCAATGTTCCTTCTTTAGAAATTTGGGGAGTTACATTCTCCCAGCGTTAATTTAATTAAATTCTCTAAATTTAGACATGATCTCAATAATCAAGAGTTTGACATTTTAAAACACTATTGAAGAGAAATTTTCATTGTAAATAGGGTAAATAACACATCTTATTAGTAAGTTGGAAAAGGAATTGCGAAGGCTACCACAAAACCGTGGTTTCAAATTGGAGACCATTAATAAAAACATGGATATAGAAGAAAGAAAACTATCATGTTCTATTATAGATCGATAAAGAACATGTTCATGAAAAATATTTTGACCAAAAATCCATAAATTATAGGTGTGAATAAAGGTCATTGATATCATAAAAAAGAAGACAATAGGAAAAATATTTGTTTCAAGAACCTTTTCCTTGAGTTGAAAAATTCCTTCACCCTATAAGTATATAAGTAAATATATGTTTCTATAAACATAATATTATAGTTTTATTATTCCATGAACTATTTCTACATTATATATTTTCCCAAGATACATCATATAGTGATGTAACAAAATAATCTATATAACCTCATACAAAATTCTACTTAAACCATTTCATAAATGGTAAACCTTATATCCCTTCCAAAATATTTTGATCCAATATTTTAAAATCAGTTCCATGGTCATTAGTAGTATCCAATTTATATTATCCATATCATATATAACATTATCCAAGAACAATTTTCACAACATCAAGAATTTATTAATTTTTATCATTCCCTAGAAAATGTATTTTCCAAAAAATTTAACTTCTTACAGAATCACTTTTCTTGGTACCTTTAAAAATAAGATCTTAAATATTTAATGAAAAAGTGAAAAAGTAAAATTATTATATATTTTATAAATCATATGATGATAACATCATCAATAAAATAATTTCATAAAATATTTCATAGATCCAAAAAAAATATCACATTAATCATTCTAATTCGGTTGTGTCAATAATATATACTATAATTTGATCCCTAACTTCTTCATAGGTATATTACCTTAATTTTTGCGGAATTTATTTTCATAGTGACCCATATCATTTAATTTTTAATAATAAATAACAACATTTTTCTTTCATCCATTTTCATTATTTTTCCTAGTGACACTTTTCATTGCACTTATAAAAAACTATTATTCCTTTCAACCATTTCCAATTGTTATTTTTCTACATTAATCACATTGTATAAAATCCATTTTTCCCTTCATTCATTTATTTTTCATTTTTTATTTCATCATCTTGTTATCATGCTTCCGTTTGGGGTCATGATACATGGGTAAATCTTTATCTATCTGGATAGCACGTAAAACAATTTCATTATATGAAAAAAAAACGAGACACTATCACCCTTAGGATACTTGGATTAATCCATTAAAATAATTGTTAATTCTCTCATTTTCTGTTTCTTAAGAAATTCATAGCATACCTTTATTACTATGTAAAGGTACTTTCATACTCTACAACACTTTATACCTCATTTAGATTTAAGCTAAGGAAAATTCTCTTCATCTCATGTTGATTCTAATGAGGGAAATACTTTTCAAATAATTTCTCCATAGAAACATTCCATTCTATGCGTTCTCGTTCCTCTTCCTTTCTAGTATTCTGGATCAACAACCACCATTGATTCATGTCACCATTTAGATAATACACTATAAGTTTAACATTTTTCTTTTCACTACATCCCAATAACATAAATACCTTCTCTAAAGACATTATGGATTTCTTAGCTTCCATTGGATTATTATCCCCCCAAATGATAGGGGCCTCTATCAAAAAAAAAAGACCCATCATCAGAGATTATCTTTATAGAATAGTTTTATCCACTCAAAAAAGGTTATGTGTCATTACCTGATTAATCCACCATAATATATCTATAACATACACAGTTCCAAAAAAATTGTGACTTTATCAGTAGGGAAATATCTATATTTTCTTTGTGTATCAATACACTTCATCCTTCTAGGTGCCATTAATATACATTGGAATATAAATTATTATCTGATAAGATTATGAACATTTTATAATTCTAAATATAGCATAACACTTAACATCAATTGAAATTTTTATGAATAAAAAATCACATAATCATAAACATGGTTTCTTTAGGTATATCATTACAATCAAATCCATTATAATGATTTGTAATGAATAGGTGACTTGTTATAGGTGTATCCCCTTGGAGTGTCAAACTAGGCATGTAGTAAGGCCAATTTTTAGGTACCATGTTAAACTCGAGTCATGCCCGATGCACCTTTTCATAGTTGTTAACCACATGTACAACTATTCTAGAAAACCACACCTACATATAGTATCCATAACATGTAGTATTTCTAGGAACAACCACATAATCTCTACCTTAAAAAAATCTACGATGTTATTCTATACTTATACTCATATTCAACCTTAGGGTTATGATCTCTAATATATGTTTTCATAAATATAATTTCCATGGTTTCTTTTAAATTTATTTCTATACCAACTTTAACACCCTAAAACTAGAAAACCAGAGTCATTTTGTTACATTATTAAATTTTCTTGATTATAAGGAATAAAATCCCAAAGTATTCAATAGTATTTTAGATTTGGAAAACAAAATTACAAACACGATATACATAATACATTTGGAAATTAAAATGAATCATATCATAAGAAAAAGAACATCATCCTTGAAACTCATTCCAATGATTTATTTTCATAACCCGTGGAAAAGAAACATAATAAAGGTGAACTAAAATTATCATAAATGATATGTAAAGTGACATAAATAATGAATCAATGATAATAAGTCAACATGGATATGAAAATAACAAAGAACACATATCATTAAAATAATTGGATAAGGAAAAATCAATGTGTAAAGGTAAATAACTAGAAAAAAATATATTTTATTAGTATTTTGAGAATAAAATACATATACAGATAATGTCAATGTGAAAATCAAATGGGATAATAATAATAAGAAAATTTTTAATGATGAAAATTTTTAATTATTGTATCTCATTTCTGTGGCACATAAAATCATATATCATCTATTCCTTTCACAAAATAGTTTAATAATATATATAGAATCCAAATTATTTTTGCCAAATGATTTGTCTACTGATAACAAGTTGATGTATTAAAAGGATAAATAAATTTAGAGACCCATCCTTCACTAAAAATAAAATTCATTCCTTATATCAGGAAAATCATTTAATTATTATTGAACATTACTTATCAAATATTTTTATTTAATAAAAATATATATTTATCAAAATTTCTGTATATAATAAAATATCTATCAAGGTAAACAACATATGTAAAAATGGAAATCATTTTAGGAAAAAATAATATCCATAACCCAAGAATGTGGATATTTAGGTAAATTTAAAATAGAAAATGAATATATTTAATGTTATTGTTTCAAGAGAAAGTCAACAATCAAAAAATAAAGTGATATTGAAAAGATAACCTTTACCACTTGATAATTTTCAAGAAAACCCCCTGGGGTGAGATAATTCAAAGTGAATCCCAATATAACATGAATTATTAGTGAGTCATGATATTAATATAATTGGGGGTATTATATAAACAACATTATTGGGAATTGGTGCTTAAAAATAAATATTTCTCAATGACTATAATTTGAGACCAAATACCTTACCTTATGCTACCATTTGGATGAATTCTATTTAACCTCGTGAATAATGGCTCTAAGAATTTAATTAACTTAATAAGACCATATTAAAAAACTTCACGTCAAATAAAGTCATTTTATGTCATATTATAACACTTTCATTCATAATATTTCATCATTTTCTTCATTTTTGGTGTTAATAGCCATGTTTATCGAGTATATACTAAATTGTTATTTTTGATAATGAGAAATTTTTCATGATTTAGTAATCTCAGTGATGTAAAACATGATTTATATATAATATATATTCAGTACAAATATATTAATAATAATCTATAAAATTTGGATATTGGATATGAAATACATTGTTTATTGAGACAGTATGTTGTATGTACGTAAGAATTCTACTTCCATTCCATTTTTATATTAAAAAATTAAATTATATGTATATGTATGTATATTACCTTTCCAGTACTATAAATATTTCTTATATATCACATAATTTTATTAAAACCATCCATAATAAATTCCATGTATAACGTGAATTAATCAAAATGCATTGAGGATGTGGTTGTCCACATATCAACAAAAGAAGTTATCATATTCCCATAAAATCGAAAGAATAATTTTTTATATATAAAAATTAAAGGATTATAAATTACCTAACAAAATTATATATATATATAATATAAAATATAAATATATACTTATTCCAACTGGGAAATTTGGTAATGGATGAATGAACAACATTGGTTAGTGAGGCGACAGTTTGCCATACAGACAAATGATGATTGCAATTGTGTGTGAAATTTTAGATTGAAATAATATAATAAAAACAACTCATTATATTATACATAATTATTTTGTTGTATAAAATTGATATAAAAATAACTGTATGGGTGTATAAGTAAATGACACAAATGTGTTCATTGAAGAACATTACTCCTTATTTTGGTAACACCATTTAGATTACACCAAAAGAAATTATTAGTTGGGTTCCTGAAAAAATGATACTTGTAATATAATGTTATGGATGTTTTTAGATTATTTGTCCAAGATTAGGATGATACATTGGGATTTATGTGTGTCGGTAAATGGGATGGTTGATTTCCATTTTATAGTGGCGTTGGAGGGGCATTCTTGTAAATAAAAAAACATAAACACTATTGAGATGTCTCCCTTACATAACGGGACACAAATAACACAATAAATTAGATAAAAGGATATAAAAAGTTTAAATATGTCCATCTAATAATATTTTGACATTTTATAGGTCATTTTGACATTTTATTTTTAAGTTTAGTCCCTTGTGAAGCTAGTTTTTCTCTTAATCACTGTAATTAATTTTAATTGCAATCACTATTATATTTGGACAATAAAAATGTTGAACATTTTAGAGAATATAAATTATTTTTTTCAAAAATATGGAATCTATTTATACAAATTTTAATAACAAAATTATAAGTAATTAAATTAAAACTAATCCCATAGATGGCACGGGAAATAAGCGTTTAAAAGTTAAAATGTTCCAATGATTAATTTGTTTTTTTAATTTAATTAAAAACTGCTTCCAATGAATTAAAATGTATTAATATGTTTAAAATAAATCTATTTAAAAATTAAATCAAAATTGAAATACAATTTAACTAAATGATTTTTATAGATGAGAAAGTAGTTTTCAATTAAAAATCAGTATTTTTCTCTATTCATAAAAAATTGAATCTTCTCAGAAAATTTTCAAAGACTCACTCTTAGATAATATTGAAATTATTATTTCTTAAATTAATCATATTTTTTAAAAAAAAATTATATAATATCCAAAATTTAATTTGAATAATGGTGCGCCATTAAAAAGCAACCATATTATATTTTTAGAAAATAAAATTTTAATGCACAAAACTGGAATTATACTTACATTATACCTGTCAAATCTATTGGATTAATATAAGAAATATTTTATTGATTGTATATTGTATTTATATAATTTATATGATTTTAATAATAGTAATTATTTTAATTTATTATGAATGAATTCCTTTTGAAGCATTAAAATAGTACTTTATAAAAACATTTCAAATATTTTCAATTTGCTTCAATATTTATTTCAATATAATTTTTAACCAGTGATTTCCAAAATATGATTCCATAATTTAGTTAATTAAATTCATAGCCTCCAATTTATCATCTTGGTTGTATCTTATTATATTAAATAACAATATTTTAATAATATATTATGGGTTTTTAAATCTCGATTTTTCATTTAACGAAAGCAATCGAACAAAGTCATTCTTTAATATAATGAATGATAACTTAATATTGTGTGAAATAAATACTATGTAATATATTTATCTAAAATATTAAATATATCTTAATGTCTTGTGATATTATATTACTTTCTAAACATGTGTGTCGTATATACTATTAAATGCATTGATAATAATTTTTAATTTTAGAGTGTTACATTCTACACCACCATTCAAATTATTGGGATACCTTGGAGACAGAACATCATTATTAACATGTCATATGGTCTAATCCAATAGAAGGAGTAACAAGGGAAACCAAAATTATATAATAATAGGGCTATCTTGTGGTCCAAAAATTTGGGGTTGTGCTTTTTTTGGGACCACCAGTCCTTTGGTTGTGTGAGTTTAGATCACTCATTCTTAAGATAAAAAAATAAATGTACATTATTAAATAAAATGAAACAAAAATAAATATATTTACCCAAACAACAAGTAATTATTCTCATATTCATATTATTATTATTATTATTCTAATATATCCTCTTTATGAACAAGGATATGACCACATATATGTTTACACTTACATATGTAAATTTCCATTTATGTATTTTCAATACCTCAGGACTTTTGCATATAACTATATATCTCATTGAAATTATTAGAAGTGGTTTGTACCATAAATAAATGGTTTTTGAATTAGTGTCACTTATATTAAAATTTCATTTTTTGAAATAATATTTATTGTCTTATATTTGGTTGATCCCCTAAAATAAATAATCTTTATATTGGAAAAATCAATACAAAAATATAAATACATGCATGACACACAAGAGTTTTACAAGGTTATCCCCCATAGTGGGTGACTACTTCCTTTATATTGTTAGGTCATGCTTGAGCCAAAATTTCTTCACAAAAATTAGTTATTAATTTCTATCATGTTGCCTAGGAATAAGGCTAAACCCGGTATTGTATCCTAATACAATATCTCTTAATATTGGCTTATATTGGTTCCCACTATCTCACAAAAACACCATTAAAATAATGATAAAGATCGAACAGACTCTTGGATACTTATAGAAAAATAATTAACCTTTATCTTATGCTTTTGAATAATATGATTCTTAACCATATCAGTAGTTCAATTTCCAGAACATATAATTTATGGAACTTCATCTACTAGAACTTAAGAGTTTGACACCTATTTACTAGTGAATTACCAAAATATAAATGTGAAACTCTAACTCTACTCAATATCCAACACACAAACTATCACATGGTTCTATATATTCAAACATATATTATTTGGCATCTGCAATATTATTTTCACTTATTTTTGGTTCATGATAATTTAGATCCTCTATAATTGATAATATAAATTATTAAAATTACAAATTATTATGCTTTTCACTATTAATGTTTTAGAGCATCATAGTCTTTGGATAAAAACTTCTCTTTTACTTCATTACATCATAATCAATGAAATCCCTTCCATAAATATTTTCATATGGTATCTTGGTATTCTAAATTATCCTCATAAGAAAATATTTTAGAATATCTTCTGATATGGAATCCAATACGTTTTACACATATATATTTGAAGATGAATTTCTCTAATTCATACCCTCATCATTATTAGTTTATATTGATGAAATGATGGATTTTTTTTAAAAAGTTATATGACACTCATACTTAATACTTATAATAATTAAGACTGTCCAATCAATCTCTTTTGACATTGTGAAACATGATTCCAGTCTTTTACAAAAGAATATGAAGATACATATCTACTATGGAACATAGTTTCCAAGGTGTTTTCTTCCATTAATCATAATATATACCCAATTGCTGGAATATAGAACCCATAATATTGAAATATAAAAAATCACAAATCATAAAAAACTATCATGAATATAGTCTCATTTCACCTAACCTGACTTAATCATTCTTCTATAGGAACATAAAAATATAACGCATCTTAAACACATAAGATCTTCTATATTTCTTTATTTTGTGATGGTAATTGTTAGGGTATAATAATAATTATTAGAAGATGCATGTAATGTCCCAACCCAACCTGACACTAATATAATTACAGGACGAATGGGTCACATTGCCTCTATCATACCTCACAATATACCAAAGGATATGTGACCCATTAGTCCCACTAACATATTATTGGTTAGTCGGGATGGGAAATTAAATAGTGGTGTCAGTGGTTATTTCATATCCTTTATCATACTATTTTCAACTGGTAGACAGGAGACTAGGAATGTGTCAGAGATTCTTAAATAGCATAGTCTGGTATATATCACCCACCCCATGGAGAAAAGTCCAAGGGGCCAAGGTTGGGATTGATGTTTATCCTATTTGTTATTAAAGGTCATTTTGATTTCACCTATAGTAATTAATGTAAATTACACTACATATTGATTTATGATTTTTTTTATTTTCCCTTGTCCATGTAAAATAAGGAGGAAGCATTACATGCATGATTTTATGCACATAAAGAATAAAATTCCATTCATTCCACATAGTTCCATTTGTATTGATGCTTACCGATTTGATTTGTCTTCTATGAGTGTTACACCAAGATTTTTTTATTTAACAATATTTTTTATGTAACCTGATTTGTGTATTTTCATAGATTTATAATCTACTCCAATTATTCTGTAATTGTATTCCCTGTATCTAGTTTATCTATCCTGATAGTATTTGTATATTTCTTGTAATGAGATACTAGTTCTGTTTAATATGGTAATGGTATCATGAGCTGAATATATTGGATGCAATTAAATGGGAAACCATTTTCATTTGTAAGATGTATGGGAACTATATATTAGGGATAAGTTAACACGTATACTTGAACCATATTTCATAATTATACTTGTTTTTAAACTATTGTTAAAATTTCAAAGGTACAAATGTTCAAATATTTAAGTGAAATTGGTTTGGATTAATTTGATCAAAAATCAATACTATAAAGTGTATAGTAACATTATGGATTTCTGTATGGACACCCATATAAATTAACCATTATATATGATCATGGAATATATTTTGAAATTTTTATAAATTTAAACACTTTTTAATTTTAATTTGAAATGAATTGGTTGCCTTTATAATGTCTGGTGACTCTATAACATGGGCACGATGCTCATGTGATGATATTCTTGAATGAATAACTAGAAACAATTAGGCTTGTTTGCCATGTTTCATATGAGTTAACCCACTATTGGTGTTTTAATACTTAATAATTAAGAAACATCTATTGGGTTACATTCTGAGGAAACCAAGTCGGTTTAATGGGGCACTCATAGATAACTTTATCAATTATAACATAAAAAATGATTTTGGTGATAAATTTCCAAATAAAGATGGGATTTAAATAGATACAAAAGGGTTAGTGTTTAAAAAGTATTTTTTATAAGACATTACTGTATGCCTCAATTATTTTTTATATATTTTAAATGTTTACAGCTCGATTTTGAATCGATCGAACTATCCAAAAATTAAACATAAAGTGGGGTCCTTTGATTAAAAACTCGTGTAAGGGTAGTTTTAATATCTCATTGAGTTTCCTTGGAATGAAAAGGTATTCATTTTTAGTAAGCCCTTCTATCTTTAGAAATTACATAAATAACAGGTGTAGGGTGTAGGGTTATCCATTTTATGTGAAGTAGTGGTAAGGTCAACATTTTTCCTTTATAAGGGGATTGCCTATTGTAGGTATCACCCTTATAGAAAAAAATCTTTTTCTAAATTCAAATATATTTCTAGTTTTTGGTGTCGATCGAGTGTTGTTTTCTCTATTAAGACACTTAACTACTAATTTAAACCCTTATCCTAATGGGTGATCATGTTTTTTTGGCATTTTTATATGAGTGAGCATCATTTAATGCTCGGTTTTAGTAGGTTAGACATGCCTTGGTCATGGTCAGCAACTTTGTAGGTCTTGTGATAATTTATACTTCCTCAGTAATGGATGACTTGGTATTACCTAATCCAGGATATTGGTCTTATTTGGATATATGACTCGAGGATATATATCTTGTATGTGACATATGATACTTGAATTCATTGGGTGAATAGATTACGGGTATAATTAAGGATGTGTCGTCATATTTTTAATCCTTTTTGTAATATGAGTTGATATAAGGGGTACCCATCTTGTTTCTAAGTAATGAAAAAAAACTGGTGGAGTTCGATAGTATGGTTGAGCATTGAAATTTTGAGTATTCTATCAGGTCATTTATCAATTAGTGTGACATAGGTTTTTAATGAATCATTCTAATCCCAATTCTCAGGTAAACATTCATTGAGGATTCAGTGTTTTGACAAGCCAGTTCTGTTGGTTCTGGCATTCATTCCAAATTCTCTGATGTGGTAACATGCTGAATATGACTCAGATAAGTGACACATGTACCATTATGGTGGTTCTGACCTTGTGTACATACACTATACTGGTTAATATTTTATTTAAATGACTAGGAAACTCATAAGGTGCTGAGAATCACATTGGTTCTAATGTATGTTTCAATGCCTACTTGGAAGTACGTTTTTGATGTGGTTGTTGGTGTTAGAAACCCTTGAGAATCATCAATGGTGTTGGATAGATATTTATGGTTAATCTTGGTTAATCACAGATGCCTTAGGTGGTAAGGTCATATTGGTTAGTTGATGATGAATTTGTAGATGAATCTATGCTTATATGAAAGAAGTTGAATAGTATTGGATTGACTGTCCTTTGGGTTTTCTTGGTTGGTTGGATTTCGTTGAAATTTTTTTAGTATACTCTTCTTAAATAGGAAAGAAATTCCCCATATCTTGAAATTTTCCTTGGTTCACTAAGAGATCATTAGAATTATATCGAGATAAATCATTAAAATATATTGGGATTGTTTTAGTGGTTTTCATTTCATTTCATGCTGACACATGATTTTTATTGAGGCTTGGTTATTCTTGAGTGATACCCATATTCCCATGTTGGAATTCATTGGAAAAACTCAAGGAAACCATTGGTTATTCTATTACCTGACCACTGGGTGGATGCCACTATGGGATCAATTTTTGTTTTGTTGGGGACATCATGGCCTTGTACCCACATCTCACATGTAAATATGGTGTACGGACTACCATGGGATGGTTTCCGGTTATCTAGTTTAATATCCTAGTTATCCCCAATTTAGTTTTTGGGGTCATATGTGATGTTTAATAGATGAAAATACCAATTAGATGGATTTGGATTACACATTTTCTCATGATGAGGCATTACTGTTTAAAATGGTATGCTGATGGCTTGACCAAGGTACATCACGAGAATTTTAATATGGTATTTGATGAACATTATTATTGTAAATGGGAAATTTTTTATAGGAAGGAGTTATAGTTTAGTCTGTCTTATGCTGGCTATCTAGGTTAGGCATTTTGATAACAGTTATCCAGAGGTAGCATGACTGATGATTCTCATTGTCCAGTGGCTAAAGTTGGGGAGGAACTATTTTAAAGAATAATTTTGATTTAAGGAATTTGTGGTCTGAAGGTTGGCGCGATTGTTGAAAGAAATCTTGTAAGATCAACTTCTATTTGGCAGATCAAAATTCAACCGTTCCTTTTTTATGAGGTCCCAGATATGACTTTAGATGTAATGGTTCTCACTCTACTAAATAAATCATTCTAGGTGCATTACTAGAATTATTATATGTGTACCTTGTAAGTAAATTCTGATGATGGAGGTACTATGAATCGGAATTGAACATTTCTTAAGTGAAACCCTATAGTTGGGAGCACCTTTGGCTAGATGTATAATGAGATGATTCATAAATAATGTATCTTTCTAAATGAGATTGGGCTTGCTTGATTTTGATTTTTTTGGAAAATGAGTGTTGGATCTAGTTTTAATGGCTTATGTTTGTTCTAATAAAGTTATTATTGGGTGGATGTTTGGTGTTTGAATCACGACGCGTCCATTTAAAAGATAATTCACAAGACTTAAAGGTCGGGTGATGTTTCTTTGTTCAAAAATGATTATTTGGGTTGACATGTTTTATGTTGGGGACATTGTAGTGACTGATTTTTTTATAAAAGTTAAAATATCAAGAGAATTTTAATTTACGAATTTACTGGACAATCTGTTCTATTAATCGATATTAGAAATTTAATTTTACGAATTACAACACATAAAAGTGTTGTTTTTGACTTGTTTAATGGCCTGATAGGATTCATGAGTGTCTTGTTGAGTATCAGAAGCAGCAGGACCAAAATGTTTGTGTGGTCTATGTAGTTGGAATGGTTTGTCTAAAACTATTTGTCCCCAGAAAGAAAATTTTCTGGTAATGGAAATGGAACCAAAACCACCCTCCATCCCCATAGTTGCTACAAGCGTTTTACCCAAACCATGGGCCTATCCCACATGGTTTTTTAAACATAGGAAAAACGTAAGAACTATTCATAAAATGGTAAGATCGTGGTTAAGCTAAATATGTGGAACAACATTGCGAGGTGGGATTCTTAGGTAGTGGGTGTCACTCAATTTTCACACAGTTTTTCCAAATCGTGCGGCTAAATCGTGAAACCCATTTTTCGGGGTCAAATGACTATTTTTACATAAATGAAACATTATTTATATTTTATTATTTCATTCCTCATCTAGAACCCATGTGATTATTCTCCCATGCGCTATGGGTTACTCCTTCTATACATTCTAGGCTTATCTATGTATCCTCCAATCGAATTCAGAATCGAATTCCATCGATCTCTGTTGATCTACATTGATTTCAAGCAATCCAAACCAAATTTGTTCTTGATATTGGACTTGTGAATCATCCCATGAATAAGTTAGGTGCTCTATAAATTTTACCTAAATTTCTGGTAAATTTTTAACATTGCCGTTGGAAGACAAGTTGTCTTTTGTATTGTGTTGCGATTAAATTTAGTTCATCGTATCAAATTGATTATTGCAAAATGATATTGTCATGGGATTATTGATTGGTAATTTTGAGGCATAAAACCATATTTATGGTCACCCCATGGGTGTTCCAAGTCAAAATTATCTTTCATAATAATCTATTTAAATTTATTAAATGCTTTCAAAGAATTTAACTTTGATAAATAAAAGATTTTCCAAAATTATATAATTATTGAATCAAAAAATATAGAACATTATCATGAGTTTTCAACCATAATGTAGAAATAATTAGAAATGAGTATGATTAGATAATTAACTCTTTTTTGCACATCAAACTTTAAAAAATATTTTGAAAATTTTTGAATTAATGAAACTACATTACTGATTTACTGAAGAAATTTAGACATGAAAATGGAAAGACATATACAATTCCTATGTGTACTAATATAGATATCTATTTGGATGAAACAAGAAAATTAGTTGACAAAAAATTATATTGATGTATGATTGGTAGTTTAATAAATATTTATTATATCATTCCAGATATAATGTATTAAGTATGTGTTTGTGCATGATTACAATAAAATCCTAATGAATCTCATTTAAGTGCTATAAATAAAATATATTTAAAAGGAAATATTTTTCAATCTCTTATATATCAAAAAACATGTGATTTTAATTTAAATTCATATTCAAATGCTGAATTTATAATATTTAGATTAGATAGAAAAAGCACCTTAGAAACTTGTCAATTTTTATGAAAATATATAGAAACTATTATAGGAGACATAGAAACAATAATAATTACTAGATGAAATATAGGATATCCAGTTGAATTTTCTGTCTTTCTATCCAAATTACAACCTAAGACATTAGAAGAAGCCTCGGTTGATGAAATTTGGATGATAGTAATGCCAGAAGAACTAAACCATTTAAAGAGAAATGATTTCTGTTATTTCGATGAAAACCCACAAAAATATCCGGTTATAGGAACAAAATGGGTCTTAAGAAATAAACAAGATGATAATGGAATAATGACTAGAAATTAAGTAATACTAGTATCTAAATGATATAATCAAGAAAAGGGTATTTATTATGATGAGACCCTTGCACTTGTAGCAAGATTAAGATCCATTCGAATCATTTTTGCCTATGCATCTCATTTGAACAATAAATTATTTCAGATGGATGTTAAGTCTGCCCTTTTAAATGGTTATTCAATGGTGGATGTTTATGTTGAGAAACCACCTATTTCTAAAAATTACGGAAAACCGGATTCTATTTTTAATCATACTAATGATATTTATGGCCTTAAATAAGAATCTAGATCTTGGTAGGATTAATTGAGTTTGTTTCATTTGAAAAATAATTTTACTGTTGGAATGACAGATCCATCATTATTTATGACAACTGTATACTCTAATATTTTATTGGTTCAAATTTATATTAATGATGAAATATTTGGATCCACAAATAAATAAAATCATGAGTTTTCAAGTATAATGAAAAATGATTTTGAAATGATTTTTCTAGGAGAATTAAATTTCTTTTTAGGACATAAAATTTGTCTTAAATATTTTGGAAATTTTTTGAATCAATGAAAATACATTACTGATTTGCGGAAAAACATGTCCTTGAAAATAGAAAGACATATAAAACTCCTAAGGGTATATACGAAATTATAATGGAATCCCTTAAATTTCATATTAAACGTTTTTAAATTTTTATAGTTGTGGTATATTTACTAAGTATTTCATTTAGAAAATTGAGATATGATTATTTGTTATGATACATGTTTATGATTAATTGAATAGTTTAAGAAACAATATCATTATTTTATAATAAAACCCCATAAATGAAGTTCATTTTATTGTAAACTAAAAGGCAGTGACTATTTCTTTTATACTATGCATTGAATATTTCTTGGAGTTTTCTTATGATTTCATATTAAATATCAATAGTTGGAATGCTAGTACATGACCTGTCTTTTATTCATAAATAGTGTTTCCCCCTTTTTATGATAATATTTGATGATCCAAAGTTCTTTCTATGTGTTTTTTCCAAATTAATAAATGGATTAGATTTCTCTATAAATTGGATTTCCCAAGTAGTTAAATTTAAAACTAATAAGTACACTTCCTATGTTCTCATTGATCATTATAAATTGATTTCTCTTGTTTTAGTTAACTAAATAATTTTAATTAAATACATTGGATAGTAATGATGTGATGTCTTCCTTGATTAATATATATTGTATAAAGGAAATTACTTTATTATGATTAATGGTTTATATAAATTGAAATGTAAATAGTGGTAAGTGTTCTTGTTGGGTGTATGCATAAGTACATAATTAATTGGAATTTTAATATTTGTAACCCACATTTTATTAATGGACATTTTAAATGTAGAGAATGAGAGGTAATTCATCATGTATGTAGTTAATAATTATTATTGTAAAGGGATTAATCCTTCAACGGGATGTGGAATGATGGTATTTGATTTGACAAGCATGGGGGAAAATAGTCTCCCTAACATCAGATTTTGATTCACGGTGTCTTCCACCGTTTATACTATGATTGACATTCAGATGATTCAAAAAGTTACTTATTTAGAGTTCTGACAAGATTTCTCATTCAATATCTTTTGTGTCGTTCAGGACATATCACACTCTATTATGATGCAGTTAATGAAACTTATTCATTGAGATTATAAGATCATTTAAACATATTATGGAAGACCGAGTGATTCCTGGTCCATCCAACACCTAGTATTTCAGGTATATGGCCACTTACGTCCATACGTACTTGGATCATATATGTGGATGAAATGTATAACAATACTATGTATATATTATTACAGTATAAAAATGTATATTATTCAGACTCTCATTTTAGAAATGATATGAAGATGGTATATTTGTCTTGGTGTCCTTTTAGAATATGAGCCGACTGATGTTTATTTATTAATTCAGTATTGTTTATATATTAATATTTCATTTATACTATTTTACAATATTTTCATGGACTGGATTTAGTTGTAGACACTATGGGTGGGAACATACTAGGAATTATAACTCACAGCCTAGTCAAGCTGCCATTACATTGGGTTACCCGAGTATACCTGATGTTCACAGAACCATGGAATCTTTCATGTTGATGATTACTTGTTTCTAGGAGTTAGCACCATAGGACCGGGATAGAGCTTAGGATGCTCATGGATATTGCCCATCATGGTTTTATTTTATTTCATTATTTTTTACTGTATTATATATTGTTTCATTATATATGAATATTGTTTTAGATTAGGTATCATCATTAGGACATGCATGATTATATGGTATATTGGCATTAACCATATTTTATAATCAGTTTATTTTATTCTTCCACTATTATGTAATTCATTTATTTCGGCTTCCACTATCGCAAACTTTATATTTCTAGATACATCATTTTGCTACTATTATATGTGGGTATAGTCTCCCTACTATAACTTCCATAGACAATCGGTCTTATTTGGAAACCATTGGCATACGTGGAAGAACTCTTGAGGCCATGTGACCCACTTTTCCATCTACCATATTTTGGATAGTTGGGTTGGGATGTTACTATTCAGAATTGATTTTATCCCATTCCCAATATTACCCATGCGTAGAAAATTAAAATTCTATAATAACTAAAAATGACAAAAAATTGTAACATCATATACTATTAACTAATGAAGCTATCGAAACAATATAGTCTTATTTTGGTGAGTTTTATATACATAATAACGATGAAAATAAAATCGTCCCACATTTAAATTTAACTATGGGAAGACTGAATATTTCATTGTATGAAAGGGATCCTTCTTAACTCATGGTGTGTTAGAACCTCATAGAGAAAAAGTGACGAATAAAATAGTTATTATTTAGTAAGATGTCTGACCAAACATCTATAATGAACATAATAATAATAAGTTTCAACATATGATATTCTTATATAGGTTATTAAGGATTCTCCACAAAAGTTACTACACTTAAGCATGTTTTTATAACACAAGAGTAAATGTAATGGTTGGTGTATGAATAACATGGATGCACATTCATCCCATATGTTTCATATTTTGAAATAATTTATTAAATTTTTTATTTAGTAGAGTATTTCTATAGTTATCAACATATTATTTATGAAATAATATACCAATTAAGCACAAAAATATAAAAAACTCAGGCAATAAAATATAACATATATTTATTATATTAATATATATAATTATATAATATCTCTTTAAATCTCCCACCATTATTATATATTTAATGGAATTGTTAAATTTTTAATATATTTAATCATATATAATAAATTTGAAAACAAATTCAAAAATCTATTATGAATATTTTCAAAACAATTTTTTTGGAATGTTATCATTAACATCACCTTGTATCACATCATATGTAATACCTTGTGAATACCCATCCAAATCAATTTGGAATAATCTATTATATTATTAGAGCATCTCTCTAAGTCAAAATAAATCCCCATTTAGTAAACAAAAATGCTTTCCCCAAAATAATTTATAGAAATGTAAACGAATATGAATCACTGGATCCATAAATGTAAGCAAGGAGTAACCTCTAGCAAAGCATCAAGGTCACTCATGCTACAAAGTGATTTTATGCGATCTCTATCAAAATAATGTATCCATATAAATATGTCCACCATTATAAATTTTGTGGAAAAGTTTAATTATCATATATCCCCTTTCTCCAGTACATCACGTTACCATGGGATATGATGCAAGAAAATCCCATAAATCCAACAATTGGTTCTCAATGCCCAGTTCATAGACTAAATGTAGCATCCCAGGTAAATGAAGAATAAGAAATATTTCATATTTATTAATATTTGTGAATTAAATATTAATTTTAATTTAAAGGGGTTTCTATGTTCGATAGCGTACCCGATACGCAACAGCGGGTTTCTTTGGAAACTTACATTGCACACTAATAATATAATATTATTATTTTAAATGGTAGTTAACTCCAAGCCATTGTAGTGGAGGGAATGAACAAAACTAACTACAATATGATTATATATGTTTGTTAAATGTATTTACATATATCCAATAAATGTTTGAGGCTTAAAATTTGAATGAATCTAAATTTAAGCATAATTTACATTAAAAGGCCGATTTATCGCCTTTTAATGGAGAACCCTTTTTAAATCTAGTTTTGGTCTCTTTAATACATTATAATTGACCAAATAAAAATATTAATTAGAATGGGGACATAAAATTTTACTTTGGGTAATTTTTTGGTATTTTTCTGATAATTTTCATTTTTTAATGAATAGTGAAAAATATTGTATTTTAATTCAAAAGTGCCTTTTAATCTAATTTATTTATATTTATAGATTATATTTTTAATTGGATTTAATGTGAAATTAAAATATATTTTTACCATTTAATTCAATTTTGATCATTGTAAGTAATTTAACTTTGAAATTGGACAAAAACAAGTATCAATCTTTTGATAGTTATTGTTTCTTAAAAACACGCTATTTTTTTTAACAGCGGGAATTAATATTTAAATTAATTAATGCCACTTTGATGTTTTGTATTTGGAAAAATATATATCAATTTTTAATTCTGAATATCAAATAATTCTTAGGCTAAATATTTCGTATTTTTACGAAAAACTTCTATTTTTTATTAATAGTGAAACCACTTAGTGGTAGTTAAAAATACTGACTTTTTCATTTAAATAAACTTTTACCACTTCTGTGTATTTAATTTCAAAAATCCGAATTACATGGTTGTTATCAAGAAGTAAAATGTGGTTCATTAAGATGAAATTTTTTTTTGGAGAATAGTAACTTTTGACATTTATTTACCGCGGTTAAAGGTAAATAAGGTAATTCATGGTTAAAAGTATATTATAATAATTAAAATTTACCTTAACACTTGTCCAAACCTTATTGGATGAGTCATGGAAAACCATGGGCATCATTGAGTCGATTTTGGGACCCCTTTGATCCACTTGGGAGTGAAAATGACAATTTAGATCAATTAATTTAAAGTAAAGGCAAAATAGACATAAACAAAAATCATTTAGTAATTAATTTGTATATAGTGTTATATAAGTTCAATTTGCGACTATAAATATTATTTGAAAATATAAAATGATTTCCAATATCATGGTATTTTTTTCATAATTTTTAGACATCAAATAAATTAAATTATTTATGACACAATAATTATGCGGTATTTACCTCATTAATAAATGATTTAAATAAATAAGATTATAATGATTAATTTATTATAAAAAACATGGCCAATTCTGATTGGATGATTTTATTTTGATTATGAGTCATCTTATCTTCGACCTTAATGAATTTTCGACCATTATAAACTGAATATAATTATATAATAAAATAATGTTTTCACACATTCCTAAAGAGCCCCTCCTCTCCCTTATAAAATGAGACCATTTCTATCCAATTCCTCACACCTCTCAAGCCATTTGGCTCGTCCAAACTCTGCCAAATTACACTCCATACATCCCTATCCTCCTTCTAGAAGCATTACCTTAGGTAGAAGGAACTTAATAAGTCCTTTGGTTCAAACCAAAGTGAGTTAGCCAAATTAAAGGTAATAGTTTCTCTTAATTAGGTTTCTTTTATTTTTCTTCTCCAATCCATAAACTATTTTTATTTCCATTCTTTTGTAACAAAACAAATATCCTCAATATACTCTAATTCTTCTAGGAGAAGTATTCAAAATACACTTACAAACACCTCAATCTAATGGATGAAGAACATAATGTTTCTGTGGATGGAAAACTAACGCCTCACGAAATGATGATTGTTCAATTATATCTTACCGCCTATCATGGTGGCCATTATGATGGCACTATATTTATATATGATATATATTTTGTTTATGACTTCTTTATGCATCTGTACTTCCCAATTACATCAAACCTTTATGGTTTCCATAGTGGGTAAATACAATAATCTCATTCGAGGAAGTGCGGACTACCTACCCCTCAAAGTGACGTGACTTGTTAATGCCTTATGTGGGATGTATAAAGGATAGAGTTAATGATATTATATATGATATTATACTGTAATTATAATATACCTATGTATCATTATGTTTTATTTCCATTAAAAAAAAGAAATAGAAGTGAAAGTAGCATTCATGCGTACGTACAGCTTACTGTCTCCATGAACGGCGCATTTCATTTCGTACCTCCAAATGTTATGTACTATTATAAAAACATGTATCTATTGGATATATATGATATATATGATATCCAAATCATGAATAGAATTCTGGATATAATGAACCTTTGACCATATGGACAACCTGTAAATATAAGTTGTTTATTTTTACTCAAGTACCAAATATCAACAAATTGAAAGTTATTAACATAAATGATTGAATAATGATTATAAAATGTTAATAAGTTTTATAGAAGGAATAATAAACATGAAAAAGGTTCTTAATCAAGTAGAAATTAACTTTAGTTTATTATTCAGGAGATTAAATAATGATCGAGTCAAGTCGGACGTGAGGTAAGGGACTTTGTATCAATCTCCTTTCATTGAGGAATACTTTGTTTTAATACAAGACTTTCATTTATACACTTTATAAACACCCATGATTTTTCATTGGGAATATTTGTCTACAACGCGTTTTACTAAATGAAAAAAAGGAATTTTTATTTTAACATAAGCGGTGACAACGACATATCCGCCGCCGTGAGTAATATTTGATCTTTGGCTTCCTTTACAAGACGGAATGTTTTTAAAGGAAAAAATAAATACCATATTCTCTTTTTACGTATTTGGTATTGAAAATGATTAAGAGAATGGATTTATTATTTCAATATCTTGAAATGATATTTTATTATTGCAATGTGGAAATGTTATCTTTCCTTTATTCTAATGTAATGTGTTATGATCATGTTATGGTTCTTGGGCATTATTTATGTATACGGGTGGTTTCGTGATAAACCTACGGCGAGTGAGCCCAAGATAGCTCTCCAATGCATTGGATAACGTGACGGAGGTAAACGTGAATGTTTCTCCTAAGAGATTTAGGGAATATAATGTGATGGGTATTCCAAAGTAACTCCCTATGTAGTTGTGATAGCTACAATGTAAGTATGTTATGGATGCAGTAAGTTACCTTTATGATTTATGATTTATATGTGTCATTCATAAATCTTATGATTTCATGAGGTAAGAAAAATAGTTCATGTTTTGTATGTATTTATGAACAATTGTTTTCGTTCTCTGTTTTATAACCCTTTATGAGATTTTTATGCTCATCCCATGTTTTGAAATGTTTTCACAGGACATAAAGATGAATAAGGTTAAGGATGTGATCATGGAAATTCATGCTATCTAAAAAATGGAACTGGACATGACTCTTTTTTTATGAGTTTTTATTTTATGAAAAAATGGAATCTGTGTAGAAATGTCTACCTTGTAATATTTTGAGATGTAATAGTTATGTCCTAATTCTCTAATACTCTTAACCTGAAAAGATCTTGAATGTGAATTATTCATTTAATTCAATATTATTTAATGTTTACAGATGTGTCCTTATAGTTTGTATCAACGGTCGGTTTATACTAATTTATGAGTTAGGGTACTGTTAAATCAATATCCATAAATAAATTTATGTTAATATTGATATCATATAGCATTTACAGAATACCATGTTGCTTCACCTAAGATATTTCTATGTTCATAATGGTTTTCCACAAAGGAAATAGGGTAGCTATGTTGGGAAGTCATGAAGAGGAAGACAACCTTCCAAATCAACAACCTGAGATGGTGAAAATTAGAACTGAATGGTTTTTTGCAGTGATGGAAAAATTGAATCAGGCGATATTCGGTGGTGGTATCCATGTATGAGATCATCCAGATCAACCACAGAGGAACATGTCAGTAGTAGAGCATTTCATAGGGCAACATCCCCCCATCATTCAGAGGATCATATGACCTTGTGCTAGCTGAATAGTGGATTAATGCACTGGAGAAGATTTTTGATGTCATGGGTTGTTCAGAACATCAAAAGGTTAGTTTTGCAGTTTACCGTTTTGAAGGTGAAGCTGATCAGTGGTGGTCGATGGTGAAAAATATCCGGGATAGTGAGGATATTGATGCTCTTGATTTGGGATGAATTAAAAGGTATGTTTCTTGAGAAATATTTTTCTAATGTGGTTAGTCTTAGGATAGAAAAACAATTCCTGGAATTGGGGCAGGAGGATAACTCAGTGGCTGCTTATGAAAAAACATTCATTCGACTGGCAAGGTGTGCTCCAAATTTCATACGAGATCTTGATAGTAAAATCAACCTTTTTTCTCAGGATTAATTATAAGGCCCCAGCCTTAAACCTTACTTAATCTTGAGTTATTACAAGATTACACATTGAGGATCTTTTTAGGTTTAGAGTTTTAGAGAATTAGATCATGAAACTTGCATTACATTCCACATTTAAACAAAGTGGTTACATAAAAGACATTATTCATTCTTCCCATCAACGGAAACATATTTAAAATATAACACAGATTCTTTCTTGACACATCCTTGACATTATCATCACATCATGTACCTTTCCCTTGACCTATGAAAAACATTTCAACAACTTGGGATGAGCATAAAAAGCTCAGTAAGAGTTATAAAAATATGGAAAGGAAATATGAGTTCATATATACATTAGAATGAAATCACACTTTACCCATAAAACATAGGCATATCAAATCATGAATAAATCATAGAAAACATAAGACATAAAGGTAACTTGAGGCATTCATAACATTCTTACTTAGGGAGTAACCCTCTTAGTTACGTTTGGAATACCCATCACAGTATATTCCCGAAATCTCTTCGGAGAAACCTTAATGTTTCACTCCTTCGCGTTACCCAATGCATTGGAGAGCTATGTCGGGCTCACCCGCCCTTAGTTTATCACGGAACCACCTGTTTTCATAACAATGCCCAAGAACCATAACATAAATGTATCACATAAAACATGCATAAAGGAAACATAACATTTCCACATTTCAATCACAATATAACATTTTAGGATATTTAAATAATGAATCCATTCAAAAAGAAACCATTTCCAAAACCATTTAAAACATTTAATAAAGATATTTTTGAATTAAAGTGTCCCATACCACCTTGAAGCTTAAAATTTTAAACCACTAATATCCATATAAATAAATCCTTAAAACCATTTTGAAAACATGGATATTAATAAGAACAAATAATTAAAACATTTAAAACGATATTTTGGTTAAAGGGGTTTTACCAAAATTAGAGACACTTGAATACAATAATCGAGGAATAACATTTAGTCAGAATTTTATAATATCATGAGAATAAAAGGATTCATGATATAATACTCCAAAGGACAGTATATACACAATATAAGAGTGAATTGGTGCATAACAACAATGAGCCCTCAATAGAAATGTCAAATGTGATGAAATCCCTTATAAAGAAGGTATCCTTAAATTAAGGACAAATAAATCTCAAAAAATATGTGTGACAAATATATATACACCCAATAGAAGTGGATATTAAGTATAAAACAATAAAAGGTCATTCACACATATTCAATGGATGACATATTCAATGACTACAAGTTGAACCCAAAGAAATCGAAATTGGGTTAAAAAGTTCCCTTCACAGCCTAACGGCATCACATCAAAATGAGTTGATGAGAGATAAAAAGTGTATCTCATCACTTGGACATAAAATTTACATCAATAAGGATTTATGAGAACATATCCCAACATAAAAATATGTAAATTAAAAGACCCAATAAAAGAAGTCTTTTAAAAAAGACGAGGGTGAAAGGTTCCCTTACCGACTTGGGTATCTTTCAAAACATACACCCCATGAAAGAAAGACAATAGGTCATTGATGTAAATACTCATAAACGAAATTATATTACACAAAGAGTAGAATAATGGTCTGTACATACACCACTCAATGGAATTATTGGCAAATGTAGCATAAATCTCACGGGAATAAAAGTGAGATGAAAAATCCCTCACGAAAACTCGGCAGCCTAACGGCGCCACATAAAACTTCCGAATATGGATTGATGAGATAAAATAGGGTATCTCATCACATTACAATATAATGTACAGCAAGAGGAATATAAAAGAACATCCCCCAACATTACAAATAGGAGCTTAATAGAAGTGACATAAACGAGAGTACTTAAAAAGAAAGAGAGAAGTTAGATCTCTTACGAAAGTTCGGCAGCCTAACGGCGCCAATCAAAACTTCCAAAATGGATTGATGAGAGAGAATAGGGTCTCTCATCACATGAACATAAAAATTACAGTATGATTAATATAAAAGATCATCCCAATAACAAGAAAGATGAGCTTTAAAAGGAATGACATAAAAGAGTGTACTTAAAAAGAAAGAGAGGAGTAAGATCCCTTACCTCGGGTCCGACTTGACTCGATCGTTCTTTAATCTCCTGAATAATAAACTTGAGTTAATTTATACTTAATTAAGAACCCTTTTCAAGTTCATTATTCCTTTTATATCACTTATTACCATGTCATGAACATTATGTAATCATTTAAGTTAATAATATTTGTTTTGCTGATATTTGGTTCTTAAGTCGAAAGTGGACTTCTTACAATTAGTTGTTGTTCATGTGAAAAATGTTTATTATGTCCAGAATTGTATTCATGATGTAGATATAATATATTTCATATATATATATCCAGTACATGCATGAATTTATAACATTACATAATCATTTAGAGGTAAGAAATGAAATGCACCGTTCATGGAGACGGTAAGCCGTATGTACGCATGAACGCTACTTTCATTTCTATTTCGTATTTTATAGAATGGAATAATAATGATATAAAGGTATATTATAATTCCAGTATAATATCATATATAATATCATATTTCTATCCTTTATACATCCCACATATGGTATTTAACGAATCAAATCACTTTGAGGGGGCGGTAGTCCGCACTTCCTTAAATGAAGATATCGCGTATACCCATAATGGAAGCCATAAAGGTAAGACAAAAATAAAAAATACAGAAGCATAAATAAAACATAAACATATTATATATCATATATAAAAATAGTGACATCATAATGGCCACCTTTGAAGGTGTTAAATGAGTATTGAACAATCATCGTTTTGGGAGGCAGAATTTCACCATCCACGGAAACCGTATGTTCTTTAACCATTTGATGTAGTTGTGTGAGAGTGTAGCTCGAATAAATCTTATAACAACATCCTAGTATATTGAAGATACTGGTGTTGTTACAAAATAAGTAAATAAAAAGATTTTAGGGGGTTGGAGAAGCAAAATAAAACAAATGTACATGAGAGAATGAATTACCTTTAAAAGTGTAACTCCTTTTGATTTGAGCATAAAGGCTTCCTCTGAAAGGATTATTCCCAAAGGGAATACTCTAGGATGAGGAGAGGGATGTGGAGAGAGTAAATGGGCAGGGGTTGGCCGAGCCAAAGGCTTGAGGAGTGTGTGAAATGAGGTAGAGGTGGGGGCCTTTTATAAGAGGAGAGGAGGGTCACTTTTGGAAAGTAAGAAGTATTACTTTATTTGAAATTGTGTTTCGGTTTTAAAAGGTACCAAATTGATATAATTCGTGGATAAGGTGATAAGTCTTCTAAATAAACTCATACAATAAGTTTTGGACATGTTTAGTTCATATATTTTACATTATCTTTCCATTTTATTTAAATCGTCAAATAATGATGTCATCGCTGCATCATTATTATGTCATAAATAATTTAATTTATTTAATGTCTAAAAATTATAAAAAAAATACTATGATGTAGTAAATCGTTTTATCTTTCCAATGACTATTTATAATCAAAAGTTGGACCTGTGTAACCCTACTTAAAAATTGTTTTAGTAAAACAACTCATGTTTGTGTCAATTTTATTTTAACATTAAATAAAAAGTTATTTATGTCATTTCCCAACCAAAGTGTCTCCATGGGGTCCCCAAGTTCTCCCATGGCTTGTCTTTGTCGGCCATGACTCACCCAATAGGTGTAGGACAAGTGTCATGGTGTTTTCACATTCTTATAATATCATTTTTACCTTAAATTACACTAATTATCTCTAATCGCGATTAAGAACTTAATAAGTTACTATTCACCAAAAAATTATTATAATATCATTGAACCACATTTTACTTCTTAATGACAACCATGTATGTAGGATTTTTGAAATTCAAAACACAATGATGGCAAAATTTCATTTAAACGGAAAATCAGCTTTTATAAGTACCACTTAGTGGTTTCACTATTCATCAAAAATTGAAGTTTTTCAGAAAAATCCCAAAAATTCACCCTGAGCTATATTTGATATTCCGAATTCAAAAATGAAGTCCGTTTTAAAAAATTCAAAACATATTAGTCACATTAATTAATTTAATAATTAATTCCCGCTGTCAGAGCAAATAGCGTGTTTTTTTAAAACAATAAGTATCAAAAGATTGACACTAGTTTAAGTCTGATTTCAAAGTGAAATTAATTCCAACGACCACTATTGGATATAATGGTAAAAATATTTTATAATTTCACTTTAAAACCAATTCAAAATATTATCTAATCATATAAATAAATTAGATTAAAAAGAGGTTTTGAATTAAAACACAACATTCAATACTATTCATTAAAAAAGGACTTTATCGGAAAAATACCAAAAAATTACACAAAGTAAAATTTGATGTCCCGATTCTTAATAAGAGTTTTATTTGGTCCAAAAGAATGTATAAGAGTGATCAAAACTATATTTAATGACAGCTCTCCATTAAAAGGTGATAAGTGAACCTTTAGTGAAAACTAGGGCATATACACCTAAAATTTAATTCTTTCCATATTTTAAGCCTTTAGCTTTTATTGGATAAATGTAAAAACATTAAAAAGCATATATAATCATATTTTATTTATTTCTATCCATTCCCGCCAATACAACGGCTACATGTTAACTACCATTTGAAATAATATTATTTTATTATTAGAGTGCAACGTAAGATTCCCAAGAAACATGTTGTTGCGTGTTGGGTACGCCATCGAGCATAGCGTCCCCTTTAAAGTCATATTAATATTTTATTCACAAATATGGATAAATATGAAAATTTCATATTCATTATTTACCTGGGGTGTTACATCCTTCCCCCCTTTTGGGAATTGCGTCCTCGCAATTTTAAAATTGCGCTTGGAAACATCCTTGAAAGTCCCACATCGGAACAAAAGTCGGTAAAACAAACACTTTAAAATAACGAAAGATAAGTACAAAGGTCACCCGAGTTAACCCATATTAGGATTCCAAGTATGAAAACATGGACATGGAGGAGAAAACAACGGTTCATGTTCTCATGGAGAGTGATAGAAAACATGTTTAGGAGAAAGTTAACCATGAGAAAATCACAAACTTGTGATGGGTTAAACGGTATTCGATTCCCCAGTAGGAAAAGTTAATAGACAACATTTTTGTTTTAAGTTACTTTTTATTGAGGAATTTATTCATAAGTAAGCATAATCACTTATCATGTTGACTTTCAACTTTTACTAGATTCCTTAGTCCAACTCATATTTTTTCCAAAAGATGAGTATTTAGGGAGACTTGTTCGCATTAAGAGTACTATAATCAACTTCTAGAGAATCACCTAATCCCCAAAAGAGAACTATATACATCCCATGTCTTTAGGCTTTAACCAAAACCAAAACCAGAAAGGTTAGTACAAGGTCAGATAATCCAGAAAAGGATAACCCTTTATAAAAAGAAAATCTATTCTTAATCTCCAAAATTTTTCCAACAAAACCCAAAGTTCAACGAGGACCATTTGTCCATAAAATTCTTCAAAGTAAACCAAACTAACATTGAAACCCAAATATTTGAAGGATTTAGTCACATAGTCTACAAAGTTAAATCGTAACATTTATCTCCAAACAACATCAGTTGCTCCTAAAGTCTCGTATTGAAAAGTAATTAACCTAATCACATATCCTCCATGATAGGTTAACCATTTTCATAAATAACCCAAAATCAATTTACTCTTAATTCATAAAATCATATAACTAAAAAGAATCAGTCAAACTAACTAGGGACTTCACGAATTCCAGTGGTAGGCGATAAATACCAGTCGCACTTTGGTTGTGGGTTCGATTCTCACGGCTTTGTCCGACGCGACGGGTTGTCACACGGTCTGCGTGTTGTCCTTTTTCCAAAACTATATAATTCTTAAAACATTCCCCAAAATGAGATAAAATCTTCAAGAATAATCATAACATATTTTAACCTCAAGTTTATCTCATTCCTTTCATTTTCCATCATATCATAGAGTAACCCATAATTACCTAAAAATTACGGATCATATAAACCCTAATGGTTACCTTAATAATTATTACCTGAATTTCCACATCGAGTTGGCCATCTCGTACATGATGAATTAGAGAACTCACCAAGGTTGAAGTGGTTGATCATGACTCCTTGATATTTGGTTTAGAACAACCACGAGTTTCCTCATTGAATCCTCCATTTTATCTAGTATCTTAATCAGAGAACCACCACAGTTTCCTTCAAACCTGTTGTCTCTTTGGTGCCTGCTAGATCCATCCATTCACTAAAAATAGAAATGTCAGTGTGAGTATATCAACAAAACCATCATGTACTAATGAGGAAGGTAAACACTAAGATACACTTACTCATTCACTTTATCTAAAACTAGGACTCTTTCTGAAATCCTAACCATTATGGTAATGTCACTTATGCTTAAAGAATACCCTAACCTCTAAAGTTATCTAAACCGACCTTTGATACCAACTATAAGGCCCCAGCCTTAAACCTTACTTAATCTTGAGTTATTACAAGATTACACATTGAGGATCTTTTTAGGTTTAGAGTTTTAGAGAATTAGATCATGAAACTTGCATTACATTCCACATTTAAACAAAGTGGTTACATAAAAGACAGTATTCATTCTTCCCATCAACGGAAACATATTTAAAATATAACACAGATTCTTTCTTGACACATCCTTGACACTATCATCACATCATGTACCTTTCCCTTGACCTGTGAAAAACATTTCAAAAACTTGGGATGAGCATAAAAAGCTCAGTAAGAGTTATAAAAATATGGAAAGGAAACATGATTTCATATATACATTAGAATGAAATCACACTTTACCCATAAAACATAGGCATACCAAATCATGAATAAATCATAGAAAACATAAGACATAAAGGTAACTTGGGGCATTCATAACATTCTTACTTAGGGAGTAACCCTCTTAGTTACGTTTGGAATACCCATCACAGTATATTCCCTAAATCTCTTCGGAGAAACCTTAACGTTTCACTCCTTCGCGTTACCCAATGCATTGGAGAGCTATATCGGGCTCACCCGCCCTTAGTTTATCACGGAACCACCCGTTTTCATAAAAATACCCAAGAACCATAACATAAATGTATCACATAAAACATGCATAAAGGAAACATAAAATTTCCACATTTCAATCACAATATAACATTTTAGGATATTGAAATAATGAATCCATTCAAAAAGAAACCATTTCCAAAACCATTTAAAACATTTAATAAAGATATTTTTGAATAAAAGTGTCCCATACCACCTTGAAGCTTAAAATTTTAAACCACTAATATCCATATAAATAAATCCTTAAAACCATTTTGAAAACATGGATATTAATAAGAACAAATAATTAAAACATTTAAAACGATATTTTGGTTAAAGGGGTTTTACCAAAATTAGAGACACTTGAATACAATAATCGAGGAATAACATTTAGTCAGATTTTTATAATATCATGAGAATATAAGGATTCATGATATAATACTCCAAAGGACAGTATATACACCATATAAGAGTGAATTGGTGCATAACAACAATGAGCCCTCAATAGAAATGTCAAATGTGATGAAATCCCTTATAAAGAAGGTATCCTTAAATTAAGGACAAATAAATCTCAAAAAATATGTGTGACAAATATATATACACCCAATATAAGTGGATATTAAGTGTAAAACAATAAAAGGTCATTCACACATATTCAATGGATGACATATTCAATGACTACAAGTTGAACCCAAAGAAATCGAAATTGGGTTAAAAAGTTCCCTTGACAGCCTAACGACATCACATCAAAATGAGTTGATGAGAGATAAAAAGTGTATCTAATCACTTGGACATAAAATTTACATCAATAAGGATCTATGAGAACATGTCCCAACATAAAAATATGTAAATTAAAAGACCCAATAAAATAAGTCTTTTAAAAAAGAGGAGGGTGAAAGGTTCCCTTACCGACTTGGGTATCTTTCAAAACATACACCCCATGAAAGAAAGACAATAGGTCATTGATGTAAATACTCATAAACGAAAGTATATTACACAAAGAGTAGAATAATGGGCAGTACATACACCACTCAATGTAATTTGTGGCAAATGTAGCATAAATCTCACGGGAATAAAAGTGAGATGAAAAATCCCTCACGAAAACTCGGCAGCCTAACGGCGCCACATAAAACATCCGAATATGGATCGATGAGATCAAATAGGGTATCTCATCACATTACAATATAATGTAAAGCAAGAGGAATATAAAAGAACATCCCCCAACATTACAAATAGGAGCTTAAAAGAAGTGACATAAAGGAGAGTACTTAAAAAGAAAGAGAGAAGTTAGATCTCTTACGAAAGTTCGGCAGCCTAACGGCGCCGATCAAAACTTCCAAAATGGATTGATGAGAGAGAATAGGGTCTATCATCACATGAACATTAAAATTACGGTAGGATTAATATAAAATATCATCCCAATAACAAGAAATATGAGCTTTAAAAGGAATGACATAAAAGAGTGTACTTAAAAAGAAAGAGAGGAGTAAGATCCCTTACCTCGGGTCCGACTTGACTCGATCGTTCTTTAATCCCCTGAATAATAAACTTGAGTTAATTTCTACTTCATTAATAACCCTTTTCAAGTTCATTATTCCTTTTATATCACTTATTACCATGTCATAAACATTATGTAATCATTTATGTTAATAATATTTGTTTTGCCGATATTTGGTTCTTAAGTCGAAAGTGGACTTCTTACAATTACTTGTTGTTCATGTGGAAAAATGTTTATTATGTCCAGAATTGTATTCATGATGTAGATATAATATATTTCATATATATATCCCGTACATGCATGAATTTATTACATTACATAATCATTTAGAGGTAAGAAATGAAATGCACCGTTCATGGAGACGGTAAGCCGTACGTACGCATGAACGCTACTTTCATTTCTATTTCGTATTTTATAGAATGGAATAATAATGATATAAAGGTATATTATAATTCCAGTATAATATCATATATAATATCATATATCCATCCTTTATACATCCCACATATGGTATTTAACGAATCAAATCACTTTGAGGGGGCGGTAGTCCACACTTTCTTAAATGAAGATATCGCGTATACCCATAATGGAAGCCATAAAGGTAAGACAAAAATGAAAAATACAGAAGCATAAATAAAACATAAACATATTATATATCATATATAAAAATAGTGACATCATAATGTCCACCTTTGAAGGTGTTAAATGAGGATTGAACAATCATCGTTTCAGGAGGCAGAATTTCACCATCCACGGAAACCGTATGTTCTTTAACCATTTGATGTAGTTGTGTGAGAGTGTAGCTCGAATAAATCTTATAAAAACATCCTAGTATATTTAAGATACTGGTGTTGTTACAAAAGAAGTAAATAAAAAGAGTTTAGGGGGTTGGAGATGCAAAATAAAACAAATGAACATGAGAGAATGACTTACCTTTAAAAGTGTAACTCCTTTTGATTTTAGCATAAAGGCTTCCTTTGAAAGGATTCTGCCCAAAGGGAATACTTTAGGATGAGTAGAGGGATGTGGAGACAGTAAATGGGCAGGGGTTGGCCGAGCCAAAGGCTTTAGGAGTGTGTGAAATGAGGTAGAGGTGGGGGCCTTTTATAAGAGGAGTGGTGGGTCACTTTTGGAAAGTAAGAAATATTAATTTATTTGAAAATGTGTTTCGGTTTTAAAAGGTCCCACATTGATATAATTCGTGGATAAGGTGATAAGGCTTCGGAATCAACTCATCCAATAAGTTTTGGACATGTGTAGTTCATCGATTTTACATTATCATTCCATTTTATTTAAATCGTCAAATAATGATGTCATCGCTGCATCATTATTATGTCATAAATAATTTAATTTATTTAATGTCTAAAAATTATAAAAAAAATACTATGATGTAGGAAATCTTTTTATCTTTCCAATGAATATTTATAATCAAAATTGTGACCTGTGTAACCCTACTTAAAAATTGTTTTAGTAAAACAACTCATGTTTGTGTCAATTTAATTTTAACATTAAATAAAAAGTTATTTATGTCATTTCCCAACCAAAGTGTCTCCATGGGGTCCCCAAGTTGGCACATGGCTTGTCTTGGTCGGCCATGACTCACCCAATAGGTGTAGGACAAGTGTCATGGTGTTTTCACATTCTTATAATATCATTTTTACCTTAAATTACACTAATTACCTCTAATCGCGATTAAGAACTTAATAAGTTACTATTCACCAAAAAAATTATTATAATCTCATTGAACCACATTTTACTTCTTAATGACAACCATGTATGTCGGATTTTTGAAATTCAAAACACAATGATGGAAAAATTTCATTTAAACGGAAAATCAGCTTTTATAAGTACCACTTAGTGGTTTCACTATTCATCAAAAATTGAAGTTTTTCATAAAAATCCCAAAAATTCACCCTGAGCTATATTTGATATTACGAATTCAAAAATGAAGTCCGTTTTAAAAAATTCAAAACATATTAGTCACATTAATTAATTTAATAATTAATTCCCGCTGTCAGAGCAAATAGCGTGTTTTTTTAAAACAATAAGTATCAAAAGATTGACACTCGTTTAAGTCTGATTTCAAAGTGAAATTAATTCCAACGACCACTATTGGATTTAATGGTAAAAATATTTTATAATTTCACTTTAAAACCAATTCAAAATATTATCTAATCATATAAATAAATTAGATTAAAAAGAGGTTTTGAATTAAAACACAACATTCTACACTATTCATTAAAAAATGAACTTTATCGGAAAAATACCAAAAAATTACACAAAGTAAAATTTGATGTCCCGATTCTTAATAAAAATTTTATTTGGTCCAAAAGAATCTATAAGAGTGATCAAAACTATATTTAATGACAGCTCTCCATTAAAAGGTGATAAGTGAACCTTTAGTGAAAACTAGGGCATATACACCTAAAATTTAATTCTTTCTGTATTTTAAGCCTTTAGCTTTTATTGGATAAATGTAAAAACATTAAAAAAACATATATAATCATATTTTAGTTATTTATATCCATTCCCACCAATACAACGGCTACATGTTAACTACCATTTGAAATATTATTATTTTATTATTAGAGTGCAACGTAAGATTCCCAAGAAACTCGTTGTTGCGTGTTGGGTACGCCATCGAGCATAGCATCCCCTTTAAAGTCATATTAATATTTTATTCACAAATATGGATAAATATGAAAATTTCATATTCATTATTTACCTGGGGTGTTACATCCTTCCCCCCTTTTGGGAATTGCGTCCTCGAAATTTTAAAATTGCGCTTGGAAACATCCTTGAAAGTCCCACATCGGAACAAAAGTCGGTAAAACAAACACTTTAAAATAAAGAAAGATAAGTACAAAGGTCACCCGAGTTAACCCATACTAGGATTCCAAGTATGAAAACATGGACATGGAGGAGAAAACATAGGTTCATGTTCTCATGGAGAGTGATAGAAAACATGTTTAGGATAAAGTTAACCATGAGAAAATCACAAACTTGTGATTGGTTAAACGGTATTCGATTCCCCAGTAGAAAAATTTAATAGACAACATTTTTGTTTTAAGTTACTTTTTATTGAGGAATTTATTCATAAGGAAGCATAATCACTTATCATGTTGACTTTCAACTTTTACTAGATTCCTTAGTCCAACTCATATTTTTTCCAAAAGACGAGTATTTAGGGAGACCTGTTCGCATTAAGAGTACTATAATAAACTTCTAGAGATTCACCTAATCCCCAAAAGAGAACTATATACATCCCATGTCTTTAGGCTTTAACCAAAACCAAAACCAGAAAGGTTAGTACAAGGTCAGATAATCCAGAAAAGGATAACCCTTTATAAAAAGAAAATCTATTCTTAATCTCCAAAATTTTTCCAACAAAACCCAAAGTTCAACGAGGACCATTTGTCCATAAAATTCTTCAAAGTAAACCAAAATAACATTGAAACCCAAATATTTGAAGGATTTAGTCACATAGACTACCAAGTTAAATCGTAACATTTATCTCCAAACAACATCAGTTGCTCCTAAAGTCTCGTATTGAAAAGTAATTAACCTAATCACATATCCTCCATGATAGGTTAACCATTTTCATAAATAACCCAAAATCAATTTACTCTTAATTCATAAAATCATATAACTAAAAAGAATTAGTCAAACTAACTAGGGACTTCACGTAGTCCAGTGGTAGGCGATAAATACCAGTCGCACTTTGGTTGTGGGTTCGATTCTCACGGCTTTGTCCGACGCGACGGGTTGTCACACTGTCTGCGTGTGGTCCTTTTTCCAAAACTATATAATTCTTAAAACATTCCCCAAAATGAGATAAAATCTTCAAGAATAATCATAAAATATTTTAACCTCATGTTTATCTCATTCCTTTCATTTTCCATCATATCATAGAGTAACCCATAATTACCTAAAAATTACGGATCATATAAACCCTAATGGTTACCTTAATAATTATTACCTGAATTTCCACATCAAGTTGGCCATCTCGTACATGATGCATTAGAGAACTCACCAAGGTTGAAGTGGTTGATCATGACTCCTTGATATTTGGTTTAGAACAACCACGAGTTTCCTCATTGAATCCTCCATTTTATCTAGTATCTTAATCAGAGAACCACCACAGTTTCCTTCAAACCTGTTGTCTCTTTGGTGCCTTCTAGATCCATCCATTCACTAAAAATAGAAATGTCAGTGTGAGTATATCAACAAAACCATCATGTACTAATGAGGAAGGTAAACACTAAGATACACTTACTCATTCACTTTATCTAAAACTAGGACTCTTTCTGAAATCCTAACCATTATGGTAATGTCACTTATGCTTAAAGAATACCCTAAGCTCAAAAGTTTTCTAAACCGACCATTGATACCAACTATAAGGCCCCATCCTTAAACCTTACTTAATCTTGAGTTATTACAAGATTACACATTGAGGATCTTTTTAGGTTTAGAGTTTTAGAGAATTAGATCATGAAACTTGCATTACATTCAACATTTAAACAAAGTGGTTACATAAAAGACAGTATTCATTCTTCCCATCAACGGAAACATATTTAAAATATAACACAGATTCATTCTTGACAGATCCTTGACACTATCATCACATCATGTACCTTTCCCTTGACCTGTGAAAAACATTTCAAAAACTTGGGATGAGCATAAAAAGCTCAGTAAGAGTTATAAAAATATGGAAAGGAAACATGAGTTCATATATACATTAGAATGAAATCACACTTTACCCATAAAACATAGGCATATCAAATCATGAATAAATCATAGAAAACATAAGACATAAAGGTAACTTGGGGCATTCATAACATTCTTACTTAGGGAGTAACCCTCTTAGTTACGTTTGGAATACCCATCACAGTATATTCCCTAAATCTCTTCGGAGAAACCTTAACGTTTCACTCCTTCGCGTTACCCAATGCATTGGAGAGCTATATCGGGCTCACCCTCCCTTAGTTTATCACGGAACCACCAGTTTTCATAACAATGCCCAAGAACCATAACATAAATGTATCACATAAAACATGCATAAAGGAAACATAACATTTCCACATTTCAATCACAATATAACATTTTAGGATATTGAAACAATGAATCCATTCAAAAAGAAACCATTTCCAAAACCATTTAAAACATTTAATAAAGATATTTTTGAATAAAAGTGTCCCATACCACCTTGAAGCTTAAAATTTTAAACCACTAATATCCATATAAATAAATCCTTAAAACCATTTTGAAAACATGGATATTAATAAGAAGAAATAATTAAAACATTTAAAACGATATTTTGGTTAAAGGGGTTTTACCAAAATTAGAGACACTTGAATACAATAATCGAGGAATAACATTTAGTCAGAATTTTATAATATCATGAGAATAAAAGGATTCATGATATAATACTCCAAAGGACAGTATATACACCATATAATAGTGAATTGGTTCATAACAACAATGAGCCCTCAATAGAAATGTCAAATGTGATGAAATCCCTTATAAAGAAGGTATCCTTAAATTAAGGACAAATAAATATCAAAAACTATGTGTGACAAATATATATACACCCAATATAAGTGGATATTAAGTGTAAAACAATAAAAGGTCATTCACACATATTCAATGGATGACATATTCAATGACTACAAGTTGAACCCAATGAAATCGAAATTGGGTTAAAAAGGTCCCTTGACAGCCTAACGGCATCACATAAAAATGAGTTGATGAGAGATAAAAAGTGTATCTCATCACTTGGACATAAAATTTACATCAATAAGGATGTATGAGAACATGTCCCAACATAAATATATGTAAATTAAAAGACCCAATAAAATAAGTCTTTTAAAAAAGAGGAGGGTGAAAGGTTCCCTTACCGACTTGGGTATCTTTCAAAACATACACCCCATGAAAGAAAGACAATAGGTCATTGATGTAAATACTCATAAACTAAAGTATATTACACAAATAGTAGAATAATGGGAAGTACATACACCACTAAATGTAATTTGTGGCAAATGTAGCATAAATCTCACGGGAATAAAAGTGAGATGAAAAATCCCTCACGAAAACTTGGCAGCCTAACGGCGCCACATAAAACATCCGAATATGGATTGATGAGATCAAATAGGGTATCTCATCACATTAAAATATAATGTACAGCAAGAGGAATATAAAATAACATCCCCCAACATTACAAATAGGATCTTAAAAGAAGTGACATAAAGGAGAGTACTTAAAAAGAAAGAGAAAAGTTAGATCTCTTACGAAAGTTCGGCAGCCTAACGGCGCCGATCAAAACTTCCAAAATGGATTGATGAGAGAGAATAGGGTCTCTCATCACATGAACTAAAAAATTACAGTAGGATTAATATAAAATATCATCCCAATAACAAGAAATATGAGCTTTAAAAGGAATGACATAAAAGAGTGTACTTAAAAAGAAAGAGAGGAGTAAGATCCCTTACCTCGGGTCCGACTTGACTCGATCGTTATTTAATCTCCTGAATAATAAACTTGAGTTAATTTCTACTTCATTAAGAACCCTTTTCAAGTTAATTATTCCTTTTATATCACTTATTACCATGTCATAAACATTATGTAATCATTTAAGTTAATAATATTTGTTTTGCCGATATTTGGTTCTTAAGTCGAAAGTGGACTTCTTATAATTACTTGTTGTTCATGTGGAAAAATGTTTATTATGTAAAGAATTGTATTCATTATGTAGATATAATATATTTCATATATATATCCAGTACATGCATGAATTTATAACATTACATAATCATTTAGATGTAAGAAATGAAATGCACCGTTCATGGAGACGGTAAGCCGTACGTACGCATGAACGCTACTTTCATTTCTATTTCGTATTTTATAGAATGGAATAATAATTATATAAAGGTATATTATAATTCCAGTATAATATCATATATAATATCATATATCCATCCTTTATACATCCCACATATGGTATTTAACGAATCAAATCACTTTGAGGGGGCGGTAGTCCGCCCTTTCTTAAATGAAGATATCGCGTATACCCATAATGGAAGCCATAAAGGTAAGACAAAAATGAAAAATACAGAAGCATAAATAAAACATAAACATATTATATATCATATATAAAAATAGTGACATCATAATGGCCACCTTTGAAGGTGTTAAATGAGTATTGAACAATCATCGTTTCGGGAGGCAGAATTTCACCATCCACGGAAACCGTATGTTCTTTAACCATTTGATGTAGTTGTGTGGGAGTGTAGCTCGAATAAATATTATAAAAACATCCTAGAATATTGAAGATACTGGTGTTGTTACAAAATAAGTAAATAAAAATAGTTTAGGGGGTTGGAGAAGCAAAATAAAACAAATGAACATGAGAGAATGAATTACCTTTAAAAGTGTAACTCCTTTTGATTTGAGCATAAAGGCTTCCTTTGAAAGGATTATTCCCAAAGGGAATACTCTAGGATTAGGAGAGGGATGTGGAGAGAGTAAATGGGCAGGGTTTGGCCAAGCCAAAGGTTTGAGGAGTGTGTGAAATGAGGTAGAGGTGGGGGCCTTTTATAAGAGGAGAGGAGGGTCACTTTTGGAAAGTAAGAAATATTACTTTATTTGAAAATGTGTTTCGGTTTTAAAAGGACCAACATTGATATAATTCGTGGATAAGGTGATAAGTCTTCGAAATCAACTCATACAATATGTTTTGGACATGTGTAGTTCATAGATTTTACATTATCTTTCCATTTTATTTAAATCGTCAAATAATGATGTCATCGCTGCATCATTATTATGTCATAAATAATTTAATTTATTTAATTTCTAAAAATTATAAAAAAAATACTATGACGTAGTAAATCTTTTTATCTTTCCAATTACTATTTATAATCAAAATTTGGACCTTTGTAACCCTACTTAAAAATTGTTTTAGTAAAACAACTCATGTTTGTGTCAATTTAATTTTAACATTAAATAAAAAGTTATTTATGTCATTTCCCAACCAAAGTGTCTCCATGGGGTCCCCAAGTTGGCACATGGCTTGTCTTGGTCGGCCATGACTCACCCAATAGGTGTAGGACAAGTTTCATGGTGTTTTTACATTCTTATAATATCATTTTTACCTTAAATTAAACTAATTACCTCTAATCGCGATTAAGAACTTAATAAGTTACTATTCACCAAAAAATTATTATAATCTCATTGAACCACATTTTACTTCTTAATGACAACCATGTATGTCTGATTTTTGAAATTCACAACACAATGATGGAAAAATTTCCTTTAAACGGAAAATCAGCTTTTATAAGTACCACTTAGTGGTTTCACTATTCATCAAAAATTGAAGTTTTTCAGAAAAATCCCAAAAATTCACCCTGAGCTATATTTGATATTCCGAATTCAAAAATGAAGTCCGTTTTAAGAAATTCAAAACATATTATTCACATTAATTAATTTAATAATTAATTCCCGCTGTCAGAGCAAATAGCGTGTTTTTTTAAAACAATAAGTATCAAAAGATTGACACAAGTTTAAGTCTGATTTCAAAGTGAAATTAATTCCAACGACCACTATTGGACTTAATGGTAAAAATATTTTATAATTTCACTTTAAAACCACTTAAAAATATTATCTAATCATATAAATAAATTAGATTAAAAAGAGGTTTTGAATTAAAACACAACATTCTACACTATTCATTAAAAAATGAACTTTATCGGAAAAATACCAAAAAATTACACAAAGTAAAATTTGATGTCCCGATTCTTAATAAGAGTTTTATTTGGTCCAAAAGAATGTATAAGAGTGATCAAAACTATATTTAATGACAGCTCTCCATTAAAAGGCGATAAGTGAACCTTTAGTGAAAACTAGGGCATATACATCTAAAATTTAATTCTTTCCGCATTTTAAGCCTTTAGATTTTATTGGATAAATGTAAAAACATTAAAAAACATATATAATCATATTTTAGTTATTTCTATCCATTCCCGTCAATACAACGGCTACATGTTAACTACCATTTGAAATAATATTATTTTATTATTAGAGTGCAACGTAAGATTCCCAAGAAACTCGTTGTTGCGTGTTGGGTACGCCATCGAGCATAGCGTCCCCTTTAAAGTCATATTAATATTTTATTCAAAAATATGGATAAATATGAAAATTTCATATTCATTATTTACCTGGGGTGTTACATTAATGCCAATGTATCGAAGGGTGTTAGCTTCTTGTGATTTCAAAATATATGAAAAAATTGTTCCTTGTGCGGAGAAGGTGGAAATGGAGTTTGCTGATGATCATGTATTCTTTGACAAAAAACAGAATAATAGGTCGAGGAGGTAGGAAAAAGGGATAAACTCTTCAAAAAATTATGATGGTAAGAAACATAATTTTACAAATTGGGAAAATTGTGGTAAAAAGCATGATGGGAAATGTCTTTTGAATTCTAGTAAGTGCTATCAATTTGGTAAAATGGGATAAAATGCACGTAATTGCACTGAAAAAGATCTGGGTACTGGTAGGACGAAATCTGATTTACAGTCAGTAAACTGTTTTAAGTGCAATGAAATGGGTCATTATGCAAATGAGAGTCCAAAAAAGAACTCAACCGAAGGAAATCAGCCAGACTACAAGAATAAAGGGGTGGAAAAACCCTTTGAAACTAGTTCAGCAGATGTTGGCCCATCAAATGAAGTAGTATCAGGTACACTGTTTTTTTGTTCAGATTATGCCAATGTGTTTTTTGATTTAGGGTCTACACATTCTTTCATTTCTGAGAAGTTTTCTCGTAAATTGGGAATTCCATATCATGATATTAATAATGATCTTATGGTAAAAACACTTGGAGGAAATGTTGAGACAAAAAGAAAACATAATAACATTTTTGTCCTTGTGTGTAGAACGAATCTAACTTTCAACCTTATTATTTTGCTCTAGTAGAGTTTGATGTTATTATGGGCATAGATTGGATTTCTTTTTATCATGCTAAGATTGATTACAGAGATAAAGAGGATTCTTTTCAGAATTATTTTCATTCTGTATTCAATAATGAACCCTTTCTATTGATAACATATTAGGAAATAGAGAAACTAGTAAAAGATGGATATGAATGTTTCCTTTCCCATATTGTTGAAAACAAAAAAAAACTATTCAGATTAATGATGTGCCAGGGGTAAACGATTACCTTGATGTTTTCCTGATGAGTTTCCTGGTATTATACCTGATCGGGATGTTGAATTTACTGGTGACTTTGTTCCTAATGCTAAGACAATTTCAGAACCCCCTTATCGAATGGCTTAAATTGAACTTTTAGAGTTAAAGAAGCAATTGCAGGAGTTATTAGATAAAGGTTTCATTCGACATAGCACGTCACCAAGGGGTTCCCCTATCTTGTTTGTTAATAAGAAAGATGGTTCAATGAGACTTTTCCTTGATTATAGAGCATTGAATAACATCACTTTTAAGAATAAGTATCCTTTTCCTTATATCGATGATTTTTTTGATCAACTCCAAGGAGCTCAGTATTTTTCCAAGATTGACTTGAGGTCGGGGTACCATCAGTTTAAAGTAGAGGAAGAAGACTTTCCAAAGACCATGTTTATTACTAGATATGACCATTATGAATTAGTAGTTATGCCTTTTGGGTTAACCAATGCACCTACTTTATTCTTGGTTCTTATGAATAGAATTTTTGTGAGTTCTTGGCTAAGCTTGTGGTTGTGTTCATTGATGATATTTTGGTTTATTCCAATAGTAAAGAGGAACATGAAAGTCATTTAAGGGTTGTCTTGAAATCCTTAAAAGAAAATAAACGTTATGGGAAATTTAGAAAGTGTGAGTTTTGGATACAACAAATCTCTTTCCTTGGTCACATTGTTTAAAAAAATGGAATAACTGTTGATCCTTCTAAAACAAAAGTTGTTAGAGAATGGCCAAGACCCACACATATAACCAAAATACGTAGTTTTCTTGGTTTGGAAGGTTATTACAAGAGGCTTGTTAAAACAAATTCATGGTTATCTAGTCCAATGACTAAGTTAACTCGAAAAGGTGTTAAGTTCATCTAGACAAAATAATTTGATTATTGTTTTCAGTAATTGAAAAGAAGATTGGTGAATGAACCAGTTTTGGCACTGCCTTCTAGGAATGGTGATTTTGTTATCTACAATGATTCTTCATTGAATGAACTTGGTTGTATCCTAATGAAAAATGATCAAGTAATTTCTTATGCTTCATGTCATTTGAAACCACATGAGTTAAATTACCCTACACATGATTTGGAATTAGTTGTAGTTGTTTTTTCTTTAAAATTTTGGAGGATTCATTTGTATGGAGTGAAGTGTGAAATATATATTGATCACAAAATCATGAAGTATATATTCACTCAGAAATAATTGAACATGAGATAGAGGATATGGTTGGAATTAATCAAGGATTATGATTGCAGGATCCATTACCATCCGGGAAAATCAAATAAAGTGGCTGATGCTTTGAGTCAAAAAAGAAATGTCTCGTTAGACATGATACGTTGGGAATGATATCCATTGGTTTTTCATTTGATGAACTTTGGCATAGAAGTTGTTGTTGCAAGAAATTCTTCTTTTTTGTTTCAGGTGTTAGTGAAATCATCTCTATCATACTGAATTAAGAAAGCACAGAAAGAAGACAGTGAGTTGCAGAAAAAGGTAGAGATGGTTTAGAAGGGTTAGTTTCCTGAATTTGACATTGATAATGATTTTTTTTTTTGAGATTTGGTAAGATATAATGTGTACCTTGTGATTCACAGTTGAAGAATGAGTTGTTATGTGAAGCTCATAGTTCTCCGTTTTTAGTTTATCCTTGTAGTACTAAGATGTACAGAGATCTTTAGGAGTATTACTGTTGGGATGGAATGAAAAGAGATATTGCTGATTTTACATTGAAGTATTTGACTTGTCAGCAGATGAAATCAGAGTGATAGTTACTGAATGGAATGCTTCATCCTCTACCGGTGGTAGAGTAAAAATGGGAGAAAAAATATCCATGGACTTCGTTGTGGGATTACCAAAGACATCTCGAGGTAATAGTGCAATCTGGGTTATAGTTTATCGATTGACTAAATCTTCTCATTTACTTTCTATTAGAGATACATTGTCTCTAGATTAACTTGATCGGTTATATGTTAAAGAGATAGTCAGGTTGAATGGAGTTCCCCTCTCCATTGTATCTTATCGTGATCCCAGGTTCACTTCTAACTTTTGGAAAGGCCTTTATAATTTATTGGGGACAGAATTAAACATTAGTACATATTTTCATCCTCAATCAGATGGGTAGTCAGAACGAAGAATTCAGACCATTGGAGGATATGCTACGTGCTTACTCGATGGATTATCAGGGAAATTGGGACCAACACCTTTCTCTGGTTTAATTTTCTTATATTAACATTTTTCATTGTAGTATACAGATGGCTCCATTTGAGGCATTATATGGAAAGAGTTGTCGAACTCCAGCTTTTTGGGTTGAAGTAGGTGAAAGGAAGATGATGGGAGAAGAATTGGTAGAAGAGATAGCCGAGAAAGTTCAGTTGATTCAGAAGCACATGAGAATAGCTCAGAGCAGACAGAAAAGTTATGCCGATAACTGGAGGAAGGATCTTTCCATTGAGGTGGGTGATCATTTCTTTCTCAAAGTTTCTCCATGGAAAAGTGTGATACGTTTTGGTAATAAGAGAATGTTGAGTCTGATGTTTGTTGGACCTTATGAAATTCAAGAGAATGTTTGATCAGTTGCGTATAGAGTGGCTTTACCTCCATCATTATCCCAAGTACACAATGTTTTTCAAGTTTCGATGTTGAGAAAGTATATGCCAGATCCATCTCATGTTTTGATCCCAGAGGTAGTTCAGTTGGAAGAGAACCTATATTATGAAGAACAACCGGTCCAAATTCTTGACCACGGAGATCAAGTGTTGTGGAATAGGGTAATTCATCAGGAAAAGGTTTTTTGGAAAACCCAAATGGTTGAAGAGGTAACGTGGGAATCTGAAAATGCTATGAGAGATAAATACCCCCACTTATTTTGATAAGTGAATAAAAATTGCGAGGACGCAATTCCCAAAAGCGGGGATGGATGTAACATCCCAGATAAATGAAGAATAAGATATATTTCATATATATTAATATTTTTGAATTAAATATTAATTTTACTTTAAAGGGGTTTCTATGTTCGATAGCGTACCCGATACGCAACAGCGGGTTTCTTTGGAAACTTCTGTTGTGCAATAATAATATAATATTATTATTTTAAATGGTGGTTAACTCCAGGCCGTTGTAGTTGTGGTAATGAACAAAACTAACTACAATATGATTATATATGTTTGTTAAATGTATTTACATTTATCCAATAAAAGTTTGAGGCTTAAAATATGAATGAATCTAATTTTTTTGCATAATTTACATTAAAAGGCTAATTTATCGCCTTTTAATGAAGAACCCTTTTTAAATATTGGTTTGGCCACATTAATACATTCTAATTGAACAAATAAAATCATTATCTAGAATGGGGACATCAAATTTTACTTTAGGTAATTTTTTGGTATTTTTCTGATAAAGTTCAATTTTAATGAATAGTGAAAAATATTGTATTTTAATTCAAAAGTACCATTTAATATAATTTATTTATATGGTTAAATAATCTATTTAATTTGTTTTAAAGTAAAATAAAACTATATTTTTGCCATTTAATTCAATGTTGGTCCCTGGAAGTCATTTCACTTTGAAATTGGACATAAACAAGTATCAATCTTTTGATAGTTATTATTTTTTAAACACATGCTATTTGTATTAACAGTGGGAATTAATTTTTAAATTAATTAATGTCACTTCTATGTTTATAATTTTTAAAAATAAACATCAAATTTTAATTTGGAATATCAAATAATTCATAGTCTGAATGTTTGATATTTTTCTGAAAAACATCAATTTTTTATGAATAGTGAAACCACTTAGTGGTAGTTAAAAAACTGACTATTTCATTTAAATGAAATTAAACACTTCTGTGAAATAAATTTCGAAAATATGAAATTCATGGTTGTTATCAAGAAGTAAAATTTTGTTCGTTAAGTTGAAAATAATTTTTGGTAAATAGTATCTTTTGAATTTTATTTACTGCGATTAAAGCTAAATAAGGTAATTCAATGATAGAAGAATATTATAATAATTTTAAATTACTTTAACACTTGTCCAAACCTTATTGAATGAGTCATGACCGACCATGGGCATCATTTAGTCGTTTTTGGGATCCCTTTGATCCATTTGAGAGTGAAAATGACAATTTAGATCAATTAATTTAAAGTAAAGGAAAAATAGACATAAACAAAATTCGTTTAGTAATTAAATTTTAGATGGTGTTATATATGTCCTATTTTTGACTATAAATATTATTTGGAAAGATAAAAATATTTCCTATATTATGGTATTTTGTTTATAATATTTAGAAATAAAATAAATTAAATTATTTATGAAACAATAATGATGCAGTATTTACCTCATTAATAAATGATTTAAATAAATAAGATTATAATGGTTAAATTTTTATCCAAAACATGTCCAATACTGATTTGATGATTTTATTTCGATTATGAGTCATCTTATCTTCAACCTTAATGATTTTTGGACCATTATAAACTGAATATCGTTATATAATAAAATAATGATTTCACACTTGCCTAAAGAGCCCCTCCTCTCCCTTATAAAAAGAGATCATTTCTATCCAATTCCTCACACCTCTCAAGACATTTTTCTCATCCAATCTCTGCCCAATTACACTCCCTACATCCCTATTTTACTCTTAGAAGCCTTACATTAGTCATAATTCAGTTAATAAGACCATTGGTTCGAACCGAAGATAGTTACCCAAGTTAAAATTAACGGTTTCTCTTAATTTGTTTTCTATTATTTTGCTTCTCCAACCCCTAAAATATTTTTATTTAAATTCTTTTGTAACAACACCAGTATCCTAAATATAATAGGATGTTGTTATGAGATGGATTTTAACTGCACATACACACACCACCATCTAATGGATGAAGAACATAATGTTTATGAGGATGGAAAACTAACGACTCACGAAACGATTATTGTTCAATTACATCTTACCGCCTCTCATGGTGGACATTATGATGGCACTATATTTATATATGATATATATATTTTTAATCATTTCTTTAGGATTTTGTACTTTCCAATTATATGAATCCTTTATGGTTTCCATAGTGGGTAAATACGATAATCTCATTTGAGTAAGTGCGGACTACCACCCCCTCAAAGTGATGTGACACGTTAATGCCTTATGTGGAATGTATAAGAGATAGAGGTAATGATATTATATATGAAATTATTCTGGAATTATAATATACCTATGTATCATTATGTTTTAATTTCATTAAAATAAAAAATATAAATGAAAGTATCATTCATGCTTATGTACGGCTTACCGTCTCCATGAACGGTGCATTACATTTCTTACCTCTAAATGTTTTGAACTATTATGAAAACATTCATCTACTAGATATATATGATATATATGATATAAAAATCAGGAATATCATTCTGGATATAATGAACCTTTTACCACATGGTCAACATGTAAATATAAGTTGTTCATTTTTACTCAAGTACCAAATATCGACAAAATGAACGTTATTAACTTAAATGATTGAATAATGTTTATATCAGGGTAATAAGTTATATAAAAGGAATAATAAACTTGAAAAATGTTCTTAAGAAAGTAGAAATTAACTTTAGTTTATTGTTCAAGAGATTAAAGAACGATCAAGTTAAGTCAGATGCGAGGTAAGGGACTTCGTCTCAATCTCCTTTCATTGAGGCATACTTTATTTTAATACATGACATTATTTTATACAATGTATAAACACCCTTGACTTTTCAAAAAGAATATTTTTCAATGAATCATTTTACTAAACAACAAAAAGGAATGTTTCTTTTAACGTAAGTGGTGACAACTACATTTCCGCCACCGCGAGAATTATTTGATTTTTGGATTATTTAATAAGTACAAATGTTTTTAAAAGGAAAAATACATACCATATACTCTTTTTACGTATTTGGTATTGAAAATGATTTTGAGAATGGATTTATTATTTAAATATCTTGAAATGATATTTTATTATTCCAATGTAGAAATGTTATCTTTCCTTTTTTCTTATGTTATGTGTTCTGATCAAGTTATGGTTCTTGGACATTATTTACGTATACAGGTGGTTTCGTGATAAAACTTGGGCAGGTGAGCCCGAGATAGCTCTCCAATGCATTGGAAAATGTGATGGAGGTAAACGTGAATGTTTCTCCTAATAGATTTAGGGAATATAATGTGATGGGTATTCCAAAGTAACTCCCTATGTAGCTGTGATAGCTACAATGTAAGTATGGTATGGATGCCGCAAGTTAACTTTATGGGTTATGATTTTTATGTGTATTTCATAAATATTGTTATTTCATGAGGTAAGTATAAGATTTCATGTTTTTTATGTATTTATGAACAAATGTTTTCATTCATTGTTTTATAACCCTTACGGAGCTTTTTATGCTCATCCCATGTTTTGAGATGTTTTCATATGACTTAAAGATGAATAAGGCCAAGGATGTGATCAAGGAAAATTCATGTTATCTAAAACATGGAACTAGAAATGAATATCTTTTTTTAAGAGTTTTTATTTTATGAAAAAAATGGAATCTGTATAGAAATTTCTACCTTGTAATCTTTTGAGATGTAATAGTTATGTCTTAATTCTCTAAGACTCAAAACCTGAAAAGATCCTCAATGTGAATTATTCATTTACTTCAATATTATGTAATGTGTAAGGCCAGGTCCTTATACAAACTAGATGAATGAGTACATAATAGATCATTGATCATTATTTATTAGAACATCATATAATCAATATCTTGATAGATATAAAACATATAATACTTGTTACACACTCTCAAATTCTATCTCAGTAACGGGGCCTAATTCTATATTAGTCATGTAAGGGAAAAATGTCATCTTTGTAAAGAGGAAACTGATGAAATGATCAAAAACATACCAAGACACCCCAATATTAGTTAATCCAAAATTTATTATTTAATTATTAGGGTATGAAATAATGATGGTTCTCAATCTATGTATCTCTCTAACATTGAGTAATGGGGACACAAATATGATCCATTAAACCCTATTATCCGAAATAAATTTGTATAACACTACACTAGGTATACATAGTATGTCATACAGTGCAAAAAAATGATCCTCTTATTTATTTTTCCCCTCGGTTCGTATTCCATGTCTCTATACAAGAATTATTCTCATCCTAACATTAACTTTTCATCATAACCTATAATAATCCATGATGAACATTGGTTATGGATAACTCATTGTCTTAATTTGATAATTCCATTATAATTACACTTCATGAAATGTATAAGTATATATAAATATATTTAGAGAATGTAAATTAATGATGAAATTCTGATTTCATCTAATGTGATACATTTTAATCCTTAAAAATATTAATAATATTTAAAAAAGTCAACATAACCTTTTATCTATCATATTAAATACAATAAACCGATAGATTAAACTTTTATATTCTACACATTTATGGTTTTTATAAACTCATTAAATAATATGTAATTATTCACACAACTCTATGTGATAATATGAAAAAACCCTCCACAAAGAATTTAGTTAGTACCACATATGAAGTAAGACAACTTTAATAATGGTGCAATTTGGGAATCATATTCCTAAATATTGAAATCTTTGAACATATTCAAACATCATGAATATTAAACATCCAATGTTTCAATTTAAACCAATTTTGTTTACTTATAACTCATTCTAAGTTCAAACTCATCATTATTAAACCCTTTCAATCAGTCTTCTTACTTGAATTAATATAACTATTTATGTTATTTCATAACCATCACATCATAAATTCATTTAGGATAAAATGAAATTTAAATTATTATAGAAACTAATAAAACTCTTTAGATTTATCTTAACGACCATTTCCCAATATATATTTTTTAAGTGAAAAATACATTATAATAATTCTTGGAATAACCCTTATTGAAATTGTAAAACTCCCTTTCTCAAGGTAACTAAATGTACCTATTTTTGTTTTTATTTTCTGTCACATATCATAAAACTGAATTATGATAAAAATTTAAAACCTATTAGTATTCTAATTCTACAAACACTTATTAAAAAGTGGTGTTCACCTATTATATATAAATAAATAAAACACTTTATATTTTTCATTACCATCAGATTTCCTAAACTATTTATCATATCATGTGAAAATGCATTAATATTAGAATATAATGAAACTTTCTTAGTAAAAATTGAAGATATATAAGTCCACAAAATCTCCTAAAATATTGAAGATATTATATTCTTTGAAATATATTTTTATGATAAGCATACTTCTTTTTGTTTAGAAAATAAAACTTATTTACTTATAGTAGAAGCATTTATCAAATAAACATTCATTTCTGTATCATATATAGTATTCTATGTGTTTAAAGAATTTGTATTTAAATGATGATAATTATTAAAAATATACCACTATTTTTTTTGTGAAATTACATTCCCTCACAATTTAACAAGAATCTAGAAAAACACTTTTACACATCACATCATTTCAAATAGGTTATAGAATTTGATAAATCTTAATCAATGTGTATACAATAAATCATTTAATTTTTTTTTCACAAAAAAAAATTAGTTATTAATGCTTTTCTCATATCACGTAATAGTATTTAATTGAAGATACTCATCCTTGAAATTGATTCATCTATGATTGATAAAATATTTATCCATAAGTAATCATTTATTCTAACAAATCATTACTATGTACAATCATATTTAATTTCTATTTGCTTTCCCAATCAAATTGAGTTTGTGAAATGGAAGTTATTCATATTATTTAGAATCTAATGCATTTCGGAATCACGAAGTAAATCATTACACACTTCCATAGGAATCTATATTCAATTAATGTTATTTTCTAAGGAAGGAAGTATTATGACACATAGAATAATATATTTTATTAAGTCACCCAATTTTCATGGAAGCATTTCTCAAGTTACATGTCTTAGGAAAAATTACATTATTATTCACCTTCTATGGGTTAATCTCAATTTTTCGTAAGATGTTGGTGAAAATATTCTTATATAAAAGAATATTTTCTCCCATGAGTATCGTGTTTTCTAAACCATTCAATAAATTATTTTATTAAATGGGGTCCCACTAAAATGATAGTGCCTTCTAAAATTCATTATATGAATTGGTGATCTATGATTCATGTTACACTAAGAAATGAGTTTGTTGTAGAATTTCTCTCACAACTTGGTTGTTTAGGTACGGAATAATCTCAATCAGATAAAATATTAGTTGTGGATAGTTGAGTAGAAATATCATTATCCAATCAATCATATGGATATCCTACACTTATTATTTTAGTAATCAAATTCTTTTGGGGGTTGTTGACATGTATAATCCAATTATTTTCCATAAACATACTAAAAATTAAAATCCAAGAACACTAATATATGGAATGACCTACCCAAGGACATTCCAATGTTACCTATCATTTGTTTCCTTACGAAGGATAACCAATGGGAACCCAGCTATAGTGTGCCTTACTTGGTTGGATGATCGATCTCATGACATGTGTTGATTTGAGAGGAATCTGACAACTAGTATATGAGGGGAATTATATGTCACCATATTATCTCACATTATTTCCTATTTCATATGAATTATTAAAAGGATTTAATCAGTTATCGTATTCCCTCCCCAAAATCAATATAATCATTCTATATTGATGTGTAACCCTTTATATGTCCTATATGTTTGTGTTACTCACCCAAAATTAACATTCATGTAAATTCTTATTTATGTAAATTTTTTATGTTCATTAGCTGTATAAAATATTCATATAATTTTATGGAGTTATATGATATTGACAATATGTACATTATTAATATTGAGGCGACAAATAGTCAACCCATTCATATTTCTAGATGAGTCATAAGTTCTTGGCTGGTAGGTAGTCCAACCACAAGCCCCTCTACAAAATATTCCTTACTCAAAAGAAAATATAATTCATCATAACATTAAATCATAATATATATAAATATAGGTCAATGTAGAAAAAAATTCATTATGTAGTCATTCCTAGCATCAAAATGAAAGGATTTATCCTAGAAGAAATCAATCATATAAATTTTTACATGAAAAAATTCATAATATTATAAATTTATAACTTTGAATAAAATATGTAGTAACCTTTAAAAAAATTACAATTTAAATATTTAAACATGAGATAATAATTTATGAATAATTCATAAATAATATATGATTATAAACACTACTATATATTGGAATTTTAATTATAGACTATAAAAAATTATGAAAACAACTCTATATATCCACTTCAATTTGAACATTTCATATTCAACATTATAAGTCATTTTATTTTAAATATATTATATTTTTGTGAATTATAAACAATTTATAATCTTGTATATATTATGTAAATAATTTAGCTAAACTAATATCATAAAATAAACTTTTATATATACAAAAATGAACAATTTATCCTAATATAAATAACACCAAAATAAGTCTTCATTAATTTAAATTATTTAAAAAATAATAATTATGACCAATTCGAAAATTCAAAAATAAAATTTTATATTTTGTCTTTATTCGTGTAACGTATTTCCCTATAAATTACTCCATATGATTTTTAAATAAAAATATATTTTCTTGATAATAAGGTATTCCATATAACATGGTAAAAGGTATTGTAAATATTAGCATTTAATTTTTGGGAATAAAATTTTCAAAAAAATTATTTAAATAATTTTAAACCATTTGTAGTAACTATTTGAATATATATATTCCTTATAATTTAAATTATCCAAAAAATAGTTTATACATTATTTATAAATATTTTATTAACCACTAAATCCATTTAAATGTATTAAAAAATTAAATATTTTCTACATACCCTTATACAATAGGGGTGACTTTTGTGAAGGTAAAATCCTTTACCATTATACATTCCACTTGTGTAAATGTAATTCTAAAAAATCTCTTTTTTATAAAGGTAATACATAAATTAACTTTATGAGGCCTCATTCACATATGGGTATCCTGAGAGTTATCACATAAATAAAGATAATATACCGACTACCATTACATGGGTCTGTTATATAAATGACTAATCTTACACACACCCTCTTATATAATGTTGAAAAGGGATTACAATTACATAGACCCAGCTATGTAAAGGTTATTTTCACTAACTTTTATATCGACCCCACTATTTAATGGTAAAACCATAAGGATCATTATGTTTCATATTTCAATGTAATTATATCTAGAGATGAACCTTACGTAAACCCCATATATATGTGTAAATTCAACTATGCTTTATATATACTTCTCTACATAGGATATATTACAATGAACTATAATAAGAACCCTTTTGTGTAATGGTAGTTCTTTTTTTATAAAATTTATTGAACCCATGTATGTGATTTTTTGTTTTTTTATTTTCTTCATTTTTCAAACATGATTTACTAAATCTAAATTGTAAGACCACTTCTATGACATTGAATGGAATAATTCGGTTATAAAAAAGATTGTAAAATAAGTGTATGTGATTTTATGTCTTTCACAGGATCACCAATGAAATGAAAAAATGGAACTATGTCACAACATGAAAAGACGAACATTGTAAAATAGTGTATGGTTCACTAATTGATCCATTCCAATGGGTTGATATTTTTTTGGTGAGTTTGACAAAGATCACACATTGGAAAACCAAGGAATCCCACATCCATATGTTTCCACATGTTAACATAATCTATCATCTTGTAAGGTATATCCATCTCTACTCATGGAGTTTTATAACCTCACAGTGTATATATGAAGAATAAGATAGTTTTAGTCTAGAAAGAGGTTTGATTATTCATTTAACTCTGAAATATTTTAAATTATATTCCACATTAAGGCCTTAGGTGTTCAATATCTAACAAAACATAGAACATTAAAAAAAATATATAGATAATTATAATAATATTTAAATATATTTGTGGGTTTGGATATTAAAAATATAGGTAACTATATCATTTAATATTATCATAATGAAAAATAAATCTCAATATAAACTATTATTCACTGATCAATTTCTATTTTCATTGGTAAATATCTAATAATATCATTTTTTACCAAAAATACAATCCTTTTAAAAAATTTGTTTATGCTCTTCAGTTTAGGATTCTAAATATATTATGAAAAAATATATCATTTATAGAATTAATATATTAAAAATAATTTGATGAATAATTTCTAAGAAATAAGATTTTGAGTAGTTAATATTTTAAAAATTCATTTTTATATGAAATTTTTTTAATTATATTTAAATTTTTAATTTAAAAATAATTTTTTTTAATTAAAAAAGTTGAAATTTACAAAATTAACATTATTTATAAATTTTGAATAAAAAAATTATATAATGATTTTTCGTGTAATTTTTATATCAATAGAATTCAGTTTTGGATTAATTTGGAAGCCACATAACAATTATTTATATTATAATAAACCAATTGATATCATAAAAATCAATTGTATTCATTATGATATCCTACAAATAAATTTTAGTCTTATAAATACACTTTATTGAAATATGAGTTTTTACATGTTATGTGGGATAATGTAAAAGCATGTATTACAAAAATAAAATTTCTTTAATAAAATTGATATATTACTTTTAATTAGTCAGAACATATTATAGAAAAAAAAGTTCATCTATTTTTTTTAAAATGAATTACTCTTGTAAAAACTAGTTACCACATTAAAATAAAAATGGGTGAATAAGTAAATAAAAGGGGTAAAAGGCCTATAATGTTTAAACAAATGTTAATTATTAATTATTTGAGATTTTTATTGACCAAACATTTCACCACTCTATTATTTTCCATTTTTAGTGTTTCTAATATGTGAAACATTTTCCCTCATTATATTAATATGAAATATTTTCAAGAATTAAATCCATACAACTTATAAAGGAGGCTCTCACAACACATTAAAACCCCTCCCAAATGTAGTTTTCCAATTGAAAAAATAATAAATTTCATTTATATATAATCCCATTTCACATCATTAAGATTAAGTACACATAATTTTGTCCAAAGTCTTCCCCTTCCATGGAATCCTCTACAAGAAGCTAAAAGTTTGAGACATAAGTATTGACTAGTCCGGAACATTGTTTCTTTATATTAATCCTTTTTAAATATATTTTTTATTATCATATATGATGAGTTAATTATTTATATTATAATTAATTTTGTGATATTTTTTAATTATCATTAACATCTTTTCCTCATTTCAATTGGAAAAAGGGAAGAAAGTTCATACATTAGTGCAGAATACCATCTCTATGAAGTAATGTATTTCATATTACATTTATTTTCATTATTTTTTATTAAGTACTATAAATATATTATTATATAAATAATTAATAATAATAAAAATAATTATTAATCAATAATAATTACATTATTCCTAAGGAAAACACAATCATAACCACAACCATCAATTAATTATGTTATGTTCATGTTTGGATTGTTCTAACTACCTAAATTACGAATGATATAAAATAAGATCATGTATAGATATGACAACTTAATATTTATAATATAATATTTAAATATGTAAATAATAAATTTATTTCTGTACTAGAATGGAAAATTTAATAATCAACTCTTTAATTAGGATAATAAGGTCTATTCATTAAAAAAACACTAAAACATGCTCTACATTGATTTTATATTAAAAAATCATAAGAAAAACACTCATAGAATAAAATTAGAAATATATGATTAATTAAAAATCATTATTTATATAAACTTATATGATTTTATAATAATGAACTTTGTAAAATAATAAATAACAACATAGATATTATGAAATAGGTTTTAAATGACCATGATTACCCAAAACATATATCAAATATAGCGACTGGATAAAAAATATAAATGTGGACAATAATTTATGATGAAGTTTACAGAAGGTTAAAAATATGAATAAGGTTCTTGACTAGGTTATTTTTAATTTTATTTCTGTTATATAGTAGATTCAATCACTTTAGTGGAAGTCAATAATTCAGGTGAGAGATTGGTTATCGCATATATAATTTCATAAGACATATTTCTTATTGTACATAATGATGTATTTAAAATGTTGTTATATCTACCAAATTAATTTATTAAACCATATCTATTTAATTATTATTGTTTTAATATCCATATAATTTTATTTCCTCAAAGGGATTTTTATTCAAAAGATTCCAATATTTCCATGTTATTTGTCTATATTTTATATTTCATGAGACATTATTATTATTCCCTGCCATAATTTACTTTTTATAGACTATTCACTACCCTATTTCCCTAAATTATAATAAATATTTGTAATTTCATGATGTTGTAATGTCCATTTCATGTTAAACCAAATATGCTATTTTGATTCTAACATTATCATCACAATAATAGTTTCTACTTTAATCTCAATTTTGAATAAGTATTTTTTTAAGGGAGATCCAAAAAGGAAATTTCTATGATATTTATTTTCAAAACCCATATAATTTTATTTTAGTATAGAAATTTTTAGGTTACTATGAAATATATTTCTTATCTAAAAATTATCAATAGCTACCTTTGCCTTTCATAATCATTTAATGTTCATAAATATAATTTATCCTCTAATTTTATTCCACTATAAAAAGTATATATTTTCTTCCTTTTATTGAATGGTGTTGACATAGTTTATATATGTTAAATGACTATTGAAATTATTTACATATATTTATACACATTACTCTATATGATTTCATTTTATGGTATTCATACAATGAAATCTAATACACTTATTGTTTGGATAAATATTAAATATTTGGGTGTTTTTTATTCCAATCCAAATTTGAATTGATTACTAAATAATATTGGTTATGTATTATATAACTTACACTGCTGGAATTTGGTATTTTCCCAACGGTAGTATACCAATGGTTTAATTAAACCGTTGGCAAAGGGAATTTCGGTGGACCCTTTCCCAACGGTTCACTGGAACCGTTGAGAAATGGGTGCTAAACTCACACATTTCCCAACGGTTCACTGGAACCGTTGGGAAATGTGTGCCTTTACCAACGGTTTTTATAAACCGTTGGCAAATGTTTTCCTCAAATTCCAGATCGCGATCTCCTCTCCCAATTTGGACATAGCCCTAATCAATTCGCTCCGCTGCTCTCGCGAACCCCATCCGACTCCACTGCTCTCGCGAATCCGAACACCAGCACCCCCATCCCAACAGGTACACCCCCATACGAATAGGTAAAATTTGATCTCAACCATATTGTTGTATTTGTTTTAATGAATAGATTTTGTCCAGGTGTTGGTGGTTTACTTGATTATTGTAATTAATATCTAAACTAGGATATAGTTTGTGTTTGTGAAGACTTCTTTAATGTTTTTATATTCTATGATTGGAAGGAGAGTATTCAAAACTTGTAAATCAGTGTTGCGGGAGGCTATCGTGAACGTTTACATGTTTTGGATAATGGATTGTGGGAATTATGGATTGTGTTCAAACCAATTTGATATGTTTTGGATAATGGATTATGGGGGTAGGGGGTGTCCACGGGGATGGGTGGGTTGTCCACGGGGGTGGGCGGGGCTGTCCACGGGGGTGGAAAAGGCTGTCCAAAGGGGTGGGCGGGGCTGTCTAGGGGGTGTGGGCTGTCCTGGGGGTCTGGGTGGGGTTTCCTCGTGGGGGAGGGGTGTGTGGGGTGTCCAGGGGGTGGTATGACTAGGTGGTGGTGGTGGGGTTGCAGGGAAGGGGGTGTGGGCTTTTTGGGAGGGTCGGTGGGGCTATTCAGGGGGGGTACGGGGTGTCCAGGGGGTACGGGGGTGGGCGGGTTGTCCTCAAGGGTGGAAGGGCTGTCCACGGGGGTGACCGGGTTGTCAAGGAGGGGTGGGCGGGCTGTCCAGGGGGGGGGGGGTGGGCTGGCCACGGGGGGTAGGGGTGTCTAGGCGGGTGGGCGGGCTATCCAAGGGGGTGGGGGGATGTCCATAGGGAGAAGGGGTGTCGAGGGGGGTGGGTGGGCTGTCTACGGGGGTGGTTGGGCTGTCTAGGGGGTAGGGGGTGTCCATGGGGGTGGGCGGGGATGTCCAGGGGGTGTGGGATGTCCTGGGGGTCTGGGTGGGGTGTCCTGGTGGGGGAGAGGTGTGTGGGGTGTCCAGGTGGGGTGGTATGTCTAGGTGGTGGTGGTGGGGTTGCAGGGAAGGGGGTGTGGGCTGTTTGGGAGGGTGGGCGGGGCTATCCAGGGGGGGTACGGGGTGTCCAGGGGGGTACGGGGGTGGGCGGGCTGTCCACAAGGGTGGACGGGCTATCCACGGGGGTGGCCGGGCTGTCAAGGAGGGGTTAGCGGGCTGTCCAAGGGGGGTGGGTGGGCTAGTCACAGGGGGTAGGGGTGTCCAGGGGGGTGGGCGGGCTATCCAAGGGGGTGGGGGCTGTCCAGAGGGAGAAGGGGTGTCGAGGGGGGTGGGTGGGCTGTCCACGGGGGTGGTTGGGCTGTCTAGGTGGTAGGGGGTGTCCACGGGGGTGGGTGGGTTGTCCACGGGGGTGGGCGGGGCTGTCCACGGGGGTGGGAAAGGCTGTCCACGGGGGGTGGGCGGGGCTGTCCAGGGGGTGTGGGCTGTCCTGGGGGTCTGGGTGGGGTGTCCTGGTTGGGGAGGGGTGTGTGGGGTGTCCAGGGGGTTGGAATGTCTAGGTGGTGGGGGTGGGGTTGCAGGGGAGGGGGTGTGGGATGTTTGGGAGGGTGGGAGGGGCTATCCCGGGGGGGTACGGGGTGTCCAGGGGGGTACGGGGGTGGGCGGGCTGTCCACAAGGGTGGACGGGCTGTCCACGGGGGTGGTCGGGCTGTCAAGGAGGGTGGGTGGGCTGTCCAGGGGGTGGGTGGGCTGGCCACAGGGGGTAGGGGTGTCCAGGGGGGTGGGCGGGTTGTCCACAGGGGTGGGGGCTGTCCATAGAGATAAGGGGTGTTGAGGTGGGTGGGTGGGCTGTCTAGTGGGTAGGGGGTGTCCACGGGGGTGGGTGGGTTGTCCACAGGGGTGGGAGGGGCTGTCCACGAGGGTGGGAAAGGCTGTCCACGGGGGTGGGCGGGGCTGTCCCGGGGGTTTGGGCTGTTCTGGGGGTCTGGGTGGGGTGTCCTAGTGGGGGAGGGGTGTGTGGGGTGTCCAGGGGGGTTGGAATGTCTAAGTGGTGGTGGTGGGGTTGCAGGGGAGGGGGTTTGGGCTGTTTGGGAGGGTGGGCGGGGCTATCCCAGGGGGGTACGGGGTGTCCAGGGGGGTACGGGGGTGGGCGGGCTGTCCACAAGGGTGGACGGGCTGTCCATGGGGGTGGTCGGGCTGTCAAGGAGGGGTGGGCGGGCTGTCCAGGGGGGGTGGGTGGGCTGGCCACGGGGGGTAGGGGTGTCCAGGGGGGTGGGCGGGCTATCCAAGGGGGTGGGAGGCTGTCCATAGGGAGAAGGGGTGTCGAGGGGGGTGGGCGGGCTATCCAAGGGGGGGGGGGTGCTATAGTGGTTTTGGATTGTTTGAGGTACTCTTAGTGTATTATAAACCCTCATTTGTTCCATATTCATTTAAATTGATTTAATATCATTTTTTTCACACACACCATTATATCCTCTCAAACTATATTTAGATTGTATTTTCAATTGTATGGTGTTAAATATTTTAGTAAATGTTCATACTAGCTTCTATTATGTGTTCTAGGGGTTTAGACTAATGACAGGGCTGTATGATTATTGTGTGGGTATTCTTTTCATATAAATATACCTATACACCCCGACCCCCTTGGACAACCTGACCACCCCCACGGATAGCCCGCCCACCTGGACACCCCGACCCCCCTAGACAGCCCCCCACCCCCTGGACACCTCCGACCCCCCGGACGGCCCCACCACCCCCTAGACACCCCGCACCCCCCCTGGACACGCCACACCCCCCTTGGACAGTCCCGCCACTCCCATGATCCTCATCCTATTCCTTATCCTGATCTACTTGGAGAAGTTAAAGTATAAAACTCATATACTCCCAACAAGACCCTTAAGGATTATGTATTCCTTGATCCACTTCCAATATCTTACTGGTCGATCCGTGAATATAGGCGTTAGAAATTTTGTATCTTATTTTCTTATATACACTATATTTTGTTGTATTTCTTAATATGATAATCATATAGAGTAATGTGTCAGTTATGCTTTTATATAGAGTAAACAATTGTCATTTACGTAAATATTTTTTTGATTAAACTTTAATATTATTGAATTGCTTTGAAATGACTTTTTGCGATTTTTTTACAGAATGGATAGAAGTTGGATGTACAAAACTGATCGGATTTCTACCGATTTTCAAAATAATTTGAACAGCTTTCTAGATTTTTCATTTGAAAAGGCTTCAGATAGTGGCCGCATACACTGCCCATGTTTTAATTGTTTTGGAAGACCTTGGTTGAGCCGTGAAGCAGTTAGCTATCATATAACCAAATATGGTTTCCAAACAAACTATTATGTGTGGTATCACAATGGAGAGAAAATGGAATATCAAAATGTTGATGATCCAAATGATAAGACTGAATTGGAGAGTTTGATATATGATCGGTTTCCATTTATTCGACATCATGAGAAGGAAAGTATGTCCAGCCAACAAGATTTCAATACAAGCACACGTGCGTAATGTGAGACTGGGTCTTTCATGTGACGGTTTTAATCCATTTGGGAATATTCTTACTTCGCACAGCACATGGCCGGTTTTCGTAAACATTTATAACCTTCACCCTTGGTTGTGTATGAAAAAGCCTTACACTTTCTTGAGTATACTGATATCTGGCCCTTCTGATCCCGGCAATTATATAGATGTATACATGCAACCTTTAATAAAAGAGTTGAAACTTCTTTGGGATGTGGGTGTGCCCACATACGATGCATGTTCAAAAGACATATTTCAGATGCGTGCTGCACTTATGTGGACTATCAATGATTTTCCTGCTTATGCAATGATGTCTGGATGGAGCACAAAAGGAAAATTGTCATGTCCTATTTGTATGAAGAATACTAAATCGAGAAGACTGAAATATCGTCGTAGTTTTAGTTTTATGGGACATCGACGATTCTTTCCAATGAACCATCCATATAGAAACAATCGTCGAAGATTTGACAATACCATGGAGAATGACGATCCACCTCAGCATATGTCTAGAACTGATGTGCTTAATGAATTGAAAGATTTTAGTTATTCATTTGGGAAGAGTGTAATGAAATCTAGAAAGAGGAAAAATGTTTCCAATGATACCTGTTACAATTGGAAGAAGAAGAGTATATTCTTTGAGTTGTCATATTGGTCAACCAACATGTTACGTCATTGCTTAGACGTAATGCACATTGAAAAAAAATATATGTGAAATGTTTCTTTCGATTCTTCTAAATGTCAAGGGGAAGAGAAAAGATGATTTACGATCTCGGCGCGACTTGGTAGATTGGGGGATCAGACCAGAATTGCATCATGTCTGTATCAGTGAAAATAAATGGCAAGTTCCATGTGCTTCTTATGTGATGACTCCTGCTGAAAAAAATGAATTTCTGGATGTTTAATATCTAATTTGAAATTTAATAATCTATTAATATTTTTTACAGGCTGCTTTAGAGGCTCTTGATGCCCAGGATCCTGACAATTTTGGGCCACACGATCATTTATATCAGGTTTTGGGAGATGAGCACTCTGGTCGAGTACGCTGCCGACCTGGTAAGAATATAGTCCCGACGAGGTATTGGTCATCTCCAGGTATCCATTCTAGTACCACCGAGTTGGAATAGGTCAAGGGGCATGCAAGACAGTCTGATAAAAGGGTCACAGAGTTGGAAGTACAAGTTCAAACAAGAGACAGAGAATTTATGAAACTGATGAGAGCTTTATCTTCATCACTTCCACCAGAGGCTAGTGCGGCTTGTCAGACATTTATGTCATCGATGGGTGCATCATCCAATGCACCAGGCGGCAGCTCTAGTGGCGATCGAGATGATGATGTTCCTGGTGATGGCGAGGATGCTGAAGAGGAAGAGGGAGAGGATGAGGATGTGGACGAGGGCGAGGATGGGGCCGAGGGTGAGGATGGGGCCGAGGGCGAGGATGATGCCGTGGATGAGGACGACGACAAGGACAGAGATGGTGGCGAGGATGAGGCTGATGATGATAGTAGTGATGGTGATGGTGATTAGAGGCAGATTGATCCATTAAATTTTTGAATTCTGTATAACTCTTTATTTTTTAACATGGTTTTCCACTTTTGGGTTTTCCTCTGCTTCATAGGGACGTTGCATTCAGATTCTGTTTTTTGCACTTGATTCTTATTGTATGATTAGTCTACTACATAGACCTTTAGTATTCCTTGGTACTGTGATGCTCATTTTTTTATTTTTTTTACTTATCTTTCTTAGTTAGCCATGTATTTCATGTTTATGCATGTGGAAGATGATATGGAAAATGTGCTTTGAAGTAGTGGCTAGCACCACTAACATTTATTTGAAATGGATAGGATTTTAAGTGAAAACAACAACTGGCATACGGAATACAGACCAAACGCATTAGGATTCTGTTTAAACTATAGGAAAACGATCCATGGGTCATATGTGACTTGTACGAGTCAACCCCGCCTCAATCTGAGGTCTGGTGTGGCCGGTACCACTCAAAGTGCCTTTCTTTTGTTTAAAATGGATGCGCTTTTATGTAAAAAAAACCACATACGGAAAACGGACCAAACACATTCGAATACTGTTGATACTTTAGGACATGTATCCATGGGTCATTTGTGGCGTGTAGGAGTCAACCCCGCCTCAATCCGAGGAGCGGTGTGGCCGGCACCACTCAAAGTGTCTAACTTTTATTTGAAATTGACATGATTTAAAGTGAAAACAACAAATGGCATACAGAAAACTGACCAAAAACATTCGGATACTGTTGATACTTTAGGAAATGTATCCATGGGTCATATGTGACGTGTACGAGTCAACCCCGCCTCAATATGAGGGCCGGTGTGGCTGTAACCACTCAAAGTGTCTTTCTTTTGTTTAAAATGGATGCGCTTTTAAGTAAAAAAAACCACATACGAAAACCTGACCAAACACACTCGGATATTGTTGATACTTTAGGACATGTATCCATAGGTCATTTGTGATGTGTACGAGTCAACCACGCCTCAATCCGAGGCACGGTGTGGACGACACCACTCATTGTGTCTAACTTTTCTTTAACATGGACAACAGTTTAAGTTAAAACAGCAACTGACATACGGAAAACTGACCAAACGCATTCGGATTCTATTGAAACTGTAGAAAAACGATCCATGGGTCATTTGTGACGTGTACGAGTCAACCCTACCTCAATCCGAGGCCCGGTGTGGCCAGGATCTCTCAAAGATTGTCAGTTTTCTTTGAAATGGACAACGGTTTAAGTTAAAACAACAACTGACATATGGAAAACCAACCAAACGCATTCAGATTCTGTTGAAACATTAGGACAATGATCCATGGGTCATATGTGAGGTGTACGAGTCAACCCCGCCTCAATCTGAGGGCCGGTGTAGTCGGGACCACTCAAAGTGTGTCACTTTTCTTTGAAATGGACAACAGTTTAAGTTAAAACGACAACTAACATACGGAAAATGGAACAAAGGCATTCGGATACTGTTTATACTTTAGGACATGTATCCATGGGTCATATGTGACGTGTACGAGTCAACCCCTCCTCAATCTGAGGGCCGGTGTGGCCGGGACCACTCAAAGTGTGTCACTTTTCTTTCAAATGGACAACTGTTTAAGTGAAAACAACAACTGGCATACGGAAAACTGACCAAAGACATTCAGATATTGTTGATACTTTAGTAAATGTATCCATGGGTCATATGTGACGTGTACGAGTCAACCCCGCCTCAATCCGAGAGCCGGTGTCGCTGGGACCACTCAAAGTGTCTTTCTTTTGTTTAAAATGGATGCGCTTTTAAGTAAAAAAACCACATACGAAAAACTGACCAAACGAACTCTGATATTGTTGATACTTTAGGAAATGTATACATAGGTCATTCGTGACGTGTACGAGTCAACCCCGCCTCAATCCGAGGTGCGGTGTGGCCGACACCACTCAAAGTGTATAACTTTTCTTTAACATGGACAACAGTTTAAGTTAAAACATCAACTGACATACGGAAAACCGACCAAAGGCATTCGGATTCTGTTGAAACTGTAGTAAAACGATCCATGGGTCATTTTTGACGTGTACGAGTCAACCCCACATCAATCCGAGGGCCGGTGTGGCCAGGACCACTCAAAGTTTGTCACTTTTCTTTGAAATGGACAACGGTTTAAGTTAAAACAACAACTGACATACAGAAAACCAGCCAAATGCATTCGGATTCTGTTGAAACTTTAGGACAACGATCCATGGGTCATATGTGACGTGTACGAGTCAACCCCGACTCAATCCGAGGGCCTGTGTAGTCGGGACCACTCAAAGTGTGTCACTTTTCATTGAAATGGACAACAGTTTAAGTTAAAACAACAACTGACATACGGAAAACAGACCAAAGGCATTCGGATACTATTTATACTTTAGGACATGTATCCATGGGTCATATGTGACATGTACGAGCCAACCTCTCCTCAATCCGAGGTCCGGTGTGGCCGGGACCACTCAAAGTGTGTCACTTTTTATTGAAATGGACAATTGTTTAAGTTAAAACAACAACTGACATACGGTAAATGGACCAAAGGCATTCGGATACTGTTGATACTTTAGGAAATGTATCTATGTGTCATTTGTGACATGTAGGAGTCAACCCCTTCTCAATCCGAGGGCTGGTGTGGCCGGTACCACTCAAAGTGTCTTTCTTTTGTTTAAAATGGATGTGATTTTAAGTAAAAAAAACCACATATGGATAACCGACCAAACGCATTCGGATTCTATTGAAACTTTAGGAAAACGATCCATGGGTCATTTTTGATGTGTACGAGTCAACCCCGCCTCAATCCAAGACGCGGTGTGGCCGACACCACTCAAAGTGTCTAACTTTTTTTTTGAAATGGACAAAAATTTAAGTTAAAATAACAACTGACATACGGAAAACTGACCAAACGCATTTGGATTCTGTTGAAACTTTAGTAAAACGATCCATGGGTCATATGTGACGTGTACGAGTCAACCCTGCCTCAATCCGAGGCGCATTGTGACCGTTACCACTCAAAATTTCTATCTTTTCTTTGAAATGAACACCAGTTTAATTTAAAACAACAACTGACATACCGAAAACCAACCAAACGCATTCAGATTCTGTTGAAACTGTAAGACAACGATTTCATGGGTCATATGTGATGTGTACGAGTCAACCCTGCCTCAATCCAAGGGTCGATGTGGCCGGTACCACTCAAAGTGTCTTTCTTTTGTTTAAAATGGATGCGCTTTTAAGTAAAATAAACGACATACGGAAAACAGACCAAACACTTTCGGATTCTGTTGAATCTTTAAGAAAATGATTTATGGGTCATTTGTGACGTGTACGAGTCAACCCCACTTCAATATGAGGAGCAGTGTGGCCGACACCACTCAAAGTGTCTAACTTTTATTTGAAATAGTCAGGATTTTAAGTGAAAACAACAACTTGCATACAGAAAACCGACCAAACGCAATCGGATTCTGTTGAAACATTAGGAAAAAGATCCATGGGTCATATGTGACGTGTACGAGTGATCCCCGCCTCAATCAGAGGGCCGGTGTGGCCGGGACCACTCAAAGTTTGTCACTTTTCTTTGAAATGGACAACGGTTTAAGTTAAAACAACAACTGACATACGGAAAACAGAAGAAAGGCATTCAGATACTGTTTATACTTTAGGACATGTATCCATGGGTCATATGTGACGTGTACGAGTCAACCCCTCCTCAATCTGAGGGCCGGTGTGGACGAGACCACTCAATGTGTCTTTCTTTTGTTTAAAATGGATGTGCTTTTAAGTAAAAAAACCACATACGGAAAACTGACCAAACACATTTGGATACTGTTGATACTTTAAGACATGTATCCATTGGTCATTTGTGACGTGTACAAGTCAACCCCGCCTCAATCTGAGGCGTGGTGTGGCCGAAACCACTTAAAGTGTCTTTCTTTTGTTTAAAAGGGATGCACTTTTAAGTAAAAAAAATGACATACGGAAAACCGACCAGACGCTTTCAGATTCTGTTGAAACTTTAGGACAATGATCCATGGGTCATTTGTGACATGTACGAGTCAACCCCGCCTCATTCCGAGGCGCGGTGTGGCTGGCACCACTCAAAGTGTTTCACTATTCTTTGAAATGGAAAACAGTTTAAGTTAAAACAACAACTGACATACGGAAAATAGAGAAAAGGCATTCGGATACTGTTGATACTTTAGGACATGTATCCATGGGTCATTTGTGATTTGTACGAGTCAACTCCGCCTCAATCCGAGGCGCGGTGTGGACGAAACCACTCAATGTCTCTCTTTTATTTCAAAAGTAAATCATTTTTAGTGAATACAACTGAAATTTACACTCATCAATGACTCTTTTTCATGAGTTTGGTAGTTTCACTCATTGGGTCATAAGTGACGAGACTCCTAAGAAAATATCTTTTTAGCATATATTATAAACAATACAAGTTCAATGAATAATTCATCACAAATCATTACATACCCAAACCTAGTATCACAAAAAAATGGGATTTGAGTCAATTTGAATGTCTTATTCAACTCTAATAGATATTTATCAAACTATTCTGCCTATTAGAATTTGAAGGGTGAGGTGAATTACCACCATATGATTGTTGTCATGTGTTTTTTGGGCTATTTTAGGTTTTTTTTATACTGTTTAAAGTTTGTATGTGGCTTTTGTGATAATTTTTATGCAGGTGTATAGTGGAGGGTATACTGAGGGCTGTTGTGCACTGTTTTTTTATGCAGGTGTAGCTTCTGGGGGGGCTTCTGGGTGCTGATGTGCAGCAGTTTTGGGAAACAATTTACCAACGGTTCTGAACCGTTGGTAAAGCTTTTTCCAAAAATCTCGAAAAACTTATACCAACGGTTCTGAACCGTTGGTAAATTGTTTTCCAGATATCTGGAAAAACTTATACCAACGGTTCAGAATCGTTGGTAATTTTTTTTCCAGATTTCTCAGAACCTATACCAACGGTTTAAATGAAACCGTTGGTAAAGGGCTTTCTCCACGCCTTACTGGCCAACGGTTTTCCAGCCTATAGCAACGGTTATAAACTGTTAGTATATCCTACTTTTCTAGTAGTGTTATTTAGTCCTCTATATAATGAATAGATGGAAATTAATTAGTAATGGGTGTGGGCTACCATATCCTCTTGAGGCCCTAATGAGTCTCTTGAGGTTAACTTGTTTGGGAATTTTCGAGTATGTCAATGAAGGATAAAATATTTCATAGGATTATGGACTTTATTGTAAGATCATTTTTATCCCATCAAGGTTTAATGATTGTAAAATCATGATGTACAAGATATTGATGTTTTGTTTTAGGGTGTTGAATTATATTTATAAAGGTATACATTTCATTGCTAATGAAGTAGTTCTTATTATCCATGTGATAAATTTATTTCCATTGTTATTCATGGATATAATATGATTTTAGATTCATTCTATTGTGTCGTTATTTTCTATTATCTAATAAATTAATAATATTTATTCTTATGTTATATTAACTTATGATCATTGATTGTTATCACTTATGCTTACCATTTCTATGAATTTTATCCCACATATTTTAACGTGTCCATTTCCTCTGGTTGATAAATTAAAATATTAGCCAATATATTTCTAAACGAATAGATTGTGTGTACATTTTAAAGGAGATGCTGAATACATATTACAGATTTTTTAGTTTCTAAAATAATTTGAAAATTTCCAAGTAGTTTGGAAATACAATGGTTTTATTATAAATCCCTAATTATAAAAGTTAATTTGAATGTATTTTAATTTAATATTTACATTATGTTGAGTAATAATGGGACAATATTGTCTGGGGATTCATATTTGGTATTGGAGTAGATTTTAGATAAATTTAGAGATTAAGATGTCATTATTTAAGGTATTTTATGATTTATAAATGTAATAAAGGGTTTTAATGTTATGGTCTATCATAATTTAAATGTTAAAGGTGACTCGTCTGGTTATTTGAGGTAATGTTAAATATTTTATGGATTCTTATAAAAATATATTTAGTGAATATCCTAAGGATAAGTCTATGAGAGAAGTCTATGAATTGAACAATTTATATATGTTTTGATAAAGTATATATTTTTTGTTTCCCTCAAAATTAAATCCCTATCTCAATGCTGGTAATTTGATAAAGATGTGGCATACATGACCCTAGGAATTATCAATCTAAAAAAACCAGTGTAATATTAACACAATCCTTACTACGACACATTAAGAGTACGACTATGACTACACACCTACCCAGACACTACTAAGAGATATGCCTTGGTTAATAACATTATTATTACAATCCATTATAAAGGATATATTTTTTTAATTACATTAAGGTGTTAGGTTATTAAGTATGTGATAAAAACCTATGGTATCCAAGGTTTAACCAAGAGAGTTATAGGATAAAAAAATTTGGACGTAGTTCAAATCAAATTATCCTTTGTCCAAGTGAAGTTTTCCTTTGCAGAAGACTGAATAGTATTGATATTTCATACTCATATGAGCATTTACTCTGATTCTATTGGATTTTATCGTAAATAATGTAGTTTTAATATATGGATAGAAATAATATCTCAAAAAAATGTTGTGGAAGGTATTTCTATTGAAACACCTATGTGTAATGACCCAAGTAGTTATAAATAAAGTTCCCTTGACCTAGACTATTATAAAATAAAATCCATTTTTGATTGAATAAATGCATTATTAAGTAATGTAGTTAAAGAAATATCATGAAATACATGGGATATTCTATACTATTATTTGGTCTCTTTGATTTAAAACCCCATTATGAATCATAACAATTGGTAATACAGTCATTTAATATTGACTGTTATGACTATTTTATTAAGGATTATAATAATGTTCAATTGACACAGATTGAAAGTGAAATGGGCTCGACCATTAGGATTTTACCTTTTCAATACCATTTATCATAGATTTTGAGGTAAATGAGATCAAAAATATTTTCCATTGAATAGTCCCAAGACAATATTCAAAAACTATAGATTTAGAGAAACTATTTACAATATAAGTTCAAGAATATCGATATCACATCCCAAACCATATTCATTGAACCACCCTATGAAAAGGTCACCATTTCACACCCCACACACAGGGAATAAGATCGTGTAATGAGGAGTTATGTATCTCTACCCTAACATTATGAATTTATATGTTTTTATTTTTTATAAAAAATGATTATAATTATACTTTTTATCATTAATTTCTAAAATAATAAATATTTTCTTGGTAAAAAATAGATTTTGATGTGCTGAAAACAAAACATTTTAATGAAAATGTATATTTTCAATCAAGATACTCATTTTATGGTACGAAATAATTTTTAAAATTAAATAGATTTTAAAATAATATTCAAATTCAATAATAAATATTTAAACATAAATGATAATATAATTTTACAATTTCAAATATAATTTTTTTAAGGGTAATAAAATTTCTTTTGTAAAACACATGTATTTTTCAGTAATCATTGATTGTGATTTAAAGTTTAACATATTGAAATTTTGAAAATTAATTTTATAAAATTGAAATTATTTTTCAAATTATCTTGTAAAAATTATCCAATGGTTATTTTTCAATTATTTTTTGCGATGGAGAAATTTTTTGTCAAAATCACTTTTGGTATAAATATACTTTTATGTATTATGAAATTATAAAATCCCATATATGATATAATAAATAAAATAAAGTATATAAATATTCAAAATTATGTTTCCCATTTAAAATAATATGTCCCTATGTTATATTATTAATTTTATAAACCCTTAATGAATCCTTCATAACCTATATTATAATTTAATGGTCTATAATAAATTATTTTTTAACCTGAATCATTTATCATCATCTAGGATATTATATTTATTATTTCAGTTCATGTCCATATAAAATAAATAAATACACCCATATTTTGAAGAATCCATGGGCAAAAACCATGTGTTGGTTTATGTTTTGGAATAATTTATTAAATATATTCCGAAACCAATGTTTAGAAATTAATGAATTCATCTATTATTTTATAAAAAAACACACCCAAACATTCATTCCTCATAACAAACAATTCATGAATAATTAATTTATTGTACCTTTCTCTCTCGATATGTAACACAATGTGATCCCAATATCATAATAATATTCTCCCATGATTTTAGAAACACCCTCTCAAGGTAAGGGATCGTGTCCTTTTCTTTTTTTAAGAAACTTGTTTATATCATGCATTTTGATTTCCAATTTTTCATTTAGTAAATATTCTAAAATATATCTTTTAATATATATTTGTTTTCCAAGTGATTATATACCCCTTTAAATATCATTTAATCCTCCCATTAATCTTCTTTTTCAAATATTATGCAGCTTAAATTATACTATGATTTTTCATTCCAAACATTAATGTAGTGAATACCCATTTCCATTTACAATAAATGATATTAACTTATATTTACCTATAATTTACTAATTGAGGAATTGAATTTATGTGTCTTACACACATTAATCATTGTATAACACACAATCCATTTATATTTTGTTGTTGATTCCGCTTAAAGGGAAGGTGGGAATCAATATAAAATCTAGAACACATTATAGATTTCCAAATTCAATATATCAACGAAAACATTCAACATGCCACCACAATCCTTAAAAAACACCTGATTCAAAATTAAAACAATATCAATCATCCACACCTTTCAACACACACCACGACACATCACTGTTATTAATTTTTAAAAAAGATCCCATAAAAACCTCATTGATCTAATCGCCTCATTATCTAACCATCATCGAAGCCATCCCACTAGAAAAAAACATGTCGAACTCCAACCTCATCACCGAAGATAAGCACAATGCTATCTCAAACCACCATGCAGAATAACACCATTATAAAATGTAGAAGACATAATTAAAGTCTTCCCTAATAGAAAACCACCAGAACTAGCATCACATAAAAAAACAACAGACCTTCACCAGTGGCCAGGGAAGAAACACCCAACAAAAAAGACAATATAGAAACACCACAGTGATGAAGATGAATCCAACATGAGATATGAACCATCGTCAAAGATACTCACGCTTGGTGCACCACTATACAACAAACACACACCCAATAACCCTTCATTACCACCTCACCGAGTCCTACATTGAGTGGTACAGAATATCAATAGATCATAGAACGGAATGGGTGTTTGAGGGATCAAAATTTCTTTTTCGATGAGACTGAGAAACTAGAACCAACCAAAAAAATCAAGAAGGCTTGAAATGTTTATAAAAACAATAAACCAACCAAACACAATTCCAAAAAAATCATTAAATACACCACATAAAATTTGTCATGGAGAGACTAAAGGATTGTGAGGTTAGATAAGAAATGAGAAACCAGGGTATTCAAAACAAAATTCATCAGATTAGAAAAACCACCAACAAAAGAAGATGATTACAATAAAACCAGAAAAACAACACCCTAGAAATCACAAATTCCACCACTAATGATGAGACTATAGTGTAGATCGAGAAAGGTATGGAAAATTCTCGAATTTGAAAAGGAGGAATATACCCTAAAGACTCTACTTGATGGGGTAGGAAGAAGGAATTTTATGGTAAAATAAGGGACTAAAAGAAGAAAGGGGGAAAGGGAAGACACATATGCGCACCTCAAGAATGCGATGGGTCGGCCCAAAATTTTATAGACCTAAAATTATCTTGGTAATTTATTTCTCTTAGGATAACTTATTTATGGGATAATGTAGTGAACATAATATATGATGTGTCTTTTTTCCACCATGTGATGTTGTCTTGGAAATTAACCTGGAATTATTCTTATGTATTCTTTTATGTTCTTTTCAACGTCTTATGTTTCATTCTTCTTAACATTTTATATCATGATTAAAATGTTCGAGTTTATGATTATCACACCTATATCTCCCATTTAAAAGACTATTTAATAAAATTTATTACTTTCATATTTTTATTCTCAGATTATTCCTTTACGAGGATTTATTTTTCACCCATTTATTATGTATATCCCAAGGTCATATCATGCAATTTAGATGTTCAAGGGAAATTGATGGCATGTCATGGAGTTTTAGATTGTGTTAATTTAATTATTTTTTCTGTTTTTATGTTACATAAATAATTAACTAAATATATTAAGCCTCATGATCTTCTATTATTTAATTACGCGTATATTTATGTAATAAATCATTGTATAACATGTATCAAAGATATAGGTGGGCATGGTTTGTATTAGATGATATTTTAGTTACTTTTGAGATTAAAATTAGAAAACCCATATAAAATACTTAAGGCTATGGATAAGAAAATGAAAAAATTCCATATATTTGGGCAAATTATAGTGTATGTTATTTCCACGAAAATATATCCACATATAGATACTACAATTAAATGTTTTCATGTTATAGTTTCAACATGGGGTAATAAACCAAAAAAGGGAATATATGGATTAACCCAATATTAACATTATTCATGAAAAAAGGATTTATTCAATTCCAGTTTGGACACTCATGTGTGATATGTTTTGATAAATTCCAAGCTCCTTACGAAGCATTATCAAATGAACAATAATTACAATTAAAATTTTTATTATGAAACAAAACATGTACAACATAAATTGAAACATATAAATTCAAATGATAAATAAAATATCTAAATTATGAGTTATCCATTCTATTTTTATAGTTTCTATTTTTTTGTTTAATGGTAAAAATTATCTTCAAAAATTATCAATTTATTTTTATTCAATGGCTGGAAAAAGAAGGAATCATGAAAAAAACACTGTTTTGGGCAATGGGATTACTACGAAATTTAGATTCCCAACTAAATGGGGGGAAAATAGGAAAAATTGTGACAATAATTTCTCAATTAAATCTTGTCTTGAATAAAAAAAATTATATCAATGGTGAAACCCAAATCCCCTTAAAAATTAATATTCAATTGACACATTTATAAAATAAAGGGATCTACTTTAATGTGGATCTTCAAATCCATTAATCATGGAATAATTTATCTGATACATCAAAAATATATTATTTATCCTTTAATTATCTAATTAAGAGATGGTTTTTCAAGATGCTTATCATATTAAAGTAGAAACAAATCAATTTTGATCATTGATTAAAAATATGAATTCTTGTGAGGTGATAAAAGAGATGGTGTGAAAGGAATAATGTAAAAGGTTTATTTTGATAAATTCTATCCCCAGACTCTTAGACTGAGAATGGAGAGGTACTTCCTTAGACTTATGAAAATGGATGATGAATCTATCAATAAAAATGATGTGAACTTCATAAGACTTGAATGATACACCTCCATCTTTTTCATTACAACTTAATTTGAAGTAGACTAATTCATTGTTGGTATAAATTTGAGTCCATGAAAATCATTTTCCATTTAGGACATTAAAGGCCATGTGGAAATTGCCTGATTTTCAGTGCATGTCAAATTAGAAATCATAAAATCTCAAGTGTTTCATTGGTCTGGATACAAGATGTGTAGAATTAAATTTAATTCAGGCGGATTGATGGTGAAACATCAAGGAGGAATGAAATTCCCACTCCCCACTTGACTAAACTGTGGTATAAGAATACCAATAACTAACTAAAGAGGATAATAAAATTATTCAACTATTCTAAAGAAGGACACATAGCTAGTAAATACTGATACGAGAAACCCACCAATGTGATGGAATAATGTAATTTTCTTCTCAAACATCCACATATTGTATAATTATTTTAATATTAAAGAAAAGGGAGTCTATGTGATTTAATGAACTAATCCATGGTTTGTCAATGGTAACCAAAAAAACAAACATTATTGCCTCTAGGGAAATGGTGAGCTTGTGAAATCACAACTAGTGGGGTGGATCTCTCCAATGATGTAGTGAAAAGTATGCTAGTTATTCATTAATGAATATAAAATGTACATTTTCATTACGGTTATACCCATTCTTCCATATCGTGAATTTTTTGTATATATATTTCAATACTACATCAAAACCTTGAAGTTGAGTTATTTGTAAAGATGGTGAATGGTTTAATTATTCCATCCCAAGAATATAACTCATCCCATATCCATATTTTCAAACATAAATTCCTAGTGAACCTAGTTGTCCTCTTTTTAATATAATTTGATGCAACTCTAGGTATGAGTTGGATTTATTTATAAAAATCTATCATATATTATTGAGAAATAGAAATAAACCTCTCTATGAGGAATCTTCCTATGATTTGATAATATATAAGGTGGATGAATCTACTTTGGTATCATTATCTCAATATATGATATTATTTCCCTATGAGAAAATATATTTTTCTAAAATGATTGAGTCTAAGAATAATATCATCCTTAGAGAGATTCCCATTATGATGGAAATCATTGATGTGTTTTCCTGTAAATTTTATTGGTCTTCCTCCTAGATAATAGGTTTATTTCTCAGTAGGACTTATATCTAGATCATTACAAATATCTAAGACTCCATATCTAATAGCCAATAAGTAAAATAAAGATATGATGAAGAAAATATACTGGAATTTTTATATATGGTTTAGGTCATGATCCATCCCCTGGGACCATGCCATGACTTCCCCAAACCTTCCATCCATAGGCCAGGGGCTGGTGACTAGCACCATAAACGCATATCTATATAACAGGAAGGAATTTCCATTAAACCTATTCAAACCCACAATCTAAGAACAAAAAAAAAGAAACCAGGATGTAAACTGCTATAGAATGTGTATTGAATGGAAAGGGAAGAGAATACAAGCCCAACTGGGAAGTACAAGTACAAATGAAAAGAGAAAACCAGTCCAGGATCGTCCACTTAGGTTCCTACCAGAAGGGTAGGTATAGATCTTGTGGAGTATTCAATATAGAACATCCCATCAAATGGTCCACCTCTGAGCACTGTCTCATCCTTTCTCCCTCAGCCTCGATCAAAAAAGTTCATCATCGGTACCAGACACATCTAGGTGTGGGCGTAGCCCATGCATGGGTGAGTATAACAATACTCAGTAGGGACCCTGAGACCCCCCAAGGTCCTCTAGAGTTCCACAAAGGATAAACCCCAATGAAAGATCTCAAAATATTGAATAAATCAGTAATCATCTCTACATAGGTATATGCCCATACATATACCTATGTTATCATGATATTCTCATCTCATACAAGAGGAAACATAATGATCCAACTTTTAAGCCTTTAGCACAACTGATAAGTGAGGTAAGATTACAGAAAATGTAACACTGCAAATGTAACACCACAAAGGTAAAATTACCACAAAGGTGACATCATGAAGGTATCACTACGGAGGTAAAATTACCACAATGGTAACAAAACAATGTTTACACCATGAAGGGAAAAGTAAAAAAATGGTAAAGACTCAGCACAAACCAGATATATAACTCATGAACAAAAGTACAAGTGATTAGTCGTCACTCTAGATCATTTTATTCTATCAGGAGGCATTGTATTTGACCCATAAAAGAACGATAGATGCTGACCCACAGAAGATCTAGAGGTGCGGACCCCCATAGAATCGACAGATACTGACCCACAAAAGATCTCTAAGCATTGAACCACACAAGATCAATAAATGATGACCCACACAGAATCGATGTTCATTCTTTACGTTATAGCCAACCACGAGATTCCTGAACTAAGAATGCTTCATTTAAGGAGGATCATCTTCTGAATCCATAATTCATAACACAATCTCCACGATGTTCCATGAAGAAGTATCCCAAATGACCTCCATGTTGTAAGGTTTCCAATGCATCATATTGTGCATCAATCAGACATCTGGTCTATGAATTATAAGCTTTTCAGTACTGATGGCCTTGTTGGATTCGGGTTCAATCCCCCCCATCTATAATCCAACATTCTCCAAAAACCATGAGGAGTATACAAAATTGAATTTCTCTCTCCAATGATACCAAATCCATAAATGATTCATCATACAAACACATTGTTCACATGTTATGGTCGTTTATTCGAAACTGGTCCGGGATGGGTCTGGGTCCGGTCCGACCCAGTCAGAACTACTCGGCCCAGGTAAAATGTTTGTGAAGAACACATAGATCGAAAAAGTAGTGGAGGGTTTGGGACTTGTTCATTTGGACCATGCCCTCAGGGTAATCTTGAGAACATTATTGAAGAATATGATTCAACCTACTCTTGAAATTAAAATAATATAAATCTATACTTCAAGATAATTGTATAACTTTCACATTTGAGGTAGAGTATGTGTTCGTCGCTCCCACAACAAGCCTCCAATGACGCCTGTCAATTCTTATACTTTTTTTGGGATTTATTGGTTCTCATCACCAATCACCATAACCGGTCATGTTTTCCATGTGATTGGCATCCCGGTACTTTTACAGAGATTCATCGCTTAATGTGGTTGTGCCAACACCACTCCTCAACCTCTATATACATAGCAGAGGTGGAGGGTGGGTAATGAATGATGAATTAATAGGGATCCTTTAATTAAATAACATTCCTAATTCTAATGGTACAGTTACAATAATAATGGGGATTTAACCCATTTAATTTCTTGATGTGTCGTTGGTCCCGCCACCGCCCCTTGTCCATAGGAGGAAAAGAAATGAAGGAAATAAAATAACATTGTTAGTTTATTATTATTTAAAAGTATAAAATCTAATGTATTCTCCCAACCTAATGTGTTCTATGGGAAGCCTCCCTTAACAGAATCTCAGTGATACAGATTCAATTATGCCCTTGTATTTTTAATCCATGCACCTGTTCAAATTATAGAAAATGCGTCTCGGGTGATTAATAAGCGTAACCTAAAAAATTTCATAAATTCATTTCGGAAAAAATGGGACTCAAAATCCCATACCATAAATTTTCACTGAAAATTAATTGTTCCATATTATAAAAAAAATAGGGAAAATTTGGGTCTTTACATTCTACCCACCTTAGGGTTTTTTTCCCTGAAAGCCACAACATTTAATAAGGAAACAAATGGGGGTACTGAGAAAAAATATAAGCCTCCCAATCCCATGTGCTCTCCTGGACGCTCTCGTGCTACCAACATAAGTTCACCCACGGTATCGATCATCCATTAAGGACCCACTCTTTTCAGTCCTCAATCTCAACTGGAACCTCTGTAAATGTCTCCCCATCATCAATGATCAACTCACCCCAGTCAATAACGTGTGAAGGATCATTCATGCACTTCCTTAGCAATGACATGTGGAATATGACATGCACCCGATGCATTTGTGTGGTAAGAGCGATGACATACACCACCACTTCAACATTTTAGTGAACGTGAAATGTTCGGATGAACCTCATAGATAGATTTCCCCCTAGCCAAATCTCTACAATCCTCATTGAGGTGAGTCCCATAGGAAGACATGGACTCCCTCTTAATACTCCAAAGGTATCCATCTCCTTTCAACATAAGACTTATGTCTTCTATGTGATGTCTTCATCCACTCTTGGATGATCAGCACCTACTCAGTGGTAGCCCGTACCCACACTAGACCCATAAGTGTTGACTCCCCTGAGTCTGTCCAGCATAGAGGTGATCTGCATGGTCGACCGTAAAAGGCCTCAATTGGTTCTATATAAATATTGGAGTGATAGTTGTTGTTGAATGAAAACTCCGCCAAAGTAATTTTATCCGCTCAACTCTAGCCAAAATCTCGGATGCAAGTATTAAAAATTTCCTTCAATGTCAGAATGGTCTGATCCATCCGGCTGTCCATCTATGGATGAAAGGCTGTGGTCAGACATAGCTGAGTCCTGAATTCCTCATGTAATCCCTTACACAACTAGGATGTAAAACGTGTGTCACATTCATAGATGATCACCAATGGAACCCCATGAAGTCGTTCAATCTCATGTACGTAGAGGCGTCTAAAGCCCTCTACTGATCCCTACTCTCTGATGGGTAGAAAGTTGGATGACTTGGTGATTCATTCAATGATCACCAACATGGAATCTTGTCCCATGGATGTATGAGGAATCCCTATCAAAAATATCTATGGGGATACCATCCCACATCCACTCCGGTACCTCTAGTGGCTACACCTAGACTGCTAGAACATGATGATCGGCCTTCACTTGTAGACAAATGAGACATCATGAAACAAAATCTTCAATGGCTCTCTTCATCCCTGGCCACTAGTTATAATGCCATATGTCATGTTACTTCATCGCCACACCAGGATGTATGCCAGTGGGGACTTATGGAACTCCTTCAACACCTCCACCTTGGGTGCCAATGAGCTATTATTATACTGAGAGGAGTGTGGGGTGAGGGAACATCACATGTCTAATGTGACCAGCCGAAGATAGAAAGCCCATGGAATGGATGTGTTGGTTGGGTGAACTAACTATATTAGAGTGACCATAAACATGGAGATGGGCCTAGGTAAATATCTTGAGAATAAAACTAAATAGTTTTTTCTATGAGTCCTACGAGGCAGAGTTATCACTTTGAAATTATCAAGAGGGTGTGATTTCCTCTAAGAGGTATGTTATATTTTGAGTGGAATGGGATGATATTGGGGAACCTCATGGGGTAATTCCATGTATGTAATCACATAGGGAACTATGGTAGGTACCCTAAAGATAGTCAAAACCTAAACATGTGTGTTGGGATATGGATACATATGGAAGGTTTGGGAATTTGGCCAACATTTTATTTTATTTAATTATTATTTTATTAGAAATACACCATCTGAGATGATTTGATATGGGTGAGATAGTATGGATTAGATTTGGATACAAGGATTTTCTACCATGGATTTGGAGCCAGTATATAGATAAGTGATACCATGGATTTGGGGGTTAGATGATTGGACTATTATGGGATAGGTCCCCAGATTACTGAGGATATAGATTAGAGCTCTCGTAGACATGGATCATGATGTTTAATATTCCATTAAATTGGTTCCCATATGATTTGACAACCATGTGATGGTACCTTGTGTCTCGAGAATATTGATTGGCGCTTCTATATACTTGGATCTCAGTGTTGATGCTACCATGGAATTGATGCCTAGATGTTTGGGCTACCATGGGATGGGACCCCTAATTTTTTAGGATATGTTGGTGTATTCCATGGATATGGATCCTACTTATTTATTATTTGGAACATTCATCATGATTTTCTCATCAAAACCATGACACTAGCTAAAGTGGGTGTGGTTGTTCGGGGTAATGGACCTAAGGATCGACGATTGTTGTTTGTTTATTTATTTCATATATTTTTTTAATCTAGACATTTCAAATGCACAAATACCAGAATATTCTCGTTATTATAGGAAAAATTTGTTGGGGCCCTACCGTGTAATGTACTCAAACCCTGCATGACAGGCCATAGAACTTATGTACCCAATAATACTCTGACATAGTTATGGGTTTAGGTTTGGCAAAGGCTAAGGGTTGATCAAGCATTATAGATCAAAATAGTACATATATATTGGGATGTGGCATGGAATATATCTATTGTATAGCCCTTGTATTTTGTTACTTTTGTTTCACTATTCACATGAACAAGTCAGCGATAGGTATGTTTTTCATGATATATATCAACATTTTTTTAGAATATTTACTTGTTCACTCATTCTTTGTTTTCTAATGTAATAGATGTGGATGAGATTTTGGTTTCATTGTTCTTATTATGGTTATATCTAATACATGGAATATAGTCTTCCCACAGAACCCTATTAAACCCCCACTACTATTTAGAGTCCTCTAGAATATGGGGAGGGCCACCTATGGTTAGGTAATGAAGTAGTCCGATTAATTTTTATAGAGTAATCCATTATAGGAAATTTCAATGCCTTGGTAGAGTTTTTTTATTTTTATCTTACTATTTTGATAATTTATAGACCGCAGACATAAAATTGTATAGGATGATGTTTTGGGAATTAGAATCATGTTTTGTGAAAACCTTTTCACATGGAATTTCATGTTACCATTTATTTAGGATTGTTGTTCATGGCATGAGATATTACTATTTACATGATTTTCATGCAGTGTAACATACATGATGTTCGAGATTTATGATATATGAATTATGGACTTTTTCTGTTGACACATTAGGTTGAAAATAATATCCTTAATTTTGATTCTTGTAATGTACTATAAATAGGAATCACATGAATAATTCATGGAATTTTGGACTCACATGCCACGTAGAGGCCTGATAGTGAGAATTTGTATCACAAAGGAAAAGCTCAATAATTTCATGTGTTGGTTTTCCAAATATGTACATTGTGGAATTTTACTCATCTAGTATGATATACATATTTGTGTGTATATATAAACATATTCATTAATGGAATGTCTTGTGGATCCAATGACTCACTAATCGATGGTGGTGGTAATGATTCAGTCCCTTGGTGTTGGGGACATGTGGTGACCTGGGTATATTAGTTTATGTATTTATTTCCCTAATGATAAACCTCTCAAGTCTGATTAATATATAGGTTTGGTTATTTGATGTGTAATTAAAAAACTATATGGTGTTTTCTTATATATTATTATATGGAACTCTACTTGACAGAGCCAGTTTATATGGTTTTCCATGATATAGGTTATCTAAGATGATTTTGTTTCTTCAAATAGATTTGACTGATTAGATTAGATTTTTGAGGGAACAGTCAAGTGGGTAGGTTATTATAAGAATCCGTACTTCGAAGGATGTTTTTTTATGTCACCCCAGTTTGTATGTGATACCCAAGAGTGGGTGATTGGGAATATGAGAGGTCAAATGGTTATGGTAGGTAACTGTGTGATGTTCCCAAGAGCTATAAGCCTGGTGCGAATTTCTTTATGGGATAGGTGGTAGAACCTAAAGACTCCTGAGGTGTAACGTTGGATTTTAGTCAGTTGATGAGTCATATTTGATATGAGGGTAATCCTTAATAGTGGTTATCCCTGGTTTCATTGTTACATCAAGGTCAAAATCATAGGTTGGTGATTTAGGTTATTTAATCTATTGATGGGACATGTAATCAATTTTATGAAAAACTAGTTAATTGGGGGGTTTCATACCAAATCACTTTGACTATTAAGTCTTTGGAATATGTGGAACTAAGAGTGACTTGAAGATAAAGTTTTATTCCAATGGAAATGTTGTTTGGGAATTAAACATATTTCAAAACATAGAACATGAGAGTGAGACTGGATTATTTTTGGTTTGAGGAAGCATTGGTCAGAAATTATCGTGTGATTAATCCTGTAACAAGTGATACTTCCATTTTTAAAGGATTTCCATGTACTCTCCTGGTATGATGAGACTGAAATTCCATGGAGTAAGGTCATCCTGGTGATGTATTACTCTCAGTGTCATGATTATTATTATATTACCTGATGGAAATGGAGTGTGCAATTGTTATGTTCCACTAATATGAATTCATCATGTGCATTGGAGGTGAGTTGTACCAGTTGACATGTGGGTTGAGGGTCATATTTGTGTGTACCATTATGTTCAAATTATATCAATTTCATGAATATTGGTTAAATGTGATGAATATTGCAACGCCTTCACCCAAACCATTGGGTTCACACCGGAGGGTCCCAAGACCACATGCTTGTCACCCAATAGACAAGAGGATGTTGAATAACAGTGACGATAAGAAGTCCAAAATATGGATATTATAACCACTTCATCATATCCTTGCATAAATAAAAATTAAAATATATCAACTCATTGTAACAAGATGATATAAATAATATCAAATGGTGAACATTTCATACAATAAAGAAAAGGAATCCTTGTGTGGAAATCCAAAAAATATATAGTATAGGATTGTATATAAATATATAAATAATAGTAGCCTTTGGTGCACATCATGATACCTCTCCCAGATCATTTCTCCTTAGATAAACCATCTTTCAAAGGCCCTTTATCCCCACTAATATCTCTATACATCAAGTATTCATGCATAGGAAAATTTTCATATAGTGTGTGAATAAAAAAAATATTAGAAACCCTATATTCATCTCTAACATGGTTTATCTTGAAATATAGTGAAACAAATTATAATATAAAAAATAACATGTAATAAAACAATGATACTAAGATTCAGTGTGCTAACAAGGGCACCCTAAACCCTGTGTGTACATTATATGACTCATTGCTAAAAAATAATAGTGTTTGTGGAAACATTACAAACACGAGATCCAATATCAATGATGCTCAATATCAATATATTGTGTAGACCTCTATGTTAATAATTAATTGGTTATAGTTTTTAGTTATCATCTCTCTGGTCATGTTTCATAGTCCTTCATTCTCCCCACTTCTTCATGGTTAAGATCACATGGACCCTAGTTCCCCTTGGTCAGGCCACATCAAGACATCATGCCATGTTTTCCAACCTAGTCTAGTAATCATATCATATAAAACATGATAACATGATCCCCATCTAGGACCAATGATCCATGGGTCCATGTGTTACTTTGGTACTATATATAGAATTAAAATATAACATATATCAAGTAAAAACCTAATGAAATAGGAAAAAACATATCAAGGCACACCTAACATATAATGAGTGTTAAACAATATCAAAACATGCACACTTGAAATCAAACTCAATATAGTCTCAACAATATCAATACACTACATCATATCATGGTAGAAAACATACACACAACTTGTAAGTGGTAAGGAAGTTCCTACCTCATGGATATTAATGAAGTACATCAAGGTTCTTCAAAAGATCAAAGTCCAAACTATGTCACATGTCTATAGAGAGATTTCTCAAACATAAAACATTTTTATCTCTGTTAATGTTCAACAAGAATTATTTTTCGAGATGAGACTCAAGAAGAATAAATATGAAGAATGTGATTCTATAATCTCCTGACTTATGGTGTCCATCAACGGAGCCAATTCTAAGAGATATCAAAGGATGAGATTCCAATTCATTGGATACATCATATATCAAAGAATGAATCATGAATTTAACACTAGTTAATGAATAGAGCCTCAAGTTTGTTTGATGATCACTAAACCATCATTATTCCATCATTGAAAATATTATCAAAATGTAAAAGGTGTTAGGATTAGTGTTCTAAAGGAACATACCTTGAAAAATCCATATATCATTATAGTTTTATCACCCATCGAGAGAGTTATCATTGAAAATTTTAGATCTTTATAAATATACCAATTAATCATCAATGGATAAAGGTTATATTAATAATACACTATCAATAATAGGTATACGTAGATGATTCATAATAATATACCAATATAACACTCATTCAGAATAGTTGATATCAATTATTTCATGAATCACCAAAAACATGCTTGATCCATAAATGATTTATGATGATAAGGAGATTCATCATCAAATAATTATAGAAAATAAATATCTTTTGTTGAATAACTCTCATCACATAGGAAGGAATAAGGATTTGGAATAGATATAGAAATGAATAACCATTCTAGCATCATCAGATCGGTCAAATATTGAATATTTTGGTGAGAAGATTGGGAGATCCAAGATTAAATATGGGAGGTTTAAAATAGATATAATCTCTATCTGGTTTAGAATTATATAATTAAGGGGTTAAAAATTTATTCGTAGTAAAAAATATCATTTCTAATTAATTTAACCCTTAAACTGGGCACATTGGCTACCAGATGGGCATAGAGGAACCACTTGGACTCTTCCACTGCCACTAGATATATGGTGGGGTATGTATTTCTTAGATTTCATATAGAGTCTACACCATATGTTTGGTGGAGTTTATCATTTAGATGATGTTAGTTTACATCGACTAAATAGACTAGTCTCCTCTCAATTCTCTATCCCCTGATTCTCCAATCCTTTAATATTGGAATCTGGCCTCCATAAATCCAATATCAGTGAAAAAATACAAGAGGAAAGGATAATTTAATAAAATAAAAAACTCATATAATAAAATCAAGTTAAATCTTACAATTATCCCCCTAATAAAATTTCTCAACCATTAGATGATTTTTAAACTCTTATTCTCAAACTAAATTGGCCTCTAATACAAAATATTTTTCCTCTCACTCCCATGTAACCTCTTAAATTCTTCCATGACTGAATAGAATCAAGACATGTTCTACCTTATTCCCTTAAATGAAATTATCACTCTGATATACAATCTACTATAGGATCACTACATGTGACTCATCGGGATCAAACTCAACATCCTAATAGTTGATAGCACACAAAGGATTTGGTGAGTACCACGATAGATGAGACATACAGAATATATTATCCATAACATGGTGGTGAGGAGGGATATCTAGATGGTAGGGTAATGTCCCAACACAATCGATTATCTCAAAGGGTCAAAAATATCATGGATCTACCTTTCATTACTTCCTCAAACATCGTTGACCTATGGAAGGAGTCACTCTTATAAAAACTAGGTTCTAAAAAATGAACTCCAAAGGCCTCCTCATGAGGTTCTTATAAGAATAATATTATCTATAGACTATGATTAACATCTTACAAATATGAGAAAATATCTCAAAGATATCTTTTACAATACTAGACCTCACAACCAATACCTTTCCAGCATCATGCCAACATCATAGAGAAAAAATGACGTCCAATAATGATACTCATTTGGTGATGTATGAATATAATCAGGATAATTTTTTTATCAAAATATACCATGAAAGGTGATCATGCCACTCTCATACAAATTCTAGATTCCAAACCCAAATAATTCACATAAGTATGAAAATAATCTTCTCGAGCTATAGATTATTCTAGGGATTGTATATTGTGATCAATCTTATACACACCCCTAAGGCCTTCTACAAGACCTTCAGAAACCAATATATTAAATATTGATCTCTTTTTTTCTACTCTCATGAAAACTCCATATAAATATTTAATCTCAAGGAAATAAGTAATTCTCATATCATCTACTGAGTGGGTCTCAGATATCAATACGAAAAGAGAATATTTTTTTATAGATTGATAATCCCCCAGATAGTGTCACGACTCCTTGGTGTCATAAGTAATCTCATAAAATGTTTATAATGTAGTACACCCACATCCATAGGGGAACTGGATGAGGCTAAATAAAACCGCATGGGTTATCATGCTCAACCATATTCCTCTACTATGTAAGGCCTCAAGAAATGAATCTAGCAAAGACCCTCTTCATCCCTGGTCACCCAAATTATTTCCTAGAGTAGTGTGAATCTTTATCTCCCTCAGGTACACCGCCCACTTTGAGTAGAAAAAAATATCTCATCAACTATTCCCCAATGAAATTGAGGAATAATACCCTCCCATTTTCCATGAAGACATTATCATTGTCCAACAACCACCCATGTATTGGGTCACCACCAACTAGCCTTTCTTGCACCATTAAACACTCAAGGAAAGATTCATGCCTAGCCATAACCCTATTTATAAGAGAATATTTGGCTTATAATGGGCCACAATCCATCAATCCAAGTTCTTTTAAAGTATCCATCCTCCAATTCCTCAAAAATATCATCATGGTCCTCTGTTATAAAGGTGATTTACAATGATCCTGACCTACCCGCATCCTACAGGTATGATAATATTCAGTGAAATTACCTTTTCATAATGTATTGGCCATATCATAGTTGAACATATTTCTATATTATACCCATCACTTTTCCTAATATTAAGGAATTTTTTTAAAATATATATCAAAGGCTCTTATGGTCTATGTAAAAAAAACATCTCACCAATGTTGTAGTTTCAAAAAAACTATAATGATATACAGTCACAATAAAATGATATCTTCTCTTTGATAGTTCTTCTCATGGGGGTGTAGCTGATGTGAGATACTCCCCAACCCTTATTCCTTATTACATCAACCAGACTGAAAATTAATAATCTATATTATAGATTATTTTTATTCACTAGATTTGGAAGTATCAATAATGGAGTAATAGTCAACATATTCTCTGAGTCACGAAACACCATTTAACACTAATTAGACCACTATAAAATTACTCCCATATTAATTAGTTTAGTCATGACTGATAGTATATGGGAGAAGTTTTTGATAAAACAATTATAGTATCGCTCTAAATCAAAAAATAACTTGATCTTGAACTTATTCCCTAGAATTGTTCAAGACATCACTTCTGAAAATTTTTATTATTCCATAGATATACATAACATAGAAACCACATGATCTAATAAATTTAACTCATAAATCTATAAGATAGACATCAAAAACATTGTGTAAAGCCGATTTGCTCAAATCATAATCAGATCGATTTCAAGATGTCTCGCTTACTACACTCGGGTTGGACTGTTGATGGGGATATCTTTAATAAACACCATGATAATTGATTTTATGTATCGATGCAATATCTTGTTCCTGGGATCCATGGACATTTTGGTGAATTAATATGTTCAAATGATATTACCATGTAAATTAGTATTCTATACCTACTCCAAAACATGATATTTGTGATTTCATACTCTGTATCCCATAACATGTGATAGAATGATCAATTATCAGTCTTGGAGAACTACCATGAACTCCATAATTGATCAAATAAATTTTTGATCCTTGGAAGAATATTTATATTTTCAACCATCACCAGATTTATTTTTTGTTAATCTACATAGTTTCATGGACTACTATATAACTTCCTGGAGAATATAATAGTCACATCACATGGTAAATCACTCAACCTGATAATTTACTTTTAATCCAAGTCCTTCCTATACCATGAGATCCTTCAACTCGGATGGTGCCATATAATAAGGGTGTGTAGAAATAGGATGCACACTCAGAACGAGATCTATATTGAAGATAAATCCAATATAAATGTATGCCTAGTCAATTTTTCTTTAAATACATCCTAATAGAGATATATTCAACTAGAGGAAAAGAAAAGGGGTTTGTAAATAGAAATTAATTATCCAAACATACAATCTAAATCTGGATCATACTAATATGGATAATGTCTATACCAACTAAAACAACATCCAATTCGCATTATCTTATTTCAATAATATTTTCACCCCATTGTGGAGTAAAATATAGTAATCTCTAATATGAATCATTGTGAGTGCAAAAGAAGGTAAATAAATCTATGCCTATAATCACATGAATTCTAATCATCTCTAAAAACCATAATTTCCACAAATTTTTATTATCAAAAATGACTATTGGACACTCTAGATATTATTTTAGATGGAATAATTTATTGATCAATGATGAATCCTAGGAAAGTGGTGTAAAAGACAACATTATTTTTAAGTTACATCAATTAATAAGTTGTCAAAAGATAATGGAATGTAATGAATTGGAATAAAACAAGGTATTAGAAAATGTATAAGGGATCAATATCGTACCTTGAAAAGTAGAAAGTCCCCCAGCACCATCTATTAGTGGTTGATTAATTATGTAAACTCAACCTTCCCAAGAACCATGAACATGTCCCTAACATGCATGACTTACATAAATAATCTACATCTGATGTTAATGAGCTTAATACTAATGACCATACACTATCCAACTTCTTTATGACTATGTCTAACTAGAACCCACATGTTACCCCATCTATAATTCCTTCCAGAAGAAATGCAATCGATTACCTATCATTCCACATTGATGTTTTATGATCTTAGGTTTAAGGAATAGCGTATGATAATACTCCAAAAATTCATAGTTGGAGAACCTAAGGCCTCTTTATCACGACCCGTCCTCAGGGCCCATGCCATGACTACCCCAAGCCCACCTTCCTTAGGCTAGGGGCTAGCGACTGGAACCAAAGGTGAATCCCTGACAAAAATGGAAGGCATGTCCATTATACCTATAACACACATAGTCTGAACACAAGTAGTAAAAGAAACAAGTACTAATATAGAAAAGAAATGTGTACTGAAATTACGTTGGCTGCTATACAAACCCAACTGAACAAAAAGTAAAATTTCAAGTAAAAAGGGGAAAACAACTCCTGGATCATCCACCGGGGAATCCTACCTGAAGGTTAGGTACGGATGTTGAACAATACATCCCTGTGGTACATATATTATTTTCCAGCTCTGAGCAGGCTCCCTTCTATCACCATCAACCACAATCACTGCTGAACGTTCTCTTCATAGACCACAACAAGGTGTGGGTGAAGCCCGTGCAGGGGTGAGTATAACAATACTCAATAGGGGACCTTGAGACCCCCGAAGGTCTCCCAGAATCCACTAAGGATAAACCACAGTAGTAACATACAATCAGGAAGTATCAACTATCCTTACATAGGTATATGACCATACATATACCTACATTACCAATCACAGTTCGACACCAACACTTGAGCCCAAGAACAACCCATTCCACAAAGGAAGTAAATTCAATCATCTCGATGATAGAAAATGAAAGACAAGACTCATCTCACACAGGTATACAACCCATGAAGAGGGATAAAGATGATTAGATGTAGCCTCTAAATCATATCCTCTTTCTAACACACTTAGGATCCTGAAACAGTATCTGCGATGTTGAACCCATGAAGGATCCTAGTACAGAAGTCACTAATGTCAAACCCATGGAGGATCCTGGTCTAGTACCATCGCTGTCGAACCCACAGAAGATCCTAGTACAGTATCGTCACCATTGAACCCACGGAGGATCCTGGAACATTGTTGTAGCTGTCGAACCCATGTAGGATCCTGGTATAGGAGTAAGTCAATGTAGGTTCCTATCATCTCAGTCGCAGCCAGCGATAGGGTTTCTGCACACAGCACACACGATTCCGGGAGGGTCCTCTCTTCGAGCCATGTTTCGATACATCAACTAACACGATTTCTCTATTTGATGTATCATTTAGTTCTATCTCATATAAAGGAACTCAACACGACAGACATCATGTCTATCAGACACCCGGTATAAGAGTTATTGGAATTTCCATTCTAGGGGCCTGATTTGTTTTTAGGTTCAAACTAACCCGGCCATACACCAACTGTGTCCAAATCTCAAGTGAGATAATGAAAAACTACCGTCTCACTCCAAAACTTCCATCGCCAAAGGCGGTTCATCAATCGCACACCCATAGCCTATGAAAGGGGCGAAAAGGTGTACACTGGCCCAATAGGTCCGGGTCCAGTCCGACATAGATGGACCGACCCCGCCAGACCTAGTCTACACCGAAGTCCAACCCGATCCGCAGATCCGACTCGTTCCATGGAAGTGGCCTAAGCCAAGGGGACGTCCCGGACCGAAGAGGCAGCCCGGTCTGACGGCCAGCCTGGCCCGAGCACGGCCCGACCTGAGGCGGCCCGAACGAAGGTGGCCCTACTGAAGGCGGCCCGGCACAGGGGAGGCCTGGCCCGATGGTGGCCTAGCCAAGGGCGGCCAGGATGCGGGCAGCCCGGCCAGCTGGCTCACGTGGCCGACAGCTGGCCCTTGTTGCTGGTGGCTGGCCCACATTGCCGGATGGCCACACATGGGGGGGTCACACACCCTGTCATCCGAAACGGCTGGTGCATGGTGCACTGGCCTGGTGACTGCGGGACCCGGAGTGTCCCACCAGCAGTGCGCTTCGGTGGCCAGCTCTGCTGGCTACCCTCCCCTGTCCCCAGCGGCCTAAGGCTACGGTCCATCTACGTCGGGGCGCGATGGTGCCGCGTTGAGCTTCTCCACCGCGACCCGCCCCTGGTTGTGGCTCATCTTCACCATGCGGCGTGACGGTGCCATGTCTCGTCCATCCAGTCCAGCCCTCCTGGTTGCGGTTCCTCACTGGCGCGGTGCAATGGCACCGCGCCCTAACGGCGGTCCAGTGGCCATTGCATCGCCGACATCTTCCAAGGTTCGCCTCCTTCGTCATCAAAATTACAACCAAAGGGGGGAGGGTTGGTCAATGTTCGTGCGGTTCTTACCCTCCTTGTCATGGAGATAACATTTTTCATACCAATCCAGAAATTGGAACGACGAAGAACGGAGGATTAATATCATATTTAAAATAACTCAAATACCCCTACCTGGAGATCATTGCTCGTTGACATGAGGAAGAATTCTAAGATGTCATCGTACGTTGCACCCGTCACACGCTGCCGATCACGGGCTCGAGCGTCATCCTTGCGCTTCATTGTTGATGGTGCGTTCTTCCTTGGTGAGTAGTTCTCCAAGAACTCGCTTTCACCTTCGCCAACCCAAATCCTCCCAAAAAGAAAAAAAGTATCCAAATTGTTGTGTCTCAACAATTTAATCGTTTGCTAGGATTAATTAATTGACAGAATTTATTAATGGGAGGTGGCACCATTATGGTGGAAAATAACCATGGTTATCTCCCCATAAATTGGGGTTCAAGAGGATCAGGTGGTCCCCACTTGTAGAAATTTATTTTGGGGTTTTAGGATCTGGTGGTCCCCACCACCACAACCTACACAAGGTAGGTTTCATGGATAAAAATAAAATAAAAGTTTATTTTTTTATTTCTTTTTTCAAGGAAAACACAAAATCTATATTTCACTATGGACCCACTATGGTTGAGGTGAAGGTCTCCATAAATGAATATTGGCATTGTGGGTTCAACGGTACCCTCGGAGTTCAATGTTGAGCATCGGTTCAAAAGTTATGAAACACCGCTCCCACGATTACTGAAGGTACCCAAAAAAAAGTTTAGAAAATTACTATCAGCCACCCTCAACCCATTGTGGTCAAGGTTAGACACTGCCTACGTGAAACACGCCCCAACGGTACCCAATGGTACCCTCATATTTCCAATCTGAGTTACTGTTTAAATGTTACGAATTTTATAATAAAATAATCGTCACTTAATTACTTTACGTGCGAAAGAAACTAAAATTTTCTAGTGTCCCTTGTCGACTCATGTTAGTATCTTCTTAAAGAAAGCCTACCCTCACGAGTTCAGCAGTGGTCTTGGGTTTTTTATCCGAGTTACAATTTGTGAGTTATAATCATTTGAAAAATATAATAACTTTATTTAATTATTTTATTTACAGTTATACCATTTTTTTGTTTTCTCACAGGAAGCCCACAACGACTAAAATTAAGTCACTCTTAGGGTAAACCCTCCATCCTGAGCGCAAATGGCCTTAGAATTCTGATCTGAGTAACCATTTAAGAGTTATTCCACTTTTTCATGAAAGCTGCATATGGGCGGTAATTTAAGCTTAACAAACCTTTGACAGATCATTCCGGACACTCCAAGCTTCGAAATTGCATGCTGTCAGAAATTGGGGGCACGTAAAATTCCCAAGTATTTATGAAAAAAATACATGGAAATTAGAGGTAATTACATTCTCACCACCTCAACGATTTACGTCCCCAAAAGCTATAACTCGAACTAAGGGAACAAATGGGGGTACAGAGCACGCATCTAAGCCTCCGGCTTCCATGTTCTCTCCTGGTGGTTCCCGTGCTGCCAAAGAACGTGCACCATAGGTATTGAACATCCATGTAGGACCCGCTGTTGTCGATCCTAAATCTATACTGGAACCTCCATGAATGTTGATCCATCGTCAATGTCTAGCTCTCCATGGCCGATGATGTGGGAAGGGTCGTGCATGTATCTCCTCAGCTGGGATACGTGGAAGATGTCGTGCACCGGGTGCAACTGAGGTGGAAGAGATAAGCGGTAAGCCACCTCACCAACTCTGTTGAGGACCTGGAAAGGTCCGATGAACCTCAGAGATAACTTTCTGCCTCATCAAAAACTCCATAGACCTCCTCGCGGTGAGACCCATAGAAAGACGTGGTCGCCATCCTCGAACACCAGAGGTCTCCGTCTCCTAGATGTATGTGGAAGACCTGTCATGAAGTCCATGGATATCAGATCCTACTTCAACTCTCAGACCTCCAAAGGCTGAACCAAGCCTTTCGGTACATGTAGTTCTGCCTTCACTTGCTGAAAAGTGAGGCATCGTGACAGAGACTCTTCCACTGCTTTATTAATTCTCGGCTACCAGTGATGTCATCGGAGGTTCTGGTACATCATCGCCACTCCAAGATATACCGCTAGAGGAGATGTGTGGAACTCCCTCAACAATTCCTCCTAAAGTGGAACTGGTACCATAGTACTTCCTCTGAAAAGAATGACGTGCTCCCCACCATCAGAAAATCCATCAGGTGCCTTCCCTATGGATATCTGAGCACGTCGCATCTCACAGTTAACATCGCCATGATGTTACTCCCATACTCACTGAATAAGTGGAGGAGTGATAGTGAGAGACTTTAGAAAGTTTGCTCCATCCCAATCCACAAGAGATATCTACAACGCGACTAGCTGGTCTGTCTCCTCTCTGAGTAGCTGAATGCCTGATCATCTGGTAAGTGAATCTGCTACAAAGATACCTTTCCCAGGAGTATGGACTATCTCGAATTCATATTCTTGGAGTAACTCAAGGCAACATCACTGTCTCAGGTTCAGGTCCTTCTGGGAGAAGATATACCTAAGACTCTGGTGATCAGTGTGGACTGCAAAACGTTTGCCCATAAGATAGTGTCGCCAAATATTCATGGTGAAGACCACTACTACTAACTCCAGGTCATGGGTATCTTAGTTCTGCTCATGATGTCCCAAACATCGAGAACCATAAGCGATCATTGCTCGCTCCTTCATCAAGACACACCCAAGTTCTGTCCTAGATGCATTGCAATAGATTACGTACCCAACACCCTCCTCTGGTATCCTCAAGATTGTCTCAATAGTCAGCCTCTGCCTCTGCTCCTGAAATCTCCGCTGGCATCTCTCACACCATAGGAAGGGTTGATCCTTCTTTTTCAAGGATGATAGTGGTACTGTAAATCTAGAGATGTTTGGAATGAACTTTTGGTAGTATCCATCTAAATTAGACGTACATCCCCCCTTTCGGGGTAATACTAGAAACATATTTTGAAAATATTTCCCCTTGCATTTCCACTCTTGTTTGGAACTGAAAACTCAAGGATCCTACTACCACAAGGGTAAGGATAGACGATTCAAGAGTGACCGGATGCACTCTTCAATGCATGAGGTTAACATGTGCGGCCTAGGTTTCCTTTTTCGCCAACTATGGAAAACCTCATCCCATCGTTGTTGATAAACCATAAACTTTTTTCCTAATATAGTCAATCTTTGTAAGAAGTGGAGTGTCCCAATCCATAATCAAACTAACGTCATAAGTTCTCGACACTTCCACCAAGTGGTTTCAACAGAAACTCTCACCTCAAGGGTCAGATCACACTGTTGGCGTATGTGTGATTATCGAGTCTCCTCCCAAAGTATTCTCTAGATGTGAGGGTCAATTCAATGGCTTAAACGGAAAATCTAGGTCTGGGACAAGATTCATAGAAGGAAGGAATGATTCGTATCTATGTCTATTGATATGTCAACTAGTAGTAGACACATATCGTACCTTGAATATTTCCTAGAGCCCTTGGGTCACACTTCTTAACCGCCTGCAGCTACTCTCTTCCCTTACACTCCATCTCCCTGATCATGACGGGGACTATAAGGTGGGTGGTTGTAACATGTCGAAATGTACACCACCTCATGCTTCTCTCCTAGCTCCGCATCCACATCTGCTTCCCTACATATTGAAATGTCCTCAAAACTTCCTCTTCCTGAAACATCTCACACTCCCTTGTCGTTGAGACTAGAGCCAGTTCGCAGCTTCCCACATAAAACATTCACTAGCTGTATCCACTCAGCCAAAGAACATTCAACCACAAAGGTTCTCTATAGAACCCTAACAGAAGTAGGAAATCATAGAGGAAAATTGCTAGCTAAGTTGTCCTTAAACACACATCACTCAGAGTTTCGAGCTCTAAAGCACTGTTCGCATCATATTCATCGAGTACCATGAATGGTCGGTACGCCTCAATGAATACCCAACTACTGACACGTCATCCTACTGAAACTATATAAGCTCTAGAAAACTCTCAGCCACATCCTCAAGCTAGTCCTCAGCCACCTGTGGGTCGGGATCGCCTCGGAACATGAGGTATATCTTGTGCTAAAACACATGTAAGGCACTAATCCAATAAGTGTCCTATTTTGTAACTTCCAGTAGTTTCTTTTGACCAACATGCAGTGATATAGTTTTCAAACTTCCCAGAGGTATCATCTCGGAAAACAGTCAAAATACTGAAACCTCATCACTATGAGGACCATCCTCTTGGTCACTCACTGTAAAATATTAGTAGCTATGGTCAACATCTGCTCTACTAGTGTCTCAAATAGAGGGGAAAACTCTAGTAATCACCTCCATCCAGTCCTCTTCTGCCTGGGAATTTGTCTCACCTCGAATCCTCGGAGGCCTATGCTGTTGGAACTCATGCAACGCACTTAGTAGGCATGCATTTTCCTCTAATTCGGCTGATGGAATATGCTTCACAATGTGTGGTGGTGCTTCTCGTACACCACCCGAAGGTGCCGACATAATAAGAGGTCCCTACACCAGATCCTTGTTGCTCTGTGGGCCGTCATCGAGTACTATCTTGGGAACCCTAACTGGATGTCTGTGTGGAGGCAACCTGATAAGGAATCGCTGTCCCATGGTCAAAAGTTTATAGATGGTGAGATGGCTATAAGAAAATTCTTGAAAACACATACGCAATCATTGTTTTCTTGCCTTGAGTCATAAATCAGAAGTCAGGGTCCTGGTGTCTGGATAGGTCAACCACCACAGTAACACTAGACTCCATGAACTGAAAACTACACTTGGTACCATTAACACTATTACTTCATAGAAAAGTATGATCAAAGTCCTGATTTCTGCAGTAGAACTGACTCATATGATAACAATTTGTCACGAATTGTCCTCGGGGTCCGTGCAGTGACTACCCCAATCCCGCCTTCCATAGGCCAGGGGCTAGCGACTAGCACCAAAGGAGAATCCACGATAAAAAGGGAAGGCATTGCCTTTATACCTGTAACACACACACTCGGAACAAATGCAGTAAAAGAAACAAGTACTAATATAGAAAATAAATTTGTGTTGAAAGTAAGTGGGACAGTATACAAACCCAACTAAACAACAAGTACATGTACGAGTAAAAGGGGAAAAAGCAGCTCCTAGATCGTCTACCGGGAAATCCTACCTGAAGGGTAGGTACAGATCTAGAACAACACGTCCCTGCGGGACGTATCGTCTAGTCCATCTCCGAGCAGCCTCCCGTCCATCACCCTCTTCCTCGATCACTGTTGACCGTCCCCTACACAGAACACAACAAGGCATGGGTGAAGTTAGTGCAGGGGTGAGTATAACAATAAACAGTATGGGACCCTAAGACCCCTGAAGGTCACAAAAAATCCACTAAGGATGAACCAAATTAGTAAGATACAATCAAGAAGTATCAACCATCCTTACTTAAGTATATACCCATACATTTACCTAAGTTACCAATCATAGTCTGACTCCAACACTCATGCCCAAGAAAATCCCATTCCACAAATGAAGTAAAGTCAATCATCTCGATGATAACAACTGAAAGACAATACTCAGCTCACATAGGTATAAAACTCATGAAGAGGGGTAGAGATGATTAGATTTAGCATCTGAATCATCTCTTATGTCGAACCCATGTAGGATCCAGAAACAGTATCAGCACTGTCATACCCACGGAGGATCCTGGTACAAAAGTCATCACTATAAAACCCACGGAGGATACCAGTCCATTACCGTCGCTATCAAATCCAAGGATGATCCTGGTACAGTATCATCGATTTCGAGCCCACAGAGCATCCTGGCACATTTTCGTCGCTGTCGAACCCATGGAGGATCCTGGTACAATAGTAAGTCCATGTAATATCCTGTCATCTCTGTCACAACCATCTATTTGGTTTCCTCACACAACACACTCGATTCCAGGAGGGTTCATTTCTCGAGCCAAGTGTCGATACATTAACTACAATGAAGTCTCAAGTTGATGTATCTCGTAGTTCTGTCAAATAAAAAGGAACTCAACAATACAGACATCACGTCAATCGGACGCCCGGACTACGAGGTTTTGGCATTTCTGTTTCTGGGGCCTGATTGGTTTTTATGTTCAAACCAACCCTTACGTACCCCAACTGCGTCCAAAACTCAAGTGGGATATGCCAAAAAACTGTCTGGCTTCAAGCCTTCCATCGCCGTAGGTGGTTCGTCAATCGAACACTTGTAGCCCAAGAATGGGGTAAAAAGGTGTCAACTAGACAAATGGGTCCAGGTCTGGTCCATCCCAGTCAGACCGACCCAGCCCGAACCAGTCTATACCAGATCCGCAGATCTGACCCGATCCATGGAAGTGGCCTAAGCTGTGGGGATGACCCGGCCCGAAGTGGCGGCCCGGCCTGATGGGCGGCCCAGCCCGAGGGCGGCCCTGCCCAAGGGCAGACCTTCCTGAGGGCGGCCCGACCTATAGCGTCCCTACCGTCGATATCCTGGCCGAAGGTGGCCTGACCTTAGGAAGGCCCCGGCAGAGGGAGGCCTGGCCGAGGGGGTCCGACCGTGGGTGTCTAGGCCAAAGGTGGCCCGGCCAGTGGGGCCGCGTGGCTGGAAGATGGCCCGTGTGGCTTGCAAATGGCCCGCATGGCTGGCTGTCAACGCATGGGGGGTGGGGTCACACCCACCCTGTCTTCCGAAAGGTCCAGTGCGGGGAGTGCCGGAACGGTGACCGCGGGACCCCAAGGGTCCTTCCTGCATTGCACTCCAGTGGCCGCCCTCCCCTGTCCGTCACGGCCTAAGGCTGCGGTCCATCTCCGGCATGGCACGACATCACCGCACCCACCTTATCCTCTATGGCCCGCCCTGGTCGTGGCTCATCTCCACCACGCAGGACAATGGCACTACACATCTTCCATCTGTCGTGGCCCTTCTGGCTGCGGTTTCTCTCCGATGCGGTGCGACGACACCATGCCCATCAGACTCTGCCGTGGCCCGCCTGTTTGCGGCTTGGTTCTTTGCACGGCGCAACGGCGCCTCGTCCATCCAGTGGTCCAGTGCCCTTACTCCTTTGGCTTCTTCTCCGGTCTGCCTCCGTCGTCAACGAAAGAGCAACCTAAGGGGGGAGGGTCGTGCCATGTTTGTACAATCTGAACCCTCCTTTTCATGGCGATAACATTTGGAATACCAATCCAAAAATTTGAATGATGATGAAATGTGTTTTAATCTCATGTTTAAAATAAATCAAATCTCCCTACCTCGAGTTCGTTTCTCGTTGACACGAGGAAGAATTCGAAGATTTCATCGTATGTTGCGCCCGTCACACACCACCGATCCCAGGCTTGAGCAGTATCCTCACTCTTCGTTGGATATGGTTTGTTATTCATTGGAGAGTAGATCTCCAAGAACTCCCTTTCCCTTTCACCAACCCAAATCCTCCCAAAAATAAATAAATTAGCCAAATTGTTGTGTCTCGACAATGTAATCATTGGCTCGGCTTAATTAATTGACAAAATTAATTAATGGGAGGTGGCACCATTAAGGTGGAGAATAACAATGGTTATCTCAAAGTAAAGGGAAGTCTAAGAAATTCGGGTGGTCCCCACCTCTTGAAATTTAATTGGGGGGTTTAGGATTGGGTTGTCCCACCACCACCACCAACACAAGGGAGGATTTCAGGATAAAAATAAAATAAAACTCTATTTTATTTTATTTTTATTTTCACGAAAAAACCCAAAATCTATCTTTCACCCTCGACCCACTACAGTATAGGTGAAGGTATCCATAAGTGAATATCGGTGTTACAGGTTCAACGGTACCCTCATATTTCACTTCCGAGAACCAGTTCAAAAGTTATGAAACGTCGCTCGCACGTTTACTGAACGTACCTGAAAAAACATTTTGAAAATTATTATCAGCCACCCTTGACCCACTACGGTTGAGGTTAGGCTCTTCCTAGAAGAGAAATGCCCCAATGGACCCAATGGTACCCTCATATTTCCAATCCTAGTTACCAATTAAAAGTTATGAATTTTACAATAAAATAATTTTCACTTAATTATTTTATTTACGGAAAAAAAACTAACTTTCTCAAGAGGCCCTCACCGACCCAAGTTAATATCTTATTAAAGAAATCCTACCCTCATGAGTTCAGCGGTGGTCTTGGATTTTGACTTCAAGTTAAATTTTGTGAGTTATAATCTTTTGAATAACAAAATAACGTTATTTAATTATTTTATTTAAGGTTATTCCATTTTCGGTTTTTCTCACAGGAGGCCCGCATTGACTAAACTTAAGTCACATATAGGGTAAACCGACCAACCTGAGCACAATGATAGACTCAGATTTCTGATACATGTAACCATTTAAGAGTTATTCTACATTTTTAGGAAAACTACATTTGCGCGTTAATTGAAGCATAAAAAGATTCGACCGATCATTCCGGGCACTCCGGGCCTCGGAATCGCGCGCCGTCAAAAACCGCAGACTCGTAAAATTTCCAAGTATTTAAGGAAAAAAATTCACATAAATTTTATGTCTTCACACTCCATAACCTATATATGGTGTCGAAACGTCTCTACTTAAACAGGAATAAATTACAGCACTTCTTTGTGAACCGAGTGGATTCCTCTTCATACTGTAGAAATTATATCTTTGAATTCAACATAATGTTTATATAATACCTCCAGATCAGTCATCTTCCAGATCCTTTTTTATCATCAAGGTCTTACGAATCACCTGAATGTAAGACATTAGTTCAATTTTCATGACCTGGTGTCACCATTCTTATCAAAACATAATCTCTAATGTCCTGGATTATAATGATTAATCCCCAACCAAGAGGATAAAAAAATTGTATCCCCGTGAAATAAATAGATTATGAAAACACTACCATTTTCCCCTGATGAATCTCTATAAACTCTTATGCCTAGTTCAAATTCATCATACCTATGAAGTACTCCTAAAATAATTGTTCTTTAAAGGTCACCCACCTATGGAACTCATAACTAATATATTGAAGTACAATTTTACACCAGTATCCATTATCACCATGAATCATAAATGTTTCAATCTTCATCTTCTTTTCCTATGGTGTCTCTACCATGTATAAAATCCTCTAAAATATCTGAATCTATTCCTCTATATCCTGATGTCCTATAGTTCCATTGAAACAAAGAGGATGATGGAACTAGATGTCTCGACCTTAATCAACCATAAACTTGGTAACTCCCTTTCATTGAACAAAAACTAAACAAAAAACTGCATGATGATGTTTTCCTTATTTTAGAAATAATAGGGTTTGTGCAAGTTAAATCACCCACATGAATGATGGGAGTAAGGGAATTTAATCCCTCATGAGACTATTCTATCCTACTCCATCTAGTGTTTTAATCAAGAATCATCTAGGTGTTATTTTCTTATAATATATGGAAACATTTAGAATAATTTAATTCATTAATTATTGAAATCTCTTAAATATTTTATGGTATCACATAAAGGTTCTCCACTGTATCTACCCATAACCCAAGGTATATCCATCCTATACAGAAATTATCGTCTCCATCCCTACATATTTGTCACATTCAGAAATATATAATAAAATAACAACATTGTCATGATCAACTAATTAATTCTAATAGATATATCATCAAAAAATAAAAATAGATATATCCAAAAATAATTAACAAATGACTATCCTAAAAATATATTCAAAATCAAGTAATTGAAATAATGAACATGTAATCATTACAAAAATAGGTATAATTATGAAATAAGATCATATGTTCCTGTCAATGATAGTTGAACATTCCAACTATACCATAAAATCATAAAAACAATCCCGTCAAAGGTAACTTGGAGTTCTCTAGCACCAAATCAATCCAGAAAGATAGAAAACATACTACATGAGCCCCACAAATCTATATCTTTTATACCTATTCAAATTCTATAAGAACACCAAATAAGAAAATTATTCCCGGATATTATATTTTAATGCCCCAAAAAATACCAGAAGGTATGTTCTACAGGGTTACAAGACATCATGTTCACCTCCCCATATTCAAGAGGTTGTCAACTAGATGTACGGGTTTAAATTCATTTAGTAGGGCGATTGAACCCTTAATATTGTATCCTTTAACAAATATTAATAAAAATTTGATAACATGAATTAATAATAGACAATTAATAATATGGAATATAGAACATGTCAAACATAAATAAAAAAGCACCCAATATGGTAATCCAAACAAAAGAAAAATTAATTGTAGGTAAAAAAATAAACATGATCATCCTCCAATGTATATCCTTATAAAACTCATAATTAAATGCTCCTCAGCTCAACTTTCTGCCATAGGCCCCTCTCTGTTTCTCGGATCCCTATACATGAATTATTCATGTGGATCGAAATTCCTCTGCATGGTGTGACTAATAAACCCTAGTAGGGCACCAATGTTGAATCCTTAACATGAGTGAACACGAATAATTATGACAAACTAATATTTTAAAATAATAATATTTTTCTTGATAGTATATATGACATTATACACTAAGTTTTTAGCGAACAATGATGTACAAGTAAAATATTATTATTTAATGAAACTATTTTAACATTTCTATTAAGTTGGTCGGAATGAAAGTTTTTAATCAAAATATGACAATATGAATCAAATTTTTATATAATGTATTTATAAATAAGTAATTAATTCTTCAAAATATCATTTTATGCTTCAAAAATAAATTTTATTAAAAAATTGTGTTATTTTTCATTTTTTCTATTTTGAAATTATAAATAATTTATTCTAATTTTAGAAAAAAAATTAAAACAAACATATCAAAATTCTCTTATAGTGAATTTTTTTATATTTTTCTCAAAAGGTGAATTATTTAGTCAATTGTGCTTTATACATATTTTCAAAGACCTTAATTTATTTACATTGAATTTTGTAATTTTAAAGTCCAATTATGATTTGAATTTTGATTAAAATTAACATAATTATTATTTAGTTTTATTTAATATCGATAATTTAATTTTTATTAACATTACAACTAATTTTTGTATATGTTTATTTTTATGCTTAAAATGCATTTTTTCAAAAAACTGTTTTTATGACCATTTTATTTCTCCAGTCTAATTTATTAAAATTAACGATGATGAGGAATGATATAAATTAAATGTGTTTATTATATATTTAAATATATTATTTTAAATTCATCTAATTATGATTACAATCCATGTAGTTAATGTAATCTCATCTTATTCTTCAAAAATACATTTCATGAAAAATCATTTTTCGACACATTTTTGGTGTTTTTTTAAATTAAAATATACCAAATATGTGAATTTAATTTCTTTATATGGATTAAATATATTGAATAATAATAATTAATATAATATAATAATTTCAACTTAATTTTTGGTCATAATTTTTAGTAAATACAATAAAATTTATTTACAACGATTAATGTTAAAATGGTGTTTTGTGCATTACATGGGCTTATTTTAATATTAATTTTTATAGACATGGTATTTTTGTTTGATAAATTGGATCACATATTATAAATTTTATATTAAAAATTTTCTAATATTTTATACATTATTTTAGGCTTATGTTAAAAATTAACTATGTTAAAAAACTAATTACTTTGGTGAAAACTATAATGGAAAATGTAAACTTATAGGATAATGTAATAACATGTTTAAAAAAGTTTACTTTCTTTTAAAAGTGTGTATTGAACATAAATTACCCAAAATATATTATTTATCAATTATTGAGGTAGATGGGCTAAGATTAAGTTCCCGTTATTGAATAGTTTTGGGTATTTACAAAAAACAATACATCCCTCCTCAATTATAAAAGTACACCCCTCACCTAACTATTTCACACAAATCAATCCATTTATCTAGACCAAATATTGATAAAAATTTCCCAAACTTCATTATAAATGTTATATAGTTTATTTTACTCCCAAAATACAATCCATGTGTTATTTAATAAAGATATCCAGATGAGGTTTCTCTAAGTGAGGGAAATTGTCTTCAATATTCTATTTCTTTTTTACCTCTTCTTTGTACAACATCTAATTTTCCTAAAAAATTAAAATTCATAAAAATCATTATTTGACAAATAATTATATTATATTAAATATATTCCATCATATTTATCCATATCTTCCTATATCAAACTAGAACCTAATAAATCGCCCATGGTTTCGGGGGACTAGCGCCCCAATAAAAAATATAATGTGTTTTCCTTCACAAACTAACATAGATAGTCATAATTATTGAAATAATGAATATATATAAAACATATGAAATAATATTAAATTTAAAAATTTAACATACCATCCAATTTATTATCCTTTCACCAATTAAGGTAATGATATTTTTCCTCGTGTTTATGAACGTTCCACCGTCTCCAGGATGGGATTTAATTAATTTTTCAAGTCCAACATAATATAAAGGTTTAAAAATATATATAATGATTATATATGATATTTTTTATCATTAATATCATTTTTAGATGATTTATATATATCCTATACACAAAAATTGGAATATCCACCATAAACCGGGATGAGGAAATAGGGTAATTAACACCCAAACAAGGGTAAAATTGAAATATTATTAATGAATTTTTTATAATATGTTATAAAATGATCTTATATGATGTTATAACTATTAACATGGTCCTAGTATAAATTAATACTATTTTAAAAACCATTATAATGTATTTTAAATCATGATAAACAAAAGATAAGGGTGAGGTATGGGTTTATGGCTCAATTTACTTTCATTTGGGCACATTTTAATGTTATCAACCAATTTATATTAAATGGTTTATATACTACCAATTGAATATTTAATATAATATTTTATTTTTATTCATTTAATTATATCTACAAATACATGCTCTATCTCTTTCATGTGGGTTTTATTAAGATGCTCTAATAGAATTTATCTCAACTTGAATTCATTGAAGCATATTTTAATGTTATGATCTTAATTTATATTATATGGTGTATATACTAAAATAGTTACATGCAATATCCTGAATCATTCATAATTCATCTTATTTTTTTGAATTTGAAATATTTTATCCAGGGTGTTTTTAAATTAAGATTACCAAGTTGTACGGAATTTCATAACTCAAATTATTTTCATTTTTATATCTTAGTTTTTAATTTTATTTTATATTTTATGCTTATGTTCATATTGAAATTTTATTTTTTTAGGTTTTATTTACACATTCTTATTTATATTTTCATTTTATACACATAATAAATCCCCTTATTAATTATCACTTAAATTTTATGATCTTTTAAAGGAAATTCGTCTAAATTTACTTTTATTAAGGCATATTATAATGTTTTACTCCTAAATTATTTTATATAGTGTAATTTTTTCCAATTTTACATGTTATATAATTAATCCATCATAATATATCTTATTTTAAGAAAAAATAAAATTTATTTCATCCAAGGTTATGTTACATGAATGTTAATGAGTGTTAAGTGTTTCATAACTCTATTTTTTCATTGGTTATAAATTTTGTCCAATATATTTAATATTCAATGATAATGTGTGAAATTATTTTTAATTAATTTATGTTTTATTTAAACTCATGTTTGTTGGATTTTTATTTTATTAACGTAATTAATCAATCTATTAATACTCACCTCAGTTATTTTATCTATATAAGATATTTCAACTCAATTTGACCTCCATTAATATATATCTGGTATTATGCACCTATTTATTTTTATGAGGTGAATCTACATCCCATTTGATAATTATGTCCTGGATATCATTATATTCATGGTATTTAATGATTCATTTGATTTTATTTCTTTCTTGTGCGTTATTATTCAAATGGTACCCAATCAGTAAGGGTTTAGGCTTGAATATCAATTTAATCAGGATTTGTTGTGCTTAAATTCCCATTGATTGGAATTTTTTGGTCATTTTCTTGTAAACCCATTTAATTTTCTAATACTCTAGTTATTCATGAATTTTTCATGTATTAATATCATTTACCTCTTTTTGGTAACTAATATCATTGATAAATTGTTTTCAAGAAAATCCAACTATATTTTTCTCTTCGGTTGAAAATACATTTTTTTAAATCCTAGTTTCATAAAACTGTTTTCAATAAAAAATTTAATATGATCCTTTGATTTTTTAAATAATTGTTTAGATAATATTTTACATTTAAAAATTTATTTCAAATAGTTTTTTTCATTTTCCAAAACAAGTTACTTTTTAACTATTTTTATAAAAACATGAAATGTATATTTGTTTTAACATAATGGATATGAGTGGAAAATTGACATCATAATGACCACTAATTTCTCTAAATATCCCATCACATGTTTATATAAATTATTTTAATGAATATAAATTTCATAATATTATTTTAATTTTCAGTTTTTAAAATTGAATTTAAAATTTAAATGTACATTTTTTATAAGACTGTTTTCAAAGATCTTCTTATGGTATTTCTAATAATCAATGGAAAATCCCCTTTTTTATACTTATACTCTATTGGGGATATGTTTTAATGAAACAATAAATATTATTTCATTATATGGATTGTGATCATTTTGACCAATTAAAGTATTTATGTTCACTTTGTAGATTAATTTTGTAGTCATTAACATTCCCTTGAAAAATTCACTAATAATATGATCATTGTACATTACATTTACCAAAAATTTCAATATTATTTATCATAGATATGTAAATTTATTAAACTTTATATCATTTCTATATATAGTTTCTACATTGGAATTTATTTTATTGGTTGGGGATATATCGATAATTTTCATTCTTTACTCAATAAATATATTAAATGATAAGTAATATTGTTCATGAATAAAAACGATAATTAAATATATGAGTAATGATTTTTACATAGGGTTATAGGTTGGTATTTGAGTTATATTACCCCTCAATACATCAACATGTATCACAATTCAAATTAGAATGAAATCGTGAAATGGGAAATTACCTATAGTTTTAAATTATCATGGAAAAAGTACTAGATGATATAGATATAGTGAGGTCTGCGATAATGATGTTCATTATTATTAATCCATCACATCATTGAGAATTTAGTTATTTTCATCATGTGAATAATAAATTGATATTATTAATTTACTCTCTTTATGATCCTATAAATATTTTATTTCCTTAGTTCATTGTCATTTATTACATTATTGTTATTATTTGTGCTCAAATTATTGACTAAATAACTTGTGTTTTTATTTATTAACCATTCCATTATGATTATACCATATTGATTCATGATAGTTTTGGATTTACATAACCCTTATATATTAATTTATATCACCCTTTATTTATTTTCATATTCCTTGAAAATGAAAAAGGATTCATTGAATGAGTTATAGGATGTAAAAAAGTGTAAATTCATTATGTTGTATTTAATGACGTCAAATTTGAGGTATGATTAATATATGTATCCAGTTTACCAGAACTAATAAATAATTAAGTCCTTTGGAATAAGATCAATATATCTTATGCTAATGTTTTAATTTATCCAATGGCTCTTAGTTACTGGGTTTAGGGTCAATACAGTTGTTATATGATAGATGTTTAGTAGAAAACATGGGAAGTAGATTGTGGAAGACATGTATTAATGAATATTACCCTATTAATGACTTTGAGGAAAACAATAATTATAGGATAACATCCTTATGTTTTTATTAGGTGGTGATTATGTGGGTTTACATAGAAATACAGGTTTATCTAGATACTATAGGTGAACGTGGATCTAGAACGGGAGTACCTAGTGTTATACAATCTAAAAAGGGTCCACAAGGCTTTGATATAATCTTGACCTAGTGCACAAGAATAGGCCTTACTACACACATTATTTTACACTCTAAGGGAATATGCTTAGTATTTTTTAAAAATTTTTTACAAAAAAATATTAAGGGTTTAAAAATTATGATATACCCAAATAAAAAATGGATTTTTCTTGAGATAAGTATAGTTTCATATTTTTATCCACCATCAGGGGTTAATAAGTATATATTGATTATTATTTTAAATGAAATGATATCTATTCTAAGGTTTTATGTGATGGACATACCTTGGATTAATTTATTGTGATTTATTAGATTCTTGATGTATATACAACCATTTTGAAAAAATTGAATTTTGGTGAGAAGTTTATTTGAGAAATAATACTTTTATGTTTTTTGAGAATATGGTTATCCTTATTTATTTCCTCAAGGGTTAATATTGTCATTAATGTCAAGATAAAAAGTAGATTTGTAATATTTTATTTTGAAAAAAATAAGTCTCATAGAAATCCTTAGTGGTTTTAATGTAATTGAATGATAAATGTTATTTTTATGGAATTAATTATATTTTTTGGAACATTATTTGGATTATATTAAAATGGTTTAAGAAAAAAAGGACAACGCACATTCCAGGTGACAACACAATACATCTGGTAAGGCTGAGGGACATGAACCCACAACTGAAGGGTGAAAAAGGTGAAACACCAACCACTAGATGAATTTATGTCCTTGTTAATATGTTTTTTTTAAATTAAATTTTTTTATATATTTATATATACTTATAGAAAGTATTATGTTGTATTTTGGGTGTTACTTTTGAGGTTTTAGTGATTAATTAGTTAATATGTTCTAATTAATATTATTTTGGTAAATTTTTATAGATAGATAAAAACTATTCTCACTATATTATAGATCTTACGATCCATTTAAATTTAATTTTAGTACCTTAGGAATGTAAAAAATCTTATTGGATTTTAATTTCTTATAATATGAATGGAAGTGGGAATTTATAAAAGAAAAAAAATATGAAATAGTGATTAAAATATAAATATATCAAGTAAGTGTATTTTCTCCTGTTATATATCTGGATAATAAAGTAATCCACCAAATTTAGGCAATGTATATTGAAATAAAAAAATTATACATTTACATTAATTAACGAAGAATCAATGGCCCCTCATTGGTTTATGGTATTGTGGTTGATAACGTTTTCAAAAATCATTGAATTTATTGTGATAACTGATCGTAATCACTCTCCATATTTATTTAATATTTTATTCCATGACTATATTTTCACTTGTAACTAATTTTTTCTTACTTGGGAACCTAGTTATGTGTTAATTTAGTAGTACTTTGTATTTATCTTTCTCTCTTTTAAGAGGTTGTTTTATCACAAATAAATTTCAAAATGCCAACACATTGATTTAGGAGTGAAATTTAAAATATATAGTATTCAATTTATGGATGGTAGGGATAATGTAACACAATAATATTTTAAAAGTGGAACATTATGTTCGGTAGTATATATGACACAGAACACCACGTTTTAATAGAACCATTATATACTATTAGAATATTATTATTTAATTAAAAAATTATAAACCAAAAGTTAATTTATATGGAATGAAAGTTTTTAATCACATTACAAAATGATGTTTAGTGGTTTTATATAATGTATTTACAAATAAGTACTTAATTCTCAATAAAATCATTTTCTTCTTAAAAAAATTACATTCTTCAATATTTGTATTATTTTTCATTTATATGTATTAGAAATATAATTAATTTATTAAAAATTGATAAATTTTGTTTTTAAATTAATCAAATAAATTTATCTTATAGTAAAATGTTGATATTTTCTTTTCGGAAAATGTTAATTCCAAGTGAATAGTTGAAAATACCGATTTTTTAAATATTGATATTTCTCATTAAATTAAGATATTTGTCCAATTATTCATTGAATTAGATTCTAAATTATCCTAGTTATTATTTAGTAATATTTAATTCAAATATTTTCATTTTGATCATATTTATCACTGATTTTTGTGTATGTTTATATTTATTCGTAAAAAATATTTCATAAAACTCATTATAAGGGGATAATGATTCATCATTTTATATAATTAAAATTAATAATAAATAGTAATTATTTTACTGAAATTTATAGATTATATATATGAATTTAAAATGTATAATGATGATTACTAGTCATATAGTTATTGTAATATCATCTTATGCTTGAAAATCGATTTTTAAACCATTTTTGACATGTTTGGTGGGTTACTTTTAAAATTAACATTTTCCACTTATATGAATTGAATTTAATTAAATGGATTACATATTTAGAATCATATTAATTAATATTAGAAAATAATTTAAACATAATTTTTTTCCTAATTATTAGTAATGATAATAAAATTTATTTACTACGATTAAAGTTATAATGAGATTTTGGGCATTACATGTGTTTGTGTAAAAATTAATTTTCCAAACATATGGAATTTTTATGTAATAAATAAATTTTAACCTTAAAAATAATTTAGTCCTAATTATCTAATATGAATCGTTTTATTTTACTCTTAAATGATACATTTTATAGGTTAAAAAAACTATTTACTGTGGTGAAAACATAATTGGTAAATGTATAATTAGTGGATAGGAGAATAAAATGTTTAAAAAATGTTTCATTTGTTTTGGTGGCAGTTTTGATAGATCATAAATTAACTATTATCCATTATTTATATATTTTTGATTCACATGGGTTGAATGTGACTTTCCATTATTGAATAGTTTTTGGTATTTAAAAAATACAATCGTCCTTAACTATAAATGGGCACCCCTCCCCTCAATAATTAACACATTTAAATACATTTATCACGAAACAATACTGAAAATTATCTCCCCAAAATTATTATACATGTAATATAGGTGATTTTATTTGAAAAATAACAACTATAGTGTCCTTATGAAGAGATCTAAAATAGGGTCCTCTATGTTAAGTTAAATTTCATTACTAAGATATTTATTTTTACATCTTTTTTCTACCATAAATTAGTCCTTACCTATTACAACATATTAAAATTTGTACACCCCATAAACTATGATGTTATTATGTTGATGTAATAATATTTATCTATCTCTTTCTTCATTAAATAGTAAATAAATACATCGCTTGTCTGTACGATAGACTACCGCCTCATGAAACTATGTAATTTACATCCCATCACCAACACACATGGATCATCCTAATGAATATATATGATAAATAAATCATGATATTTTTTCTAAAAAGATTATGAATATTCCACATTCTTACCCTTTCACCCATTGAGAGAATGATATCATTTCTCATGCGTATGTATGACCTACCATCTCTAAAATGCAATTTGATTTTTTTTCCATGACAATCTTTGTAAAATCATTAAAAAAATATCTAATGATTAAATATTATATTTATATCATTAATAAAATTGTGGAAATGATGTAAATATATCCCCTACACAAAAATCAAAACATTCATGAAACCATGCATGACAAAACAATTCAATAAACAATCCAAAACAATGGTAGAAATGAAATATTATTAACGAATGAGTGATAATATGTTATAAAATGATGATATATGATATTATAAATATTATTAAGATTATTTAATAAATTAGTAAATTTTAAAAAAAAATATTATATAAGAGGATAATAAACGTTAAACTAAAGGGAAGTGTGAAGTAATGGATTCTGTCTCAATTTACATAAATTGTGGCATAATTTAATGTTATGCTGAAATTTATTTTAAATGGTTTATATACTAAAAAATTAAAATTTAACATCATGTATTATTATTTTTCATTTAATTTATACTTGAAAATCAATCTCTCTCTCTCTCTCTAGAGTGGATTTTTATAGGTTTCTTAAACTGTAAGAGACTTCATTCGAAATTACCTTCATTGTTGCATATTTTAATGTTATTAACCTAATTTCATTTATATGGTGTATACACATAACCTTTTACATATGATATCAATATAACATCATAATTCAGAGGATTTTAATTTTCATCTTGAATTACCTCATCCATGGGGTTTGGAATTCAATGATTCGATGTTGTAAAGAATTTCATTACTCAATTTCTTTTTATTGGGTTATATTACTTATTCATTAAACATGATATTATTTGATTATTTGTACTATTAATTTTGATTTTTTTTAATTATTACCACTTATTTAATTTTTATTTACATTTTATACATATAATTAATACTTTTATTAATTCGGACATCAATAGTAATATTTTTCAAAGGGGATGCTTCTCGATTTTCCATTCATTAAAGAAAATTGAAATTATATAAATATAATTCTAATTATATGGTTTATATGTTACCATTAGACATATTATATCATTAATACTTCATTATTCATTGAATTTTAATCTAAAATTCGAATAACTTCATCATATGTTATATTACATTAATGTTCATACATGGGCAGTGTTTAATAGATCAATTTCATTTCATTAGGTTATATTTCTCATTAATTATATTTGACATTCAAATATTATGTGTGTAATGTATTTTAATTAATTTTTTTTGTATTTGAAAAATTTCATGTTGATTTAATTTTTATTCACAAAATAAATTCAACATTTATTTATCACATTAACAGTATGATCTTTGTAAGAAAGTTTATCTCAATTTCACTCCATTAAGATATATTTGGTTTTATAGACCTATTTTAATATAAGGTGGATCTACTACCCATGGGATATGTTATATAATTAATATCATTATATTAGTTTTATTTAATTTTTAAATTGATTTTAGTTATTTCATGGGGGTTATAATTAATTAATTAGCAACATTGTTAGGGTTTATGCTTCAATCTCATTTTTATCAACATTGATTATACATGAATTTACAATGATAGAAATTATTTATTCATTATCTAATATAACAATTTAATTTTCTTCTCATATGGTTTTTTATAATGTTTTCAAGAAATAGTACCACTTTCATCTGATTGGTACTTAAAATGAATGTGAATTTTTTTTCATGAATATATGAATTTATTTATCTCTTCAGTTGAAAATACTTTTTCTTCCAAATCCATGTTTTCTAAAAATATCATGAATATTTTTAATATCATCCTACAATTTTTTGTGTCATTTTTTCAAATAATTTGATTTTTAAAAAATTTAAAGGAACCTTCTTATAATTTTCCTAACAAGGTATTGTTTGAATTTTCATATAAAAATTTGAAATAAATCCATGTTTAACAAGATCAATGTAATAATAAATTACCGACATTTATAACTAACAATTTATTTGAATATTTCTTGAAAAATTTCCAATAATATTTTCCAAAAATATGGTTTTCCATATAATTTAGAAATTGTTAGTTTTTAAATGTGATTTTTAAAGTGAAATTTTATTTTCCTCATGAATGTTTTTTACTATATTTTTAGTGTATTTATTTTCATCAACAGCAACACCCCATTATTTTAATTATACTACACTTGGGATACGTTATAATTATACCATCATAATTACTTCTCTATATGGTTTACGATCATTTTAACCAAGGAAAATATTGACATTCGCATTATTGAATTATTTTTTAGTCAATAATTTTCCCATGATATGTTTTATTTTAATTAGATCATTGGACATTACATTTTCTTTAACTATATATATTATTTATCATGCTTGTAATTATTCCAAACATCACATAAAAATTTATTAATACAATATTTACATTGATATTTATTTGATTTTATAGGGGAATATATATAATCCATATTGATTACTCAATATACATATTTTCTCATATGAAATATTATTTATGAATAAGATTTATCATTCAATAAATGAAAAATTCTCCGTACATGCAATTATGGTTTTGGAATATAATTATATATCAACTTGATGCATTGACAGATCTATTGACATAAATTAGTATGTTGGTTTTAAATGGGTCTTCACCAATAGTATTAAACCATCTTGGAGAAAGGCCTTGATGGTATATATATCATGATTTTTCATATGAAGACATGGAATATAAATCATTTCATTCATTGATAATCCAATTATTATTAATCATGAGATAATTGCGTTGATAATATTTATCAATTAACTACATGATCTTGTAAGTATTTATATGAGAATTATTTTATCATCATTTATTTCTACCATATTATTCTTTATGATCATGTTATTGATTAAATTGAATTTGTTTTTAGTCATATACGTCGAAATATTGATCATGCCTTATTAATTCACAATATATTCCACTATACAAAAATCTTAAAAAGAATCTGAGATGTCGCTTTATTTTTTTTCATTCCAGTAAATGTTAATACTGAATCCATGAATGAGTTTGTGGCGGAGAATTTTTTTACATTCATTGTGTTTTATTTAATGTTATAGAATGTAACTTCCGGTTCAAGTATGTATCTAGTTTTCTAAGACATCAACACCCTTTGATCCTTCAATATACGATCACTTGTACCCTATTTTAATGTATTAATGCGACCACTATAAACCCTAGTTGAACCTTCTTTGGATCCTTTATAGAAAAAAAACTAAGTGTGCATTGAAATTCCACAATCATAGGAGACAAAGTTATTTTTAACAATAGTTTTATATTATATAAGTCTATTGGTTAGGTGATAATGGGCCATCATTTCATGTTTTTATCTCTTTAGTAATTTCACATAGACCATATGACCCCCTATTTCATCAAAAGTTTGATTTCATGGATGATCATGCCCCATTGTCAGGACACACAAGTTAGCCATACTGCATCATCCAACATGGTCCTATAATTATGTCACCTGTAGTTTTAGAACATTCTACACCTTTAGGGCCACCATGCCAGGATGGTTTCACCTATCACTATTATATTATGCATATAATTTCAATAGAGAATATACTAAATACATACCCAAACGAAACATAGAATACCATGTCAAGGCACACATATCATATCATAAACAAAAAATGATATTCCAAATAAGAACATACATGATTAAACACAACATAGGATAAATAATTTCATTAAAAACATCATATCATGATAAATATCATATAAATTACCTCTAAAAGGGATGTAACTCCCTACCTCAATGTGGTTTACAAATTACTTCATTGTTCATCAATGGATCAAATACCAAAACATGTTTCACACCCATAATGATCTTGATCACATATGGGATTTATATCTTAGTTTTATTAAATAATAATGAAGTTTGGACATGTAACTCAAGGAGAAACCATGTCAAGAAGGTGATTATAGAATCACATATCTTATGTTGTCCATTAATTGAGACAATTCCGGGATATGTTGAAGGAATGGATTATAATTCCCCAGATACATTTTTGATTGAATAATATGACATTAAATCATCATTTATTATAAATCATATACTCATTTATATATAATGATCATTTATCCATTTTAATTCCATCAATGGAAAATAGATTAAATATTGATAATGTTTCTTAGTTATCATTATTATGGAACATCAATAGAAAAATACACCATCCTTGATAATTTTATAATTAGTCATGGGTTGGGGGGTTCATTAACATGTTAATATCTCTATAAATTGGGAATATAATCATCAATTGGTATGGGTTTTATCATTAATCCTCTTACAAGAAAAGGTTTAGGGGTGATTAAACACTTACCCAAAGAATACTTATTGTCAATGATATATCTTGGTTCATCCATGAAACATAATAAATGCAATAAATACATCACTGATCTATGAATATGGTTTGAAATATTCTTTGGATCATGATATATTACATAGATCCATAATAGATCCATTATCATATAAAAATAAGGGATAGGGATTCAGCGTGGAACTAAAAAATACTCAATTTTCATTCATTGTCGATACATTAAAAAATTAATGAGGAAATGGGAGAAAAATGGGAGTGAAAGGATTATATAGAGGAGGTAAAAAATTAAAATTATGCCAATCATGTTAATTATTTGACAATTAATAGGGAATAAAATGAGTGTAAATACATAATGAAGGGGTGTATTAATTTCACCTGTGAACTGGGCACATAGTTATCCCGGTGGGACTCACCACCTCACTGATGGCACCACCACCTGGTCGCTGACTAGACATCATTATTTTGGTTTTACTAGAAGAACAACCATGGATCATACCACACCATCAGATGGTTGGTGTAACCCCATAAGTTAGCTGATGGTGTCTTTACTTCCCAATAAACATAAATCAACTCTATCAGTAGGTGGGTGGATATTTTCTTCCACTAAACCACAAATTATCCTATTAAAAATCAATCCACAAATTCTTAGAACCTTTAAAATAAAATATTTTCCTCCTAAAATTAATATAATATTTGTAAACAAAGTGGAAGTAATAATTTCGTAATAAAAAATATTTCTTATAAAAAATAACCAAGGATATTAATCATGATGAATTTGGATCGATGAGAGGATGTTGTGGGTTGAGGACGAATAAATTTTAAGAGAATTTCCATAGGATGAGTTGATAATGGATTATAGTGAAAATTGAGGAGACTCTATATATACAGGTGATATATTAACTATTATAGGTATAACATTACGATCTATATGATTTGGACTCTAAGGTAATCATCGAGGGTCAAGGTGATGGGTGAGAATGGCATTAAAGGAGTGGAATTAATGTTTGAAAACAGAACCCATCATGGTTTAGTTTGCGAATTGAAATAAGTGATACCATATGGTGGTGAAAAGTCTAGTGGAATAGTGTGGGTGGTGAACCTTGTTATGAACCCGATTTTAGTGGTTTCATAGGAAGATATTATCTTCTGATGATAATGGGTAATTGAGTTATGTTTTTGTTTTGGTGCTTATCAATACATAAGATTTGACACATTTGACTATAAAATTTCAGATTTATAAGCAATGTTCCATGGTTTTATGGTTTTAATTAACTTTTGTAATGAAAATGAATCAGATAAATCATACTTTTTGATTTAATCCTTGAGTATATGGACCTCATGTTAAAGGGTCTTGGGTAAATGAGAATAGTGGATAGACACCTGCTTTGGGTGTTTGGATGCCAGGGCTAAAATTTGTCTCAGTTGATCAATATTATATAGAGATTTCCATAGGTTATTTTAGATGTAATATCAGCTTTATTTTGAGTATTAGTGTTTGGATTAGGTTAGTTAATGGTGATCTAAGTTCATTAGGTCCAAAAACACACGGGTACTCATACAAATCTTGATGACTATTCAGTTGAATGATTATCCAATTAAATATACCACATTGGGTTCTCGTTAATATTGGTGTTATGTTTAATTGGATGATCAAGGGGTTCTTATGTGCTTAATATCACCATAACCAGGTAGTATGGTAATACATAGAAAAGGGGAGATGATATTTTTCAATAAGAGATGGCCAAATAAATTCTATCCTACATTTTTGGATGATATGAAATATTGTGAGATAGATAACTTTTGAATTGAAAGATATAAGGTAAATAATGTGTTTATTTTCATTTTATGTGTCTCTAAAATGGATGAAAACATGATCAGAGTCCTCATGTTTGTGAAAAGAGACTTCATTAATTCTGGTTTAGAGTTTTCCATGAGAAGTATTGTCATTGTATGACCTGAATTTTCTTTGTTTTAGGATTTATGTGTTGGGAAATAAAATAATAAAATAATTATAACATCTAAGGGTGGTTTTCAAAAGGAAATACATATGGTAAAGGGACTCAAGTGTTGAAATTTCTCTAATGACCTAAGACATTTTTTGGGGAGAACCAAATGAAAAATATTGTTTCATATGAAGACATAGACATGTTTCATGATAGATAATAATGGAAAATTATATCATTTTATTTCTGTAATGTAAATAATTATTGGATTGGGTATTATTTCATGAGCACCATTGATTTAGGAGTGGCCCTTGGGAAGTGCATTTATCATATACAGATTGAATGAGGCTCTTGAATAAGAATTAATGATCCAATTACACCAAGTTGTATAATTATATGACTATAATGACTTCTATAGTATGATAATTATTATGGTGGGGTGTTTTAATACCTCCAATAAAACATGTTTTTTGAAATATAAGGGTTACAGAATATGTTCATTTAGTGGAGGGGCTGGTTTTTTGGGATTTAGAATTATATTATAAATGACTTGACCCCTCAATGTAGGCAGTTTGGATGGGGAAATGGTTCAAACTGGTGATGAGAAGGATTGGAAAGATTTCATAGGTATCATAAGGAGCTGGGTTTCATGTAATGAAAATTTAGTATCCTTCGTTTGGAAAGTAGCAACCCATCTGCCAGTCAATGGGGATCGATGTGGATTGGTTGACACTAGAGGAACCACTGGTCAGTTAATGGATAAAAAAATTATTTGGTAGGGATCTAATAGTTTGATATAAGTGTATGTAAAGTAATTTAACTATCAATATATTCAGGTTTTGGACAGTAAAGGGGGTATGTGGGTTATTCGTTTGAGCCACCCCCTCTTGACGCCTTTGTTTCCCCTCCAATAATGGTGATTTTGGGAAGTTTTTAAAGGTAATCCAATGTAGTTTCCTCTCTATTTTTTCATTCCATTGAATATCCTTCTATTTATAGTGGTCTTTTTTTATTAAATTTACGGTTTTTGAGATGATACCACAAGATCATGGTAGAATGTTCTCTAGATTAAGGTGGTTTGGTTTTTCCCATGTAGAATAAATTTTGAGTAAAAGTACAAGTGTTGTTGTTTGTTTATTTATCGATGAAATCCATGTCATAAAATTATTTACTATTTATCTATTAAATTTAATTAATTTGGCATATGAAATACTGATTAGTTTTAGGGAATTTTCTGGAATTGGTTTTATGATTCTATTGTAGATATCCCAGAGGTGGTGTCTCAAGGTTCAATCAAGTGGTGAGTGGTTAATGAGATATTTTGTTATTATTCTTATTCAAGTAGTAAACTATATTGACTTTTTTAATTAATTATGAATTGAATTATAACTAATTGAAATGGGTAACTAGGAAAGTTTTTTGGGCATCACCATTAGAATGAGCTTGTATCAGACTTGAATGGGCCTTAACGGGCCTTGGTAGGGCTGTTGACCCCTGTATTTCGAGGCCCTATGACGATGGTGATTCCATTGGTTTACCTAATTAACTAAATTGGTTTATTTAAAATCAATATGTGTAAATTTAAATAAATTTTTAGAACTATAGATTTCCATAGATTAGAAAATCAATGCTTCCTCAATATATTGGTCATTGTTTGCTAGATTGATTCTTTGTCTATATGCAAATGAGTAATTAACAATCATATTACATGTGATCATGGGGGAAAAAGGGGAGTGACCGAACATGAAGACACCAAATGGTCCAAAGGGAGAATCCATGACCACCTCATGATATAAGAGTCTTGTTATATGACATGAATAAACCTAGAGGGATAGGTGGGACATTTTTTTTAATTTCACACGATTTTAAAATATGGAAATTATGATTAAAATCCTGTATGACACACAACACCAAGATTAAATTAACTGCGATATATTACCATTTATGTGTGACCATTATACCCAAGCCATTGAATTGGCAAGTATGAATATGATTGTTCAAATTTTAATATATATATATATATGTCCAACCAAATTAAATTAATTAATTAATTAATATAATAAATCGATTAGTTTTTAGTAAAATCAATTTATTCATTAAAAATATGTTTTCTTCAAAAGTGGTTTTTATTTATTTTCATGAGAAAATATTATAATTAATTTATAGAAAAATTAAAAAAATTAGTTGATAAAATAAAATATAATTTTTAAATCATCAAAGAAAAATTTAATTATGGTTAACTTTTGAAAATTTACTAAAATGTTTTATTTTTTAGTGAATAGTGAATAATATAATTTTTTATTAAAATATATATTATCTTTTAATTTAAATATTAATTTAAATACGATTTTGGATTAGTTTTCAAATTTTATTAGTTCATTTTGATTATAAGCATTCCAATATAGTCTTTAGGTGAATTTTATAATTGAATTTATTATAAAAAATTATTAAACATAAATTTTATTTTTTCTGAATATCTAATTTTCATCGTGTTTTGATGGTTTATTTTAATATTAAATTTTTCTCTTTATTTTTATTAAATTTTGAAAAATAGATTCCTAATTTGTAATTAGGTGGTACAAATTTGTTAAATATTTTACTTTTTCATCAATATAAGTAGTAACCTTAGTTATTTTTGTTACCATGATGAAGGGAATATTGGGTAATTAAGCGTTAGAAATAACATGATAATGAATATAAAATGACCCGAAAACATGAATAAATTTTTTATTTGTCCATTTCTTATATAATTATCCAATATTTGGTCATATGATCTTTCTTCCATTTAGATATGATTATGACCTTTATAATATTTTTTGAAATGAAAAGTCAAAAATGAAACACTCTTCTATTTAATAAATATATATTTTTAACATAGGGGTAAAGAGTAGATAGGTTTGGTTATAAGTTGTAATTGGGTAAAAAAATTATTTATTCTTGTCATGGAATATTATTTCTAATTTTTAGTTTTGAAATAATTACATTAAATTCTTCGTAATGCTTAGGAGGTAATTATTACATTATTGGAAAATAGTAATTAAATTATATTAAAAATACTAATCATAATATAATTTGAAATAATTAATTTTATCGATGAATTTTTTAAGTAAATATAACATTATATGGATTTATTAAGAAATATTATTCTAATTTATTTATTTTTTCATTATTTTATAAATGTCAAAATATTTGAATTGTTCTAAAATTAATATTACTGTTATTTTTCTAAAATAAAAATTTATTAAATGATATAAAATTACTAAAACCTTACATTCTAGAAATTGAATATTATTTTTTAAAAAAATATATAAAATGGTATATTTATTGGTCGTTTATTCAATTATAGTACCCAACATTACCTCATAGTGTAAAAACAACATTGTTGTCATGGTAAGTGTGAAAAGGGTTAACAATGGGATAAAAACAATATATAAGGGTAAAACACAATCAATATTATAAGAATTTAATTATATGAGATTATCTATTCTTATACTCATATTTTCATCTAATAATATTAGTATGGAGAAATTTTGAATTGAAAATTAATATATATTAATTTAATAATTAATGAAATTAAGAGTGACCCTCTCCTCTATTATAAATGTGTACATCTTCCTCTCTTAACAACAGAATGAACGAATCTTTTTGGATGAAAAATATTTTCCAAAATAAATTCATAATAAAATTTCCCACATTCTGGAGTCCTTTATTTAAATATTACCTATTTATATAACATTAGGTGATATGAAAAAGAGATTGTCCAAATAAAAGGTATAACATTTTTCTGAATGTTTTTTATTTATTCTTCCCCATGGTTCAAATATGCATTAACCATGATAATATAAGAACATAAATGTTTACCATATAGTTATGTGTTATTATGTTATTGAAATAACCCATGTCTATATCCAACCAACATAAAAATTTATAGAAATACATCGTTCATGTGTATGGTGGACTACTATATCTTTACCTGATACAATTTTTTTCCATCACCACCTCTCACATCCGATAATAATGACTGATTTAGTATATATATATATCTATATTATATTAATGATATATTTTTCAATATTTAATGATAATATAACTCCTATTTCCATACCTTTTCATTCACTAAAAAAAATAATGTCATTCCTGTGTATATGTGGAAAACCACTTTCACAAAGTGATGTGATTTGTTTTTCATCAACAAATAACATGGATTATATATAATTACATTTAATGAAATAATATGTAAATTTTTATAGTATTATATTTATTTGAATATATAAAAAATATTTATTTTAAGGGCTCGGATCTAAGAAGACTGACCCGTGGCTTGTGTCTAATGATTGTGGAACATGGAGGACGCTTGGAAGTGCTCTTAAGGGGTTTTGCTAAAAAATAATGAAAGCAGGGAGATTAAACATTGTATAAGGGAGGTTCCAGAATATTGAAGGGTTGGTTCAGGAATTTTAATTAATTTGGAAGAAATAAAAATAATGAAATTTATTTTTCAGTGATAACTGATGCATGACATATACACGCCTTGTAAATAGTTAACAAAATGAGTAAATATCCATTGTAGTGCTTCAATAATTGTTTTATACACTAATGTTTTAATAAACCTATGAATCCTTTCATTTAATAGTATCCAGAGGCTCCCTTACATGTGTATAATACATCCCTTCAATTTGGGATAGATTCTTGGATTTTGACTTTAATTGGGAGTGATCCATAGTGAACCAAGGTGCGTTCTTCCTTCAGTTTCTTATGGATTCTAACGGTATGAAATTTTTTCCTCCCATTCATCTCACCCTATGATGTAGCAAGATATAAAAAGTTTCAAATGAGTTTTATATAAATTATTGTTGGTGTTGTTGTGTCACTACATCCTCATACTGGTGCTATTCCTTATGGGAGAGGTAAATAGAAATCTGTAATGTGGTTTATTCTCATATGAAAATTTTTGAAATATTTTGATGTAATGGATTCATTGATTTAATTTTATTTATATGAAATCAAAAATTAATCATGTTTTATCCCATTTAAAGGTGATTTTATTATCTTAATAAATATTGAATCAGATAAATGAAATTTGGTGTGATCGGATATTTGCGATATTGTTGCATTATACCATGATAGTGATTTGCTTCATGATATTCTAGATGGTGTGATATATATTATTTTATTTGATAGAACATTATTTTTTTCATATAGCATCATGTTTATTTTTTAAAAACATAAAGAAAAAATATATTTATAATTACTTGGTTTAAAATAATTTAAGATGAGGTCTATTGTAATCTGTTTGATTATGTAATTTGTTGATAACCGAATTACTGAAATTTGAAAATTTAATTAAAATTGATTAATGAACTTAATTACGGATAATTATTATTGATAATAAATTAATTCATGTTAACTGAGAATGGTATTTCTCTAGGTTGTTGAAAATATAATAAATTCTAAAATCTTGCTTTGTCTGGATAACTTTTTATATCTTGATCCCTTATGTTCTCATTATTGGAACCTATTAATAAATGAATCAGTTAATTAACGATTTAATAAGAACCATTTATTTTCTAATGAAAATTTCCTATGTCCTGAGATTCCCATTTTCATGAGATGTTCGAGTGCCTAGTTTTTGAGCAATGAGAGCTTGTTTGCATGGGATGGAAAAGTGCCTTATTTTGAGGGACCAGTTTCACTGTTGATTTCTTTTTTGTTCCCTATATTTTTTGATGTGATATAGTTATGATATATTTTATGTGAAATTTGTATATCTAATCTCATAGTGCTGATGTGTGATATGGGTTGGTGAGTCCTAGATATAATGTGATCCCGGTATGGTTGAGCTTCTCAGAGATGACATGATGTGTGGGTAGGGATTCCCAAATGATGTGGTAGAAGATGAAAAATGTGATAAAGGGATTCAATAATATATACATGTGGGTTTTATGGGTATAACTAGAGATTATGGTACAGGTTAAAGGTAGTTTTACCCATTTATGAGATGCTATGAAATTGTATGCTCGCATGCATATGATAAATGGCCAATTATTGGTTTGTTTGTATTGTGTGTGTTCTTTTACCAACTTATTCTGGTAGATGATGTTATTGGTTTCATGTCTCATCTCAGTGGTATCTTAGAATAATTTTCCTAGAGTACTTTACTATGTAATGACGTTAATAATCAATATGACCTACCTCGGAGGGATTGTTTTTTATGGAGTGAACTTTTTAAAATAATTTTAATCTTTATAAACCAAGGGCTTCATTTGGGTTATGGAAAGAGGGAATAAACCATACTCAGATTATTAATGAAATGAAATGTTGTGTAGAATAATGTTAAGTGGTTAATTAATGGATAATGAGTTAATTAACATAAAATGAATTGTTTTATGGAAATAAATAATTAATGTAGCGCTTTTATATTCTTGTGTGATTATAGGATAGCTAGTCTCAGTAGTTGAAGTTTGGAGTCTGAGCGATGTTAGATATAGTTGAGTCTATGACTGTTTTATCCCTATAATGTGGTTGTGAGATATATTATATCATGTATATTCTATGATTTCATATGTTCCCCACCCATGTTGGTTAGGGAAGCTGATACCCATTAGCCACTTGGAGGGTGTTCTTGCCAACATCATGGTGGGTGGATGGATGAATGACTGCCCCCTATGGACCCACTCTCTTCTCTTGGTAATAACATGTTCAAATATAAAAGTTTGATAGTTTCCAATATATGTGTTTAGAGGTATGTGATGGCTTTTGGTTTTTTCGCACACATGTATTATTGGATGATGAATCCAAAGTATTATTATAGCTATAACTTGTATAGGTTGTGATGGATTAAGTAACATACTAGGTGTATGTTCTATAGTATATTGAGGTATAATACATGATGTTTGATATATGTCATACATTCTATGCTAGCTTCTTGGAACTCGTTGGTTAATATTTTTTGTATTTTGTTTTGGGGATGGTGTGGTTATATTATGCATGACTTTCATTTTTTGATGACTTTCCCATGTGTCTCCATTCTAGCTGAATTTTGGAGAGATATGGATCAAGACATATGATATAGGGGAAGATCATAAAACTAATGTGCAGGTAAGACTGGGATACCATTGATTTTATATAATCTATTGTATGTCATACTTTGTGAGATTTGTCAATGGTGAGGTTGAAAATAATGTATAAGTATTTTGGTGAAACATTAGTTTCTCTATTGATCACTGTGATTCAGCATGATTTCATTATCTTTTGCATGAGAGTCCCTAAAGAGGATCCTAATGAGTAAAATTTTATAGTCACCATGCCTATATGTAAACTATTTTTCTAGTCAGCCAGAGCATGTAAGTGATCAAGGAATATATTACAATTTCAGGGTTTTGGAAGTGTTGTTTGGGATTCGTGGTCACTGTCATCTTTACCATTTGGGTACTTATAATTTTTTTCAATTGTTTAGTACTATATGAAATTTCATGTTCGAACATTAGTTTTATTTATATTTTTTTGGACAAGTTTTTGGTTGTTGTGTCCTTATCTCACTCTTCTTCATGTTCTCTTAGATGGTAATGCCTCCAATATGCATGTTTACTATTCCCTCAGTTATAGTCTCCAACCCAGGGCGTACAAAAGTTGGGGCTCTAGTTGTCCCTATCTGCCTCCCCACATTATTGAATCATTATGGGGAGGGGGTCCTGAATGATTTGTATCATATTTTTAGGTTTGAGGGATAAGCTAAAGATTGGAGTTAGGCATGGGTGAGGCTGCATGGGGTTGTAGGGAAACTATGTCAACTATGTTTAGAAATAGATTGAAACACCTGAGACCAGAAATGACACATGCATTTATGCCCCCCCCCCCTATATTCTAATGCATTGACCTTTATGTTTACTTACCCTACTAAATGAAGTGATGTTAGTTTTAGGGTAGAGAACTGTGATAGGATCATACATCATTATTATTTATCCATGTGTTTGAAATGGTTAGACAGTAGAATATTTGAAATCCATTTACAAGATAACATGATAATTATCTAATTTACCCTAAAATATTCCATAATCTAGGTTTTGGATATCAATTTTTTTTACTTTTTTCAAGAATGGAACTAGGTCGACACCGTCATTATGTGCAGACATAATATTCTCTACATGATGTACCCGTAGATCATCATAATGTAAATAATGATGATGATGAATCTTGGATGAGGAAACTTTGAGAGATTCAAGTATAGAGATTGTAGAATTATGAGGGCTCTATTTTAGATGAATTCATAGAGGAATCGATATATGAGGTTGAGATAGATTTTAGTTTTATCTGTTACCTTCAGGATCATTGGGTTTCGTTGGCTGTGATGATGTTTCATGGAAGAGAAAGGTAGTAGTGGATCTTGTCCCTTGTCGATTGTGAGGAGTTAGCAGTATAATGGGATAATTTCCAACACCAGTGTAGAGAAAAACATATTTCTTCTACTGTGAAGGTGACCCGTAATCGGGAGATGCTTACACAAATGCATGTAAGCTCAAGTGTGTGAGATTTCGGGATCTATTTCAATACCCTTCTACGATGGGCTTCAGAATAATTTTTAGATGTGTGGGTTAGGGTGAGGAATTTTAAAGAGACATTGCATTTAGAGATATAGAAATAGGTCACCCATGTTGTGGGAAATACATATCTTGAGGACTATGTGATAGAAAAGCTTCTAGAGAGGGAACTGGACAAACGTAGTTCCTTAAGATAGAGGTTTTATCATAAATCCTCAAGAAGAAGAATTGTGTTATAGGGTTCTTAGTTGTTAAGAAAAACGATTTTTTGGTCATCCAGAGGTAGTTCCCATACCGCATCATCTTGTATATCTATAAGGTGGCATATCATAGACATATTCCAGGGTATTTGAAACATTTTTTTATTATGGAGGATGAGGTCATTATAAGTTTGTGTTCAATATCATTTTAAGAAGTCAGCGTGGTCCATTTTTTCTACTTCAGGTTCCTCCATTACGGTAATTTTAACCATGGATGTAATAGCATTGTGGTCTAGTTTTGGGAATATAATGGTTGGGATGTTAAGATAGAGGAAAATATAGAGATGATCCTCATTCTACGAGATCATAGATGTGCCATGGAGGTGGTTGTGGGTAAGGTCATAGAGGCCATGGATGTGGTTTTGGTCAACTTCATGCTTTAGTGTTGCTATTTTCATGTGAACCAGATGTTTTTCGAGGAACTCTCTTCATATTTAATACTTTTATACATTTATTTTATATTTAGGTGATACAAACTCCTTTATATCAACTACCATCATCCATGATTTGGGAATTGAGTATGTGAGGATTACATTTCCCTTAGGGTTGACTACACATGCTGGTGGACGAGGTGCTTGTATGCTGTTTGTAGAGACTATGAGATAGTTTTGGGGAAGCACCTCTCATAAAGAGATGTTATATGTTTATGGATACATCCATATGACATAATCCACAACCTGAGTTCCTTTTATGTAGTATAGTCTATCATCGATTTATTCAGGATATTGGTTGTGTCATATAACGCTGATAAAGAGTTAGTGGTGTGTGTTATGGATTGGGACCCTCAGTTGGGTAAGAAGTGTGATTTTTCCTTGTCTTTTTTGATAGATGAGATGATTCTGAGTTCATCATATGTTCCACAATTGGAGTTTTTCAAGGTCGTGCAATAATACCATGATGTATTTCTATAAGATTTTGTATTGATACATCCTCAATAGAATATCGACTTTTGGGATTGAGCTACAAAGAGGATTGTCTCTTATCCGGATGTCTCCATATAGGATGGAACCTTTTTAGATACCATAGTTTTGAGTACACCTCAATGATATATTACATCATGTTTTTTTGACCGAGTTTGTCACCATGGAGTGCACTTGTTTTCTTCATGAACAATAATAATGGAAGTCTATATCATTATATCGATTATCATCACTTGTACCAAGTGAAAATAAAGAACCTATATCCTATTCTATGGATTCATGATTTATTTGATTAGAGGGAGGGAAAATTTTAGTTTTCAAATACTGATTTGAGGTAGAGATATCATCGGATGTGGGTGCCGGATGAGGATATTCAGAAGATTTGTTTTCTTCGTCATCATGCGAATTACGAGTTCATTTTGAGATCATCTAGTGTCACAAATTCTCTAGTTGTGTTAATAGGGTTGATGAATGTAATGTTAAGAGAGTTACTAGATAAATTCTTGGATGTTTTAAATAACGAAATCCTTGCGTACCCTTCATTAGTGTAGGAGGATGTAGAGAATCCACATGCTTTTTTTGGATTTCTTCATCGTCATCAGCAGTTTAGGAAGCTAGAAAAGTGTGATTTATGGGATCTTGAAATTAATTTCATGGGTAATGTGGTATCTAATTAGTTATTAGGTGTGGATCCATCAAAGATAGAGGTTATTTTATCTCAATAAACCTACAAGATAGTGGAATAAGTGCATATATTCCTTGGTTTTTTGGGATTTTATAGGATGTTCTTAGCTTATTTGTCTTGAGTTAAAACTCTACTATTAGTTTTTACCAAAAAGGATTATCAATTCTTGTAGACTGACATGGGTCAAGATGCTTTTGAGTACATAATAGGGAAATTTTCTAGTTCTATGGTTTGTTGTTTTCTTATATAGAGAGTCCATTTTTAGGTTTTTTATGATTCTTCTTATCTTGATTTGGTGTGTGTTCTAATACACCAGAGATCATGTGTTTCTTATGGGTCTCGACAGTTACTTTCCAATGAGTATAACTATTCCCCCCATGACCTTATGTTAGTGGAAGTGGTTTTTTCATAGAGTTCATAAAAACATTACCTCATTTCTAAGTGTTTTGTGGTTTTTACTGACTATAAGAGCCTGAGTTATTTCTTCTCCCAGTGTCACCTGAACATGCACCAAAATCAAAAAATGGAATTCTGACATGATTAAAATATTTATGTTTTATATACATTAGTAAAGGGAAAGGATGTTTCAGATATTCTATGATGAAAGTCACATAGTGATTCCATTTGTGAATCTAGTTGTTTCTAAAGAGTGATGGAAGAATGTCAATGATGCATCCTTTTATGTTAGGGTTTGGAGGAAGAGGTTGTTTTCTATAGAATATATTGTATTAATAATTGGATTATAATGTGGTGGATTTATAGTTGGTGGATTCTATGGTGGAGTTCTAGATATTCCAATTTTTTTTGTTGATGCCCTTGATGGTTCGTCGGAGGATGTACAACACTGGATATGGATTCAAGGAAGGCTTTTCATTTTTTTTGGAATTCATGATATGGTTCTCTATGAGGTACATAGTGAACATTTGGAGGTAAAACACAGTGTTAGAAAGATGTATCGATCTTTGAGAGATCATTTTTTGTTTTCATAGGAGGATACATGCAGTTTTAGTGTTTTTTGATGTTTGGTCTACGTGAAGGTGAAAGTTGACCGCCATGTTCTAGGTGGGTTTCTCTATTAATTAGATTTTCCCCAATAAAAGTAGGAGGAAGTATCTATGGACTTATTTTTAGGTTTTCCTTGAGATTATAAATTATTTTATTCCATTTTGGGGATATTAGATCATTTGAAAAAAATAATTTCACTTTATAGTTATTAGTGATTCTATATCAGTGGACGTCTTATAGAAGAAGTATATGGAGAACGTGGTGTGACTCCACAAAGTCCCAAGGATGATCATTTCTGACTGAGGTCCTCATATTATCTCTAGGGTATAGATAAGTCTCTAGAATGATTTTGGATCAGAAATATTCCTTAAAACAACAATTCATCAGTGAAAAGATAGTCAGGCAGAGTAGATCATTCATACACATGAATACATGTTGAGTAATTTTATCCAATATTTTATAGGTTCATATAAGATAACCCTTCCATTTGTTGTGTTTTCATAAAAAATATTATCCACTCAACCATTGGTATGTTTCCTTTTGAATCTTTGTATGACCAATATTTCCTCTATGTTTTTCTAGAATGGGGTTAGAGAGACTGCATTTCTTAGGTTGGAAATGGTATAGAATATGACAGAGATGGTTCATGTAATTCACGAGAAGATGAAATCAATGATGGATCATTATAAATCCTATACCACTCATAGGATGATACCTTTTTAGTTTTTTTGGATCATGTGTTCCTAAATGTGACTCCTCGCTATGGGAAGTGAATTTTTGGTAATATGATAAAGCTTTCTTCAATGTTTTTTGGGACTTTTGGGTTGATGGCTAATGTTGGATACAAAACATTTTAGATAACACTCCCCTATTGATGATCTATATACAAGATGTTTTTCATGTGCTGTAGATATATTGTTATCTTCATAACTACTCTCATTTAACAAATTTGGGATAGAACGATGTTGATGATGATGAGACCTACAGGGATCATCTTGTAGATATCCAAGATAGCTCAGAGAAGGTGTTTTGTGGGCATGCAATTACCTTGTTTTGTGTCATGTGGTGAAATAATGTCATTGAGGAGAGTACTCAAGAACATGATTTTTATATGCACACATAGTACCCCATGATTTTTTTTGTTTCTATTTCAATTGTATCATTGTTCTCTTGTGAATGTGATCCTTTTTAGTTATGGGATGTTTGACACTTGTTTTTTATTGTATATTTACTCTCATTGAGATCTATCAATAATGGCATGGTGTTTTGGAGCTGATTTTTTGTTGGTGTGTAGTTTTTTACTATTCTTATAGTGAGGTGGTAGAGCTCTTGTGGTGGCTATATCTTTGAGAGGTATCACACAGGGTGGTTGTTCAGAAGGCCCCATTCATTTTTCATTAGTTTTTATTGGATTCTCTATGATGGGAATTGTTTTATAGGTATAATTTATAAGGAAACATATCTAAGAATACAATCAATTTTTATGTTTCGGAATATTTTGGAAAATAAATGTGGCTTGGAAGTAGTCCGGATAGGTTTGACTACAAAATTATGGAAGTTGGAATATTACACATCGTGTAATCCATACACACTATATAATTGATGTTTAAAACAAGTAAAAGGATGATTCCAGATGTTTAATTAAATATAGTTAAATATTCAAAATTAAATGCAGTTTTTGGAGAAAACGAATGCATGACATTTAAATTGTGTGAAAATGGATTACACACCATGTAAATTCCTGATGCAGTGCTTATCTTAACATCTTAAGCTACCTATGTTTCTCAAACCATACAACTACTCTCATTTTCCAGTATCCAAAAACTCCCTTCCCGGAGATTGGGAGATCACATTAACCAGAGATCGATTGTTGTCTTATTTCATTTATTTGTTGTGATCCTTGTTGATCTATGGTTTTTTAGTCATTCGTTTTCATGAAATTTATTTCAGTTGGTCTCATTTTCCTCCCTTACTTCCCACAATGTGATGGAGGATGATCTCCAATTTTTTTAATGGGGGTTCTCTTGGTTTTTGATTATGCGGTTGTGATGAAGAATCCTAATATGGGTGTATTTCCATGCAGTAGTGGTGATCATAGATCCCTAATTTGGCCCTTTCTTGTTTGAAGAACATTGACAGCTTTTGAGGTAAGGGATTCTTTTCATTTCTTTAATCTCTGTTAAATCGTAAATTAATCATGTTTTTTCCTTTGTATGGTGATGTAATTAATCTAATAATTATTCAACTGGATTAATGAAATTGGGTGCAATTTCATGTTGGTGATTTTGTTTCTTTATACCGTGATAGTAGTTCACGTCATGATTTTCTAGAGAGTTTGATATATATTTCTTTCTTTGATATCATGTTTTATTATTAATATAGTAGAATATTAATTTCTTAAAGAATTTAAAGACTTAATTAATTGATAATTATCTACATTAGGAGAAATCAATGAATAAACATGTTGTAATACAGTGGTTAATTTAATTTGAAAACAATAAAATTGATGCACTGCACATGGTTTAATAGAAATTTGTTAATGAACCTGAATTGTGATAATGCATTTTGAAGAAAAATTAAGCCATGTTAATTAAAAATGGTAGTTATCAAGGATGTTGAAACAAAAATAAATTCTAAGAGAATATTTTTTCATGATAGATTATAATAGCTTTTTGACTTAGGTTTCACATAGTTGGAACTTGTTAATAAATGAATCTGTTATTTCAACACGGAATAAGAATAGGTTTTTTGATAAAGATAATTTTCATGGTACATATTTGAATTTTTTTCTGAGAGGGTTGAGTGCATTGTTTTGGAACCATGAGAGCTATTTTTCAATAGAATGTTGAATGACATATTTTGAGGACCCAATTTCCATGATAATTTATTTCGATAACCTTCTATTTTTCTGATTTGATATAGTTACAGGTATTTTGATGTTATCACAGTATGGTTGATCCTCGGGGGTTGTTTTGTGATATGGGGTGGGGAGGTCGGAATATGATTTTACTCTGATATGGCTAATCCTAGGAGGAGTACATGACGTGGAAGGAAATGATTCATATAATGGAATGATACATTAGTGAATGCATGTGGGTGTTGTGGATGGAACTAGATATGATAGAATGAATTAAATTGGGGTTTACCTGTTGACAAGATTCTCTGAGCTGGTTTTCTCATTTTAATCTTTCACTTGGTTGATGACTATGTTGTTTTTTTATCTGTATTCCTTTTCCCACTAAATGAGGTTGCTAGAGGTTTTTGGTTTCATGGTTCTTCTTGTTAGTATCTTATGATTATTTACATAGAGTATCTGCATACAAACTGATGATAATTGTAAATAATTCTTAACCCATATGGTTGGTTATTGATGGAATAAAAATATTAAATAAATGTGAATATTGATAAACCATAGAATTGGTTTATTTTATTACTGGATGTCAAAGACCTTACTTAGATGATTAACGTAATGGAATGTTAAGGGGTTAATAAATTCCTAATGAATTACTTAACAAAAAGTTATTTTTTTAATGAAAATAAATTTTTAATATAGTTATTTTATATAATAGAGTTCTTATAGGATATCTGGTCTTAGCAGTAGTAGCTGGGAGTCCAAGCGATATTAGTGACAGTTGTGTAGGATACATGGTAATTCCCACTGTGAAGCTGTCTGAAATATTATATCATATATTTATATTTGTGATTTCATATGCTTCCCCAACAAATCGGTTAGGGAAAGTGACACTCTTTGGACAATATGAGGGTGTTTTCCCAAACATCAAGGTGGGGGGATATATGTCTAACTACACCCTTTGGCATGGCATTATTCTCTTGACAGTTACTTATGCTGGTATGCATGGTGGTATGTTTTACCATAAATTTGTATAGATTGATGTGATGGATTGTAGTTTTTTCACACACATTTATTAGATGATATAGTTTCCTAGAATTTTTATAGGTATTATGTGTATAGGATATGATGTATTAAGGTACATACATGGTGTATAGGATAAAATGGATATATTTATAATTCAATATGTTTGATATATGTCATATAGGTTATGTTGGGTTATGGGAACTCCTTGGTTACTATTTTTTGAATTTGATATGGTATGGTTTGGTTATGTTATTCCTAATTTGAATGTTGTGACATCATTCCGAGGTGTATTCATCTAGATTTAGTTTGGAAGGAAATGGATCAAGACATAAAACATTAGTGATTAGTGGAAAACATGTGGTGAAATAGGAGCGAGGTACCTTTGATGTTTTAGTATTATATTATATAAATTCTTGAATGAAATACTTTGTGAGTGTTATCTATAGTGAGGATGGAAATTTTAGTATACTGGTTTAATTTATGAGTTAGTTTCACTATTGTACACTATTCATTAGAGTGATTTCATTATCTTTTGCATGAGATTATATTGGGACGATATGACAGAATGTGCTTTTATACTAACCATATTTATAAATATTTTTTTTTCAGGATAGCTGGAGAAGGATGGATATCAGATTGGATATTATAGTCTTAGGGGTTAGATGGAGCTGTTTAGGATTTGTGGTCACTATATTATATACCTTTTTAGTACATCTAGCTTTCCATTCAACTTTTTAGTACTATGTTACATTTTATGTTCTCAGATGGGTTTTATTTATACTTGATTTGAGTAGTTTTATGTTGTTGTATCCTTATTATCTCCCTCTTCTGCATGTTTTCATTTTGGGTAATGCCTTCCATTCACATGTTTATAATACAGTTGGTGTTAGTTGAAAACTTGGGGTCTAATAGAGGAGGGACTTAGGAAGTCACCATCTTTTTCCCTCATTATGATATCATTTTTTGGATGGTCCATGATAGATTGGTATCAGAAGTTCAATTTTGAAGGATAGAATGTAGGTTAGAGTTAAGAATAGTTCATGTTGCACTGGTTTTTTGGGAAATAGTGTTTTCTATGTTTCATAAGCAATGTAATCATGGCAGACCAGTAAAGGAATGGGTATTTTATAGTCCCTAATGATCTGATGCACCAAACATTATGTTTACTGATCATAATAAGGATGTAATTTTTTTTATATGGTAGATTCATATGAAAGTATTGTAAATAAGTACTCTTTGTGAATGTTTTGTAAATGAGTAACCCATTGGATTGGAAAAAACATTAAAAAAATATAACATTTTAATTAATTTGTGTTAAATATTAAATATTCCTTATTTAGGATCTCTAACATGGTTATTATTTTAAAAAGGCATCGCTCCAGGTTGACATCTTCATCAGTTTCATATTGAACATACCTAATAGGATGGGACAAAAGATCATCACAATGTAAAGGTAGATGACAACCAAAATTGTAGGAGGACACTCTGATATTTCTTTCACTATAATATATATAAGTACAAGTGATCTATTTTATATGATGTCATAGAGGAAAATTAGAGTAGGTTGGTATATCTTTCATTTCAATCCACTCTCAGTAGGATCCCTGAGTTTCATTGGTAATTATGAAGCTGTGTGGAGCAATTATATAGTGGGGGTTCTTATTCATGGAGGATCATGAAGAGTTAAAAGTCTCATTGAAGAATTTCTGAGACTAGTTTGAAGTATAATTTCTTTCTTCATCCATGAAGTCGTCTAATCACTAGATTCTTCTTTCCCTTTGGTAGGGGAGCTCTAGTGTGTGAGAGTTCATGATTTATTTTAGGACCCTGCTTCAATATTATTTATACCTATTTATAAATTAGGAGGCTAGGGTATTCATTTATAGGAGGCTATGTGTCCATGGATCCAGTTCTAGGTCACCAATTTTATGTTGAAAATATATCTTGAGGTGATGGAAAAAGTATGTGTTATAGAGAGGATATTGTCAAGAACATGTTCTCCATGAGAGGAGAGTTTCCCTGATTCCTTGGGAAGTGGAGTTTGTGTTCGGGTTCCCATTATTAGGAAATATTATTTTTTGTTCAGTTGGTGGTTGGTCCGAGGCCTCATTATTTCATTTCTCTAGGGACTGTGTATCTATAACATATTTCAAGGGATAATTTGCATGGTTTTCTTATAAAGGATAGGTCCATAAATGGAGTGAGTGATCGTACATTCTATAAAGTCAACATGTTCTAGTTGTTCTAATTTATGTTCCTCCATTGCAGTAGTTCAATCCAAGTTATAAACAATAGGGTGGTCCAGTTTGTGTCAGTGGTGGGGATATAGAGAAAGAATAGGGAAACCTTGAGATTCTTCTCATCCCCATAGTGTAGAGTACAGACATCAGATTTGTCATTTAAAGGGTCATAGAGGTCATGGACTAGGTTTTGGTCATCTTAATGCTTTAGAATTTCTATCATTGGGTATTTCAAACATCGTTCAAGGTTCCCTTTTATTTTTTTTCTACTTGGTTGTATTCCTTGATTGATTTAGAAGAGACAAAATCATTTATATCCCCGATCACCATCCATGCTTTAGCACGTGAAGTAGATAGGCTTCAAATTCCCTTGGTGTTGACTAAACCTATTATAGTTTGAGCTGAATTTTATCAACAATGTAAAAACTAGGAGATAATGTGGGGGAAGCAATAATCTGGGGGATATTTCTTGTGTTTATGGATAATGTTATATGACATCATCATCAATATGTATTTTTTTGAATTTGGTGTTGGAATTGTGGATTTATTCATGGGTAAGGTTTTATTCTGTGATTCTTATAGAGATTCTTAGGTTTTTTCGTTGAGTGAGGTCCTTAGATGGGTCTTAGGTGTGTTTTTTCCTTTTATTCTATGGTATATGAGCTAATACTCAGTTAATAAGAGTTTTAGCAGTTAGTGTTTCCCAAGGTTATGGAAGAGTATCCTAATGTATTTCCATATATGTTTTCACAATTACACCATAAATGGGATTTCATGTTTGGGATTGAGCTACAACTATGCATGTCCCCTATCATGATGTCACCATATAAGATTGAGCTTTTTGATATGTGAGAGTTGCATGTAAAACTTATTGATTTGTTGTTGTGTAGTTTTGTTTGATTGGGTGTGTCACCTTAGGGTGCACTAATTTTTTCATGAAGATGGTTGATGGAAATTTAAATTTTTTGTATTGATTGTCATGTCTTGAACCAGGTGATAGTGAATAACCACTATCATATTCCATAGACTGATGATCTATTTTATCAGTTGGGGGAGAATGTTGGTTATTAAAGATCTATTGGGGGTTTGGATATCCTCATTAACATATGAAGGATGAGGATATTCAAAAGACTTCTTTACATTATCTTCATGAAGTTTTGAGTTCAATGTGATGTTGTTATCTGTGATGAATTCCCCATATATGTTCATATGTTTCATGAATTTGGTGTTTATAGTGTTAATAGATATGATCATGGTGTGTTTCATCGACAAAAGTTATGTGTAATCTGCATTGGATGAGAGGCATGTAGATTATTGATGTTCTATTTTGCTAGTTCTTTGTCATGAGCTTCTATTTGGGATGTTTTCCAAGTGTGTTTTTTGGTATTTTGAGTTTCATTTCATGGGGCATGTGGTATCTCAATATGGATTAGTTTTGTATCATTGATGATAAAAGTAGTAGTGTCTATGGAAGCCCCAATGATAGTGGTAGAGGTGTGGAGTTTCCATGGTCTTATAAGATTTTACAAGAGGTCATTATTGATTTTCCTCATTTTGAAAATCCTATGATTGATTTTTATTGAACAAATAAGGCGTTTTTGTGAACATACAAGTATAATAAAGCTTTTGAGTACCTGAAGTCAAAGTTGGCCAGTGCTCAAGTCCTTTATTTTTCAGTAGAAGGATTCCAGTTTAAGGATTTTTTTTAACTAATTACATCTTATCTTGGGCAGAATTTTTATGAAGTAGAGATAAAATTATTCTTATTGGTATTTACAGTTAATCCCCCATTAGTTTAAATATTCCACCTATGACATAGATTTTGTGGCAGTTTTGTTTGCTTTGATGTTGTAGTGAAATTACCTCATCGATGTTAATTTTTTATTATTTACAGTCCATAAGATCTTGTGGTTTTACATCTACTAGAATAACTTGAACATTCACTACATTAATGGATGGAATTCTTGCTGGATTATGACTTTGAAATTTTATATACACCCAAAATGATAAATTTTGTTTTTGATTTTCTTTGAAACAATGCTTGTCTATTTTTTGTGTGAATTCTGGGATTTATAGATAGTTATGGTGGAACTCTAAGGGATGCACCATGATATGGGAGAGGTTAAAGGTAAAGATTTTCTTTTCTAGATGATAGTGAAGCTGTATTTCATGCAATAATTAGAGGAATCCCAATTGGGGAATTTTTAGTTGGAGGTTTGGGGTGATAATATTGATTTTGGAAATGCTCCTAATTATTGTTATAAGGATGGATATCACAAAGTGTTATTTCAAGGAAGGTTTGATATTCCTTTGTGGATGAATGAGATGGTTATATGTGAATTCCTTATTTTTTACTTTGCTGGTACATCCTGTCAAGATAAATTAATTCCAATATTTTGGAGGTCACTGTTATGTGTTCTGGGTTGACTTGGGCAGTTGCAGATGTTTTTTGTGATGTTGGGTCTTCCAGAATTTGTAGGCTAAGCATCATGTTCTCGATTGGTTTCTCCACCAATTATAAGTCCCACAATGGAGGTGGGAGTACATATCGTTGGAATTTAATGTTAATATTAATCAAGCTCGTGGTTGTTGTGATTTTTTGTGGGCGATTATGGACCATTTGATGGAATAATCTCACCTTATTGTGATCATATTGTTGAGATCATTGGAGGTTTTTTCAATGCAATATCTAGATTTGGTGGTGAGACTCCACAACATCACTAGGATGATCATTTTTTATCAATATCATTTTTTTACCTACATGGTGTAGAGAGGTCCCCATCATTATTTTGGTTCATGGTTATTCTTTAGTACATCTTTTCATCTACAAATGGATGTTCAGATATAGCAGGCCATCTAGACTCTTAAATACATATTGTTCTTTTTTGTCCGATATTTTATAGGTTCACTGATGAGGATCCTAAACATGCTTTAGTGTGACGAAAATAATATTTTATACTCCACCATTTTTAAGGATTCCATTAAGCATTATATGGCCAAACATATAGTTATCAATTGTTCTAGACTTGGGTAAGAGAGACAACAATTTTCCAACTAAAACTGCTATAGAATATGAAAAATATTTTTTAGGTAATTAATAAGGGGATGAAGAAGCACAATATTGTTAGAAATTCTTTTCCAATAATAGGAGGTGTTCTATTGAGTTAAAATATAGGAATTATATGTTCTTGGAGGAGAATCATCATCATATGTCGTGATGGATTTTTCGTGGGAGTAATATTTCTCCACATTTTGTGGTACTTTTTAGTTGTTTTCTCGCGTTGGATATATAACATATCTGATAGAACATCCCCCCACATATGAGTCTGATACATGATGTTCTCACATGTCATAGATACCTTGTTAACTGTAAAACAAATCTCATGTAATCAATTATAGTGGGATCTATGTTGACGATGACGTGACATTTTAGGAGTGTCTATAGAAATCCATGATTTATAAGAGATGGTGTTTCATGGGAACGATATTCTCTTGGTTTGGGACTTAGGAAGGTATGTTAACTTTGAGGAGAGTACTTGTGAATGTGATATTCATATGAGCATTCAGTAACCCAATCTATTTTATGTTTATCTCTCTAGTAAAATTGTAATCTTGTGGCCATGAACCTTTCTAATTATGAGATGTTTTATTCTTGTTTCTTGTTGTTTTTGTACTCTATTAAAGATAATTCTCCACATGTAGAGTGTTAGGAGCTGATTTTTTGTGTATATTTTTATATTGCATTGGAGAGTTTGTTGAGCTCCTATGTTGGTGAGATATTTGAGGGGTATTTCGTGGGGTGGGTGTCCGGATGACCCCTTTTAATTAATTTCTATTTTGGTTTGGATTCTCAATGATGAAAACTATTTGTGAGGTATCTATTATAAGGGTTTGAGTCCTAAAATACAATCCATTTCTCTATTTCTGAGTCATGTGGAACATGAAGGAGGCATGGAAGTGGTCTATATTGGTTTGAATAAAAAATGATGGAAGCATGGATATTACACATTGTTTAATCTTTACACATCATGTAAGTGAGTTCCATGAATTATGTATAACCATTTCATGACTTGTAATTAATTGGGTTGAAATAAAAAAATGGTGATGTGTTTTTTCATGAGAATTTATTCCCAGTATTTACACAACATGTAAATGGATTACATGTTTTGAAAATCCACGATGTAGTGATTTAATAAATGTTTTCAGCCGATTGGGTTTCACAAACCCTATAAATAATCTTTTTTATAGTGTTAAGTGACTCCCTTCTAGATTATTTAGAGAACCCTTCAACTAGAGATCAATTATTGGCTTCTATCTTTGATCAGTTGTGATCTATGGTGATTCCAGTTTCATTCTTCATTCATTTTCATGCATTTTCTACTAATTTTATTTTTCTTTCCTACCATTCTTTTCATCATGTGATGGCGAATGATATCTTAAAGTTATAATGTTGTTTCTATTATTTTTTGATTGATTTTGTATTATATAATCCTTGGATATATGTAGTTTCCTTGCAAGAGATGTGATTGGATATCAGTAATGTAATCTATTCTCATGCAAAGAACATTTATGTCTATTGATGTAGGGGATTTGTTGATATTCATTTCTTTATGTGAAATTATAAATTGATAATTTTTTTCCTTTTTTATGTCAATAGAATTTAATTAAAAAATATTTAACTCGGTTAATAATATTGTGTGATATTGCATATTGGTGATGTTGTTTCATTATAACGTGATAGTGGTTTGCCTCATTGTTTTTTCGATAGTGTGATATCTATGCCTAGATTTAATATAATATTTTTTGTGCTTGGACTAGAATGTTTAATTAGTAAATAAACTAAATATTTTATTAATTGATAATTAATTGGACTAATAATAATTAAAGAAGCATCTTGTTGTAATCTTATGGTTAATGTATTTTGATGATAATAAAATTATAAAAATGAGAATTTTTAATTAAAATTGGTTAATGAACCAAAAGAAGGATAAGTATTTCGGATAATAAATAAATGTCGTGTAATTTTATAGATGTATATCTATAGGTTTTTGAAGCTATAATAGAAACTATGATATTGTTTTTTTGGATTTCTTGTCATAACTTTATGCCTTAGGTTTCCCATAGTTGGAACCTGTTACATAATGAATCGACTCATTCAATATGGAATAAAAACCATTTATGAGATAAATTTATTTTTTTAGGGCTTGTGTATCTTGTTTTCTTTAGAAGCTTGATATCCTTTTTTTGTATTTGTGAGAGATTATTTGCATGAGAAGGATGAATATGTTGTTTTGAGGGGCCTTTTTCGCTGTTTATTTCTTGTATTTTCCGTATTTTTTTTTATGTTCTATGTTTTTGAGACATGTTATGTAATCATGGTATGGATTGTCCTAGAGGCATGATTTTTTATATTGTGTGGTGATGCATGGATGGGATGTGGTCCGGGTATGGCTGATCTTGGGATGGATAACATAAAGTGTGGGCAGGGACAACCAAATTTTATGGCATCAGATGATGCTTGTAATGGAGAGAAGTATTGGTATATGCACATGGGTGTTGAGAATGGAATAAGACATGACGTAATGGGTTAATGATGGCCATACCAATTGATGAGATAATTTTAGATGGTATGTTATCTTTAATTTTTTTAATAAATGATGTCCAGGTTTTTTGTTTTATCTGTATTTTTTTCCCACTACATGATGTAGCTTGAGTTGTATGGTTACGTGCTTCCTCTTGGTTTTCGTTTAGGATGGTTTTCCTGGAGTTCCTAGATATGGAGTGATGTTAATAATAACGAATTATTAAACCCCAAGGTTGGTTTTTTATTGAATTAAAATGCATAAAATATTTTAATCGTGATAAACCATGGAATTGTTTTGGTTTATGCATGGGGGAATGAACCATACATTGATAATTAATGTAATTTAATGTTATTTGGAATAATTTGTAGTTGTTAATTAATGGATAATGAATTATTTATCATAAAGTGAAATTTTTAATGAAAATAAATAATTTATGTTGCTTTTTTATATGATTGTGTGCTTATAGGATATCTGGTCTTAATAATAGATGTTGGGAGTATGAGGGATGTTAACTAAAATTTGTTATAAGACTCAGTTTTGAACATAGTGTGGTTTTGAGCTATATTATGTCAACTATATTATGTGATTTCATACACTGCACCACCTATGTCAGTTATTGAGACTAACACCCAGTGAAATCTAGGATAGTGTTTCCCCAACATCTCGATGGGATGATGGATGAAAGACTACTCCCTCTGGCCCTCCTATCTTCTATTGTTAGTTACTTATGCTGATATGAATGAATATTATTTTTCCCAAATATTTCTATAGAGGTCGGTGATGGATTTTTGTTATTTCACAAAATGTATTAGCAGATATTGTATCGAAAGTAATATTATAGTTATTGTGTGTATAACTTGTGATGGATTGAGGTACATAATCAATGTATATGCTATAATGGATTGATGTATAATACCAGATGTTGAATATATGTCATATGAGATATGGTGGATTTTGGGAACAACTTGGTTAAAAATTGTGGATTTTGATATTGGATGGTGTGGTTAAGTGATGGATGAGGAGAATTTTGTGACATATTGCCTAGGTGTCTTTTGGATAACATAATTTAAGAGAGATATGGATTCAGAAATACGGTGTTGTGGAAGAGTTAAAAATTCTCAAGTATGTGAGAGATTTTTCCACTTGATGTTTTATTAATATATTATATATTCTCATATATTAGATACTTGGTGAGAGTTACCATAGTAATTTTGGGAATTTTGTATACCTATTTAGTTGATGAGTTAGCTTCACCATTGTTCATTGTGATTTAGAATTCTTTAATTGTATTTTACATGATATGCTCCATGGAGGATCATACTGAGTATACTATTATTCTCACCCTACATATCTGAAAATAGTTTTTTAGGTCAACTAGAGCTTGTTGGTGATTGGGCAAGATATTACTTTATAGGGGTTTAACAGGAGCTCATTGGGATTTGTGGTCAATGTCGTCTACACCTTTTTGGTACATTTATTTTTCCATCAATTATTGTGTTTCATAAGAAATTGAATGTCTTCACCTGGTTTTTATTTATATATATTTCTTGGAGAAGTTTTTGGTTGTTGTATCCTTATTTTCGTTCTCTTTTTCATGTTCACATGGAGGATAGTGCTACAATATGCATGTTTAATATACCATTGGTTCTAGTTTCAAACCTAGGGCTTACTGTAGGCATGAATTAGGAAGTCACCATATCTCTCCCCTCCTTGTGGTATCTTTTAAGGGAGGGGGTCGTGAAAATTACCTTTTTTCTGTAATGATCATTGAAAAATGGAAAAATTACTCAGGCATACATATATCCATTCATATACAAGATTGTAATGTAGTTCATATTTCAAAACACTCTTTCATGGTATTTTTAAAAATATAATTTATATATTAAAATTAAAATTCTTTCATTATTATGTTTTTGATATGGATTAAATAATGACATCTTTGACAATATTCAACCTAATAAATTCATTTTGGGCTTATGAGATGAATACCATCAAAATAAAGGACGTGAACATAAATTATTATGTAAATGATTATAACATGGAAATCAGTGAAATTAAAGGAATAATAAACATGAAAAAGGTTCATAATCTTTTAAATAATTAACCAACTTTTATTGTTTATGAAGATAAATAATGTATTTGAAGAGTCATGTTTGGACCAAGATGATGATCTAGGTGATGAAGGTTTCATGTGTTGTCATTTTTTGTCAAAGTATGTTTTGAAAAATGTAAATAACTTCACTTTGTTCTGAGGAATCTTTTGTATTGGGATTTTTTTGAAATGAATCAGACCCATGTTAATTGTGATAATGATTTTCTTGTTTGTATTTCATATAAATCATGAGTTAAATTGACAACTATTGATGCATGCTTGATATACAAATGATAGAGTGAAAGAGTTTCTTCCAATAGAAAAATACTTGTATTCAGATTATTTATCATAAAAATTAGTAAAGTGGTGGAAGTAAAAGAATTGGTGTTGTTTACACTATAGCTAGTTACGATTTCAGAGTAAAATATGGTTACAATTTCTATGTAAAATCTTTTAACGATTTCAGAGAAAAACATGGCGATGATTTTTGAGTATAAGTTGGTTACAATTTATGACTAAAATCTAGTGATGATTTCAGAGTGAATGATGGTTACTATTTTTATGTAAAAGTTGGTTACGATTTGTGAGTAAAATCTTGTTATGATTTCTGAGTAAAATCTAGTTACGATTTCTGAGTAAAAGCTGTTTATGATTTCTAAGTAAATAGAAGTTACAATTATAGAGTAAAAGTTGGTTATGATTTCTGAGTAAAAGCTTGTTTCAATTTCAGAGTACAAGATGGTTATGATTTATCAGTTAAACCAGGTTACAATTTTAGAGTAATAACATGTTACAATTTCTGATTAAAATGTGGTAATGATTTTCAGAGTTAAATATGTTTATGATTTCTGAGTAAAAGCTGGTTATGATTTCAGAGTAAATGTTTTTTATGAATTTAGAGTAAAGGCTGCTTACAATTTCAGTGTAAAATCATGTTATGATTTCACTGTAGCAAGGTGGTAACAGGTTCACTGTAGTAGTGGGGTTACTATTTCACTATAGGAGTGGGTGAAAATTGAAAACATCATTTCTAATGGTGAGTAATATATCTTTATAATTGGAAATGGATCATACCCATATGTATTATAACTAGGTATTATAATGAATGATGTGGTGCCGATAGAAAGTGGAGCTAATGGAAGAGATGGAACCGATTGAGAATGAATCAAATTCAGATTGGTTGGTATTGTGCTCAGAATGATCGTAAAAAAATATGATCATATTCATGATAATAGTATCCAGACCATATTTATTTAAAAAATACCATGCTTTGTTTGAGATGAAAAAAAGAAGAAGGAATTTATGGAATGTTACAGTACTTCCATTGTAAATTCAGATGATGCTAAAGGTGATCCTCAATGATATCAAAGTCATAAAGGTAGTCATGATACAATAACATTTTGGTGAATGGATTATGTTTTCTAATTTGGGTAAAGAGATAATAAAAGATAAGGATACTATGAATGAATTATCCGAGGGGTATCCTTTCTTTCAAAAGTGTGATTGTATCTCAAGTAGAGTGGTGGATTTCTTCAAACACATAAAAATAGATTTGTATGAGGTATTGTTTTGAAGAAATCTATATGAGATAATTAGATTCAGAATCATGTATTTATCATCAATAGTAACTGTATTGACAATAGAAATGGGAGTCCAGAAAAAACTGATGAAGATATTATAATATTCGATATGAATTGAGAGGTGTTGACAATGTCATAATTGATCTTTGATTTCAAGAGAAATTTATATTTGGGTGAATTTAATTGAGAGGGAAAGTGTTTTGGGATTCTATCCTAAACATGGTTTGGGTAACATATAAAATGCATGATGTAAATTGTACATGATTGAATTTTAGAAGAGAGAGATGCTCTAGGATTCTAGATAGAAGAAGTGATCAATTAGGTTTCAATTTACAATTGTTTTGGGAGTGCCAATTGAATTGTATTCTTTTGGGATCAACAATTATATCTACGAATTGATGTGGTGCCAATTCTACTCTATTATCATCTACCAGAAAATCAAAATTGATACATTGTATTGAAAGAATGTGAATGGAAGAATTGAATTGGAATAATTGGAATGTGATCTGTGTTTTGAAGGAATCGTATTTAGAGAAGATCAGACTAAGTGCTTCATAATAAAGTCCAGGTGGTTTTTACTGTTCTTTTGGGTTAACAAAATAAGAATTATTTTAAAATTTCAATAAATTTGTTTAAATGAAAATAATTTAAATAAACATAAGTTGTTACAATACAATTGTATCACACTATTGTGCTATGAGGGTGCACATGCACTAGTGAGATTGTTTCATAGTGCCACACGAGAGAAAGGGTACATCCTACTCGTTGAAATCAATGGATTGTTTTCGTAGTTTATTGTATGGTATTTTATCATTTCCTAACCATACCAAGGGTGTAACTATTATTATTTAATACTAAACCATATTAATTATTGTGTTCTTGTGGATGTGTTTTGTTTTTGTTTTTCAGCAGAGAATTGAAATCCTTAAAATAAGTAAAATGATGTTTCAATTGAAAAGAAAGATAAAATAAAAACATGATCCCATATTCACCCCCTCCCCTATCAGTGATATATTACTTCGACTGGAAACATTCAATCGGTATCAGAGGGAAGGATCCCTTCATTATTTATTCCTAATGGAGAAAGTGAACTCTACGAAGAGAAAAGGTATTCCTCTATTTGATGGAAAGAACTATCATATATGGAAATATATAATTCTTCTATATCATATGTATATCAGTTATGGTGTTCTTGAAGCTGTAACAGTTGGGTTTCCTCCCATTGATGAATGTTCTCCACTTACACCTTTTGAAATTAAGTTTCATGAGAATGATGGAAGGGCCAAGAATGCAATATTATCATCACTTTCTAATAATAAATTCTAGAGAGTGAAAGGTGTTTCCACAACTAAATTTATATGAGATAAGTTGAAAAACATATAAAAATGAAATAAAAAATCAGAAAAGGAAAAGTGACAAATATCGAGATTGAAGTATGAAGATTTCAGGATGGGTGAGTATTAATCTGTTAGATATTTATTTACCAGGGTGAATAAAAATATGATTACTTTCAGATTTCTTGGTGAAAAGATGAAAGACTCTACGGTTTTCGAAATAATCAGGAGAATCCCACTTAAAAAATTTGATGCGAAATTTTCTTCATTGGGAGATAGAGATCCTAAAACATTGACTCTTGATGATTTACATAGCACTATTATCACTAATGAAATGGGTAGAGATAATGCTATGAATAAAAAAGGTTGATATAGAAATGAATTTAATGTCTATGATGAATGCAAAGTCAACAAATATTGTTATTGAAGATGATGTTAGTGATTCTAATTCTGAAAAAGTGGTATGTAAAAATATTATTGAAATCTAATCATTGTTTTCTAAATATGTGAAAAGAGTTACAAGAAAATTCAAATGGAAAATTTCCTTGTATTTTATTGAATGCGGAGTAATTGTTCACTTTTCAGCTAATTTCTCTAGAAGAAATAAAGAAGATGATATTGATATTGGAGAATGAATGAAGTGGAGATTGTGGAAGAAAAATAGAGACCAGAGAAAAGAAAATAAATTCTTCAAAAAAAAGAAGAAGTTTACTTTCCAAAAAAGAAGAAGAAGAAGAGAGTGATGGTGAATTAGAAAAATCCATTGAGTATGGTAATGAAAATAAATTCATTAAAACTGTGAATGATGAATAATTCAGAATTAGTAGCTCTGAATAAGAAGAAACTCAGCTTGAAATACATCTAAAAGAATAGTTGAATGAATGTCTGAGAAAGATCTGAAGGCTTGAGAAGGAACAAAATAAGAAGGAAGATGAATGGTCAAGAAACCAAGAATTATTGTATGGTGAAAAATAAAATATAATTAATGATATTAATGATATGATTAAATCTAATGAATAAGAATAGAATCATAATGATCATTTAGAGGTGAAGCAGAATTCAAAAGGAGAAGGGTTGGAACTTGTCCATCAAAAACTCTCTGTAGGTGAAAAGAAAATTCATTGTTTCCAAAACTCTATCACCGAATATGGTGAATATTCTCATAATGGGAATCATGAGAAGGATCAGAAAAAGATACCTTTAAAGGATGAGAATAATAATGGAATTGTATTTTAAATGAAGAAAGTTGGGAATGTAATTTATGTATCCAAGACCAATAAGGTTGGGAATATTTTGAATCATTATGAATCTGAAAATGCTTCCAATTTTTCTACTTAAGATAATTCCAAAAGGAAAATAAATAATCTGATTGATAATATAAAGACCAGTGAATCTGAAAATAAAGATAAGATGTTGGTTGTAAAAAACATTTACAATTTTGATCAGTATAATGGTTTTAGAGGAAAATACTCTTTCTATGGGTATTGCTGGTATTGTGTGGGGTATCAAGAACGCAACAAGTATGTGTTGGTTCAGTCAACAACATTACTATTATTCAATAGGTTATGAGCGGAATAGATTGAGGGGGAGTCAATCTCCTCATAGAATTAAAAATGCAATGGTTGTCTTCACGAAATATGAAAATAATGATTTGAAGACAGAAAATATGTTCCAACCCTTGGAATCTATTTATGAATGATGTGAATGACCTGGACACCATACAAATGGATACCTTGTTTTGTTACCACCTCAGAAAAATATTGCCAATTCTCAATATCTGAAGTGGAAGATTGATAAGAATGGATAAATGGAATTTGTTGATGAAACTGAATTAAAATGAATGAAAGGATATTGACCTGGATACTTGATAGTTGGTGTTCATCTCACATAAAAGGAGACATGAAATTGTTGATGTTTTTAATGAATTTAATTTATTAACAATGACATTTGGAAATGATGAATCATTGAAAATCAAAGGTGTTGGTTCAGCCTTCATTAGGATAAAAAAGATAAAATGTTACAAAACATTGTATGTTGATGGTCTAAAACACAATCTTCTAAGTGTTTCACAATTTTTTGATGGGGGTAACAAATTTATCTTCAAGAGAGATAGATTTGTTTTAAATAGTGAATAAGTTAGAATGATTGTTACAAGAAGTCAACCTACGAAAGGAAAGTTGTTTTTGGTTGGTGACTCACATTACTCTTGTTACATAAGTATGGTGGAAAAGAATCAGTTATAGAATAAAATTATTAGACATCTGTGTCAGAGATACATGAGAAATTTATCTAAAAGTTATAGTGTTCAAGACATTCTGGATTTTCCAAGATGTATAGATTGGAGTTGCACTATTTTTCAGAAAGGAATTATTACCAATGTTGTGCATAAGAAAGTTGATATTTGATCAAAAAACCCATGGATATGATGCATTCCAATAAATGTAGAATAATGAGAAAACAGTCAACACAAGGAGATAAGTACTTCATTATGTTCATTTATTATTTTACTCTCATTACTTCTGTCATGGACATGAAATACAAATCAGATGCTTTGAAAATTTTTAGAAGTTTCAAAAGATATGCTGATAAGTATTTTGAGTATTCTATGAAGTAGTTGAGAACTGATAATGTTAGTGAATTCATATGTGAAGTGCTTGAAAACTATATTGAGAAGCATGGAATTCATAAAGATTATATATCTCCATACACTCCCCAAAAAAATGGCGTTGCTGAGAGAAGGAATATAAGATTGGTGGAAATGGGAAGAACTGTGTTACATGAGCAAGGTCTTTCCCATTACTTTTGGAGGGAATACATTAGTACTGATGTTTATATTTAGAACCAATGTTTTTGCAAGCCCTAATTTTGTATTAATACCTATGAATTATTAAATGGAAAAACACCATGTTTGAAAAACATTAGTGTTTTTGGAATTCCTTGTATTATAAATAAGAAAGGTAGAAACTATGGTATGTTTGAGCAAACATTTGAGGATTAAATCTTTGTCAGATACCCCCCCCCCCCCCCCGATGGAAGAAGATACTGATACTAAAAAAATGAAACAATTTTTTTTATTCAATTGATGTGAATGTGACTGAAGTATCTGAGAATGAGAATCATGTTCAAGAAAACAAGGAAGTTGAGAAACATTAAGAAAAAAATACTGATAAGGATACAAACAACTGTATTCCTTCTCAAAAAGAAGAATCAGACATAGCTATTTCAAGTGTTGAAGACAATAAAAAATCATATACAAGGTTGTGTAATCATGTGGATGTATGGAATATAATTGGAGATCAAAATCAAATATTTAAATCAAGAAGAATAACCAATTCCATTACACATACATCATTGTATTCAATGATGGAACCGAATGATGATAAAGAAGTATTTGATCATCCAGATTCAATAGAAAAAACGTCAATGACAAAAAATGGGTTTTCTATAATAAGAGGAATAAACAAGGTGAAGTTATAAGAAGCAAGGAAAAATAGGTTTGAAATGTATATTCACATATTAAGGGTGTTGATTTTGATGAATCCATTCCTCTAGTGGAATGACATGAAACTATCAGAATCATTCTTATTAGTTCCACACAATGAGGCTATAAGATCATTCCAATGGATGTAAAATCATCATTCCAAAATGGTAATATTAAAAGAAGTGGTTTATATTGAACAACCATGGGTCATTATTATTGGAAAAGATAATGGTTATGTCTGAATATTGAAAAAGGATTTTTATGGAATAAAATAATCCCTGATGGCATGATATTCCAAATTGGATGATTTCTTATGAAAGATGAATTTTTACAATGGAATGGTGGATATCAATATTTACATAAGAGGAAGACAAGATTATTCTGACATCATAATTGTATATGTTGATGATATGATCATTCATGGGAATGATGAATGAAACTGTGAAAGATTTTATAAAGAAAATAATAATGTTTTTGAAATGTCCATGCATGGAGAAATAAAATATTTCCTTGGGTTACAAATATAGAAAAAAATATAATACATTTTCCATTCCCAAGAAAAGTCTGAAAAAGAACATATCAAGATTTTTAGTGTAACAGCCCAAGATTTTATAAAGAAATATTCTTTTTAATTTTATTAATGTCTTGTGTTGTACGCTACACCAAAAGGAGCTTGCACAACACGCATCCTTGTCTTGCCTTGCATTACACGCAATCGCGACCTTCCTCGATAGCGTGTGTAATACGCAATACCGAGTTTCAGTAAACAACGATGTGCTATTAAAATATTATTAAAACTAGCCGTTATGAATAGTAATAACCACTTTTTAAAATTCTGTAAATCTTATTTTTTAAAATGAACTTCATTCTTGGATTCGGAGTATCGAATTTAGCCTAAGGTGAAATTTTGGTACTTTTCGGATAACTTTCATATTCTGATGAATAGTGAAAAATTACTAAATTATAATTCAAAACAACTTTTTTAATCGAAATAATTAATAGTGAAAAATTATTAATTTAATTGGTTTTAAAGTATATTTAGAATATATTTTTACAATTTAATACAATGTTGGTCATTGGTTGTAATTTCACATTTAAACCAGACATAATCAAGTGTCAATCTTTTGATATATATTGTTTCCTAAAAACACGCTATTTATTTTAACAGCGGGATTTAATTATAAAATTAATTAATGCAACTTCTATGTTATGAATTTTGTAAAATAGATTTCATTTTTGAATTCGGAATATGAAATATATCTTAGGATGAAATTTTGGCATTGTTCTGAAAAACATCAATTTTTGATGAATAGTGTAACTACTAAGTGGTAGTTAAAAAAACTGAATTTTTCATAAAACTTAATTTTGCCGCTTCTGTGAATGAAATTTCGAAAATCCGAGAGACACGGTTAATATCAAGGACTAAAATGTGGTTCAATGAGATGAAAATAATTTTTTGGTGAATAGTAACTTTTTACTTTTTTACCGCGGTTAATAGTAAATAGGGTAACTAAGGGTAAATATGATATTACTATTACCCTAACACATGTCCTAATTCTATTGGACAAGTGTAATTCGACCAAAAACAAACTTAGGAATAAAATATGACCATTTAGGCCCACTTGGATTAGATTAGGACATTTATTATTAATTTATTTAAAGAAATGTTAAAATAGTTAAAATCAATGTTTAATAAGTAAATCATTTTTAATATGGGGTTATACATAAGATAAATTCAATTGTAAATATTCATTAGAAATCTAAAAATATTTCCTACATGATGGTATTTTATTTGTAATTTTTAGACATAAAATAATTTAATTTATTTATGACACAACGATGATGCAGTAATTATCTTATTAATGAAATATTGACATAATTGATGTTATAAACACCAAAATAAATGTAATTTGAGATTTTTTATGAATTCCACTAATTTTCTAGGTTACTATGATATATTAATGTTGATTTAATCAACTTGGTTCGAACATTTAATTTTGTTATGACTTTCACTAAAATCATATATCAAATAGTGTCAAAATTGACACAAAATAGTTTTTAAATCAAATATTATATTATTAATTGTTATTGTATTCCTAAAAATATAAGATTCGGGAAAATGACTTAGATAAGGATATATATATTAATAATAAACAATTTGGGGTTCGTTTGGCATGTTATAGTAATTTTATTAACCATATAGTGAAAGAAAACAAAAAGACATGGTAAAAGTTAAACTATTTAACTTAGAGTTAAATTTAATTGATAAGGTTAAAATAATATCCTAAACTTGTCTAAATTCTATTGGTTGATAGGATTTCGACCCCTCCCCACCTTATCTTCGAAATAAGACCCTTTGGAACCATTATAAATCAATTTTGACTTTAATATAAAAAAATATTTTGAGATATTCCTAAGGTGCCCCTCTCCTCCCTTATAAAAGGACACATCCTCCCCCTCCTCCTCACACAAATTTGAGCACTCAAGCTCGGCCAACCCCTGCCATTTTCTCCTCTCCACTTCCCTAGAAACATCCTAGAGGTTCTGTTCTTCCTCAAAGACCAATTCTAGTGCCCTAAGAGGAGGTCTCAAAGAGGCACTTCAAAGAAGAGGTAATTACCGTTACCAATTCTTTCAACTTTATTTCTTCTTCCACTTCTTCTTCTTAGGTTGTTTCATTATAAAGTAATAACATCAGTATCACTCATATACTGATATGTTATTATAAGTATGAAACAACCCTATTTCACCATCTATCCATCCTACGGAAAAAGAAATCACCGCGTGTGCGTACGTACGGAATACCGTCTCCACGCCGTGGTGTAATCTATTTTCCACCACCACCTTACATGGATGGGTATAATGGTGTAAAGAATAACTATACATAGTTATTACAACATCATATTGATTCTGATATATTTTATAATCCACTCCAATTCAATTCAATATTTATAGAAATGATATCATCGCTCGTGCGTACGTACGGACTACCGTCTCCACGACGCGATGAGATTCATTCTCCATGTTAACCATTTTGATTATAAAGTATATATAAGAAATAATAATGAAATATATGAAATTATAAAGATACTGGATTTATGTATATATATATATATGTATGTCATCTACTTACTTCCATTTCAAGACAATAAGGAAAGTAAAACAGCGTTCATGCGTACGTACGGACTACCGTCTCCATGAACGGCGTTTTTCATCTATCTATTATATATATAAATATACTGAATATATATGATATATAAATCATATTTTATATTATGGAAGTAAGTAAATCATGATATAAGTAATAGTGATGTCAAGAACAACAAGTCAAAACACCTAAGATCAATGAAACGATTTTACCCAAAACGCTTCTTTAACATGGAATTTACAAAAGAACGGGTAATATAATGTCATAAGTGAACCATATATGATATCATAACAATGAATATGATTCTGTAATAAGTCAATAACATGATTTAAATCATTATACAGGAGGTTCGGACACTTACAAAGCAAGTCGGACCTAAGGTAAGGGAAATATCACAATCTCATTTTTATCCGAGATTGTTTATACTTTGGCATTTACTGGGGTGTATTTTATCATCCACATCCATGTTCCCTCAATATGTAATATTGTTTCCATCCACTTACAATATTTTAAATCCAATTTTACCCTTTGGTGAGTTTTTAGTAAAGAATATGAAAGGAATATTTTGTCGTTTTTTTTCGTACGAGGTACTTTTTGACTTTTCCGACAAAAGTACGAGAAGAATGTTTTTTTTAACTTAAACGGAACGAACGAATTTTTACGGTTTTATAAAGCCTTATTTTCATTAATGTTCCTCCAAAATATTTCATGACTATTTTCAATAAAATCTCTTTCTTTTAAAATTGCATGATGTTTTGTGAAAAGAAATTGATTTTGAAGAAGAAAGGATATTTTCCTCAAGAATTCAATTCAAGTGTTTTATCAAAATTATTTTCCATCTAAGATAATAAAGGGTTCTGTTTCTATCCATATTTTTACATTGATTTGACTATGTTGTGATGGAATTCTCTTTATGAATTCCTTTATCTTATATGAATGGTTTTATGATGTCATGTTGTTTAAGAATCCCATTTTTATTACATGGGTTATGAAATGATGTATGATTTATGATTTTGTGGCACACATAAGAATGGTATAATTATGAGATGGGTGGGACCTATATCTCCCTCCAATGCATTGGGTAAAGATTTTATATCTCATGAGATAGAAATGGCTGAAATGGTAGGTTATACCGGTTCAGTGAAACAGGACTGAAACGAGGGTCACTCGATTCAGAAAGGGACTTTGTCCACTAAGATAGTCTTGGAATTGAGTCTTGACTAACAAGAAATGATTCTCTATGATTATGTGTGTATGCCACAAAGTTTCATGTTTTAAGTTATGATTATTGGGATTACATTTCACTTCTATGATATATCCCATGTTATGATATTATGAGCTCTTTTGCAGGTTAAGATTTCCAAAAGCTATGTATATGATGTGATTGATTCTTCTTTTGTTTACCCTTACTGAGCATTTGAGCTCACCCTTTTATGTTTTCTTTTACCCAGGATATAAAGAAAGGTTTTAGGTAGAAAAAAGGGATGACCTTTATGGGAGATATTGAAGAACTTTCACCACGATTAGAAGATTGCGTTCCGAGTTTCCAAAGACACTAAACTATTACGATCCTTTAGTGTGTGTTTTTTTTATGTACTAAGTATTCCGCAAATTTAATGTAATGTCCATGTACGTCAAGCTTCGGGTCTCTACAGTTGGTATCAGAGGAAAGGTTTAGTCAACCTTTGGAAACTAGGATGCGAAAACACTAGTGAGATCCCTAGAGATATTTCTAAGGTATGTCTAGGGATGTCCCTAAGGTTAAGTATACGTATAGGTTATAGTACTAGAACTATGCTAACGATCATAGAATTAAACCTAAGATGTTAGATATTGAAGGTACTCCCCCTTTATTATGTTGTTTTCCCTAGCATGATTTTTTCCTCTCACACTATTCTTTTTGGGTTTTAGACGATGGCTGGAACCCGAAGGAACCGTGTTGATCAATGCAATGGACAATGCAATGATTGCCCTCCTGAACAAACAAATGTTATGGGAGATGGAGTGCAAAATCTTATTGCTATACTTACACAAGCTATGAATCATTCTGGACTTCCAAATGAGCAGAGAAGGGAACAATATTCTATTGAGTCCTTCATGAGGCAACGTCCACCTTCTTTCAGTGGGTCTTCTGATCCACTTGTGGCTGAACAATGGATCAGTACTACTGAAAAGATATTTTCAGTTCTTCAATGTTCTGAACATGATAAAGTCATCTTAGCATTATATCGTTTGGAAGGTGAAGCTGATCAATGGTGGAATCTTATTAAGAATACGAGGCCAAGAGATGAAATTGAGTCCATGGAATGGGACGAGTTCAAGAACTTGTTTTTCAGTAAGTACTTCCCTCGTATTCTTCGTACAAAGATGGAGAAAGAGTTTCTTAAACTGAAGCAAAGGGATGATGAATCTGTTGGTACCTATGAAGCAAATTTTACAAGACTTGCATGGTATGCTTCTGGAATTATCATCCAACCTGAAAGTAAAGTTGATCGATTTTTCAGTGGCTTAAAACCAAGTCTTTGAAGGGCATTGGCTATAAGAGACTTCAGTAGCTATGAAGAAATTGTGCGTTGTGCTATCAAGGTAGAAATGGACGTTGGTGTTACATATCCATCTCAGGGTTTTGACAAGAAACGAAAGATGGAGTTCAAGGAGAAATCTCAGAATAATGGTGAAAAGAAGATAAATGTTTCCTTATGCACAAAGTGTGGAAAGAAGCATGGTGGAGATTGTCTTAAAGGGACTAGAAAATGTTTTAAGTGTGGAAAAGAAGGTCATCGAGCAGCTGAGTGTCGAAGTAATGGAAAAAGGGTTTCTAATGATGTGAATAAAGCAAACACTGCAGAGAACGCACCACCAACACTTCAATGCTTCAAGTGCAAGGAAATGGGGCATTATGCTAATAATTTCCCTAATCCAAGGGTTAGTGATGATCAACATGAGCAACCACTGAAGGCAAAGGACAAAGGGAAATCACATGCGATCACTATTGGCAATATTGAATATGACAACGATGTGGTGGAATGATTAAGTGTTTATGTAATGGGATTCCAAAATAATGTTGTATCATTGAGTATTGCAATATTTATTAATGTGGTATTCAAAGTGATTGAGATATTTTTTTTGGAAATAAGATGATATGCGCATAATGAAGACGAGAAAATGAAATGTTTAATAGTATTCATGAGCTCATGATTGATATAAGGACTAAGTGATATCATGGTTTGAGTATATAGAATTTTGAGGATTTTGGTATGTGGAAAGTGTTATCTTTTAACTACACTCATGTTTTCACTAAGGTATTCAAGAGAATACACGATTAAGGACTTTAAATGTTTGGAATGTGACCAAGAAGACATATCTTATGATATGTGGGGATCAACGACAGTATTAAATCTCTGGTAATCGTTGTCACTATATTATGAGAGTGGACTGCAGTATTATGTATAAGCCTAAAGATTAGACTGGATTATGTTGGACATAAGTTAGTATTGTTTAAGGATAGAAGATTTTCGATATTATTGATGGGATGTTATAGTAACGTAGTTTTAGAAAAAGGACAACCTGCAGGACGGGCGACAGCCCATCGCTTCGGACAAGGCTGTAGGAATCGAACCCACAACCGAAGTGCGACTGGCCTTTATCGCCTACCACTGACCTACAAGAAGTCCCTGTTTAGTAGAAACTAGTGTTATTATCTTAAGCAGTATGATATATGAAGTATAAGCCCATATGATTAATCTCACTATAGATCGACTTATGTATATAATCTTCTTTGCTAACCTTTTGTTTGAGACAGATGGAATGACCCGTCATTCTATCACATGATCTGCTAACACTTCACGAATAACAAATTCAACTTCATTTATTTAAGAGATGAAGTGGAAATTGTTCAAAGCACGAACAACAGTGAGATTGTACCAAAATAAAGTAAGTATTTATTCTAATTCAAATTTTCAACTTTAGGGGAAATGATCTTGAAAACCAAAAATGTTGTCCTAGTGATCTTATACCTGATGAATCAGATGGTACCTTATATCATCACAAATCTATGGATTTGTGATTAGTGGCTTTTCCATAGCCATGTTCTCCACCACTCTCCATCAGAACATGATGGTTAGATTTCTCTTCCATATCCATATTTTCACCTATGTGGAAACCCAATGATTAGTTTATTTGGGTAACCGTTACGTTTCATACTTTTGTTTTTAAAGATTGGTTTTGATATTCCTTTTTACGATGTGGGTTTCTATTAAAGAAACTTTCGAATAGTAAACCATTTATAACCCCGACGAATTTCGAGGGCGAAATTCATTTTAAGGGGGGTAGAATGTAACAGCCCAAGATTTTATAAAGAAATATTCTTTTTAATTTTATTAATGTCTTGTGTTGTACGCTACACCAAAAGGATCTTGCACAACACGCATCCTTGTCTTGCCTTGCATTACACGCAATCGCGACCTTCCTCGATAGCGTGTGTAATACGCAATACCGAGTTTCAGTAAACAACGATGTGCTATTAAAATATTATTAAAACGAGCCGTTATGAATAGTAATAACCACTTTTTAAAATTCTGTAAATCTTATTTTTCAAAATGAACTTCATTCTTGGATTCGGAGTATCGAATTTATCCTAAGGTAAAATTTTGGTACTTTTCGGATAACTTTCATATTCTGATGAATAGTGAAAAATTACTAAATTATAATTAAAAACAACTTTTTTAATCGAAATAATTAATAGTGAAAAATTATTAATTTGAGTGGTTTTAAAGTATATTTAGAATATATTTTTACAATTTAATACAATGTTGGTCATTGGTTGTAATTTCACATTTAAACCAGACATAATCAAGTGTCAATCTTTTGATATATATTGTTTCCTAAAAACTCGCTATTTATTTTAACAGCGGGATTTAATTATAAAATTAATTAATGAAACTTCTATGTTATGAATTTGGTAAAATAGATTTCATTTTTGAATTCGGAATATGAAATATAGCTTAGGATGAAATTTTGGCATTGTTCTGAAAAACATCAATTTTTGATGAATAGTGTAACTACTAAGTGGTAGTTAAAAAAACTGAATTTTTCATAAAACTTAATTTTGCCGCTTCTGTGAATGGAATTTCGAAAATCCGAGAGACACGGTTAATATCAAGGACTAAAATGTGGTTGAATGAGATGAAAATAATTTTTTGGTGAATAGTAACTTTTTACTTTTTTACCGCGGTTAATAGTAAATAGGGTAACTAAGGGTAAATATGATATTACTATTACCCTAACACATGTCCTAATTCTATTGGACAAGTGTAATTCGACCAAAAACAAACTTAGGAATAAAATATGACCATTTAGGCCCACTTGGATTAGATTAGGACATTTATTATTAATTTATTTAAAGAAAGGTTAAAATAGTTAAAATCAATGTTTAATAAGTAAATCATTTTTAATATGGGGTTATACATAAGATAAATTCGATTTTAAATATTCATTAGAAATCTAAAAATATTTCCTACATGATGGTATTTTATTTGTAATTTTTAGACATAAAATAATTTAATTTATTTATGACACAACAATGATGCAGTAATTATCTTATTAATGAAATATTGACATAATTGATGTTATAAACACCAAAATAAATGTAATTTGAGATTTTTTATGAATTCCACTAATTTTCTAGGTTACTATGATATATTAATGTTGATTTAATCAACTTGGTTCGAACATTTAATTCTGTTATGACTTTCACAAAAATCATATATCAAATAGTGTCAAAATTGACACAAAATAGTTTTTAAATAAAATATTATATTATTAATTGTTATTGTATTCCTAAAAATATAAGGTTCGGGAAAATGACTTAGATAAGGATATATATATTAATAATAAATAATTTGGGGTTCGTTTGGCATGTTATAGTAAGTTTATTAACCATATAGTGAAAGAAAACAAAAAGACATGGTAAAAGTTAAACTATTTAACTTAGAGTTAAATTTAATTGATAAGGTTAAAATAATATCCTAAACTTGTCTAAATTCTATTGGTTGATAGGATTTCGACCCCTCCCCACCTTATCTTCTAAATAAGACCCTTTGGAACCATTATAAACCGATTTTGACTTTAATATAAAATAATATTTTGAGATATTCCTAAGGTGCCCCTCTCCTCCCTTATAAAAGGACACCTCCTCCCCCTCCTCCTCACACAAATTTGAGCACTCAAGCTCGGCCAACCCCTTCCATTTTATCCTCTCCACTTCCCTAGAAACATCCTAGAGGTTCTGTTCTTCCTCAAAGACCAATTCTAGTGCCCTAAGAGGAGGTCTCAAAGAGGCACTTCAAAGAAGAGGTAATTACCGTTACCAATTCTTTCATCTTTATTTCTTCTTCCACTTCTTCTTCTTAGGTTGTTTCATTATAAAGTAATAACATCAGTATCACTCATATACTGATATGTTATTATAAGTATGAAACAACCCTATTTCACCATCTATCCATCCTACGGAAAAAGAAATCACCGCGTGTGCGTACGTACGGAATACCGTCTCCACGCCGTGATGTAATCTATTTTCCACCACCACCTTACATGGATGGGTATAATGGTGTAAAGAATAACTATACATAGTTATTACAATAGCATATTGATTCTGATATATTTTATAATCCACTCCAATTCAATTCAATATTTATAGAAATGATATCATCGCTCGTGCGTACGTACGGACTACCGTCTTCACGACGCGATGAGATTCATTCTCCATGTTAACCATTTTGATTATAAAGTATATATAAGAAATAATAATGAAATATATGACATTATAAAGCTACTGGATTTATGTATATATATATATATATATGTATGTCATCTACTTACTTCCATTTCAAGACAATAAGGAAAGTAAAACAGCGTTCATGCGTACGTACGGACTACCGTCTCCATGAACGGTGTTTTTCATCTATCTATTATATATATATATATATACTGAATATATATGATATATAAATCATATTTTATATTCTGGAAGTAAGTAAATCATGATATAAGTAATAGTTATGTCAAGAACAACAAGTCAAAACACCTAAGATAAATGAAACGATTTTACCCAAAACGCTTCTTTAACATGGAATTTACAAAAGAACGGGTAATATAATGTCATAAGTGAACCATATATGATATCATAACAATGAATATGATTCTGTAATAAGTCAATAACATGATTTAAATCATTATACAGGAGGTTCGGACACTTACAAAGCAAGTCGGACCTAAGGTAAGGGAAATATCACAATCTCATTTTTATCCGAGATTGTTTATACTTTGGCATTTACTGGGGTGTATTTTATCATCCAAATCCATGTTCCCTCAATATGTAATATTGTTTCCATCCACTTACAATATTTTAAATCCAATTTTACCCTTTGGTGAGTTTTTAGTAAAGAATATGAAAGGAATATTTTGTCGTTTTTTTTCGTACGAGGTACTTTTTGACTTTTCCGACAAAAGTACGAGAAGAATGTTTTTTTTAACTTAAACGGAACGAACGAATTTTTACGGTTTTATAAATAGTTATTTTCATTAAGATTCCTCCAAAATATTTCATGACTATTTTCAATAAAATCTCTTTCTTTTAAAATTGCATGATGTTTTGTGAAAAGAAATTGATTTTGAAGAAGAAAGGATATTTTCCTCAAGAATTCAATTCAAGTGTTTTATCAAAATTATTTTCCATCTAAGATAATAAAGGGTTCTGTTTCTATCCATATTTTTACATTGATTTGACTATGTTGTGATGGAATTCTGTTTATGAATTCCTTTATCTTATATTAATGGTTTTATGATGTCATGTTGTTTAAGAATCCCATTTTTATTACATGGGTTATGAAATGATGTATGATTTATGATTTTGTGGCACACATAAGAATGGTATCATTATGAGATGGGTGGGACCTATATCTCCCTCCAATGCATTGGGTAAAGATTTTATATCTCATGAGATAGAAATGGCTGAAATGGTAGGTTATACCGGTTCAGTGAAACAGGACTGAAACGAGGGTTACTCGATTCAGAAAGGGACTTTGTCCACTAAGATAGTCTTGGCATTGAGTCTTGACTAACAAGAAATGATTTTCTATGATTATGTGTGTATGCCACAAAGTTTCATGTTTTAAGTTATGATTATTGGGATTACATTTCACTTCTATGATATATCCCATGTTATGATATTTTGAGCTCTTTTGCAGGTTAAGATTTCCAAAAGCTATGTATATGATGTGATTGATTCTTCTTTTTTTTACCCTTACTGAGCATTTGAGCTCACCCTTTTATGTTTTCTTTTCCCCAGGATATAAAGAAAGGTTTTAGGTAGAAAAAAGGGATGACCTTTATGGGAGATATTGAAGAACTTTCACCACGATTAGAAGATTACGTTCCGAGTTTCCAAAGACACTAAACTATTACGATCCTTTAGTGTGTGTTTTTGTTATGTACTAAGTATTCCGCAAATTTAATGTAATGTCCATGTACGTCAAGCTTCGGGTCTCTACATTTAGAATAGAAAATTCAAGACCTGTTTCCACGCAAATTTCAGTGGGAAAAATACTAATTGAAATCGAAGATGTAAAAGTGGTGGATCAAAAATATTATCGGAAGTTGATTGGAAGTCTATTGGAATTGACTGCCTCAAGACAAGAAATTGCTTATGTTGTTACCTTATGTGCAAGATTTTAGAGTGGTCCATGAGAATCACATCTTATTGCAAGAAATAGAATTCTCAGATACATCATAGGAACAAAAGAATTCAAAATCACGTATTTCATCTCAGATAGTATTGATTTATTTTGGTATTTTGATTCACATTGTGTAGAAAATATTGATGATAGAAGATCCACATCTGGTGGTGTATTCTTATTCGGAAAGAACTGTATTAATTAGAATTTGAAGAAACAAAACATAGTAACACTTAGTATAACTGACGATGAGTATGTTACTACAACTCAAGCCTCTAGTCATCATCTGTGGATGAAATCACATTGGGAAAACTTACTTGGTGCAGTGAAATTACACTTGCTCTTATGTTGCGACAATCAAAGTACAATCAATATCACCAGGAATCTAGTGCAACATTTTCGTTCAAAACAAATTTCTATGAAATATAATTTCATCAATGAGATTTTGGAGAAGAGTTAATTAAAGCTGGATTATGTTCCAACATTGGAATAAGTTTTTGATATATTGAAAAATCCATTACTGAAGGAATAATTCTCAAAAATGCGGTTGAAAATGGGTGTCCAACATATTTCTCATCAATGTTGAGGTATGTGTATTTTTCCACTCCCTCATCCTACATTTGTATTGTTTTTTCATGGGGTAGGATATGAATTTAGCATTATTTAGTGCGTGATGTATTCTAATTGATTGTTTAAGTGGGGTAGGAAAGTAAATTGAATTGTTTTCCAGGAAGAATGAAGAAAAGAAATATGTGTTCATGATCTCTATTTTTGATAACATGGTTTTTCTATTAATTATTCGTGTTTCCTATAATGAGTTAGATCACATATGCTTAGACTTGTTTATATGTAATTCATTACTTGAGTTTAGAACCCTTAGTGATTTATACAACATTGTTTACAATAGAATGAAAAGGGGGAGATTCTTCGGACCAAGATGATGATCACTGTGATGATGGTTTCAAGTGTTGTCTTTTGTTTTCAATGTATGTTTGTATGAATAGAAATAACTTCATATTATTTTGTGGAAAGAATTTTTTTGGGTTTATAGTGAAGATAATTAGACCCATGTTAATTGTGATGATGCTTGGATGGATTGTATTTCATACAATTCATTAGTTGTATTGAGAACATGTGTTGCAACCTTGATAGAAGAAAGAGAGAGTGATAGAGTTTCTACCAGTAGAAAAATAATTGTATTCAGATTTTTTTAAAACAATCAGAAAAGAATATAGTTAATATAAAAAAAGTGGTGATGTTTTCACTATATCTATTTATGATTTCATAGTAAAAGCTTGTTACAATTTCTGAGTAAATGTGGGTTATCATTTCTATGTAAAATAAGGTTACAATTTGAAAGTAAAATCTTCATACCATTTTTGAGTAAAAGAAAGTTATGATTTCTGAATAAATGCTAGTTATGATTTCCATGAAAAAGGTTGTTACGATTTCAGAGTAAAAGTTGGTTATGATTTCTGATTAAAATATGGTTATGATTTAATTGTAAAAGTTGGTTATGATTTCTTTGTAAAATATGGTTTTGATTTTTCAGTGATATCTTTTTATGATTTCGGAGTAAAAGTTTGGGTATGATTTTGTAGTAAAATATGGTTACGATTTTAGAGTAAAAGATGGTAACAAATTATGAGTAAAATATTGTAATAATATCAGAGTAAAAGCTGGTTATGATTTTTTAGTAGTACATGGTTATTATTTCAGAGTAAAAGTTGGATATGAATTCTGATTAAAATATGATTATGATTTCGGAGTAATATATATTTATGATTTTAGAGTAAAGGTTGCTTTCAATTTCACTGTAAAATATGGTTACGATTTCATTGTAGATGTGTGGTTACGATTTCACTTATGCAGTGCTGTTACAATTTTTCTGTAGCAAGGGGTGAAAATTGAAAACATGATGTCGAATGAAGAGTAATATATCATTCTAATTGGTAAATATTCATACCCAGATGTATCATAACCTGATATTAGAATGAAAGAAGTGGTACAGATAGAAAGTGGTTCTAATGGAAGAGATGATGGTGATTGATAATTAATCAAATTCACATTGTTTTGTATCATTCCCAAAATGATAATAGCAAGGTATAATTTTATCAATGATAATAGTTTCTAGACCATTTTTATTTACAAAAATTCATTCTTTGAATTAGATGAAAATAATGATGCAGTAATAGTTAAAATGATACAATACATTCCAAGTGAATTCAGACGATGTTAATGCTCTTCCTTAATGTTATCAAAGTCAAGACGACAGTCATGATAAAATAAAATGTTTGTGAATGAAATTTGTTTTTTGATGTGGATCATGATAAATGAAATGAGAAAGAGAGTGATGAATGAATTTTCAGAGGGGTTTCATTTTTTTAAAAGAGTGATTGTATCTGAAGTGGAGAAGTGGATTACATAAATCAAATTCATTTGGATTTCAATCATGAATTGTTGTAAAGAAATCCGTATGAGAGAATTGGATTTAGACTCATGTATTTCATATCAATTCAATTTTTTTTGAAATTAGAAATGGGACTATGGAAATTAATATTTGAAGATTGTATAAGATTCAAGATGAATCAAGAAGCGTTGACATAGTCATAATTGTTCCAAGATTTCTTGAGAAATTTAGATTTGGGTGAATTTAGATGATAGGGAAAGTGTTTAAGGATACCAACCTATACATGTTTTAGGTCACCTAGAAAAGGAAGTAAGTACATTGTACCTGAGTAACCTGTCAAAGAAAGAGAAGCTCTGAGTTAATAGGGAAATGAAGAGATCAATTATGTTTGAATTGAAAATTGTTTTGGGTGGTGCTGTTTCATTCGTATTCTATTAGTCTCAACAATTGAATTCGGGAATTGAAGTGGGGTTGATTCTACTCTATTGTTTTCTACCATAAAATCAGAATTGAAGCATTGTATTGAAATAATCGGAGTGGATGCATTGTATTGAAATAATCAGAATGGGAGATGTGTTTTGAAATAATCGTATTCAGATATGATCAGACTCAGTGCTTCATAAAAATGTAAAGGGGGTTCATACGTTTCTTCTGGTTAAGGAAATAAAGAATTTGTTTATAATTTGAATACATTTTTTGAATTTAAATGAATCGCAGGTAACATAAATTATTACAATACAATTGTATTACTCAATTGTGCTAAGAGGGTGCAAACACACTAGTGGGTTACTTTCATAGTGCTACTAGAGTGAAAGGGTATATCATAATCATTTTAATCCAAGGAGTTTTTTATTATTGGAATTTATCATATTGTATAATTTTCAAACCATACCATGAACGTTGTTATTATTTTTGAATAGTGAACCAAGTAAATAATTTTATTCTTGTGGATGTGTGTTGTTTTAGTTTCTTAGAGGGGAATTGAAATCCTTAACAGGAGGGTAAAGATTTTTAAATTAAAAAGAAACATAAAACAAAAATACTATCACTGATTCACCCCCTCCCCCTCTCATTGATATAATACTCCGACTAGAAACTTTCAAGTCAGACATAAGGTAATGGATTTTATTTTAAAAATCATCTATATGAGATTCAATTAAAATACATTTTTACCATGTACATATTTTTAAAATTATTGTATGAATGTATTTATATGGACATAAAAAAATATAAAGTACATTTTATGTCTCCTTTTACATTAATTTAATGGGTTTTAATTGTAATATTCTTACTAAATATTTTAAATTTCATAACTAAATAATAGTAGAATGTTCTATTTTAACATTTATGGTGACAGAAAAATTTCATGCTATAATAGTAGTTATTTAATATTTGGATTCCATTATAATATTTCATGTTTTATTCAATGAAAACCCTTGTTTCATTTTTTTGGGTATTTTTGTTTTCAAAATGGATTTTAAAATGAAAAAGGGTATTTTGATATCTGAATGTGTTTTCTGTACTAGTTTAAAATATTATTTCAATGGTTTTATGGAGAAAATGGCAAGAATTAAATAATTTATTAATCATATGGTACTTGAGAATTATATATGAGAAATGGGTGATTCTGATACATCGTGTACAATGGGTCAATCCCCATTATAACTCATGAAAAATGAGTAAGCCTGATACTTCTTAATTGTATGGTGCTCCCCATTATAGATCTCTAATTCAATAGGTAATATTTATTTTTTGAAGTTGATAGTGAGAGGTATTCCATGTATAACCATGATTGTTGATTCTAGTGTAACTATGATGGTTACTCCAAGTATAACCGTGATGATTATTCAATGTGTAGTTGTGAAGGTTACACTATATATAAGAGTGATATGAAAATGATTCCCCATGTTTTCAACATGTAATATCCATTCTATATATGGGTTTTAAAGGTTTTATTTGAGTAAAAATGTTTGTGTGATTTTCATGTGGAAGTGCTTTGAATCACCCACTCAAAGAATGTTGAGGTAATGGTAAATGTTTCATCATTTTCATGTTTTCATAGAGCTGATGGATTTATCTATTTATTTTTCCCTTACTGTTATTTTATTTTTCATACCACATTTTAAAATGTTTTTTACCTATTTTATGGAAGAGTAAGGGAAAATAAGATGATAATTTGAAATGTGTAAAGGCTTTTCATGAAAATAAATCATCTATTCATTAAAAAATTTATATTATATAAAACTTTGATACTATGTAGATGTGCCAATTTTTAATAAATGGGTTTGAAATGTATATTTTTTGGACTAATTCTCTAAAACTATGAACCAAAAATTATCTTTGGTAATACAAGAAAGTGAATTCTATTTTAATGTCAGTATAATATGTAATGCAAAAGGTTGGGACCTTATTTTTTTGTATGAGAGAAAATGTTTAGAAAGCTTTTTAGATTATGATGTTTTCATGTGAGGATATTATAAGAGTTATATATTCCATCAGGGTTTTATATTTTTGAGTTCTATTATATGTTAAAAAGTGTAAAAACCCCATTTTTGAGGTTATAAGTGAAGACATTTTAAGAGGACCAATAATATTTTTGGAATATTTTTTTCTGGATTTCAGGCATATGTTACCCATATGTTTAATGTAATGTATTATTTTAAAATAATTCTACTAAATAATTTCGGATACAAGTGGAAAGGTATGAGATAACATTTTAGGTAAAGAAATTAATTAATTTGGAAGTTACTAAGGTTTTTTTATGATTTGACTGTTAATTTACTATAGAATTTCAAGGGTTATTTCGATTAAAAAATATTTTCATTTTAACATGTAATTATTAATTTCATAATTTAATTATGTTATTTTCTACAGATTAAAGATTATTTATAAATATCAATGAAAATTAACCACTCGTACAAATATAATCTTGTACAGATAATTTAATACTCATTATCACAAAAAGATCATGTTCAAATTATTTTGAAAGAATTTTTAAATTCCAAATCACCATGAAAAAATTATTACATATATTCAAAACATTTTTATTTTTGGGAAATTTATATGGATCATGAAATCTATTTTATTTGATTTTAAATTTTCATCCCAACCATCACATTCATAAAGGGAAATACCACTAAGGATTTCACTTTATCTTTTTTAAGATATGTAATTCATGCTAAAAGATGAAAGGGATACCAATAACATAAAAGGATATTGCGATGTTTGGATTTACGGTATGAATTATTTTAATAGATTCAATTTCTTGAACCTGATTTAGTTTATATTGACGAATCACAAATACATATTTCACATCATTTATTTTTTGGAATAAATTATTATGGAACAAGATAAAAAATGGGTAAAGTCTTAAGAAAGACGTCAAATTATGGATTATTTAGGTGTCTAGTTTTTATAATTAGTATGTGATGGTATTTTATAATTGATATTCTGAAATACTCTAAAAAGTATAAGTATCATGGAACACATATGGATTATTCTATAATAGATTTTGTTTTAAATTTTTTTTATCAAAGGATATATGGAATAAATATAATTGAAAAGTGTTGAAGTGAACAATATATACTTTTTATGACATTAATAAATGGATAAATAAACTGTCAGGTTTATGTTTATTGATGTTAAGGAATGGATAATCAATTAATATTATTTGATTTTGTGGAAATTAAGTGATATAGAAATCCTAGAAAGTTAAATAGTAATTTGATGATTAACTATATTTTTTTGGATGTTTATCATATTTTCGGGAATGTTTTATGAATTATATTTATATTGTTTTAGTAAAAATATAACTCAAAAGTTACACGACAAACCGTAACATTAACCACATATATCAAATTTGAACCCATAACTGATTGGTGACAATGGTGTAGTGCCAAACACTGGACTATGTGATGTAATTTTTATATAGAAATAAATTATTACATAAAAATATTGACAGATAATGATTGTTTTGATTTGGATAACATGGGTTTTATTATAGATAAACCCATAGGATTGAAAATTGGTTTTATGATTAGATGATTATTGTCAATTCAAAATAAGTTAAATATTTTCATAAACATATATGATTAATGTAAACAGAAAATTATGGGATAATATTTGAGGATTAAAGGTTGGATTATATATTTGAGTCATACAAGATCAAAATGTGATTTAATAGTGATTTAGTTCATTTATAGAATGATTATAATATCTTGGTGACTAAATGACTATTTTATAGATATTTTTTGCATGAGTCATTATTAATTTTGTATGCTATTTAGAGATAAATGCTATACAAATCTTAAAATACTATGTTTTAAAATACATCTAAGGTTATTTTGAGTAAAATTAAAGTCAATTATTAAATTTAAAGAGCGTGATAGATTAATAATTATTGAAGGTATTTTGAGAAAGTTTCATGAAAATTTTTTATGGAATGATTATCCATATGATGGTTTATTCATTTGGGGTATTATATGACCATGTATTAACCATTTTGGTTATTCTTAATGTCTAAAAAATTGGAATATGTTTTTATAATTTTATTATATGATATATTAGAAGTTAATTTTAGTTCATCTGTCACAACCAATCCTATTAAATACTCATTAGATGGACAAAAAGATGATATTGTGGTGGAAATTGATTAAATTATGATGATATATATGTAAAGTAAGTATATTTTCTTATGTTCAAAGTAAATATGGTAAATGAATTTCTTAAATCCTGGGAAGTAGGATCTAAAAACAAAAAATTTATCATATTACCATCATTTCTAAGGCATCTATGTTTAATCTCACATCACATGGGTTTTGGTTTTTTTAGTCACTAAATTTTCATGATCATTCAATTTATTATGATCAATGATATATACCAATCTCCATCATTGTGTGGATATTAAATATCTCTTCCATTTCCATATTTTCACATCACTCAAAAATGTTTATTTTTGTAAACTTATTTACATGTTATTCTTGATGACATCTGTATTCCCTTCCTCTCTTTTAAAGTGTAATTTTTTTACCATTTTTACGAGGGATTTTAATAATGGTATTTTAAAAATTATAACATTTTATTACCAGGAACAGGTTCAAATTTTTTTGACATAATTTATTTAATGATGGATAATGTAATATATTATTATTTTTAAAGAATCAAATTATTCTTGAGAGCGTGTATGATAGAAAACACTGATCTTAATTGAACTGGGTAATATTATTTTTTAAATGTGATATTTATAACCAAGAAATTGAATTAGATATTATGAATATTATTATCATAATTTTAAAATATATATATTTGTGATAATCAATAATAAAATAATTATTAAATATTATCAAATAATTAATCTATTTTTAGTAAATTCATTTTATTCATCAATAATATATTTTATTCAAAAATGGTTTTTATTGATTTTGAATAGAAAATATCATAATTAATTTAAATAAATGTTAAAAAAATTATCTGATAAAATGAAATTAATTTCTCAAATAATCGTATTAATATTATCATAAGTGGATATTTTCAAAACATTTGGAAATGTTTTATTTTTCATAGAATAATGAAAAATAATTATTTTTTGGAAAACTATAGTTTATTAATAATTATTTATAATTTAAAATTATATTTTGTAGAAGTTTTAAAATTTAATTTGATACGTTAGATTAAAATATTATAAAATTATATTCCCTGGAATGAATTCTTTACTTTAATTTTTTATAAAATATGTTTCTGCATTTAAATAAGATTTTTTTGGAAAAACTATTTTCCATCGTGTTTTTTAGTTTCATTTTAAATTAAAATACAAAATAAATTTGTTCACAATTTTAAAAAATGGATTCTATATGTAAAATAAATGTTCATAAATTTAGTAAATAGTTTTCTTTTATTTTTTCAATATGAACTACATTAATAATTTTTTTCTTACACATTAATGGGTATATAGAGTAATTACAAATTAAAAATATTCTGATAAGGATAATAAAATGACCGTAATAATTTTTTAAATTTTATTGTATAATTAATTTTATTCATATTCATCTAGATTTGGTTATATGACCTTGTTCTATTTGGATGTGATTATGAAAATTATAATATTTTATTTATAGAGATGTAAAAAACATCGTACTGTAGTTTATAATAACTATAAAATTTTTAACTTTGGGGTAATCAAAGGATGTATTTGGTTATAAATATTCATGTGAAATATAAAGAATTTATATCCATATTTTTAATAAAATTTTATCATTTAGTAATTTCATAAATTGCTTAAATGCTTGCACTATGTTAGAACTGTAATTATTCAATTAATGGAAAAATAAAATAAATGATATTAAAAAATTGAAATTAATGTAGTTTCAAATAAATTAGGTTATCCAAAAAAATTATAGATACATATAAATTTTATTTATGTATTGAATTTTTTTATTCAAATGTTTTCTATTAATGTTAGTAAAGACAAAGTAAATGAGTAATTCCAAAATAGAGAATGTTTATATTTAATGAAAATAATATTTTGTTAAACGATATAAAAATAATAAAATAATATATTTAAACAATGGATTATTATATGGGTTAAAACAAAATCCATGATTCATTTATGTTGCCTTTATTCAATTTTATCAATTATAACGACCCTCAAAGAATAAAAAAACATTATTATCGGGATAAGTGTGAAAAGGGTAAATATGGGTCAAAATCAAAAGTTAAGGGTAAAAACATAGTAAAAACGTATACAAATTTTAATTAAATATGACTATTTTGAATTATTGTTATCTTATATGTTAATATCATCTGCTTTGATCTATTTTTATTTTCTAATTGATTTTAAATAATTTAATAATTTAAGAAATTTCAAAAGTGTCCCACACTTATTTTTAAAAGGGAATCTCTTTGTATCTTTAGTTAAAAATTAAAAAAAAACTGTTTCATAAAATATATTACAAAATAAATTACATTAATCCATAACCATATTACAAAATCCATATTTTGGGTATGATATCGATCTTAGATGTCTTCAAGTGTAAAGAAAAAGAGATTTTCAGAAGAAGATGTATAAATTTTTATCAACATTTTTTTTTCTATTTTTTCTTCCACCTAAATAAAATATTAAGTAACCATGATGGTATAATAACCTAATTATATCCTATATAATAAAATTTAATTAGGTTAATTTCGTATCCCATATCCATCTCCAACCATTACCAAATTAGAATGGAATCCATCATTTGTGTGTACGGCAGACTACGCCCTCGTGAATCGATGTAATTAAGTTTCATTAACACCTATCAAGAATGATTATAATTATGGATTAAGTTTATATATATGTATATATATTATAAATGATATATTTATAATTATTTAAATATAATATAATAAATATTTTCATTACTTTTCATTAACTAGAAAATGCCAACATCGATTGTGTGTATGTGTGAACTACCCCTTTCATAGAGTTATGTGATTCATTATTCATCACCACTTCACATGAATTATATATATAATATAATTTAAACAAATAATATTTCATTTTTGATATTATGATTATTATTTAAATTTAAAATAATAATTACCTTATTCCCATAATGATCATTGAAAATGGAAATGATGCACATGTGTACATATGACATGCCATCTCCGTTATTGTAACATAGTTTATTTTTCATAACCATCGTGAATGCTCAGATTTAAAAGTACAATTGATATAAAAATAGTATTATTATATCTAAATTTTTATTCTTTATGTGATTAAATAATTTACAACTTTACTAAGTCAACCTACTGAAGTCATTTTTGACATAGGAGCTGGATATCATCAAAACATCCAATGTTAAATTAAATGATTGAGTAATTGTTAATAACATGATAATAATTCAAATTTATTAAATAATAAACATGAAGAATTTCTTGAGAAATTAATTAATTTACATAAATTTATTATTTAGGAAGATAAAAATGTACATAACGAGTTAGACCCAAAGTAATAGAATTTCATTTAAAATCTTATTTTAATGTTTCCATTAAAACTATTTTTCTTCTATAAAAATATTTGTATAATTATTTTTTGACTGCATTTTTATTAATTTATAATAATTAAAAATTAAATTTTATGTCTCCATTTAATTTATTTTAATATTTTTCAGTCATGATCCTTTTATAGAATATTTTTAATTGCTTTACAAATTTCAAAAGGAATTTTTTATTTTAATTTATGTGGTGAAAATGAATTTTTTTACCACCATAACTATTGTTTGATTTTTATCATAATTTAATATATTTCTTGATATATTTAAATAACACAATTCTCTTTTTCCTCATATTATTGTATTGAATTTTTTTGAGAAGAAATTATTTTTATGATCTCATGATGTGTTTTGAATATCAGTTTAAAAGAGTTTTTCAAAGGATTTATGATGAAATGTGAAAGCATAAAATGTTTTATTCATCATGAGGTACTTCATAATTATATATGTGAAATGTTTTATCCTAATATAGATTATATGATGGTCTGAGGCCCTTCATAGCTCATAAGAAATCGGTGATCCTAATATAGCCTATATGAAGGGTGATCCCTATTATACCTATCCAATTCATTGGGTAAGATTTATTTTTGGAAGTTGAATGTGATTTTTATTCAAAGAATAATAGTTAATGTTATTTCGGGTGTAACTAAAATGTTTATACAACTTATAGCTATTATGGTTATTATATGTATAACTGTGTGGGCCACTCCATCTATAATAGTGTTATGAAAATGATGCCACATGATTCCTACATGTCTAATCTATGATTTATATGTGTTTTAATGTTTTTCTCTGATAAAAAATGTGTGTTTTATTTTCATGTGGAAATTATTTCTTACATCCTTTCGAGGAATATTCATGTAAAGCTATTCAATTAATGTGTATTCATGTTTTCCACTAAATTGATAGATTTATTTCTTATTTATGTCCCTTAGTGTGTTTTATGTTCTCAACCCATGTTTGAAAATGAATTCTCATTTTTATTAAGTGTGGGTAAGGGAAAATAAGATGATATATTGAATGGTGTAAATATTTTTCATGAAAATATATCATGATTTATTTTAATATCATATATTATGTGGAAAATGGAAACTATATAGACATTTACACTTTGTAATATATAAGTTTTTTATGTAAATTTTATTGAATAAAACCCAAACACTCTAAAACTAAAATATATTTCAGAATACAAGAATGTGAATTCATAATTAATTCAACTTGAATATGTAATGTTTAATCATAGGTCATTTCACCTTTGAGATAACTGGTGGTTTCCAAACCTATTGAGAGGTGAGGGGAAACTTAATAATACTTTTTAACCCATGAAATGTTTTTAAATTCTTCAAACTTATAGGAGATTTTATATTTAGAGGGACTTGATCAGGAGGACTTTAGAAGGACATTGTGCTTCCTCAAATTGTTGGGATATTGAGGCATGTTCAGGATGAGAAATCATATCTTATAAGACGTGACAATATCTAAATTTGTATATCATGATTTGGTTGGATTTTTTGGGTTATATGAATGGTTTAGAGTGACCTAATATTTAAAGATAGTCTTTGAGCCATCTCTTCAGACTGTCACTAGTGAGGTTTTCCCCTGATGGATATGATGCCAAATTTGGACTATGACCTTTAAAAGGGGGTGACATCTTTGGGATATATTTTATGACTGATGTGGAATATGATGTTTTTTAGTACCCTCATGTAGTTCCTAAATGTATTTTTATCATAGGGAGTCGTGGTGGGTACCATAATGAAAGGAATACCCTAAGCTGGTGCAGTGGGCATTGTATAATGATGTTTGGTTAAAGGGTTTTTAAAAACCTTTTTTTTCTATTATTATTGATTGTATTGGAATGAAAACATTTATAAGATGTGATATAGTCACTATATCATGGATTTTATTATGATGCATAGGCTTTGTTCCTTGGATTTATAGCTGGTATATGTATGAGAGATTCCATGGATTGGGAGATCTGATGTTTGGAGAATAATGTGATGGGTCCCCAAAGTTTTTAGGATCTAGAATAAATATTACATGTAATTTTACATCAGTTTTGGGGATACCATGGAGTTAGAGACTGGGAATTTTTATTATCATTAGATCGGTCCATAGTGTTACAAGGGAAAGGATTTGTGATGTCATGGACTTGGAGCTCAGTACTGAGGATATAATGGATTTGGATCCTTGATGTTTGGACTACCATGGTATGGGACAATTGATTTATATGGAAATGGTTATTTATTCTATGTATTTGGATTCATCTTATTACTTGGTTGGCACACCCATCATGATGTGATCATATTAACATTTCACAAGTTGTGGAATATATAGTTTATCAAGGTTATAATCCTAATGATCAATGGTGGTTATTTTTTTATTAATTTCGATTAGATTGTTCTTTATCTAATAATGTCACATGAAAATTTCTTAAAATATTAATATTAGTATTGGAAAACATTGTTGGTTCCCTATTGAGTTTTGTACACCCAACCTACTCTGGAAACCATAAGACTTTGGAACCTAAGCAGACTCTCACTATGATTCAAGAACTTGTTGGTTTGATGCCCATGGATGATTGAGAGGGATATATTATATGATTAAATGGAGCATGGGATGTTTCTTTACATAGATATGTAGTTGATATCTTGTCTTTTTCTTCATTTTTTACTATTCATGAGGTCGGCACTATGTGTGGTATGTTTTGTATGTCATATGATAGTATTTTATTTTATATAGTATGTTTTGTTGTTTACTCTTTCAAAAAATTATTATGTAATTGATTTGATTATGAATTTTATATTTTGTTATTGATAATTCGGTTCACTCTAATATTTGTTGTATAGTATCCTCATGGAACCCTATTAAACCCTTAATACTAGTCAGTAGTCTTGTGTGTATGGGGAGGTAAGCCTGAGTTCATATGGTTAATCATTTTGGTTATAGTTTATGGAGTGATCTGAGATAAAACATTAGTCTATCATTCATAAATATATTTTGGTTTTCATTCATCATAAATTCTTTAGTTTATCACATTTTCTTTTCTATTTTATTATTTCTATAAAGTACCTTCACTAATCAAGTAATCTAATTTTGAAACACTTGCTTTCTAGTGGAAAGAATATGGACAAGATTTTTATAGTAAGATAAATCTTGATCAAATTCTATTTACTCACAGGTGATCACATGATTTATTTTAGGGAAGAACTTCCATAATAATGATATTAATTACATTACATGAACATTAGATATGCTAGGTGGAATTATTAAACTAGCCCTCCCTAAATATATTTTAAATGAATACTATGCTAGAAATATTTCTTAACATGTGACACTGATATTCAATTCAATTTCAACAAAAATTACATTTTTAATATTGAAATCATTTCATTATAACGTACGGGTTAAATTCAAAGGTATGAATTTGGAAGACCACATTAAAAAAAAATTTATTCTCAAAAAATTATTTATTTTTTGAATTGAACTTATAATTAAATATTAATAGATATTATATTTATTAAATTAATATAAAATTTTAAATTATCATTTGAAAATTATCTTATTCTAAACTATTAGGTTTCTTCCAAAAAATAATTTTTCAATGAATAGTGAAAAATACTATATATTGTAAAAATCATTTATATTAATTAAATTTTATCATAATGATAAATAAGCTTCGTTTAATAATAAATAATCCAATATATTACATAGTAATCAACATTATACTTTATATTTTATATTTCATTTTTAATCATTAGATCGCATTTTTATAAAAAATAATTTGTTGTGTTTTACACATTTATATGAAAATTGATTTCTACCACTTATATAAATTGAATCATGAAAAATGGATTCCAGATTTTAAATGTGGAATATTCACATTTGGTAAATTGGTAACTTTTCTGTTTTGTCATTTTGAATAGTAACTGTATTAAATATTTATCACGTCAGGAAGGGTAAAACATGTAAAATAAGGTAAATACTATGAGATAAGGCATAAAATATCCATAAAACATGTATTTATTTTAATTATTTTATGTTTTTTTTTGAATCATAGCCACCCATTTTTTGAAAAAATGACCATTTATTTCCAAAATATTTTAGTAATCACCTTAACAAGATTTTATGTGACAAATAAAAACAAGATTTCACTCTATTTTCTTTAATATATATAGTATTTTTCATAGGGAATAAAGAATTAATATTATATTATATATGTTTATGTTAAATATGAATGATTTTTTTCATGGTGATTTATTTTTTACATTTTAGTGAAGTAATAATTACCATAGATGCTTACACAACATCAAAAAAGTTATTATTCGTGTAATTGAAAAATTAAGTAAATAATTCTAATAAATAATAAAAGTAATAAATTTTTGAAGAGTTATTATTTCCCTTGAATTTTTAGGTTTATATATATATATTATTAGAGACTTTTTAAAATTTTATATTCGAATTCTATTATTATCATGATGTAATTAATGTCAAAGTTTGTGAATAGTCTTGAAAACGTCTTCAATGGAATATTATGATAAATAAAATATATTTCATTATTTAAAAATCATAATAATATAATATTTGTACATTTTAAATATATAATTTTGATAATATAATCCATTTTCCAATTATAGTTCATTTTTTAGCTTATAGTATGTGAAACAATTTTATATCCTAGAAATCAGCAATGTATTAATGGCGGTTAAAACTAAGTGATAAGGGTGAAAAAATAACCTAAAAAATCCAAATTTTATTATAGGAGGTTATTTTTACTAATTATAATAATATCACAGAAATATTTCTATTTGGTTTCATTTGAATATGAAAAAAATTATATTATTTTAATACTCTATGTAATTTCAAGGGTTCCCCTACCCTCACTTATTAAAGCACACTTAATGTCCTCCCTTAATTACCCATTTTGAGTACTCTATTTCTACCAAAACCTATAAAAATATATCCCAAAAATCTATCCCCATGTCACAGTGTTCCTTGTCACGCCAAAATACCAAACCAATAAGTATTAATGAGTTATCCAAATAGGTTATCTGAGGTGAATGTATATGTCATAACAGGATTATTTCAAGTTTATTTATTTTACTACCAACATAGATTATTATTAAACTATGATGATATAATAGCATATGTATCTAATATATACATAAATTATATTATTTTTATGTAAATACCTTTATCAATATCATTCTTCATCAAATAGGATATCAAACCATCATTTATGTGAATGTGTGGACTACTACCTCAAGAACTAATGTTTTATTTTTTCTATCACCGCCTCTCATGGATATATTTTATGATATATTTAATGGATAAATATAATATTCATGAAACAATTTTTATTATTTAAAGATAATTTATCATCTATTTTCTTACACATCCATCTCTTAAAATATGGTAACATCATTCATGCATATGTGTGGATTTCCAACTCCACAAAGTGATGCGATTCTTTTTACATTTCTTCCTCAACGAGATGGTCATATGGATATAACTAATTTATAAATATATCATTTAAAACAGTATTATGATCTTGAGTCATGAAAAACCTTCTCCAAGAAGATGGAGGGGACGTAATTTGTTCCTTCCCTTACTTCCTCAAGGTGATGGAGATATAATGACCCCTGAGTCCTTTCATAAGTAGGCCCTAGAGTGGAGATTAGATCCAAGTGTATAATATCTCACAAAATGAAATTAATAACACTTTTTATTGACTAAGGCCATGAGATAAGATGGTAAATCCCAACAACACCGAGGAATAAAGATAAACTTAAATCCATTAATCCATTCCTACATGAATTTTCAAAAGTAAAACTGATAAAAGGAAAGACAAAACTCCCAAATAATGTAACAATGAAAAGAAACTAAATAGTAATAGTAGTTATGCAAATGACTGAGCTAGTAAGGTCCAGCATGGATTTCAATGTCCTCCTAGAAACCTGAAAATTGTTTAACATACGTACTGTGAGTATGCAAGTATTCTCAATAGGAAACTAAATCTTCCCATGCATATGTAAGGGAACATACTAATGCCTCCATGAGAAAATACTATATCCTAAATAACCTTCTTAGGGAATACTATCCATCCCAATCTCACCAAGTAACACTCTCTCAAGTAACACATATCATGTAATTTAATAATATAAACACAATTACATTTGAGTTCCACACACACCACTTTCTACTAGTTAACTGTTTATTCCTAACGATCTAATGTCTTGATGCTTCAAATCTTCCCAAAATTAATCCTACTGCTGCAGCATTCCCGCACAAAGCTACGCCTTAAACCTCATAAAACCACGCCCAAAGACACCTGGGCCACAACCACCACCACTACACCAGATAATAAATGGGCCTCACCCCGATGATAATTGGGAAAACATACTTAGCCCAAAAACACCTAAAGCCCTAGTTCGAAAAAAATCCTTTCAAAAATAATCTTGTATTATGTTAAGCCTCAAACCATTATAGACTTCCCATAGAAGCCCAAGTGGTTAGATACAAAACAGGGTGTAAAGAAGAAAATTAGTAACTAGCCACCCATCCTTCAACAGGGATGCTGGGAAATACATACCCCCTATGAAATTGAGGCGTTCAGCACATAGAGATCAACAATGGTGGGGTACATAGAGAAACAAAATGAACTAATATATATATATAACCAAATACACATACCTAACCTATAGGTTTCAGAATTTCAGTACAATAATCCCACACCAGTAATGCTTCTACTGCTAGTCCTACATGCACAACTATATATCAGCCACTTCCAAATCATAGCCCATCCCCATTTTTGAACAATTACCATTTATATATATAACTAAATTTACACAAATTACTCCAATACTAATGGGAAACTAACAAACCAAGAATTCCAGGAATCCAAAAAAACCAAACAATAGTCCTACTACACAACTACACAAAACAACAACACAAAACTAAATTTTCAATCCCACTTTGAATCCCCATTCAACTCCTACCACTATCATCTTTAAACATTATTCTGACCATTAATTATTTAATAACCCATCCCAGCAGCCCTGCTACCCCACAAAACTAATATCCACTTCCACAACATAATGATTCCACAACCACACCATATTCCAACTACTCGACGTCGCTTCACGAACACTACAAAACATAAAGGCATTTCAACTACCCACAAGTTCATCTATTCAACAATCAATCAATATCTCTGACATAGATATCAAAACCCAAAGTACAGTCCCAATGTCTTCAATTTTAGCTATTCCTCAATCAATCAGTATTTCAAATTTAGATACCAGTAGCTCTTGTACTACCCAACATACATGGCCCACAAAACCCAAACCCAAAAAGACAAAAAATAACCATTTCTATCAATCCATGTGTATTTAATTTTAACCTATATAGGATCATTATTTTTAAATTATTATAATCAGGGTTACCACACAACAAGTTTCATCCTAGGGAATCCATTTATTTAACTGAGTGTATTTGATTAATCAGATTTCAGGTTAACTGTATATATCAAAACAGTAAGGCCATATACCACCAATGGACAAGCAACGACCACCAACGATCATGATTTTCAGAAGCCATAATTCCACAACAACAAATAGATAAAAAAAGATAAAAAATAGAAACTGGCAACCAAGATCAATCACACCATGACCATTATTTAATTTACACAAGGTATCCTTTGATCAGATTATGTTCTTGTTAGCAATAACATTTTAAGAAGAGTACCCAATCATTCCTAACATGTTGTCACGACCCGTCCTCGGGGCCCATTCCGTGACTACCCCAAACCCGCCTTCCATAGTCCAGGGGCTGGCGACTAGCACCAAGGCGTAAATCCCATCAAAAGGGAAAGCATTGCCTTTAAAAAGTAAACAATCACCACAGAGTAAGCAAGCAGAAAAGTAAACACTGAGTAAAAACTGTACAAGCTGTGCTGAAAGTAAAAGGGGCCGGAAATACAAGCCCAACTGTAAAGTACAACTGAATGGAAAAAACAGCAACTGAAAAGAAAATCCGCAGCGTCGAGCCGTCCTCTAGAAGTCCCACCTGAAGGGTGGGTACAAATAGCCTCCACAGCTCCTCGGTCCAACCGTCCACTCCGAGTACGTCCTGCCCAGTGGTCCACCTCCAGGTACCGTCCTGCTCCGCATGCCTCCACCTCGATCAGCGCTGCCCATCATCTGCAACCAACACCACGAAGTGCGGGCATAGCCCGTGCAGGGGTGAGTATAAGATACTTAGTAGGGACCCCGAGACCCCCTAAGGTCTCCCAAAATCCACAAAGGATAATCCACAAAGGAAAGATACAATCACGAAGTAACATCTGACACGGCTTAGGTATATGCCCATACATATAACTAAGTCATCAATTCCCGATCGTCTCCAATGTCCGAGACCAAGCACAACCCAGTCCACACAGGAAAGCAAACGTATACCCACACAGGATAGCACAACACAATCCACAAAGGAGAGTAAACAGTAACCACATAGGATAGCTCAACACAATCCACAAAGGAGTGTAAATAGTAAATCCACACAGGATAGCTCAACACAATCCACAAAGGAGAGTAACACAGGATTCAGCTCACACAGGTATACTTCTTCAAATGACGATAGAGATGATCAGATGTAGTCACTGATTCATCTTATCCGTCGGGACCATAAAGGGTCGGAAGGTGCTAACCCCCCGCAATGACCCACATAGGATCGATCATGAAGTTGGACCCAAAGCTATTGGGAAACTCCTTCTCCATCAAGTACAGTGGTTATGCCGCTACAACCAAATGCTCATCCGTCGTGGGTCTGCCGCTACAACCCAGCGCTCCCATGTGCCGCTACAACCAAGCGCACCTCTGTCGTGGGTCTGCCGCTACAACCAAGCGCTCCCCTGTGCCGCTACAACCAAGCGATCCTCTGTCGTGGGTCTTCCGCTACAACCAAGTGCTCCCCTATGCCGCTACAACCAAGCGCACCTCTGTCGTGGGTCTTCTGCTACAACCAAGCGCTCCCCTGTGCCGCTACAACCAAGCGCTCCCCTGTGCCTCTACAACTAAGCGCACCTCTGTCGTGGGTCTGCCGCTACAACCAAGCGCTCCCCTATGCCGCTACAACCAAGCGCTCCCCTGTGCTGCTACAACCAAGCGCACCTCTGTCGTGGGTCTGCCGCTACAACCAAGCACTCCCCACTGGGCTATCCGTAACACACCGAGTCATTCGATCAGCAGTCGTCAAATCTCAACCGGCTCTAGGGTTCCGCACACAGCATGCTCGTTCCGGGAGGGTCCAGTCCATGAGCAAAAAGGTCGATGCATCAACTAACATGCAGTCCGGAGTTGATGTATCCCAAGGTGTACCATAGTGGACACTGCCAAAGACACGGAGGATTTCCATACTGTTCTCATCATCGTCATAGTCGAATCCACTGAGGATCTCTGTATAGTCGTCGTCGTCGAAGTCGCAGCCAGCACTAGGGTTCCCGCTCACAGCAAGCTCGTTCGGGAGGGTCTTCTCCACGAGCCGAGAGGCTGATACATCAACTATCATAAAGTCCGAAGTAGATGTATCCAAAAGTTCTGTATCGTCAACAGGAAATCAACGTCGCAGACGGCGCGTCAATCGTGTGCCCGGTCTGAGAGTTATTGGCTTTTTCGTCCCAGGGGCCCGGTTGGTTTTTAAGGTAAAACCAACCTGACCGTACTCCACCTGCGTCCAAACCTCGGGTGGAGTGATCCAAAAGATCCGTCTAACTTAGAGAAATTCAACAAAGATGACCGCACGTCAATCGGACGTCCGTAGCTCAAGATATGAGTGTTTCTGCTCCGAGGGCCCGGTTGGTTTCGTGTACGAACCAACCCGGCTGAACTCAAAGTATTCTGAAACCTTGAGTGAGATATACCGAAACGACCGTCTCGATCCAAGGATCGTGTGGCCGCTGACGAAGAGTCGTTTGGATGCCCGTAGCTCAAGATACGGGCATTTGACCAAAAACGGTCCGAATACGGGGGGTCCGGGCCCGGGCCGACCCGGCCGGGGCGCGGCCCGGCCGGGCGGCCGCGCGACGTGGGGGGGGGGGGGAGCCGCCGCCCCCGCGTGACACCCCCGCAACACCCACGGGGTGTCACCCTGGACAACCCGAGCGACGCCTTAAACCTCATAAAACCACGCCCAAAGACACCTGGGCCACAACCACCACCACTACACCAGATAATAAATGGGCCTCACCCCGATGATAATTGGGAAAACATACTTAGCCCAAAAACACCTAAAGCCCTAGTTCGAAAAAAATCCTTTAAAAAATAATCTTGTATTATGTTAAGCCTCAAACCATTATATACTTCCCATAGAAGCCCAAGTGGTTAGATACAAAACAGGGTGTAAAGAAGAAAATTAGTAACTAGCCACCCATCCTTCAACAGGGATGCTGGGAAATACATACCCCCTATGAAATTGAGGCGTTCAGCACATAGAGATCAACAATGGTGGGGTACATAGAGAAACAAAATGAACTAATATATATATATAACAAAATACACATACTTAACCTATAGGTTTCAGAATTTCAGTACAATAATCCCACACCAGTAATGCTTCTACTGCTAGTCCTACATGCACAACTATATATCAGCCACTTCCAAATCATAGCCCATCCCCATTTTTGATCAATTACCATTTATATATATAAATAAATTTACAAAAATTACTCCAATACTAATGGGAAACTAACAAACCAAGAATTCCAGGAATCCAAAAAAACCAAACAATAGTCCTACTACACAACTACACAAAACAACAATACAAAACTAAATTTTCAATCCCACTTTGAATCCCCATTCAACTCCTACCACTATCATCTTTAAACATTATTCTGACCATTAATTATTTAATAACCCATCCCAGCAGCCCTGCTAGCCCACAAAACTAATATCCACTTCCACAACATAATGATTCCACAACCACACCATATTCCAACTACTCGACGTCGCTTCACGACCACTACAAAACATAAAGGCATTTCAACTACCCACAAGTTCATCTATTCAACAATCAATCAATATCTCTGACATAGATATCAAAACCCAAAGTACAGTCCCAATGTCTTCAATTTTAGCTATTCCTCAATCAATCAGTATTTCAAATTTAGATACCAGTAGCTCTTGTACTACCCAACATACATGGCCCACAAAACCCAAACCCAAAAAGACAAAAAATAACCATTTCTATCAATCCATGTGTATTTAATTTTAACCTATATAGGATCATTATTTTTAAATTATTATAATCAGGGTTACCACACAAGAAGTTTCATCCTAGGGAATCCATTTATTTAACTGAGTGTATTTGATTAATCAGATTTCAGGTTAACTGTATATATCAAAACAGTAAGGCCATATACCACCAATGGACAAGCAACGACCACCAACGATCATGATTTTCAGAAGCCATAATTCCACAACAAGAAATAGATAAAAAAAGATAAAAAATAGGAACTGGCAACCAAGATCAATCACACCATGACCATTATTTAATTTACACAAGGTATCCTTTGATCAGATTATGTTCTTGTTAGCAATAACATTTTAAGAAGAGTACCCAATCATTCCTAACATGTTGCCACGACCCGTCCTCGGGGCCCATTCCGTGACTACCCCAAACCCGCCTTCCATAGTCCAGGGGTTGGCGACTAGCACCAAGGCGTAAATCCCAACAAAAGGGAAAGCATTGCCTTTAAAAAGTAAACAATCACCACAGAGTAAGCATGCAGAAAAGTAAACACTGAGTAAAAACTGTACAAGCTGTGCTGAAAGTAAAAGGGGCCGGAAATACAAGCCCAACTGTAAAGTACAACTGAATGGAAAAAACAGCAACTGAAAAGAAAAGCCGCAGCGTCGAGCCGTCCTCTAGAAGTCCCACCTGAAGGGTGGGTACAGATAGCCTCCACATCTCCTCGGTCCAACCGTCCACTCCGAGTACGTCCTGCCCAGTGGTCCACCTCCAGGTACCGTCCTGCTCCGCATGCCTCCACCTCGATCAGCGCTGCCCATCATCTGCAACCAACACCACGAAGTGCGGGCATAGCCCATGCAGGGGTGAGTATAAGATACTTAGTAGGGACCCCGAGACCCCCGAAGGTCTCCCAAAATCCACAAAGGATAATCCACAAAGGAAAGATACAATCACGAAGTAACATCTGACACGGCTTAGGTATATGCCCATACATATACCTAAGTCATCAATTCCCGATCGTCTCCAATGTCCGAGACCAAGCACAACCCAGTCCACACAGGAAAGCAAACGTATACCCACACAGGATAGCACAACACAATCCACAAAGGAGAGTAAACAGTAACCACATAGGATAGCTCAACACAATCCACAAAGGAGAGTAAATAGTAAATCCACACAGGATAGCTCAACACAATCCACAAAGGAGAGTAACACAGGATTCAGCTCACACAGGTATACTTCTTCAAATGACGATAGAGATGATCAGATGTAGTCACTGATTCATCTTATCCATCGGGACCATAAAGGGTCGGAAGGTGCTAACCCCCCGCAATGACCCACATAGGATCGATCATGAAGTTGGACCCAAAGCTATTGGGAAACTCCTTCTCCATCAAGTACAGTGGTTATGCCGCTACAACCAAATGCTCATCCGTCGTGGGTCTGCCGCTACAACCCAGCGCTCCCATGTGCCGCTACAACCAAGCGCACCTCTGTCGTGGGTCTGCCGCTACAACCAAGCGCTCCCCTGTGCCGCTACAACCAAGCGAACCTCTGTCGTGGGTCTTCCGCTACAACCAAGTGCTCCCCTATGCCGCTAAAACCAAGCGCACCTCTGTCGTGGGTCTTCTGCTACAACCAAGCCCTCCCCTGTGCCGCTACAACCAAGCGCTCCCCTGTGCCTCTACAACTAAGCGCACCTCTGTCGTGGGTCTGCCGCTACAACCAAGCGCTCCCCTATGCCGCTACAACCAAGCGCTCCCCTGTGCTGCTACAACCAAGCGCACCTCTGTCGTGGGTCTGCCGCTACAACCAAGCACTCCCCACTGGGCTATCCGTAACACACCGAGTCATTTGATCAGCAGTCGTCAAATCTCAACCGGCTCTAGGGTTCCGCACACAGCATGCTCGTTCCGGGAGGGTCCAGTCCATGAGCAAAAAGGTCGATGCATCAACTAACATGCAGTCCGGAGTTGATGTATCCCAAGGTGTACCATAGTGGACACTGCCAAAGACACGGAGGATTTCCGTACTGTTCTCATCATCGTCATAGTCGAATCCACTGAGGATCTCTGTATAGTCGTCGTCGTCGAAGTCGCAGCCAGCACTAGGGTTCCCGCTCACAGCAAGCTCGTTCGGGAGGGTCTGCTCCACGAGCCGAGAGGCTGATACATCAACTATCATAATGTCCGAAGTAGATGTATCCAAAAGTTCTGTATCGTCAACAGGAACTCAACGTCGCAGACGGCGCGTCAATCGTGTGCCCGGTCTGAGAGTTATTGGCTTTTTCGTCCCAGGGGCCCGGTTGGTTTTTAAGGTAAAACCAACCTGACCGTACTCCACCTGCGTCAAAACCTCGGGTGGAGTGATCCAAAAGATCCGTCTAACTTAGAGAAATTCAACAAAGCTGACCGCACGTCAATCGGACGTCCGTAGCTCAAGATATGAGTGTTTCTGCTCCGAGGGCCCGGTTGGTTTCGTGTACGAACCAACCCGGCTGAACTCAAAGTATTCTGAAACCTTGAGTGAGATATACCTAAACGACCTTCTCGATCCAAGGATCGTGTGTCCGCTGATGAAGAGTCGTTTGGATGCCCGTAGCTCAAGATACGGGCATTTGACCAAAAACGGTCCGAATACGGGGGGTCCGGGCCCGGGCCGACCCGGCCGGGGCGCGGCCCGGCCGGGTGGCCGCGCGACGTGGGGGGGGGGGGAGCCGCCGCCCCCGCGTGACACCCCCGCGACACCCGCGGGGTGTCACCCTGGACAACCCGAGCGACGCGGGGGGGAGCCGCCGCCCCCGCGTGACAACCCCGCGGCACCCGCGGGGTGTCTCCCCGGACAACCGGATGCGGCTTCAGCCACGTCCCGCGCGCGCCGGACCCGCGGGTCCGCGAGTGCCGCCACCGCGACGGCCTTGTCCGGCGGCGCGCCGGGGCGCCGCCGCTCCCGGCTGCCGGCGACCCGCGCCGCCGGCGTCTTCCGCGGGCCCCCGTGTCACTCCGGTGGTCCGATTCTATTCCCGTCTACGCCGCTGCTCCTCCCGGGACTCGTTCTTCACTGAGGAATCCTCAAAATTCAGTTGCGGCACGTTCCGTCGTCGCCCGTCAAATCCGCACAACAATGAAGAACGGCGGAGGGTTGTCGGGCCGTGTTCGTTTGGCCCGCACCCTCCGTGTTAGAGATAAGCAACAGGAGAAACACATTCAACACATGAATACATATCCGAAACCAATTTTTAATGAAATAAAATTGTTTTATGAATCGGGTTCTTCATTCTTGAACGGAAACAACACGGGAAATAAGGGCATTTCCAAAAATAAAATCCCTACCTCGTAGTCGTCGTTGAACGCACGTTCTTCGTGGAGTTGTTCGTAGCGGAAGGGGGGATCGTCGCATCGTCGTGGAAGGGCGTCGCGTCGTCGCGGAATCCATCATTGAGTCGGCGAACTCAACGGACCAAGAAACAACAGATTTAATTTAATTATATAAAATTAAATCCGTGTTTTATTAAAAAAAACACAAGGGAGATTTAAGAGAATCCCGAAGTCTCTTACCTCAAACAGCTGATCGAAGATTCGTTGCGGAGGGAGAGACGTCGCAGAAGAACGTTGCAGGAAAGGAACGTCGGCGTCGCGGAACACGGTGTCGCGTCGGCGACTTCCACGGGTTAGGCATTCTTCTTCGGAGGCCGGCGTTCTTCGCGTTTTTGCGTTCTTCGCGTTCTTCGCGAAGGAGGATGAAGGATCAAGAACTCTGATAAACCTCCCAACGAGTAATCCTCCAAAAAGACATGTTGGTCTTATTTTATTATTACGCCAACAAACGAAAAAGTGTAAGTAACGACCCATCAATTCGTTGAATTAATTCAACGAAAGAAACTGCCCATTTAATTCACGAAATAAACCTCCCCATTAAATGGTGCGTTAAGAATTTAAGAAAACGCGTCAGTTGACTTTCATAATGATGGGTTTTCGCGGGTGCGTTATTTAGCGGAAAGAAACGACAGGGCTCGTGCGGGCCCCACCTCACAAATAACCTACCAGGGGGTAGGATATTTCTGGATAGTATCCTATCCGGATCAACTCAGCTTAATCCGCCTTTAAGTGGCTTCAAGTGGCTTCTAAGTGGCTTAAGTGAAATAAAATAAAGTTGTCGTAAAATTATTTTATTTCTTAACTTTAAGCCCAAAAATTAAAAACCACAACTGAAAAAACGCAACTCCGGAAGAGGCGTTTCTATGAAAATACCGGCGCTACGATTTCGTCGGTGCCCTCTAAATTCAATTCCGGGCACCGGTTCAAAAGTTAGAAAAACCGACTCGTCTGTTCACTGATCGTACCCGAGCCAAACTTCGGAAATTGATTCCGGGAACACCGGGCCTCGGAATCAGGTGCCGTCATGGACTGCGCTCTTGTAAAATTCCAAAGAAAATTAAGAAAAAAAATTCCCTTGAAATATACGGGTCTTTACATTACTCCCATCACAGGGATTTATGTCCCCGTAAAGCTTCACCACAAACATAGGGATACAAAGGCGGTACTGAGCACGCATCTGAGCCTCCCACTCCAAAGTGCTCTCCTGGAGGTTCCTGAGCTGCCATCTGATGCGCACAAGAGGAATCGATCGCCCACGTAGGACCCGCTGCTGTCAATCCTCTATCTCCACAGGGACATCCGCAAAAGTCTCCCCATCATCCACTTCTAGCTCCCCATAGTCAATGATATGTGTCGGGTCATGCACGGATCTCCTCAGATGAGATACGTGGAAGACGTCGTGCACCCGGTGCAACTGAGGTGGTAGAGCCAAGCGATAATCCACCTCGCCAATCCTTCCGAGGACCTGGAAAGGTCCGATGAAGCGTAGAGATAACTTGTCGCCTCGACCAAATCTCCGTAATCCACATCGAGGTGAGACACGCAAGAAGACGTGGTCGCCATCCTCGAACTCTAGTGGCCTCCGCCTCCTGTCAGCATATGACTTCTGCCGGCTTTGAGCTGTCCTCATCCGCTCCTGGATGACCTGGTGTACGGATACCTCAGCCGCCGCACCAACACTGGACTCCCTGGACTGATAACCACACTCAATATGCTAAACACTATTGATTCAAATAAAAGAAAGATCAGAGTCTGCGGTAGAACCGACCACCTCTGATACCAATTTGTCCTGACCCGTCCTCGTGGCCCGTGCCGTGACTACCCCAAGCCCGCCTTCCATAGGCCAGGGGCTGGCGACTAGCACCAAGGCGTAAATCCGAACAAAAGGGAAGGCATTGCCTTTGAAAAGTAAACAAGCACCACAGAGTAAGCATGCGGAAAAGTAAACACTGAGTAAAAACTATACAAACTGTGCTGAAAGTAAAAGGGGCCGGAAATACAAGCCCAACTGTAATGTAAAACTGAAGGGAAAAAACAGCAACTGAAAAGAAAAGCTGCAGCGTCGAGCCGTCCTCAGGAAGTCCCACCTGAAGGGAGGGTACAAATAGCCTCCACAGCTCCTCGGTCCAGCCGTCCGCTCCGAGTACGTCCCACCCAGTGGTCCACCTCCAGGTACCGTCCTGCTCCGCACACCTCCACCTCGATCAGCGCTGCCCGTCATCTGCAACCAACACCACGAAGTGCGGGCATAGCCCGTGTAGGGGTGAGTATAAGCTACTCAGTAGGGACCCCGAGACCCTCGAAGGTCTCCTGAAATCCACAAAGGATAATCCACAATGGAAAGATACAATCACGAAGTAACATCTGACACATCTTAGGTATATGCCCATACATATACCTAAGTCATCAATTCCCGATCGGCTCCAACGTCCGAGCCCAAGCACAACCCAGTCCACACAGGAAAGCAAACGTATACCCACACAGGATAGCACAACACAATCCACAAAGGAGAGTAAACAGTAATCCACATAGGATAGCTCAACACAATCCACAAAGGAGAGTAAACAGTAAATCCACACAGGATAGCTCAACACAATCCACAAAGGAGAGTAACACAGGATTCAGCTCACACAGGTATACTTCTTCAAATGACGATAGAGATGGTCATATGTAGTCACTGATTCATCTTATCCGTCGGGCCCATAAAGGGTCCGAAGGTACTAACCCCCCGCAATGACCCACATAGGATCGATCATGAAGTTGGACCCAAAGATATTGGGAAACTCCTTCTCCATCAAGTACAGTGGTTATGCTGCTACAACCAAGCGCTCCTCCGTCGTGGGTCTGCCACTACAACCAAGCGCTCCCATGTGCCGCTACAACCAAGTGCACCTCTGTCGTAGGTCTGCCGCTACAACCAAGCGCTCCCATGTGCCGCTACAACCAAGTGCACCTCTGTCGTGGGTCTACCTCTACAACCAAGCGCTCCCCTATGCCGCTACAACCAAGCGCACCTCTGTCGTGGGTCTGCCGCTAAAACAAAGCGCTCCCCTGTGCCGCTACAACCAAGCGCTCCCCTGTGCCGCTACAACCAAGAGAACCTCTGTCGTGGGTCTGCCGTTACAACAAAGCGCTCCCCTGTGCCGCTACAACCAAGCGCTCCCCTGTGCTGCTACAACCAAGCGCACCTCTGTCGTGGGTCTGCCGCTACAACCAAGCGCTCCCCACTGGGCTATCCGTAACACACCAAGTCATTCGATCAGCAGTCGTCAAATCTCAACCGGCTCTAGGGTTCCGCACACAACATGCTCGTTCCTGGAGGGTCCACTCCACGAGCAAAAAGGTTGATGCATCAACTGACATGCAGTCCGTAGTTGATCTATCCCAAGGTGTACCGTAGTGGTCACTGCCGAAGACCCGGTGGATTTCTGTACTGTTATCATCATCGTCGCAGTCGAATCCACCGAGGATCTCTGTATAGTCGTCGTCGTTGAAGTCGCAGCTGGCACTAGGGTTCCCGCTCACAGCAAGCTCGTTCGGGAGGGTCCGCTCCACGAGCCGAGAGGCCGATACATCAACTGTCACAAAGTCCGAAGTTGATGTATCCAAAAGTTCTGTATCGTCAACAGTTACTCAATGTCACAGACGGCACGTCAATCGGGCGCCCGGTCTGAGAGTTATTGGCTTTTTCGTCCCAGGGGCCCGGTTGGTTTTTAAGGAAAAACCAACCCGACCGTACTCCACCTGCGTCCAAACCTCGGGCGGAGTAAGCCAAATGATCCGTCTCATTTAGAGGAATTCAACAAAGGTGATGGCACGTCCATCGGACGTCCGTAGCTCAAGATATGAGTGTTTCCGCTCCGAGGGCCCGGTTGGTTTCGTGTACGAACCAACCCAGCCGAACTCAAAGTATTCCGAAACCTTGAGTGCGATATACCGAAACAACCATCTCGATCCAAGGATCGCGTTTCCGCTAACGGTGAGTCGTTTGGAGGCCCATATCTCAAGATACGGGCATTTGACCGAAAACGGTCCGAAGACGGGGGGTCCGGGCCCGGGCCGACCCCGCCCGACCCCCCCTGGGTCGGCCGAACCGGGTCGACCCGATCCGGATCGGCCGAGCGACACGGGGGGGGGGGGGAGCCGCCGCCCCCGCGTGACACCCCCGCGACACCCGCGGGGTTTCACTCTGGACATCCTGAGCGACGCGGGGGGGAGCCGCCGCCCCCACGTGACAACCCCGCGGCACCCACGGGGTGTCGCCCCGGACAACCAGACACGGCTTCAGCCGCGTCCCATGCGCGCCAGACCCGCGCGGCCGCGGGTCCATGAGTGCCGCCACCGCGGATTCTGCCGTGGCGGCCTTGTCCGGCGGCGCGCCGGGGCGCCGCCACTCCCGGCTGCCGGCGCCGCCGCGCCGCTGGTGGCTTCCGCGGGCCCCCGGAGTCACTCCGGTGGTCCGATTCTGTTCCCGTCTGCGACGCTGCTCATCCCAGGACTCGTTCTTCACTGTGGAATCCTCAAAATTCAGTTGTGGCACGTTCCATCGTCGCCCGTCAAATCCGCACAACAACGAAGAACGGAGGAGGGTTGTCGGGCCGTGTTCTTTTGGCCCACACCCTCCGCATTAGAGATAAAAAACGGGAAAAACACATTCAAAACGTGAATACATATCCAAAAACAATTTTTAATGAAATAAAATTGTTTTATGAATCGGGTTCTTCATTCTTGAACAGAAAAAACACGGGAAATAAAGGCATTCCCAAAAATAAAATCCCTACCTCGTAGTCGTCGTCGAACACACGTTCTTCGTGGATTTGTTCGTCGCGGAAGGGGGGGATCGTCGCATCGTCACGGAATGACATCACGTCGTCGCAGAATCCGGTGTTGAGTCGGCGAACTCAACGTACCAAGAAACAACAGATTTAATTTAATTATATAAAATTAAATCCGTGTTTTATTAAAAAAACACAAGGGAGATTTAAGAGAATCCCAAAGTCTCTTACCTCAAACAGCTGATCGAAGATTCGTTGCGGAGGGAGAGACGTCGCAGAAGAACGTTGCAGGAAGGGAACGTCGGCGTCGCGGAACACGGCGTCGCATCGTCGACTTCCACGGGTTCGGCGTTCTTCATCGGAGGCCGGCGTTCTTCGCGTTCTTCGCGTTCTTCGCGAAGGAGGATGAAGGCTCAAGAACTCTGACAATCCTCCCAACGAGTAATCCTCCAAAAAGACATGTTGGTCTTATTTTATTATTACGCCAACAAACGAAAAAGGGTAAGTAATGATCCATCAATTTGTTGAATTAATTCAACCAAAGAAACCACCCATTTAATTCACGAAATAAACCGCCCAATTAAATGGTGTGTTATGAATTTAAGAAAACCCGTCAGTTGACTTTGATAATGACGGGTTTTCGCGGGTGTGTTACTTAGCAGAAAGAAATGACAGAGCTCATGTGGGCCCCACCTCACAAATATCCTACCAAGGGGGAAGGATATTTCTTGATAGCATCCTATCTGGATCAACTCAGCTTAAGCCGCCTTTAAGTGGCTTCAAGTGGCTTCCAAGTGGCTTAAGTGAAATAAAATAATGTTGTCGTAAAATTATTTTATTTCTTAACTTTAAGCACAAAAATTAAAAACCACAACCGAGCAAACGCAACTCCGGAAGCGGCGTTTCTAAGCAAATACCGGTGCTGCGATTTCATGGGTGCCCTCTAAATTCGATTCCGGGCACCAGTTCAAAAGTTAGAAAAACCCTCTCGTCCGTTCACTGAACGTACCCGAGCCAATCTTCGGAAAATGATTCCGGGCATACCGGGCCTCGGCATCAGGTGCCGTCAGAGACTGCGCTCTTGTAAAATTCCAAAGAAAATTAAGATAAAAAATTTCCTTGAAATTTACAGGTCTTTACACATGTTACAATTAATATACCCACCCAGTATGATGGACAATTATAGAGAAGAAAATTTAAATCCCAACATGGATTATCATGGATCGATGTTCCTTCTGGTGCCAAGAATACAGGACGGTGCGACTTGTATGAAAAAATCCAAGGCTGGGTGGGATGGGCTCTGGCACGAGTATGTGACTCATTTGGAAAGAAAGCCTCTAGGAGTACGATGTGAATATAAAAGGAATATTTAAGAGAGTATCTTGGAATAATAAAAGGAATGATCTTAAAATTAGGGAGACTACATCAATGTACAAAGTAGTAAAAATTTTGTTTGACCATGCCTCTTGGCGGTTTCATGTGTTGGAATTAACTATGATTTAATAATTCCCTTTTGAAATGGTGGAGATAGTCCACGAGACAGCTATGGGTAAATTTTATAACGATAAACAGATAAAAACATGTAATTGGAGAAAACTATAAAATCTTAAAAAAAGAAATGATGTTAATGAGTCACCCATGGGTGAATCCCCGACATTTAACCACCAACAGGTGAGCTACCAGAATGACCTACTGATTCCTCGACTTATCGACATTGACACCCTCAACTCACTGATTCCCAATCCAACTGACACTGGTTCCCTTGAATAACCTACCCCTAGATTTAATGATCCCATGACCTACAAACATCGAATCCCTCGACTCACCGATGCTGACACCCTAACTCACCAATGTCGACACCACAGACTCATCGATGTCATCGCCCCTTGACTTTTCAATGCACTAAAATGCCTACACACTATCATGTAGACACATTAAAATGCTAACACACTGACATGTCATTGAAATGACATGACGATGGACTGATATTCCAATTAATTTTATAGAGTTTTTGGAAACTCTTGGAATGATCCTCTAAGATCACCTAGAACACTTCAACACTGGATTTTCACAAAAATGGGACTGGTGAATATATAATTTATTAAATCAAAAACCTCTCTATCTATTCTCCTCTACAAGAACATAATACTCACTAAGATGAAAATATTTCTGAACAACCATCCTGTAAGATACCACTCATAAGTAAACCACCCAGTGTAGAAAACCGGGGGGAAACTTCAACATCAAGGAACACCTCTTTCATCTATCTCCTGAAAAACTATAGATATAATGAGTAAACACACTAACACCAAAATTTACACTGTCCAGACACATGGATTGGGTAGTTTCTTCCACATTTTCAAGATAATATCTTATTTGGTGGAAATAGTCTTCCCCACATGATTTTAATGGAATCCACATTAATGCATCCTGATTAGAGGGCAAGTTCTTCCCTCCCTAAAGTTTGGATATTTTACTCAAAATAGATTTTGGAGAAACAAATTATCATACAGTATTCAATGTCTTACATTTATTTATAAGAAATGCATATACCAAATACCAAATCAAATATCAGAACAGCTCTGGGTACTGGGAACACATTAGTGACTCATGTTCCCTGGTACTCTCCTTGATCCCACCTTGCCGCCATAACACATGATCCAAGGGAATGGTCCGTCCACAAATCACATTATCCTTATGATCCACTATTATCACTAATCACTCCACAAAGGTCACATCTTCCTCGATATCCAACTCTCCTTAGTCAAGGAAGTGGGACTCATCGTGTAAAATCCAACGGAGCTAAGAGACATAGAAGACATTGTGGGTTCTTTCCAACTACAGTGGTAACTCCATCTAATATGCCACCTCGCTGACTCATCTAAACCCCTCAAAGGTCTGATGAACCTTGGAGATTCCTGACTCCCCCATACTAAACCTCCACTATAATCATTGAGGAGAGACCTTCAATAACACACGGTCCCTAACCTCAATCGTCAAGGTTCTCCTCCTATGATCGACATATGACTTCTACTGTTATGGAGCTACTTTCATTCTTTCACGCATAAGCTGAACCTTGTCTGTCATGCTCTCCACCACATCTCGGCCAAGAACACATACCCGCGCAAACTCTATTCAATACACAGGTGAACAACATGGTCTTCAATACAAGAATTCATATGTTTCCAGGACAATGGTTGAGTGATAACTATTATTGTAAGAATACTCCCTCATGGAAATGTGTCATACACATGATCCTACAAAGTTGAATACAAACGCTCACAACATTTCCACTAATATATGGTTGGTCTTCTTTGTCTTCCCCTCCATTTGAGTGTAGAAATCAGTTCTAATGAATAACTGGGTTCCTACATAATGTTGTAATCTAATACAGACTCATGAGTTAAAGCATATATCTATATCTGAAATGATGAATCATGGGATTCTGTACAGCCGTAACACATAACCCACGTACCTAAGTTCTAATGCATCCATTTTTCTCCACTCTTTAACCACTAATAATTGAGCCAATTTCATTAATGGGTACATAAATACCCACATGTAATCATATCCTCCCTCAACCATTCATTTTCCATGGATGAAATCCATTAAGAAGTCATCCTGGTTCTACACGATAACATTGACTGGAAGGAACAAACCGCCAGGAAAATGGTGTTCATCTTTTACATGCTAACACATGAGGCACATTTCCTCAAAATCCACCACATAATTCTTCATACTAGGTGACTAAAACTGACCTCTCAAGAAATTTTACATCTTGAAGACTCCTCGATATACTGCTAGGGGTGAGTTATGGATATCACCAAAAGACTCTTCACGCATTTCCACTAGGGGAAATTTCTTCCCACAGAACGAAATCCAACTCTAACTATTATATGATCATCCCTCTAGTGCATCACCCTACCTAAAATGGTCATGAATCACATCAGTCCCCGAGTCTCCCCACCAAGACTACACCACATGCTGAACTAATGAATACTACACTGTCATCTGAAACAGATATCCCCTACCATCCTCTACTCTCAAGCACGTACAGAAATCATCCAATCCTTTATCGCCTTCCAAGCATTTACAGAGCCCGAAACTACATCACTCTATGATTTCCTTATCAAGTTATAGACCACCACATTCCCCTTCCTAGAGGTTCTTTATATTTTGATATTTTAGCCCTGAATAATCTCTATCCACCTCCACTGTCAGAAATTAAGGTCTCGCTGAGAGAATATATACTCTAATATTTTGTGATCTGTGAAGACCATAATGTTTTTCTCGATGAGTTAATGCCTCTACATCTTCAGTGCCAAAAAACCACTTCATGTTCAAGGTCATTGGTGGAATAGTTACATTCATGAGGATGTAACAACCTAGACCTATAAGAGATCCCCCCCCCCCCCGCTGCTGCATCATCACACACCTCATGCATAGACTCGAAGCATCAAAAAACACATCAAACTTTACCCCTTTCTCTACGAACCTATGTAATGGGGTACTAAATAGATTCCCTTTTAGGAAATTGTTAGATTTCTAACACGGCTCACCGCTTAAGAAATACTATTCTTTATTGGTTATAAGTGTTAATGAAGCTGCATCTCGAGGGAATCCATGTGAGAAATTATGGTATAAACTTATCAAAACTAGGAAACTATGAACCTCTACCACATAATTGGGTTCTTAACAAGAAACCACTTCTTCAAAATTTGATGGGTCCACTTCTATTTCCATCTAAAATATAAGGCCCCAGCCTTAAACCTTACTTAATCTTGAGTTATTACAATATTACACATTGAGGATCTTTTCGGGTTTAGAGTTTTAGAGAATTAGATCATAAAACTTGCATTACATTCCACATATAAACAAAGTGGTTACAGAAAGATAGTATTCTTCATTCCCATTAATGGAAACACATTTAAAATAAAACATGGATTATTTCTTGACACATCCTTGACTCTATCATCTTATCATGTACCTTTCCCTTGACCTGTGAAAAACATTTCAAAAACTTGGGATGAGCATAAAAACTCAGTATGGGTTATAAAAAAAACATGGAAAGGAAACATGAGTTCATATATACCTAAGAATGAAATCATACTTTACCCATAAAACATAGGCACTTTAACATACCTCATAAAATCATGAATAAATCATAGAAATCATAAGACATAAAGGTAACTTGAGGCATTCATAACATTCTTACGTAGGGAGTAACCCTCTTGGTTACATTTGGAATACCCATCACAGTATATTCCCTAAAATCTCTTCGTAGAAACCTTAACGTTTCACTCCTTCACGTTACCCAATGCATTGGAGAGCTATAACGGGCTCACCCGCCCTTAGTTTATCACGGAACCACCCGTCTTCATAATAATTCCCAAGAACCATAACATAATCATATCACATAAAACATGCATAAAGGAAACATAAAATTTCCACATTTCAATCACGAGATATCAATACAACACATTGATATAAAAACATTATGAAAACCATTTTCAATACCAAAATAAAAGAAAAGTAAAATATGGTATTTATCTTTCTTTTAAAAAGAAGGTATGGCTTGTAGAGGAAGCCGAAACTCAAATAACGGTCACGACGGCGGAGAAGTCGTTGTCGCAGCATACGTACGACAAAAACATTCCCTTTTGTTGTTTGGTAAACGCTTCGTATAAAAAAGATTCCTTTTGAATAAACGTAAAAGTCAAAGGGGTTTATACACCGTATAAAAGAAAGTTGTGTATAAAATAAAATATGCCTCAATGAAAGGAGATTGTGACGAAGTCACATACCTCGTATCCGACTTGACCCGACCGTTCTTTAATCTCCTGAATAATAAACTTGAGTTAATATCTACTTTCTTATGAATCTTTTTCAAGTTCATTATTCCTTTTATACCATGTTATGAACATCATGTAATCAGTTAAGTTAATAATGTTCATTTTGTCAGTATTTGGTTCTTAAGTCAAAAATAGACTTCTTACACTTACATGTTGTTAATTTGGTAAAAGGTACATTATATCCAGAATGATATTAGTGATTTGGATAACATATATATCATATATATTCATCATATACATGTATTTATAATATTACATCACATTTAGAGGTAGGAAATGAAATGCACCGTTCATGGAGACGGTAAGCCGTACGTACGCATGAACGCTACTTCCATTTATATTTCATATTTTCTGGAATGGAATCATAATTATATAAGAGTATATTATAATTCCAGTATAATAAAATATATAATATCATTAACTTTATCCTTTACACATCCCACATATGGTCTTAACGAATCAAATCACTTTCAGGGGCGGTAGTCCGCACTTCCTAAAATGAAGATATCATGTTTACCCATAATGGAAACCATAAAGGTATGCCAAAAATGAAAAAAAGAAGCTTAAGGAAAACATAAACATATTATATATCATATATAAAAATAGTGACATCATAATGGCCACCTTTGAAGCTGTTAAATGAGTATTGAACAATCATCGTTTCGGGAGGCAGAATTTCGCCATCCACGGAAACCGTATGTTCTTTAACCATTTGATGTAGTTGTGTGAGATTTTAGCTCAAATAAATCTTATAACAACATCCTAGTATATTGAAGATACTGGTGTTGTTACAAAATAAGTAAATAAAAAGAGTTTAGGGGGTTGGAGAAGCAAAATAAAACAAATGAACATGAGAGAATGAATTACCTTTAAAAGTGTAACTCCTTTTGATTTGAGTATAAAGGATTCCTTTGAAAGGATTCTTCCCAAAGGGAATCGTCTAGGATGAGGAGAGGGATGTGTAGAGAGTAAATGGGCAGGGTTTGGCCGAGCCAAAGGCTTGAGGAGTGTGTGAAATGAGGTAGAGGTGGGGGCCTTTTATAAGAGGAGAGGAGGGGCACTTTTGGAAAGTAAAGAAATATTACGTTATTTGAAAATGTGTTTCGGTTTTAAAAGGTCCCACATTGATATAATTCGTGGATAAGGTGATAAGGGTTCGAAATCCACTCATCCAATTGGTTTTTTCCATGTGTAGTTCATAGATTTTACATTTTCTTTCCATTTTTTTTAAATCGTCAAATAATGATGTCATCGCTGCATCATTATTATGTCATAAATAATTTAATTTATTTAATTTCTAAAAATCATAAAAAAAATTAATATGATGTAGGAAATCTTTTTATCTTTCCAATGACTATTTATAATAAAAAATCTGATCTTTATAACCCCATGTAAAAATTGTTTTCGTGAAACATCTCTTGTTTGTGTCATTTTTACTTTAACATTTAATAAAAAGTTATTTATGTCATTTCCAAACCAAAGTGTCTCCATGGGGTCCCCAAGTTGACCCATGGCTTTTCTTGGTCGTCCATGACACAACCAATAAGGTTGGGACATGTGTCTAGGTCATTTACTATTATTAAAGCATTATTTATACCTTAAACTACACTAATTACCACTAATCGCGATTAAGAACTTAATAAGTTACTATTCACCAAAAAATTATTATAATCTCATTGAACCACATTTTACTTCTTAATGACAACCACGTATGTTGGATTTTCAAAATTCAATACACATTAGTGGTAAACTTTCATTTAACTGAAAAATCAGTTTGCTTGATTACCACTTAGTCGTTTCACTATTAATCAAAAATTGAAGTTTTTCAGAAAATTACCAAAAATTCATCCTAAGCTATATTTGATATTCCGAATTCAAAAATGAATTCTATTTTACAAAATTCAAATCATATAAGTCACATTAATTAATTTAATAATTAATTCCCGCTGCCAGAGCAAATAGCGTGTTTTTACAAAATAATAAGTATCAAAAGATTGACACCCGTTTAAGTCTAATTTCAAAGTGAAATTGATTCCAATGACCACCATTGGATAAAATGGTAAAAATATATTCTAATTTCAATTCAAAACCAATTCAAAACATAATCTAATCATATAAATAAATTAGATTGAAAAGCAGTTTTAATGTAAAATGCAGTATTTTTCACTATTCATTAAAAAAATGAACATTGTCAGAAAATACCAAAAATTCACACAAGGTAAATTTTGATCTCCCAATCATAAAGGATAAGTTTATTTTGACAAACATAGATTATAAAATTTTCGAAATATAGATTCAAAAATGGTTTGCCATCAAAAGGCAGTAAAACAATCTTTTAAGTATATTAGTGTATTCCATGCATAAGATTGTATTTATTTTCATTTTAAGCCTCTATAACACTATCTTAATCATTAATAGACATAGATAAAAATATATATTATTCATTACTTACTTGGGATGTTACATAAAATAGCACATTTCCGAGGAATTTCACTTATCGTGTCCCGAATATGGACTATGAAAACTTCCCAAGGAGCAGGTGGTGTCAGAGGACCTCAAAAATTGTCCTTAGATGATCGTCATGATACTCCTCTGATATTTAGTACAACTGTATATCTTAAATGTAAATGACCACAAACCGGTGTATATACTCATGGAAAACAATGTTCCCGATCCCCATGAACACAATTGGGGCATTCGTAACTCTCAACAGCTAGACCAAAAACTCAATGTTCAGATATAAGTACAGGCAAGCCGTGTTTGGGATATCACCCTCCATCACACTCATCTGGTGTTATCCAGATCATAGGTTTATCAAAGAGAACAAACATTCAACCTTCATCTTGTCCAAGAAGTCATTGATCATCAATATGGGGTAACAGTTCTTGATCGTTACATGATTTAGTCTCCAGTAGTCTATACACAACCTAAGACAAAAATCTACCTTCATTGCAAACAGGACTAGAGCACCCCATAGCGCCACACATGTTTGGATAAAACCCTTCCTCACCAGGTCATCAACCTGAACCCAAAACACCCACAACTCAAATGGCTCCATCTGATAGGGTTCCATCAATATCGTATGGGCATCAGGTTGGAAGTCTATCCTGAAATCAACATCACTTAAGCGGGGTCAAGTGACATATTCTTCAGGGAAGAAATCCAGGAACTCCCTAAAATCCCCAGAACTTCCACAATATCTAAGACTGCTGATTCCACATACTTATTGACTAATAAGGAATTATGGGGCTCCATATGCATGTTTCCCTCCGAAAAACATCAGTCGCCAATGAAAGCCACATGCTTTCCGCCCATGTATGAGATCACGACCCTTCTCCAGAAGAAGTAGAAAAATTAATGCATGTAAATCAACTAGTTGATGCCTAGGATGAATTTGTGTGGCTGCATTTGATGTTGTAGAAGATCCCCCTTGGATTGATGTGGCCCTCACATCAGTCTCCATCCTTGAAAACCATTAAACAAGAAAGTCTAACCTCTAACTGGCGTACTCAATGCCAGGGTCCAACAAAGTCTCTCTATATCTTGAACCAAAGAATGGGATAGAGTGGGTACATCCAATCAGTGTGAAGCTCCTAAATCAAATATGTCACATTCATGAGTACTAAATAAACTGATCATCTGTGAACAATATCTGGCCTTGCTGGAACTACTACTTTTGCGGCGTGTAACTTCCCATTCCCAACTCCTCTTTCGCTCTTCTGTTGGCTACCTCCCCGATCATAACCCAGTCATCGCCTCTGAGGAGCGCCCTGAGGTCCGCCTCCTCCATCACCATCTTCCCTAGGTGGAGTAGGAGCTCCATTTCCCTACTGCTACAAGGTCTCGGTTGGAAACTACTACTATTGAGGTCAGCATTGACCCTGCCCACCCACACTGTACTATTGTTGGATTGGACACTTATTCCAAATATTCCCATGACTACCACAGAAAATGATTCTCAATCCCTGGCCCATGGGATAAATTAGAGGACCAGGTGAATGGAACTAGAACTGCTAGGGCCAACTCCTTGCTAGCTGAAACCTGGAAGGCCCAGATGTCAGATTCATGCTTCTGATGGCCTTAACCATTGACAAACTCGGCTGGAACCCACTCCCAACACACCTTACAACATGTGAAAATTCTGAACTACATCACACTTCTTCTAAACCTCTATGTACATCAGCATAGTGAAGGGAGTAACAACATATTGAAGGAAGTTCAGAGTGCCTTCTCCATGTGTCTTGCCCTAGTCTCCTCATCTAGAAAGAGATTGGGAGAAAAATGAACGAGATCTCTGAACTTGATCCCAAATTCTTTTAATGATATACTCCCATAATGAAGGCAATGTAGCTTCTACCTTTTTTTGACCTTCATCATTGAAGAATATATTCCTCCCAAAACTCCTTCTGAAACTCAATTCACAAAACCTTAGTCTACTTCGTGTCTCTGATGTAATGATTCCACCACTAACATGTCACTCCTCGCTTCTGGATCACATATCGATGATCTAAGTACTCATTTGGGTCCTCGATCAAGTTGAGAGTGATCACCAGATCCTCAACCATGTTCCTCATATCCTTGTCCGAGAAACTACCATAATAATTTTGTAGAATCTACCACTTGAAGGAAACAAGGGTCATATACCCCTGGTCATCCATCTCATCTTGATCGGCCCTCTGCTAATCAACCATATCAATCTTTTCGTCCCCGACTACTCATACCACACGTGGACATCATCTGGGTGCCATAGATAATAGAGAATCATATAAGAACTCCTAATCCTAGGTAGTGTGGGAATTTTAATTTTAATTTCATTTCATCATTTTATTTATTTTAATTCCCAAAACACCCAAGTTACATAAGATCACAAGTAATTATGATGAATTTATATTGCCTAGTGACTGTACACTACAATCGGTGTTGCCTCACTTGGTTGTTCAGTAGATCTAGAGTCCTTGCATCAGATCACGGTGGGGGGGGGATCTCTTGTACTTGCTTGACTTCCCTGGCCAATTTCACACACCAACACTACCTAACATTGCTCCCCAACCATTGCATGCAATCCCCATTATACCTAACACCAAACTTTATCATATATCCCAACTGTCACCTCTAATAACATTTTGTCTTGACTCGCCTACTCCAGGATGAGTGAAGGGATGAAAAAGTGCCCTGCCCTTCCTTTCTTATGGTAATGGAGAGATAATAACCTACAAGTCCCGCCTTTAGTAGGCCTCAAAGTGATGAATATTGGTAAGGGTATATAATATCACACACTGAAAGGAATTTACCTTTTTATAAAAAAAATTGAGAGATAATATTGTAAATCCCAGCAACTCCATGGGAAAAATATAAATGTTAATCTAGAAATCCCTTCCAAAATAAATGTTCAAAAGTAAAACTGATACAAGGTATTGAAAAACTACCAAATAATGTACCAAAGTAAAAAACTAAAAAACCCATTTTTATCCTAATCCCTGAGATAATAAGTTTCAACATGGTCCTCAATTCCCCCCTTAAAACAAGAAAACTATTTTATTTTCATATGGTGAGCATACATGTATACATAGTAGGGAAAATAAATTTACTCATGCACTAGTTTGGGAACATAATAATGCCCTATTGAGAAAACAATATAACCAGATGAACCTACCGAGGTAATACTAACCGGCCTAATCTCACCAAGTCATAGTCTCCCATGTAAAACAAATCTAGTAAAGATATAATATAAGCATGTCGACATTTGGGTACCCCACACACCACTTTCCCACCGGTTAACTCCATATTCTTAATGATCTGACGTGTTGACTCTATCATTACTTCCACACATAGTCCCACTGCCACAACATACCCACACCCACCCATGCCTCAAATCGCAGAAATCCATGCCTGCATACACCTGGGCCATAAAAACCACTTCCATACCTAAAGAGACCAGGGAATTATCCTGAAGATACTTGAGAAAACATACCTATCATGCAAACTCCTGAGCCCCAAGTTCATAACAAACACTTACCCATAGAATCTTTGAATATGGTAACCCTCAAGACATTAATGTGTGCACGGATAAGCCTGAACTTCTTGCTTTGGAATAGGTTTCAAGGAATAAAATCAATAACCAAACATCCATCCTCCAGCCAAGATTTTGGGAAAGACACCCTCCCCCTTGAAATAGTGGAGTTCGACACATAATGCTCAACAAGGGCGTGGTGCATATAGAAAAAAAAGAAAATATGATATATATATATATATATATAAGTAAGTAATCAAACACTCATCCCCATCTTATGAGTTTCACACTGAAAACACAACCATCCCACACTAGCACCGCTTTTGTTAATACTCATACATGAAAAACCACATAACATCCAATACCAAAACATAGACCATCCCCCTTTTTGTTAAATTACCATTTTATTCATTACCAGTACTCACTAATTTTTTTTCCTAAACTATGGGGAATAATACAACCCTAACCATTCCAAGAAACCAAAAAAACCAAACAGAAATCCCAATGCACAATAGCACAACACAACTACACAAAACTAGACTTGCATTCCCACTACACGTCCACTAGTGCAGAAAACGTTTTTTACGTCGGTTATTTTTTATTATTTACGTCGGTTTTTAGGCGACGTTAATACGGACGACGTTATAAATAACGTTTTTTACGTCGGTTATTTAAAACCGACGTAATATCCCTAACATCACGGTGGTTATCACGTCGGTTCATATAATAACCGACGTGATAAATATGCGCGTGGGGATTTATCACGTCGGTTATTCCCTAAACCGACGTGATAAAACGCCTGGGATATCGTTTATCACGTCGGTTATGTCATAACCGACGTGATAAACCCTTCCCCTGGCCTTTTATAACGTCGGTTATTTAGGAAACCGACGTGCTAAAAAGGCCTGGGAAACGTTTTAGCACGTCGGTTATCCAATAACTGACGTGGTAAATCGATTCCCAGGCCTTTTAGCACGTCGGTTATATTAAGAACCGATGTGATAAAATCCCCGGGAACGGTTTATCACGTCGGTTCTAGAAAAACCCGACGTGATAAACCCCTCCCGATTTATTTACCACGTCGGTTATAAAATAACCGACGTGAAAGAAATTTTTTTTTTAAAATAATTGCACTGCTCTCACCAAAAAGCAACCAGAAACCAAACAAAAATAACCATGCCAGCCCTCCCCCAAGCCCCAACTGAACCCCACCCTCATCTATACCCACCTAACAACCTGGCCAGCCCTCCCCCACCACATTGGAGCCCCACCACAACCCTTGGACACCCCCCACCCCTTGGACAGCCCCCCCACCCTCATTTACACCCCCACGACCCCTAGTACAGCCGCAAACACCCATTGGACACCCCCCCCCCCCATTTACACCCAACCGGCCCCTTGGACAGAACTCCCAGACACCTTGGACACCCCCCACCCCTTGGACACCCCCCCCCCCCACCCCTTCGACAGCCCCCCCACCCTCATTTACACCCCCCGAACACTAGGACAGCCCCAAACACCCCTTGGACACCCCTCCCATATCCCTTGGACACCCCCCCTACCCCTTGGACACCCCCCACCCCTTGGACAGCCCCCCACCCCCTGGACACCCCCCCGACCCCTTGGAAACCCCCCCTACCCCTTGGAAACCCCCCCATCCCCTTGGACAGCCCCAAACACCCCTTGGACACCCCTCCTATATCCCTTGGACACCCCCCCCCCCCACCACTTGGACACCCCCCACCCCTTGGACAGCCCCCCCCCCCCACCCTCATTTACACCCAACCGACTCCTTGGACAGCCCCAAACACACCTTGGACACCCCTCCCATATCCCTTGGACACCCCCCACCCCTTGGACACCCCCCACCCTCATTTACACCCCCCCCCCGACCCCTAGGACAGCCCCAAACACACCTTGGACACCCCTCCCATATCCCTTGGACACCCCCCAAACACCCACCCACCCCCTTGGAACCTCTCCCCCCATACCAAAATCCAGACCAGAAAAACCATCAACAGTAGACCAAAACAAGAAGTAGAGAAAAATTAAACATTCACTTATATAACATTCAAAACTTACACTGTCAACTTCAAAAAAAACTAAATCCAACCTAAACGACTACGAAATACACAATTACATTGACAATATTCAAAATTACATTTTACATTACAAACAACTAAAAGTCAATCAAACCTGTAAAATAATTTGACCACTCCACTTGTAAGTGTTTGATATCTTCAGCAGTAAAGGGTTGAGGGTCATCAAAAAGCTACAAAGGAAAAGGATAGTAGTCAATGTGTATAATGAATAAATCAAATTGAAATATTATGAGAAAGAGGAAATCTTACCAGGTCAAAACTCAGAACTGTCCCAGTTGTTATTATTTCATACATAAATCTTAACATGTAATATCCGCATTCGATGATGCCTTGTTGCTCATGACATTTCTGTATGAATGAGTGTAAATTCAATATATTATTTTTATGTAATAAATCAAAATGTACAAATTATAAATGGATATTTACCTTCGCATGTACATATTTGATCTTGTAATTCCTTTTCTTTGCGCTTTTTCGAAAGTGGACCCATGCCCTGTTAGAAAATAATACGAATAGGGTAAATTTAAAATTCATTATAATATATAAAACTATTGTGAAATTGAAACTTACATTTCCAATATATTCTTAAAACTTTCTCGCACATCATCATGGAGAGAGCATATCCAATAAAGTGTTTTCTCCCTAGGGCAAAAAACCCCTAACATCCAATGATCCCTGAGAAATGGAAATTTAAGAAAAGGAAATTTAACGTTAGTGGTTTTTTATGTTAAAAGATAATTAACTCTTTGAGAGGGATGTGTTTCATACCTCTCACAAAAAGGCATCATCCAACACTGTGTGATTACATTCTTTTCAAATCTATCAGCAATATAAAGCATTCTTTGTTCCTCATCCAATGCACATGCTTCAGGGGAAATCAATTGTGGGTCCACGAATCCATATACATCTGTCAGCTCATTCCTCTCACAAATTTTATACATATACCTAATACAAAGCAGACATAAGTATACATTTTTAATAAATATAACGGAAGGAAAAAGTGTTAAGACTTACATGATAAAAATTTGCACCACGTTGATGCCCAACTTATCTCCAGTGACAAACTCCATGATATCAGTTTTCATAATCCCCACACATAGTTCACGTCCACAGACATGAGCTTCCATTGTAAAGTCATAATGATCCGCCAACAAATTTGAATATCTTGACAATTTGTCAAGACTGCTAGTATCTGCATCTGATGTCATAGCTATCTGTCTTTGTTGTTGTCTATACAGTATTTCTTTACCTTTGAAGTATTCCTGTAAAAATAAATTGAAAAATATATTAGTTTTCAAATGATAAAACATTAATAAAAATATAAAATAAAAGATATAACATCCATACCTCTATGGTAATGAGTCGAAGAAGTCTGGATGGCCAAAGTAAAAAATGGCCGATACTATGTCCAACTGTCGTCACCTCATCTGTAGGTAATGGTATCCGAGCTGATCTATCTATAATATCCTGTACAGTGACCCTCTGATTCTCTACCTCTAACTGTTGATGATGAACTGTATCTCCTATACAATATACCATCCCATATGCAACTATATGATGTTGAGGATCATCAACATAAAACTCACAATAAGTAGGTAGCTGCGGCGGAGGAGGAGGATCAAAAATGGGGTCCGCAGGCTGAGGTGGGGGAGTGGGAGCTACTGGGAGAGGTGGAGTGGGAGCTGCACCCTGAAATTGTCTTTGCAAGTCTGCAAACATTAACTGCACCGATGCTCTAATCTTGTCCTCCATTGTCGCATTAATATTATGGACTTCAGCCTCCAAGGATTCTATTTTTTTTTATAAACTCCCTCAACGTTAGAAGTTGAGGAACGTGGAAACACTTTTCTTACCGATACACCTGCCGGATATCCTCTTACACGGCCAGGATGTTCGGGCTTTCCCAATGCCACAGATAAAATATCTTCCCTCCCAGATGGTGTAAATGTCCCCTGTGAACTCTGCTCCTCAAGAGAGTCCTGTAATAATTAATTAAACATTTCTATAATGATTGGAAATATATGACGAAAATAGTAAACTTAAATAAATAAAATAGATATCTAACAATCCTCTCAACTACGAGTCTCGATTCTTCCGAAAGATATTGTCCTTTTTTGCCCTTCCGAGCTCTTTTCCATTTCTCATGTCTAGATGGAGGGGATGGAGGGGCCACCTCTCCAGAGCTTGAAGACTCAGCTCTTAGTTGTTGAAATTTTTCTGCCATCATTTGTTCTTCCAATAATGCATACCCTCCCCGAGATAAACTATGAGGGTATACATTTTTAGATTGGATCTCTTCATGAGCTTTCCTTGTTTGCTGTAAATTAAGAATAAGTAATCATTAACAAAACAATAATAAGATCATTTATATAAGAAAGCTTATAAAAGTTTACATTGCCCTTACCAAAAATGAATCTTTTCTTCTACTTTCAAAAAATTCTCTCCATGTGTCTTCATCTATAAAAGGATATATACGACATGGATTCTCACGACTCCTATGACCATAAATGAAATCAGATGAGAGGGTTGATTTGAAATCCCTCCATCTCCTAGCAGCCAACGATAAGCATTTCTTCCTGACTCCTCCAGTGTCAGGAATATCAAATGTCATCTGATAAAAAAGAGGTTAAAAATATTATATATACTAGAAACATTTAAAGAACAGTCAAACAATAGCAAAAGATCTTACCAAAATGGTCTCCCACAGCTGAGAAATTATCGCCTTATCCACACTTCTCCAATCATCATAGAGAATGCTTACTTTGCTCTTAGCCTGAGTTGCTACAAAACCCTTAAAATCTTTAGCATTTGGACCTCTAGGAAGATCATCATCATCAAACTCCACGACTATCCTCTCCTCCTTCGTACGGGCAAGTGATAATTTTGGTAAACGTGTGCACCCACGCTTACCAACCTTTGAACTCTTTTTCGTAATAGGAGCATGTGAATGTTCCTCCCCAGATGTATGACCAATATGCTCATCTCCAGAATCATGTGGCTGATCAACTGATTGATCTGTCATTTTCCTTCAAATCAAAAAAACAAACATTAGTTCACAAATAGAAAAGTGTACTAAATTACATAATAGTAAACATTGGTAATATGGTAAGCATGTTAAACAATGATAAACATGGTAAACACAGGAAAAAGGTTGCCAAGGAGTTGGCCCAAGAAAGCTGAAAAGTGGACTCACTGATGCCACCGGCCGGCTGCTGGCTCACCACCGGCCGGTCGGTGGACCAGACAGAGAGCCTTCCTCTCTGTCTCAACCACCGGCCGGCCGCTGGCTCCTCACCGGACGACTGCTGGTGATCCAGACAGAGAGGAAGGCTCTCTGTCTGGTCCACCGGGCGGCCGGTGGTGATCCAGCGGCCGGCCGGTGGACCAGACAGAGAGCCTTCCTCTCTGTCTGAACCACCGGCCGGCCGCTGGCTCAACACCGGCCGGCCGCTGGTGATCCAGACAGAGAGGAAGGCTCTGTCTGGTCCACCGGCCGGCTGGTGGTGAGCCAGCGGCCGGCCGGTGGTTCAGACAGAGGAAAGCTGTCTGGACCCCCGGCCAACCGGTGATCCACCACCGGCCAGCCGGTGCGCCCAGGACTTCTCCTCTTTACGGTTTTTATTGTTTTATCGTTTTGGTTTGATACATATTTTAATAAGTAAAAAATCTACAGTATCTAACATTATATGAAAAAACTAAATGTAAACAAGAAATAAACTTGTGTTACCTGTAATTTTAGGAATGTACAGTTGGATTGTTTTCCCAAATTCCTTCGTCGTGATCGTTCCTTATGGCACAAACCATGTCTTCAACATACTCATCATTATGTTCTGTTAATCTTTCCATGGAAGTAGGGATCTCACATAAATCAGCATCTTCATCAAATTCATCCTCACCAACATATTGGTTTTTCCCTTGTAAAACAACAGCCCACTGCATATCTGATTGATCTACTACATAGAAAATTTGTTTGGCATGTGTTGCCATTATAAAAGAATCAGTTGTGTCTTCCAATCTATTCAGATTAACAAGTGTCATTCCAAATTCATCGTGTCTGACACTGTTGTTACCGATAAACCATTTACAGTTAAAAACGGGAACTTTAATTTTAAAGTAATCAGCCTCCCATATGTCTTCAATCACTCCATAATATGCACTTGTTGCCGAAATTGGGTTTCTGTCCTTAGCACTCGAAAAATGCATTGCTTCTGCAAACACCATTACACCACTATTCTGAACTGCACTTCTGTTGTCCTGAGCTTTCGTATGAAATGTATAGCCATTAATGTCATAAGCGGACCATGTTATCACATTTAAAGATGGACCACCCACTATCCATTTTACTGTCTCTGATACATCTGATCTACCAAGCAAGGTCTTTTTAAACCATGGCAAAAAAGTTTTGTTGTGCTCATTCAAAATCCACATTTCTTTCTTCTTTGGATTACATTGTTTCAACTCATTAATATGCAATGTGATATACGGTTGAACATCAGCTATGTTATTCAAGATGTATGATTCTAACTTCTTCATATGTTCAGCTGACAGTGATTTGACTTTCAAGCCACGAATCCCCTTTCCCTCATTATTAACCCGTTCATGGCGAGATGGAGGCAAACCTATGTGTTGCGCCGTAGCCAAGTAGCTCGTACAAAACTCTGCTACCTCCTCAGAAATATACTTTTCAATAATGGAGGCTTCAGGTCGATATGGATTTTTAACATATCCCTTTAATATTTTCATATACCTTTCAAAAGGATACATCCAACGAAGATATACAGGTCCACAAAGCCTTATTTCTCGAACCAGATGAATCAGTAAATGCACCATCATATCAAAAAAAGTTGGAGGAAAATACATTTCCAAATGACAAAGTATAAAAATTGCATCCTTTTCCAAAATGTTCAAAGCATTCACATCAATCGCCTTGTTGCAAATTGAATTGAAAAAATAATACAACCTCATTATAGTCTTTCTGACACGGATGGGCAATATTCCACGCAGTGCAACTGGTACAATTTGTTGCATCATGACATGACAATCATGTGATTTCATACCTATCAACTTCAAGTCTTTCAGTGAGACAAAATTTTTTACATTTGAAGAATAACCTTGAGGCACATTGATATCATGAAGACACTGACAGAAGCTACTTTTCTCCCTCTTCGATAATGTATGACAAGCCGGGGGAAGAAATGTTCGTCTTCCTTTAGGAGTGGGAGCTAACTCCAAACGTATTCCCATTGACAGTAGGTCTAACCTTGCATTCAACCCATCTTTTGTCTTTCCTTTAATATCTAGAAATGTTCCGATCAAAGAATCACAGATATTCTTCTCCACGTGCATGACATCAATATTATGTTTGACTTCATGATACCTCCAATATGGTAGCTCAAAAAATATTGACCTTTTCTTCCAAATATGTTTATCATTACCAGATTTCTGTGTCTTTCCCAATGTCACATCAAGGTTTTTCACCCTCTCAAAATACAATTCTAGGGATAAAGGTTGAGGAGAAGTATCAAATTCTTGTGAGCCATTGAATGCCTTTTTTAGTCTTCTATAAGGGTGATCCATAGGCAAAAACTTTCGATGACCCATGTACACTGTTTTCCTCCCATGATGCAATTGACAATATGACGTCTGTTGTTCGCAAATTGGACATGCTTTATGCCCTTTAACACTGTATCCAGACAAATTTCCATATGCTGGGAAGTCATTTATAGTGAATAGAAGCACTACATGCAGTTGAAAATATTCCATTTTATAAGAATCATACACCCTAATACCATCAGCCCATAACAGTTTCAAATCATCAATCAGCGGTGACAAGTATACATCAATATCATTGCCGGGTTGCTTTGGACCAGAGATCATGATACTCAACATGACATATTTGCGCTTCATACAAACTTCAGGAGAGAAGTTGTAAATTACCAATAAAACAGGCCATGAACTATGTGTGCTACTGAGGGTTCGGTATGGATTCATTCCATCTGTGCACAAGCCTAGTCTCAGATTTCTAATTTCATTTCCAAATGTAGGGTACTGGGCATCAATTTTCTTCCATTGTGGACAATCAGCTGGATGACGAATTTTTCCATCACATACCCGCTCATCAGCATGCCATCTTAACCTTTTTGCATCATGTGAATTAGCAAATAAACGTTTGAAACGAGGAATTATAGAAAGATACCAAAATACCTTTGAAGGGAGCTTTGTAATCTCTACATCAGCTTGTGATTTTTCTTTCACCTTATACCGTGATGTCCCACATTTAGGACACTCTTTCAGAAATTCATATTCCTTCCTATATATAATGCAGTCATTCGGACAGGCATGTATTTTCCTGTATCCCAATCCCATCGGGCATAATATTTTTTTGGCCTTATAATGTGAATCTGGAAGATCGTTATCTTTTGGAAGAATGTCTTTCATCAATTGTAGCAGCTCTGTAAAACTTCTGTCACTCCATCCATGTTTCGCCTTCAGGTTAATCAATCTTAACACCGCCGAAAAAACCGTAAAATCTGTACAACCAGGATATAATGGTTTTTCGGCATCACCATATAGACGTGAAACTCTCGGTTCTATCTCAATTTGTTCTGCTACAATATCGCGAATCATTTCTTCAATTCCATCGGAGTTACCATCTTGCGATTCATTATCATCAGTGACATTCTGTCCAGTTTCGCCATGCCAAATCCAAGGGTTGTAACTCGGATTGAAACCATGACAAATCAGATGATCTTTTATCTCTCTAATTTTCAACTTCTTCATATTCAGACATTTCAGGCATGGACAGAAAAAAATGTCACTACTTGGAACATTTCGTTTAGCAAATTCCAAAAAGGCATCAACACCTTCCTCATATTCATTGCTCATTCGATGTGCCGTAATCCAACTTCGACTCATTATTACCTATAACAAATAGCAAAAATATATATATTTTTTAGATAAGACAAATATATGTTTATATGAAAAAAATCATAATTTGAATATAACAATATTGAAATATAAAACAAATCGATGTGTAAACCCCCCTGGACACCCCCCGACCCCTCTGGACAGCCCCCCACCCCTCCTGGACACAACCCCCCACCCCTGACCTGCTTGGACACCCCCCTGGACACCCCCCAACCCTCTGGACAGCCCCCCCACCCTTCCTAAACACCACCCCCACCCCCTACCCCCTTGGACACCCCCCTGGACACCCCCCGACCCTCCTGGACACCACCCCCCACCCCCTACCCCCTTGGACACCCCCCTGGACATCCCCCAACCCTCTAGACAGCCCCCCCACCCACCTGGACAACCCCAAATACCCTCTGGAGAGGCCGCCACCCACCTGGACAGCCCCCCACACCCATCCACCCCCTTGGACACCCCCCTGGACACCCCACCGACCCCTCTGGACAGGCCGCCACCCCCTTGGACAGCCCCCCACACCCACCCATCCCCATGGACACCACCCTGGACACCCCCCGACCCCTCAGGACAGCCCCCGACCCCTCTAGAAAGCACCCCCACCCCTCCTGGACACAACCCCCCACCCCCGACCTGCTTGGACACCCCCCTGGACACCCCCCAACCCTCTGGACAGCCCCCCCACCCCTCCTAAACACCACCCCCACCCCCTACCCCCTTGGACACCCCCCTGGACACCCCCCGACCCTCCTGGACACCACCCCCCACCCCCTACCCCCTTGGACACCCCCCTGGACATCCCCCAACCCTCTGGACAGCCCCCCCACCCACCCGGACAACCCCAAATACCCTCTGGAGAGGCCGCCACCCACCTGGACAGCCCCCCACACCCATCCACCCCCTTGGACACCCCCCTGGACACCCCACCGACCCCTCTGGACAGGCCGCCACCCCCTTGGACAGCCCCCCACACCCACCCATCCCCTTGGACACCACCCTGGACACCCCCGACCCCTCTGGACAGCCCCCGACCCCTCTAGAAAGCACCCCCACCCCTCCTGGACACAACCCCCGACCTGCTTGGACACCCCCCTGGACACCCCCCAACCCTCTGGACAGCCCCCCACCCCTCCTAAACACCACCCCCACCCCCTACCCCCTTGGACACCCCCCTGGACACCCCCCGACCCTCCTGGACACCACCCCCCACCCCCTACCCCCTTGGACACCCCCCTGGACATCCCCTAACCCTCTGGACAGCCCCCCCACCAACCCGGACAACCCCAAATACCCTCTGGAGAGGCCGCCACCCACCTGGACAGCCCCCCACACCCATCCACCCCCTTGGACACCCCCCTGGACACCCCACCGACCCCTCTGGACAGGCCGCCACCCCCTTGGACAGCCCCCCACACCCACCCATCCCCTTGGACACCACCCTGGACACCCCCCGACCCCTCTGGACAGCCCCCGACCCCTCTAGAAAGCACCCCCACCCCTCCTGGACACAACCCCCCACCCCCGACCTGCTTGGACACCCCCTGGACACCCCCCAACCCTCTGGACAGCCCCCCACCCCTCCTAAACACCACCACCCACCCTTTACCCCCTTGGACACCCCCCTGGACACCCCCCAACACCCACCCACACCCTTGGACAGCCCCCCACACCCACCCACCCCCTTGTAAACCCCCCTGGACACCCCCGACCCCTCTGGACAGCCCCCTGTCCCTCCTGGACACCACCCCCCACCCCCTACCCCCTTGGACACCCCCCTGGACATCCCCCAACCCTCTGGACAGCCCCCCCACCCACCCGGACAACCCCAACTACCCTCTGGAGAGGCCGCCACCCACTTGGACAGCCCCCCACACCCATCCACCCCCTTGGACACCCCCCTGGACACCCCCCAACACCCACCCACACCCTTGGACAGCCCCCCACACCCACCCACCCCCTTGTAAACCCCCCTGGACACCCCCGACCCCTCTGGACAGCCCCCCGTCCCTCCTGGACACCACCCCCCACCCCCTACCCCCTTGGACACCCCCTGGACATCCCCCAACCCTCTGGACAGCCCCCCCACCCACCCGGACAACCCCAACTACCCTCTGGAGAGGCCGCCACCCACTTGGACAGCCCCCCACACCCATCCACCCCCTTGGACACCCCCCTGGACACCCCACCGACCCCTCTGGATAGGCCGCCACCCCCTTGGACAGCCCCCCACACCCACCCATCCCCTTGGACACCACCCTGGACACCCCCCGACCCCTCTGGACAGCCCCCGACCCCTCTAGAAAGCACCCCCACCCCTCCTGGACACAACCCCCCACCTCCGACCTGCTTGGACACCCCCCTGGACACCCCCCAACCCTCTGGACAGCCCCCCCCCCCACCCCTCCTAAACACCACCCCCCACCCCCTACCCCCTTGGACACCCCCCTGGACATCCCCCAACACCCACCCACACCCTTGGACAGCCCCCCACACCCACCCACCCCCTTGTAAACCCCCCTGGACACCCCCCGACCCCAAATCCATGCACCTATGCCATGGTTGTGTGTGAATAAAGTAGTAACAACTGTAAAAGGGCAACCCATCCAAATGGACACGCCCCAACCCTCTCGGGGATTTATAGAAAACGATGAAAAATTAGTGAAATCATAAAATTACTCAATATTGCAAGTCGAACAAATAGATCTAGGGATGATAAATAAGATTATGGTGCCAAAACGAGTTAAAAGGGTTCGCAATCGAAGAATCTTAGCTAGTTTCAACAAAAAAAATCACAACACATATATATTTACTATCCGCGAAAAAAAACGAACGATTGGGAGGATTACCTGAGTGCTGCGAGTTTAGATGATTGATCCGAGGAGATTAAATATGAGAAACAATGATCGCAAAACGAATCTAAACCAACGAAATGGACGAGCCGATTCGGGTTTACGCGCGAGAGAGACGAGTCGCGACTGTCGAAGGTAAACTCGCGAATGACAATCCACGGGTCTGGGTAAATTTTTAAATGAGTTATCACGTCGGTTATTCAATAACCGACGTGATAATTGTTTTAAAAACATTTATAACGTCGGTTATTTCAATAACCGACGTAAAAACCTTCCTCCGATTCATTTTTGACGTCGGTTATAAAATAACCGACGTTATAAAGGGCTCAAAATCCGCGTTTTTTTACGTCGGTTATTCCATAACCGACGTCAAAAACATCTGCGGATTCTTTTGTTTCGTCGGTTATTTCATAACCGACGTAAAAAAGCCTTCAAAAACCGCGTTTGTTACGTCGGTTATTCAATAACCGACGTCAAAGGGCCTTCGAAAACCGCGTTTTGTACGTCGGTTATAAAAATAACCGACGTAAAAAACGAAGCCGCGTGATTAATAACGTTGGTTATCAAAATAACCGACGTTAAATGTGTACCGAACACAGGTTTTTACGTCGGTTAAGAAATAACCGACGTAAAAAACCTCGTTTTACATATTTTGACGTCGGTTTTATATAACAGACGTAAAAAATGGTGACGTAAAAAACGTTTTCTGCACTAGTGGTCGTTATTCAACTCCACCCACTATCATCCTTAAAATTAATACTGACCATTACTTCTCTCACAACCTATCCCTGTAGCCCCACTTCCTAAAAAAACCCCAAACTAATCCTGCAAAAAAATGAGTCCACACCCACACTGCAGTCCCACAGCTCGATGTCCCTATGAAATCACAACACAACATAAAGGTATCTCAGCTAACTACAAGTTTGTCCTTTCAATATTCTATCAATTCCTCAGACTGAGATACCTACACACAAAAGATAGTCTCACTGACTTCAATTTTATCCATTATTTAATCAATCATTTCTTCATACCGAGATACCCACACCCCATATACCACCCCACATACATGGCCTACAAAACCAAATCCCGAACACACAACACATAACCATATCTATCAATCCATGGGAATTGAGGTTTAACCAACAGTGTCTCTTTAATTTCACTTAATTATAACAAGGGTGACTACACAACAAGTTTGATCCTGGTCCATCGATTTATTTAATCATGTGTACATGATTAACCATATTTCAAGTAATCTCTGTATATGTAAAAATTACAGAAAAATACCACCAATGAACAAGAATAGACCACCAACGGACATGATTTGTAGAATCCATACTACAACAATAGCAATAAGAGAATGGAATATATCAAAATATAGATAGGGGACCAAGATAAATCACACCATGAACGTTATTTTATTTATGCATGCCATCATTTGATCATAGAATTATCTTTCAAAGATTATTATTTAAGGAGTGTACCCAGCCATTCTTTGTAAGGACCCATTAAAATAACCACCCTTATTGGTGTAAAATTAAAAATAATTAGAAGAAAATCCCTTTGTGGATGATCGAGGATTGAAGTTCCTTCTTTCACCTAGAAAAAGGGATGGGGTGACTAACATGGAAAACTCCAAGGATGAGTGGGAAGGGATCTGGTACAGTTATACGACTCATCTTTAGAGGAAGCCTCTAGGAACACAAAGAGAAAATGAAAGGGAGAAGAAATTGAAGATCTCATCTTAAGAAGTGTCCATATAATAAAATTAGGGTTTCTATTTAGATGTAATTTAAAGTCAGATTATGGTTTGACCATGTAGCTTGGAAGTTTCAAATGTTGGAATTAATTAATATTTATCAATTCCCCTCATAAATAGTAGATATTGACTAGAGAATGGCTATGAGTTGATAGATTAAATATAAATAGAGAAAAACACATAATAATGGTGAAATTGGAAAAACCAGAAATAACTAGAAAAGATGAAATTGTGTCATTGATGGGTGAGTCACTGACGCTGATCCATTGACGGGTGAGCTAATGATGTGTCCTACCGATGCCATGACCTACTGACACTAACACCCTCAACTCACCAACGCCCTGACCTATGGACACTGACACCATTGGATCAATGAAAATCTAACCTACTGATTCCCTAACCTACAGACATGGATGCCATCGACTCACTAATGTAGGCACGCCTAACTCACTGATGCCAACACCCTTGACTAACCTATGTCGACGCTGTTTGACTTACCGATGGATTGAAATTTCGAGGCACTAACAATATGTTTCACTGATATGCCAATGCACTAACATGCCTACACGCTAGCATGCCAACACACTAATATGCTGATGGAAAACTGAAATTTTGGAAAACACTTGAAATGATCAAATGAGAGCCCATAGAACACCTCAACAGTAGATTTTCATAAAGCAGGTTCGTGCAGAAAATCTAGGTTTTAACATTAAATAAATGTAACATATTGTATAATTTTTTTCGTTTCCACCTATTAGAATAGTGGAAACATGGACCATTTGTACGGGTAGGATATTACCTCCATAATATGGAATATTTAGTTTTTTTTCTTATTTCATGGATAGTTATAACATTATGTCTAATGTATAAAATTAGAATTATTTTATGATTTAGAATTTGGATAGTATTGAAGAATGAACCCATTGGCCTTGTCCAACCTACAGAATATTTTTTATGATTATGAAGCAAAAATCCTAAAAAAACTAACATAAACTTAACTTATTATGTAAATAAATAAATCATGGTAAAAATGAAATAAAAGGATAATAATAATGGAATTAAAATGAAAAATTTTTATTAATAAAGTAAATTACAATGATATTTTTATTATTCCATAGTTAGTGATCATATTTTGATAGACATTATTTAATGTAAGGGATTTTTCTTTAAACCTTACTTTAAATGTTTTAAATTTTTTATTCAAATTTTAATCCACATCAATATTGATTGAAATGATTCAGGAATATTCATATTTAGACATTAAAGAGTACAATAATTCATTTCAAACTACCTTTTAATTAAATTATAAGGTTTATAAATGATACTTATATTCATTTCCCAAATGAGGAACTTTTTTTGACGGTGTGAAAGGATTAATTGTTAGAACATTAATGAAATGAATTTAATTTCCCACTATCCTGAATATTCATTTCATTAATTCTTCCTTTACATGCTTCCATGGTTATCTTAAAAAATAACAATTTCACAATATTTTTGGAATTATTAATATTTAATATTTTCAAATAAAATATTCATTTCTCTATATATTAAGATTAAAATAGAACATTATTTTCTTACGGGTTTATCAATAAATTTCTAGGGATTTATATTGATAATGTGTAAGCATAAAAAACCTATGATATGGTATATAATAAATATAGATTATGATGTCCAAGCATGATAAAAATTATATTATAGTTGATCCTAATGCAACCAAAATGATCAACGAGCCATTCATAAAACTCTAACTCATAAGGTAATATTACCATTTTTAAAAGGAATGATAGATGGCGCTAATTGGGGAGTTTTCTCATATCGATTTAACTCTTAACTACATTTTTTGAGAATTACTGAACCAGGGTTTTTAATATTATAATATAATATTTATATAAATTTTTTTATTTTATTTATATTTGTTTTAAAGGGATTAATTACGAAAAATGTTTGATTTACTTGTGGATATGATTTATTTTGTATTCTCAATGAATAATATAAAAATATAAAAATTTTATGGTGTTTAATGATTTTCTTTAGACTAATGGGTTTATTCCATTATATCCCATAATCATCTTTTCATTTCTCTTCTAAAATTTTGGAATGTTTTTCATAGGTCCTAAAGTTGAGTATGTACTGTTATGATGTCTATATTTGAATTAAAGTAATTGGATTGGAATAAAGCAATTGTGTCCTGAATAAAAAATGAGTGTAAACATAAGAATATATTTTGTGTGGAAAATAATGGTCACTACATGATATCCCTCATTGAGTATGGTAATTATATTCCTAATTCTATATAACTATAAACCCAAAAGGTCATGGGAATGTAATAAAATCCAAAACGTTATAATAAATCATTTAATTATGGGCGGATTTAGAAATGAGTCATTATAGACAAATAGAAATAATCACCTCCAAATCTTTCTAAAATTTCGAAATTCCTGATGTACATTGGAAATTTTATCCTTTTCCTGATGAACCTTATAACACCATTTTATAGATATACCTTCCATAAAACATGATATCACACCTAAAATTCAAAATCCATTATTCAGTTATCAGTATAGAATTTTCATATACATTTATCCACCATAGTATTCTTCTAAATAGTATTTTCATTCATCACTGTCTCTTCCATGAGATATGAGCCTACCAAATTCATTTCACCAACTTTATCACATCATAGTGGAGTACGACACCACTTTATATTTTATTATTAATATGGTTCTATTTGAATGATAGAATGGATGATATTATTGTATTTAAATTCAACCAATATAAATTTCTATACCAACATACCTTGAACATAAATTTAGAAAGACCTCAACATATCTAATAATGTATAAATAGTACCATTAGACTACCCATGAGTTTATGGATTATAGGTAGTGCTCAAATGTTGCTCAGTGTCAGGATCCTTTAGACAAATTTTCATGAATATTAATGTTAACTGTTGGTCACGATTAGATACAATCAAAATATGATCTTCATTATGTCATACAACATCATTAATATAGAGTGGTTTAAGTAAATCAATATATATATATTCCCTAATAGTGATGAAATGAATGGTGTTAATATTTGATTAATATTAACCCTTATAGAATCACTATTTTAATTATTTTATTGTAATCTAGTGAAAATCTCATAGTAATGTCACCCCATTTAACATAAGAAAATATTACATCTTTATTGATACTCATTTTTGAAAAAACGTCATATTCATTCATACTCCACACATCAGTCACCTTATAATACATCCCAGTGCGGTAGTGTTATTTGAAATCAGAAAAATTTAGATGTCTTATCCATCTATATTTTCTTAGGATATGCTATTTATATTTAAATATGTGTTATATCTTTTTTAATCAATATATATTTTTCCAACTTCACCATAAAGATGATGCCTCCATATCTTTAATGCAAAAATTATAGTTCGAAAATCAAGAATATGGGTTGGATAATTCTAATCAAGAATCACTAACGGCCTTAATACATATGATTCAATATGGTTTTTCCATATAAGGACACTTAAAAGTACCTTATTTAATTCATTATTATATATCGAATATACATCCCTTCCCCATGGAAATCCAATATCAATTCATTGACCAATATTATGTTTAATTATTAGAATCATTCATTATATTATTCTGATTATTTTAACCAAATAAATAATTATGTGTTGAATTGGTTAATCATTTTTCCAATCAAAATTTTTTTTGGAACAAATCACTGACAGTAACCTTATAGTCCAAAGAATCCATTTACCTCAGCTATATTCATTATCATTGTCCACTCTATCCATTTCATTCTATTTTAAGGGTCAAATAATAGTCCATCAATAGAGTCGACCTAGACAGTATAAGAATCATTCTAAATCTAGAATTCATAGTCACTAAATTTTACATATAACTTATTTTCTCTATGAATATTAATAATGATTCCCAAATGACTTTTATTCTCATAACATATTTTAGAATATACAAATACATCATAAAATAATGAAATGATGAAATTATCAAAATAGTACATAGATATTTTCTTTTTTATATGCATAAAAAATGAAAGAACATTAGTCAATCCAAAAGGAATAACATTAAATTAATTATATTCATAACACAAAAAACCATATATGGAATATATTCCTTATTTACTTGTAGTTTGTCGTACCCACACTAAATATAGATCTTTTAAAAACATTAAACTCCATGAATTTGATCAAATTAGTCATCAGTATAGGGATGATGATTCATGTTATTTATATCAATTTCATTGATTTACCTATAATTGATGGATATCCTCATAAATCAATTTTACCTTATAAAAAACAATTTGGGATACCCATGGTGGAACACAAAGGTGTATAAATCATTTCTCACACAACCATTTCTATTTTTTCTTCAATTCCACTAATTCAATTTTGTCTATCATATATAGAGTATTGTATATAGGGTTTTCATCATGTATGTTATCAATGAAAAACTAAATATCATGATATAGTATATTTATTGGTAGTAATTATAGAAACAAATTAATATACTCTATCACAATAGGTATGTCCTCTATTCTACTAAAACAATTCCCATTCGATGTCTTTGGCTTATCATTTTATTCGAGTATTACATTATGGGGAGATAAGTGATGGGAATCCAACATGATTTAGTTGATGTAGTCTTACCTCTAAAATTAATGGACTTAACATCAATATAATTAATTTTATTCTACTTCTCTTGTAAATAATTTTCACATTAAAATTTAAATTCCAATACTTATGTAGGATTATATTAAATTCAACCATTATCATGATCCTCAATTTTGGAAATAAGGTATGTCTATGTCTCATAAAGGTAAATAGATATTGTATCCTTATTTTAATAGGAAATTTACTAGTATTCATTATGAAAAACTAAATTCTTAAGGTGATATTCAAAAAGTCTAATTTTATTGGTAAACATGGAAGATATAAAATAGTGTGATGATACATAGTAAAATAAATCATTCACTAAATTTGAGGTTATGAAAAAAGTTCCTACCAACACATATTTAGGAACGTCAACGTCATCATTAGTGATTTTATAATATTTATTATCTTCTCATGGGCTTTTATATTATAAATTCCACTATGACTTGGGGTATTCATTCATATAATGCCAAACCTCTATACCGATAAATCACTAAACATTGCAAGGTTATTTATTTTCCTTAAAATCATGATATTGAGGACCATTATCCATACACTATATGAAAAATATCATTCCCATCAATAATGATACATGGTGTCTCTTTCAATATTTATTACAAATTGAAATTCCACCTTTCCCTTCATCACATTTTCATTATTTTCTTATAGTGATTATCTTCCTGTTTCTTTTCTTATTTTACCAGGAAAAAATAATTCATAGTGAATATTTTATCTATCATAATAGAAAAATATATTATATCCACATATAATAAAAAAATTTGAGAGATAAATTCCATTAAAAATATGTGATTTATCCCATAAAATATGTGATCACTCTTATTCGTGGACTATATACAAAAATTGTAGTATGTGTAACTAATCATCTTAAGTTATCTTTATATCCAACAAAAATTTCTCCTTCCTTTTTATCTATATTGATTAATTTCATCTATATATCATCTCTTTTCCAATATAATCAATGTTTTCTAAAAAAAGTATTCATTGAATGTATTTCACTCCTTACTATATATTTCCTCTAACAATATAATTTTCAGGATCAGTTACCACCATTGATAAATGGCTCCCTTATGATGATAAAATATGATGATAAATTTCCCACTTTTTGTACTTCCAAAAGTGGGAAATATTTTTTAAATGAATTTGATCCATTAACTATATAATAATGGATTTGTATCCCCATTGAATTATGGAGCTTACTATCACATTATGTGGTACAATATTGTGATAATATGTTATAGATTAGAATGATTCTCTATATGGGGTAGATTATTTATTAGGTTATCCATAAACTACAACAATATAGGTATAATTTATTTATCTCTAGTTCTAACTTCATTATCTTATTTAGCTTGTAAATCCCTACATAAAATACAAGCACTGATATGATTTTAATTTATTCTTCTATGTTACATTGCTAAATAATGAAATGTACTAAATTATCTCAAAAAATTAGAATTTAAAATAAATTTGTATAACTCTAAATATCATGTGACATATAATATATAATTAAAATAGATGGATAGTTATTCTCAAATTCATAAGATTATTTTTTTATATAATATATCAATATTATAATAATATTTTCAAATATTTGATTATGGTTCATAAAGAGAATGAGAATCAACTAAATCGTGTCCCCTAAGAATATTAATCCAGGTCTTCAGTCTTAGGCCCTTTATTTTTACACCTAAAAGAATTATTAATATGGTCTGAAACATAATACAAATATATAATTTGTTAATATTAATTAATATAATCATAATTTTTTATATTTTTGAATATCATCATATCATAAAAATATTTTCAAATAATCTATAATGGTTCATAAGGAGAATGTTAATCAACCAAATCATATCCTCAAGGATTTTTTATCCCAGTGTTCAGTCTGAAGACAACAAATCATTGATGCATTCCCACATTAGTTCACGAAATTAATTATAACAATATACAAAAAGGACAGTTACATATCAGGGAAGTAATATACCATGTTTAGAAAGATAAGATGAGGTAATAGTATCAGAATGACTACCTTAGTTAGGAATTCCATGTTCCGATGGAATATATTCTTTTCATGTATCCTAACATAAATATCATGAGAATCAATTATACATTAATCATAATAAGAAAAGATAATAATGTAAATTCATTGAAGGAAAGTGATTTTTTTACGGAGGGGTCGAAGAATCTCTTAAATATAGTGACCAAAAGAAAATAGATTGACCTTTCTTGATTTCCATCACACATATATATTTACACCATCCAAAACAACCATCTCAAATATTAGTAAATGTGATCCCTTATATTTAAAAAAAAGAAATAAACATAATAAGGTAGCTTGAAAGTAACCATACATGTAATAAAAACAGTGGAAAACTACAAAATAAACTCTTCTAACCACCAATATTAGAAAAAATACACTAAAAAGTAACCTAAAATGATCTTTGAGAAGTAATCATAATGATATTGTCTATAATGTACCTGACATGTAACATTATGCTATACCAGATCATAATTGTACTTAGAATATACAAAATATAGATTGAAAAGAACGTCTCATATGATATTATCTATTTTTGTGGATCTATGAAATTAAAACATTTCCATTATCGAATTGATTATATAGGACAACCCTTATTTGTCTGATGCAAGACCCAACATGATCCATTTTAACATTAGGCAACTAACATCATTGGCATCTTGTTGTGTACCCAACCAAATTCTAGATTTATTAGAATCTAGCACTATATCTAGATCATTTTTGTAAATAAAAATAAAAATACCAATAAATACCCAAAATAGAAAGATAAATTATTTTAGAAAAAATTATTAAGTGTTTCTACAGAATGACAAGAAAATGTATGAATTTCATTCAATCAAGAAGTAGATTCACAAAAAGTAGACCACTATTTCACCAAGAACCCCACCTCATATTGGTCTAGAGAAACGTCTATCAGATATTATTCCCCCTATAATGGTACCCTTCATATTTTAATCAAGGTAAGATAGTTATTGTAGATGAAATGTGGAAAAAATGAATCTGTGTGATATCCATTTCATTCAGCTTCCACAATAGGTTTCAAAAAATTGTGATTAAACAACATGTATACAAAAAATTACATGTTCATACCCATGAACACATTTCTTGTCCAAGTATCATCACTACTCATAAAATCAACTATAGATAAATAAGAATAAATCAATTTAGTTCCATTTAAATATTCTTCTATATATAAAAGTATATTAAAATAGATAATTTAAATACCATGAGAATTGAGTAGAATATGAAAATAGGATAAAAATTAGGGAAATGAGAAATACCTCATCGAGTTATAGATCTGTGTCTTATATTGGTGATAACATGAATCTCATCTAAAGAACTGGAAAACAAATTAACATCTCATTCGTGTTTAGATTATTAAATCCTCATATATATCCCAAGGGTGATATATATATGATCCATTGAAAATATGTGGTCCAACAATCCACCTCATAAATGTTTGGGTCCCAAAACCATCTTAGATAAAATATTTGTGAGAATCCTCAAACCCCAAAATAAGAACCAAGGCTTCCAAGAAGTAAACCTCTATGATTATAGTGATATACCTCATTTTAAACACCAATCCTCCTCAATTATGCCTCTCTACTAAATTCTCTCTATGAAGTAATGATTAATCTCTCTCTAAATGAATACCATCTTCTATCCAATAAATAAAATCCTAACCTCATTAAATCAACTATTACTTATCATATAAATAACCTACTAATTGTATAACCCTAGTGATTACATACAAATCACACCATTAAAGGATAATCTTTGATCATAGGTTGTTTAAGTCAGTTTAAAAAAAGAAATACCCACATAAAAACCATCCAAAGAAGATTTTTAATCATTAATGATCTCCCCAATAAGTCAAACAACTAAATCTAAATGAAATATTCATAAATTTGAGTCGATACACCTAGCCCAAACCGAATTCCCTAAAACTAATTTCTGAAACCCTTGTTTGAATATATAAAAATAAAACTTTTATATCCAATATATCTAAAATATGGATTCACTACATTATTCAGATGTTTTATAGGCCACTAATAATGATTGATTTTATGAATTCGTCCCACGGTAATATGCATGTCAGGATTTTATCCAATGAATCACTTGTTATAGAAAATAAAAAATCATATCATAATGAAAATTTAATATTTATATCATTTTTTAATTCATATTAATTAATGAATTATTAGTTGACTATACAAAACATAACATTTTAAAAACATTAAATGAATAAAATATAAATTTCAGGCAGAACATATAATTTTTATTTGGCCATGAGAAATTATAATATATTACAACATGTAATTTTTTCATATTAAATAAAAAAACATTTCGATTCTTAAATACATGTAATAGTTTATATTTACATTATTGGATTATGACAGTTAAAAAAATTGAAAAAAAAAATCATATTTTTAATTTGAATTATAGGGGAATTGGAATAAATGTAATGAATGTAATAAAAAATTGAAAATAATTTTAGATGATGAGATATAAAAATAAGTACATAGAAATAATGGATGAATAATGTATTATGGATATATTTTATTAAATTTGAAACATACTGTTTAACAAATAATTTTTTTGGAATTTAAATCTAATCATTAAAATTTTTTATATTTTATTTCTATACATATTAACATATTATTGTATTAATAATCATTATCATTCAACGTGGATAATGATTGAATTTATAGAAAGATATGTGATTAAGAAACAAATATATTAAACCAAACCACTATTTTGAAAAAAAAAATTGTTCTATAATTTTAAAATCAAATAAAAATATTTTTGATAAATATATATAATTATGCACAATTTAACTCCAAGTGTAATGAAATGTATTTTTGAAAATATTAAATAAACACATGATATTTTTTAAATAAAATCAAAATTATATTTAAAATTTGAATTTTTGAATTGCATGTATTTTTATATATTGTAATCAAAACAATGGAACTCAAATTCATTTATTCACCTAGATGACACTATTGAATAGTAAAGATAAAAAACCTTAAATAATATTTAATATAACATATGAATCCAAAATCCACCAGTCACTACTACTCACTTAATATCCAGGTGATATAGAAATTATTTTTTCAGTTATTTGGAATCATTTAATTTCCATTAAAATAATGAGTTTTGAAGAAACTGCAGAAAAAGATGATAGCTAGTGAATATACTTGAACAATGACAAGTAAATGAAAAAAATAGAACCTGGTAGTATACAAAAAATAATAAAAATATATAAAACATGATAAAGTCATATTAGTATCTAAATATAAATCAAACTAAAGAACATCATCATCCCTAGAAAATAGAATTACTAAAGTTGAAGCTTGAAAAAATATTTCCTAAAGAATATTTGAAATGCGAATATTGGGATCACGATCAATATCTTTTTCAATCATAGACATCATTTTTTCACTGATTTTATTTTAATCATACACACTTATATCTCATATTCTGTATTAATTAAAATCAATTACATTATTATCATAAATCTATCCATATATATTTTTAGCGAGCCCTATATTAACCATATAGGTATTATTGAACATAGATTCATATCCATTAATTAAATTTGTTTTACCCCTTGAGGTGATCTTGATCCCACCGTATTCTTTAATGGAATTTTATTATCTATTTTCATTTCCAAAGTAATTACCTTCACAAATAAAAATCTCTAATAATGCCACATTCTGAGTGAACATATAATTTTTAAGGGAGAGTATTCATTCCTATCTATTCTGGTATAAACCTTTGGGAATCCAAAAGAATAAGTTATACCCTTTCTATCTTTAGTTTTAAATTAGTGAAGATAATTTACTTATTCTATATATAGCATTGAATCCCTTTCAGCGTTAATATTATCATTAAAAGCCTCCTCGATTCATTTAAAATCCTCATCCCTCACATTAGATTCCTTCCAATCTTGATGTTACATAATTTAATAGGGTCTTATATGGTAATTAACATTATTATTACCCTTTTCAATTAATATGTATTTCCATTTAGTTGCAGGATTCTTAGGAGACATCCTCACATTCTCAAAATATTAGTATTTTTCCCTATGACCAAATAAAAAGAAACATAAACAATAAAATATAATATATTCATAACAAATTTTAAGTTAAAAACGAAAAAGAAAAATTAAATTCAAAATATTACATGTTAATTCCAGGGTGATATAAACCTCAACTAATATCATTGATATTGAGGTAATAAGTAATTTCAATGTAGATGAATCCATTTTAATAGGTTGGCCCATTATTTCATAGATATAGAATAAGGAAGAAGTATTGAAGTGATGAATAAGAAGTCCTTCTAGACCAAAATCTATTATAATCATCTAACAAATAAAAATAAATCATGACATAAAGGGAACTAAGAAACGATAGTTCAAATAAAAAACCAATTGCTTACATATATTTCTAATGAATTTAAGTGAAGGTAGACACTGAGAAAACATACCCATCTATGAATGATTGAAATCCAATACTACGGAACCGATATCATTACTTAAAATTGAGATTTCAATGGAACCCTTATGTTGAAATGGATTTGGAGAAATTCAATAACATTAATCTATAGAACATCGAAGATTTTTATAAGATATAACATCTGCAAACAATCTATTGCTTCGTCATCAATAAATGATATTGATTACAATGTTGAAGATGGTCTAATCCTGCACAAATCAAAAAAAATCAATTTCAAAATATCAGGGACTAAATTTAATTAAATATATAATTTATATATTAAATTTCACAAAATACTAATAAAATTTTCTGACATTAAATATACCTTTAGTAAAAAATCAATTATAAAAAAAATATTAAGTTATCGATTGTTATGATATTATATTTTCAATTTAAATAAATAATTTCAAATTTATTATGATTATATTTAATTATATTTATTAATAATAAATATAAAAATAAAATTATCTTGTACGTTGAGAATGTTGAATGTATATGTGAATATATAAAATATTATGTTAATTTATGTTAATTTATCAAAACAAGTATTTAAATATTTATTAAAATTATATCATTGTAAAATATACATGTTTTTGGGTATTTTTGGAAAATTTAAATTTTGAATCAATTAATTAGATACTTGTAATAAAATACTATGAAATGGATATTGAATTTGGTTGTGAAAATATTGTCATAAATAGGGAAAAAATTTCCTCATTTGTATTTTCTAAAATATTTTTTGACATTAAATAAATTACTGTAATAGTTTTTGTTGATGAAAAAAGATTTCATAACTATAATAATTATTAATATATTCATGTTTTACTAATAAAAATTTGTTTATAGTATGATGAAGAAATAGATTTATTTGTAGATAAAATATTTTATGTAATTGAATGATCTGTATAAACACATATAACTGCTGGTAAAAAAAGGTTTTGGTACATAAAAGTAATACCAATATATCATAATATATGTTGGAATTTATCACTTTTAACTAAAAAATGTACTCTCTATCAATAAATTTATTTTAGTAAAAATTAATATTTTCACAATTATAGATTCTAAGGAGCTTGATTTATGTCATCTTTATGATCTATGTCATTGTTGAAATCATCTATCATGTTTTTAATTGCATTATATACATAAACGTAGCATAATTATGTCTCAATTAAATCTTATTCTATTGGATATTGTTTTTCATCAGTAAATTTCACAATTTTCTCCCACTATTCAACATTACGATTACAATTATTTATCTTACCAATATAAGGATCGTATATTTTAAAAAATTGTTCATTCCCTTTATTCTTATTTTCAAATTATTTTATCCATTTCCTAATATTTTCTTGGGTATTATATTTATTCAAATAAATCTTCACGTTTAGTTTTTAACATATGTTTCATATAATATTATTTTACTTTTTCTTCACAATTTATTGAAGTTTGAATATTCCAACAAATTATATCCATGAAAATTTGAAATTTATCAAGAACCTTCTCATCAAAATAGGAAAATTATGAGATTTATTAATCTAATTCATTTTATAAGTTATTTTTATGTTTATCATTGTGAAAAAAATTCTTATTTTGATTAGATTTTATTCCATCATATATCGATTTATAAAATATCATTCTCTAAGGTAATTAATATTGATAATCTTCCATGTAAATTATTATTTTCATCTTTTGATAATTAATCACAAAATTTCTAATTACACCACAATTAAAACAATTTAGTTAGAGTTTACCCTTTTGAATGAATTTACCTATTATTTATTAATTTAGATAATATTCATAATTATATTATATTTATCATTTTCTTCCTCATCAATAGAATCTATTGAATTATTATATTCATTATTATTGGTTTTGAATATGATCATGGATTCAAAATCAATTTTATTCCTGATATTCTCAAATAATGTTTAATCCTTTCTCATATTATAATAAAACGGATTTTATAAAACTCATTTAGATTTAATCCTTCCATGTATTAAATTTTATAAATTTTAGGATTATACCCATCTATAAACTTCATCATCAACTTTTTAAAAATGGATGATTCTTCAATTAACTATAGTCACTGGTTTTTCCAAAGCAACAATTAAATCTGGAAAATTAATCATTAATCATTTCTTCTTATATTATTTTCCCATCATAAAATATACATCTCATAATCTATATATTATAATAGCCCATAAAACAGACTCCTGAATGTGGTGTTAAAAAATAATCATTACAGTTTTGCCTGTGATTCCCATAAACGTAACCCAATTTGAAACATCTAAAACATAAAAGTTCTATCCAAATATTGGATGAATTTCACACTGAATAAACTTATAGATTAATTGTTTGTTAGAATTAGTAAAAACTATTACTTGTCATATAAAAAAACAACTAGATCATGAAAATCAATATTATCCCCATACATTTCCTCACATATAGCACCATTATTAGACATACTCTACTTAAACCCCTTATTCATAACCTGTGGAAAGGAAATATAAGAAACAATTGTGAGATAATATGTTTATAAAGGGTAAAATAGATATATAGATGATTATATAAGAATAATATGTTTTTAGGCACATAATAACATGAACAAATAATATAAAAATCTACCCTACAAATCATAGATCACAATCATGAGATTTGGAATAAATAATGGTAGTTCATAAGATATTAATCATGAAGGAATCAAAGAATATGAGAGAATAACATTATAATAAATCCAAAAATTGACGAATACACATAATCATATAAAAATATTTACATAGTAGTAATTAATAATTTCCAAGACATTCACATTTAATTGGGTTCACTCTCTAAATGATCATTGTAGTCATGGTTCACATCCAATACTATCTAGGTAGACAGGGTTCCTTTCTGAACTAGGTTCACTCCACATTTCAATCATATCTATCACATGAGATATAAATCATTTCCCAATACATTAGGGAGAGGTATAGGCCTCAACCATCACATAATGATAACTATACCTATGTGTTCCACATGATCATAAATCATTCATCATATCAAAAACCATGAAAATAAATTTGTTTCATAAAAAATTCATCTTTTTACCATACACATATAAAATATAGAAAAATAATGATGGTATCCTTAGTGAACATCCTTAGTAAGGTTTATATAACATTAAATGATGTCATAATAAATGGAAAATTCTTTTAAAATATCACATGGAATAATTCATGACGAAAATAACATTTCAAATTTGAAATCACATTTCTTTAAAACAATATTGGACACCAATAAAAGAAAGGAACTATATTTGAAAATAAAAATGTAAAATTAAAATTTATGATTTAAATCATTGATGTTTCTTGATAGTAAAAAAATTACCCTTATTTCATATATGTTGAAAAAACATTCCTCCATATTTTTGTCTGAAAATTCAAAAAGAACCTCATTTGGAAAATGAAAAAATATATTTTTTTTAAATTGTTTTATAAAAAGTAAAACATTTGTAAAAATGGTTTTAAACAATTCTTGTAGAGTAGTAAAATACTTTTGGGAACTTTTTTTATAAATCATGAACATGGAATATAAATATTTTACAGTGGAGACTTAGACGCAATCCATCCTAAAAAATTATGAGATTGTGAATTAAACTATTACAGTTTTGGTATCATTTAAATAATAATCTTCATAAAATGAAGAATATAATTTGGATATTTATATACCATAATATATGAATCCTAAAAGTCATTAATGTTCATTATAGACACCATGAAAAAAGAATATGTAGTGTATAAGGCAAGTGTCCCCTAGAAATAAAAGTGAGAGAATAATCTCTTACCTCATGTTTTGCTTTTAAACATTCATGTTCAGTACTTCTGTATAATAAATATGGATTTAATATAGATTTATTACATAACCATGAACATATATGTCAAACCATTTATGATTTTATTTATAACATATTAACACTAATTTATTACTATTTTTTTTTAAATCCGTGTTCTGGATGAAAACAACATTATGTTAAAAGCATGTTCTATATGGTACTCTTAGTTCTTATACATTGATCATTGAAATAATATTTGTAGAATGTTAATAATGGTATAAAAATATTATATATTCATTATATACATACTTATAATCATTCATGAATGAAATAAATTGACAAATGATTGACACTGTTCATAGAGACAGTAGGCCATACGTACACATGAACACTGTATCCATTTTTCGAATGATGGAAATAAATAAAGGAAAATTGTAATTAAGCATAATAGAAAAATTATTATTTTATATATATCATATAAAAATATAAAAACCATCTTATTTCCAATCAATAAAATATTCAGGAGAAAAATGAATTGTATGGCTAGGTGGAGATGGAAATTCATGTATACACATGAGAGATAATTACACTTATTTTTTGATGGGAAAGTGAGTATATAATGACTTTTTCATAATAATAATAAAATTTAATCATATTAAGGACAAATAATTTATTATTTTATGATAAATATGAATGAATTACAGTTGAAGAAGATGATTATAAAATAAAGTGATTGTTTTAAAGCGATTAACTCCTCTTGGAAACGAATCCTTTAAATCTCTTCTTAAGGAATATATAGTTGGTGTATTTAGAATAAAAAAACATCTCGAAAGAGTTTAAAAAATTTTAGAGGATATTTTGGTAGATTATTTTAAATCTATAAGGCTCAAATAAGTGTAAACATGTGAATGAGGAATTTCCCTTTTATAATTGAGGTGAAATGAATTTTTAGAAAATGTCAAAAGATTAAATTGTAATAAATTAAATTTTAAGGAAAATGGATCCAATTTCCAAGGTATTATATGATATTGTGGGATAGGGTTATAATCCCATCGACCAATATGTTTTAGATATGTTTTGGAGTTATTTTAAACTTTATCATTTTGATTAACCCTTTGTTATTTTATCTACAATAACAAACTTCTCAATTTTAAAAGCATTACATTTTTACATATAAAATAAAAAATGGACAAAAATGGAAAATTTATTACATTTTTTACCATATCATAATATATTTTTATTATTGAATGATTTTAATGATTTTTAAAAATTTCTAAAAAAAATATTATTTTGATATAATATTATTATTACCAATTTTGAAACTATTCATATATTTTAACTTTAAATATATCATGAAAAAGGAAATTTGAATATAATGCTTTAAACCTCACTAATATATAATATCGATCAATAAAATTATTGTTCACATTAAAACATTCAAACTATTTAACTATTAATAGTTTTAAAATAATATATTATATTTGTTTATTAAGTTGATATATAATGCATTAGTGTTTCATAAGTAATTAAGGCCATTATATAATTAATTTAAATTAATAATATTCTGTAATCATTAAAAAAAATTATAAATAACAAAATGGACTCTTATGTTCTTTAATATCCTAATTTTGTCTGTATGTTGTCACATAAGAGATTTTAGAAATAAAGAGAGAGAAATTTTGAAACTCTCTTTGACTCATTCAAATTATTTCACTTTTAAAAATTTTCAAATCAATTATTATATTTTTTATTAATTACAGAACTAATGCATCGGTGTTACATAATTAATTATTTCCATTATATAATTATTTAAAATAAAGAATAAATTTCTATCATTTAAATAATTTTATTATGATCAAAATAAACTCTTGTAATATTTCATATTATATTTTTTTCCTTATGTGGTCATATAAGAGATATTAAAGAAAATAGAGTGACATTTTTTATCATTATTTTCATTAAAAAATATAATTCATTTTCATGGCCAAATTACCATCAAATAAATCAATAAAAAAAGTAGGTTTTAATTGTAGAATTAAATTCCCCAATTAATATTTTGATTGAATAATTATAGTGTTATCACTTATTTTTAATTTAAATTAACCTAATTTATCCCTTATTGAGGTGATAAATTTTACCATAGTTACAATTAATATTGAAAAAACATAAAGGGATATATGTACTAAATTTGGAACTACTAGTTTAAATTATGGAATCTATTAATCAAAATTCGAAACACATAAGTGGAATAATATTATTTTCATATAAACTGGTAAACCTGAACAAAATAGTTTGTCAGAAAACCACACTTTTAAAATGTAAAATGTTTTTAGAATAAATTAATGTATAAAATTGTGTTCAAAAATCAAAGTTGAATTATTTTAAATTAAAATTATCAAATTAAATTTTAATAATAATTTTAAATAGAATTTTACATTGTATATACTTTCAAATGAAAATACTTCTTTCAAAAAAAATTTGAATTTTTCAGTATTATGTAAAAAATCAGTCATTCCAAAACATTTTTGAAAAATACAACATAAGATAATTTTTACATGATGAATTCAAAAATGAAGTCTATTTTATAAAACATATAAAAAATAAGTATAATATTCTCTTATAAAAAAAGAAAACCCATTATTGATGAGAACATATTTTTTTGAAGAATAAAACAACTTTATTTAGAATTAATGTTCTTATTTAAAAAGAATTAAGGAATAAATTATAAATAAGTCTGATTAGTATAAAATTCATAGTATCATTATGATTATTCAATCCAATATATTTAATTTTTGAAACCCCAAAATTTGATGGCATATATCATCTTAAATAAATTCAATTCATTCAATAGATTATTTTAAAAAACATATTTTATATAGTATAAATCATATTCAATCACATGTAGAATGAAAAAAAGTAATAAATGATGAATTTTTTAAATTATAGTCTTTTTCATGAAATTTTGGAATATATACCAATGAAACTATAATACAGCCATTGGAATAGTAATATGGCCCATATTAATAGTAATTTGGCCAATAGAATAGTAAACTCACCCATAAAAGAATAAATAAAATTTAAGAATCATATAAAAGAAAATAAGATATAAATATTTCATAGTAAAAGTAAATAAATACTTTGAAAATGATAAATTAAGTGTTTTTATTTTTATAAAATAGAATTTTTTATTTATGATTTTATAATTAATATAATAATTTAAAAGAAAAACTATTTTCATAAAAAAGATTCATAAAATAATATCATATTATCTTATTATTAACAGAAATTTTTTGAATACATTTTAAATATTTTTAAGTGTTATAAAATCAGTTATAAATTTTAAATTAGAATTTTTGTGGAAAATTATGAGTTTAATTAAAATGTAAAAAAAATTATAATTATTTTCCTAAAATTGATTTCATTTATAAATTTTAAATGTCGAAAAATTGATGAGTTTAATTTTTGTGGTTTTTCAAAAATAAATGAATTGATTTGTGAATACAAAAATACGGTAATTTATGGTATAAGCTAAATATGTGAATTACTGAGTCCTAGATGATGTATAGATTATTTAATACAATAATATCCAAATTACTTTAATTTAATAAATATATTTACTCATAATTCAAAATTAATTCATATTATTGATCCAAAATAATAAACGAATGAATAAAATAAGGATAAAACACCTCTCTCTTCAACTGTAAATACCACATATTCTCCTCACACCTCTTAAGACTTAAAGATTGTACAATTCTTTCCAAAAACACTTAAAATTATCTTCACCAAATATAAGAGCCTTTTTTATCCCCATAAAGACCAATTCCAAACTCTTTGAGGAGGCTCTCATGGAGAAAAAATGAAGAGGTAAAATCCAATTTCATTTTCATTTATTTTCTTTTCTATTTCATTTATTTTCTTATACTTACTTCACCTCCTATATCAACACATGCATGATAATACAATTATATTATATATACTAAAATTATATGTTGTTAATGGAAGATTCATTAGTAATCCCTTTCTCCTCTCTCTTTTATTATAAAAATGAAAACATCGTTTGTGTTGTGTCAATTTTATGCCATTAAGGATGATGTATTTTCATTTTCCGTTAAAACCATCATGTTTGAGAAAAAAACATTATTAAGGTTAAATAATATTGTACTATACTTATTTTAATTAATATATTTTCCATTAAAATTATATATGAATATTAATAATTAATTAAACGAAACTAGTTCGTGATAATAGAAAATTCAACAAAATAAACCATTATTAATCATTTACTTTTAAGATAATGAATAATACAAATATCTATAAAAATGATATATTTGACAATTTAATATTAATTATGTTCATTAATATCATTTAATTTCAATTATTTATAATTAATCCCATTTTTACAAGAACTTCCATACATGTATACAAGCGAACCAATAATGAAAATTTTGGAAATGTACACTAAAAATGATAAAAATAAATCTTATATATTATCAAAAAGGTTTGAAATGAATATAATATAATAATAATAATTCAAATAAATTCTTAATAATTTGTGAATAAAATAAGTAATGAATCTAACTTCATTATCCACGACATTATGTTCTATTGAAAAACCATTTCAAACATAAGGTAAGGGATTCTCCCCAAAAATCCATTTTTTCCATTGTGTTACTCATCAACTCTCTTTATAAAAATTTAATTCTTATTTATTTTTATATAATTAATTTAAATTATCTTTATATGTTCCAAATTAATCTATCCTGATCATTTCATCCTTCTTTTATGGTCAAATATATGTTTTAAAATGATTCACTTCTCAATTATTCTCAAAAAGTAACCCAATTAAAGGGAACATCCCATTTTCTTACATATATATAAGTACAGTCCATATTATTTTTTAATCCACCTTTATTTTTTTCAAATATAACATCTTATAATTAAAATTATATTTTTTCATTTATATTTTTATTTTAACAATAATTAATATTCCAGCATTAGATATTCTTTTATATTTTTTCTTTAATCGTACTAAAGAGACTTTCTTATGAAGTTTCTTAAAATATATTTCTACATATTGTCACTTTATTGGGAAATAATTTCTAATTATATAAGGATATTTGAAACTATGAATGTCTATATGTGATTTAAATCCATTCTTTCATGGAAACCATTATGATATTCCATTTGAACACTTATTTGTTATGTGTCGTGTATGTATATGTCTTGTTTGCTTATGATTATCATTCATTAAATATCCATAATGCTTGTACCATGGATATGATTATTATATAAATAAAATACCATTTCTAAATAACATTTTTATTAAATTGAATCTTTGTATGATGAATTATTTGGACTTTCACTGATCAGTGTTGCTGAGTTACAGATAGACCCTAATGCATCGATAGGTCTCAAGAGACAAAACAGTTGGTGAAAAACACTTCAAGTTTGATTCCAAATAGAATCAGATGGGTTTTTACACACATGATAAAAATATCGGGATGGTACAATGGTTCATGTTATAAATACATGATATAAAATAAATACGCATTTTCATCATTCAGTATTCATTTATTACTTTCCATAAGGTTTTCATTATAAAAGAAATTTGGATTCATTTTTATTATTAGCGTACATATTGCATGTGTTTTTTTAGATTTTTTACCATAACATATTGTTTATGACTTTTTGACATTGATTTATTTATTATTGTCTTATATAACACATACTGAAAATTTTAGCCCAACCCTTTAATTTTTTTCATTCCCTATATTGAAAATGATATCATTGAATAAGAAAGAAAAAGAATTATATTTTATGTTTTTATGTTATATGTGTAATGGAAAATATTATAAGGTTACCTTGTATTTATATAGTTCATAAATACCACTAAATTGATCAATCCTTGGTGATGTGAACACTTTTTTATTTTCCATTGTAATAAAATGACCACACATTATAGGCTACTAAGGTCTGAGATATTATTGTCATTATCAGAGAATGTTTAGTAGAAGCCCTGAAAACATGATGTTAAATAAACATTAGAATTATAATAAATCATTTAATAGAATTTTTTTTTCAATACACATGATCACTACTAGAAAAACATTTTAACTTACAATATCTATACACACAATTTTTCTAAATTATGGGTATATATTTTTTGTCCATGCTAATACTAGTGGTTTAAAAAAAACCATTGAAATAGGATGGTATACACCAACATATTCTTTAAAAAAGGATATTATACGGCTGAAAATATGGAGGCATGCTCAGTCACCTCCCCCCTCCTCATTCTCTCTCTTATATATTCGAACACTAACTCCTCCCTCACGGGTCCTCATTTCTCCCTCCTATCAACTGATTTTGGAAACCTCCCTCTACATCTCCACCAAATTTGGAATCCCCCTACCTTCCATATTTATTTTCGTCCTCCTATATTCTACATAATAGAATTTGGCATCTCCTAGGGATTTTATTCCTCTATTTGTGGAAAATGTTTTTAGGATTTTTACAAGTAATATTTCCTTGTATAATGTTATTTATATTTTTGTCTTCCAATATTTCCATGGGTGTGAGTCTAATTTATAAATATACTTTTAGTGACATGTATATTTGTACATATTTTTTAGATATTGTATAATTTAATTTTTTTTGTTTTAGTTTTTAATATTTTTAAATCGTTAAACCATAGTGGGGAATGATTTTCCGTTTTAGTTTATGTATTTACAGGAAATGTTTTTTTACAAAGGTTCATTATTTCATGGTTTTTAAATCAATTTGGTCATGTTATTGGATTTTTTTTATTTTATTTGTTGTTTTATGAAAATATATTGTTTAATATGGTATTATGTTTCATTAATTATTAATTTATATTAAGAAATTTTGTTAAATTATCAAAAGTGTCTAACTAGTCACTATAGGTGTTGATACATAGGAAATTTAAAATAATGTTAAATATCATCAGTATTTGTGTAAGAAGTTTTCGAGCATACAAATATAAACCTAAATCAAATCATCAACCTATATTCAAATCCTAATCCCTAACCTATATAAAAATTCCTAAAATCCTAACAATGTAAACCATGTAACATAAATAAAAAACTACTAAATTTATTCATTAAAATATGAAATAAACTGAACCCAAAAACACTATCATGAATCCTTAATACCTAAGCCTCTATACTTTAATACCTAAAATCCATCCTTAAAGAAATAAATAAATCCAATACATAATCAGAAACCAATAAACTCTATCATAAACACCAAATATCCTTAACTATAACACCACTTCCCTAACAATAAAAATAAACATATAAGAAACCTACACATGTAACATTAAAACTAGACCTACAATCCACGCCAAATTATTTTCCATAACCTGATCCCTAAAAATTAACCCTAACGAACATCCTAAACCCAAATCACCTACTCCCCTAGATCATATAACATAACCAATATCAATAAAGAAAAACCTATCTTCCACCACTTAGTTTTATCCTTATCCAACATCCAAAACCTAACCTCTACCCAACATTCTATATACAAAAAAACTAACCCACTTGACCATAAAAAATAATCCCAATCCTTAACAGAAAACATATAACCCACCTACAAATTTGATTCTAAACATATCCTTAATGTTTGACTCTGAAGCCCCTAAAATTTAAAAATAAACCAATAACCCACCAATAAAATTATTCATCAAACTACACCCTAAATCTAACACACCCTTTCCAGTATACATTAAATGAAATACTATAAGAAACCATAGTATTTATTCCTTAACTGAAACCCAATCCCAAATTTATAATCAATTACCTAAATCATAAAAAACTAATCCCCTAAACCAGAAATCCTAACGACAATCCCTAAAAATTAATTCTATATCCACCCCTAAATATTTTCCTTGAGAAAAACCCTAATCCTAACCCCTAACCTATATCCTACATCATAAACACCTAAGCCCCTTGAAATTAATTCTCAAATAGTTAACCCAACCTAATATTAAATAATTTAACTACAACATAAACATAATCCCTTTCCTATATCCTATATAAAAAACACATAATCGCATGGACCATAAAACCCAAACCCAACCTTTAAAACTAAATATATAATACTTTATAAACAACCCATAAATTTTATCCTTAATATTTGAAATAAACATAACCCATAAACTGTATCATATACCCTAAACACCTACGCCCCAAGACATTAAAACCTAACAAAAATCCATAAAACTAATCATACATCCAATACATATTCATTATCGAATAAACTCAATCCTAAAAATCGATGCTCCTTGACCATAACACCCTACCCATACCCTTAACAATAATCCTATAACACCCCATGCACCCATAACATAAAACTAAAACCTATAATCCACCCCAAAATATATTCCCTAACCTACTCACTAAACATTTTCACAGACCACCATACTAATTCCAAATCACCTAATACTCTAGGCCTTATAACTTAACCCATAAAAATAAAACTTATCCAATCATCCACTGATAAATGTTATTTTTATAGAAAATTTCATTTCTCGTATTCATGGTTTTCTCTAGGTACAAGAATGATTAAATGTTTTTAATTATAAAATTTGATGTAATGAGTTATTTAATTATGGTTTACATTTTATATTGAAAGATATAATTGTTCCATGTAATAGAATGGATAGATGTTGGATGATTCAAAATCAATAGATTTTAATCGAGCATCAAAAGAATATGTAGTTTTTAGATCTATCATTTAAAAATTCTTCAGTGGAGGTCATATATAGTTTCCATGAAATAATTTTTTTGGATGACCATAGTTAAGCTTAGAGAATGTTAGATACCATATAACTAATGTTGGGTTTAAAAGAAACTATTCTATATTATATCACTATTGAGAGATTGGAAAATCTTATACTGTTCATTGACAAACAGAAAGTTATGGTATGGAGACCGTGATATTTGATCAATTTTCATTTGTGCATCATCCTGAAAGAGATTGTATGTTAGTGCAAGAAGTAAATGATTTCAATACACATGAGGAAAAGACTAATGATGATGATGTTGAGAGAGTGAAAATTTTAATTGATGATTCTAGAACTCCAGTATATCAGGAATGTACTAAAATAACTAAGTTCGTATTTTTAATGTGGTTATATTATTGAAAAAAACATGAATTGAATTTGTTATAACGACCCATACTTTACATAAATTTTTGTTACTTCAGAATTGAAGCACACTTATTACAACATATAACAAAACCAGGAAAGGACCGTATAGGTATAGTGACTTTAGAAACTGGGAAACATAAACAACTAGTTCATAAATCTTCTACACTATCTCCCATTTATTTCATCATATCTATAGTCCCTTTTGGAATATCTTACTTAATAACCGTCTTCCTGGCCTGGGGAAAGAAAACATACAAAAGGGTGAGCTCAAATGGTCAGTAAGGTTAAACAAATGAAATATCAATCACATCATAAGAACATAACTTTTGGAAATCTTAACCTGCAAAAGAGATCATAATTTCATAACATGGGATAAATCATAGTAGTGAAATGTAATCCTAATAATCGTAACATAAAACATGAAACTTTGTGGCATACACACATAATCATAGAGAATAATTTCTTAGTAGTCAAGACTCATAGCCAAGACTATCTTAGTGGACAAAGCCCATTTCTAAACCGAGTTAACTCCTCGTTTCAGTCCTGTTTCACTAAACCGGTTTAACCTACCATTCCAGCCATGTCTATCACATGATATTTAAAATCATTACCCAATGAATTGGAGAGAGATATAGGTCTCACCCATCTCATAATGATACCATTCTTATGTGTGCCACAAAATCATAAATCATACATCAGTGCATAACCCATGTAACAAAAATGGGATTCTTAAACATCATGACATCATTAAACAATTAAAATAAGATAAAGGAATTCATAAAAATAATTACATTACAACATAATCAAATCAATATAATAATAGGGATAGAAACAGAACCCTATATTATCTTAGATGGGAAATAATTTTGGTAAAACACTTGAACTCCATTCTTGAGGAAAATATCCTTTCTACTTCAAAAACATTTTTCCTTTCTTAACATGTCATACAATTTTAAACTAAAAGAAGTTGATTAAATAAAAACGTGAAAAATTGTAAAGGAAGCTTCTTGAAAATAATGTTTTAAAAATCCATTCATGCCGTATAAGTTAAAAAAAACATTCCTCTCGTACTTTTGTCAGAAAAGTCAAAAAGTACCTCCAACGAAAAACGACAAAAGGATAGTTTCATATCTTTTACTTAAAACTCACCGAAGGGTAAAATTGGATATAAACTATTTTAGAAGGATATAAATATTACATATTGAGGAAACACATATTTGGATGATAAAATACACCCCAGTAAATTCCAAAGTACAAACAATCTCGGATAAAAATGAGATTGTTATATTTCCCTTACCTTAGGTCCAATTTGCTTCGTAACTGTCTGAACCTGCTGTATAATGATTTAAATAATGTTATTGACTTATTCCAGAATCATACTTATTTTTATGATATCATATATGGTCATATTCTTAGCTTCTTATTAGTAATATTTCATTATTACCTGTTATTCGGGTGTTTATTACTTTTTGTTCTTATGCGTGTTTTGTTGAATAAATTCTTATTCTTCTTTTTAGGTTATAGATACCTCATTTCCAGAATAGTATTAGTGTAATATATGTCATATATATTCATTCAATTCATTTATATAATCATTATGCAATGAAGATCATGTAGAACGAGTCGCATCACATCGTGGAGATGGTATTCTATACGTACGCACGAGCGATGATATTGTTCCCATGATCTTGAAATTGTAATGGAGTGTATGTATACTATTTCAGAATCAATATCACTTTACAATAATAATTCATAGTTATTATTTACACCATTATACCCATCCCAGTATGGTGGTGGTGGAAAATAGATTACACCACGGTGTGGAGACAGTATTCCGTACGTACGCACGCGCGGTGGTTTCATTTTCCGTAGGATGGATAAATGGTGAAATAGGGTTGTTTAAAACTTATAATAACATATCATTATATGAGTGATACTTATGTTATTACGTAATAACGAAACAACTAAATAAGAAGAAGTGGAAGAAGAAATAAAGATGAATGAATCGATAATGGACATTACCTCTTCTTTGATGCGCTTCTTTGAGACCTCCTTTTAGGGCACTAAAATTGGTCTTTGAAGAAGACCAGGACCTCTAAGACGTTTCTAGGGAAGTGGAGAGAGAAATTGGCAGGGTTTGGCCGAGGTTGAACGCTCAAATTGGTGTGAGGAGGAGAGGGACGAGGTGCCCTTTTATAAGGGAGGAGAGGGGAACCTTTGGAATAACTAAATATATTATTTTATTATAAAGTCAAATTCGGTTTTTAATAGCTCAAAATTGATATATTTAAGATCTAAGGTCGGTATGGGTCGAAATGATCTCATCCAATATAATTTAGAGAAGTTTAGATTCCTATTTTAACCTTATCATTTATATTTAACATTAAGTTAGATAATATTACTTTTACCGTGTCTTTTTGTGTTCTTACACTATAAGGTTAATAAACATACTATAACAAGCCAAAATAACCCCAAGTTGTTTATTATTAATATATATAACCTTATCTAAGTCATTTGGCCGAACCTTAGATTTTTAGGAATAAAATAACAATTAATAATATAATATTTGTTTTAAAAACTATTTTATGTCAATTTTGACCCTATTTAGTAATTGATTTTTGTGAAAATCATAACAGAATGATTATTTCTAAAAAAAGTTACTTAACTCAATACTAACATGTCATATTAACCAAGAAAATTATTTTAATTCCTAAAAAGTCTCAAATTACATTTATTTGGGTATTTATAACATCAATTATGTCAATATTTCATTTATAATATAATTACTGCATCATCTTTGTGTTATAAATAAATTAAATTATTTAATGTCTAAAAATTACAAATAAAATACCATTATATAGGAAATATTTTTATCTTTCTAATGAATATTTATAGTCGAATTTATCTTATGTATAAACCTATATTAAAAATGATTTAGTTATTAAACTTTGATTTTAACTATTTTAACCCTTCTATAATTAAATTAATAATAAATGTCTTAATCTAATCCATGTAGGCCTAAATGGTCATATTTTATTCCTAAGGTTTTTTTTGGTCGAATAAAACTTATCCAATAGAATTAGGACATGTGTTAGGGTAATAATAATATCATTTTCACTCTTAATTACCCTATTTACTTTTAACCGTGGTAAATAAAAGTAAAAAGTTACTATTCACCAAAAAATTATTTTCATCTCATTGAACCACATTTTACTTACTAACATGAACTGTGTCTCTCGGATTTTTGAAATTCCACTCACATAAGCGGTAAAATTACGTTTTATGTAAATTTGCAAATTCTCCTTTGAGGTTGGTAAAAGACGGTGAAAAGTTCAAAAAAATTTGTATATATCTAAAATTATTATAAAATTACTCCAATGAATTACATTGAACATATATAGATATTATATATCAATTTTGATCTAAAATAAATTTAAATAAAATAAATAATTATTTAAATAAAAAATATGTTTTTAAATAGTAACCCAGTGTTTTCACTATTCCTCAAAAATTGAAAGTTTCCAGAAAAATACCAAAATTTCACCCTAGGCTAATTTCGATATTCCAAATCCAAAAATGAAGTCCATTTTAAATAATAAAATGTACAATATTTCAAAAAGTGGTGATTACTATTCATAACGGCTAGTTTTAATAATATTTTAATAGCATATCGTTGTTTAGTGAAACTTGGTATTGCATACGACGCAAGCTATCAAGGAAGGACGTGGTTGGTGTAAAGAAAGACAAGCTAGTGTTTTGTGTAGAGAAACATTCCTTTGATGATTTATATAACATAAAAACAAAATATTTCACATATAAGTCTCGGGTGTTACATTCTACCCCCCTTAAAATGAATTTCTCCATCGAAATTTGTCACTTCATTAAAAACAGATGAGGATACATCTCCCTCATCATATCCTCAAGTTCCCATGTAGCTTCTTCTAATTGGTGGTTCCTCCATAAAACTTTCACTAATCGAGTGGTCTTGTTCCGTAGGACGTTTTCACTACGATCCAGAATCTCTATCGGTTGTTCTTCATATAAAAGATCTTGCTCCAGCGGTACAACTTCTGATCTGAGTACATGTGAAGGATCAGGTAAATAATTCTCAGGAGAGATACATGGAACACATCGTTAACTTGAGAGATATTCTGTGGAAGCACCAATCGGTAATGTACCTTTCCAACACTATCTAGTATTTTGAATGGACCGATATATCTAGGGCTTAACTTCCCCTTCTTTCCAAATCACATGACCCTCTTCCAGGGAGATATTCGTAAGAACACTTTATCACCCACTTCAAACTCTAGGTCTTTTCTTCATTTGTCGGCATAACTTTTCTGTCGACTATGAGCTGCTCTAATTTTTTGTTGAATAGATCGGACCATTTTTTCATATCGTCAACAATATTAGGTCCTAATAGCTTTCTTTCCCCAACTTCATCCCAGCAAGTTGGAGTCCTGCATTTCATTCCATAGAGAGCTTCATAAGGAGCTATCTGAATACTGGAGTGAAAGCTATTATTATAAGAAAATTCCACCAAAGGTGGGTGTTTATCACAACCACCTTTGAAATCCATAGAGCAATCTCTCAACATATCTTCTAGAGTTTGAATTCTTCTCTCAGACTGACCGTCTGTCTGAGGATGATAAGCAGTGCTTCAACTCAACTCTGTATCCAGAGTATGCTGAAGACTTCACCAGAACATTGAGGTAAACCTCAGATACCGATCAGATATAATAAAAAGTGGTACTCCATTCAATCTTACCACTTCTTTTACATATATCCTGGTAAGTTGATCCAGAGAGAAATCCTCTCTAATAGAAATGAAGTGTGCAGACTTTGTAAGATGATCAACTATGACCTAGATAGCATTATTGCCTTTGGATGTTTTAGGAAGTCCGGTGACAAAGTCCATAGTGATGTTTTCCCATTTCAATTATGGTATGGGTAATGGTTGTAACATCCCCTTAGACTTATGTCTCTCAGCTTCAACATGCTGACAAACCAAGCATCGAGAGACATATTCAGCAACATCTCATTTCATGCCATCCCACTAGAAGTACTCTTTCAGGTCCCTATACATCTTCGTGCTTCCAGGATGAATAGAGAATCAAGAACTATGAGCCTCATCCAGCAGCTCCTTCTTTAATTCGGGGATGGGAGGAACACAAACCCGATTCCTGATCATTATTATCCCATCACAATCAAGGTTGAATTCAGGAACATTTCTCACCTTCTTTTTTAACTCTACATCTTCTTTTTGTGCCTCTTTAATCTTAACATGTATAGATGGTTGGACATTCATTTGGGAAAGATACGATTTTCCCCTTTCATTATAATTCCAAGATCCATCCTTTGTAAATCCATATATATTGGATCTTTTGTGATCCTCATCATGGATAAACTGGCATGGTCTTGTCGACTTAATGCATCTGCCACCTTGTTTTCTTTCCCAGGGAGGTAATGAATTGAGCAGTCGTAATCCTTAATCAGCTCCAACCTTCTTCTTTGGCGCATATTCATCTCATTTTGTGTGAAAATATACTTTAAACTTTTATGATCAGTATAAATATCACAACTTTCTCCATAAAGATAATACCTCCAAATCTTTAAATCAAATATTACCGCAGCTAACTCCAAATCATGGGTTGGGTAATTTTGCTCATGTATTTTCAACTATCGTGTGGCATAAGCTATCACCATATCATTTTGCATGAGAACACATCCCAGTCCCTTCTTGGATGCATCACTGTAGATCACAAACATTTCTCCACTACAAGGCAGTGTGAGCACAGGTGCACTAGAAAACCTTCTTTTCAACTCCTTGAAATTCTCTTCACATTCCTCCGTCCAAACAAACTTAACTCCTTTCCGAGTCAACTTGGTGAGTGGATTAGATAATCGTGAAAAATCTTTCACAAAATGACGATAATATCCAGCCAAACCCAGAGAACATCAGATCTCAGTTACTGTTGTTGGTCTCGACCAACTTTCGATAACCTCTGTTTTTGCTGGATCCACAGATATCCCTCCTTTTGAGATTATGTGACCCAAAAATGCAACTTTTTGAAGCCAAAATTCACACTTGGTAAATTTGGTATAAATCTTCACCTCTCTCAGGGTCTTCAATATAATTCTCAAGTGATCTTCATGTTCTTCCTTGCTCTTTTAATATACAAGAATATCGTCTATAAAGACTACCAAAAACTGATCAAGATAGTATCTAAAGACTCCATTCATCAAATCCATGAAGATAGCCAGGGCATTAGTAAGACCAAATGGCATCACTATAAATTCATAGTGTCCATACCTTGTACGGAATGCTGTCTTTTGTATATCCTCCCTTTTAACCCTTAATTGATGATACCCTGAACGAAGATCAATCTTGGAAAAGTATTGAGCTCCGCATAGTTGGTCAAATAATTCATCAATGCGCAGGAGAGGATATTTGTTCTTGATAGTGATCTTGTTACGTTCTCGATAATCAATGCAGAGTCTCATTGATCCATATTTCTTCTTAACAAAAAGAACAGGTGCTCCCCAAGGTGACACACTAGGGCGTATGAATCCCTTATCAAGATTCTCTTGGAGTTACTTCTTCAATTCCTGCAACTCAATTGGGGCCATTCTAGAAGGTGTCTTTGAAATAGGTAAAGCACCCGGTACGAGTTCTATTGAAAACTCAACTTCACGATTTGGTGGAAGACCCGGAAATTCCTCCGGAAATACATCGTCAAACTCCCATAAAATGGGTATATTCTTAATCGTGAGTTTCCCACCAACCATTTGAGATAAATAACCTTCATTTAGTGGAATCAAGACCCATAAGATGGAAGAAATTTCCACTTGAAGGTTATGTTCATCCTTGCATCGATAGACGATCATAGATTGATCTAGAATATGAAATGTGACTTCCCTTCTTTGGAAATTGATATGAGCTCCATATAAAGAAAGCCAATCCATGCCAAGAATCACATCAAATTCCACTATAGGGAGGATCACAAGATTTGCATGAAGCACTTCCCCACAAACAGTAATCAGAGAAGAATTGTAAACTTTTGATTCGACTGTTGTGCCATTAGGGGTTGTCACAGCTAACTCAACATCTAATTGTTGAGGTAATATGGTGATACCCTAAAAAAATTGTTCAGAAATAAAAGAGTGGGTGGATCCAGAATAAAAAAACATTTTCTACTTTAGAGTGGATGGTAAGTGTACCTTTCACCACTTCATTATCGTACTCCACATCACTGATAGAAATTACATGTGACATTCCTTTTTCATTAGCCTTAAGAGTTTTTTGACGTCGACCATCATCATCAACCCTTGCATTTGGGCATTGATTGGAATAATGCCCCATTTCCTTGCACTTGAAACATTGAAGTGTAGTAGGTTCATTCTGTGTATCCCTTCCTTTGTTTTCATCATTAGACATCTTCTTCCCATCATTGTGGCATTCAAATTCCCGATGACCTTCCTTTCCACATTTGAAACATTTACATGTCCTTTTAAGACAACTCCCTCCATGTTTCATTCCACACTTTGAGCATAAGGGAAAGCTCATCTTATTTTAAGTGTGCTCTTTAGATTTTCCTTTGAATTCCATTTTCCTCTTCTTATCAATCCCATATGACTGATGGGTTAATCGAATCTCCATCTCAACTTTAAGAGCACATCGAACGATTTCCTCATAGCTATTGAAGTCGCTTATAGCTAACGCCCTTCGAATACTTGGTTTTAAGCCACTAAAGAATCGATCGATCTTACTCTCAGGTTGGATAATAATCCCAGAAGCATACCTTGCAAGTCTTGTAAAAAATTTTCTTAGGTACCAACAGATTCATCATCCTTTTGCTTCAGTTCAAGAAACTCTTTCTCCATATTTTTTCGGAGAATACGAGGGAAGTACTTATTGAAAAATATGTTCTTGAACTTGTCCCATTCTATGGACTCAATTTCATCCCTTTGCCTCGTATTCTTAATAAGATTCCACCATTGATCAGCATCTTCTTCCAAACGATACACTGCTAGGATGACTTTATCATGTTCATAACATTGAAGAACTGAAAATATCTTTTTAGTACTACTAATCCATTGTTCAGCAACTAATGGATAAGTAGACCCGCTAAATGAAGGTAGACGCTACCTCATGAAGGATTCAATAGAATGTTGCTCCTTCCTTTGCTCGTTTGGAAGTCCTACATGATTCATATCTTGAGAAAGTTGTGTGAGCATGGCTACACGATTTTTCATACCAGCTCCCATAACGTTTGGTTGCTTAGGAGGACAATCATTGCATTGCCCGTCACAATCCGCATTAACACAGTTCCTTCGGGTTCCATCCATTGACTAAAACCAAGAAGAATAGTGTGAGGAACACTAATTATAATATGAAAATCACATAATCAAGAATAAAATTTCACACTTAATGTCTTATCCTAGGTTATTCATGGCCATTTCTAAAACACTAAGATTGAGTTTTATGCTTAGACTTATCCTTGGGGTTCTTACTAAGGCTTTCACACCCTAGTTTCCAATGGTTCACTATACCTTTCCTCTGATACCAACTATAACGACCCATAATTTACATACATTATTATTACTTCATAATTTAAGTACACTTATTACAACATATAACAAAACCAGGAAAGGACCGTATAGGTATAATGTCTTTAGAAACTGGGAAAAATAAACAACTGGTTCATAAAGCGTCTACACTGTCTCCCATTTATTTCATCATATCTATAGTCCCTTTGGGCATATCTTACATAATAACCTTATTCGGGGAAAGAAAACATACAAAAGGGTGAGCTCAAATGCTCAGTAAGGGTAAACAAAATAAATATCAATCACATCATAAGAACATAACTTTTGGAAATCTTAACCTGCAAAAGAGATCATAATTTCATTACATGGGATAAATCATAGTAGTGAAATGTAATCCCAATAATCATAACATAAAACATGAAACATTGTTTCATACACACATAATCATAGAGAATAATTTCTTAGTAGTCAAGACTCATAGCCAAGACTATCTTAGTGGACAAAGTCCATTTCTGAACCGTGTTCACTCCTCCTTTCAGTCCTGTTTCACTGAACTGGTTTAAACTGTCGTTCCAGCCATGTCTATCTCATGAGTATAAAATCTTTACCCAATGCATTTGAGGGAGATATAGGTCCCACCCATCTCATAATGATACCATTCTTATGTGTTCCACAAAATCATATATCATACATCTTTGCATAACCCATGTAATAAAAATGGGATTCTTAAACATAAGGACATAATAAAAAAATACATATAAGATAAAGGAATTTATAAAAATAATTCTATCACAACATAATAAAATCAATTTAATAATAGTGATAGAAACATAACCCTATATTATCATTGATGGAAAATAATTTTGATAAAACACTTGAACTCCATTCATGACGAAAATAACCTTTCTACTTCAAAAACATTTTTCCTTTCTTAACATGTCATACAATTTTAAACTAAAAGAATTTGATTAAAAATAAACTTGAAAACTTGTAAAGTAATATTCTTGGAAATAATGTTTTAAAAATCCATTCATTCCATATAGGTTAAAAAAAACAATCTTCTCGTACTTTTGTCGGAAAAGTCAAAAAGTACCTCGTATGAAAAACGACAAAAGATTCCTTTCATATCTTTTACTAAAAACTCACCAAAGGGTAAAATTGGATATAAACTATTGTATAAGGATATAAATTTTACATATTGATGAAACATGGATGTGGATGATAAAATACACCCCAGTAAATTCCAAAGTATAAACAATCTCAGATAAAAATGAGATTGTGATATTTCCCTTACCTTAGGTCCAATTTGCTTCGTAAGTGTCCGAACCTCCTGTATAATGATTTAAATAATGTTATTGACTTATTCCAGAATCATAATTATTGTTATTATATCATATATGGTCATATACATAGCTTATTATTAGTAATATTTCATTATTACTTGTTATACGTGTGTTTATTACTTTTTGTTCTTATGCGTGTTCTGTCAAATAAATTCGTATTCTTCTCTTGAGATTATAGATACCTCATTTCCAGAATGTTATTAGTGTACTATATGTAATATTTATTCATTAAATTCATTTATATAATCATTATGCAATGATGATCATGTAGAACGAGTCGCATCACATCGTGGAGATGGTATTCCGTACGTACGCACGAGCGATGATATTGTTCCCATGATCATGAAATTGTGATGGAGTGTATGTATACTATTTCAGAATCAATATCACTTTACAATAATAATTTATAGTTATTATTTACACCATTATACCCATCCCAATAAGGTGGTGGTGGAAAATAGATTACACCACGGCGTGGAGACGGTATTCCATACGTACGCACGCGCGTTGATTTCATTTTCCGTAGGATGGATAGATGGTGAAATAGGGTTGTTTCATACTTATAATAACTTATCAGTATATGAGTGGTACTGATTTTATTATGTCATAATGAAAAAACTAAATAAGATGAAGTGGAAGAAGAAATAAAGATGAAAGCATCGGTAACGGACATTACCTCTTCTTTGAAGGGCTTCTTTGAGACCTCCTTTTAGGGCACTAAAATTGGTCTTTGAAGAATACCAGGACCTCTAGGATGTTTCTAGAGAAGTGGAGAGGATAAATTGGCAGGGGTTGGCCGATCCTGAAGGCTCAAATTGGTGTGAGGAGGAGAGGGAGGAGGTTCCCTTTTATAAGGGAGGAGAGGGGCACCTTTGGAATAACTAAAAATATTATTTTATTATAAAGTCAAATTCTATTTTTAATAGCTCCAAATTGATATATTTCAAACTTAAGGTGGGGATGGGTCGAAATACTCTCATCCAATAGAATTTAGACAAGTTTAGGTTCCTATTTTAACCTTATCATTTACATTTAACTTTATGTTACATAATTTTACTTTTACCGTGTCTTTTTGTGTTCTTACACTATAAGGTTAATAAACATAATATAACAAGCCAAACGGACCCCAAGTTGTTTATTTTTAATATATATAACCTTATCTAAGTCATTTGGCCTAACCTTAGTTTTTTAGGAGTAAAATAACAATTAATAATATAATATTTGTTTTAAAAACTATTTTATGTCAATTTTGACACTATTTAGTAATTGATTTTTGTGAAAATCATAACAGAATGATTATTTCGAAAAAAGTTAATTAAATCAATATTAACTTGTCATATTTACCTATAAAATTAGTGGAATTCATATAAAGTCTCAAATTACATTTATTTGGGTATTTATCACATCAATTATATCAATATTTCATTAATAAGATAATTACTGCATCATCTTTGTGTCATAAATAAATTAAATTATTTAATGTATTAAAATTACAAATAAAATAACATTATGTAGGATATCGTTTTATCTATCTAATTAATATTTATAGTCGAATTTTTCTTATGTTTAAACCTATATTAAAAATGATTTAGATATTAAACATTGATTTTAACTATTTTAACCCTTCTTTAAATAAATTAATAATAAATGTCCTAATCTAATCCAAGTGGGCCTAAATTGTCATATTTTATTCCAAATGTTGTTTTTGGTAGAATGAAACTTATCCAATAGAATTAGTACATGTGTTAGGGTAATAATAATTTCATTTTTACTCTTAATTACCCTATTTACTTTTAACCGTGGTAAAAAAAAGTAAAAAGTTACTATTCACCAAAAAACTATTTTCATCTCATTGAACCACATTTTACATACTGACATCAACCGTGTCTCTCGGATTTTCGAAATTCCACTCACAGAAGCCGTAAAATTATGTTTTATGTAAATTTGCAAATTCTCCTAGGAGGTGGGTAAAAGACGGTGAAAATTTCAATAAACTTTTTATATATCTAAAATTATTATAAAATTACTCCAATGAATTAAATTGAACTTATATAGGTATTATGTATCAATATTGACCTAAAATAAATTTAAATAAAATAAACAATAATTTAACTAAAAGTTCGGTTTTTAAATAGTAACCCAGTGTTTTCACTATTCATCAAAAATTGAAAGTTTCCAGAAAAATACCAAAATTTCACCCTAGGCTAATTTCGATATTACTAATCCAAAAATGAAGTCCATTTTAAAAAATAAAATGCACAAAATTTCAAAAAGTTGTTATTACTATTCATAACGGCTAGTTTTAATAATATTTTAATAGCATATCGTTGTTTAGTGTAACTCGGTATTGCGTACAATGCAAGCTATTGAGGAAGGTCGTGGTTGCGTGTAAAGCATGCCAAGATAGTTTTGTGTGTAGTGAAAGAATCCTTTGATGATTTATATAACATAAAAACAAAATATTTCTCACAAAAGACTCGGGTGTTACATTTACAATACCACTATTGATTATATTCATTCATTTTTAAATAATTTATTCTTGATGGTGCAGATATTACATAAAATCATTATATAGTATCGAAGTTAATTAATAAGATTGGAGTTTTTTACTTATAATGTTCATGATTATCTGAAATATTATAGTTTATTTTGGGAGGAAACATCTAACCATGATGACTATAAATAATTTCATACATCTCAATGGAATAAAAATAAAGATTGATCACTACCTCGTGTACCAAAAAAATCATGGGGCACTTCCCATTGATTTATAGACATAAAAATAAATTCGTGTTTGCAGGCATCAAATGAAATATGCAATGGAATAATGTTGATATAAATTAAGGTAATGATCAGTTGGTTTATCTTGATCATGTATTGTCATGGAAGAATTTGATGACCAACATCATGAAGTTGTTGCTGAGCTGTGTAATGTTAGGTTTGGTTTATACTATTATGGTTTTAATCTATTCGATCAGATGCACACTAATAACAACAAGTGTCCAATTATTATTAATGATTATAAAATTTCTATGTGGATGTGAATGAAAAACCCTATCACTTTCTGGAGTATACTTAAATTTGGATCTTATAATCCTAAAAATGATTTAGAATTATACATACATCATTTAATAGGATAGTTTAATCAACATTAGGATATGGATGTGCAGACATTTGATGCATCTTCCATCAATATATTTCAGATGTATGTTTCCATTATAAGGACTATAATTTATTTACATTCTTATCAATTGATTCTTGGTTGGAGCATGAATGGAAAAAGATCATGTCCACTATGTATGAAGAATACATGATCGAGATGGCTTAAATATCATTGTAGTTTCACATTCATGTCGCATAAACGATTCATACCCATGGATCTTAAATATAGAAGGATTCATTGGACGTTTTATAATACTTTAGAAACTAAACAACCACCTCAATGTATGTCATGTAGTGTTTTGATTAATGAATTGAATAATATTTTTTTCATTAGGGGAAGGACGGCTAAAATATAAAAAGATGAAGGATATTGACTATAAATCTACATACTATCACAAAAGAGAATTATTTTTTTGAGTTATCATACTAGACTAACTATTGGTTACGTCATTGTTTAGATGGAGTGAACATTGAGAAAAATAAATGTGAAATGTTGCTTTAAGTTCATCTATATATCAAGGGGAAGTCCAAAGTTGACTCTTGATGTCAATAGGACTTGTTGGGTTGTGGTATTCAACCAAAACTAAAACTTTTGTGAATCAGTTAAATGATATTGAATGTTTTTTATGCTTCTTATGTGATGGCACTGTGAGAAATATTAGTTTCTAGCCAAATTGGAGAAAATCAACATTTTTATGGATATTCCATCACCATATCAAAGTTGGTCAAGTTGAGTGATTTGAAACTAATATAGATAAAAATTTATTTTTATCCCATCCTTCCTCATGAATTGATTCTAAAAAAAATCAGTATTTGTTAACCAATAATATATGGGTGATATTTATTCACTTTTTATATTATTTTATAGATCAGTGTTCTAAAATGTAATCCAGGTCACTATTGGTTAAAATGCACCAAGAAGAACTATTAATTTTATGTGGGATGTAAAAAATGTTCCTCAACAAATATTCACCTAAATTCTTCATTTACAGTTCATCTTTCAACTAAAACACTTCTTGGGGGACCAATTTCTTTTCAATAGGTGTATCCTTCTGATTGAAATATGTACACAATGAAATCATATGATTGGAAAAACAATTATTCTGATGTTTTTTCTGTGATAGGTTATCTAGTTAAAAATGAATGGCTTAGTTCCAATGTATTTGTCTGATGTGATAAAAAGACATAACCAACCAATGTGAATTGAAGATGGCCAATATAAAAAAATTGATCCCCTATTTATATCTCTTCACAAATAGAAGGAATTTTTGGGCCTTATACATTAGCTACATTTATGCATAAAAATGAGATGTGGCACATATCACAGTCCAGTTTAACTATGGTTTGTTCAATGACTACATTAATTAAGTAATATGGATATTTTTATGTTATCTCAAATTTTATAATATCACACATATATTATACTTTTATTATCATTTTATATAGAGTACATAAACAAATCATTAAAAATTATTCATCAATATTTTCCATTGAGAATGAGAAGGGATATGCATTACCTAGATTTTCTTACATTGTTGTAATTAATGGTATGACCATTAAAATAATTATATTAAAATGTAAATATCCATTTAATAGTATTATTCATATTTATTTCATGTATTGAGTTTACCTATTTAATATATTTCTTAATAATTAACAGCATTGTATTTTGGACCCAACACATTGGTTTATGAATGAACATCATCAATAATAAATGGGTACATACTTGTTAGAATTGGTCATGCTGTAAATAGGAAAACACAATATGATCGTGTTATGTTAACTTCTACAACAAATTTTTATTCCAATTCATCAAATTGTCAGCCCTCATATGTAGATGTATATTATTATGGAATTATAGAGAAAATATTTTCATTGGATTATTACTATCATGTTTGTGTAACTATGATGAAATGTATGTAGTTTGATTCAATGATTTGATGGGGTGTATTTATTGATAACTGTGTATTGATAGTTATTGACATGAGTTGATTCAAACATACTGATGATCCATACAATTTGGAATCAATGGAATGGAAATTGTATAATGTGAAAGAACATTTGAGAATTGATTACTGTGTTGTTAATAAAGTAATCCCATGATATATTCTTCATGTTACTGGTGAGAAAATTTCCCCCATTAAGGCCACATTTGTGTGGACCAAAATATTTCTTTTCATGACTCAAATTGTCCCAATGTCAGAGTTGATGTTTAATCTGAGGTAGTAGTGTGTAATATATTGAAGAAACCATATATATTCATTGTTCATTTGGTTTATCCTCATAAGAGTTTCTCTAGTTAGTATTACTATAATAAATTTACTTTAGTTTTAATATTAATTTATATGTTTATTTTTCTATTTTTTTTGTATCATTTCATTTAATTAGATTAATTTAAATTTATAATACTTGGATAAAAACATTTTTTAAAAAAATATATAACATAGGTTTCAATTATTGTTAATAAAACATTTTATGACATTTTTATGACTTCATTAACTTAAAATTTGAATGAATTATGTTTAAATAAAATTTCTAATGAGTGTATATTTTCTTCTTATGTAGTTAGTGAAACATTTTAGAAGGATGTGAATGATTGATCTTGATCGGGAGAGGCATGATCAATGGTTGGATCCTCCGGTTTTCATAGTGAGTATAATAATTTTTATATATTTCATCTACATTACAGATGTTTTCATGATCATATTGTTTATAATATTTTTTTTAGGGATCCACAGTTGCACCCGATTTGACTCCTATATATCCTCTCACCATGGTTCCGATCAGGGATTCTAATAGACCTCGACAGAGCACCCATATTACGTATTCCTCCCCAAACCCACCATCGAATAGCACGTATACCACGCCATACTATCCTCTGATTGATAATCCATGGTTGTTTCCATCCATTCCACCATCATCATATCATTTATCTTACTCTTCTCATTGTATGTCTACACCTCATATAGGGATTTTCAAACCCTTTCCTCCACCAGGATCATCATATTTATCACTTTACTTATCCTTGTATTCCGATTTCATCTCGACACTGCCAATAGGGATGGTTCCAGCTATGTTATTCCCATAACTATGGATGTATCCACAACCCTACCAACCATATCTTGCCATGTATAAATCTCCTATAGTTTATTCTATCCATCTAGGATTTTTTGAATCTATTCCTTCCACTACCATTCAAGTGCATGTTTTCGAACATACACATCCTACAGAGTCTACTAATCTTGGTCATCCCACAGATTGATCACATACTATTTAGCATCCTACATCTTGTATTTTCATTATAAATGTGTCAAATTATATCACTTAATTTTTTTCCTATTGTACCATGACTTCAGAATTCATTTCTATCACCCTCCTTTGTTATTCAATTGGAACTTATACTAAGAAATGTGGTCCCACTGATGTGTAGGATGTCTAGAATCACCAGACATAGGAAATTGTGGATTACCATCCAAAGAAGTAGATGATATATCCCAATTCAAGGAAGTGTACAAGTTTCAAGGACACTTTATCCATGTATCATGTTATCATTCCAATGAAACTTGGCACATTAATATATCATAAGAAGGACACCAAGGAAAATTCAAGGGAGATGGTATTGGTATTAAATTTTTTAAAATTTATACCTGTATTATTTTTTTTATATGAATTTACATTTTAATTCTTGAGTTAGTTTAACATTCTTGACAGTGATGTTGCTAAGACTATAGGGTTGACGGATCTTGGGGAGTTATGGCTAGCACCCAAGAATGACTTGTTTATTTGTTGGAAGAGTAATTTGGTTCTGATTTATAGGGTATACCCATATTTCATGAATTTCCAAAAAATCAATATTAAAAAATGAATGCAAATTGGAAGACTGATACATTTAAGAAATTCATAAGATTTAATGGTTTTCATATAAAATTTAATTTTTTTTGTATCTAATTTTTTTAGTAATTGTCATGGAAATAAAAAGTACTACATATTCATTAACATATCTACCCACATGGGACATTTTATAATTCTCGATTATGAGAACCAGCAGGTACTTTATTCTGAATTAAATTAATATTCATATATATATTGTCACATAGTGATATTTGATTACTAAATATTAATTTTTATTATAATTAATCACTTTAATATAAGTATGAAAATAATCCTTTCAATTGTCTAGTCTAATTGATTTATTGTGGCAAATTGACAAATACGCATATATGCCTAATGGTGAAATAACCATTAGGACTAGTTGGCCAATTTTTTTAGACCTATTGGCCAATCAGACATTATTCCTAATGGCCAATTGGACTATAGTCTTAATGTACAATTTTCCAATTAGGAATAATTTTCACAAGGAAAATTAAGCCTAATTGGACAATTTTACATTAGACCTGTAAGTAAATTAGACATTCATCCTAATGGAAAATTTCCAAGTATGCCTGATGGAAAATTTACTAATTATGACTAATGAAAAATGGGTTATACACCAAAAGGGAAAATGGGTTTTATTCCATAAAATGAATAATACAGAGTTTGTAATATGAATGGAATATATGAATTCACATTCAAGATTATTGAATGTTCATAATTAGTATATATCATTATAATGTGTTAATGATTTGAATTTATATATTAATTTTCCATGAATATTTATCACATTAATTATGATTTTTAATTCATTTTATAGTTATTCATATTAACTATCATTAAATATTAAAAAAACTAAATTTTGAATATTTGTATACTAATAAATTATATTTCCATCAAATTTTATTCATCATAGAAGTCCATATACCTAAAAAAATTATTTTCATCATGTATGAATAAAAAAGATGGATGTATAGTCAATACACCGACAAAAAAAAGATTGTCAGTTTTTATTTATGTTTGAAATATTTTTCTTAAATTCATAATTAAATATTTTGTTTATATTTTCAATAGACTACTTTGGAGTACCTTGATGATAAAGAATATGATTATTTCATGAAAAATTATCATTTGAGTTGTGTATTATGTGATGAGTACCATGGTAGAGTCGAATGTCGTCTAGGAAAATCATCACCCCTTTAGGTATTAGACCTCGTTAGTAACCTATTAATATACTCAGACCCTTGAGCAAGAATGTGCTCATGCAGAAATAGTTAATGAAAAAATATCTTTAGAGGAGCACGAAAAAAGTAAACATGAGTGTGAAATATGTAAGACGATCACCGACCATCTACTAAAAGCAATGATTGTTATAAGTTAATAACATCCAGAATAGTCTCCCAATACAATTGATTCATATATTTCATCGATGATTTCTTTAAATGATGCCTCGAGTGATTCTAATGATGGTCTTAGTGGTAATCGATATAAAGGTGATTGCGATTATGAAACTAATGTTGTTGTGGATGTTGATGATGACGATGATGTTGTTGTTGTTGAATATGTTACTAATACTAATGATGACTATGATTTTGGGGATGATGATGGTGGTGATGGGGGTATGTTGATCCCCTCAATTTTTGACATATCAAGAAGGATACTATACAGTTTTGTAATGACTAAAATTTATTTGTATTATGGATTTATATGTACATTGTGGTATTTTCTATATATTAAAACTATTACAATATATTTGTTAGATTCTAAATATAGAAAAAAAATTACTACAATGAGGTATATTATTATTTTTATTTCAAATTACAGCTTTAGGAATTTGGTGAAGAAGATGTGGGAACTTCTTCCACGAAAAGAAGAAAGCTAGCTATACCCACAGTTTGTAAAACAATGGGTATAGGTTCTTTTATATGACTATATATACCCATTGTATGGAAATCATGGGTGTAGATCAATACCCAAATATAAATTAAAACAAATCATTTGAAATATCTGTCTGACCTATACAAACGGTTTGTATATGAACCACGCATTTTGGTGAATACCGACTCTTTAACGGGCTATGGTTCACAAAACTGTAGTTATAGTCTATACCCAAGGTATTGGGGGATATAACCACAGTTTATGACGATGGGTATTGGTTCTATTTCCAATAGTGGTTTATTATGGGAGAACATAGTATGCAACATTATTTAGCGATGGTTTTTAATGGGTGGAAGGGAATCAGTACCAGCTAACAATGTATGGATTTCCATACTGAGAAAGTAAACGCAGCTATTGTTGGAGGAGAGAATATCATGTACATATTAGAAAAAATTACATTGATTATGATGACTAACCATACTAAACCTATGTTTTATCATTTCATGTCGAATAATCCCCCTTTTTTGGGACTACTAATCCTATGGTCGCTGAGCAGTTGATCAAGTCCCTTAAAAACGTTTCAAGCAATGTGATGCAATGAAAATGAAAATGTAGTACTGGTAGTATATTCCTTCAAGGTTGATACTTATAAATAATTTAAATTCATATATAATACTAATGAGGAAGATTAAATAGAGGAAATGTAATAGATAAATTTTAAAGAAACATTAATTTTTAAAAAATTTCTGTGTGAGAAACAAAATTAAATAAAGAAAAATTATTTATCTTTAAGATAAGGGATGAAGAGAGTGTTGCAAAGTCTAAGGATACTATAAGAAGACTATCCTTGTATGATATTGATTTTATAAATGATTCAGAATACAAGATAGATCATTTCACTGATGGAATTAATACAACACACTAAATAGCTTTATTTTCACAAACATTTTAATTATATGATGAAATATTATTTATCACCATCAAATCGGTGAATGAATTTTCAGATCTTATATGTTCAATGGAAATAATGAGAATTAGATTCTATATAATAACCATGGAAAAGGATAATCAAAAAATAAGGATTAGGGAATTAAGAAATTTCAATTATTTGGAACGTGTTTAAAGTATCATCTTGTTAAATGCTTGCAAGGAATGATAGTTTTCTATATTAATGGAGATAAGGGTCATTAAGAAAATGATTTCTTGGGGAAGAAAAAATATATGATGTTTAATGATTCTATTATAATGAAATGGGGAATTGTTCTAATCAATTCTCCACGTAGTAGGGGAATGTACCATAGACGATACTAATGGGAGATTACCATACTTATGTGATCAATGTTGCTGATGTGCATGTACCCAATGATGTTGTGGTAGGTACATTAATCCTATCTTAAAAATCTATAGAATTATTTATTTTATTCTAGATCATTATATTATATTATACCTACCCAAATTTCTATTAATATAAGATATATTTCTTTTGATTTAATAATAGTGTTACTGGTCAAAACTCTTAAAGGAAGTCCCATTAAAACAAAAATGTGCCAGTAAGTTCCCATTATAGAATATAAATGTGCTTAATTTATTAAACATATCAACATACATATAGTTTATTTTGACATAATCCTTTGAATTGACTAGATTTCAATATTTTATGTGATAATTTATTGCATGAAGAAGAAAATTTCGATTTTGAGGAAGTTGTAGAATCCCCTATCCTTAGAGAATAATGTTAATCATTTAATTCATCACTATATCCACCACCAACATCTCTACTAAATTAAATTCATAGGGTGGAAGATAGAAAACATATAGGGGTGAGGGAATTCATCTTTAAATTGAGAATGTTCCCATTTTCTATGAATCCATTGATGTATTTCTTAAAGATTTATATGGACACCCCCAGAGAGTAATGTTTAATTTACTATTAATCAAATCCCTAATGAAATAACAATATCAAATACTTCTTGTAGAATATGAAATATGGAATTAATGGATCTAAAGAAACAACTAGAGGATTTTAGTAAAATGGGATTTATTCACCATATTTTTTCACCATGGGTAGCCCCTATTTTTTTATAATGAAATCAAGATCCTAGAGGTTGGACAGTGACTATAGAGAAATAGATTTTCTTACAATAAATAACAAGTATCTTCTCCCTCATATTGATGACTAAATTGATAAAATTCAAGGAGCTCGATATTTTTCAAATATTCAACTTCGTTCTGTGTATCATCAGTTGTGATTAATGAAGAAATATATTCTAATGTTATCTTTTCATATGTGGAATGGAAATAAAAAAATCACAGTAATTCCATTTGTATTGAATAATGATCTAATTAATAGAGTATTCAGGGAATATCATGATAATTTTTTTTATATTTATCGATGATATATTGGGGTACTCCAAAAGCTATGAGGACCATGATAATCACTTCTAGATTATTCTGACATATAATAGAAGAAATCGATATCTATTAAATTTTGCAATTATGAATTAGATAATTATGAAATTCATATTCTCTCTCTTGTTGTTTGTAAGGATGGAATCCCAGTTAATCATGTGATGAAAAATGCAATCCAAGAATGGTCTATTCCAATAAACATAATTGATGTATGTAGTTGCATTGTTTTATTAGGTTACTATTAGTTTTTTGTTTATATTGTATTTTCAATTCTCTTACATATTAACCATTATGAAATGTATAGGGGTTAAGATCCCATGGATAAAATTATTTGTAGAATTCATTGAGTAATTAAAGAGAATATTAGTCAATGCTATATTTTTTACTCTACTATTAGAAAATGATGGGTTCGTGGTATACAATGACACATCAAAGAAATGACTCAATTCTGTACTTATTCAAAATGATAATGTTATTTAAAATGCATTAATGAAGTTTAAGAATCCTGAATAAAATTATCTATCTCATTATTTTGACTAGAAGCCTTAATATTTTCTTCGAAGATTTAGAGAAACTATCTCTATCGTGAAATATGATAGTTATATACAGATCACAAGAGATAAATTTATCATTACAGAAAAATAACTTAACATTATTCAAAGGGGATGACTTTAATAACGTAATGATTATGATTACTCGATATACTAACATCGATGAATAGATAATAAGATATCATGTGTATTAAATTAGAAATATCATTGACTTAATACCCAAATAATAATTAAGAAAGATCTTATATTCATGTATTTAATAAATATGGATATTCGGATTGTTGAGGAAATGAAAACATCATTAATTCATCACATTATTGAAAAAACACATTTTATAGATAGGTTAAAAGGTTCTTAATTTGGTGATGAGAATTTTCATAAGAAGATTAAAGCCGCTAAATATGGAAGATTGACAAACTTCATGTATGAGGATGGAATTATGAAATTTGGAATGAGGTTATGTGTTCCATAAATACCTATGCTAAAAATGGAACTATTAGATAATTCATATATCTCAAATTTATATATACACCCTTGTAGTACCAATATTTACAGTGTTTTAATGGTGAATATTTTGTTGGATAACATGAAGTGGTAAATTTCTGAATATGTTTCTTGATACCAAATTTTTCAACAAGTGAATGTTGAGATACAACATCCTAGAGGATACATGAAACCTATAGAAATTTTAATTTAGAATTGGAATGGTGTTACTAAGGAAATCATCACTTTATTAACAATGACTCCACAAAATAATGATGCAATATGGGTGATTGAATAACACCTTACAAAATCAACTGATTTCCTTAATATATGTTGAGACTTACCTCTTGAGAACATAACATGACTATATATATTAAAGAAGTTGTATGATGTTATGGTCCACCTCAATGAATTTGGTCTGATCAGGATCCCCTATTGAAATTAATAATATGGAAGAGTATTTATTGGGCTTTGGATACTAAGAATCATTTCAGTACTACATATAACCTAAAAAAAGACAAACATTCTAAATGGAAAATTCAAATATTTGAAGACTTATCGAGTTTATGCTCACTAGAATTTTAAGTTATGTGGGTTCAATATTTACCTTTTTCAAATTTTCCCATAATAATAAATTCCATTATAATATTTAAATGGTGCCATATGTAGAATTATATGGCAAGAGGTGTTGATCTAAAAGTTTTTGGGATGAAATTGGTGTGAGAAAACTTATAGGCCCAGAAATTATCATGAATGAAAAATGTATAGAATATTTAAGCTCATATTAAAGAATATAAAATTAGAAAAAATATTTATATGAAAATAGGATAAAGGAATTATAATTTCATGTAAGCGATAGTGACTTTCTGAAAGTATATCCATGGATGGGTGTCTTTAGGTTCATTAAGAAATGGAAATTGATCCCACGGTACAAAAAATTTGAAATTCTAGAATGAATTTGAGCTGTAGAAAACTGATTAGAAATGATTGCAAAAACCTCCAAAGTTAATGATGTATTATTCAACTAATTTCAAGATATTTACATTCCTAACCCAACACATATACTCACCTATGAATAAATATAATTGGATCCTGATTTTTCATACTGGGAAGTGGCTTTCGAAATTATTGACATAAGAGATAAATTACTAAGAAATAAAATGCCTCAAATGGTGATGGTACTTTAATGAAACCATAAAATAAAAGAAAAATATTGAGAACCAAAATATATAATGAAGAATAACCATTCGAATATATTTAGAGGTCAATATTCATATAAATTTTTTAGGAAGAAATTTTGGAAAATGGTAAGAATATAACACCCAAATATTCTATGGTATATATCCTCTTAAATAAATTCAATTAATTATATAGCATACATTTCAAAAAAAAATTATTTCATATAGTATAAATTATTTTCAATAACATAGTGAAAACAAAAATGTTTATAAATGAATAATGAATGAAATAAGAGTCTTTTTCTTAGCACTAAAGTACATATACAAATGAAATGGTAACCTACCCATTGAAATTTTAATATGACCCTCATGAATAGAAATATAACATATACGATGGTAACCTCAAATGTGATAGAATAATTTTTTTTTGGAAATTTATAAATTTAAATATGATATAATTATATCATAGTATAAGTAAGTAAATATTTTGATATTGATAAACTATATGTTGATATTTTTATAAAACCTAAATGTTTATTAACAATTATATTGTCAATATATTGATTTAAAAGAAAATTTGATTATTTAAAAAAGATTCATATATTAATATTTCGTAACATTATTATTATAAGATATATTTAGAAGACCTAAATTAATTTTTCAATGTGTCAAAAAATTAGTAATAATGTTCATATTTGAATTTTTTGAATAAATGATGATTTTAATAAAAAATTAAATTTGTAACGTTTAAAAAATTATTTTCATAAAATGGAGTTCATTTTTTATTTATACATGTATCAAAATTGTTAGGGTATGTTTTTTAGATTTTAATAAAATATATTATTTGTTAGTGAATAGTGAAAAATTATAATTTATGTTATAAGAAAAAGATATGAATTATTGAGTCATATATTATGTATGGATGATTTAGTACAATAATCTCAAACTATACATCATCTTTTTAATATATATAGATAGTTGTAATTATCATATTATTAAATGTATTGAGGAAAAAATAACAAACTAATGAATAAAATAATGTAAAAACCCCACTCTCCTCCACTATCAATGCCAACCCTCCCCACCACATCTCCTGACACCAATTTAGACATTATGTTTTCCCAATTACCAACAAATACTCTTCAAAATTACCTTCCTCATGTCTATAATACTTTTTTCTCATAAAAATACCAATCCCAAGACCCTTAAAGAGGTTCTCAAGGAGAATAAATTCAAGAAGTTAAATCCTCTTTCATTTTAATTTATTTTCATTTCAATTTCATTACGTTTCTTAATCTTCTATCAAATTATATATCCTAACACTAATGATGAAAAGGTAAATTATACATACTATAATATTATTTTTTATGTAAATTTTTACATCAATCCCAATATCATATCTATTTTATTCTAAATGTTAAAATATCAATCCTGATGAGCCGATTTACCGTCATCAGGGATGATGAATTTTCAATTTCCTGTGAAACCTTCATTTCTATCCCTAAAACCATAATTATGGTGGAATAATATTTTATTATATATATTTTAATTCATATAATGATCTTGAACTAGTATATATACATAATATTTTACAAATGATCAGAAAATGAGAATTAAAAAGCTATTTCGTGATAATAAAAACTTCACCAAAATAAAATAACATTCACCATTAAAATTTTATCTAATGAATAATTATCTTATATAAAAAAAACTAAATATAAAAAAATTTATTATAATTTATGTTCATTAATAACAAATAATTTAAATTCTGGATAATAATAATTTTTTACATTAAGCTTTATACATGTGTACAAGTGAACTAATCTTGAAATCCATGGAAACAAACACTCATGAACAACAAAAATGTGTCTTATTAATCATAAAAAAATAAATTAATAAACATAATTAAATTATAATAAATAAAAAAATGTTTATTAGATTATGAATTAAATTATTAATTAATATAATTTCATTATCTTTGAGATTAAGTGCTAGAGTAGAACACTAGCAGACATAAGCTGATATATTATCTCCGAACGTCCATTTTTCCTTCAGGATACTCTTTATATCTATTTACCACAATGTAATTATTCATTTTTTATATAAATCTTCTAAATTATTTCTATGTATTCAAAAATCGGGTGTCTAGATCCGTTCATCCTTCTTTGATGAGGAAATACATTTCTTAAAAATAATCCCCTCTCAATTAATCCATAAAAGAAAGCCCGATTAAAGAGAACCTCCCATTTTCATAGTCATTTTAAGTACAGTCCCAAATATGTTGTAAGACACCAATATTTTTATAAAATCACTCTTCTTATCATGAAAAAATATCTTTTTTAATTTAAGGTTTATGCTAGCAATTATTTATTTCCCGTATTAGATACACATTTATATTTTTCTTTAATTGCACTAAATTGAATTTTTTGTAATGATTATTGAAATCTATTTTTTAATGGTTTCACTTCAGTTAGAAATAATTTATCTTGATATATGTTTAAATAACCTTATTAATGCCTATTTATGATTTTAACCCATTATTTCATTGAATCCATTATGATATTTTTATTTACCACTCATTCCTTGTGTGTGGTGTAAGTAAATTTCCATTTTATTTTTTATCACCATCCATTAAATATAAAAATTCATTATTCCATTAAAATTATTATTATCTTAGGATATATCAATTTTTAAATATAATGTTTATATTTAATTAAATATATGTATATATAATGATTTGAACTTGATGTGACGTGGGGGAATTTGTTATAGATAGCCCCTCAATACATTAATATGTCTTATTAGACAAAACAATTGGTGCAAACCATTTTAATTATTTCCACATAGCATCATAGAGATTTAACCTAGAGGATTAAACCACCTTGATGGTACAATGATTCATGTTACATATACCTTACATCCAATAAATAATCGTTTTCTTCATTTAGTATATAGTTATTACTTTCCATGAAGCTTTCATTATGAAAAATTCTATGGATTAATTTTCATTCTCAATGTACAAATTTCATGTGTTTTTTCATATTATTTATCTTACTATAATAATTATTGATTATTGACCTCAATTCATTTATTCATTTATAAAATAAACCTTATTAAGCATTTGAGATCACCCTTTTATTTGTTTTCCTTCCCCAGGTTGTGAAGATGAAATATTTGAATATGGGAAAATGAGTAGTTTATTTTCCTTTTTTATGTTATATTTTAATTAAAAATGTAATAAAAGAACCATGTATATATCGAGTACTTCATGTGTACTAAACTGATTGATCATTGGTGATGTGATCTATTATATCACAACCATGGTTATAAAATTACCACTGACTTTGGTCTATTAGAAATGGGGTTGTTAAATAATGTCTAGGTTACAATGATCACATTTAAATAATAATATTTTGTTTTCATTTCTGTTCCTTGTTGTGTATCATGTACGCTATAAATAGAGACATTTCTTTTAAAATAATGAGATATTACATTCTCCACTATTTAATAAATTTCATTCTTTTAATTTTACATTAGTCTTGGTAACTGGGTGTTTTAATTTAAAAGATAATTTTTTTAAAATCCTACATCGTAAAAAGAATTAATAAAATATCCAATTCATAAGGGAGATAATGGATGGATTAATATCATATATAGTAACACAGACTAGGTATCCGAATAGAATAAAAAATGTGGGATGTTAAAATATCAATATGGAAGAAAAAACATACTTATATTGATAAATATAAAATGATAGAGAACATTGTCTGGATAAAGTAAAACATCAATGAATTTTAAATCTATGATGGGTCCAGAGGCCATTGATTTCTCAAAAATTAAATTAAATGAACAACATTTTTGTTTGAAAATACTTATCCTAAAATTGGGGAATTTTTTTAATTCCAAAAATAATAATATTAGAAAACATACTTATTTGACATGTATAATATCACCCTTTAGTCAATTTCTACCATAATCTCATCTTTTTCCTCTAATTGATGATTAATCAAGATGATATTTTTATCCCAAAAACATTATAATAAAATTAAAGGGATCATAAAATTCATAAAAAAACTAAATATTCGTCTTGTATTTAGATATTAACCAAATCCAAAATGGTTATCATAAGATAATATAATTCGCCAAAATAAAGAAACCTTGAAATGTATAAAAACTACCTATAATCCCAACAATTTAACAGTAATTCCAAAAATTCAACTTGGATCATTCAATATAAAACCATCCTTAAAATTCCTCTAAAATGATCTAGAACAATATTGAAACCTAAAAATTCAAAGGATTTTATCACATAAGCTGGAGCTGTGAGCCATGCGGTCCCCCCTATGTGGCAGATAGGGTTTCATAGAATGTTAAGTATCACAATGTGTGAGGCCCCTATCACATGACAGGTGGCCTCTCCTTGGAAACATAGTGTATACATATGAGGGTACACGGACATGGTTTAGAGTACATGAATTAGAGCACATCACATACTCTCTTATAGGGACATGACTTGGACATGAACACTAGATAATCCTTATAATGGTAAATGGATAGAATCCATTGTCATCTAAAAAATCATGTACTTCAACATGGACATGGACATGGCTTGAGCCATGGCCCATTTACCCATTTAAGACCCAGTGGAAAGATAGATGGTGTGTAACCCTTCCACGTTCCATTTAAATTCTATGACATGGATTTTAGCACTTCTCTAATCTATCAAGGACAATTTTTGTATGGGTACATTCCTTATATCTATTCCCCTAATGATTATTATGGAATCACCTCTTCATCATTGAAAATGGTTCCCTTAATAATAACTTCTTGGATAGTGTTGTTGGAATCCTTTTGTGAGGCCAGGAGTGAGATCAACTATTCATTTGTGATCCCTATAAATAGTTCTTGGTATCAACGTAAACAAAACTACATTAGCACTAATCCACTACATATTAGGTCAATCAAGATTGAGTTGTTTGAATACACTATGGACTTGGTTGTGATACTCATATGTGTATCATATCCTTTTACACCTTCAGTGTGTACTTCTAATGGAAAGATATGTCATGCACTACATTTCAGAGGGATGCCACTGTTGTTATCAGACATTGGAGGGTGTTATCCTAGATGAGTATTATATGGAATCTTCAAGATGGCATCATAGGAATGCATATTAAAGTTATGACATAACTTTATATTGTGCTTCTTGGTTGGGAATATCAGGATATTCTTGTAATTTTTGATGTAGAAATTTACTTATGTAGAGCTTAATGTATTTTCTTTGTTATAAGATTTCTGTTTTAGGGTGTCCTACTGAGTATTGGTATACACACTACCACACAGGATTTCCATGAAGGTGTTGTTTCTTATTAAAATGATCGACCTTTAAATATATTCATTGATAGAGTGGGAATAAATGATTCATAGTAAGACTAGACATAATGTGGTGTGTTTCTACGATACCTAATAATTAGTCCCTTTACTTTCATATTGGACGTGTTTTTAGAATTTTGTGGTGGAATTGTATTTGGAGTCGTTTACTCTACATTACATCATGTCATAATCTAATTGTTGGATTAAGATATATGCATGCATATTTTTTTAATTGTTTTTATATTTTAGCATTTTATAGGCATGGAGATGTGTGTTTACATGTACATAATCTATAGAATCCCATGATAGTGATATGCCTAATCGGTGCTAGTATCCTTCCCATGGCCTAATGGAGGTGGGCCTAGGGAGTCGTGGCATGCACCCCACTAGGATGGGTATTCAGAAAGTGGTATTACAGTAGGCCAGTTCAAATATTGTACCATACATTGTGATAAAAGGTTTGGGGAAACATCATTAATTGTTTTGATATTTTTTTTAGGATATAAACATTATTATTGGTGGGGAAGCTGACATATCCATACATCAGGACTTTGATCACCATATTTTTTATTCGGTACATGTGAACAATAGTTTTATGGAAAAAATGATACATGCATCATATTGGAATGATTTGTGGTTCCCATGACCTTTTTGAATCATATCTTCATATATACTCATTGACCATGATACATATGGGTTACTTTTATAATGACTCCCTGATGTATGCCAGCTTGGATTAAAAATCATGATCATGAGGATGATTTGATTAGTGATGAGGTATCGATACACTGACCAGTTCTAGATATTTTACCTCCATGTGGTGCAACAACTATACCTCCACCTATTGAGAAGAATTTGTTGCCCACAATACGAGCAGATCAAGTGTGCATGCTAAGTACACTCCAAGTCTTTTAGTGATAGAGACCCGTCTGGTTCGGAGGTGAGCCTATACCATTGGCAACATAGGACATGTTTGATGTGGTGACCCATGTTTTACATCTAGTTAGTTCAACATAATAGCATATGGTTGTCATGGTGGAGAACCATCCCCATGGCTTGTCATGAAGATGGTGGAGTTTGGGGACCCAGTAATATGATGAGTCAACTCTTGCGTGGAAAGAGTTTTAGCACCTTTTAGAAATGACTTTTCACCAGAAATGAAAAAGGTTGTACATATCCAAGAGATTCTTCTATTCCAATAGGGAAGCAAAAAGTTAGATGATTATTCATAGATGTTTACCAAACTATCCATGAAAATGATAGATGTGGTTTTTTCCAGTTCATCAGGGATATAACCTTCATGTTTAGTCTTTATAGAGACATTTGACCCAGTGTTATCCCTCTATTCATTTAAAACTAGGATTTGGGGTTAGATTGGTCATTGGTGGTTGAATGTATCATGGATGACCAGATACAACTAGTGGTTTCTAGTAGTATGAACACAAGAGAAAATACCTCAATAGTAGGGAGTTGATTTGAGTCTTAGGGACCTGGGCATGCAAGATGTCTTAGGAGGAGGTCCCATGACAAATGATATTCAATTTAGGGCTCTTAATATGGGTCCATTCATCCCAGATATAATAGGTACTTATCAAGTGATGACATGTGTCATATTGCATGAGAGTATACACACCTATGTATAGGTGATAGAGATATTATGGACGGGCTGTCGAGGCAGAGGCAGCGGCATGATAATGCAGTTCCATAAGACAGTGTACATGTCAGAGTAGCTGGGAGTGTTGCATGAGGTCATTGACGTATTGAATTGATACCCTCTAGATGTTCCCTGAAATTCCTGGGGGAGCTGAAGGATAGGGGTGAGTATAGTTGTAGGGGGGGGTAATATGACAACCTAGAGGCTCTAAGAATGATTTGAGATATAATATTTGTCTTTTATACCTTATCAAAAGTATTTATATTCACATGTGCTAGTAATTCCTTTATTTCAACATATCTTATTCAAGTCTCAGAGATCCTAGTTGATCCCTTTTCTCGAACCTTTTTCCTAGGGACTCATATTGTGGTTGACTTAATACTTACACACATTTTCTAGTTGTGTGACCATACACTTGGAGGTGAGAGTTTCTATTTAGATCTAATTGTACCAGAAATGAGCCCTTTTGATGTTGAATTAATTATAGACTTTTTTACCTTTGTTCATTCCCAAATTGATTGTTTCCGGTGGATAATGTGGTGTGTCCATAGTGACAGAACTATGTTTTCCTTTTTTAGTAAAAATGAAAACCATGAAACACATGATGAACTAATGTATAGGTGGGTATATCCAATTGTACCTCAGTTAGATAGAATAAACCTTGGTGTAGTTGATGTTAGGAGAACCCAATTTTCTTCAGTTGTGGATGAGTATGGGTAAAAATTCCATGTGTATAATCTAGGTTACTTATCTTCTTTGAAAATTAATTACACATCAATATACACCAATATAATTAACTAATATTTCTGATATTATATTATATGGCTCCCATAGAGATTCATGAGATGATGGTATAGTTAAAGTACTTGTAGTAGAATATCATTGTCAAACCTTGTGTTTCACACTAGGAAACACTAGTATTAATCACCAAGAATGTAGTAGGGAGATTTTGGTTCTGTGTGGATTAAAATAACTTTAACTAGGAGACTATATAAAATAAATATCAACATCTGATGATTTATGACCTCTTTGATTTTCTGAGAGGATAAAGATGGATCAATAAAGGTTTACCTCAGGTAATGATATCACTAGTTGACAGTACGTGATGATAATGTATCAAAGAAGACATTAATATGTCACTATGGTCTTTATGAGTACTTGGTGATTCCCCTTAGGATGATGAAACCCCCATTAGTGTTCATGAGACTCATTTACTAGATCATTATTACATTTATAGACCAGTACATGGTAGTCTTCATCAATTATATCCTTGTTTACCCAGAATTTGAGTAGGATCCAATGATACACGTAAGGATAAATATGAACACACACTTAGGGAGCCATTTTTACGTAAATCATACAATGTGAATGTTCTGGATTCAAACAGTCCACTTCTTAGGAAACGTTATCACAATATATGGTGTAAAAGTTGACTCGACCATGGTCAATGTAGTTTTAGATTCGGAGACAAAAAAAGAAATATATTGGTGAAGATCGTCATTTGGTTAGTAGGATATTACCATAGATTCATAACTGATTTTTCTAGGATATTAACTCCCCAAAAATCAATGAACAAAAGAGATTTTTTATTTTATGGATAATGAAGTTCCAGAAATATTTATAGAAGTTCATGTATAAAATGATATGTTCTCCCATATTGAGATTTCGAGAGGGGGGTCGAGTATGTTGTATCCTAAAATGAACTAGGGACCAGGAATGGTTGTGATTTAATATAGAGGAATGAAATGACTTCCTATTGTTCACATTAGTTGATACCACATGAGAATAACTAAGCATCCCATGATCTTATGTTCGCAGTTGTAGAATTAACAATAAATATGAAGCAACACTACATGACGAGCGAGTACGTTATATTTTACTCTTATCACAAGAGTCTAAAGTTCATATTCTCTTAGAATGATCATCACATGAGAAGGAGGAAATAGATAGAGTTCATCTACGATTATAGATTTGAAATTATTTATACTCTTTGGAAGTGAAACGTAGTAGAAGATCCTCTTAGTAGAAGAACTTATTTATAACTATTGTATGATTCATCAGAGTAGTGGGAAACATTATATCTGTCTTTTGTGGATGGAGAAGGTGTAGCTTACCTCCAGCTGATGGTTGTCACCCCATTTCACTTGTAGGGATTCTAGGAGGCACAAATATAGGTTACCGACTATGAGACCTTATGTAAATAGATATCCACTAGACATGCTTCTAATGGATCTTCTAAATGTGGGGGGTATGTAATTGTTTTAAGGGTTGAAAAACAGTACCAGTGATGATTCAGGAGGTAGTTATAAGAGAGTTTCATAAATATCAATCGGTAGGCCATCCCTGTGTTGAAATGATATTCCATGACCTTGGACACTAGTTTTTTTAGCTAGGGATGAATAAGGGGGTAGAAAAGTCATTCTCTCGGTGGCTTAACTGTCAACAAGGGAAGGCTTAACACCAAGTTTGAATGGGATTAGCTCAACCCCATGAGGTTCTAGAATGGAAGTGGGATGGGATATCAATGGACATCATGAAAGGCTTACCACAAACATCCATGTGACATGAATCTATCAGGGTGATCATATACTAACTCACCAAGTCATCCCAAATCTTAGCTATTATGGGGAAGAGTTCCTTAGAGAGCTTATGACTCCACTGCATTCATGAGATAGTCCGACCCCATGGAGTTACATTGATGATCATTTTTTATCGTGAGTGTTTCCTCAAATCCTGATTGTGAACTAAAAAATGAAAACATTACAAGGCATTAATATTTTTACAATATAATGGATTATAACCCCTTCTAAATACATTAGCAGTGGTTATAAGGAAACGTTGCGAATGTTCAAACAAATTTTTGGTAGAGGTGGTTTTGACGAATCTCTTGTTAAATCATAGTGATGTTAGTGATGGTTACACTAGAGGAGGTATAAATGCTCTCTAATATAGCCCTATGATTCAACAGAACTGCTTTTATGAGAGGCTTTAATAAGAATAACCACCACTAATTAAGGGTGTATGTGGTAGTTTAAACCACCCCTAATCATTATTAATTCATGGGAATTTTTCAAAACCACCAATAATGTTTTTTGTTAATTTTTTAATTTTTTTATAATTCAATATACCTTCAAGAACATACCACCCTTATGTGACTTCCTCATGTGCTGCATGACCCACCCAGCTTCCCTTCAATTCTCTCATTCCACCCCCTTAAATTCTAGACTATCCTGAAACTTCCCCTCTAATTATCATTTCTCCCATGCGGTGACCTCTACCAAGACCAGCTCACCAAAAAATAGCTTATAAAATTTGATCCCGGTGAGATTCGAATAGGAGACCGCCAGTATAGATCCCTCTAGTGTTTACACAATACCGACCAGATTTATAATATTAAACTACACACATATATATATATATATATCTGTGTGTGTGTGTGTGTGTGGAGATTAGTTGTGTAAATAATATTTGAATAAATATTGAAAAGCATATAAATATATATCCTATATATGTTCTTGTATAAATTAATAAATTCATTTTTATATTTTTTATTTATGTGTTTATATTATAATACATTTACACATTTATATAAACATTGTATGTTATATGTCTCTCTACATTCATTTAAAAAAATATATTTTATAATAATATATATGTTATGTACATAAACATATATTTAAACATTTATAAATATATTTATTAAAATTATTTATATTATTAAATGAACATTTATTTATTATATGCAAGTTTAATTATATAACATATATATAACTCTTTATTTAATTTATTTACGTAATTTCATTAAAAATATATTTCAATAAGGTAATTCAATAAATATATATATTATTATAGGAATTATTATATATTTATTTGTATAAATTGAATGACATTATATATAACTAATATTATATGAAATACATATATAGGAAATAAAATTTATACAAATATTTCATATGAAATAAAACTGATACAAATATTTATATATTTTATTTCAATACATATATTTATTATTATATACGATAATATATACATATATATATATATATTTCAATAAATATAATTGTATAATTTTGTGTACATTAATTTATATTTATTTTTATAAATTGTATAACATATAACATTACTAATATAAAATATAAAAGAAAAGCATATATTATTTAAATATATATATATTATAATAATATAAATTTAAAAAACTACAATCTTGGGGTTTTATATGATATATTTTCTAAATAATTAAATTTATTTATAGATTTATATAATATGATTATGCTTCTTTATTTTATATTATTAATATTATATGAAATAAAATTTATACAAAAAAAATATATTTATATGCATAATATTATACAATTATATTTATGAATACAAATAAATACAATTAATTAAAAACATATAAATATTTTACAAATTATTTTCATATAATGTATTTAAATACATTTATATACAGTGTTTTAGATATATATATATATGTTGGAATTTTTATTATAGTGGGGGTTCACAACCCCCCTATAATCTCTTAAATTAGAGGGGGTTCTGAACTCCATCTAATTTAAATGCATTCGTGGTGGTTGTAAACCCCATATAATTTAAATACTTTTAAGATGGGTTTCAAACCCCTCTAATTTAAAACATTAGAGGTGATTGTAATCCCCCACTAATTTAAGACATTGGAGGGGATTTTGAACCACCCGCAATTTAATATATTATAAGGGGTTGTGATTCACAATTAATCTCATTGACCATTGATGGTTATGAACCCCCTCGATTTCCATAAATTAGAAGATGTAGAAAACCCCTATAAAATCATACATGATATTAAAAAAATAGTGTAAAAAATTTAAAGGGGTTCATAACCACTTCTAATTTAATTAATTTGAGGGGTTCTTAACCACCTCTAGATTTGAAGATTATACTGGGACAAACATATCCCCCTCTGATTTATATGAACAATTAATTTATAGTGGGTTCATAAACCCCTTTGAATTTGATGGTAATATGGGGGGTTTCATAAGAACCTCTAAATATAATAAAAATTAATTTAGAGGGGGAAGTGCATAACCCCCAATAAAAACCCACTCTAATTAACCTGTTTTATTTTTCTTGGTTGAATGGATTATAAGAGGTATTTGGGAATGAGTCATGATTGATAACATCATTTCACCCCCAAGATGATGGTCAGATATAATGAACTATTTAGGTACTAGAGTACATGATGCGAGCATTCATATAAGACTTTGGTAGTAGTTTCGAGGATCACATACCACTGGTGGAGTTTTCATGCAGCAACAGCTACCATTCAACGATCGGTATGGAACCATTTGAGGATTTGTATGAGCGACACTACATGTCATCACATTGCTGGAATTACCTAGGAGATTAGATGATGGTGGTCCTATATTTGGTGTGACATACTAATGAGAAGGTGCATATCATCAAGAATCAGATAAGGACTATGCAGTGCCCTTAGAATTCTTATATTTAAAGATGATGAGGCATTTGGAATTATTATAAAGAGGCATGTTTTTCGATGGGTTTCACATCAAAGTGGATTATGAATATCTTACTATGGAAGAATGTGATATCTGATATTCATTATCACTTTCCAGATAAATAGTAGAGTTGGTGAGGGGGTGAACCTATTAGCTCTAACTTTTCAATTAGATCGGGTACACAATGTCTTCCACATGTCGTGGTAGAGGAGGTACGTTCATGACCTAAAACACTTTATAAACTAGGAAAATCAATACATTGGGGATGGATCAACATTTTCAGAGTACCTCATAGAGATCAAGGATCAGTATAAGTGGATGTTTTTTATTTAACTAATTCCTTTAGTACATGATTGATGGAAGGATGAGAATCTCAAGGAGATAACATAGGAGCGGGAGGCTCATATTCAAGCTCAGTAGCCAAATCTCTTTATCTAGCCCTTGTCTTGTTTTTAGGGATGTATATCCCCAAGATGAGGATAATTTAATGACAAATATTTTCCATGTATTAATTATTAATATTGTTGGAATTATTTTTGACACCATGAACAGAGACAAAGTTTTATTCCAAGGCACAATATTCCAAGATTAAAATTTTCAAATATATTATATATATTAATTAAAACTCACAGACGGTTTTCCTGAAAAATATTAAGGAAATCTCGATCGGGGGAATGTCCAAAATCTGAGGGAACTTTTGTGTAAAAGAAGCTGATTATTACCTTGGGCACGATGTAACCATGGTTAGCACATGGTGTTCATAAAAAAGTCACCTCTATCACAAAAATGAATAAAATGAATAAATAAATTATATTATTTCAATTTTTTGATGCGGTGATTGGAAATTATTTAATGGGAATATAATGAAAAAAATAAGAGGGATATCCACTTAAACCTAGAGATGTTAGAGATCCATTAGAGTGATAGTTGGAAGACATATCTTATGCAAATGACATATTGATCGTTAGTTGAAGATTGACCCAAAAAAAATAGATGGATCTCGACAACAATAACTAAAGAGCTCTATTCTTCATGCATAATTGATCTAAAGCAAGGTAGAATGTCTGTTTTGGTAGGATAATTTTCCCATTCTTATTTTTTATGATGAACTTGACTCAATTGACCAATAGATTGATTCATGAATCGATCTTCTCATAGGATGGGTTAGATTAATCGAGAATTGTGGTAATTAAATTGTGATTGTTGATTCTTCATTATAATTTTCTTGGAAATATATAAATACTGACATGAACATCAATCATGTTTTGTTCCTATTTTTAATTATTGTTATTTCCTACAATGATTTTTCATCCATCACAAGCATTATTTTTGTTGACCCACGGTTCAAAAAATCTAGATAAATGATCAGCACACAACCGTTTCATGGTGTAATGATCTAGAATAATAGACCTAGTATCAACACAAAACAAAGGTTGTCCGATGATGGAAGCAACGACCTATTAGATGGATTTGGACGACCTATATTTTTCTCCAACATTAAACAAATAACAACATAGAAATCCATTTGTTGACCATATCGAAGGGTCAAAACTTTTTTTTCAAAGATTTAAAGGCTCATATGGGATGATTACATTATTTTTATTAAAAGGTGGTCAAATGGTCAATGGTCAGAGTCACCAGAGAATGAATAGATTTCAGATATGGAATTCTATAAAATTAAGCATGAAGAAGCATGTAAACTAGATCTACATGCCATGTGAGACCCCCTTTTCAACAAGTATGGTTTAAGATAATGTTAAGTATCACATCAAGTGTGACCCCCATCACATGAGTTGTGGTCTCAACCAGACAACTCACTGTCTATATTACTGGGTAAACTGACATGGGTGAGAGTACACGGGTTGGAGCACAATGCTTACTCTCTTACAAAGAAATAGTCTAGAAAAGTACATCATATAAGTGGTGTACGAGCACAAGGGTAGAGTACATAGATGTATAACACTCCATATACATTTACAAATAAATAGTAAATGACTGAGACACATTCCATTTACCTAAGTAGGATCCCAAGTCAAGGGACACAATGTGTAACCCTTCTACATGCTGTGTACTTTCTAAGATACGGCATGGAGACCTTATGTTCAATATCATTAAAAAATTTCATTAGGGTATGTTCCCCATATCCTTTTCCTCATGTATTAGTATGGAATCACCACTTACTCCTACTAAAGTGATTCATTCACCGAGTTATCTTTCATAAAGTTGTTAGAATCCTTCTACAAGGATCATAGTGAGATCCACTATTCTTATTCATGCCCTAGGTGGAGTTATCACTACATGAAAACAAACCTATACCCATAGTTTTGAACACTGGTTATAGCCCCCCAAAAGATGGGTATAGGCTATACCCCTTGTTTTGGGAATAGTGGCGGTTTTATTCATTGCTATTGATCAAATATTTACCTAATGTTTTGAAAATTCAATATCAATGGAATCAAAACCATGTGAATATTTGAATGAAATCATGTCACTAACCCCATACCCACGATTTAAAAATAGTGGGTATAGGTATTAAAAAATCATCTTTAGTGGGTTTCGATGCCTGGACTGACTATACACAATTCACACTCCAAATCACTACAACACATTCAATTATATGTATATAAATATATATTTACTTACACATATTTTTCCATATTGTTGATATAGGTGTAAAACCATGGAAATATTTGTTCCCGTGGAATGTGATTTTTTCCTAAAGAATATTTTTCCCATCATAACGCGGGAAAGCTATATTCATGGTTTTGAAAAATCATGGGTATAATCCTGACCTATACACACAATGTTTGGAGAAATATGGATATATGTATTCAAAAAATACCTTTACACATGGTTTTTGAATGTTCATGGTATAAGTGACAATTTCCAACATATACCCATGGTTTTGGGATACTATGGGTATAGGTTCCCATCCAATCCTTAATCCCATGGTTTTTTCCAATACTGTGGGTATAGGTTTATTTTCTAATAGTGTACTGGTATTATCATGACCAACACTACATGTGTGTTGATCCTCTTATTAGTAGGTTAATCCAAATTGAGTTGTGGATATTCCCTATGGAATTGGGTGTGATATTCATCTATGTATTGTATCTCTTCATACCTTCATCATGTGATTCTAAATAAAAGATCCCAAGAGAACCACATCTCAAAAATATGTCATCGGCGTTATCATAATCATGATTACATTCCCCTGAATGACTGTTATGGGGAATCTTCAAGCTGGGATCTTATAATGTCATATTATGGATGTGACATAACATTATGTTTTGTGTCATTATTGAGTATATCATTATGTTCTTGTTATATGTGATGTAGACATATTCCTATTTAGATCTTAACGTATTTCACTTGATCTATGCTTCTGGTTTCAGGCTGTCATACTCATTATTGTTATGCTCACCCTTATACATGCTTTATACACACATTTTGTTTCTTTGATAGACAATTTACATTTTTATAGAGTCATTAATAGACCATGACCTTGTGGTGCATAGTGAGATAGGATAGACAGATCTATTTTCATGTAGTACCTATACAATATTACCATTACTTTTAGGATGGAATTGATTTCATAATTTTTTGGTTGGATTTTTTGGCCTTATTTACCCTTTTCTACGTCTTATCATACTAGGGTTGTGGGATCTATATGTAAACATGCATGGTTGGAAATTTGTTTTACATTTTATCATTTTATAGGCATGAATATGTGTGTGTGTGTGTGTGTGTCTAGGTACCTAGGTTAAGGCATCCCATGTTAGTGATATGCCAAATATGTGTTCATTTCAAACACATGACCTATTAGAGTCGTGCTTGTTGAGACACAACGGAAGCCACTCTAGGATGGTTTATGAAACACTTTCATAATGAAATTCCTTTAATGTTTAGACTTATTTAGAATTATGGAAAAATCATACATATCATAGAAATATAAAAAACCATCTCATAAAAATTTGTATTATATCCCAAAATTTATTTATGTATAGAACCCTTGGAAGACATAATCTACATAAAAAACCATTATTCATACAATGGAAAATAGAAACATCAGAAAAATAGTGAGCTTAGTGGCTCCGTATGGGTAAATAATGGATATATCATTGACTACATAATAATTACATGATAATAATAGAATAAGAACATGAAAACAGCTTTTAAAAAATATAACTTACATAACATTGATCATAATATTATTTCATGGAATAAATAATGAATTTTTATAAGACATATATCATGTAGGATTAAATGAAAATGTGAAAATAATATAGGTATAAGTCATGAAATAGTGGAATGAACATGAGCATAATAAATAATTTCTTTATTAATGAATATTATTTTCCAATACTATAATATTTTAATGGGATTACTCTACAAACCATCATAGTAGTAATGGTTCAATTCTTATATTATCATGGGGGATAAGTTCCATTGCTGAATTGGGTTCACACCACATTTTAGTCTTTTCAATATTATAAGATATAAATCATTACCCAATGAATTGGAGGAAGATATAGTTATCACCCAAAACAAAATGAAAACCAAATTTATGGGTTCTACAATATCATAAATAATTAATTATGTCAAAAACCATGAAACAAAATAGGGTTTATAGACATTACATCATAATATAACACATTCATAAGAAATGGGTTTCATAAACAATGTATCTTATGACCATAAACATGAACCATATAGAAAAACTAAGGATTGTATCCTCGGTTCATATCAACATTAAATATTATATAACACCAAATAATTCCATCTTATATGGAAAATTATTTTCATATATCACAAGGAATAATTCTTTAGGAAAATATCATTTGTATTTTAAAATAATTTTTTTAAAAAAACTTATAAAGGAGAATGTTTTACTTGAAAATAATCTTCTAAACAAATATTGGAAGATTCAAAGAAATTGGGATTTTTGATGGAGGGAAAATAAACGCATTCCATATATGTTAAAAAACTTTCCTTCCATAATTTTGTTGGAAAAGTGACAAGGAACCTCGTTTGAAAAATTATAAAATATTCCTTTGAAAAGGTTTTATAATATGTTAAACATGGGAAATTCTAATGCCCTGACCCTAGTTCCCAGAGTAGGTGCATTATTACATAATATTGGAATGATGAAAAGGGATCAAATCCCTAATGATATATATTTTTAGTAGATTTGGAAGTACTAGATACAAACATAATTTTTACATTACATTTTTAGATGAAAAACAACCACATAGTCAAGTCCTCGTGCGAAGACTAAAAATAATATTTTCACAAGGCCTAATTCCAAGACACTACTTTGTCTCATGAGACCAACTGATTCATCGAAGATCTATTGCATGCTCCACCCGTCACTTACTATGTCCAATGCATTCATCATATGAAAAGGTTGAAACATAACATAAAAAAATCGTATTAACACTAGAATATTAAATGTTTATACATTAACCATAAACCATGAATTGTTTAAAAATAACACGTACACATTGAAACTTTTCAAAAATCCTTCAATATAATATTGAATATTGTATCATAATAAATCAACTTCAAAAAAGTGTAATATCCATGAAAATATGTTTACATAAATGAAATCAAAACTATTTAATAGAAATACCTATTCCTATTTTGAAATCATTTAAAAGTAACGTTATTATAAAAGAAAAATTTTATTTGAAAATATTATTATAATATTGTAAGGGAATATTCGAAGGTGTTATAATGGTAGAAAATTATCTCAACCTCTGTATGAGTAAAAAAACATACTTACCTTAATTTTTCGAAAAGGTAATACAGTACCTTCCTTAGTAAATGATGGATTGATTCCTTTATTAAATTTTAAAAAAAATTAAATCAATTGTATAAATGAATTTAAATCATAGTCTATCAAATATTAAAAATGAAACAAAATACATTTTTATGATACTAAGATGGAGATGATAAAGAGGTCCTAGTAGATACTTATGTACAAACAACCTCAGATAAATAAAGTGATTGTAAAATTAAACCTTACCTTGGACATTATCTTGGTCAAGTGTATGATTACCAATTACATAATATTTATATCATTATTTTTAAATTATGAAAGGGCCATATACAAAAATATGATAACATATATGATCATATAATATTGCTTTGTTAATAATAATTTAGAAGTATCATCGTTTCGTGAGTTAACAGATTTGTTTTCCTTTATATGTTTTGTTACGTTGGTCATTCTTGATATGGATAGGATGTATTCGATTCATATAGATTATTATATTATGTTCTTAAACATAATTTTCAATTATGAAATAAAAATTAGTTTTGAAATGTTAAGATGGGGAATGAATCTCCAAGCGTTTGTGGAGACAATAATCTGTACATACACATTAGCGACAATACCATTCTATAAACGGTGAAATCGAATGTAATTTGATTTTATATCATATATAAAGATTCATTAAAATTTAATATTTATTATTTACATCAACTATATTCATTGTTATAAACTTCCAAATGAAGATGTGTTGAATAAAAAACAACACCACGACGTGGAGATGGTAAGCCATACTTATGTAGGTTTTGTGACTTTTTCATTCATAGGATGGATTGAATAATGAATATGGTTGTACTATATTTTTAATAACATCAATTTATGTCAATGAAATATGAGTTATTATTTTTTATGGAAACAATAAAGACAGAGGAAGTGGAAGAAAAAAAGAACATTGAAATAAATGATGAAATTATTACCTCTTATTCAGGTGTTTCCTTTTGATTTGATCAAAAGGGATCCATAGATCTACTTTCTGATCAATGTATGGGCTATAATATTAATTTAGGTATTTATAAATATATTTGAGTAGGTTTTGGCCATGCCAAATGGCTTTGGAGGTGTGATTTTGGGATAAGGGGATATACCCTCTTATAAGAGAGGTGAGGGTCAGTTTAGGAAATGATTGAAATATTAATTTATTATAAAGTAATATTCTGTTTATAATGGCTTAAAATGATTTATTTCTAGGATAAAGTGTTTTTGGGTTTAAAACATCTCAAACAATATTATATAGATAGGTTTAGATCACCATATTTAATTTATCATTTCTATTTGACTCCCAATTAAATAGTTTATCTTTTACCATGTATTCTTGTATTAATATAATTAATCGTTATTAAACACACTATAAAAAGACAAGAGAACCCCATGTTTTTAATTATTGACATATATATCTTTATCTAATACTTTTGGTAGAACTTTAGTTTTTTGGAATGTTATATCATTTAATAATATTGAATTGGTTTTAGAAACTCATATATGTCATTTTTGACAATATTTGGTATTTTTTTTTCGTGAAAGTCATTAAAAATCTATCACTTTAAAAAATTTATTTAATCAACTGTAACATAAAATATTAAGATATAAACGTAGTTTAATGTACAAAATCATCAATTTACATATATTTGGATATTTATAATGTCAATTATTTTAATATTTCATTATTAAGGTAATTACTGCATCATCATTATGTCAAAAATAAATTTAATTATTTACTGTCTAAAATTTATAAATAGAATACCATTATGTAGAAAATATTTTTAGAATTATAAATAATATTTATAGTCTAATTTATCGTATGTATAAACCAATATTAAAAATGTTTCATTTATGAAAATTTTAATTCCACACTTTGAACTCTTCTTTAAATAAAATCATAATAAATACCCTAATCTAATTTAACTGGAACAAATATGATCATATTTTATTACTATGGTTTATTGTAGTTGAAAAACACTTATCCAATAGATTTCGGACATGTTTTAGAGTAATTATAATATCATTTTAACCTTTAATTACCATATTTAATTTTAATCGTGGTAAGTAAAATCAAAAGGTTAATATTCACCAAAATTAATTTAATCCTATTAAACCACATTATAAATACTGATATCTGTCACATATCTCATATTTTTGAAATTCATTTCACAGAAGCTATAAAATTTCATTTTATACAACTTTACAAATGTGCCTAGTAGGTGGGTAAGAGATGTTAAAATGTTCGATAAAATCTTATACATCTAATTTTATTTAAAACGACTACAATGAATTACATTGAACTTATTTAGTTATTATGTATATATTTTGGACTAAAATAAATTTGTATAAAATAAATAATTATTTAAATAAAAAATAGGTTTTAAACTATAACGTAGTGTTTTTCACTATTCATCAAGTATTGAATGTTTTCTGAAAATACCAAATATTCACCCAAATATAATTTTGATATTCCCAATTCAAAAATAATGTCTTTTTTTAAAAAATTCATAACATATAAGTTTTTTTAATTAATCTAAAATTAATTCCCATTGTCAAAACCAACAACCAGGGTTTTGAGTAATAACAACTATCAAAAATATTGGTAAGTTTTTATGTCTAGTTTAAATGTAAAACTACATATAATGACCTATATTATATTAAATAATTTAAATATATTTTAATTATATTTTAAATTCCACTCAAATTTATAAATGAACACTATAAATTATTTTGATTAAAATAGTTGTTTTAAATAAAAAAATTTATTTTCAATATTCATCAAAATATAAAAGTTATCAGATAATTACCAAAATTATAACCCAACTAAAATTTTATGTCACTTTTATAAAGAATAATTTTATTCTGTAAAATTTAATATATAAAAGTTTTAAATATTTTATTTAAAAATGGTACGCCATTAAAAGGAGGTAAAATTGCATTTTTTTTTGAAAAACACTTCTGTTATCTAAAAAATTGAATTTATCCATATATTATGTCTTAGAAACACAAAAGATGAATTTTTATATTATATAAGATGTATATAAAATAGGAAATTTAGTTAATACTATTCATAACCACTTTTTAAATGTCTAGTTTGAAAGGTCATGATGCGCTTGAACTCGGTGTTGTGTGTAGCACAAGATATTGAATTACATTAAAGAGATAATGTATAATGAAATCCCAGGGTGTTACATTCTACCCTACATCAGTAAATTGAGTCCTCAAAATTTGAAATATTTCATCCAAAATAAATGGTTGAAAGTAGAAAATACCTTTGTGGAAAGCCCACATTAGAAATAGGGTTTCTAAAATTTAGTCTTAATAAGAGGGAAAAGGAAATGAAAAACTCACCACCAAATTATAGTTTCGAATAAAAGAACATTGGTAGAAATTATAGACCCATAATTGGAGGAAAAACATAAACATTTATAGGGAATGATTGAGGTCATCAATCACAAACATGTGAACAATAAATGGAAAATTGAGGGCCTTAAAATCATAAAAATATCATTGGTTTATGAAAAAATAAGGTATTATGCTTACAAATTTTTGGTTTTTAGAAAATTTCAATAAAATTTTGGAATTAATTTCTTCATATAATGTGAAAAAAAAAAAGAATACTTGGCAAATATAGTCCCATACATTATCTAATTTATACCACAAACTCATCTTTATCTCTAAAAGATAACAGAATTCAAAAAACGTATATTAAACAGAATCATATAGGTTTCAAAAAAATTAATTTATAATTTATAATTAATTTTATTAAAAAAATAAATTATACAAATAAGGATGTCAAGTAGTCATGTGTTAGGTGATTGACCCTTATCGCCCTTCGGTTTTGGTTTCATGTCTCATGGCATTTCTAGATGTGATGGGTTGTCACCCAACCATCGGGTTTTCCTCTTTATAAAAAATTAAAAAATTATCTAACGAATCATTTTATCCTTAAACCCTAGTATCTGATGCCCAACATAATCCCCTTGAATCTTTAGACTTATAAAAAATACATGTGTCCAAACTCATAGTCCTAATATTTATAAGGTTGGCCAACAAAACATAATAAAGATATATTGTTTCCACATAATAGCATGTGAGTACCTTCATCATGTATACCCTAAAATCATGGTAACACCATGAATTTCCATAAAACCTTATTGATTACATTAATTCTTCATTATACCTTATAGAATACAAGATATATTCTTTATGTCCAAAAATTATCAATACTCCAACAATGATTTAATAAACAAACCATTAATTAGTTCTAAGGTAGTCAATAATATTCAATATAATTTATCCAAGTCAACCATCACTTTTTCCTAAATCACAACCTCGTCATCAGGACCATATTAAGGTTAATCAATCTTTCAACCATGTATTTTCCAAGTACTTTAACTTACTGTAGAGTCATATTACTTAGTACCATATAATATGAAATCCTTAATGAAATAGTATTGTAGTACAATCCTTATTTATTTCCATAATTAATATAACTAGTACATCATTGATAAAACACTCAATTGACCTAATTTATTTATAAAACTATAAAAACAATAATGATTCCTCTTCATTTGTGGTAGTATCATAACTTTATTATTATCAAATAGCATCATTTGGGGTATACTCTAATGATTGGGACATTGATTCGCATAGTGTCCCAACTCCTTGAAGATGAAGCATTGTACATTTTAAAAAAATTTCTTACCCTTACAATCACGTACATGGTGTCCTTTTTCTCCACACTTATAATAAACACCCATTCCCTTAGAGCATTTACCATGGTGATTCATTCCACAGTTATCATATATGAGTAAATCCATCATTCCCCTCTTCCCATTATCCATCTTTCTCTCTTCCATCATTTTCGTCTCTGGATTCCCCTCAAAGCCATAGAACACAAGGAATTATTTACATATCTTATTAACACAATATATTATTTCTTCATATGGTGAGAATATGAGGGAGACTATTTCAATTAAAAATGTTGGATTAATACCGTGAATGATATGATCCTTCTTACACTTTCGATCGTGCGTATTTCGGAACTTCTTATTCCTTCTAATGGGCACCATTTCTAAAAATGGCAAAAACATGGTTAGTTTATGAATTGAAATTCATATTTTCCATACTTTTAAAGTACCTAACATAAATATTATAGTATATGAATATAATCCAAAATCCTAAAATTGTGTACTTTGAGAAAGTATACACTCATAAATCCTTCATAATCGATTGTATATAAATTGTGAATTATCCTATGAATATCCCCATAGAGTGTCATAACCCAAAGTGTAGCAAGGCCCCTTGTCATGCACTAGTTCCAGTTCGATTCTATCTCAATGTGGTGTTTTCGGTTTTTACCCCAATATAAATCTGTTCTAGAGAAACCTAAACCTGCTCATATATAGGCAAGGATGTATTTCTTGGAAAATTCACAAAATTCCTACATTACAAAAATTATAGAATGTTCTTCTAAACTAATCCTCAAAGTCTATCTTTGGGAAATGTTTTATAATTAGAGTTTTTGTAAATCTAGTTTCCATGGTTGGTAGTAAACTTCCTCTGATAAAAACTATAATGCCCTGAAACAAGTTACCCAGAGTCCGTTAATTATTACATAACATTGGCCTGACCATAAGAGATCAAATTTTAAAAGACCGATCAGCATAGTAGCTTTGGATGTGCTAGATTCAAACATATGTTTTACATTAAATTATGAAATGAAAAACATCAAAATTGTGTCACCATAGAACACATTCATCTCCCTTAGACTATTATTGAAGGTTAGTCCTAATATATTTCTTCATATCCCAAAAAAAAAATAAAACATTTAAATCTGTGAGATTAGGTGCTCAATAAGTATAACTATGTAGAAGAAACTTTCATAAATTAGAATAAACATTTAAGGAAATGTATAAGACTAAAAGATAAGCTTTTTAATCCTAAACTTCAATGTTTTATGGAAAAGAGAAATTAAATAATTCAATTTACTTATTCACATAGATATTCTACTGGTCGAATAATCACATGTAATATCAATGACCAATATTATAATGATGGAATGCATTTTGTCGGAAATCATAACTTCATATTAATGGCCTCATGCCAATATTACAGGTAATATTTTGTCAATTACTTTTTCCAAGATACTAGTTTGTCTCATAAGACCAACCGATGCATCGATGAGCTATAGTGGGTGCCACCCATCACATACTATGTCCAAAACATTCTTAATATGAAAATTTTAAACATAACATATATATTTGTATTAACACTAGCATACGAAATTTTAATACATTTATAATAAAACATGATTTGTACAAAAATAACACAACCACAGTAAAACATATTACAAAACCTTAAATACAATATTTAATATTGTATCATATTAAATCAACTTCAAACAACTGTTATATCCATCAAAGTATGTTGACATAGATGAAATCAAAATTATTTGATAGAAATATCTCTTTCTATTTTGAAATCATTTAAATGTCACATAATTATAAAAGGAAAAAATTATTTAAAAATATTCTTATATTCATGTAAGGGATGCTTAGAAAATGATATAATTGAAAAAATAGCCACACCTGCCATATAAGATAAAAAGAAGATTCTAACAATAATTTATCAAAAAGTTTATAAATTACCTTTTTTATTAAGCGACTGGAAGATTCCTTTAATTTTTTTATATAAAAATAAAGTTAGGGAATATATGAATTTAACCCATAGTCTATGAAATAGTAATAATGTTTTGAAATAAATTTTTAAGAAACTCGGATGTGGATGATAAGGAGGTCCAAGTAGATACTTAAATATAAACAACCTCAAATAAATAAAGAAATTGTAAAATTAACAATTACCATGTCCTTTTCCTTTGTTGAGTGTAAGTTAAAATATTTTATAATAGTTAAATCATAGTTATTAAATTATAAAATAAATACATACAAAAATATTATATCATATATGATCTTATAATATTTCATTGTAAATAATATTTTAGTAGTATCATTGTTTCTGGTGTTAACTGATTCGTTTTTCATTATATGCTTTTTAACATAAGTAATGATTATTATCGATAGGATGAATTTTATTCATATCCATAATTATATTAAGTTCTCAAATATTATTTTTAATCATGAAATGAATATTATTCATGAATGGTTACGATGTAGAATTAATCTCATCACATTTGTGGTGACAGTAATACGTACATACACAAGAGTGACTATACCATTATATTGATGAAAATATCATTTGTAATTGGATGTTATATCATATATAAAAATTCATTAACATGTTATATTTATTATTTACATCAATTATACTCATTATTATACCCATCCAAATGATGAATTGTTGAATAAAAAACAACACCACGATGTAGAGACGATAGGCCAAACGTATGCACGTATGGTGACTATGTCATTCATAGGATGGATAGAATAATGAATATGGTTGTACCATATTAATAATAACATAAATATATATAGAAGTTACTAGGGTTATTATTTTGGTATCGAAAAAAAAATAAAGTTGAAGTGGAAGAAAAAAAAACAAATTTGAAAGAGCTGATGAAAATTATATCTCTTCATCAGGTGATTTCTTTTTATTTTGTCAAAAGGGATCCTTAGGTCAGATTTCAGATCAATTTAATACCTCTAGGATAAATTAAGGGTATAAGGGAAGATATTTGAGCAAGGTTATTCTGAGAAAAATGTTTTGGAGGTTTTATTTTGAGATAAGGGGATGTACGGTTTTTTAAGAGAGGTGAGGATGACTTTAAGAAATGATTTAAATATTAATTTATTATACATTCTTATTTAATTTATTATGGTTATAAATAATTTATTTCTCAAATAAGTTGTGTATGGGTCTAAAATCTCTCAACCAATATTATCTAGACCGGTTTAGGTCACCATATTGACTGTATCTTTTAGATTTAACTATTAAATAAATAGTTTATCTTTTACCATATATTTGTGTATTATTATAATAAATGGGTAATAAAAATTCTATAAAAAGAAAAGTGAATTCCAAGTGGTTTATTATTGAAATATATAACCATATATATATATCCTTAGTCAAGTCCATATATTTTTATATATGTTATATCATTTAATAATATAGTATTGTATTTAAAACCCATTTTTTTCAATTTTGACACTCTTTGATATTTTGTTTTTGTGAATGTCCTAAAAACATTATCACTTCAAAAAAAATTAGTTAATCAAACCTAAAATGAAATATTGTCCTAAAAAATTCTTTTAATGCATCAAAAGTATCAATTTATATTTATTTGTATATTTATAATATCAATTAATTTAATCATTAGCTAATAAGTAAATTACTGCATTATCATTGTGTAATAAATAAATTTAATTATACTGTGTCTCAAATTTAAAAATAAAATACCATAAGTTAGGAAATATTTTTATTTTTCTAATGAATATATTTAGTCTAATTTATATTATGTATAATTCTATATTTAATATATTTTATTTTTTGAAAATTTGAATATAACACTTTGAACTCTTCGTTGAATATAATAAAATTAAATGTCCTAATCTAATTCATGTTGCTAAAAAGGATCATATTTTATTCCTCATATAGATTTTGGTCGAAATACTCTTATCCCTGAGTATTTTTACATGTGTTAGGGTAATTATAATATCTTTTTTACAATTAGTTTCTCTATTTATATTAACCACGGTAAATAAAAATCAAAACATACTATTTAACAAAAATTATTTTCAACCTATGGAACAAAATTTTACATACTAATTTCATCCATGTCTCATGGATTTTTTATATTAAATTTACAGAAGAGGTAAAATTTTGTTTTATGAAAATTTGAAAATATTCTTATAATATGGGTAAAAGAAGTTAAAATGCTCAATATAATTTTATACATATAATTATATTAGAAAATGAATCCAATGAATTACACTGAAATCATATAGTTTTTATGTATCTATTTTTACCTAAAATAATTTTTAAATAAAATAAATAATTATTTAAATAAAAATTAGGTTTCAAACAACAACGTAGTGTTTGTCACTATTCCTCAAAAATTGAATGTTTCCGAAAAATACCAAAAATTCACCCTAAGTTAATTTTGATATTCCAAACACAAAAATTATGTATGTTTATTCTAATTAAAAACATATAAATTTCATTACTTAATCCAAAATTAATTCTCGTTGTCAAAACCAGAAAGCGGGTTGTAGAAAAGAAAAAACAATCAAAAGATTCATATGTGTTTATGTCCAATTTAAATGTAAAATTACATAAAATGACCTACATTATTTTAAATTATAAAAATACAATATAACTATACCTTAATACCACAAAAATTTATAATTTAACATTATAAATTATTTCGATTAAAAAGTTGTTTTTAATTCAAATTTAAAAAATTTCACTATTCATCAAAATATGGAAGTTATTAGAAAAGTACCAAAAATTTAACCAAAATAAATTTTCATATCCCATTTCTAAAGAAGAATTTTATTTTGTCAAATTGAATATATAATATAGTTAAATATTTTATATAAATAGAGTTCTCTGATTAAAAGGTGGTAAATTTTTATTTTTTGAAAGACACTTCTTTTATCTGCAAAATTGAATTTTTCTATATATTATGTCTAAGAAAAAATATATGAATGTTAAAATATTATAGAATATATTTAAAATTAAAAATTTGGTTAATAATATTCAATAATTCTTTTCAAATGTCGAGTTTTATAGGTTATGATGCATTTGAACTCGGTGTTGCATGTAACACAAGCTTTTGAATTACTTTAAAGAGATAATGTATAATTTCATCTTGGGGTGTTACAGTAATAATGATTTTAAAATACTATTGGATATTAGTAAAAATATATTTTTAATTAAATTTTATAAAAATTGAATGTGGAAGAAAAATATTTCCCAATAGAGGTTTAAACATTAAATAATTTTGAATAATGATGAGTTTATTAAATAAACTCTTACCACTTTAGTATCACTTAAATCATAAGAAGCATGAAAGAAATAATTTTTGATGGATATGTGTGTCCAATAAATTTAATGATAAGAATCATAAATTAAATTTATTGAATGTATGTACACCACAAAATTGAATCTTGTAGTGTATAAGGCATGCAACACAATAAAATCAATGTGAGAAAAAAAACTCTATCCCCAAGTCTTGATGTTCATTGTTAAAATTAAAACCAACAATATAATCAATATTTATTTATTATAAATCAATTCAATACTATATACATATATATTAGACCATGTATAATTTATTTATAATAGCTTATTACAAAATTATTAATTTTTTATCATTAAAATTATTGCTATGTTTGATAACTGCTTTGTTTCCAACCATGTTTCAGTTTGGCAGTCCCAGTTTTTATACATTGAGCATGTTAAAAAAAATTTATTAATTTTAATCATGATATAAACATAATTTATATTTCTTATATACATATTTATAATCATTCGTTAAAGGTATAGATATAAAAATGGGTTACATTATTCATGGAGACGGTAAGTCGTACGTACGCATGAATATTATTTTCATTTTTTACCAATAGAATAAAGCAAAGCTAATTTATATTTTTAATATCTAGAATAATTATTATATAATATATATCATATATAAAAATCAAACACATCATAATTACAATCCATATAATATGTTAGCAAAAAATGAATTATATCACTACATAGAGGCAGTAAGTAGTACGTATGCACAAACAATACATTTAATTATTTTTAGATTGGTAATAGGGTTTATGATGGAGTTTTATTAATCATAATAAAAAAAATTAATTTTAAGGATACTGCATTTATTATTTTATGATATATATCATAGACTTACAGTATGTAAATAAGATTATAAAATAAATTGATCGTTTTAACGTGATTACCTCTTCTGGGAAATAACTCCTTTAAATTTCCTATTATCGACTACATATTTGGTATTTGAAGATTACTATCACATATAGAATTTTTATGGTGAAGTATAAAAGATTGATTTTTAGATTATGGTCTATATAAAATGCTCAATGTCATGTAATGAAGTGGACGAGGTAGTGTCCTTTTATTATTGAGATGAAGGGATCTTTTGGAATCTCTCAAAAGATTAAATTAAAATTATTTAATTTTCAAATAAAATTACCTCCAAAAATTTTTTTACTTGAGATAAGGTGGGATAAGGTTGTAATCACAACAACCAATATATTTTAGACATGTTTTTTATTTAATTTTAAATTCTATCATTTTTTAATCCTTAGTAAATCTATTTTAATTTTAACTATAGAAACAAATTATTCAATATTAAAAGGTTTTAATTTTAATTTATTATGAGTAACATTAAACCATTAAAATTATATCACAATTAAGATTTTTAAAATCATTTATTATATATTATAACTATGTAGAGAAATACTACATCTTTGTTTCATAAGTAATTTAGGCCATTATATAATTAATAGAAATTAAAAATAAACTTATATCATTAAAATAATTATATTAAGATAATATTGACTCTTATATTCGTTCATGTCAGAGTTTTTTAAACATGTGGTCACATAAGAGATATTAAAAATATATAGAGTGATGTTTTGTAACTTGTTTTGATTGAAATAATATATATATCATTTTCAGATAAAATTATCCCTTAAATAACTCAATTTATAACTATATTTGTTAAGGGTCGAATTAACATAAAAAAATATGAATATATATGAATAGTTATGGCCTTTTCACTTATTATTATTCCAATTTTTCATGATTTACCCTTTATGATGGTGATGAATTTTAGCACGGTTCCTATTCATATAGAAAAAAAAATAAAATCATTATATTTTATAAATTTGGACCAAATAATTCAAAATATGGAATTCATATCTCAAAATAAAAATCACAGAAGTGGTAAAATATTATTAAAAATTAAACTGGGAAAATGTTATGAAAATATTTTTTCCTGATAAATGATTTTTTAAAATATAAAATGATTGTACGCTGAATTTAAGAATTCAATACATTTCAAAAACCAGAAGTGATTTATTTTATATTAAAAGGATCAAATTATATTTTAATAATAATCCAAAATATAATTTTACATCATAAATAACATGAAATAAAAAATATTTCATTCAATTAAAATTAGTATTTTTAACTTTTCTATAACAATTTAATCTTTTCAAAAAAAAATCAAAAACATATCTGAATATAATTATGACATACTAAATTCAATGATGGAATTTATTTTTTTAAAATAAATTTTATGAAAATCATAAATTTTAATTATTAATATAGAAAATGATTTTTGAAGAAAACAAATTTTATTGATGAAAAAAATATATTTACTAAAATTTTAAGTGCTGATTAATAAAAATTAATTATTACATTGGCCATGATCATGACCACTATATATTTCATAATTACATTAAACTATATACTTTCACCTATTTAAGGCTAGGTTATAACAGTTGCATTTAAATAATAATATTTTTTGTTCATTTAATTTTGGTATTGCGTATGTTTTATGCTATCGAACAAATCCTTTCATTTTGAAATAATGGGATATTAAATAGATTCTCATCCATTAAATTCACATTCCCATTATAGATGACTTGTTTTTATCCTATGAATCCTTAGTATTTTCTATACCCATTAACTTTGTGTACATTATTTTTAATAAAGAAAAAAGAATAACATTTCATTAATTCTTATCTACATCTTGGTTTCACCTATAAAAAAATCATAGATTTATATTCCTTTATAGGTATAAAAATATACATTAGAAACATCCAAAACATCCATGCCATGTGAAAAAATATATGGTATCATTATTCTTATCTAATGATAATAATTCTTATTTGCTTTTGTTTGTATTCAATTATTTTAACTGAGAAATAATTCATTATCAGTACCAAAAAAATCTTATTTTAGAGGGAACATGTTTATAATTGAAACCAATTTAAATTTTTATCAATTTGGTAAAAAAACTAGGAATGGGGTGGTGGGATTAAATTAGTCTTAATAATTTTAGAATTAATTTTCTTACAATAATCCCTATTGTATTATTAGAGTCTGATCTACTAAAATATAAAATATCATCCTTACATGAATGATATATAAAATAAATTTGACCTAAGGTAAACAATATTTTTACAATGTTTTAGCTAAGGTGGGTTACTATATTATTTCTATGTTCATGTCCAGTCTGATTTGTAAATTCTCATAGAGAATTAATTATCAATTACATATGTATTTGGTAGGTGTCATACAAAACCCATAAGTACTTCCAAATGATTTTTATAAAAACAGTGTTTTTATATTTACAACAACATTAAAAACACTTTAATATAATAATGTGAAAAATCAATCAAAATGATTTCAACTACTACAATAAAAACTTTTTCATTCAAGCCTCTCGGATAATCTAATTTTGAACATACATCCATGATCAATTTCTAGAATATAGAATTTATATAACCCCAACAACCATAACATAAGTGTTCTACAATAACATAATACTATATTATCATAAATATTTCATACAAAAACACTCTCTTCTCAACTAATGGAAATAAAATTCTAACACCTTATGAAATTAAATTATATTTTCCATTAAAACATAATATGTTCAACAACTTGCATCAAATGAAAAACGGAACCAAATGTAATCATGGAAAATTATATGAATACCATAATATAAAATTATAAATTTAATGTAAAAATATATCAAATGGAATTATTAAATATATTTATAAAAATATAATGGTCACTATAATTACAAATTCACTAATGAAATTCAATTAGCATAGCTAAATAATTTATATGATCATTTTATGCTAAAAATTTAAACCTTCTAAAATTGAATTTTAACTATATTATTTTTATTAACTAAATACATTATGGATACAAAAATATTATAAATTTTAATAATTTACTACCACAAAATTGATTAATAATTTATAATTTTTAAAAATAAGAATAGCTAATATTTTAAAAGGTATTTTCCAGTGAATATAGTTTACATAATATTTAAATGTTTTAAATTAAAATAATTACCAAATTTTAGAATTTAAATCTATGAAATTCAAATTTATTTTTCTGAATTTATAGTAAATTTGTTTCTCATGATAATATTATTTTTCTGGAATAGTTGATTTTAGATGAATATTGAAAATAATGTTCTTACATTAATCGTTGCATTTATGAATATATAAAGAAGTAGGTCTAAATTAAAAAATATATAAAACAAGTTTATTATCAAAAATATATTAAATATTTATATAATTTATATAACAAAAATATTTAGAATTTATAAATTCTATAATTAATATTCTATAAACATAAGAAATATTTTTCAATAAAAAAGCGTTTCGTATTTTTATTAAATATTATTTTTTATAAATTTAGATTTTTATTTAATTTAATGACACATAAAATTTATTTGTCATATAATAAACAAGATTATATAATAAATATCAAATACAATGATAATGTTGTCATGTAAGTATATTTTGAGGTCGAAGATACATATTTCCCAAAACGTGCATTTATGCATTTCATGAGATAATGTTAAAATAAATTGTTATTATACATAAAAATTTTATCTGAAAAAATATATTTCAAATTTTTAATACTTAGGTAAAAATATTATATTAATATCCATTTTATTTTTAGGTATAAAAATTGAATTACATAATTAAAAATAATTATCGTTGTAAAAACTAAAATTGTAAAATGGGTTAACCAAAATATTATACATACTTTATGAAAAATCATATTGATAATTGGGTTTTGGATGTTTTTATCAACCAAATATTATCCCAACTCTATTATTATCTATTTTGGACACTTCTTGACATGTGATTAATTTTCTCTTTTTATATTGAGATGAAATATTTTGAAGAATTCCATTCCCTCCACTTATAATAGGGGCCTCTCACCACCCCTACAAGACAATGCCCAATTTTTTCCCTCTTAAAAAACTTTACAATTTATATCCCAAATAATATTAATTTACTTATTTAAGAATATGTACCAATTTTTTTGAATAATCCCTATTTTTCTAAAGAATCCTCGAATAGAAGCACAATGTTCTCAACATAAATACAAACTTTTCCATGACATTGTTTCTTGTATATATTTACACATAAAACAATTTTTTTATATTATAATATTACTAAAATGTTTATATATAAAAAATTTCTTATATTTTATTAATAACCATTAACACCATTTCCTAATTTCTGTAAGAAGAATTAAAATGATATTTGTGCATTTGGGCAGACTACCGCCTCCACAAAGTTATGTATCTCATTTTACTTACATCATCATTCAAATTTAATATAATATATTAACATATTATTTAAAACATTAAATTATCTAAACAATATCATTTTTATTTTTTTAATAATGATATTATTCCAAAATAAACCACTTTTTTAATCGTACTCATCCATTAATTATTCTATTTTCCTTTTTTGTCGATCTATCCCCCTATATTAACAATGAAATAATAAAATACCATGGAATAATATTAGAACATAATAACATATAATATATTTTAATAATACATCGATAATGAATATATTTTGGTTTTTTAATAGTAACATTAATATCACACTCATTAATTATGATGCTACATTTTGATCATTAAAAATCACAAAAACATGCTCATCATCGTTTTTATATTTATAGATCGTAACCAAAAAAACTCATAGAATTAAATTATAAAAATATATATAATTATAAATAATCAATTATAGAACCTTTTATGTTATGGTAATGAGGAACCTTGGGAGATGAATGAAGAAAATACGGCTACTATGAAATGAGTTGAAAATGATCTGGATTACTCACACCTGATACCGAAAATGGATAAAAAATAACTAATATAATTTAGATAATAATTATTAATAATGTTTATAAATGGTTAAATATATTAAGATGATTCTTAAATAGGGGATTGAGAATGTTAATTATGTGGGTATTGGAGATTCAAGTGCTTTAGTTGAAGATAAGAATTACAATGGCATTCTTTGTCTTTTATTTGATTTGTTGAGATATATTTCTTATTGTACATAGGGAAATATTTTATATGATTTTCATACTTCCGAAAAATAATATTTTACTATTTTGATGTAATTAATGGGATTTTCACATCCATATCATTTTTTTCATCAATTGGAATTCAATTCATATTATATAAAATTTGTAAGAATTATTTTTCTCTATTTTCAATTCCAAAATACATATGCTATATTGGGCATCATAATATCATTTATACGGTACATTAACTACCATAAAAAATTTTATTATAATTAATATATTCCATTTATGAAATTTTGAATGTACATTTCATTGTAAACCGCATAGGTTCTTTTGAATTTCATGTTACCAACACTCTAAGGGTTTTTTTCTCAATGCAAACTTTTTGAGACATGTTATATTTTTTATAACATTTTTAGTATATATATTTATATTTTTATTTATATAGAATTATTTTAATTTAATATATTATTTATTAAATAAATAAAATATAAAAAATCCAATCATGTTCCATTAGTCATTTATCTTTTGATTAATGAGTTACCCATGTCGTAAGGGTTTCTGTTAATTCAATTTTCATTCACTGATTTATGATTGTTCTTTTAAAAATTTAATAATATATGTTTGGTATTTTATACCATATAATTTTATTATGAAGTATTTAATTTTTTTTTGATTGAAAATTTTTTCTTATTAAAATTTTTTATAATGAATCTTCCATCCAAATATTATGTTCATATGGGTTTTTCATAACATAATATACAATATAAAATTTATAATGATTATTATTTACCCCCATTCTTATTAGTTGAATTATTTTACCATATAAATTCATAAAATTTTATTTAAAATTACATTTTTATGGATTTAAATTTCATACTCATAATCTGTTTTGGATGGACCATTTCCAATTTATATTCTTATTCCATGAAAGTACTCATCACTATTAAATTATTATCATTCCCTAGATAAGGGTATCCTACATTATATTATGAATATTAATATTATATTATATTCACATAGTAATCCAAATTATTAAATTTAATGAATAAATATTTATAATATATATCTACGATTTCTATAGGAATAACTATTGACTACATAGCTATGATTAAGTATGAGTTCCTTAGAGAAACATTAGGATATCTGTGGCCTATCCATCATCAATCTTTATCTAGATGCATTGTGATAATATGTTTCCATTTATATATCTTATAATGTATTTATTTAATTTTATACTAATAAATCATTATGGTGTTTGTTTTATGGATACTTACATAGAAATATATTTCGTTTCTCAATTAAGTAAATGTTAATAGTTTGAACAATTTTTATTTAAATACAGTTTTTTATTTCCTAATAAAGTATATTGGTTATGTATTTTATACTTTATTTATTAATTTATATAATGAAAATATTTTAATTAATTAGAAATTATTGGGGCCTATGACTTCCATTTTAGAATTAGTAGGTCTCGTGAGACAAATTAGGTTTGGTATTGTGGTGTATACATAACGAGAAAAACATATTTCCTAGTCTAAGAGAATTTATGTTCAGATCATGTTGTAGAATATTAGGATTTTATTATAATGTGGACTTTATGATAGTATAATTATGTATTATTTCCTTGTATCTTGGTTTAGCTCAGAGAATTAGTCATCAACATTTACATCTCATCACTAAGGAACATGTTATTTTTATTTCTGTGATCTATTTTTTTCTATTACTATCAATTGGAATTATTATTATATTAATTTAGTTAGATTGTGGAATTTTTATTCATTATGTATTCCAAACAAACTATTTATTCCCATGTCATTATGACTTATGATCTTAGATTTTAATCACTTATGTTTACCCTTACTGGGCATTTTAGCTCAACCCTTCTTATAATTCTATTTCTTGGTGTCATAAAGAATTGTATGAATGATGATATGTTTAGATGAATTAATTATTTGTAATATTCATATGAGATGTTGAAGGAATTTTATGCATTTATTATGTTCTTGAATAGTATGAGAATTTTCAATTAGTTAGAAAATACATGGTTTTTTTGTAAATGATATTTACTAATTCTCTCAACAAACCAAAAATATTATGGGATTGTGTGTAAAGAAATATTTATTAAGAATCATGTATTAATAGGATGGTTATATCAAGTATTACATAGTTTTTATCATATATGTAAACGAAGCATGTGTTTTTAGTATTGGATTTGAGAATGTGAGTTAAGTGCTTTCACTAAACTGCTGATAAATTTTATATTCTGAAACCTGTATTGTTTTTATTATTATTTCTATATGTTAAATGATTTGTTCATGATACTATGTAACAACTCTATATATTCTTAAAATGTCTTAGAAAATATTTATTTTGTACTTATTATCCACATAAAATATTGTTCTTCATAGTCAATGAATCTCAAATTCACTCTACACTCATCTCTTCTCTCACATATAATTCTCTTGCATAACTAATATTCATAGTGTACCTTCAAATATTAAATAATATAAAAAATAGATCTCCATATAATATGTTCATATATGAAATACTAAGATTATTTCACATGATAATGTTAACCAAATTCATTAATATTCATTCATCCATCATAATCAAAAACTATCTATTGAATGAGGGAGTATTTGTAGACAAATTTTTACCACGCACTCCCATTAGGTTTTTTAAAAATCAAGGTAGTTTAGTTAGACTCTCATAAATATGAATAAAATGTGATAAAACATCTTAAATGGGTCTACAAACACATAAAATCTACAACATTTATCTTCTATGGATTTTTTCTTCCATAGTTCCCAACATCAAAATTGTTCAGGAACTCACACACTAATATCATACAGAACATTGATCAAACACATGATTCCAATATAACAATGTGAATATTCTCCCTTTTCACATTTCATGATTTTTATATTTATTTAAAGGAAATTTAAATTCAATGTAACTCTTCTTTCAATCATTTTATATTTTTCATTTCATTATTCCAGAACATATCCATTCTTCACTTCTAAATTTCCAACAAAATCATCTTGAATCATAAAACAATTAAACCAAAATGATGTTGGTTTAATGAAATGAAAAAAAAACATTGTTATATTTAATTTTGAAGAATTTTTTTTTGAATTTATCAATTATCAATATCTACCTTATTCTCATGTTAATCATAGTGATTGTTTTGAAATTATAATTGTATTATATAGTTCCAAGGCATGAATATGTGTTAGTTGTATCACAAAATTATGGCTAACATCCAATCATAATTTAAATTACAAGAAAATTATTTTCAGTATATGGATATTCTATAATATTATAAAAAAATTGTTGAAGCATGAAAAATACAAACACATTATCAGTGCATAGGAAAATTATAGAATTTTAATATAGTGTAACTTCTCTAGAATTTGATTTTTGGAATAAATAGTGTTATAATAGAATCATCATCAACATAAATTAGAAATATTATCACATTTTCATTTGATGAAAATTTTAATACCATAAATAATTCAAGTGGTTATTCACTTGGATAAAATAATAATTTAAGCAAATAATCATTAAAGTATCATTTGTGGTGGTTATCCATGGTCTTAGATCCTTCAAGTTAATATCATTATCTTCTTTAACCACCTTGTTTTCAATTATAAAATCCAGATGTAGTATATAACTCTTCTTCTCTCAATATATTTTTTACCATTTCAAAAATCATAAATATTTTATTTTATTCATTATTTATATCAATCCCTTCTTGATATCAATCCATTATATTTATAGAGACTAACCTTTTCTATCAAATCATACAATAATGAATTGTTTTTTATTTGATTTTTTTCGTATCAATAATTTTGTAGAAATCATACTCATGTTCATCATCAATAGTTTGATATTATATATATTTTATTAATAAAATATAAATGATACTACATATAAATGGGAGATTCAACGTGAATTTAGATGTTTTAGAATGATTCTATAATAAACTAATCCTATAATTATATATTATATAGATATAAATTATATATCGTCTTCTTTTATTTTTTTCATATTCAATACTATTGAAATATATTATCAAATACTGTCACATGTTCACCATTAGTGATATTTTACATTTATTTTAGGTAAATGTAAAATTTAGTCCTATTCCCAATTTAATGGTGTGAACCTTCTCATATATCACCCAATGGAATAATATTTCTTGATATAGTTTTAATTATAATTTTTAGTGATAAACTATGTTTCCTTATATAGAAAGATCACATACAACAATGTTACCCAACTTCCATTTTTTATAAGTTTATTTTTTTAGTAATTTTATCACCCCTATCATATTTCGATCTAAATAACTTATACCCACTTATGGAATTAACTCATACTTGATATCATTATTTGCGATTCATTCTATCACAAATTTTCATATTTAGAAATTAAATTTCTACAGAAAACATGTTACTATAGCCTAGAAGTGATATCAATGATAAATTTAATTGAGGTATCTGTTATGATATCCTTGCTTCCTTTTTGCCTCTATGTCATGCTTCCATATATTCAAATATATTCATATTTATCGTATTTACACCCCAGAAAGGATTTGTCTTGTCATGGGATAAAAAAATATCACCGCTTGTTAAATTTTATTCTTCTATGATATTTCATATATTATAGGTATATATCTTCTAGACACCATTAGAGAAATGGATCACAAATATTTTGAAAATAACTTGATTTATTTAAAAAATTATTTTACTTTTTTACTACTCCCTTTTCATTTCTAGAGACATTATAGAAAATAAATACCATATAATCATTTAGATATTTTTCATCAACTTGTATTCATATTATTTGATTGAAAATTATTTTTTCATTATTCCAAACAAATTTAATGAAAAATTTGAGAAAAAATGCTTCAACCAAAAAAATAAATCACAGAGTAATTGAAAAATGGTTTAATCCACCCACATTTTTCCTCCCTAAACAATTTCAAAGAAATATTACTTACTGGGGTGTTTGGTTCATCCATTAAGAGTTCTTAAAACTGATGCACTAACTTTTCCAAGGACTGGATGTACTTCTCTAAGGTGATATTACAATTTTTGTATCTTTTTCCTAATATAAAATCTTTCTTTTCAATCTAGGAACTCTACACATCATTTGTGACCACTCTAAAAACCAATCCATTCGTCCTGTCAGGTTCTTTATCAGTAGTAATAATTTATAGGATATACTCAACCAATATTTCAACTGATCTCATATGAATATCCAATGATTGGTCAATCACATCACCTACCATCCAATGCAAGCAAGTATCATTGGAAGATGGTGGGTATCACTTTCCATCTACTTAGATTTCATCTTCATCACTGAAAGATTCTCCATTAATAGAGGCATATAAAAATAATTCTTACTCTCTTTATGCTTAACCCTCTGACTCTCACACCTCCTCAGCCTAGGGATCCTAACACCTTGTACTTAATCATCTGAGTCACCATTAGACATGCTAACACAATCATCACTGGCCTCAAAAATGGAATCCTTTTCCCAACCATGGAAGGACTGATTGCTTCTGTAATCTCAGTTAGACCAATCTTAGACAAATGATCAAACCATTTTCCCAACGTGATTCATTTCATCACCCTCGTTGGACTCATCCTAAATGAGGGATCTCCCCTGGTGTATTTTATATATTTGTATTTTCCTTCTTTGTCTCTAAAGTTGTTTATTTCTGACCTTTTTCAATGGTGCTACAAGAACACTCTTATACAGCATATGTGATACACATGGGATTGGGTCCCTATTCATTATGAGACTCCAAAATATCATTGTACCCAATAAAACAATGAGGTTCCTCAGGCATCGGGTGACCCATCACTCCAACATCCTCCAAAATAGTATTTTTTTCCACTACTGCCACAAGTGTTAGGCAGTTGGTGAACAAATCTATCATTCCTAACCTATTTTGGCGTTCTCTACGTCAAAGTAACTTCCAAAAACTATTTTCTAAGGTCTGGTTCCTTTCTATGAAGATGAAATATATCAAGAACCAAGGGATTTACATCACATTATTGACTTAGTAAAACCCATTATACAAGATCCACACTGTTGTTCCCCAAGAAACCGTACACAAAAATGGATATAGGATCCTTTCTTATAAAACCATATTTCTAGATATCATGTTGTCTATACCAATACATTAATTTTTTCAGTGAATAACCCATATGCTAATAAGAATAATAGAAGTCGCTCCATGTTTCCAAAACTAAATACTTCCAAAAAAAATTATTCTCCTACCCTCATCCATAAAAAATCCAGAACCAATATTGAGACGTCAATTCCAGAAGAGACATGATGGTTAACTGAGTGACATGCATCATTAGAATGGAAATCAGAGCATAGATATATGCCTATGAGATTCCAAATAATCCTATCAATTGAAGGGTTCTGGAATTATAGTCGAAGTGTAGGGAGGCTTAACCAACCACCATGAACGGTGAATCCCATTTCATATGTAAGTTAAAGGTTCATCAAGAGAGGTATAAACGAGATCCGTTATCGCTACGAGTACTGAGAGACCATGTTTTAAGCAAATATTCCTCTGATGTGAATAGGATCGCAATATTATTGTTATTAGGAAAACCTACAGATGCCCTATCTTGAAAATCCTAGGTGCTGAAAATAAACCTGTCAATGGAATCCACCGAAGGTATTCTCTATGAAAACTAAGTAAATCATGGTCTTGTTGAGGAAATCTATAGTTGTGTTGCAATCCATAAAAAACATTAGATGATTAGAGTTTCCAATATACATATCTGGGACCTTCGGGCTAAATGAGAATTGCAGAAACTGAGGATGTGAATTGGGGTTGGAGAAGGGGGAAATGAGTTCTTCCCACCCTCAAAGGATGACAGAGGTCCCTCCACCGCCCAAGGGGGAGGGACTTATGGAATTCCCACTACCATCACGGAGTGGTAGAAGAGTCATTTCAGCCTATCCCCCTAACTCACAAGTTCATTCTCTCTAATATCCCTCCTCCACAAGATTTATTAATAATATTTATTAAATTTATGTTATTTGTAAGTATATATAAAAATAAACTTATTTTAGTCACTATATCATAAGAATGTGTTTTTTTGTTCAAATTATATGTATAACACATAAAATATTTTCATATACAATCTAAAAAATATATATTCACCAAAAAAATCAGACATTCTATCAATATGAAATATCAATATCTATTACTTCATCATTATTTTAAATACTTTATCATTACATTAAACTCATATAACTTGTTCTCGTTAAAATATTCACATTAAATGATCCAAATATCCTCACACTCTATCCTATAATGCAATAGTCTTTGTGATATATCTATATAAATAGAACTCATATTCAATAACTATATTATCATCACATGTCCCAATAACAATTCAAACCTTCCATTGTTATTTCAAAAAGTAGACCCAGTTCTCATGATATCACATAACCATTTATCTCCCATATATGTGTTAGTATGTTCATATTCTAGTGTTTTAAAACTGCTTGAAATATTAAATCCATTTATTTTGAATTTGGTTCATCAATTTAATATGATTACACTAATGATTCATGCTATAAAATTATAGATACAAATTCTAACTCATTTATATTAGAAATATCCATGGATTTAGAAAATAAAGTTTTTTATAAACAAAAGCCTATATTTATAAGTGTCATAATTTTGGTAAAAAAAGACACTTTTCATTTGAAATAACTTGAATAAAAAAAATTATTTTAAGCTCCCACCAATTTATAAAATAAAAATAAAAAATAATAATGGATTATAACTGATAAAATTTTCAAATATAGTTGATAAAAATTAAATGAGAGATAAAGAAGATGATAACAACTTATATAGAAGTTATTTGATATTAAAAATCTACATTATGGTTGTTCAGTATTGTTTTTTATTCAAAATAATTTCAACGAGACATGAAAAAAAGAATAAATATCATGTAAACCGTTATTGGTATATAAGAAAACATATAAAAATATGAAAATTAATTATTAATTCCCAAATATGTCGTAATTGATTCCATAAGTGAATATAGATTATGAAGATATGGAAAATCATGTTGTGTTGGTAATATTATAATACATTCTAATTGATTCGTTACTATTGAAATAATATGAATTAGATATAAAGGTATAAGTGAACAGCCTTATGTATTCATTGACAAAAATTTGTAATGCATATAATGTACCTATCCTAGAAAAGACACATATAGCCTAAGATTTTTTTCAATATGACATTAAGTCTATGTCTCTGTATGTTAGAGGAAGATGACTAGTAGTGAGTGTTTGATAATTTTCTATAACGAAACTCTACCATAAGTTTCATTGTGTAAAATAATTTAAAAATATAAGAAGAAAATATTCAAATAATAAAATTATAGTGAAACATGGTATTAATTTGGAAGTCCATCGATGTTGTATAAATAGTAACTATGTCATAAAATATTAAATAAAAAATGTAATACTATAAAATACCATGAATAATATTCCACATTAGATCGATCAAGCTAAATTAATTAAAAAAAATTAAGGGTGCATTGTTAAAAATAACCTCAATATATCAATATCCCCATAGATCTAATTTATCTCATCCTCAAGCATCAATGTCAATAACCTATATTGGATACCAAATTTATAGTCATTTAAACCTCAATGTTTCACATGCTATGTGAAATTATATAATATTTAACTCTAAAAAATATATTGATCCTAAAATAATTCATTATAAAAATGAATGAATGCATTATTTGAGTTATAGTGATTGTAAACATAGGAAGAAAATAACAGATTAAAAATAAATAATTAAGATATAGCTACTCCAAAGTAATTAAAACATTCCTATGTTTTTTCCACTTATTACGTATAAAATATAGAAACCAATAATTCTTTCCTCAAACTAACCCCAAAAAATAATTTTTATTAACATGACATCTATTAAATTTTTTAATATAAAAATATTTTTTAAAACACACTAATATATACCTCTTTAATTATATAGTAAGAAAAATCATATATCATAGAAACAACAATAAAAAGGAAATGGTTAATAAAATCATGTTTCATTAGCACATATATATTCACATTCATCCCATCAAGAATATGGTCATATATGCAGTATTGTATTTTTTTTCAATGGACGTTATATTTTTATTTAAAATAAATTGAGTTAATTTATTTTCTCATGGGATATTTAGATCATGCAGGATTTATTTCAAAGGTATATGTATATTCAAAGAATTAAATATTTAACACTAATGCAAGATATGTGATATTTTAATTACCTATTGTGTTCACTATATTATATTATTGTGACATATTTATGAAAATCGTAATAAGAATATATAATTTTTGGAATTTCCTTGAAAACAAGATCCTAGAGTTCTTTCATCAAAAATGAGATTACTATGTATTGAGATTAAATGTTGAATATGGTGATTAAGGAATTTTTTAGAAACTATCATGTTATGTGGTTCCTCATAGGAAAAACCCATAAAAAATTAAATCATGAAAAATGTGTTCTTTTTGATTTTAAGAATGTTTTGTTAGTGACTGACGGATATATCTCACATACACTATCAAAACCAATGGTGTGTTGTCATGAACCACTAAATGATATGGATAAAGAAAATACATGTGATTTAAAATTCATAAAACACTAATATAAAAAATATAAATGTATTTTTTAGTTGTATCGTATATTTAATCATGAGAATATATCATTGAGATTGATATAGATCTTATTATATCACATGTTTATCACATGGAAATGATGAAGGAGAATGATATAAAATTTAAATGATAAATGATTAATATTTTTATTTATTTATTTTCATTTTTTATGAAATAATAATGATATCTAGATTTTTTTAATGTCAAATAAGTTTATATAAGAAAAACTAACTTGTACATTATGTAATTTACAGGAACAACATGTTGACCGAAATCAGGGTTCAATATCATTGTTTGATATGTTATTAATTCCTTGAAAATATATTTGAATAATGATATTGGGGAATCATGCTATGATATGGTATATTTTAATCCATAAAGAGATAAATTTATGCATAACATTACTCTAATGTGATTATTACACCCTAATATAAGGATTGTGTAGTGTATAACATGTAGTCTGTTTGCAAGACATAATGTATTAGTGCACCACTAGAATATCAGTCAGGAAGTTAATCATTCTTGTATCATTTTATTGTTTAAAATAACATTCCAATGATAAACAAGGATCAATAATATTTTTTCTTGAAATAATTCATTATAACATAATGTAATCAAGGCTATCATTGATTATACTAATTTCAATTAATATGTAGTTATTTAAATGAAGAGAATAATATAGGATTTCGGGGCTTTATTTTATCTTGATATTTCATCTTTTTGGATCATTTTATTCCATTATTTTTTATCTTTTTTGGTGAAAATTATGGTTACATTGTAATTGTTTTGAATCTAGAAACAATATAGAATTAAATTTATTTTATTTTAGATATTATTAGGGGACTTTAAATTCAATATTTTAGTATATTAACAAAAGAAATTGACATATAAAATAATAATTTTATCACATGTAAGAATATTATTCAATTTAGGATTCATAAATATATCAAAATTATTAATGATGATTTAGGGATATGAAACATTTCTATAAATTAATCATCTGACTTGTTATGTTAGGTGTGATAATTTTATGAATTAATACTACTAGAAAAATAATATATATAAAGGGACACAAAAAAATTCAATATTGAAATAATAATAATGAATATAAATCCATATAACATAGAGGGACAATAAGAAGATGGGGTATGACAACACACCCATATGTGATTATTTTTATCATTTTTTATTCTATGTGTTACTATTTTATACCTATGTGATTTAGGACCATATTCATATTGTATCTATAATATTATTTATCATTGATAATTATAAATTTATGTGAGAAATGGGATAATAATCATTGGACACAAATAAGTATAAACATACATAAAAGAGTGTATTGAACATAAATTCACATATACAATTTACATTTCATTATCTCTCTATAATTTATATCATCATCATAAAAAACATTCCATTTATGATATCCATGTTCTAACTAGTGTAAAAATCATGGTTTTTAGGCGATGAAAAAATGGATAATTTTTTTTAATTAAAACTTTGAGAAGACATACCCACATCCTCTTAGTGGATGATCATTAGTCATCATATATTATCAAATTCTACCAGAGCCTAGTTTTATCTAAATGATTTTTTTTTATTTTTTTCTATGGATTGATGTTTTTTTAAATCATAATGGTTACATATATGGTTTTATAGTTCATGATTTCATTAAGAAAACTATGATAATATTTTTTATTATAAATCTATAATTAAACCATTGAATATTTTTATACAAATGTTTTCTATGATTAGGAATTAAATAACATTCCATCATTTTGTAGTGGGATTTATTTACAGATATTTTATTTTATAAATTATTCACTAGATTTATATTGTGTTTATTTTCTTGTATCTTTTATACAATGTAATTATTTATCATTTATTTTTCAGATGATGTTATTGATTATTGATTTTTTAACATGAATTATAGAATATTATTTTAATTAAAATGTTGAGGCCATGTGTAGTAAGAAATTATGGAATTAAATAAAACTGTAGGTGAAAAAATTAAGAAAATCAATGTCTACCTCTAAAAAAATATTATATGGGGACTTTAATATTTTCATTGGATATTGAGGTAAAAATTAAACAGATTCTAACAATATTTCAAAAAAACTTGATAAATCATGTGTATTAATGTGATAAAGACTTCGTACGTAGATATTACATTATATTGAAGTTGAATTATTTTTTATAAATATGATTCTATAATACATGGATCCATGAATGATGGAATATAGAATGAACTCAGGGGATGTATATTGAGATTAGTCAAATATTGTTATGATTTTTATATAATAGAGTCTACTAATTAAATATATACTGATTTCAAGAGTTATTATTGTCACGACCCATCCTCGAGGCCCATGCCGTGACTACCCCATGCCCGCCTTCCATAGGCCAGGGGCTGGCGACTAGCACCAAAGGCGTAAATCCCGATAACTGGGAAGGCATTGCCTTTAAAAAAGTAACAAAACACCACAGAGTACAAGCGGAAGTAAAAAACTAAGTACAAAAAAGTTCTGAAAAGTAAATGGGCCAGAATACAAACCCAACTGAAAGTACATCTACAATTGAAAAAAAAGTACAATAGAAAATGGCAAACAGCTGGAAGAAAGGAAGCAGCTCCTGGGTCGTCCTCCTCAGATCCTACCTGAAGGGTAGGTACAGATAGCCTCCACAACGCTCTCGCCCGTCAACCTCCTCTGAGTGTCGTCTCGCCGTGAAGTCCACCTCCGGATACTAACTCATCGTATGGTCCACCTCCGGGTACCGTCCAGTCCTCGAATACTCGGCCTCTGTCAGCGCTGCCCGTCGTCTACAACCAACACAACGAGCTGCGGGCATAGCCCGTGCAAGGGTGAGTAAAACGATACTCAGTAGGGACCCTGAGACCCTCAATGTCTCACTAAAACCAACAAGGATAACCACAAATAATATCTCAATAGATAACCTCTACTTAGGTATATGCCCATACATATACCTAAGTTATCAAGTAACCCATCTCAATCATGAGGAAACACAAGATTATGAAATCATCAGATAACCACTACCCAGGTATATGCCCATACATACACCTAAGTTATCAAGTGACCCATCTCAATCAAGAGATAAACACAAAGGTCATAGACTCAGCTCAAACCAGGATTTTGATTATCGAAACCGTAACTGCTAATGAGCCCCATCTCTGGAGTGTATAGTGGTCCTGTCACGACTCTGAGGTACTGCTCACTAACCTAAGACTGCCGAGGTACTCCTCCTGTCGAGTACCGCGGGTCTGCTACCTCACACAGTAGTGCTCCCCCTCATAGCCTACAGAGGTACTCCTCCTATCGAGAACCGCGGGTCTGCCACCTCACACAGTAGTGCTCCTCTGCCATGGGTCTTCCACCTCACAAAGTAGTGCTCCCCACTGGGCTATGCTAGTCACACCGAATCGAATCATACAAGCATTCATCGGTCACAGCCAGCTACACGGTCTCTGTACTCTGTATGCTCATCTCCGGGAGGGTCCGCTCCATGAGCTACAGGTCGATACTCCAAGTATCAAAAGTCCCAGGAATAAGTATCTCAAAGGACCGCCTCGTCATAGGGGTCTCAACGCAACAGACGGCGCGTCAATCAGACGCCCGGTCTGTGAGTTATTAGCTTTTTCGTTCTAGGGGCCCGGTTGGTTTCATGTGCGAACCAACCCGGTCGTTTCTCAACTGTACCCCGAACACTCATAGAGTGTAATCATAGGGACCGTTTCTCAATGTGATCACCAACGCCGCTGACGGTTCTTCAAACGGACGTCCGGTCTGATAGATATCAGCTTTTCCGTTCCAGGGGCCCGGTTGGATTTCGGGAACAATCCAACCCTGTCATACTCCAACTACATCTAAAACTCTGGTGAGGAATTCCAAAAGATCCGTCTCATCAAGAGGAAACCAACAGAGTTGACGGCACGTCAATCAGACATCCAGAACTCAAGATATAAGTGTCTCCGCTCCGAGGGCCCGGTGGGTTTCGTATCCGAACCAACCCGGTCGAACCCAAAGTTATTCGAATCCTTGATTGTAATATACCGAAACTACTGTCTCGATCCAAGGATTGCTATGCAATAGACGGCTCATCGATCGGAGGTCCATACCCCATGTTATGGAAAAAAGACCGAAGAGGTCCGATAACGGGGGGTCTGGGCCCGGACCGACCCACCCCCCCCCCCCCGGGTCGGCCCGAACCGGATCCGGGTCTGACCAGGCTGGCCACGGCCCGGCCCAGCTGGTGCGGCCCTGCCAGGCGGTCCGGCCGGGTGGCTTAGCCTGGCGCGCTGGCTCGCTGGCGATGGCCAAGCGGCCTTGCAAGGGGGGACCGCCCCCTGGATGAAACCATGGCCCCCGCGCAAGGGCCGCTCCTTGTCAACAGATGTGGTGCGACGACTCGTCCCTCTGGTCCCGCGTGGCTTCAGGACCTGCCACGAAGGCCCATTCCCGGTGGCGCGCCGGGGGAGTCTTCTGCGGACCACCGAACGCGCTCCGGTGGTCCGTTTTGCTCGCTGCTTTCTCCAATGGTCCTCCCGGGTCCCGACCTTTACTGCGGTGGCTTCAAAACGCCCTTGTGGATCGCCTCACCATCATCCATCGATCCACACTTCGACAACAAACTACGGTGTCTTCGAATCGCCTCAGTGGCCCTGACTCCGCCCATGGATTCGTTCGGCCTCAACGGCACGGCGCGACGACACCACGCTTCTTCACCGCGTTCTTTCTCTTTTCCGCGCAGTGCAACGGCACTACGCTACCTTTCACGTGCCGCAACAAATTCGAACAAACAAGGGGGGAAGGAGGTTCGGTTGTGTTCGTGCGGTCCGACCTCCTCCCGTTATCATGATAACAGGCGGCCCAATTGAAACCAAGAAATGCGATAGATGAGATCACGATCAATAATTAAAATAAACCCCCATAACTTCCCTCAACAAAAATTCCCAACCTGCAAGGAAAACATTCACGGATCAACTAGATAATAAGTTGATCCTTGTTTCTTTGTTTTCTTTAGAATGAAAGAATCAAGGGAATAAAAATCGTTCTCAAATAATTCCCTACCTCAACGTTGTCGTCGAATGAGAGTTCGTCGCGGAAGAGAAGGATCGTCGTGGAAGAAACGTCACGGAAGGAGAGTCTTTGATTTCTGAGGATTTGGCGTTCTTCGTCGGAGATCGGTGTGTTCTTCACGTTCTTCGCATTCTTCGTGTTCTTCGCATTCTTCGCGTTCTTCGTCAAAGAAGAACGCTTTCCTCCAAATCCTCTCCACGCAACAAGTTCCAACAGAAATAAAATAAGAACAGTCTTATTTTATTAACGCCCGAGTCAACCCTGGAAATTCAGAAAGAAACAATCAATTCAATTAATTAATTGTAACGATTTAACCTCCCAAATTAAGGAGGCGTTTCTTAACCAGAATAAACGCACAGTTTGACTTCATTAATAATGGTGCAGGTGCGTTACTTAAGAAGAAAAGAAATCGTGGCTTGTGTGGGTCCCACCTCACAAAATATCCTACCAAGTGGGTAGGATATTATGGGTCCCACATCATACACTTAACATAGGTTAAGCGTCTTAAATAAAATAAAACATCGGTTGCACCACTTTTATTTTATTCCTTAACTTTATCCCAAAATTAAAAACCACACCCGAGCAAACGCAACTCCGAAAAAGGTGTTTCTAAGCAATTACCAGTGCTGCGATTCCAACGGTTCCTTCATATTTTGATTCTGATCATAGGTTCAAAAGTTAGAAAAACCCGCTCGCTCGTTCACTGAATGTACCCGAGCTAAACTTCGGAAATTAATTCCGGGCACATCGGGCCTCAGAATGAGGCGCCGTCAGAAACTGCGTTCTTGTAAAATCCCAAAAAAAAATTAGAAAAAAATTACTCTTGAATTTTACGGGTCTTTAAATTACTCCCACCTCAGGTATTTACATCCTCATAACGCTTAAACACAGACTAGGGATACAAAAGTGGTATTGAGCATGCATCTGAGTCTTCTGCTCCCATGTGCTCACCTGGAAGTTCCCGTGCTGCCAAAGAAAGTGCACCCGAGGAATCGACTGTCCTCGTAGGATCTGCTTCTGTCGATCCTCTATCCCTTCTGGAACCTCCGTGAAAGTCACCCCATCTCCAAGGTCCAGCTCCTCATGGTCGATGATATGCGAAGGTTCGAGCATGTATCTCCTCAGTTGAGATACACGGAAGTCGTCGTGCACCTGGTGCATCTGAGGTGGATGGTTCAAGTGGTAAACCACCTCGCCTACCCTACTGAGGACCTAAAAAGGTCTGTTAAACCCCGGAGATAACTTGTCGCCTCAGCCACGTCTCTGTAATTCCACGTCGAGGTGAGACCCGTAAGAAAACGTGGCCGCCATCCTCGAACTCTAGTGGTCTCTGCCTCCTGTCAGGATAAGGCTTCTGTCGGCTCTGAGCTATCCTCGTCCGCTCTTGGATTACCTGTACATTCTCTGGTCCGACAAGAGCTGTTATGATTTATTCTTTTCCGATAAGAGGAATCTGGTATCATCCCCTGGATGAACCACATTCTTTGCATAAAACATTCAATCCGGACATGAATTATGTATTCATGCCATGGACGACGTTGTATGGCCTCGGCGTTACTACTAAAATATCCAACCATCACTCTCGTCTCTAAGGGTTGAGTCACACTGTCGGCATCAGCGTGAGGTCACTGGGTCTCTTCCAGTAGGAATATCGAAAGTGAGGGTCAAGTCAACAGTTTAAACCGGAACCTCTTAGTACTCAAAAATGAAGGAAGAAAATGTCACAAAGGTAAGCGCCTTTATATTATTGCAGCTCAAGTTACAAATACACAAATGTAACAACAACAACATGGAACTAGATATACACCACTAGTTCTTCTCCAATCCACTCGCTTATGGAGCTCCATAGTCGTAAGATTCTGCTGCCTGAAGCTGAGCTCTCCCATGTATACCTATTACCTACGGTTGAGGTGGACCTCCTAGTGGTGGTGGTGGAAACACCTTGAAGCGTCATCCACCTCCAGATCCTAGCGGTCTGCCTTGATCGAACCTCTGCATCTTCCTGGGAGGTTCTTCATTTAACTGCTGGTCATCTGCATGGCGGGTTGGACAGTCACGTGCCATTTGACCAATCCCGTCATAGGAGTAACACTGCATGGAAGGTCTGGCTCTGTCATTACCCTTGGTGCCTCACACTACCGACCCTGAGTCATGCGGTCGACCACCTATAGGCCTGGTCCTCTTGGACCTCTGCATCATCTGTCTAATGCCTGCTATAGAAGACTCTGCCGCATGCCAGCTAGCAGTGGGTCCTACTGCTGGAGACTGCTCAGCAAAGAAACTCTCCACTAAGAGGGCTCGCTCCAACACCACTGTCTGCGTTGGAATGCTGTGAGAAACAACAGAAGCTCTAATCTCTCACCTGAGCCCCTGCTCGAAGGTTCGGGCCCTGAAGAACGGGTCCCGTACCATATCTGTGGAGTAGCGCGAGAGGTATGTGAAACTCGCTAAATAATGCGCCACTGTCATGCTGCCCTACCACAGCTAAAGTAGCTCCTGTATACGCCCCACTCGAAGGGTGGATGGTACAAACTCTGCCCGGAACAGGCTCTCGAATTCTGCCCATAGAAGTGTTGCCTCATCATGCATCTGGAGCATCAGGCTCCACCATCTGCCTGCTGCTTCCTGAAGAAGGCTGGCATCAAGGATCACCAAGAAGTCTGTTGGCGTCCCCACTAGCATGACGACTCTCACCACAGCCTCCATCCAATCCTCACCCACCTGCGGGTCCGTCTCTCCCCTGAACCTGGGTGGCCTCCGGCGCTGGAACTCATGCAGTGCGCTCAAGCGATGTGCACCCTCTACTGATGGGGCTGGTGGAATTGGTGGCCCAACGGGTAGTAATACCGCTGGTGCCTCCGCTGGTGCCTCAACTGGGATAGGGCCCTGTACTGAGGCCACCTCGCTCGGTGGGCTGTCAGTATGAACAACTCTCGGGGATCTAACTGGTCGTCCGCGGGGAGGCATCCTGAAAGAAACAATCATGACACGGTCAAACGATTTATACCTGGTGAGCTAACTTGGTTTGAGCTGTTTTAAGGGAAAACCTTGGAAAACACACACGCAATCAGTTTTTTCGTGCACAAAGTGAAAATCATTTGTCAGGGTCCTGGTGTATGGACACGTTGGCCGCCCGCACCAACACTGGACTCCCTAAACTGGAAACCACACTCGGTACCCTAAACACTATTGCTTCACAGAAAGAAAATATCAGAGTTATAAGTTCTGCAGTAGAACAGACTCCTCTGATACCAATTTGTCACGACCCATCCTCGGGGCCCGTGTCGTGACTACCCCAAGCCCGCCTTCCATAGGCCAGGGTCTGGTGACTAGCACCAAAGGCGTAAATCCCGATAACTGGGAAGGCATTGCCTTTAAAAAATTAATAAAAGACCACAGAGTACAATCAGAAGTAAAACACTAAGTACAAAGAAAGTGATTAAAGTATATGGGCCAGAATACAAACCCAACTGAAACTACAACTACAACTGAACGAAAGTACAACAGAAAAATACAAACAGCTGGAAGAAAGGAAGCAGGTCCTGGGTCGTCCTCCTCGGATCCTACCTGAAAGGTAGGTACAGATATCCTCCACAACGCTCTCACCCATCAACCTCCTCTGAGTGTCGTCTTGCCGTGAAGTCCACCTCTGGATACTGACTCGTCGTGTGGTCCACCTCTAGGTACCATCCAGTCCTCGAATACTCGGCCTCTGTCATCGATGCCTGTCATCTGGAACCAACACAATGATGTGCGGGCATAGCCCGTGCAGGGGTGAGTATAACGATACTCAGTAGGGACCCCAGGACCATCAAGGTCTCACTAAAATCAATAAGGATAACCACAAAGAAGATCTCAACAGATAACCTCTACTTAGGTATATGCCCATACATATACCTAAATTATCAAGTAACCCATCTCAATCTTGAGGAAACACAAGATTATGAAATCATCGGATAACCACTACCCAGGTATATGCCCATACATATACCTAAGTTATCAAGTGACCCATCTCAATCAAGAGGTAAACACAAAGGTCATAGACTCAGCTCAAACTAGGATTTTCATTATCGAAACCATAACTGCTGAAGAGCCCCGTCTCTGGAGTGTACAGTGGTCCTGTCACGACTCTGAGGTACTTCTGAATAACCTAAGACTGCTGACGTACTCCTCCTGTCGAGTACCGCGGGTCTTCCACCGCACACAGTAGTGCTCCTCCGCCATGGGTCTGCCACCTCACACAGTAGTTCTCCCCAACATAGCCTACAGAGGTACTCCTCCTGTCGAGTACCGTGGGTCTGCCACCTCACACAGTAGTGCTCCTCCGCCATGGGTCTACCACCTCACAAAGTAGAGCTCCCCACTGGGCTATGCTAGTCACTCCGAATTGAATCGGACAAGCAGTCATCGGTCACAGCCAGCTACACGGTCTCTGTACTCTGTATGCTCGTCTCCGAGAGAGTCCACTCCACGAGCTACAGGTCGATACTCCAAGTATCATAAGTCCCACAATGAAGTATCTCAAAGGACCACCTCGTCATAGGGGTCTCAACGCAACAGACAGCGCGTCCATCGGACGCCCAGTCTGTGAGTTATTATCTTTTTCGTTCCAGGGGCCCGGTTGGTTTCGTGTGCCAACCAACTGGGCTGTATCTCAACTGTATCCTGAACTCTAATTGGGTATACTCATAGGTACCATTTCTCAACGTGATCACCAACGCCGCTGAAGGTTCTTCAAACGGACGTCCGGTCTGATAGATATCAGCTTTTCCGTTCTAGGGGCCCGGTTGGATTTGGGGTACAATCCAACCCGGTCATTCTCCAACTGCATCCAAAACTCAGGCGAAATATGCCAAAAGTTTCGTCTCATCAAGAGGAAACCAACAAAGTTGACGACACGTCAATCGGACGTCCGGAATTCATGATATAAGTGTTTCCGCTCCGAGGGCCCGGTTGGTTTCGTATCCGAACCAACACGGCCAAACACAAAGTTCACCGAAACCTTGAGTATAATATACCGAAATTACCGTCTCTATCCAAGGATTTCAACACAACTAATGGCGCGTCGATTGTAGGTATGTACCCCAAGTTAGGGGAAAACGACCGAAGAGGTCCGAAAATGGGGGGTCTGGGCACGGACTGACCCGGGCCAACCCCCTGGGTCGGCCCGAACCGGGTCGACCCGACCCAGGTCCGGGTCCGACCCGGCTGGGCGCGGCCCGGCCGGGCGGTCCGGCCGAGCGGCTTAGCCCGGCTCGCTGGCGCTGGCCAAGAGGCTGTGCAAGGGGGGACCGCCCCCCTCGATGAAAATGCGGCCCCCGCGTAGGGGCCGCTCCCTGTCAACGGACGTGGCGTGATTGCATGGGAGTCTTCCGCGGACCACCGGACGCGCTCCAGTGGTCCGTTTTGCTCGCCGCTTTCGCCAACGGTCCTCCTGGGACCCGACCTTTTCTGCGGTGGCTTCAACACGCCTTTTCGGATTACCTCACCATCGTACATCGATCCACACATCGACAAAAAACTACGGGGTCTTCGAATCGCCTCCGCGGCCTTGAATCTGCCCGTGGTTTCGTTCGGCCTCAACGGCGCGGCGCGACGGCGCCGCGCTTCTTCGCCACGTTCTTTCTCATTTCTGCGCGGTACAACGGCACCGCGCTGGCTTTCACGTGCCGCAAAAAATTCAAACAAACAAGGGGGGAGGAGGTTTGGGTGTGTTCGTGCGGTCTGACCTCCTCCTGTTATCATGATAACAGGCGGCCCAATTGAAACCAAGAAAGGCGACAGATGAAATCACGATCAATAGTAAAATTAAACCCCCATAACTTCCCGTAACAAAAATTCCCAACACGCAAGGAAAACGTTCGCGGGTCAACTAGATAATAATTTGATCCATGTTTCTTTGTTTTCCTTAGAATGAAAGAATCAAGGGAATAAAAATCGTTCTCAAATAATTCCTTACCTCAACGTTGTAGTCGAACGAGAGTTCGTCGCGGAAAATAAGGATTGTCGTGGAAGAAACGCCGCGGAAGAAGCGTCGTTGAATTCCAAGGATTTGGCGTTCTTTGTCGGAGATCGGTGCGTTCTTCGCATTCTTTGCGTTCTTCGCATTCTTTGCGTTCTTCATGTTCTTCGCGTTCTTCAAATTCTTTGCGTTCTTCGCGTTCTTCGTCGAAGAAGAACGCTTTACTCCAAATCCTCTCCACGCAAAAAGTTCCAACAAAAATAAAATAAGAACAGTCTTATTTTATTAACCCACGAGTCAACCATTCAAATTCAAAAAGAAACAATCAATTCAATGAATTAATTGTAACGATTTCACTACCCAAATTAAAGAGGCGTTTCTTAACCAGAATAAACGCACGGTTTGACTTCATTAATAGGGGTGCAGGTGCGTTACTTAAGAAGAAAAGAAATGGTGGCTCATGTGGGTCCCACCTCACAAAATATCCTACCATGTGGGTAGGATATTTTGGGTCCCACGTCATCCTCTTAACATAGGTTAAGCGAATTAAATAAAATAAAATATCTGTTGCACCACTTTTATTTTATTCATTAACATTATCCCAAAATTAAAAACCACACCCGAGTAAACGCAACTCCGAAAAAGGTGTTTCTAAGCAATTACCGGCCCTGCGATTCCATCGGTGCCTTTAGATTTCGATTCTGAGCACAGGTTCAAAAGTTAGAAAAACATGCTCGCTCGTTCACTGAACATACCCGAGCTAAACTACATAAATTAATTCTGGGCACACTGGCCCTTAGAATGAGGCACCGTCAGAAACTGCGTTCTTGTAAAATCTCAAAGAAAATTTAGAAAAAAATTTCCCTTGAGATTTACGGGTCATTAAATTTATTTGTTGTATTTTTAATGATTTCCATTATCTTATATACTGATATTTTTGAGATGTCATATAATAATAAAAATATATTTTATTGGATTCTCAAAAAAATAGAATCTCTTAAATAATGGAAAAAATTCTCTTGAATAGGGAAACATGAATGCATCCTATAAAGATTAAATACAATTAATCACATTCATAGATGACTCTGAGTGATTCTAATCTTGATACCTCACAGAATAAAATATCCAAGAGTGAATGGGTTATAAAGATTGTGTTTTTATCTTCTTGAATACTAGCTGATTTCTACAGTGAGTTGTGGAATATATAAAAGAATAATAATTAAAATAACAAACTTATAGAAAATGGTAAATATCTATGGGTGACATTTCTATTATGAAGAGGGTAAATTCAATGCCCTATTGATGATAAAATACATTTCAATCACCAAAAACAGAATTACTAAAAATTATAATACTTTATGATTATACTTGTGTTATAAGGTAAAAAATAACATGATTTAATCGTGGGATGTGGTTTCACTACCAAAAAGTAACATGTAAATACAAAAAAAAATTCATGTTTGGAATTAAATGAAAAATATTCTTGTCTAGTAATTGATAAAAAATAATTAAGATCCAACCTCTCTCTATGAACTCATGGAATTTGATAATAAATGCAAAAAATTAAGAAATGGTGAAGAAATAAGTATCACATAGTCAATAGTGAAAATGTTGTTAAATATTGATTTACTTTCTTAAAGGATGTGAAGTCACGATTTTGTTCCTATAAAGGTAGTTGAGAAAAATTCAAACAATATTTCTAAATAATTACTATATTATAATTAAAATAATATTTTTTTTCATTGATATAATTTTCAAAACTATTTTGATGTTATAGCATGATTCTCATAATTTGAAAAGGAAATGGAGCTCCTAATGTGAACCATGTGTTTCCTTAACCTACACATAATTATTTTTTATGCATAACAATATTTGGTCATATAATGTGATAAATTATAAAATTATCTAATGAAATGATCTCGTAAATAAATTATAGCATTCATGAGTTTGGGGTATGGTTTTTATCATGATATATGTTTTGATGTAAATATGATGTTTTCATGTTTTAATTGATATTATATATTTATTATGTGAAAAAATATTTTTTAATGTGATTTTGGAAATAAATATCTATTGAGTAGTTTATTTGATGGAAATATTCACAGAGATGTTTTTGATGGAATGGGGTGTTTTACATAGGATTAGTATTGCACATTTTCTCAGGTACTGGGCCCTAGACTAGCCCATTTCCAGTCATTTCGAAATTCACATAGTAGATTAATATTTTTATATACCTATCCACATATATATATATATCATTTTTAGTCTTATTCAATTTTATTAGTCTCTATTAATATTTCTGATCAATTCTTCATGAATTTTATGAATTGGATATCTAACTTCAATGGATCCATCATCTAATTGTGGAGTGAATGCAATTCCACATGGAAACATCGATTGATGTTAATGTCCTCTATATATAGATTATATTATTAATTTATTTTAAAATGTTGTATGGATCATTTATATTATTTTACCTAATTATTTTTATAATTTTATTAATCATCCCTCATTAAATAATTTTATATTTTCTTATAGAAAATCATGATAATAATAATTTTATAACATTTTTTTATTTTTATAATATTATGACTATATTATTGAATTTTAAAACACATGATTATTAATAATAGAAATACATATTGACATTATTTTGTTCTCGAGGAATTATATGATTACTTATACCAATGTATATCTTATTTTTTTATAATTATCCTTCAATATATATTATTCAATGATATTTGATGTTTAGTCACTTAAAATGATCATGAATTAATACTCATTGAACATAAATTTTTTTCTCATTTAAAAATACCCATCTTCCATTCCCTATTATGAATTCTGTTTTGAACTTGAATTTAGATGGTCAGATCACCCACTAACCACCATTATTTTTATATCCACTCATTCCCCTATCATATTGATGTTATCTAAAGTAAAAAAATAATAAATATTAACTGATTAATGTTTGGGGTGTATGCAATAATGGAAGAGGTTATACCCATAGAATATTGGACAAAAGTGAGTGACAATCTAGGGAAGTGTAGTTTCTTAGGGTCATTATAGTGTCTCTTGGTCAATTAATTAATCCATCAAAGGTTTGATAGATAAAATATAACATAAAATAAAAACAATAGTGATGCTGAACTAACACGACATGGAAGTGAAATATAATTTATTTTATCTTAGATAATAAAATAGGTTTGCCTTGTAATAGAATCTATATTAATGAAAAAATATGCTTTTAGGGTGACCGGTGTTTATGGATATGGAATTTATAGATATACAACATGTAATTCTCTAAGTCACATGTCATGTTTGGTTTTCAATATTGTGTTATGATTTTATCTGAATAATAAATATCACATAATGTGTGAATTTTGGTCACATATAGTGAATAGTGTAAAACAAGACAATCCATGTATTGAGTATGAATTTTCTAACCTTCAAGTCCCACAAATCATGTGTATTGGATTACATATTATGTAGTACAGGATCATAAAATAGGCTCCCAATGTAATACAGACACGACTTGTTTGAAAGTCCCATATTCTATATATCAAATTAAAACACATTATGTATGTTGAATATATATGAAATAGACTACTATTATATGTTTTTGGATACAATAGTGTATTTCACACCATTTGTAGAGTAGTGGATGTATTATAATGGATGTTTCCTATTTTATTTTTTAATATTCTCATAATGTGATGAATTTTAGCCATATAAGTAGTCCATTAATATCACTTTCCATTGTATCCCATAATGATAAATTTCTTTTTGTAAAATATTTTTTTAAGATATTATAAATATAAAAAATTCCTATGAATCGTAAAGAAGATGTAAAATCATGGGTGGGACACTCATAGTGTACTATAGTTCAGAAAACACTTGAAACATCTGTTATGTGGCCTGATTATGCAATATTTATTTTGAAATCGAAGTCATAGTACTTTAATCCATAGCGTACTGGTCATCTATTAACACATGCGGTCAATACCCCTCAACCTTGATAATGTGAAGGTCTCTTATACTATAGAATGAATTGGAATGTCCACATATGATGAGGTATAGGTTCTTTTCCTACAGACAATGGAATTTCACACATGATGTGAGGTATGTTCCCATATTATATAATGTTTTGGTACTCCTTCAAATAATGAGTTTACGTTACTTAAGTGTGATTCCAAATAATATATTTTCAAGGAATCCATGTAGTTATGAATGAGAAAACCAATAAGTTTTTTAAGGTATTTATCATGTATGGAATGATTACTTTCATTAGTATATGACTAAAAACATAGTTTTTAACATTGAATGCTATGAGTGTTTTGATATATTACATGACATATCAGACCTAGTTCATTCATAATTAAATATACCAAGTTAACCACATAGCCTCAAGAACACCTCCATGTATGCCTGAGGTTGCTGACTAAAAAAGATGGTCTATAAAGGTACATTGTGGATAATATACCCTCTTTATCAGAGTGAAACACATCTGTAAAAAATATAATAAGCAATGTAATATAAAATTGTAATAAAATATGATAATAGGGAAAAAGAATAATCAACCATACAAATAAAAATTTTAAAAAACATAATAGAAATAGTGTCAAATAAATATAATGTCATGTCTAAAAAAATAACATTAATAAATGGAAGTAAGAATATATAAATACATATACCACAACAGAAAAGAAGTCCAAAACTTATCTCATATTGGTTTAAGAGAACTTTTACAGTCCTCTAATCTCACACTTCATCCTAGTATAGAAAATAAAGAATCCATATCTTGGTACTTCCATTTATGTCTTCTTGTTCCCATGAAGTCTAATTGGGATCCAATCATATGACCAAATAGGGTGTGAGTAAAACTCAATAGGCCAACACCAACAATGTCTACAACAAACATAGTCTATGTTTATAATCATTAATAGTGTGTAGTATAAAACATTGGAATGACTTTAATAAAAATGTATAATATAATACTATCCACTAGAATAAGTTTTAAAAGGGGGATTTTTATAAGTGGGTAAGGACTATATATTCATGTAATGATAGAAAAATGACATCCTTCATCAGACATCAGATATATCAATGTTTCAGTGCAATAAAGGGACAAAAACCTAATTACAATGAACAAGGAACCATTTTTGAGTCTGAGGAGCTATTCCATGGTAAACATGCTAAAGGAATGTTTAGGGCCCAAGGAGGTTATCTGAGGTAGTCCTTGTCCAAGGATATCAATCTGGATCCAAGGATGTAATCCAACACATCCTAAATCCTAGAATATTCAAGTGAATTGTTTCTACCATACATCATTTTTCATCATCATTTTCATATCCCAATATGTATCGTCAATTTCATAACATTATATACATGTATCTAATACATTGACAGATCACAATGATGGTGTGCTCTTTGGAAGTCACAATAATAAATAGGTTTGTGTTATGTGATCCCATCAAATGTATTCCAAACTAGGAATTCATTTTTTACTCAAGGAAATAAGTGAATTAAAAGTGGACTAACTCTATAAAAATAATCAAAATATTATATAAGTAAACAAAGGGGACATGTTAATGTCTATTCCATTTATAAATATAATTCATCACGTTCATTTCATAAATCATCTCAATTATATAAGATAAAAATGGTCCATGGTAATGTCCATTCCAAATTACAAACAATTTATATAAATAATCAAAATAAAAGATATTATCCATCTCATTTTTCAATTATGAATCATTATATTTAATTAAAATTTTAGTTTATAAAAGAATTTTTTTTCAAGGGAGGAATTCAACCGCATAACAATTTTTTTAATTTATTAATGGATTCCACCAACAAATGGATTGATCAACACACCCAAGGGGGTGAATTAATTATAATAATTTATTAGAACCCACCACAAGGGGTGGTTTATGATTCATTTTCCAATCTATAACCATATAAAATGTTTTATAGAACATCATGGTTATGGTCGACTCATTTTACGATCAACTTGAGGAAGTTATGGTGTGTTGAACAATAGTGAAAAAAAATAAACATCATGAATTTGATTTAAAAGTGGTAGATCACTTACCTTAGATGGGTAAAATACTCATTATCCCATATCATACTTTTATTCAGGCTATAGTAGAAGATAATAGAGAAAATGGGGAAACACCCTGAAAAGTGGGTCTACGATCTCACATTGAGGAAAACTATAATGTTTTGAATAAAAATAGATAAGAATAAAGAGAAATCATAAACGTATCAAGGTAGATCCAATTGAATAAATTATGGTCGATTCAGATATCATATGATGGAGCTCTTTGAAATCCAATGTGATTGATGGAGGATCCATATAACATACCAAGCTTCCATGGTATGCTCCTCTTTGAATAATACAATAGCTTGAATTGTACGCAACATGGAATTATAACACACAACGACCAACCAAACTAGTCGTTATGAATAGTAATACAAAATTTTTAAAATTTTATTTATTTTATTTATCAGAATGGAATTAATTTTAGAATTTGGAATATCAAATTTAGCTAAGGAAAAAAAAATTATTTTTTTGAAAACATTAAATTTTTGATTAATATTGAAAAACACTATGTTATTTTTTAAAACCTACATTTTTATTTAAATATTTATTTTATTTATTTAAATTCATTTTATGTTCACAGAGATACATAAAACCAATATAATTTCGATGTAATTCATTGAATTCATTTTATAAAATAAGTTGATGTATAAAATTTTATTGAATTTTTTAACGTCTTTTACCCACCTTCTAGACATGTTAGAAAATTTGAATAAAACGTAATTTTACCACTTCAGTGAATTGAATTTTAAAAATTCGAGAGACACGATTGATATCAGTATGTAAAATGTGGTTTGAAATGATGAAGATGATTTTTGGTGAATAGTAACTGTTGAATTTTTTTAACCATGGTTAAAAGTAAATATGTTAATTAATGGTATAAATGCTATTATAATAACCCCTACACATGTCCTAATTCTATTGGATAAGTTTTTTTCAATAAAAAATACCTAATTATTTAAATTTTATCCTCTCTGATCCCCTTGGATTAGATTATGACATTTATTATTATTTTATTTAAAGAAGAGTTAAAAGTGTTAAATTAAAATTTAAATAACTAAAACATATTATTAATTTAGTAATAACTAAGATAAATTAGTCTATAAATATTAATTATAAAGATAAAATTATTTCCTACATAATTTTATTTTACTTATAATTTTTAGAATGTAAATAATTATATTTATTTATGACTCAATAATGATTCAGTAATTAAATTATTGTTGAATGATTAGAATAATTGATATTATAAATATTAAAATTATTTTAAATTGAGATATTTTATGTACTACACAAATTTTTTAGGTTAATATGAAATTTTGGAGTCTATTATATAAATTTATTTTGAAATGATAAAGTAGTTGTGACTTTCACAAAAACCAAATAATAAATAGTGTCAAAATTTACATAAAAAAGTTTTTAAAACAAATACTATATTATTAATTGATAAATTATTAGTAAAAAATTGAGGATATTACAATGTACTTATATAAGAATTTATATATCAATAATTAACCAGTTGGGGTTCTCTTGGATTTTTATTATATTTTTTAATATACATTTATTATAATAATACAAGAATACTTGGTAAAGGTTAAACTATTTAAGTAAGAGTTAAATATAAAAGATAAGGTCAATATGGTGACCTAACCCTATCTAAAACCTATCGGTTGAGAGTTTTTCTCCCCATCCCCACCGTAGCATCAAAATAAATTATTTTAGAGCCATTATAAAATGATTATGAATGTATAATAATATAATATCTCATGCTTTTCCAAACATGACCCCCACCTATCTTATAAGATGGTACTCCCCCTTCCCTCCAAATCACACCTCCAAAGCCTTTTGGATCATCCATCCCCTACTCAAATATCTTCCCAAATTCCTTGAAATTGACCAAGAGGTCTTACATTGATTAGAAGACAAACCAAGGATCCCTTTTGATCAAATCAACAGGAAGCACCAGAAGAAGAGGTAAAAGTTTTACCACCTCTTTCAATGTTTTTTTCTTCTTTCACTTCTTATTTCATTACTTTTTCCATAAAAAAATAATAACTCTAGTACCTTAAACATAATTTCATGTTATTATAAATATGGTACAACCATATTCATTATTCTATCCATCCAATGAATTACAAGTCAACATATGTGCATACGTGCGGCATACGGGCTTCATGTCGTGGTGTAGTTTGTTATTCAACACTTCATTATTTGTATTAGTATAATAAGGAGTATAAATGATGTAAATAATAAATATAACATTATAATATCTCTTTATAAATGATATACCAGCAAATTAAAAATGATTTCACAATCAATAGAATGTTATTGTCGCTTGTGCGTACGTAAAGATTATCGTCTCCGCGAACACAATGAGACTCATTCCCCATCACATTCATTAAATAATAACTTTCATTTTATGATAAAAAATAATTTTTAATAAATTAATATCATTCATAAAATTAATCAAATACATACTATTAAAAAAACATGTCTTACATAAAATATATTATAAAGGAAAATGAATTAGTTAACACGTGAAATAATGATACTAAAGAAATATTATTAACAAAGAAACATTAGAAGATCATATATGATATCATATTTATGAATGTGGTTCTTGTATAATTTAATAAAAATTATTTAACTATTATAAAAGAGTTAACCATTCCCTCAAAAATGGAAATGTTAATGGAAAGGGTTAATTTTACAATCTCTTTACATATTCGAGGTTGTTTATACGTAAGTATCTACTGGGACTTCTTTATCATCCACAACTATGTTTCTTAAAAATGTATTTCAAAACAATGTTAATATTTCATATAATATTGGTTAAATATATTTTTACCCTTTTTTACTTTCTATGAAATATTTTGAAATAAATCTTTATTTCATTTTCCTAAAAATGTACTTTATCAATTTTTCGACAAATTAAGGTAAATTTTTTTTTAACTTATAAGACGTGTAAAACTATGTTCTTCCATTATAAAACCATCACAGCTTCTCTTAAAAGAATATTAGATTATTTTCAAAAGAAATTTTTTCTTTTATAATTATACGATGGATTAATTATTTCAAAATAAAACGAGTTATTTCGTTGAAATAGTTTTTATTTCATCTATGTCAACATCATTTGATGGATTTTACACTAGTTTGCAGTTGATTTATTATGATGAAATCTTCCATATTGTATTTAATGTTTTGTGATATGTGAGACTGTGGATGTGATGTTTTTATAAAATTCATGGTTTGTTGTTAATGTTTTAACATTTATTATGCATTTTTTAATATGAATGTTTATGTTATGTTTCAACCTTTTCATATGAGGAATGTATTGGATTTAGTATGTAATGGGTGGAGCTCGCTATAGATCCTCGATGCATCGGTAGGACTAATTAGACAAAATTGTGTCTCTGCACAAGGCCCTGACAAAATTTTATTTGTAGTCTTGGCATGAGACTTTGAGAATGTGGTTATGATGTCTAACATTATACATTCCATCATTATGAAATTGGTTATTGATATAAATGAGATTATTTGACTAGAATAATATCAATGTTAATATGTAAATGGAATTATTTGATTTATCTTTTCCATTTTATACCAAATTTTATGATTTAATGACTTATGATTTAGTCTTCTAGATTTCTTTAAATGTTTTTTGCTTATTTAAGATATTTTCCTCTGTATTGTTATCCTTATTGAGAGTCTGAACTCACCACTTTCTATATTTTATTTTTCACTCGATGTGGTATAGTATATTATGACTGACCTATAGGGATATGCTAAGGGATATGAGTGTATTCTATGGAGACACAATGTTGTTTTTTCATTTCATCATGAAAAATAATAATAATTTATGTATCTATTACTTCTAAGGCTACTAAACTAATCGGTCATTCGAGACTTGATATCATTTGATCATGATAATTTTTTATAATAATGCTTTGACTCTGGTTAAATAGGGTCAGGGCAATACAGTTGGTATCAGAGGAAGTTTAGTATAATCCTTGGAACCTATATTTAGAAAAACACTGATTATAGAACATTACCCAATGATAAACTTTGAAGATTAGTATTGAAGAACTTCTATAATTTTTGTAATATAGATATTTTTTGAAATTTCCTTGAAATACATCCCTGTCTAGATACAAGCATGTAGAGGCGACTCTGGGACAGATATACCTTGGAGTGAAAATTCTGATAAGGCGTTTCGGGCTTGACTCAAGGTATACTGTTACACAACAACCGGCTTTGTTGCACTCATGGTTACAACACTCCTGAGGGATATACATAGGATAATTCAAATTTTATTGACGATAATTTATGAAGGATTTATGAGTAAATATTTTCTAAATGATTTTTTATTATGGATTATTTGTGTAAACTATTAAATTTCTGTTAGGTTTTTTATATTTTTTTAATTATTTATTAGAATTAATAAACTAATCTAGTGTACGCAATTGTTTAGAAATGGAACTTAGTGGAATGAATGGAAAATGTATCAATGCACATAATCCCTATATGGATTCCCATAACACTCCAGATAATTATAGTGGAGCTGTTGATGCAAACAGTGTTGACCAACTTCTTACCATACAGGGACAACTCAATCAAGATATGAATAATTACCTTACCTGTATCGAGCACCCTGATGCACAACATAGAGGATCAATGTTTGACTACATCATAAACCAAAAAACACCAATATTTAATGGGAATAAAAATCCATTTATATCTGAGTAATATATGTGTTCCTTTGGGAAAATATTTCCTGATTTGGGGACTAGATATAGGGAAAAAGTTATCATGGAAGTTTATCATCTCACAAGAGATGCAGATCAATAGTGGTCATTAATTCAATAAAAAAATGAGGATGAAAATGTATCTAATATGGAATAGAGGGATTTTAAATATATTTTATTAGAGAAATATTTTCCTCGTGATCATCAAGCAGATATGGAAAGACAATTTCTATGTTTCAAGTAAGAGGTGGATGAGTATGTTGCAAAGTATGAAGATAAATTTACAAGGTTATCAAGACATGTAGCAGATTATATGCATAACCCAAGGAGTAAGATTGATTGATTATTTGACAGTTAAACCCATTTATCCGTCAAGCATCAGCCTCACAATCCTTCTCATCATACGAATATATTGTATTATGTGATATCAATATAGAAAAACAAAATCTCCAAATTATAAAATGTTAAAGAAAATAAATAGATGAATAAATCTATTAAAAATATAGAAATGGAAATAAGGGGTATAAGGAAAATGTTGAATTTCCATCCTGTAGTAAATGTGGGAACAAACACATCCATACTTTTTTGACGGGAATGGGTGTCTATTACAATTTGGGTGAAATAGGACACCATGCACATGATTGCCATGGAAAGAAAGAGGTTATCAATGTGGAATTATACAATTTTAGAGAAATGGGGAAATATTCAAATGAATGTCATAACCACCCAAGAAACATACCTTGGAAAATTCCAAAAGAGAAAGGCCAAACTTATGTGATCAATATTTCTAAAGTTGAAGCTCCGAATAATGTGGTGGCAGATAATTTAATGGTTTCCTCATATTTAGCCAATTCTTTATTTGGTTCTGGATCATCACATTATTTCATATATTCCCAGTTCACAAAAAAATTAGATATTTCCAATTTGATTTAACAATTGAGTTTTCTATCAAAACTCCAAAGTGACGTATCATTGCAACAATGTTTTGTGAATCAGTTCCCATTAGAAAATATAAATGTGCTTTATTTTCTGATCTCATCATCATACCCATGATTGAATTTGATATAATCCTATTTATGGATTGGATTTCGTACCATGATGCATAAATTTATTTTAAGAATAAGGGAGTTAAAAAAATTTATGATGATAATGAATAACATATCATCAGAGCAGAAACGTCACCATCTAATTCAAATCTAGATCCCTCATCATTAGATCTACTAAATTCTATTATTTCAGAGGGAGAGAGTGAAATAACAATGGGTGAGGAATAGAATGTTCAAATAGAGGATATACCTATTGAGCGAGAATATGTCAATGTGTTTCTCTAAAATTTACCTAGAATCCTCTAGAAAGAGAAATGGAGTTTTCCATTGATTTAATTCCTGGTTCAAGGCCCATATAGAAGACCCGTTATAAAATGGCCACTATGGAATTAGTGGACCTAAATAATCAATAAGATGAATTGAGTAATAATGGATTTATTTTCCCTAGTTTTTCTCCATGAGGAGCCCCTGTTCTTTTTTAAAGAAAAAAGATGGATCTATGAGGGTGTGCATTGACTACAGGGAGATTAATGTTATAATAATAATGAACATGTATCCCCTACCTCACACTACTGATTTATTCAATCAACATCATGGAGCTCAATATTTTTCAATGATTGGCCTTCGAACTTGATATCATCAGTTGATTCTGAAGATGGATGACATTATAAAGACAACATTTCACACCATGTATGAGCAATACGTGTTTACCGTATTGCCTTTTGGATTGACTAATGCACCCTCTATCTTCCTGGATTGAAGGGGTAGTGTTTTCAAGGAATATCTAGAATAATTTGTAGTGTTATTTATTAATGATATCTTAGTATACACTGAAAGCTACAAAGATCATGAAAATCAATTCAGAACTATTCTAAAGACTCTTAGATGAAATGAATTGTATGTGAATTTTAACAACTATAAATTATGGCATCCAAAGATTTATTTTCTTTTCCATATTGTCTCTAAGGATGGAATCTATGTTGATCCTTCTATGAAAAAAGAAATACATGAATGGCCAACACTGATGAGTATAACTGAGTTACACAGCTTTATTTGTTTAGCAGGTTATTATAGGAATTTCATCTAGAATTTTTCCCAATTTCCTTACCAATTAACTGAGCTAACATGTAAGGGGTTAAAATTTGTTTGAAAAAAAGAGTGTGCAGAATGTTTTGAAAAATATAATAGTATATTATTCAATGATCCTATCTTGACACTACCATCTGGAAATGATGGTTTTGTTATTTAGAGTGATTCATCAAAGAAAGTACTTGGCGGTGTCCTAATATAGAATGATATATGTATTGCCTAGGCATCACAGTAGCTAAAAATTCATGAACAAAATGATCCCAATCTTGATCCTGAGTTATCAATTGTAATCATTTCATTGAAGATACAGAGACACTATCTTTACTGTGAAAATTTGAGATATATACAAATAATAAGAGTTCTAAGTATATTTTATCACAAAAATAACTAAACATGATGCCTTGGAGATGGAATTAAATACTCTATGATTGTGCTATCACAATAAACTAACACCTAGGGAGAGAATATAATGTGACATAAGCTTTGAGAAAAAATGGTCATGGAGTTTTGAACAATATGAGAGTTGAAATGGATCCTATGTCATGGATCTAGTAAAAATGGATATAGTAATAATCATGGAACATGAAATATCCATAATTTTTCAAATGCATTCCAAAAAAACATTATAATAAATGATAAAAATACATCAGACTGATGATGAGAGTTTCAAAAGAAAATTAAAGATGTGAATAATGGGGGATTTATTGACTTCATATAAAAAAGAAGGATTTTTTGAAATTTGGGAAGAGACATTGTGTACCAGACATACCTGATCTAAAGAGAATATTTTTAGATGATGCTCATAGCTCCAATTTCACTGTACACCCAGGTAGAACAGATATGTATAGATATTTGAAGGAACATTTTATGTGGGAAAACTTAAAGTGGTAAATTGCTAATTATGTGTCAATATGTATGGTTATTCAATAGGTTAAGGCAAGAAGACAACATTATGGAGGATTCATGCAACCTCTTCCCATACCTGAGTGGAAATGGGATGATATTAAGTTGGACTTTGTCATAGGGATTCCAAAGACTCCTATAATGAATGTGTTACTGTTGGTCATTGTTGATCATCTTACCACGTCTACACATTTACTTTCTATAAGATAAGATTAACCACTTAAACTTTTATCATTAATATAAATTATTGAATTTGTATGACTTCATGGAGTACCTTTATCGATTGTTTCGGATTAGGATCCTTGTTTTACAACAAGATTCTAGAAATGCCTTCATAAGTTCCTTGATACAGAACTTCATTTGAGCACTTCAAACCACCCTCAAACTGATGGAAAATCAAAACAGACTATTTAAACCTTATAATGCATGTTGATATCTTCCTCACATGACATTCAAGGTATGTGGGATCATTACATAACTATGGTATAATTTTCTTATAACAATAGATACCATTCAAGTATTCAGATGGCACCATCTGATGCGTTATATAGAAAGAGATGCCACACACCAACTTGTTGTGATGATGTTGGTGAAGGAAAACTGATATGCCCAGAACTTATTGAGGAAACAATGGAAAATATGAAGATTATCCAAACCCACATCAAAGCATCACAAAGTAGGAAGAAGGTTTATGCCGATAACTAAACAAAGGATTTTTAATATCATATAGGAGACCATTTTTTCATTAAGGTATCTCCATGGAAGGGTGTTGTACCATTCGGTAGTAAGGGTAAATCAAGTCCTATGTACATTAGAACTTTCAAAATTCTAGAACAAATTGGAGTTGTAGCTTACTATTTGGAAATGCCTTCAAGTCTCTCCAATGTTCATTATGTATTCCATGTATCAATTTTGATAAAATACATGGATGACCCCATGCATGTACTAACCTATGATGAAACAGAACTAGAACCTGATATGTCTTATTGTGAAGAGCCTGTCGAGATTCTTGATACCATTGAACAAGTGATGATAAACTCAATGACTTGTCTGTTAAAAGTTCTATAGAGAAACTATAAGATGGAAGAGGCAACGTGGAAACCTGAGGAACTTATGATGAAGAACCAAACAAATATTTTAATGGAAAAATAATCTAATAATTTTGATGATGAAATTATTTGATGGATGGAAGAATGTAACACCCCAATATTCCATTGTACACTGCTCTTTGAATAATACAATAGTGTGCATTTTACACAACATCATCTTCTATCGCACCACGACCAACCACACTAGTCGTTATGATTATTAATACCCACATTTAAAATTTTAAAATTTTTATTTGTCAAATGGGAATTCATTTTTGGATTCAAAATATCATATTTATCATAGGGTGTATTTTTGGTATTTTTCGGAAAACATTCAATTTTTGATGACTAGTGAAAAATAATTCATTATTTTTTAAAACCTATTTCTTATTTAAATAAATATTTATTTTATTAATTTTTTTTAGTCAAAATAGACACATAATACCTCTATTAGTTTTATGCAATTCATTTAAGTAATTTTATAATAAAATTATATGTATAAAATTTTATTGAATTTTTTAACATCTTGTACCCACCTTCTAGAAAGGTTAGAAAATTTTCATAAAACATAATTCTACTAGTTATATGAATTTAATTTCAAAACTCCGAGAGACATGGTTGATATCAGTAAAAAAAATTGGTTCAATAGGATGAAAATAATTTTTGGTTAATAGTAACTTTGGAATTTCATTTACCAAATTTAAAACTAAATTGGGTAATTAAAGATTTTATTGATATTATAATAACTCTAACACAAGTCCTAATTCTGTGGGATAAATTTTTATTAACAAAAATCACTCTTAGGAATAAAATATAATCCTCTTTAATAAATTTTAATTTGATTTTGACTTTTACTATTATTTTATTTTTAGAATAGTTAAAATTGTTAAATAAAAAATTTAATAACTAAAACATTATTAATATATGTTTATTCATAACATAAATTCAACTATTAATAATAATTATTAAGATAAAATTATTTCTTACATAATGGTATTTTATTTATAAATTTTAGACATAAAATAAGTAAATTTATTTATGTCACAATGATGATGTTGTAATTACAATATTACTAAAAGATTAAAATAATTGATATTATAAACAATGAAATAATAATAAATTGAGAATTTTAATGTATTACATATCTTTAATAATTTAATATTTCATTTTAGGGTAGATTAAATTATTATATTTAGAAATTATTAAGTTATTTTGACATTCACAAAAACCAAATACTAAATAGTGTCAAAATTGACATAAATAAGTTATTAAAACAATTACTATATAATGAATTGAAAAAATATTCCTAAAAATATATTTTTATGAAAAAGGATATATATATTTTAATATATATCACTAATTAACCGTATGGGGTTCTCTTTTTTTTATAGTATTTTTATTAACCATTTATTATAATAATACAAGAATACATGGTAATAGTTAAACTATTTAACTAAGAGTTACATTTAAATGATAAGATCTATATGGGGAAATAAACTCATATAAAACTTCATGGTTGAGAGATTTTTGACCCATACCCACCTTAGCCTTAAAATAAATTCTTTTGGATCTATTATATACCATATATGATTGTATAATAAAATAATATTTCATGTTTTTTCTAAAGTAACCCTCACCACTCTAATAAAAGGGTACCCCCCCCCCCTTCTCTCAAAATCACACCTCTATATCCATTTGGCTCAGGAAAAACCTGCTCAAATATTCTAATGACTACCCTAACATTGACCTAGAGGCCTTACTTTAATTAGAAGCCAATATAAGGATCCCTTTTCATCAAATCAAAAGGAAGCACCCGAAGAAGAGGTAATAATTTCACCACATCTTTCAAGGTTTTTTCTTTTTCCACTTCTTGTTTATTTTCTATTTCCATTAAAAAATCATAAATGCATTACCTTATACATATTGTGTTTTTATTATAAATATGGTGCAAACATATTCATTATTCTATCCATCATATGAATGACATGTCACCATACGTGCGTACGTACGGCTTACCGTCTCCTCGTCGTGGTGAAGTCTATTATTCAAAACTTCATTTTTGGATGGGTATAATAATGATTATAAATGATATAAATAATAAATTTTACATGTTAATGATTATTTATATATGATATATCATCCAATTACATGTGATTTTACCATCAATACAATGATATTATTGCTCGTGCGTACGTACAGATTACCATCTCCACAAACGTGATAAGATTCATTCTCCATCATAACAATTCAAGGATAATTTTCATTATATAATTAAAAGTAATTTTTAAGAACTTAATATCATTATATATATGAATCAAATACATCCTATCCATAAAAACCTATCTTATGTGACAAATCATATAATGAAAAATGAATTAGTTTACTCCCAAAAAAATGATACTACTAAAATATTATTAACAAAGAAATATTAGAAGATCATATATGATATCATATTTATGTATGCGGTTCTTTTATAATTTAATAAAAATGATTTATCTATTTTATAGGAGGTTAATGTTCCCTCAACCAAGGAAAATTATAAGATAAGGGTTAATTTTATAATCACTTTTTTTATTTGAGGTTGTTTATACATGATATCTACTAGGACTTCCTTATCACCCACATATGTGTTTCGTAATGATGTATTTCAAATCATTTTTAATATTTTCTATAATATGGGATTAATTAATTTATACCCTTGTTTGACTTTCTATTATTTTTATTAACGGAATCATTTTATCGTTTTCCAAATACGGTAGTTTATAACTTTTTGAAAAATTAAAGAAAGAATGTTTTTTAACTTATATAGTGGGTGAGGCTATTTTATGACATTATAAAACCTTAAAATATTCCCTTATAAGATTATAATAATATTTTCAAAATAAATATGTTCTATTATAATTATTTTTCTTTAAATGTTTTTAAAATATAAAGAGATATTTCTTCCAAATAGTTTTGATTTCACCAATGTCAACATCCTTTGATTATTTTTACAATGGTTTAATGTTAATTTATTAGGATATAATCTTAAATATTGTTTTAATGTTTTTATGATTTGTTTTACTATGCATGTGATGTTTTTATACCATTCATGGTTTATGGTTAAATTTTTAACATTTTTTATAATATTTTTAATACGAATTTTTATGTTATGTTTCAACCTTTTCATATGAATAATGTATTTTATATAGTAGGTGATGGGTGGAGCCTGCTATAGCTCCTCGATTCATCCGTAAGTCTCATGAGACAAACTATTTTCTTGGCACAAGGACCTAAAAAAATCATATTTTTGGTCTTCGCATGAGTTCTTGACTATGTGGTTAGGATGTTTGACATTTTGCATTCTATCATTTTGAAATTGGATATTGATATAACTGAGATTAATTGGCCAGTAGAATATCAATGTGAATAAGTGAGTGGAATTATTTGATATATCTTTGGCATATTATGCTGAAGATTAAGATTAAAATGATTTTGTTTTAGTCTTATACCTTTCCAAAAATGTTAATGCATATTAATTATAGTTTATACTGTCTTATTATCCTATCTTAGCATATGAACTCGCCCCTTTATATGTTTTATTTTTACCATGATGATACAATTTATATTATGACTAGCCTACATGGATAGGCTAAGGGATATGAGTGTATTATATGGAGATACAATGTTTCTTTTCCATTTTATCTTGCATTGTAAAACGTATGTATGTATCTAGTTCTGTCAAGGCTACTAAATTAATCAGTCTTTTGAGATAAGATCTGTTGTGATCATGCCAATGTTTTGTAATAATTCACCAACTCTGGATAACTAGGTTCAGGGTATTACAATCTATCAGTCCCACTAGTGATATACTGCATGTGAATGTGGAGACTAAATGGAGAAAGTATGCTTAATGAAATCGAGGAAATTGTAAATTCACCCTTTTATAGGGGACAGTGGTATGGGCACATGGTTAACCAAACTACATTACAATCATTTTCTCCCCACTATATGGGAGGAAAAACCTCACATGACCAAGTTTAATAGTTATAAACTCTATTCAAAGTCCCTATGTTCCTATTTCCCAATCCCCCTCCACCCACACGGTTCACGTTCTTGGATTAATGAATCTTGCACAAACTATATGAGTTTCACTATAATTCAATTCATGTTTTCATGGCCATGTGACCACTAGATCATGGTTTCCCTTACTATGATCCTCTATCAAAAGACCTCATGGGTGAGCCACATAGTTACAACTAATCATGTTCCAACCATGAACCTCAGTCTATTTCTTCAAATTATAGAACTCTATGATCAAATCCCATCCCAAAACCACTATACTCATTTAATCAACATCTATTTAGATAAAATTAAGGGTTTATAATGAATTTAAATGGATTAAAACCCCATAAAAACATGGATATTACATTATCCCCACCTTATAACAACTCTTGATTTACATTCCCATCTAGTTGTGATTGATTAGAATCCATGAATAACGCAGAAAAATATGTTTTTATATTAGAATCTCACTCCCATGTCTCATACAATATACCATAATTCTACTTTATTATCCATACTAGAGGAAACAACCTACCTCGAAGAGCCTTAATTATATAATTAATGATATGAACTGGATAATCCTTGAATGTATCATTGGAATTTCACTCAAATTCCACAGAATAAATTTAATGAGATGGGATGGAGTCATAATAACTAAGAAAAACGACATTGAAGACGATATGCATTGTATGATACCCTTGAGGAAGAGCTAACTAGTAGGCAATTGGACCAACACTGTCTATGATCTCAAAAGGACTCATCAATGTAGAAGATAGATTAACTTTATTTCGAGTCCATTGATGAGACAATCTAGGTGAAACACATGGGAATACCCAATATTTTCCTCACACATGAGATGTTGGTGGTGACTATCACCAAAAACATTCTTCCTAGACTATAGTATAGCCATATATTTCTAGATCAATTTTACCTTCCCAAAATTCATAAGAATGATATGCAGTCCCAATAGAGATGCCTTCCACACCTCTAACCAGCACAAAGGTGCTTGGAATGGGATAACATATAAATCCATGTAAGAGGCTATCTATATAGTCACATGGAAGCTATTATTATATGTGATTTCTATAAGAGGTAAATTTCCCCCTATGAAAATACAAAATAAATGATGCATTCCTAAAGTATATACTCTATGATCAATTTAGTATTCTCAGACAGACCATTGATCTCAGGGTGGTATGTTGTACTCAAAAGTACATGTTAACTAAGATCCCTCAGTAACCCTTTCAAAAATAGTGAATTGAACCAAGAATCCCTGTGTGATACAATGTTATATATAACTCTATTAATTTTGTATGATCCCATTAACATATATCCTTAAAATCTCATCCACTGAAAATGTATCTATAATAGGTAATAAGTGGGTGACCTTCATCATCATATCCTTAATCACTCACACGGTGTCACTACCTCTTTGTGATTTTTGTAACCCTATAACAAAAATACATTGAGACTCTTTCCCATTTCCAATATGGAATGTTTAATTAATGTAAAACACTATAAATCCACCTATTTTCCACGTTCACATACTAATAGGTGGAACAATGAGCAACGGAACCTACAAAACACCTCTTCATACCAGACCTCCAATACTGGTGGTGTTAACCACGATACATCACCGGAAGTCTTGGATGTACATACCATTAATAAAATAATATTATTTCATAAATTAATCTTTCATGTATGCATGTACCCAATGATACCCATGGATATGCAATATCTAATCTTCATTAGTGACCCAACCTGATAATGTGTCCTCATATGAAACACTCTACCTCAGGAACAAGCATTCGTGATCAAAAATATTTATTCACATTACTCAATAAAGATATGATGAGGTCACTAGTAAAGACATAATAATATGTTTCACACGAAACTATTAAACTTCTAGACTTATCTCAGAAATATAATTCATCAACAACCATTCAAAATTAGTTTTTTGAATGGATTTAATCTGAATTGTTTTTTACTCAGAGCATCAAAAACATCATTAACATTTCAGGATTATAAAAAAGCATAAAACTAAAATATTGATGATATTCAGCCCTTATTCAATGTTAGAGTTTCAATTCACACTGACTAAATATATAGCTAATTATTTTATTGTCTTTATATTATGGAAACTATTCCCCTACTAAATAATGTATCCATAAATGCAAGGCATGAACTATAACTACAAGCTCGAGATCATGGGTCAGGTAATTACGCTTGTGTGGCTTTAACTGATAATACCTACATATCATTAATCATTACCCATATAATAATGTGGTTCCCAAAATGATGCTCGATGCATACCCATAAAACTATAATGCCTCAACAACGATTCACTAGAATTGGAATCGATGCCATGGTAAACCTTCCTTTTAATTCCTAAAAGGCATACACACCTGATTCCGAACATAGTCACTCGACACCCTTCTTGATATATCCCATAAGTGGTTAAGAATGGAATGAAATTTATTGAATGCAATGTCTATTGTAACCATATGTCCCAAAGAAACATCGCATTTCAATGACATTCCAAGAATACTTCCATGAAACAATTTCCCTCACAAATTCTTGATCCACAGATACACTTTCCTTAGATATGATGTGACATAGGAAGTGAAACATATTAATCCAAACAAGGAATTTATTGATATTAGAATACATCCAATGCTTTCTATGTTTACCAAGTAAAATTTCATTGTGTTTGACATGATCATTTCTTGTTTAAGATTATGCCATAATGTCTTTGATGACAAATACCACAATGGAATAAAAATATTGGTGTAAAACCATACTCATTAATGCTATACACATTGAGACACGTACAAGCCATAGTTTCCTTATAATGATGTACATGGTATATTTGAGGGCCTAACTCACACATGATGATATAATGATCTGAAATCAATCTTCAAAAATACCCAATCTATTTATAGGTGACCAAAGAGACCATCTATATAATGAAGTGAAACCCCATTATTAACTGTAATCTGATTGAAATTTGGGTAATACAAACATATTATTAAGGATCCATCTTACTTATTTCAAACAAGCATGATAAAACCAAAAATTTAATTATATGGTTGTATAAAATAGTTATATTATAATTCATATAACTGCATCTTAATTTTATGAAGCCCTATTGGATCCATCCTATATGGACGGATATATACTGGATCTACACCAAGAACAAGATCAATGGTAAAAATTACCTCCCACTAGGAAATAAGACCAAAAAATTATCTAAGTAAAATAATCATGAACTTATCTACAACTACAAGGTATATAGTCTTTCACACTCCTCGATCATCAAAAAAAGACTAGAAATCTGGGCAAACACTCCACTCATCTAGTGATATTTAGGTCCTTATTGACCTTCATGCACATCTAATTTTCTTTTATGAATATAGATAATTATATTAAAGGATATAAAATACACCCTATGGTGAAAAAAATTAATACACATGTGATAAAGGACAAACCATTATATCCTGATAATTACATAGAAACTCATCATCTCAAGGAAATAAGGTTCCATACAAAAAACTATCCACCGATCTCTAGGAGACACTCCTTACATCAGCGTACACATTCTGATCAAACTCCCAGTAGAGTACTAAGAGACAAAACATCACTACACTTCTCAATATTGAGTCCAAAACTATCTATAATAGCCTCAAATATAGAATTGTGAATCATATGTATCAAATATATAAGATACTAAATTAAACGCTACTAAAATTATAACGTGCACTATTGATGGTATAATATGTTGTTCCTTCTGTATAGGTTGTAATGAATGTGCCAACATAGATCTGTGACCTAGATCTATTGTCTTAACTTCCTGATTAGGTTCACTCTACTAGAACACATTGTCATATGTTTTGCATCAGTGACCTTAATTACAACCTCAAGCTAATAATTATGTAGTACTCTAACTACCTTCCTGCCAAAGAGCTAAAAATCCAACTCTAGAATTCATTACTAGTGAAAATCCCCTCCCACTATAAACTTATGGAATGTTCCTAAAATTTTTTATATATAAACTACACCCTCTATGATCAATAGTCAAATTCCCTCCATTACACATAGGTTTAATATGACCATATTTTTCACAACGATGTAAAACCAAATAACTAACCATTAATATACTCTGAATACATCGTCTCTTATGATAACCCTCAATGATAATATTTCTACGACAATATGATATACTACCTGACTATGAAGTTGAACCTCCCTACCCCACTCCTTCAAATTCCTTCATGAAATGAAGAGATATAAGGGCTCAATTCACTATCTTGAACACAGAAGTTATGAGAAGATGTTTACCTATGATCAGAAGGAGTACCTAATACCAACCTAAAAACACGTCACTATGGAAAAATCATCACTGGTAAAGATTTTTTTGATAATTTGAAACTCATTAATGAAAGAGAAATAGACTATAACGTGCATAGTACCCTATTTTAGGATCATAAATTTTCTAATATCATAATCTGTCATAATATATAGGAATTTGTAATCCTAGAAACGAGATTATAAATCATGTCAAACCATACTGGAGTTGTGATCTTATCAGTTGTGACCCTCCCACCATGCCTTAAAAGATCCATGAAGAATGTATGTCGAAAACATGACTATCCATTATAGAGGAATATCCAGAGGCCTCATGATAGGCATAAAGACCTCTATCCATGACTCACCAACATAGTGGCCTCCATCCCTTGAAAAATTATGCAGATGCTACTTCTAGAATTATCTAGTCAAGACAATCATATATGCTGTAGGTCATGAAACTCCCTCTATAGAATGTAATATATGTTGGAGAACCTTATGAATTGAAGTGTATTTTCCTAGATCACATATCAAATGTGGTACTACTATATGTGTTGAATGTGTCACTATAGGAAGGTCAAGTCCCACCTCCCCAAGAGCATCTTGAATTCAAGAATATGCTAGAGAATTTTTTTTCCAAACTGAATAATCTATCATCAAAACCATTCCATGATATACATCATTACTTATATACTAAAATATCCATGTTACAAATAACTGAATCATGCCCATGTTTTTTTATCACTTGGCGGTCACATCAATGAATTTAATGTTATCCTATGAGATCGTCCAATATATAACAAAACATGGAATCCAAGTATCTATCAAGGTAGGCCACATCTTAAAACTAGTCTTTGTTTATATCCATATTCATAATGTTATATAAGGTCTAAAAGGGGCCATGTTAATTTCCATTACATTTATCAATTCAATTCATCATGGTCGTTTCAGAAATCAAACACTTATAATTCATAAAAAGGGTCTATGCTAAAATCCATGCCAAATTACAAACCACATATATGAAAAATAATAATACAATAAATTATCCATATAATTTATTCCATTTTATTATACATTTATTGTATAAATTATAATGATGCCAAGTTAGGTATTTATCCATTTAAAAATTTATTTAATTCATATACAACTTCCACTAACAAGTGTCTTGCACCACACCCCTAAGGGGGGCTTAATCATTGGAATTTAATCCAACGCACCATAAGGGGTTGTCCAATATTAGGTATCTATCCATAAAACCTGTCAAATCATCTAAATAACATTAATTTTTGGGTTTAACCAATTAATTAATATTACTACTCATTTTTGGAGAAACACACTGAAGGTCCGGTTTACTACACAATAGTAATATATTTAAACATTAAAACATTGTGGGAAAATTAATATACTATTTAACTTAAATTATTATTTAAATCCTTATATAATATCATACATTTATTTGGAATATAATGGGAGAAAAATTTTAAAATAGTAAAAAACCCTCAAATAGTTTATATTATATTTCAAGATGATTATGGAAAAGATGGTGAAAAAAACAAAAAGGGATAAAGTGGAATCATAGACATTCCAATGGTTATCTAAAGAACTGAATTTTAGTCAAATTCAATATTATATTATGGAGATTTCTCAAATTATATTGCAGGGAAGGATGATAAATAACTCATGGTTATATGTTGCATTTGAAAAAGGTGAAGAAAGGGGGTAAAAGAGGATAATTTAAACATGTCAAAATGGTAAAATAAAATTTTCTAAATGGGTGAATGGTTTGGATGTATGGTTGAACAAAAAATGATCCAAACACATGGTGTAAAATATTTAGAATTACTAACCATGTGAGAACAAGATTCATGATTAGACAGATAGTGTGCAGGTCAAGCATGCATACTATCCAAGGCACCCCCCTTTCACGGTTCTTGTACACCATTAAATAAACCATGTGAAAACCATTCGAGTTCTTCTGAAATTCACTATTGAATTTTCAGGAACATAATTCCCATGGTGAAAATTTTCTTTAACCATGCTCCTCTATTGTCGGGCTACATGGTTGATCCCTACAATTACTAATAACCATTCTTCAACCATGAACCTCTGTCTATTTCTCCATATACTAAAACTCTACGCTATAAAACGATTCCAAATGCTCATGAAACCACTATAACACTCTTAGAATCATAAATAAATATAAAAGGATCAGTTCATACTAAAATTAAAAGGAATAATACCTCATAAAAAAATCGTGATATAACATTTAAGTACATATATTAAATTGTGAGATATAATCCTTCAAGGATCCTAGTCCTTAATATATAGATTCATCACATATCTAAGGATTTTAGTAAAAAAAATTAATAACTTTGGGTTTTCTTTCTATTTCCCTAATTTATGGTATTTAGTTGACTGGTATTTTCAAATTTAAATTTTGTTTTGGGGAATCCAATATGGTATGTTTATAATCACACTTCCAAAGGCTCTATGGCCAATCTAGTTATGTCTTTATAAAGGTCTCAATGTTTTTTAGGGACTTTGGAATATATGTAGTAAGTTTACTAGGTAGAAATAGTGAATAGTAGTCTATGATGGTATATAAAGGATAAATTTTCTTTAAGAGTTTTTTTATGTCACCATTATAATGAGGTACAATCCCTTACCTAGAGTCAGTTGTAGTAAGAAATATTGTTATATTCATATGTAATTCCCATTTTTATCATAATATTAAGTTTATTTAATATCATTGATGTCTCATGTATCCATTTTTTATATAAATGAGTATATTTATATTTTTTGTTATATTTTGTATCAAAGTGTCATATATTTTTTTAGGTTTTATAGGAAATGGCCTCCCATACACTGATAGTCCCTACCTATTAAAATTGGTTTTGGGGTGGCATATTATACTTTCCACCAACCTAGTTTAGACTCTAATCTGTCAATATATGTCAGATCTTTTATAAGTGGATTACATTATTCAAAATAGAAATAGATTTTTGATAATATACTCATGTACAGAATCATTGGAACATCTCAAAATCTTGAAAAGATTATAGTGTTCATGGCAGGGAGTTGAACGGTCAATTTTGGATATTAACAAGATATTGATGAGACTAAAAAAGACAAGGTTTTTTATTGATCCAAATATTGAAAATAATATGAGAATAAATATATTTATTATATACCTAAAAAAATTTAAAGCTAAATATGTTATAAAAGTGATAAATCAATTGTAGTGAGTAGAATGGACAATTTTGGATACTAACAAGCTATTGATGAGACTATATAAGACAAGGTTTGTTATTGATCCAAATATTGACAATAAAATGAGAATAAATATATTTATTATGTACCTCAAAAATTATTAATTCTAAAGATGTTCTAAAAGTGATAACTCCATCTTTTACAAAGTATTAGTGTTAGTTATTAAACCATATTGTTCAATTTATTCATTGATTGATTTTATAGTATAAAAGTGATATTTATAAAAAAATGTGTTTACGTAAAAAGGAATTTCTATTAGAGTAATATTTATTAACAACATGGATTTATTGATTAATTCCACTAGGGTAGTATATTTAATTTTCTTTGGTAGACCTGAGGTGATTAATTTATATTTATATTATAATATTTTGTATGATATGATTTTTAAAACATTTTAGTGAGGAATTTCTAGAGTTGATATAATTTTTGGAATAAAATGATTTGTATTACCATATTATGTTGTGATGTACTATCTTAATTTTACATTATTATTTTATTATCACATTCATTTTATATCAAAAGTGATATTAATAGAAATAATTCCATTTTTTATAATAAATTAAATATATAGTGCTAGAAAACTCCTCTAGTCCCATGATGATGATAAAGTAACTCATAGTCAAAATTAGAGAAAATATTCAAACTCATTAAGGTTGAGGGGTTATGGTAATATCCCTATAAATTACTCATTTATTTATATAATTTGATTATATATTACATTTTTTAGAAATGTTAAATAAATCCAAATTTTATTTTCTATAGTTTAATAGGATGTTTTATGTGAAATAAGAGATTGATTAATATATGATACAAATATTTTATCTTATGTTTCATTATGTTTTAAATTTATATATAGGATATGATGAATATGATTTATAATGGTCAAATTATATTGAATATCCAAAAAAGGATATTGATTTTCCCATACCTATCATGAATATTAATTTCATGCATTATATGTTAGATTATTTTCAATATCTATTTCTTATTATATTTAAAATACATTTTTAGTATTGATGAGTTCATGTGATATTGATTTCACAATATATTTTTTTGAAAAATTTTATGTTTATTGAAATCATAAATGATTTTATAATATAGAGGGAATTAATATATATATTCCCAATATGAATTCATAGATGTATGTTATAGGTTTGAATATATTTATCATCAACATAACATGAGATGTTTTGGGTAGAATCCATGGAATGAAGATCATTACTGTTCAAGAATAATTAATCATATAAATATATTTATATATTTGAAGTTAGTTATGATGATCAAATAAGGTGTTACCATTATATTATTTCTCATGGAAGAAATATATAAAAAAACCTATAATTATAATGTACTCATTGTCAATATAAATTCTTCCGCACTTCGAGATGAAGGGATCTTACACAAACAATCCAAAATTATGACGTGCTGACATAAAACGTTGAATTTACTTCTATGGATTACTCCTATGATGATGAGCTCCTAAAAGGATTATAATGTTAATATATATATGATTTATTATGCTGTATTATATGAACAATTAGGGATGTATCCATGTGATTAATTTTGAGAATGATAATGAAATTCTATTTGATTAGATGTTGAATAAATAGAATAATTAAAAATGAGAATTTAGAATGAGGCCTGTGATTTCATGTTGAGTTTGAGTTGTCTCAATTGTATCATGATAATGTTTAGAGCATATTTCATATGGTTGGGAGATTTGAAAGATATAGGAGAGAGAAATTAAATGAATTTATTGGATGTGTATGTTGGTAGAAATTAAAACACTACAATGTGATAAAGGAATAATGGCCATTAAACTTACATCAGTTATACACCTCAGGAGGAGAACTATTTTTTGTGTGATTTTTTTAAGTCAAGTGTTTCAATGCCATAAGATTTTTTTGCAATATACGATTATGATACATCATCCTATTCTTTCAAGAAAAGATACTTTTTCATAATATATTACTTGGAGAAATATGGATCATTATAATTAAACAATTTCATAATTCATTAACCCATAATGGAGAAATTGTTTTTATAGATTTTTGGGATCTCAATGACGTTTGGAGATGTTAAATTATGATGTATAATTTAAGATTTAGATATTAGAGTTTTACTGAATAATCCATCTTAAAAAACTTTATTTTTCTATGATTTATTATATTCCACAATGATAAATTTAATTACATATTAATTGAATTTAATATAGTAAATTTATATAATTAAATATCATATCATTTAGTGTAATATTAAGAGTCCATATAAAAAAAATTGAATGCTTGTCAGTTGGATTTTTATTATAATTTTATTATCTTTGCACATTGAGAAGGATAACGTAATAATGGATTCATGGGTAGATCACAATTGATGTTGAATATATTGAGATATGAAATGTAATTATAAGTGGCTTATCAAAGCTACTATGAAAGGATACATTTTTTATCATGTGAATATGAGATTTATAGAACTGAAGGATAGATCATCGTATCCATATTTATTTTGGGAGAATAAATATTTAATGAAAAACCATTAATATATATGAACACGAGGAAGACGGTGGATAATTACATAGAAACACTAATAATATTTTTGCATGATTGACTTTTATTTTTTTCCTTAGTTATTAGAGTTTAGGACAATCCCCCAACTTCATACATCATTTCATTTATCATTGATAGTAATAAATTATTCTGGGTAATTTATTAACAACCTTGAAAGACAAAAAACAATACACTCTATATCATGAATGTTTGAGAATTAAAATATCTTTTGTATAATTAATTATATTCATCCTCTATTATATATATCATCATCATCATTTCCATTCCATTAAAGAGATCTATGTATTAACCAACATTTAGAAAAAAATGTTTGGGATAAGAAATAACATGAACCAAACAAAAAATATATACATAATACATCATTTTTCAAGATTATCCACTATATTTAATAATAAATCACAACATAGAAACTAAATTTTTTGTTTCTATGGATATTAGTAACATGAACATCTTATTTTAAAAAAATCATTCAACAACTCTTATAAAATTATCCATATATTGTATCCGTATGGAAATATTTTCCAAAATACAAATATTCATTACTTTTGGATTGAAAATATTAGAAATGGGTGAGCACTAATGCTAGATAAGTGGTAAAAATAAAGATATATCAATAATCATTCGTATGTGAGAATAATATGAACAAGTTGGTTTGAGAACATAATCAATGTATATGAATAAAATAGTATGAAATCTTATACAATAAAGCATAAATCATTTAGAAGAATATAGAACAAGGATTCTAGAATAACATTCAAATGAATTATTGGAATATAGAAATAGAAGACAACAATATTGATTTATGAAACATAACATAGGAATGAGGTACATACATAATCATAGAAAATCAATTCCTTTTTAAAATATCTATAGAAGGATGATTCTCAAATATTTGAAATATTCCAACAACATAGTGTCTTGGATTCACTCCCTAGTACCGTACATGTCATCTCATATGATATAAATAATTACCCGATGCATTGTATGGCTATAAAACTACATTCCCACCTTCCATATAAAAGACCCATATATATTTTTTTACACATGAACATTATCTCATTCATAAATAAACTAATGTATTTATAATAGATGAGAAAGAATGACCTTTCATGAGAATATATAAAAATTAATATAACTTAACCTGAGAAATAAAAATGGATTATATTGTTTAAATAAACATATTGAGAATCATAATAGAGAATATAAAATATTTAAATAGAAAAGAAAACTATTTGTAGTATATTAGAATGGTGACTAAAAAATAATCGAAAATAATTTTAAATTGTTCAGATACATTTATTTTAAAATTAATTAATTTAATGGTTATTAAAAAGAAAGAGGATGTTTATTAAAAATACTTTGGTGAACCCTAAGAGCATGGAAATAATGTTTTGTAATTAAAAGGGAAGAAAATAGTGGGATAATTTAATAATTTAGAAAAAAAATATTAAAGAAGAGAGTTGAAAATATTCAACTAATTTTTTTGTAAATATATTAAATTTAATGTAATGTAACCTTTAGAAATAATCGATGATAGATTAAATACATAAAAAATTATATAAATAGTCATAGACATGAGATAATAATAATTCCAAATTCAAAAGTGAAAATAAAGAAATTCCCACTTATAGAAATATTGTTATTGGATATTTAGGTGTTACACAATGTCTCGAGTGAGGTGGGGTGGGGTTAATTGTGAATTTTTTAATTTTTTCATTATTAAACTGCACTCATTAAAAATTAAATGAATTTACCATTAAGTATAAATCTGATAATTAGTTGAAATTTTAAATATAAGTGAAGGATTGAATTAAAAAATAATTTATAGTATTTCAGGGTAAAAATATGTATTATTATGTTCTACTAATACTTTCTCAATGAGATGAGTAATTTACACTAACCATTAATTTTTTCTAGGGACTTAGACAATTGATTGAATTAAGATGATGCTTTTTGAAAAATATTCCTTGAGATTTTACCACACTCTCCCTTTTACTAGAACCAACCACAATATTCAAAAACTCATTATAAAGACGTTATAATATATATATATATATATATATATTTAATATTAGTGGCTATATCACATGGAAACAAGTAGTGACTACCAAATAATAAACTTCTATAATTATTTGGTATAATTGTAATACAACTCTTAAGAAATCTGCTTTTCTGTAAATGTAAATTGAATTCATTAAAAAATTATTTTTGTATTTTATTCACACTTATAGAATTAGAATACAAACCTGGTATTTATCATTTTTGTTTCTGAATAGTCTCATGAATAAAATATACACCAAAACGTTTTCAAATTCCACCTTCAATATTTTTAATTCAATAAATCATGAATAAAAAATATAACACAAATAAATTAATGATTTTTTACTCTTCTGTATTCTTCGAGAAATAGAAAAATAGTATATCATATTGGTGATGTTTTTAATCTTATGTGAAAATTTTCACTTCTTATAAAGAGTATATTTAATTACTTTGAACTATCATTTTTTATAAATCACAACATTTAAACAAACAAATATTGAATTAATAATTTCATAATATATTACAATAGTAATAATCTTCCTGAAAATGTACTAAATTATCTAAAACTTAATTAAAAATACCAACCTTTGTAAGGTTTCATCAACATTATACTTCTAATAATAACTCATTATTTGATTTTATTATATATCTATTAATTGTATGTATTTAGTGTTTAAACATAAGTATTTTTTTTGTCTACCATGTAGAGCATATGACTCACTTGATCATAAATATTACTTCTAATCATAGTAATTTACTATGAACATATGGATATTTTATAATAATTCACTATAAGAATTATTTTTTTTCATAACACTTCATCATAAGACATTATAATTCACCAAATTATTCATATTCTTGTATTAGAGAGTTTATCTTTATCAAAATATTTTTTATTATTATAAGGCATCCATTCATAGGAAAATTATAAAATTATAATTTCCCTATGTATTTATACAAAAAATAATCTTCTCTGTAAGGCTCCAGAATATTGTACGGATGGAATGAATAACATAAAATATAAGAATAATTAATCAACCTAGGAGTAAATATTTTACAAGAAAATATATTTAGGATATCAAAATGATTAATCATCACATATAAAAAATTATGTATAAAAAATATAAAGGGCTATAGTAATTATTAAAACATAATATAAAATTGGATATGTTTGAAAAACAATATTGTGTCCAACAATCTCCCATTTTTTATAATATTAAACCCCATAAAACATTAAACATAAATGTTTATAGATTTTAGAAATAGACTATTTAAAATATGACTATTTCATTAATTATGAATCACGGTGACACTAAATAATAAAAATGATGAAAAATTGGCATTTGTTACATTTTCATCTCTGCAAATTTGTGAGATAAAAAATTAAGTAAAAGAAATTATGTACCAAACTCAAATAGAACAAAGAATTTCCAAAATATAATAAAGTTTCATCGACAGGAATTTGAGGTTGTCATTGACATGAATTAATTGATTCAATAGTGAAATCGAATAATCAGATAGGAATTAATTTAAAATAAATGATAAATAATTGAATGTAAGGCACTAAAATTTAACTAAACAAATGATTATAATGTCATGAAAAACACTATATAACTATACCAATAAAAATATTTAAATTTATTAATAGGAAATAGAATGATGTGGGTTTATGATTTATGTTTGATAATTGAGATTAGAATGTTCAGTAGTATCATAATTATCACCTTGATAATGAGGACCTCACATAAAAACATATGGATATTGATACGGTTCCTATTTGATCTAGTAGCCACAAGGCCAGTTTTACATCTTCTTGTCCATGTAATCACTGATAAACCCACATATATAATCCTTTTTAGATTCATATAATCAAACCTAGTATTTTATATAAAATAATATTTGGTTTTTTAGTATTTGATCTGGAGGTAGTTGCAAACAGGCTCCAAGTACGAGCAACGTTATTTGATTTAACATTAGAGTATAAAGATATATGACAAAAATATTATTATAAGTTTTTCATAAAATTTGGATATCAGTTTGAATGAATATAACAAATAAAACTTTCACTTCACATTTAAAATATTTATTTTCCAACCATATTTATCATTCTCATATGCTCATATTTAGAATCTTGAAAAAAATTTGTATACCCATTATCAACACCATCGTTATAAACCTTATATAAATCTATAAGAACACGCTTTTGATGGATAAAAATAATATTTACAATTTAATTAAATGAATTTTTCTCTAAATTATTTAAACAATCTAATGTATAATCATCTTAATGAAACTAATATTTTCTTATAAAATAATCTATTAATAAATCGACGGTTCAAAATATGGCTAGTATGAGGGTGTCAAATAAAGGATTGGTATGAGAGAGGTTGTTGAATTTTCCATATCATAAGTGATATAATGTATAGAACACTATTAAAAATACATAATTTTCTTGTAGAATAAAAATATTTATGATCCTTATTGAAGGATATAGGATAAAAAAATTCTTACACCGATTCATGTGACATGATATATCTATCTTTAATTTATTTTTGAAGTTGTATTCTATCTATAATTTAAAATAAATCCCTATATTGTGAACCCGAACTCTACACAATTTCAATTCCATATAATTCCAAAAACATTATAGAGAACTTTAACATGTCTACAAGAGTTACCCTATCTATCATCCCAATATGATAAACTTGATAACCCAAATCATCCAACTATATCTTCAATGACACTAACTACGAATTAGGTTAAACTATTAGAGAAATAAAATATTTCTCATTACAAACTACCAAATGCTTACTATTAGATATATATTCAAGAATCAAATAACTATTTGGATTTATTAATCAAAAAAAATTAGCCATTGGAATAACTATATGGAAAACATTCCGTATAATTTTATTCCCATTATTGAAAAAATATATGAATATTTCATTCTGAATCACATCCCATCCCATTAACCACATGAATTTTTTTAATATCATCTTCAAATTCTGTAATTTCAAATTTATGTTCCTTTTAAAATATTAAATATTCACTTAAATGATAACATTAAAATGGATGGAGTAGACACTTTCACTTAGAATACTAACATTGGATGGGACAATTATAAATTTATTTGTCATGTATGATGTTTCATTCATGACTTAATTTCAAATACATTAATGAAATGTTTTCCTAGAGGTAGTTAATTAAGATTCAGTTCTTATTAACAATATTAACTCATTAGGATTAGACCTACATATATGATTTTTTTGAGAAGGAAAAATACTTTTAATTAATTTAAACTGAGGCCTTTTAATCATACATAGAAAATCAATGACAATATTTGAAAAAAAAATTCATTTTATTCATTCACCAAATTTTTACAGATTTTTCTTCCAATAAATGTTATATAAAAAAATATATCAGCATCATTTTAATATTCTTATTTAATTAATACTGAGCTACTATCATCTCCTTCATATTATATAAATTTTTTCAGAGAATAAATTCTACAATAATATCTGAAGATAATACAATGATTCATTCAACTCAGCCTTGATATCATTTGTGAATACTTTGGCCTTCTCAAACACACTAAAAATTACAACAACCTAGGTCATAATATAGTACTCAAATATTAATTTGTTTAAATTTTGTTATGTAATTTTTCATCAAAATTCTTTACAATACATAAATTTGTTAACATTATTGAGTCACTATTGGAAGGTAGCCTTTCACTGTGTTATTTTCATACTAGTATTGGAATTATATCAAATAAAAGATGATAATAAATTATTAAAGAATGAAATTCATCATTATACAATATTAATACTTTATATTTTATAAAACTATCCCAATTTTTCCGATTTAGCACTAATAAAAGAAAATATGTCACCAAAACACTTGATTCATCATTAGTTTTAAGTATATGATCAACATTGTTTCTATAATTAGGTGCGGAATTATCTACATTATTATTTAGTTTTTAAAAATGAGGATCTTCATCCTCGTTAGTTTCTCTAATTGAATCCACCTCTATGATAGTAGGTGTTGAATGATGAGAAAATTTTTTAGTTATAGTAGGATATACAACTCCAATAATCTCCTCCTCGGCATGACCACTAACCTCAACCTCAATACCCACATATATTCATAATCCCCATTATTATTAAATTCTAAACTATTAAAATAATCATTCAATGAAAAATATATATTATTTTATTTGACTTTTGATAGAGTGTCATGTCTTTGACACATTGTCACCAAAATTAGTCTTGACTAAATGAATTTTCATGAGGTTCACTGTCCAAACACTGTCATAGGTATTAAACATAACCCTCTTCATTGCTTGAAAAATTTATTCACAAAGTGATTCCTAAATCATGTAAATTTTACTTTCCCATTATTTAAAAAATAGATAAGTTAGTTTGATTTCATTGAAAAGTAATGTTTTATATTCTTTAGATCTTTAAACAATACATGTATGAATAAACAATTAGTGGAACCTTTTCCCAAGATTATATCTTTTTAAGAGTTCATTTTAATAAATTTCTTTCCAAATAGAAATTCCATGATGATAGATGGAATGAATTCATCAAAATATATCAAATTTTGTTTGAAGATATACTTACCCTCGTGGGAATAATGTAAAAAATAAACTATCTTCTTAGGAGGAATGGTCAAGTTTTTCACAATGACAATTGATTGAAAAAATCTCTACCTAGATTAATGAGAAATTTGGTATTCAATTAAAAATATTTTACATGTTCATAAAACATTGTTCCAGTATCATTCTGGTCAAATTTCCATTACCACGTCTGAACACATATATCTTTTTTTCATCACAAGATTTGTTACACTATACTAACCAAGATCCACCACTATTCCTAGAAGCACTCGCCAATCTATAAAAATTGACTTTGAATTAATTGATATTCTTAAAGGTTTATCGTTAGATATTTCAAATTTCACTATCGTCGCAAAGGTTTTACTGGTCATGAATAGAAGGGATTATGGGTTATATTTAGTTAAAGAATAGATAGAGGGATATTTATATGGTTTGAGATTGATGGGGATTGAGCCAAAATATTATTTCACATATAATTTATTATAGAAAAATACTTTTTTATATTTTGGTGGAATAATCATTTGATAGGTTAAATAAGAAAAATAAAAAACCACTAATGTAAAAAAAATACATTTTCAAAATGTTAATATAAGTAATATATTATTAAACCAAAAATTGAAAAATAAATAATTCTTAATACATAATTAATTTTGTATAATATTTAATAAAAATTAAAATACAATGAAGTAAAATAAAAAAAATTCACTTTTGATAAAATCATATCTATCATATCATAAGATAAAATTAAATATATAGCCTACCTAATTTGTAGAACTTTGGAACAATAATAAAAGATCACCTTTTTTGTAATCCCTAAAAAATGATGTATTGGATTAATGTGGTTTTTTCAACAATTTCATAATCTATTTTTATAAATTTTTGTAGAATATATATTTTTAAATTTAATTAAATCATGATAAAAATTAAATCAAAAACAAATCATGTTCAATTTCATCCACAACACTTTTTCTCAACAGATACTGGAAAAAATGTACTTGAATTCAGTAGTTGATAACACAATAAAGTGTATATTATTACTTGACCACAAAACTACATATTTTTTTAGAATATATATGGTTTAAGATGAACTCCCCTTATATAGTCTAAAACTTCCAAAATCATCATCAGAGTATGAAATTAAATCAAAATCATATTTTTATTAAAAAAAGAAAGGATAATAAAAAATTTCCATTTAAAAACCTTAAAATTCTGTTATCAACTCTTAAATGTGGCTCTTTTGGTTTTTTATGAAATATATTATATAAACACATAGATTACATAATATTTTGTTCAGTAATTTTGGGATAAATTAGTCTCCCAATTATTCTTATATGTATCTTATCGTCAACCATTTTCATGACTTCATCCATATCAATCTCAATATTAGATCTAATAAGAGTGTAATAAGCCTCACCTCTTTGAAGACCACATATATTATTTAACTTATGTTTCTAATTTTAATGGATTAAACCATTCCCAAAATATTTTTGTTAAATCTAATGTCCATGAATAAAATTTTGTCACACATAATTTTCATTTCACTTTATTAGAATGAGGCATGAAAATTTATCACAAAATATCTATTTTTTGGAGTCAAAAGATACATCATTAATATGTAATTAAAATAAAATATTATGAATTCATCATGTTTTATTACAAATAGTAGATTTCTCCAATCCCATAGAAAATAAATTTTACCGATGAAAATAACTCATTATTTCATACCAATCCCTTAGTGATTAATTTAAGACTATACAAGGATTTGGTAAGTTTGAAAAAAATAGAAAAATAGGGTCTTTAAAACATTGAGGTTGTTCAACATAAACAATCACCATTAAAAATAAATTTAAAAGATAATATTGTATAACTATATAAAATTATTTAAACTTCATATAAGATTCTTTTACAATAAGTAACATAATGAATTTTGGTATTTCTATAGGGGAAAAATATTCCTCATATTCCATCTATTATACTTGGTTGAAACATTTTTAAACTATCTTAGCCTTACATATTCTGATCACACATTGATCATCCTTATAATTTATATATTATAATTTATTTCCAATTAAAGGATAACAATATGGTTTATAAATTAAATCATATATCTCAATCATCTGGAATTGGTTTAAATCAAATTTTAAGGGAACTAAAAAACAATCATCACTCAAGAGTTTGTGTATTTTCTTTAGTTCAATATAAGATAAATGGAAGAAAAATCATTTATGTTTCCAACATTACATATAGTTAAAACACTATCGTCTATTATTCATATAACAGTCAATAAGGGATGTGTTTTCAATGTTCTCAGCTATACCAGAAGCACACATTCATGACTATATTTTTTAGGATCATGTTCTATTTCATTATCCTTTTTTCCATCAAAAGAGGTTCATGTGTAATTTTTTATAAAGAATCACATAGGTCATAAAATTGAATTTCTTTAAAAAATTATCACGTTCATCAAATTTTAAACGAGTAGATTCTTTAACAAATCTTGAGTTCTTGTTTAAAACTTCAATGGAGTAAAAATTAATAGAATAATATAGGAAAATTACTTTATTGTAATTTGGATTAATCATACGATGATTTTTCATGGTGTTTATGAAAAATACACTTTTCATCTAAAAATGAAAAAGTAACCAAGATTTGGATTTCTCTTATTTGATATCTATTAGGGGTTTTCATTAATATAGGTCTTATTTGAAATCTGTTGATGACATGACGTGTTGTGATACTAGATTCATCCAAAAAATAATGGATTATGTTATATTCATACAATATAGTTATACTAGTTTTTTATATGTCTCTATTCCTACATTCAATAACACCATTCTGTTGAGGTGTTCTAGGGGATAAAAATATGTTTTTATTCCCTAATTTGAGAAAAATAAATTGAATTCATGATTCACAAACACTCCCCCTTGTTTACCTCTCAATTAAATATTTTTATAATCTTTATTCATTTTTTCTAACTCATAAGAGATTATAAAAGAATCAAATGATTCAATAATATTTATTAACATATAAACCCAATTAAATCTAGAAAAATCAATAAGAAAAACATAAAAACTCGATTTTAAAACACAGCTCATTCTTCTTGAGGGAACCAACCAATGCATATGAATATTTTCCAATGTTCTCGAAAATTTATCCTATTGAATTTCTTGGAAATATGAATTTTTTTATTTCTCATTTTGCAAACATCACATTGTTTTTTTGTTCTATTTTTTGTGAAGGTAAATCTAAAATAATGCATTTAATAAATAATTTTCATAATGAAAAAACATTAAAATGTCAATGTATTCTATGGCTAATAAAATATTAATTAATTTTTGTATTCACATAATTATCATATATATTTACATAATAATAAAGATATTTAGTGTAAACATTTTAAGTTTATAGTGCCCTGGATTTATGTAATTTTCATTTAAAATAAAAGAATAAAAATTAGAAAAATTAATATAAAATCCAACATCAAAAGATTGATAAATACTTCTCAAGTTTTGATTAAAGCCTTCAAAATAATGTATTTTATTTCCAAGGCCTGAATTTAGTTGTTCGATAGATGAAAATAAAATAAATTTATTATTTCCATAATCACTAGATGTAACATAACATCAATTAATTTTAGATAGTATGTGAATCATGGAAATATCACTATTCCTATGTCTTGAACATCCATTATCCATAAAAAAAATTCATTTCTAATCATCGGTATTATTCATTATATGAAATATTAGACATGAATATGTTTTGGTAATAAAATTATCTTGGGTCCATCAGTGTTACCTATGAATTATTTGTTAAACCAAATTTTCTTATACATTACAGAAGTTACAAAATTTAACAAATTAATTTTAGATCAGTTTCTAGAAATATAAAATTTTTTAACACCAGATCATTAATGATATGTTAAAAAATAATCATCACTATAATAACTATTAATACAATAGTAAAATATCACAATATTTTACTATTTTTTAATCGTAAATTCAAGGAAAAAATAATATATTTTTATATTAGTTTTCTCCATAAATTATTACGATCTAATAATCATTATTTATATTAACATTACCATGGATTTTATTGAGAAAATTTTCTATTATATTAAATATATTAAAAAATAATTTTAGATCATAAAAATCATCCATTCAGTCATTCATTTTACATCTATGGACAACACAACTTGAGGCCGAATCTCTAGTTTGGATTTTAGTTTGGAAATATTTCTTTCAAAACATTAGTGATCATTAATAACCAAAAAATATGATTTATGAATAGTGTTTTGGTTTTTCTTCACAGAATCATTATTGAATTGTAACATTGAACAATACTTATTTATTTTTTCATATATCCAATTTTTAGAAATTGAATTATTATTATGATTTATAAGAAGAATAGCAATCAGGTTTTACCTCTTCTATTTGATAAATAAAGTATATGTTGGAATTTTTATTATATTTTATAGAATTCATGAATGAATTTGATTCACCACTAGAGACTTCAAAATCATTCTAGGTACCCTTCATTTTGTTCTTCTACTTTTTCCTATAATCAGAATTTTTTTAAAAACTTATTTTCTGATTTCATTTTATCATTATACGGAGGAAACTCAAGAGTGATGTTTCTTAACATCTTAATATCATAACATCTCACTTTTCTTGATTTTATACAATGTTTTTTACATTTAAAATTTTTTCTTGAATCATATTATGTTATTTTTAAATTTTAATAATTTTCAAGAAAAATCCGATATTTATCTATTAGATTTAAATAATATTAAATTTTATTCACTAGATAAGTCAAATAATAACTTTTGTTTGAGTTTTCCTTAATCATTTAATTATGATAAATTCATGAGAGAAATAACCATTTTTATTATTTTTTGATCTCCTGCTTCCATATCAATTTTTTTCTCAAAAATAATCAAGCTTTCTATAAGATAATTTATATTAAAATATTTTATGATGGTTTATTTTTTTATACCAGTTGAGATTATAATACATTTAGATGACTATATTATAATTGATTTTAATTTCAAAATTTGTCTTGGAACTGGGGTAAAAACAAGAAGCTACATTTCAAAAAAAATTACAATATTAAATTTTCATAGGTGGTGTTTTCACATTTCACAATTTTTAAAATATTAATTTTCCACTTTGAAATGTTGTAATTAATTTTTCTAACATTATTACTTCAATCATAAGAAAATGAAATGGTACAACACATTTGATGAGTTATACAATATTGTAAAACGCAATTAAATTTATGTGGACAAACTCTAAAAACAATTACATTCATGGTTCTAGATTTATATTAAGATTAAACTTTTGTTGTATCATCCCATGTATTGTATTCACCTTTAATAATTTTGTATGGTTTGATTGATTTTTATATACCTTCATACTAGTATTATTCAAATAGATAATAATTTTATAATTAAACCCACTATAATTTTTCCTATTAACGTATGGTGCTATGATCATAGACATTACATCTTTGGAATCATTCATTAAAGTAAAATTATAATTTTATCATTATACATCAACTAGATAATATTTATTACTAAAAATTAAATTTCTATTATAATAATTATTGGCTAGATAGGTTTTGAAAAATGAAACAAGAGTGGTTGGAATTGAGTTATGTAAATTTTTATAACTTAATGATCGTTATTCAAAATAAAAAAAATAGATCCTTCACAATATATCAAATGAGGAGTGGAAAAATAAAATATAATTTTAGTAAAAAAACAAAAAATCAAATATAATTTTTTATGGAAAATATATTCACTTTTCCACTCCACCTACACTCTCTTAGTGACCTAGGTGATTTTTACAATATATATCCTTTTTGGGACCATGACTATTGACTAAAAGCAGTTGAAACATGTTAGAAAATATGTTAAGATATTTTTCTTTTATATCCCTTTTAAAATATATATTCTTATCCTTTAAAACTCATTAATAAAATTTATACTTTATAAAAAATGATATCTAAAACCGATTAGTAGATTTAATTCATATTTTAAGGTAGCAACTAAAAGATGATCTAGCTTCTCCAGAGATTGATTATATTTGTAAATAAGTTCAGGAGAATTTTGTATTGGTATAAAATAAAAACATGGAATAAAATCATATTTACTGATTCTAGTCACACAATAAAAATGAATAGTAAATATGATTATTCGAACATGGTTTCAATCGATAGCAACATGAATAACATAAAAACATTTCCATTTTGAGTAGAAACTTATATATTTTTAATAAAAAATTTTAATAATAAATAATATAATAATTAGAAATTATTTATTATTACACATTCATATGAATTCCAATATATATTGAAAAAATAATGTATCATAATGTTGAAGCTTCTGTGTTTCATGAAACTTTACACAACTTGGAAATAGTAGCTTTAATTACTCAAACAATTCCTTATTCATATAAATATAGTTTTGATTAAACTGATGTAGTAGAATTTTATTAATACTTTTAAATATAAACATTCTCTTTTAAATTTCATAAAAATGTCATAATATTATATAAAAATACCCATCTTTGTAAGTATTTAGCATTGTTGGACATATGATCGTAAATATTCGGTAGGTTTTACCACATTTCTGATCATTGTATAACATTAGTGTCTAGTCGTAATACTTGTAATGACATGTGCCAGTGTTCCTGACAATTAATTTCATCATGATTCCATTTTCATGCTCTCTGTATTCAAGTAACTTTTAATGCCCTACAAGGATAAAATCAAGAACATTTCCTAGAATCCACGATCATTTCTGATTTAGCTACAATTTTTAAGAAGTCAGGATGCATGCAAATCCCATTCTTCGAATCGTAGAAAGGTAGCATGATCACTTTCGCTTCATTGTGTTCCTCCCTGCTATAGCTTTATCATCCCCAGCAGCCTCATCCTGGAGAACCCTAAAGAGGGCATTGGGCAATCTTTTTTTCAGCATTATCGAGGGTCAAGAAGAGAGATAAATTCTGGTGGAACAAAATCTGGACCTAGAGACGTAGAAAGTATCAACCTTTGGAGAATTGGATGGAAGCCATATTTCCTATTCTGTATACCTTCATTTGTTACAAATGATCATCCATTTATACTGGAATGAAGTGTCAGGAAAGACATAATTATGATATAATCCACATGACCCAGCACGAGATCTTACATAAATAATAGAACTACACACGCACCAGAACTGCCTGAAGCCATTGAGTAAAATCAGTATATATCGGACAATAAAAAAATTTAATGATGGATATAATCCCATGATCAGTTACTAAAAGAATATTTCTTATAATTAGATCGTAATGCGTAGTGGGAAATTTATTGACAATTTAAAAACAAATAGGGAAATAATTTCACCATTTATTTTAATTGGATCACAAAAATCAGGTTCATTTTCAGTGATCTTAGTGATAAATTATGCTGATGTGGTGGAACACACCTGATTGAAAGCTTCACATTAAGGAGGTGAAAAAATAGATCGCCCAATGTTAAATGGTGAGTGTCACTTGATTGAGGAGAAAACACCATCATGGATGAAGGGGACTCTGTTTTATAGTATTCCAGTCAACCCCTTCACTGCAACCAACAAATTTATCATATATGTTAGGATGTTTTCTATGTGATTCCATTCAATTATATTATTTCTAACATGGATATTTTTTGTAGGTGTTCTCAGAGATTGGTTTTTATTCTTCTTATGGTATTAGAGAGATTCAGTGGTTGTATGATGTTTTTGGCGGCCCTAAGTCCCAAATCTCATTTATGCTTTATATGTTTGTTTGCTATGATGCAAAATAGTTTAATATTATTTGATTTAGAGTTCAGAATTAAGTGGATCTTCCAATTACGGGGGTATATGGGGCAATCCCAGGCAAGGGGAAAGGAGTGGAAGAGGGAGTAATTCTTCATACATGGTTTTTTATGGTATGTAATACATGGCTGATACCAATTTTCCATTCTATAGCTCTACAATTCATTTGTCCAATTCAGTTGGTGTGTTTTATCAAATGAAGTATCATACATCTATTAATTAAATGAATTTACCATTTTTTAGAACATGTTTGTCAGAATAATATATGTGAAAACTGATTGTGTTATATTGGTTAATGTCGTTTTCTTGTGTATTAATATTCTAAACCCTGTTTTTTCATATGATAAGAATCCTTAATACTGTTACCACACTAAAATCTGGTTTCTTTTCAGGGATGTTAATTAGGTTTCCTCATCTCCCTTATGATTCATATGTTTTTTATTATATTTCTTGTGTTCTCATTATATGTAGTTATATTTTTATCTAATTTTTCTGGCATGCATCATATCACAGATAATCCAAAATTACCTTTATTAGCATTGTAGCCAAAAAATATATATACTAGAGAATGTATTTTATTTCATGCATTGATGTTTACAATTTTATTATAATAAGGAGGACCAAATATCTTCTGGGGGTTCGAGAGGATAAACTCATAGTATGAAGGTTTGTTAATTTGAGTTGGTTCCTTATCATGATTAGGTATACAATTTCCTTCGATCATCTTCTTTATGAGCTGTCTTTGGAATTGATTCCCATTTATTGTCAGTAAGGATGTACATGGAGCATATGGATACTCCTGCATTATAAAAAGGTTTATTCTGTTTTGATTTTCCATTTTCTACTCAGTTGATATAATCCTGAATTTGGTTTCATTCTGTGGATATATTTGAGATTAGTTTGGGTTTTTGAATGAGATGGACTTCTGTTTGTCAGCTTTTAAGCTGCTATATGGTTGGATAATGTTTCACCTGATCTTCTGTTCTTTTTTGACCATTATCAATCTTTTCTATGGAAACATTGATGATATGAAGTATGAAACTCTTGTGTTTTGTTGTACATTCAAAGTTTCTCTTTACTCCATGTCAATGTTTGTTTCAGATTGTTCTGCCCTTATCTGCATGACTGTTTTGGGATGTGTATTTGATCCTGTAAGACAGAAGGTAGGTGTTTTCGAATTGGAAAAATGGTCATTTTCTGCGTTTTCTGCCTGGATTATGTTCTGCTAGGCATACTGCTTATTGTGCGGGTTTCAGCTTCATTTTTTGAAGCTATGATGGGTTTTTGACTCCAGTTCTGCTCTGTACTGCTTGCTATTCTATTTGATCTTTCTTAAAGTAGTTTAGGGAATCTGTTTTCCTGCTCTCTGTGAATGGCAGCTGTGTTGTGATAAGACCGTTGAAGCTGTTATTATCTCTTAAGGATGGATCATCCTCTCGAAGGAGAGATAAATGTTTATCATCTATTTGTCTTAGATGATGAAATTTTTCTGCATGAAGGAAGGAAACCTCATTTCTGGAGGTCATAGGTTGGATGGTTTAAATTCTCAGCCATTAATTTCACCCCTATCCTTGTTTCCAGTAAAAGTGATTTCTCATTTTCTGATTTTCCAGTTTTTTCCCTATTGCAGAGGTGGACATTAATGTGAAGCCAACAATCAGGTGTGGGCCACCACTTCAGCAAAAACTCCCATTTATGCTTCTCATTTTGTAACATGTCTTTATGAACATCATTAAACTTGTAGGATTCTTTTTATGAAGATGGTATAAAAATTGAGTCTTAAAAGAAGTGTTTTCATGTGATTGATGCTGATTTGCTGAATCTATTTTGTTTAAAGCTCTCCATCATGACATCTCTATATTTTAACCAATTTTCTTCCAATAATAAGTATCACTATTTTCTGATTTGAATATATTGAATATTAGTGTTCATTATTAAATTTGAAATATAGTATTTTATTCTTAAAAATAAGTATTGAACCATATCATTGTTTGTACACATAAACTAGGAATTTTGTTATTTCACCGTGCAAACACATGGGCGAGTACTAGTTTAATACAAATGTAAGGCTTCACCATAGTACTTCACTATATGAATTATTTTTGGTGTTAAGTGTTTATTTTATGACATTATGATCATAAAAATTCCTCATAAGTATGAGGATGTTTATTTAACATAATACTTCATTTTATCGTAATATTTATAGTTTTAGGAAAACTCAAAATGCTATAATTTCTCTACAATGTTTTACCAATCATCATGCATTAGAATAAGGCTTCAATAATTTGTATTGATCGAACGAATGAATTAAACACATAGATAAATTATTCTACAAAAACGTAAAAATGTTATTACAAATATATTTAGAACATTAAATGTATTGACCAGCACACTTCAAGAAAAATAATTAGAAACAAATTCAAGGACTTTTGTTATTATCAAAACATATGATATACAATGATATATAGTAAAAACATTAGTGTGTCTCAAACATTCAATGTGATTATTAGACAAATGATATGGGAAATGAGAAGAAGGAATGAAAACCTAAAAATAAACATTGGATAAATATAATTGGGATTTTAGAAATATAAAACACATATTTTCCTCCAATGATAATTTAAACATTGGTAATGTCAATTTCATAGTAATATTGGAATAAAAACACATTAATTTACTTTTATCTCCTATAAAAGAGATTTAACATCCTATATAATCAACATGACAATATTAATCACATTTTATTTGGAAAAATATTAGTATTTATTTTAATTTTTACTATTAAATTAGTGTAAGCAGCTGAACCTAAATATTACTAAATCTTGTGTCTTTATAATTGATTTCATTTTTTTCATTACCCTCAATAATTTTGGTTTATATTTTTAGAGTTCTAGGTGTTTAGTTATAGTTTGTATCCATTTTTTAAACAACATTAATCATTTTTAAAAATGAAGATTTATTTTCATTAAAAATCGGCATGAATTTTATCTTCAAATCTCCATTTCCCTTATCCACCCTTATACGATTTGAAAAATATTTTAAAAAATATAATGAGAATGAGAAGCATAGTAAGATACGTAAGAAAAATAAATATGTTAGTCTAGTGAAAAACAAGAAAACCAATAATATTCATTCCATTATGGCAATAATTCAATTCCACATAAAAATACCCAATATTTTCTCAAAATAAACTCTTACCATATTTAGAATGAATATAGTAAATATATAAGAAACAAGAAGAATAATTTTGATATCACTCTAAAAAAAAGTGATAATCTCTATTGTTACACATATAATAAATATCAAGCTTATACATAATATATCAATCATAGTTATAACTGGAATAACAATCACAGCATGTTCCCATCATGTCATAATAGAAACCTAATCGATTAACTATATCTATTTAACTAATGCATTAGAGAGATATAATGGGCACACCATACATAAATGTACAATGAAACAAATCTTCCTAACAAAAAAATTACCACTAACCATAAAATATATCATCATAAAAATGTTCATTTCACCCATAACAAAAACTATTGGATGTTGATATATCCATTTCATTTTAATTCCCTTTTTGAATATAACAAGAACATAGGAAAAGAGATTTTTTATTTTAATAGAATAAGAAATACTATAAATGTATCCAAAAATCATATAATTGTTATGATGATGTTAAAATTAATTGTTATCATATATCTTAAAATAGATAATTAGTTTTAAATTTTTATAAAGAACATAAAAACATTTCATAAGAAGATTCATTTTACAAAAATGAATGAAATTAAATAGAGACATGAATTTTCATTTATAATTACTTGATATCCATATAAAACCATAAATATCTTTTAAAATATAGATATGGATGAAAAGTAGAGATATAAGGGATTCTTTAAAATATGGGTTTTAAAATGAATGTCCCTTACCCATGGTTTGAATCATCACATATGTTATTTATATTCCTGAATAATTAACATAGATTAACTATTCAATTTATTAATATATATTTAAAAAAATTATTAACCCAATTATTTTATATCTTACATTTATATATTTATTTATTTTATAAAATTATTTCACATCTATCTTCATTATGATATTCAATTAAAAAATGCAAGATGACTTCGACTGGTAAAATATGTGAAAGGTGGACATTATTTCCAAATTAATAAAAAAATAATCATGAAATAATTATCATTTTTATATATCAATTATAATTTTAAAATCAATTATAAAATAATTTTTTGAAAAATGAACAATGTTTTAATCCCAGAGAAGGTAAGTCATATGTAAGCATGAGTAATGTTCCCATTTTTCCAACGATCATTATAAAAATAAGATATTCATAATATTATATTTCAAAAGTGAAAATATTATCAAATATCTCATATTAATTCTTTATATATACTTATATATATCATCAATGTAATGTGATGACGAAAAATAAAACACATCGGTTAATTGAGGTGGTAGTCCACAAGTAACCATGAATGTCATTATCATTTTTCATTGAATATAAAGGTAAAAAGGTAAATAATATATGAGATTTTAATAATGATAAACATTTCAATAATATCATATATAAATATTAATTCTATTTTTTTAACCAGACTTGTGTGATTGTGATGGAAAATGAATTATATTTGTTTGTGTGGTGATAGTATATCTTACACACAAAGAATGTTTTCCTTTCCAATTTGTTGGATGATGGAGACGGATATAAGTTTTTCCATTGACATAATAAAATTATAATATATGGAAGATACTAATTTTATTATTTTCTCTTTTTTGAAGAATATTTTAAGGAGGTGTGAAATAAATAAAACTAAACGAACTGGTTAAAAACTATACATCTTCTTTAGAAAATAACAGTTTCGTAACAACATAAGAGTTATAATATTAGTATTATACAAAAAATAAGACCTCTAGAAAGTGGGTATTGATGTTTTCAAGGATTTTGGTAGATATTTTTAGAAAATTTGGTTTTTTATTATGATGTAAAGATAAGAATATTTGTTCTTTTATAGGTGAGGCGAGGGGTGCTCTTGGAATTTTTCAAAAATATTAAATTAATATAAATTAATTTATTATTAAAAATTGATCCAAATTGAATAATTTCAAATACCGGATGAATATGGGTCGAAATAAACAAATAAAATAAAAAATATATTAGTTTTTACTATTTATTTACCCTTATCATTTGTTTTCCACCTCTCATTAATGACTTTAATAGTTACCATGAAAATAATGGTTTTGTCACAATATTGGGGGTCATGTTATTTATTATAAATGATCAAAAACCCAATTAATATACATTGGTTCTTATTATAAACCATATAATAATTAATTAACAAAATCAAGGTTTTGTAAGAATTTTATATCAATTAATAAAATATTATTTATTGTAAAATACCAATAATGTTAATTAGTATAAATATTCATTAGTTTCGCATCAATAACATCAATAAAAAATGTTAAAAAATATTTTAAAACATATCTAAATTTTCATGATCATTTATTAAATCAGTTTATCATAATAATGATCCCAAATTATAATAATTTTAATTTGTTTAATATCATTTGTTTGATTTTTTCATTAATTGAATAATTACAATATCAGTGTCGGGCAAGCATATAATGTAATTATATATTCCCTAAAAATAAAAAAAATCAAGATGAATATAAATAATTTTTATTTAATATTAATTTTTATATCTAAACATATCATGTGGTTATATCAATGATAATAAACACTATAGTTATTTTAAACAAGAGTGTGACGTTTTTTACTTTTCATTACATAAATTATTATAAGGGTAATAATGAAAACCAAAAACGAAATAAAAATTTATATAACCAAATCCTAGATTATTGTGGATAAACATAACTCAACCAATAAAATTAATACATGATTGGCATAAATTAATAGTCTTTATTATTTTATTCTAAAGCCTTAATTACCCAGTTTACACTGAACTGAGGTAACAAAAATTACTAAGATTACTATTAATTTTGGATAAAACTAAAATGGACAAATTTATCAAATTCAGATCTTCTTGTTATAAATATGAAATAAAAGTATGGAAATTAAAAACACATAAGTTTTATAATTTAATTTAAATTCAAACTGTTAAAACATGATGACAAATAGTTATTCAGAAAATTGATGTTTTTAAATATAAAATGTTTTTATACTAATTTCAAGTATAATATCCATTGATAAACCATAATTGTATAATTTTAAATAAAATTAAACTAATTAAATTTTAAAACTAATCCAAAATATAATTTTACTTTGAAAGTAATTGAAAATAAAATACATTTTTTAATAAAAAATAGTATTTTTCACTATTCATTGAAAATCGATTATTTTTAAAAAAAAATTGTTAAAATTTCAGCTTAAGATTATTTTTCAATTATGAATTACAAAAGAAAATTATTATTTTTTCAAATAAATATTCTAAAATTTCCAAAAAAAATATTATATTATTCACTTATTAAAATCATGAAAATCCACTTTTTCTAAAAAAATATTTTTAAAGAATAAAATGACATCTCTAAAAATTGAGTACTTATTTACAGAGATTTAATTAATATATTAGAAATGATTCAGAACATTTTATAGAAAATAATGAATTTAATTTTACATTTTCCCTCCAATTTTACAACTATGTTATAATAGTTTCATTTGAATAATAATAATTTATTGTTCATTTACGATCGGTGTTCCCTGTCTTATATGTTATCAACCATAGTATTTCTTTTGAAAATATCGGGATATTACATTATCCCACCCTCGATAATTTATGAAATTATGTGCTTGTAATATTAATTTAGCTATGGTAACCATGTTTTGAATTTTCAAAATATTATTTTTTAAAGCCCATATCTCAAAGGGGGTCAACGAAAATTCCTCTTGAAAATATAGAAAGGGATATACAAAGGTCATATGGAATAATACATTATAGGTTCTAAATAGGCTAAAATTAGTTGTAAGTGAAAAATGCATATGGGACAAAAAACATACTCCCATGGACGGAATGAGAGTGACAAATAACATTGTTAGGGGAAATATAACCATATAAAATTATAAATCTATGAAGGGTAAAAAGACCATAGATTTCATAGTATGAAAATTAAATGTATAAATTTTATGATTTAAAATAATTTTCCTAATGTTGAGGAAATATTTTACTACATTTAATAATAACATAATGCTATATAATTATTTTTCAAGATTAATTTCACCTTTTAATGAATTTTCATGAAAAATTCATATTTTCTTCTCCAAATTTTGAGTATTCATGCTAAATTTTTCACGCCTAATGTGCTACAATAAACATCAAATAAATAAAAATTTTAAAAAAAATTTAAAAAGATATTCCTTATATTTTTAGAAATTAACCAAATCCAAATGGTTAGGAAAAGATAATATATTTCTAAAAATTAATAATCATATATACGAAGAAAAACTACTTCTATTTACAAAATTCATTAGTAATACCCAAAGTTCAAAATGGATAATTAAAAAAATTACATTCATTAAAATTCCTCAATTTATTATAAAGTAATATTATAAAAAATGTGAAAAATTTTATCACATATATTCCGTGATAAACATAGTATTTATCTCCAAATAACATCAATCATTAAAAAATTCATAATTCTAAAAATTATATGCCCTCATCATATAATATCTAACATATGCTAATCAATTACATAATAGAATGAATCAATATAATGACATGTTACAAATATATATTATTCAAAAAATAAATCCAACCTTTATTCCTCTTATAAAATGATAGAGTATTCTATTTAGCACAATCATATAGTTTACCAAAAATATTAAGTTTTCCCCAAATAACATTAAACAATGAATCACTAAATGACATTTCAATATCATGTTTATATAAATAATTATACTATTATTCCAAAAAATATATTAATTTGTATATTAGTTAATTTAAATTTATAAAAATATTTTAATACTAACAAATACACCATGTAGGTCTGCGTTTGGCGATGCACCCTTGTCACTCTATGATTATGGGTTCAAGAATCATGGTTGTACTATATGTGGTGAGTATCTTTTTCTGGCCTATGTGTTGTCCTTTATCAAAAAAAATATAAATATAATCTTGATTGAATTATGATATTTTTGATAAAAATCCACAAAACCATAATATATTCAACCATAATAAAATGTTTTAAAATCAACGGCTATTTCATACATTTTATTTTCTCATCCCAAAAAACTAATAACCAATAATTCGGTCAAAATTAAAGATCATGTAAACCTAAAAAGTTATCCATACCATAATACATAGGTCTATAAAATTAAAATAAAATTCTTCCTCAAATATGTTTTTCACATTATAAACATAAAGGTTACCAATACCTAAATAAAATACCAAAATTAAATAAAATTCTCACAAAGTACTCCCATAATAAAAATGTGTATTAATTATTTTAAAAATGAGATCATTCCTAAATCCCTCATAACTCATGAATCAATTATAAATATAAATATTAATCATTCATAATTATTCATAATATATTATCAATTCTTTTCAATCTTATTATTTAATACTTTTTCCAAAAAAATAAAAAAAATGTCCTCAAAATCAATAATTTCAAAACATAAACTACTAATTAATCCATATAGTTTATATAAATTTTCCATATTCTTCATCATAGACTATAATGAAATTTGGTATTTATAAATAGATATCAATATGGTACTATAGATCCCATTTTCAAGGATTCTCATAGGACAACAATTTTAATAATGACAATTCTCACAATATTTTATACATTAAATTTATACCTAAATATGAATTCATATCTCCTTAATAGAGTTAAATGAATGATTCATTTTTCATTATAATGTTATTTCTTTACATCCAATTTTACCACATATAAAATATGTTACCATTCATTTAATAATTATTTCTATGTTCTTATTTCGACATAATTGATACATAGTTCATTGAAAAAATTAATCTCATGATAATTATCACTTGAACTTCAATGAAAATTCATTTATCTCATATTTAATAAATTTGGTATCTCACTAGGTTTCAAGTTGTAAATCATTACACATAAATATATTATTAATAATTACAATAAGATTTCTTAACATTACTCCCATTCTATTATGTTTCCCATTCAGACAACCATGACATTTTCCATGAAATATATTGTTACATTTGTTTCTTCTGGATCCATCCATTTACTAAAACCATGTTTTTTAATTTGATTGTATCAAAAAAAAATCATTATACACCATATATGAAAAGGATAAATACTAATATATATGTATTCTTATTATCTTAAGATCCTTCTATTTATCAAAAAAAATACAATGATTACCCCTAACACACTATCTATTGTGGTTATAGAGGACAATTATCTTTTTCTCCAATAAAAAATTATCCATTAATGTTATTTAAACCATAATTCGATAAAAACTATAAGGTCTAAACCATAATCATTACATAATACAATGTATTTAGACAATATTCCATTTTCATCCATTTGAGAAGATCTGGTAAGTTAAGGTTTCAAGGGAGTTTTCATATAAATTATTACATAAAAAATATATAAAAAGGTGTACACTTTAAATCAGAATTCTTTTTCCCCACAATATAAAAAATTTAAAATCAATCATGATATCTTTACATAAAAAATCATCATGACTTACATCTTGACTTATTCCATTTTATTACCCATCCTTAAACACTATAAAAGACATTTTAAAATGTGGGATGAGAACAAAAATATTGTTACTCTTCATAAAATAAAGAAATATATTATTCATGTAAAAAACAATAACACCCATAAAATACTTACTTTTAACACATTATTCTTTATGTTAATGAAATATATCATTTCCACATGAAAACTGAACATTTTTTCCTAAAAGTAAAATTTTAAAGCCCATATGTAAAATATACAAGACATGTAGGAATATTGGGGAACAAATTTCATATAACTCATTAAAATGGGATGAACATTATGATTACACATAGAATACTTATCACAGTTACATATAAAATAACTACAATAGTTACAATTGGAATAACCATCAGATTATATTATAATAATCTCTTCGGATATACCAAATCTGTTAACTCCAAACCTTCACCCAATGTATTGGATATCTATAATGGGATCACCAACCTGTGGTTTATAATGGAACTAACCATGCAAAATAAATTCCCAATAGAGATAAAATATTTCCTCATAGAAATGTTATTTACACCCATAAGAAGACATTTTCGAATATTGATTTTTCCCTTCAATTTGTAAAAAAATTATTGAAATAAAAAAAGGAAGGATTATTTTTCTTTTAATAAAAAATTGAATCCTTTAAAATAATCCAAAAATAAAATATTTTTTTTGTAAGTGGGAAATTTCATTGATTCCATATACAATAAAATAAAGCATTCATTTTATCATTATGCAAAGAGAATCAAAATATTGAGTAAAATAATTCCATTTTAAAAAATTAAAATAATGTAAAGAGAGAAATAGAATATCCATGATAATTAATTTATTTCCATATATATTCAAACATAACAATAAAAATATTTATATGGAATAAAATGTTATTTTTAAGGTAAACTATAAAATATGGGTTTTTAAAAAGTAATTAATTACATTGAATACATCTTATCACAATAGTTCATTATCTTGATAAATAATAAAAATTGTTGAAATATTTACATTCTAAATTACATTTTTCTAGTCTAATAATACTTTTATATTATCTCTAACATTTTTTTATTTGTTTACATAATCAATTAAATTCATGTTAAATGTTTTGGATGATATTTAATTCAAAAATCCAAAACAACTGTGATAGGTTGACAGTGAAAAAATAGGTCATTATTCAATCATATAAATATCTATAATCTTGAATTTGTTATCATTTTTATACCATAATTATACTTTTAAAAACAATAATGAAATTTGGTTATGAAAAATGAACAATATTACAATCATGGAGATGATTGGTCATATGTAAGCATGAATAACGTTTCCATTTTTTCAATGATCTTTAAAAAATGTAAGAATTATTTCATATTTAAATAATGATTATAATATCAAAAATAATATTTTAATTATTTATATATACTTTTATATATCATCGATGTGATGTGGTGATGATAAGTGAATCAAATCACTTGGTGGTGTTGGTGGTCCACGCGTACACACAAACGACATTATTATTTTCAAAATAAGGGAATGGAAAAAGGATAGTGATATATAATAATTTTAGAATGATGCATATTTTAGGAATATAATATATAACCATTATTTCCAACATTTTAACTATATATGGATGATAGTGATGTAAAATGAATTACATCAGTTCATGAGGCGGTTGTCCACCATAGAAATAAACGATGGTTTTCATTCAGATTTGATGAATTCTGGAGATGAATATATGTTATGATAATAAAATAATAACATATCAATATGTTGATTACACTATTATAATTATTCTTTTATAAGGGTTAAATAAAAAATAAAGAGTTTGAAAAAGATACAAAACTAAAACATGTAGTTAAAAATCTATTCCACTTATTTGAAAAATCTCCATTTCATAGCTCCTTAATAATTATAATAATGATACTATTATAAAAATAATTCCAACATAATGTGGGAAGGGATAATGGAAAATGGTATTATAAGACTTTTTATGATCAAAATTGGTTTCGGAGTGTTATTTAAATATTAGAAAAGATGTCTGTTTATAAGATATGGGAGGGGCACTCTCAGAATTTCTCCAAATATTAAATTAATATAATTATTTAAATTAATTTTAAATGTGTGTAATTTTGTTTCAAATATATGATTATTATGGATTTAAATTTTCTAATATAAAAATTATTATTCATGTTTTGATGATGTTTTTACCATTTTCATTCGGTCTTAACCTCTTGTTATCCTCTTTCACACTTATCATGAAAACAAGGATTATTACTCTTTTTGGGTCGTGATAGTAACTATAAATTAAAGAAGGACCATAAGAGGACATTGGATGATATTAAAAACATATCATATTCACTTTTGAAAATATAATAATTTTAGTAATGTTGTATAATTTAATAAAATATTATTTATTATAAAATATCAATAATGTCAATTTATAGAACTATTCATTAATTTGAATTTAATAACAACAATACAACATGTATAATTAAAAATATATTTATATATTCCAAATATATGATGTTAATCTATAAAATTAGTGGATAAAATTAATTATATTATATTAAAAAACATTCAATTTTTTAAATATCATTTATTTGATTTCTCAATTAATTGAACAATTACTACATCGGCACTATATAAGCATTTAAGGTAATTATTTATTCAATAAAAAATTAAATTAAATTAACATGATTAATATAAATCATATATATTTTAAAATACAATTTATAACCTAACATATTTACAGGTTATCCCATGTTGAAAATAGTATGGTTATTAAAAACACGAGTTTGACATTAGTTACATCTGTTTACAGAAAATATTATATGGTTCAGAATATTAAATAAAAGAAAAAAATTGTAATATAAAAAATATGTTTTGAATATGGAATAAATTTACTCATACAAGAAAATTTAGGCTTCTTTGGTTCATTTTATATTCTGTATGATTTCATTTTTAAACCATGATTAACTGATTTACCCTTAACTGAGGTAATAAAAATTATTAATATTGTTCTACATTTTGACTAAAAAATGGAACTCTTTACCAAATTTTAACCTTATGATTAAATATAGGTAAACCATTTTTCAAAATTAATGACCTAGAATTTTCTGAATTAAAATTAAAATCAAACTAGCAAAACACAACATAAAAAGTCTTTCCCCAAAATTCCCTCTTAAAATATAAATTGTCTTTATACTAAATTCAAGTAAAAACACATTTAATGATAATTAATTGGATTATTTTAAATAAAAAATTATTGATTATAATTTTAAAGTAATTAGAAATATAATTTGACATTGTAAATACTTAGAATAAAAATACATTTTTAATTAAATGTAGTATTTTTTATTGTTCATTGAAAAATCACTCCTTTCAGATAATTCTAAAAAATTATCCTAGGAAAAAAATTTCTTGAGGAAATAAAAAATTATATTAATTTTTTTAAATATATCCAAAAAAACTTTACATAGAAATTAATATAATATTCACTCATAAAAATCAATAAAACCAATTTCTAAAGAAGATATATTTTTAAGGAATAAGATGAATTTCCAAAAAATAGAATAATTATTTAAAATTCATTAGTTAATATATTATAAATGAGTAGGAAAATTATAAATTTCACAATTTGGTTAGTATTATTCATTTATGCCTATTTAATGTGTAAGTTATAAGGGTAACAATTTAATAATAATATTTCATTGTTTGTTTATGCTCAGTGTTTCATATTCTTTAAGTTTTCAAATATAGTGTTTCATTTTAAAATATCATGATTTTATAAGTATATTCATTTATTAAATATATATTTATTATATATAATTTATTTTCATCATCTAATGTTGGTAGTTTTTATTATTCTATAAACACCTTTATTTGGTGATGTCGATACATAATCATTGATACAAAATTTCTAATTCTTATATTAGTCATGAGAGTTTAATCGTTATTTTGAAATGAATAATGTATTATAATTTTTATTTAATATAATATCTTGGTATAGTTTCGGAGAATTGAATTTAATAAATAAAATGAGTTACATTATTCTAACCATTCTTTTTTTTGACAACCTAATTGAAAAAATATAAAAAAAATATAAATAATATTTATATATAATATGTTACAAATATTAATTCCTTTATAATAATTTATATGATATGTTTTGAAGATATTATATCACAATTAATGTAGGTGAATGAAAAAACCCAAATGAGAATATGGTTTAATAATAAATGAGTATGAAAAAACCATATAATAGTTATATCATTTAAAAAACAATAATTATTTTTATAGATCATAATTAAATGGTTAAATGATATTTATAAACTGTATATATGAAAATTTAAATTAAAAGAATAGTGAAAAACTTGATACTAACATTAATGATTTCACACCTTCCATGATTTTGTTCCATTGGATTTAAGGATTTAGGCTATTCACTAGAAACTAAAAGCTAAAAAATGTGTACAAGGATATTTTTTGAGGGAAAATGGGATGTGATTTATAAAGAAAAAAACAGTAAAGTGTTATTTGATGGGGATAGAATAGGGGTTATTTTACAGTTTTGTTTTTGGGAATCTCCAACAAGTACAAATTCCTTAATGTATAATGTATATATATTTATAGGTAATGTGAATCCATATTGGAAATATAATGTTGATATGTATTGAATCCCAACATACACACGATTCATAAATAAATATAGAGATATTTTAGTTATTTTCCACTTAATATAACCCCATATTACACATTTCACCCTTACTAGTGTAACTAAAGTTTTTCCTTGGTATATTTTTTTTCAAAAATGATATTATTACACAAAGATATTTTCAATTAAATAATTAAAATGAAAATCGTTTTTTAAATTCATGTTCTATATATTATTAATATTAATTTTTGTTTAGGAAAATCAATACACAAAAAAAAGTTTCAAGAATGAAATTTTAATGAAAATTGAGATTTTATTCATATACCTAACCATTAAATAATCATTAAATAAATGGTTATTTTTTTGTTTTATTATATGAAAACTACATATAAATAATTTATTTATACCAAATATGAAAAATATATCATTTAAATATTAATATATGACATCTGATAAAAACGAAGTCTTTAAATAAATTTTTTTTCATGTACCAAGAATGACAAAATTCATATTTTATATAACACATTAATTATTGGTTATATGATATAAAATTATTTTTATAGTAGTTAATTGAATTTTTTCAATCTATTTTATTAGATAAATAAATTAATTTTTAATTAAAATTTGTAAAAAAAAATAATCTATATAAAATAATAAAAAATTTCAAAAATTAATTAGTGTCTTTTTATTTTATTTGATAATTATAAATCATAATTTCATGTATAATATATTATGAGTAAATAATTACATATTTATAAATATTAAATTCTCAATATACCCAGTAAATACATTTATAACCCACTGTAACATTTTAAATGGCTATATATTCAATACCCAGATATCAAATGGTCAAATATATGTGACAGTAAAATTAAATTCTTAATATATTAAATTATATAAGTTTTAATATCATAGAAATTTATGGACCACAACGTTATTAAATTTTTTAAGTTGAATGTATTGGGAATTGTTTCACGTAAATAGGTTTTGGTTGGAGTGGAATGTTCAGCTATGCTTAGATGGACAAGATATGGTAGTTTGAGTCGCGTCCCAAAGGGTCTGCAATAGTACATGGGTTGTTTTATTGATTATAATCATGGATTAAGTCCTTCATGTCATATTATAAAATAATTGAGTTTATTTTCAAGGTTTTTATGTTGTGTTATGGGGTCATGTTGTGGTCTTGTTTTTTAAAGAGTGAATATATGGAGGCTAGTTTCGTGGTTCTTCTTTCTCTGGTGATGTAATGGAATAACTATATCAACCTTGGCGCAATCATTCCCAAATTTAATCAAATTATATGATTTTAATGATTTTATAATGAGTAATACTTTGGGGATTTATGGTGTGAATTTTGAATATTTGTTGGAGATTACAATATTATTGAATGAACATAATTTTTTTCACTATGTTTTATGAGTTTCATGAAATTCATGTAGTGGAGATGTCTTATTTTGTAGGTACTAGGTAATTTTCATATCCATTTATAAATCTATTAGTCCCCTAAATTTCTCTCAAATACCTTCATTTACTCTTGAACAACTGATTGTTTGAGGTAAATTTTTATAGTTTCTTGATCCCCCATTCTGGGATTTTAATACTTTGTTTTGTGAGGTTGACATTTCTTCCATTTTGTGTGAGTTATTCAATTTTCCTCTTGGTGTGTTCTCTATTTTTTGATGAAACGGTAGTGGTTGTGGGAGTAAATTTTCTTAGTTATATTATGGTGAGTAGCTAATGGATATGGTTGTGTTATAGATTATGTAAATTCCATTCATGTGATTCAACACTTGATATCATCTCATTATCATGGAGTTCTTGTGTAGTGGTCATCGAATATTCAGGGAGAGGTAGGTTAATTGAGAAATACCTTTTGATATTTTAAATTTATGGTTTTTTTATGTCATATATTTCAATTGGATAAAATTATGTATGAAATAAGTAAATATAAATTTCCAAATTGAATAAAAATACATTTGAAGGGAATGATTCATAGGTTTTTATTCATTTCCTTGATTTTTCACGGATACTATTTGTATGTTTGTTGTTATTTCTAGAAAAAAAATTTATTGAGAGTTCTTTTTGATGTTGTTATTATTATATTAGAATTATCTTTCATAAAAGGTGAATCATATAAAAATAGAAAAAGAAATATTAGTGTGAATAGGGGATTGATGTTGAGACATGTTTTAGTAAATATGATTACTAGAATGATGATGATTGAATCTAATATTGAGTAGTAATAATTTTATTTTTTTGTATTTAAAATTTCATATATGATGTGGTTGATGTAATGGGATGATTATTATGTATAGTTTCAAATTCATTGGTTTTCGTTTGTGGGCCAGTTGAGCTATTTTAATTGATACTTGTTGGTAAATGGGTGTTATGGTAGATACCATAGATGACATAACATACAATGGTTGTGTATGTGGATTGTGTATTGGGGTTGGGGTTTCCCTGACGTATTTAATAATAATAAATTACATATTATATATGGATGAATTCATTTAAAGTTATTATGGGATGATTTCTTTTTTTTTCTAGTAGTATAAAAATGTAATTATTGGTAATTATAAAATGATGCGGGTAAGGGCTATAATTATTTTTTGTGTTTGAGATAATTAGTTTTCCATTTAATATGGATTTTAATGAATCTAAATTGTATGGTATAAGATAAATATTGAAATATAATAATGATATGATTAATTGGGTATGTATGAATTGATTTTTGGTGGTTTTGTATAATAAAACGGGCCAATTATGATTTCATTGAAGGAAATAGTGGAAGTGTGAAGACATGATGGTATTGAGATATTTATGGGTTGTGGTGACACTGTTTGGTGGGGACCACTTTAATATGCTCATATGCGGGGAATATATGTATATAAATATATTATTTCATTACCTTGTGATTAATATATGAATCCCACCTGATTAAGATACCCATACTGACACCTATCATAATATAACTACTATGTATGTTCCCCTAACATCTAGGATGAATAATGAATAGAGAGTTGATTACTCCCACTCCCCAGATATCACATCTAGGTGTAGTACAGGTTCTGATGGTTCAAGGTATCTATGATCAAACAATAATAATATGAGGTGAATTGGAGGACAATATACGATATTTATAGGTTAAGTACATGATCTTCATGAATAATGTATTAGAGTCAACTATCAGAGGTATCATTGTCTAAACCCTAGACACATTGTTTCTCCTTGTAAGCCATCAGTAAAACTAATTAGTATCAAATTTATTCTATATTGTGAAATATCAGGATCAAACAGATGAGATGTAATTTTTTATTCCACATTGTAGCCTTCGATCACAAGGCTCAAAAATACAATGATTATGATAATAAATTCTAGTAAAATCATAAAATTACTCACAAATGAAATATTTGAAAAACACATAGAAATATGAAACACAAAAAAAATATCTTTGAATTTATTAGTTTCACAACACAATCAATGAATTCATAGAATGATTTTCATCACATTTTCTATTCAAATTATTTTAATCCTAAAATGTTTTTATTAAATTTATAAAAATTAATTTAGCAATAAAAATCTATTTTTTGGGAATGGTTGAAAAAACATCAAAAATAGATTTTATATATATTGATGATCCCAACATTACTCTAAATATTTTTATTAATTCAATCCAAAACAATTTTATTGATTTAAAATAAATTGATAGTAACCTGGAATGAAAATTAAATTCTTTAGATTTTTATCTTTAGGAATGAAGGTTACAAAAAATTCAAATTTCATACAAAATCACAAGAAAAATATCAATTTAAATTGAACATATATAATTTTTTTTGATTTTCAAAATAGAGGAATAAATGGATTCATCTAATTAATATTCTGTCCCCTTTTGGAAATAAACACATAAAATAACTATATAAATAAAAATTGAAAATAAACTCCCTCTTTATGAGATATTTTTTAAATTTTTAAACTAAAAAATTTCTCACAAATTTTAATGATTTTCATATAAACTATCCCCCTTTATAATTTAGTTATAAAATTATATAGATTTTCTGAATATTATCCCCTTTCTAAAACATCTCTCCATTTTTAATTTTTAAAAAGAAACATAGTATGAAAAAATAGAAATTTTGACATTTTTATATCAAATACCCCTAAAAAGTAAATTCCATTAAACATAATAAAAAATAACTTTTCATAATGATATAAAAATAAATAAATTCTTCTTTTTAAATTTTGATATGATATATTGGATCAAAAACAATAAAAAATTCTTTATTTTTTTTAAGAACGACCATTCATAAAATATTGTTTGAAAAGAAAAATATTAAAATAATCATTCATGTATTGGATAGTATCCTAATAAATAATAAAATAATGATTGAACATAATTGAAATAATACTTTGAAAAATAAATAAAAAATAAATTTCTGTTTTCAATAGACATCATTTTCATATAAAATTATTTTCTTCAAATAGTTAATTTTAAGTTAGAATCATTATGTATATTTTAAAATTTAATATGTTTGAGAAATTATAAGGATTCTATTCATAAGAAATTATTCTATTAACTCAATATTATACATAATTTTATCCAATGATTCTCTCTTCTTATTTACCATTCCAACCAATTATCTTATGTATAAAATATACCCTATTTGGTCTTCTATCTTCTACACGAATTATCTGAATTTTTTTACTAGAGCTCTTTTTTTTATTTTTACAACTAAAACAAATAATCGTTTAATATAAAATTTTCTAATAAAATTAATTATCCTTAATTATATACCTAATTTATTTATCATGAATTTTCTCATATTAAATAAATTTTTCATAATATAAAAATTAAATTTTTAAAAAAATATTATAAAATGACATTATGAGATTTTAAACATACATATTGGAAAAAAATTATTAAAATATTCTCAACATGTAAATTTAAAAAATTATATCCTTATTTTGATTTACTTTCAAATCATCATATTGAATTATATATATATATTTCTCGATATATTTTTCAACAGACATACTATGATTTCTTGATTCTTTTTATTTCTTTCATTATAATACTATGTTTTAATGAAATTTCATTTGAATATTTTTTTTTTAATTTATTTATAAATTATTTGGGTTTCAAATCATTTTTTGTGAAATAAATATTCAAAAAATAAATTTTCTTGGATGAACATCTTTCCTCAAACCATTGATCATTATAATCAACTTGGTTTGATAAATCTGGTGAAATTCAATTTTCTATATCATGAAATTGAATTAAAATTATTTTACAACATTTTTTGTGATAGTGAATTCATATTTCAATGAGTCATAGGAAATATAAACCATTGAATATGTTTTTGAAATTAATCAACATTAAAAAATAATCGATCAATAATTAAGATATTATATCGTAACATAAATCTATCAAGGGGTTATAACTTCTTCAGTATAAGGAAAAATAGATTCTATTACTGGTGGATAACCAACATCCAACATGTTCTTATTTACATTTCAAAAAAAACTACTAAAACCTCCACGTTTTATTTAAATGAAAATTATATAAGTGGGGGGGTTACTTGATATTTCTTTTCCTTTAATAAATACATACTTTATATAAATATTAAACTGATCATTAGAAATTATTCTTCTTTGAGATAGAGGACAATACATGTATGATCCTGGCCTTTTCTAGAGATATATCACGCTCGTTTATATGTATTGTTTTAGCTTGTTTTGATTATGTTTTATTTTGGTTTTATCTTCTGTTTTTTTTGTGAAAATTTGAGAAATTTGTTTTGAAGAGGGGTTGTGCACAATTGGATCATTATTTTCCCAAACCGTACGCCCAGACCTGCAAACCATGTAAACCAATGAAAAAGGTTTTTTTACTGATGACACATTGTTTTTAAACCCTTTCACCCTATTAGAATTAATATTTCACCCCCTACAAGAGGTGAAAGGTTTTACAAACCATGCACCTTATCCTAAGAAATCGTGTTTGTGTTTTTAAATAGATTGAAATGTAGATTAAAAATACTAGAACCCAAAAAAATAACCCAATATTCACCATAACTCAAACCTAATCAAATATTCCAATTTTTGACGCTCTAATATGGATTCCAAGACCTTTTGACCTCCTTTATTAACAATTCAAAGATCAAATTAATGATTTTTTACCTCTCCTAGAAAGATAATCCCATCCCTATTGATTTCCTGTATTTCTCCGATTTGTCTTCTTTACATTGAAGGGATGTTTTATCATATTGTTATAAGATCCACATATAGGTTTTTTGGATCTTGATCTATTTTACCCTATTTCTATGAATTTATTCAAGATTTATTTATTCATAAGGGTTTTGTACACTTTGTTTCAATTATAGAAATTTCTATTGGATGATCACTCATAAAAGATTAAGGGAAGGTTTTATAAATTCAATTCCCATGGTATTGATTCCCATTGTGTGTATTTGTTTTTATATTTAAACATTATGGTTTTTCAAATGAATTTTTACTTAAAAATAAATAAATTTATTAGTTGATTTATGGAAATATGGAATTTGAAAAATTAATTGGTGACTTAATTAATAGAATGTGTGACTATGGAATTGAATAGGATATTGGTATTGTGAAATTGGATTAATCAATTGTTAAATTAATTAATAAATTTTTTTATTATAGAATTGTATGGGATTTTGGGATTTTTGAATTTTTTAATTATTTTGTGGATTAATAAATTGAATATGTTGATTGAGGGTTTTATTGAATAATTGAATGTTGATTTGGTTTATTAAATAGGGATTCTTTAATTAGTTGATTAATATGATAAGAATTATTTGAAAATTATGGATTATGTAATGATTGGCTTACCCATTATGGGTTAAAGATATATATGATTAAATGTTATTAAATGGAATAATGATTCTTTTTCATATTTTCTCCATGTGATTAATCTATTGAACCTAATTTTTTTTGAAAATTGAAATGGAACATCATGATGGGAAATGTGATGAGAGGGTTATTTTTTGTTTAACATGATTAATGTGATATATGTTATATGTGATAAATGTCATATTGTGATATATGTGATATAAGTATGTGGGATATGGTTTGTTAAATCAAAATCCCAATGTGATAATTTAGTGTGGGACATGGTATACTTTATTAAAATCCCATAGTGATAATTGAGTGTGGGACATGGACTATTTCATGAAAACCCTACTTATGTGATTGAATGATAATGAATTTTGGGTCCTATACTACTACTTAAAATACCCAAGGGGTCCTATGAATGATGATCTAGGACAAAAATGTTAGCGTAAGATTGTATTTTCAATTTGTTATAATATTGAATTTAAATGATAGGATAATGAAAGACCGTGTGTTATAATGAATTGTGAATTGATTATGTGATATGGTTTAGACTCCCGCATATGTCGAATCATTTATTGAGGTTTAGGTGTCCAAGGGAACCTAGGGGTATGTGTTTTAAAAAATAATAGTTGAATAAATGTACAATGTTTTCTTTTTAAATTTTTTTTATTCTTTATACAATTTCATATATGGATAGTGAATGGATATTGTTTTAGATATATTTGGTGGTTTCCTACTGAGTAGTAATCACATCCTAATCGGCATACCAGATCGGTACCAGAATAGATTTCATGGTAACCAAAAAACATATTGGAAAAGGCCCAATGTTAGATTAATGTAATGCAATGAAATAAGGATATGTTCACCAAACTTGGTTTCAGGACCTTCTTGGGAGTTGTCACCATATTTATATACTTTGGTTTTTTCATATTTACACTTGACACATATTTGGAATGACATATCTAATGTTTAGTTTTGGAAATTTCATTTCTTATTTTAGTCATCATGTGACATGGGTTTTTCTTGGTTCTTGGTAAAATCATTTGGTTATTGTTATCTATATCCCTTGTTGTGATACTTTGATAAAGAGGGTATTGTCCCCTCCTGATTGATAATAGACCATCCATGCTAGTGAGTAGCCCTTATAATTTTGGGAAAGTTTTCATGAGGTCACATAGTAAACCAGATCCAGGAACCAGTGTGTGGGACCTAGGTCTGGAAATTTCAAAGTTGTATAATAGGTTGTTTATCTTTTATTTTCTTTTATCTTACTATTTAGAAAAGGTGCATTGGATAATATGATTAATTTGTCCTTTTTTAAGATCTTATTTTTAAAATTACCTAACCCATGTGGGTAACATCCAAGTACCAAGATTGGGAATTTTATATTTATGCCTGTTGTTAGGATAGATTCTATTTCACCATGACTGATACACTTGTTATGTGAAGTAATTTTTTAAGATTTCCAAATATTTTAATCATGTCCTTGAATGGAATGATATTTGAGTATTCATGAATCATTATAGTAACTCAAAAAAAAATTCTAAAATGCATCATTTATTGGCTCACATGAGAAAACTAGTTTTTGGTGAACTGTTGAGATTGAAATGTTTTTTCTTTTTTATGTAATTAAACTGAAAAAGGTTCTTGTAAAAATGAGAAAAATTGTAAAATGATTCAAAATGTGAAAAAATGTGTGTCTAATGAGTTAGGTGAATAATGAGAATGTGTTTCCCTCTGTTAACCATGAAATGGATGTAGGAATGTTAATAGAAGTTATAGCTCCACAAATTTCACTGTGTGGAAAGGATTGGGGGAATGAACACTTATGGATTATGTGAATTCGTATTTTTAACTGTGTCAATATGGTATGATTTTTCCAAAAAATGTGTTTTGAATTATTGAGATATGCCTCCATGGTGATTCCTGTTAATAGGATGGATGGAGGTTATTGCTGGAAATGAGTTGTCACAACCCGTCCTTGGGGCCCATGCCGTGACTACCCCAAATCTGCCTTCCATAGGCCAAGGGCTGGCGACTGCACCAAGGTGTAATTCCCGAAAAAGGGGAAGGCATTGCCTTTCTAAAGTAAACAAACACCACAGAGCAAGCAAGCAGTAGAAGTAAACACTAAGTAAAAACTGGGTACAATGTAAGTGCGGGAAAAGTAAGTGGGCCAGAATACAAACCCAAACTGAAAGTAAAGTACAACTGGAAAGAGAGTATAGCAACTAAAAAGTAAATCCATAGCCTCAACCCGTCCACTGGAAGTCCCACCTGAAGGGTGGGTACAGATGGCCTCCACAGCTCCTCGGGTCCAGTCGTCCTCTCCGAGTACGTCCCGCCCAGTGGTCCACCTCCAGGTACCGACCTGCTCCGCAAGCCTCAACCACGATCAGGGTTGTCCGTCGTCTACAACCAACACAACATAGTGCGGGCATAGCCCATGCAGGGGTGAGTATAAGCTAATCCGTAAGAACCCCAAGACCCCCTAAGGTCTCCCAGAATCCACAAAGGATAATCCACAAAGGAAAGATACAATCACGAAGTAACATCCGACACTACTTAGGTATATGCCCATACATATACCTAAGTTATCAATTATCGTTCGGCTCCAACATCCGAGCTCAAGTACAACCCAGTCCACATAGGAAATCACAACCCAATCCACAGAGGAAAGCATAACGTAATCCACAAAGGATATCAAGTCAATCTTATCAAAGATAAGGATTGAAAGTCAAGATTCAGCACACACAGGTATACTTCTTTGTAAGAAGATGAACATGATTAGATGTAGCCACTGATTCATCTAATCCGTCAGACCCACACATGATCGTTAGGTACTAACCCCTGCAATGACCCACACAGGTTCGATAGGTAACTAACCCCCGCAATGACCCACACAGGATCGGACCCACACAGGATCTATAGGCACTGGCCCAAACAGGAACGATGAGCGCTCACCCACACAGGATCCGACCCACACAGGATTGGTAGCGCTGATCCACATAGTATCGCTGAGTGTTGTAGTCATCGTCGTTGAATCCACGGAGGATTTCTGTATAGTCATCCTCATCGTCGCAGTCGTAGCCAGCTCTAGGGTTCCCGCACACAGCAAGCTCGTTCGGGAGGGTCTGCTCTACGAGCCGAGGGGTGGATACATCAACTGACACATAGTCCAGAGTTTATGTATCCAAAAGTTCCTTATCGTCAACAGTAACTCAACACGATAGACGACGCATTGATCGGACGCCCGGTCTGAGAGTTATTGGCTTTTTCGTCCCCGGGGCCCGGTTGGTTTTTAAGTCAAAACCAACCCGAACGTACTCCAACTATGTCCAAACCTCGAGTGGAGTAAGCCAAAAGGTCCATCTCAATAAGAGGAATTCAACAAATTCATCGGAATGTCAATCGGACGTCTGAACCTCAAGTTATAAGAGCTTCCGCTCCGAGGGCCTAGTTGGTTTTGTGTACGAACCAACCCTGCCGAACCCAAAGTACTCCAAAACCATGAGTGTAATATATCGAAACGACGACCGTCTCGATCCAAGGATTGCATCGCTGCTGACGGTGCTTCGATCGGAGGTTTGCAGCCCATGTTATGGGAAAAGACCGTGAGAGGTCCGGAAGTGGGGGTTTCGGGCCCGAACCGACCCGGACCGAGACCCCCTGGGTCGGCCCGAACCGGGTCCACCTGACCCGGGTCAGGGTCCGGCCCGCTTGGGCGTGGCCCAGCTAGGCTGGCGCAGCCCGGTCGCCTGGTGGCTCGGCCGTTTCGGCCGAGTGGATGGGGGGGTGCATGCCCCCCTGTTTCGTAACCACGGCCCCCATGATGGGAGGCCGCTCCTGCTGGCTAGCCGGGGGTCATAACCCTGGCTCCTCCCTTAACCGGCCGGCCCGCTCCGGCCGGCCGGCTGCTGCCGCCACGGGACTGGCATGGGCCGGTCCCCCTTCTCCGATGCCGACATCCCGGAACCGGCCGCCGGTCCTTGCTCCACTGCGGCCTAACCCGCGGCCTTGGTTTGTCCGGTGCGGTGCGACAGCACCGCGCCCCTCCGTCGTGGGCCCGCTCTGGCCATGGGGTCTTCGGGTTTTTCTTGCGCGGTGCGACCCGCCACGGCTTGGTTCGATTTTCAATTGCATGGTTCCACGGCGCCGCACATCCGTGCCGCTCATTCCCGCACGGTGCGACAGCACCGCGTCACTTTCCTTCGAACCCTAACAACACAAGAAATAAGGGAAGAGGGTCGGCCGTGTTTGTGTGGTTTGGCCCCCTCCCGTTAATCGATAGCAAGCCGTCCAATTGAACAAGGAACATCGATGGAAGAAATCACAAATAATAACAACAATAAAATCCCTTACATTGATCGTAGTTTGAACGGAGGTTCATCGTGGAATTGCACGTCACGGAAGAAGGCGTCGCAGAAGGAGAGGTTCGTTGGCGTTTGTTGATCTTCGAGGAAGGCATCTCTCGCCGTCGTCCGACATCGGAGGTCGGCATTCTTCGTCCTCAGCGGTGCATTCTTCGCGTTCTTCGACAAAGAACGAAGAACCACAAGACTTCTCTTTTTCTCCCAAAGTCTCAACACAACAAAACCCTACAATAATAAAATAAGTGTTTAGTTTTATTTTATTACTCAAGACATAGGAATTTTGAAATTCAAACATTGAATTAAACCACTTAATTAATTCACATCATTTAAAAAGAGAGTTATAGGAGAATAGGGAATATAAAGGGGTGGGGTTCGTGTGTGCCCCACCACCATCATAACCTCCCTTGGGAAGTTGGGTGGTTTCCCTCAACTTCCACTCAAAGGTTTTAACAACTTAGAAAGAAAAAATAAAAATTGTAGCTAAATTTTTTTTTTAACTTCCACAATTTTTAACAACTTCTCCCGTGTAAACGCAACTCCGGAAAAGGTGTTCCTATGAAATTATCGGTGCTGTGAATCCATTGGTTCCCTCAGAATTTGATTCCAATCACCGGTTCAAAAGTTATAAAAATCCCGCTCGTTCGTTCACTGAACGCACTAGAGCTAAACTTCGGATAGAAATTCTGGGCACACCGTGCCTCGGAATCAAGTGCCGTCAGAAACCGCGTTCTTGTAAAATCCCAATGAAAATTAAGAAAAAAAATTTCCCTTGAGTTTTACGGGTTTTTACATTACTCCCACCTCAGAGCTTTAAGTCCCCGTAAAGATACATCATAAACTAGGGGAACAAATGTGGGTACTTTGCACGCATCTGAGCCTCCCGCTCCCAAGTGCCCTCCTGGAGGTTCCCATGCTTCCATCTGATGCGCACTAGAGGAATTGACCATCCACATAGGACCTGCTTCTATCGATCCTCGATCTCCACCGTGACCTCTACAAAAGTTGCCTCTTCATCAATGTCCAGATCCCCATGGTCAATGATATGCGTCGGGTCGTGCACGTATCTTATTAGCTGTGATACGTGGAAAATGTCATGCACTCAGTGCAACTGAGGTGGTAGATCTAGGCAACAAGCCACCTCGCCAAACCTACTAAGGACCTGGAATGGTCTGATGAAGCATGGAGACAACTTGCCGCCTCGGCCAAATCTCTGCAATTCACGACGAGGTGAGACCTGGAAGAAGATGTGGTCGCCTTCCTCGAACTCAAGTGGCCTTCTCCTCCTGTCAGCATAAGACTTCTGCCGGCTCTGAGCTGTCCTCATCCGCTCCTGGATGACTTGGACCTTCTCTTTCGTGGCTTGGACCATCTCTGATCCCACAGGTGCTAACTCCCCAGGGTCTGTCCAGCACAGAGATGATCTACAAGGTCGGTCGTACAACGCTTCGTATAGTGCCATCCCGATGGTGGAGTAGTTGCTGTTGTTGTACACGAAATCCACCAAGGGTATGTGGTCCTCCCAACTGTGAACAAAGTCGAGGACACATGCATGGAGCATGTCCTTAAGATTCTGAATGGTCATCTCTGTCTAACCATCTGTCCGAGGGTGAATGGTGGTACTCAGACGTAGCTGCGTCTCGAATGCCACCTGCAACCCCTTCCAAAGCCGGAAAGTAAAGTGACCATCTCGATCGGAGACGATATATGATGCCACACCATGTATCTGATATGGTGAGTCGGTTGAAAATCACCCAAATTGAGTCGTGACTTCTGGAAGTACGTGGATGTCAAGTCATAAAATCCATAGATATGTCATCCCACTTCCACTTCAGGACCTCCAATGGCGGCACCAAGCCTGCTGGTACCTGGTGCTCTGCCACAGCCTTCTTCATGCCCGGCCACCAGTGCTGTCGTCGGAGATCCTGGTACATCTTCGCCACTCCAGGATGTATCGCCGAAGGGGAAGTGTGAAACACTCTCAGCACATCCTCCCGTAAAGCAACTGGTGCCAAGGAAAGTCCTATGAAAATGATGTCGTGCTCTCCTCCTGCTGAGAGCATCGGCTACCACATTCCCCTTTCCAGGAGTATAGACTATCTCAAAGTCATAGTCCTGGATGAACTCGAGACATTACCGCTATCTCGAATTCAGGTCCTTCTGCGAGAAGATGTAACTAAGACTCTGATGGTCAGAATAGACTGTAAAGCGTCTTCCCATCAGATAATGTTGCCACATCTTCAGGGCGAAGACCACTACTGCTAACTTCAGGTCACAGGTAGCGTAGTTATACTCAAGTTGCCTGAAATGACGTGATCCATAGGTGATCACGGCCTACTCCTACATCAGTACACATCTGAGTCCGATCCCCGATGCATCGCAGTAGACTATGTACCCTACTCCCTCCTCCAGCAACCTCAAGATAGGCGCACTGGTCAAACTCTGTCTCAGCTCCTGGAAGCTATGCTGACATCTATCTGACCACATGAAGGGTTGCCCCTTCTTCCTTAGCATTATGCAAAACTACATAGATTTCTCCTTTTCTGAAAAGAGAACCCCGGTTTCATCCCCTGGATGAACCACGTTCCATGCCTAATATAGTCAATCCCGTCATGATTTGTTAATTTATTCCATGGATGACGTCGTAAGGCCTTGACGCTACTTCCAAGAGATCCAACCGTTACTCTCGCCTCCATGGGTTGAGTCACACTGTCGGCTTTAGTGTGTGGTCGCTGGGTCTCCTCCAGTAAGAATCTCGCAAGTGACGGTCAATTCAATATGTTTTAACTGGCACCTCTTAGTATTAACATACAAAAGACAAGAAATCAAACGTCACTATTTCAAGCATCTTTTATTACTTCAACTCAAAGTACAAGGACACAAGGCAACACAAAAAACAAAGATAGAGGCATTATGGGAAAAGGCCTCTATGTCTGGAGCTAGTCCCACACTTGTCCACCCGCTTCAGGAGCTCCATGATCATAAGCTTCCGCAGCCTGAAGTTGTTCTCTCCCCTGAGGTTGGGGTGGACCTCCTGGTGGTGGTGGTGGTCAAGCCTCAAAACGTTGTCCACCACCTGCTGCTTGACCATCTCCTCACCCTCGTCCACCTACTCCCTGCATAACACCACGGTCGAACCTCTGCCTCTGCCTGGGTGGTTCCTCAACCGTCTGCTGCTCCTCTGCATGGTGGGTTGGGCAGTCACAAGCCATGTGGCCCTGCCCGCCGCATGCATAGCACTGTCTTCCACTCACAAGACTGGTTCTGCTGCATGTGCCCCGCACCTCTAAGCCTGTATCCAAAGGTCGTCCGCCTGATGGCCTGGTCCGCTTAGAACTCTGCGACATCTGTCAACTGCTGGCTGCAGAAGACTCCGCCACGTGCCGCCCTGTGGTAGGTCTCGCCGCTAGTGTACACTCAACAAGAAAGCTCTTTATGATAAGGGCTCACTCTAGTACTCCTGCCTGTGTTGGAATGCTGAGGGAGATCAGCGATTCTCTGATCTCATGCCTCAGTCCCTGCTCGAATGTCTGGGCCTGGAAGAATGGGTCTTGTACCATGTCCGTCGAATAGTGCGAGAGGTCGAAAAATCTCGCTGAGTACTGGGCGACCGTCAAGCTGCCCGGCCGCTCCTGTAGTAGCTCCTGGATGTGCACCGCACGGAGGGTGGTCGGGACGAACTCCGAGCGGAAGAGGCTCTCAAAGTCCTTCTAGAGGAGAGATGCCTCATCGTGCACCTGGGGCATTAAGCTCCACCATCTGCCTGCTGCCGCGTGTAGGAGGCTCGCTGCGAGGATCACCATGAGGTCAGCTGGTGTCCTCACTAACCTGAAAACTTGTACAACTGCCTCCAGCCAATCCTCGCCTTCCTGAGGGTCCATATCTCCACGGAACCTGTGCATTTGCTGATGCTGAAACTCATGCAGTGCACTAAGGCGATGTGAATCGTCAGCGTCTGGGGCTGGTAGCATCGGTGGCTCGGTGGGTAGAGGTGCCACTGGTGCCTCTTTTTTCAAAGGGTCATGCACCGAGGCATCGTCGCTCGGTGGGATGTCGTCACGCACAATGCTCGGAACCCTAGCTGGATTCCATCATGGGGTCATCCTGAAAAGAAACAGGTGTGCCACGATCAAACAGTATACTTGGTGAGCTGACACAAAGTAATGACAAAGAAAACTTGAAACACACATGCAATCAATGTTTTTGTGCATTAAATCGGAAATCAAAAGTCAGGGTCCTGGTGTACGGATACGTCGCCCGCCGCACTAACACTGGACTCCCTGGACAGATAACCACACTCAATACCCTTAACACTATTGCTTCATATAGAAGAAATATCAGAGTCCAAATTTCTGCGGTATAACCAAACTCTTCTGATACCAATTTGTCACGACCCGTCCTCGAGGCCCGTGTCGTGACTACCCCAAGCCCGCCTTTCATAGGCCAGGGGTTGGCGACTAGCACCAAGACGTAATTCCTGAAAAAATGGAAGGAATTTCCATTATAAAGTAAACAAACATCACAGAGTAAGCAAGTAGTAGAAGTAAACACTATGTAGAAACAGGGTACAAAGTAAGTGCATGAAAAGTAAGTGCGCCAGAACACAAACCCAAACTGAAAGTAAAGTACAACTGGAAAGGGAGTATATCAAATAAAAGTAAAACCGCATCCTCGACCCCTCCAATGGAAATCCCACCTGAAGGGTGGGTACAGATATCCTCCACAGCTCCTTGGGTCCAACCGTCCGCTCCGAGTACATCCTGCCCAGTGGTCCACCTCCAGGTACCGACCTGATCTGCAGGCCTCAACCACGATCAGCGTTGTCCGTCATCTGCAACCAAAATAACGTAGTGCGGGCATAGCCTGTGAAGGGGTGAGTATAAGCTACTCAGTAGGGACACCAAGACCCTGGAAGGTCTGCTAGAATCCACAAAGGATAATCCATAAAGGAAATATACAATCACGAAGTAACATCTGACACTACTTAGATATATTCCCATACATATACCTAAGACATAAATTCTCATTCGGCTCCAACATCCGAGCACAAGTACAACCTAGTCCACACAAGAAATCACAACCCAATCCACACAGGAAAGCATAATGTAATCCACATAGGATATCAAGTCAATCTTATCAAAGAAAAGGATTGAAAGTCAAGATTCAGCTCACATAGGTATACTTCTTCGTAAGACGATAAAGATGATCAGATGTAGCCACTGATTCATCTAAGCCGTCGGACCCACACAGGATCGATAGGTACTAACCCCCGCAATGATCCACACAGGATCTGACCCACACAGGATCGATAGGTAACTAACCCCCGCAATGACCCACACAGGATCAGACCCACATAGGATCTTTAGGCGCTGGCCCACACAGGACTGCTGAGCGATGAACCACACAGGACCTGATCGACATAGGATTGGTAGCACTGACCCACGTAGGATCACTGAGTGATGTAGTCATCGTCGTCGAATACATGGAGGATTTCTGTATAGTCATCATCGTCGTCGTAGTCGCAGCCAGCTCTAGGGTTCCCGCACACAGAAAGCTCCTTCGAGAGGGCCCGCTCCACGAGCCGAGGGGCTGATACATCAACTGACACATAGTCCGGATTTGATGTATCCAAAAGTTTTGTATCGTCAACATGAACTCAACGTGAAAGACGGCGCATCGATCGGACGCCCGGTCTGAGAGTTATTGGATTTTTCGTCCCTGGGGCCCGGTTTGTTTTTAAGTCAAAACCAACCCGACCGTAATCCAACTACGTCCAAACCTCGAGTGGAGTAAGCCAAAAGGTACTTCTTTCTAGGAGGAATTCAAAAAGTCGACGGCACGTCAATCGGACGTCCGGAGTTCAAGTTATAAGCGATTCCGCTCCGAGGGCCTGGTTGATTTCATGTACGAACCAACCCGGCTGAACCAAAATTACTCTGAAACCTTGAGTGTAATATATCGAAACGACCGTCTCGATCCAAGGATCAAATCACCTCTGACGGTGTGTCAATTGGAGGTCCGCAGTCCATGTTATGGGAAAAAGACCGTGAGAGGTCCGGAAGTGGGGGTTTCAGGCCCAGACCGACCCGGCCCGAGACCCCCTGGGTCAGCCCGAACCGGGTCAACCCGACCCGGTTGCAGGTCCGGCCCGATTGGGCGCGCCCCGCTCACCAGGTGGCTCGGCTGTTTCGGCCGAGCGGATAGGGGGGTGGGCGCCTGCCCCCCTGTTTTGTAACCGCGGCCCCCATGATGGGGGGCCGCTCCTGCTGGCCAACATGGGGTCTTAACCCCCAGCTCCTCCCTTGACCGGCCGGCCCGCTCCGGCCGGCCGGCTGCTGCCGCCACAAGACCGGCATGGGCCAGTCCCCCTGCTCCGATGCCGACAGCCCAGAACAGGCTGCTGGTCCTTGCTCTGCCATGGCCTGAGCTACGGTCTTGGTTCATCCGGCGCGGCGCGACGGCGCCACGCCCCTCTGTCGCGACCCCTCTCTGGCCGCGGTGTCTATGGGTTTTTCCGGCGTGGCGTGACGCGCCGTGGCTTGTTTTTATGTTCAATTGCGCATCGCGACGGTGCTGCGCATCCTTGCCGCTCGTTCCCGCACTATGCGACGGCACCGCGTCACTTTCCTTTGAACCATAACAACACAAGAAATAAGGGAGGAGGGTCGGCCGTGTTTGTGCGGTCTGTCCCCCTCCCGTTAATCGATAGCAAGCGGTCCAATTGAACGAGGAACATTGACGGAAGAAATCATGAATAATAACAACAATAAAATCCCCTACATCGAGCGTAGTTTGAACAGAGGTTCATCTCGGAATTTCACATCGTGGAAGAAGGCGTCGCGGAAGGAGAGGGTCGTTGGTGTTTGTTGATCTCCGAGGAAAGGGTCTCTCTCCGTCGTCCGCCGTTGGAGGTCGGCGTTCTTCGTCGGCGGCGGTGTGTTCTTCGCGTTCTTTGATGAAGAATGAAGAACCTCAAGACTTCTCTTTTTCTCCCAAAGTCTCAACACAACAAAACCCAACAATAATAAAATAAGTGTTTAGTCTTATTTTATTACTCAAGTCTTAAGAATTTTTAAATTCAATCATTGAATTAAGCCACTTAATTAATTGATGTCATTTAAAAGAAGAGTTATAAAAGTTTAGGGAATATGAAGGGGTGGGGTTATTGTGGGCCCCACCACCCTCATAACCTCTCATGGAATGTTGGGTGGTTTCCCCCAACTTCCACTCAAAGGTTTTAACCACATAGAAAGAAAAAATAAACATTGTAGCTAAATTTTTATTTTTAACTTCCACAATTTTTAACAACTTCTCCCGTGTAAATGATATTCTGGAAAAGGTGTTCCTAAGCAATTACCGGCACTGCGAATCCACTGGTGCCCTCGGAATTCGATTCCGAGCACCGGTTCAAAATTTAGAAAAATCCCGCTCGTTCGTTCACTGAACGTACCCGAGCTAAACTTCGGATAGAAATTCTGGGCACACCGGGCCTCAGAATCAAGTGCCGTCAGAAACCGCGTTCTAGTAAAATCCCAACGAAAATTAAGAAAAAAATTTCCCTTGAATTTTACGGGTCTTTACAAGAGCCACCAGTAGTGCATCCTGCGGCACCAATAGTGTCGGGTGAGGATTCTGGAGAATAGTTTCGAGAATAATTTGCTCACTTCAGGAATTATAAAGAATGATACCCCGGATAGGATGGGAAAATCATATTTGATATTACCCATTTGTTTTAGTAACATCACCCTATGACTATCACTATAGAGGGTTGGCCTATGGTATATAATTTTTAGACTGAGTCTATCCAGACAACACCTGACCACTTGGAGACACCTATCGAGAAGAGAGTCAAATTAGATACATATTTCTTACATGGTAAAGTGAATCATTTGTTGAAAATCCAAACTCACGATGGAATTTTGGGTAATATGGAGTAGAAGGGCATTTAGGAGATGTTCTTTAGGATCTTTTTCCTATGATTATCAAGAAGGGGAGAGTAGATAAGTTTATGAGGTTGACTCAATGGAGTATGTCTGTTATAGACTAAAATTTATTCTTCATAGATATTTGTCAATTTTATACAAAATTTTATGGAGATTTTTCTACTCTTATAAATAAGTTTACTAATGATATTAAAGGTGAAATAAATTCCTAAGTGATTATCTTCTTGCTGAAGAATTTTTCAGAAGTGGTGAATAAGGATTCATATATAAGGGGAACATAAAAAAGGATTCTATTAGAGGACATGTGATTTATTCCAGATTATTAGGAGGTATGAAGTTTTATGGAAGGATTCATCACTAAAATAATTTTATCTAGGTCGATAGTAATAAGAGTACCCAAGTGCTAGGGTATGTCACATAGGACCTTACCCAGATCATATATCATCACTTTAGTAGGTTGGGTCACTTTCGTCCATAGTGCCCTCAACCATAGGTAGAGTGTAGATGTAGCAGAAATATGGGAAATATAAATTTGTTTTGTAGGAAAATGTGACATTTTTATAGTGATGGAGGATCTAGGGGAGTCAAAATTTCGGGAAGGGGACTTCATCCCCATATCATTCTCGCAGTTATTGTTCTATTTACTGTAGTGGTAGAGGTAGTAAATGAGGTGCTTCAAGGAAAGATTTAACATATCTGAAGAGCACAATAGGCGAGGGGACTTAGACTACATCATATGGAATAGGGGAATGATAATTACATGCAAGTTATATTCACTCAAGGTTAGGGTTATGATGATAGATACACATTTGGGAGTTCGGTCGAGATACATATACTTGTTCAAGGGGAGTCCACTCGAGGTTGGGGAGTATCATTTCAATTGGGATCTTTACATCTATGTGATGTCATAATTTGATCTAATTATGGTTATGGACTAGTTAGTATCATACTGAGCTCATTTATATTCATATCATAGGACAATAAATTTTATGTGTCCTTAGGGTGAATATATAATTCACTATGGATCGTAGAATATCTAGGTGGGTCATGCAGGTCTAGTTCATCAGAAACGGGTGAATCTCTCCGCCCATGTTTCTAGTCTATTGTTGTTTGAAGGAGGTGTACTATAGGATGTATATCCACCCATAGTGGGATGATTTTTGGATGTGTCTTTTGAATACATCCCTGGGATACCACGTGAGAGAAATGTGGAATTTACAATTGAGCACGTACAGGGGGTTGGTCTAGTTTATATCCCATCATATATATTGGTATTGAAGGAGATTCAAGATCTTAAGACTTATCTAGAATATTTAGTGGATAAGGGGTTTATCCATCTGAGTACGTCACATTGGGGATCACCAAACTTATTTTTCAACAAGGATAATGATACATTGTGCATATGTTTTTATTAGCAGAAATTCAATTGGATGGTTATGAAGAACTGATATCATCTTCCATGTATCAATGATCTATTAGACCAGTTGAGGGGAGATTTTGTTTCCTCTAATATCAATAGGAGATCATGTTAAAATCAATTGAGAGTTCTATCTTCTGATATAATGAGGACAACATTCAGAAGTTGGTATAAAATATATGAGTTCATAATCATTCTAATCAGGGTGCATAATGCACCAACAATGTCTGTGGCCTTGATGAGCCAAATCTTCCTGGAATATTGGGATTAGTTTTTGAAAGTATTTATGGATGAAATCTTGGTGAACTCCAGGATTCATGATGATCATGCCCAACATCTCGAAATAATCCTAAGTATACTAATATAGAATCATAAAGAACCCATGATATATAAGTTTCATTGGATTAATAATGTACACTACATGGGTCAGATCATCTCAGATGATGGTGTGTCAGTGGAACCAAATAAGGATCAAGCATTGTTATCTAGGGAACATCCAAATAATTTTTTTGATATCAATATATTTTTGGGATTAGAAGGATATTATTGGAGGTTCATCTTGACTTTTATTGATTGGAATCACTACTTTCATGGTTGACCTAGAATAGGATAAAGTTTGAATGGTCTCAACAATGTGGAAATTCCTTCTAGGTTTGGAAGAAGAACTTTACATTTTCACTGATATTGATCATTCAATGTTAGGGTAAGAGTATATGGGTTGTTATCATTCTTCTTGGATCAAGAGCAGATAATTTTTTATGTGGGGAGATCGAGTGGTAGCATATGGGTCTCATCAGTTGAGGCCGCCTGAATTGAATTACACTTTTCTTAACATTGAGTTAGTTGTATTGGTTTATGCTTTTAAATTTTAGGGGTATTATATGTTTGATGAGAATTTTACTATGAGTAATGATCATAAGAGATTAAATTATATTTTCCCAAAGATATTATGGAATATCATATAGTAGATATGGGTTGATTATATAAATTCATTAGATTATGAGATAGAATATACACCACATCAGTGAAATAATTTTTATGATTCTCTAAGAAGGAAATCTCATACTCAGGTAGTTCAAGGGTCTATTGATGAGTGGAATATAATGACATTACTAGATGAGATGCATGTTTTACTTTAGGAGGTCCAAAAATAGATGAATATTATATCAATTTATGTATATTCTACACTTCTTAGATGGATTAGGGATCTGAAGTATTAGAAACTATAATGTTTGGCCTTGATTGAAATAATTCAAAGTGGGGAGTCAACTTAAGGTTAGACCATATATGAGGATGAGATAACCTATGTTAGGAATTCGGATGGTGTGCCTATGATAATGTTAGTGGATTTGATATGATAGTTTCATGAATCGAAGTGGGCATTGTATCATCATGTGACCAAAATGTTAAAGAATCTACAATGAAAAGTTTTGTGGATGGGAATGAAAATTGAGATAGTTGGATTAATGAAATAATGTTACACCTATATATAGGTGGAGTATGAGCATAAAAAACTATTGTTTTACTAAATCCATTTACAGTTCTATAATGGAAGTGAAACAATGTTATTATAGCCATTGTGGTGGGTCTCCAAAAGAATCATCAAAAGAATGATGATATTTGGGTTATTGTGGACCATTAGACAATGTTTTCACATTTCTAACATATATGGGAGACCTTATCAGTGGAAAAGTTAGGGGACATAGGTGATTTAATGATATATCTCATATACAGTGTGCCTTGGAATATAGTTTGGGATCATGAATCCTAGTTTACAATGTGCTTCTGGATGGGCTTACAGAAATATATTGGTACACAGGTTTATTTTACTAAGACATTCATCCCATGGATGGATGGGTAGTCAAAAAGGAAAATATAGATGCTTGAGGATATGATCATGTGTGTCTCCTATACTTTATTAGGTATTGGGAGACTCACCTTGTTTTAGGGGAGTTCACCAATAAAAATGCTTATCAGAAAACTATTCATTTGGAACAATACAAGGCTCGTTATGGAAGGCCATACAGATCGCATATATGGTGGATGGTTGAATGTGAGTCAAAGTTATCGGTACATTGTCTCAGCCACGTGACATCAAAGTAGGTTTAGTTGATACAAAAACATATGGATACAACTCATAGTAGGATGAAGTCGTATGTAGAAAGTCATTGAAGAACACATGATTTTATAGAGGGTGATCATATATTACTTCATGTGTCAACTAGATTTTATAGAGGGTGATCATGTTCTATGAAGGATGTTGTTCATGAGTCATAACTTCAACGGTATCACCGCGACCATTCTTATGTGATCGATGTGTATTATTTTGAAATCGAGATGGATGTATCCTTTGAGGGGTTTCTAATATGTGTGTTGGATCACAAAGATAATGTTTTGTCGGGGAAGACCATTATGATATTTCATATTTGATAGAAACATGGTTGTGTTTCAGAGGAAAAAAGGTAGACAAAATCAAATATGAGGGACAAGTGGCCTTATCTTTTGGACCCAGTATCCTAGAGATTCATGGGAGTATATCTCGAGGATAAGCTATTATAATGTGGGTATTCTATAGCATCTCAACCTTTTCTATATATTTATCAGTCACATTTACATGTATTATTTTTCTTTGTTTTTTAGTATGCTTTGTTTGGGTTTTACCTTTGGTGGGATTTGGTGAAAAGTTTATATTTTTTAAGGATGAGGGGTTGTCCACTATTGTTACATAGTTTTCCCAAACTGTGCACCCATCCCAAAGAACCATGAAAACCTAAATATAGTGGATTTTCCTACATGGAGCTTGGTTTTTAAAACTTTTCATCCTCTTAAGAGTATCCCGAACCCCCCCCCCCCCCCACCCTCAGAAGAGGTTCACAATTAAGTAGAAATGTTTGGAAAACCATGATCCCCTACCCAGGAAACCTTGTGCGCAGTTTTAATTTGCCTAAAAAGTAGATTAAAAAACCTAAACTAGCATAATAAACTAATAAATGACCCAAACTCATACGAAAACAAATTTTCTCATTTTGGAGGCTCCCAGATGGATTCCAATCCATTACAACCTTCATTCTTGATGATTAAAATCCTAAATAGTATATCATCACCTATCCTAGTAAGAAAATAAAATACTGATTGGTTTCCCATAATTCTCATCTTCTTCATCCATCCATTCAATGGTTATTTTATCCATTTGTTATTATATATAGATCTATGTTTGAATTATCATTAATTTTTTTATCGTGTTTCTATGATTTGATTCAATATATCATTCTTCATCATGGGATAGACCTTTCCTTCTCAATTTGATGAATATGTGTTGGGTGATTGCTCATCAATAATTTGATATGGGTGGTCTAAATTCACATCCCATAGTATTGATTCCAATTGTTTGTATGATTTAGTATATTTAAATTGGAACATTTGACAATAAAATCAGGAATTTAACAAATTAATTGATAAATAAATTTATGAAAATGTGGAATTTGATGATATAATTGCGGAATGAATTAATGGAATGTGTGGTTGTGGAAATTATTAGGATATTGGGATTTTGAAAATGGATTAATTAATTAATAGATTGTTATGATTTTGGAATTTAATGGGATATTGATATTTTGGAATTAGATTAATTTATTGGTGAATTAATTAATAGAATAATGTGATTTTGGAATTGATTGATTAAACAAAATATGACTTGGTTAATTAAATTGGGATACTGCAGATTTTCAATTAATTTGATAAGAATTTATTTAAAATCATGGATTATGTGATATTTGGGATAACCTTAATAGGTTAAAGGGATATATGATTTATTGTAATTAATTGAAATAATGATGATTTTTCATATTACCTCCAAGTGATTAATGTATTTACTATGATTATTTTTGATAAATTAAGTGGAGTGTCATGATGTGAAATGGGATGGGATGGTTAATGTTAATTTACCATGATTTATGTGACATAAGTGATATGTGACAAATGTGATACTGTGATATATGTGATATATGTGATATATTTGTGTGGGACATTTTCTGGTGCATCAAAATCCCATAGTGATAAATTAGTGTGGCACCTGGTCTGTATCTTCAAAAGCACATGGTTTTAAATTATCATGGAACACGGACTATTCCTTCATAATCCCACTTTTGATATTGATTGGTAATGAGTTCTGGTTCACAAAATGTTTCTTCAAATACCCATGGGGTCTAAGGCGTGATGATCTAGCTCCAAATTTTTTTCATTGTATTGTGGTTCTAATAATATGTAATAATGAATTAACATGAATGAACAATGAAATCCCATTTTTTATAATGAATTATGAATTGTTTATGTGATATAGTTCATACACCTATATGGGATGAAGCTAGTATTGAGGTTTGCATGTCCTCATTAACCTGAGAGTTTATGTGATCAAATAAAGTATTTTTGAATACATGTAAATTTTTTATATTATTTCTTTTATTTTATTATTTATACACCATCATACACAATTATTGACGGGATATTATTTTAGTGTCCATTGGTGGTGTCCTACTGAATTATATTCACACCATACTCGAGCTTCCTAATCGATACCCAAATTGATTTCAAGGTTGTATGATAAGTTAAGGGAAAGTTCCCTATGTTATATGGTTGATATGGGATTGATCGCATATGAGGGATCCAAATGTGGTGTTGGGACCCGCTTGGCTATTTCTTGCATCTTTATTTAATTTTTGTTCTGCATATTGACACTTGGCATGTATTTTGCAAGAAATATATAATGGTTAGATTTCCATATTGTATTTCCAATTTTATTCATCATGTGGAATTGGTTTGGTTTGGTTTTTTATAATAAAATTGTTTATTCTTATTTGTCTTCATTTTATTCCTACTTTGAGAAAGAGTTTATAGTCTCCCCATGATCGATATTTGACTATCACTTATTGTTGAAGCCTCTAGCGTACGAGGAAGTGCGCTTGAGGTCTTTTATTGAATAATCTTGGAGAATTGATGTGCGGAACATGGTTCAGTATGTCATAATCCAATCTTTATCATCTGGTTTCTTTGTCGTATCCTTTTCAAAACAAATATATTCATTCACAAAATTATTCTATGATTAAAATTCTAAACATCTATGAATAAAATATTGTTCTTCCAGAACATAATATATCTTCATCATAGAAAAATTATACTAGTTAAGGGGATTCTCCACTACCTTGTTCACATCTAGAAGACCAAAAAATCTTACTTTTGATTACATATTAATAACAATTCAATTTAAAACTCTCATGTAGTGAAGAATATTTAGCATAACTATACAAAAACACATCAATTCAATAAAGATCCACAAATACATAACTAAATTAAATATCCTCATATTTCGTAGAATGTATAAGGTAAAGACATATTAAATGTTTATAATATATTAATCTCAATTCCTTATATGAAGAAAGTAATGAACCAATTAAAACACTATTCTTCCTTTGGAGTAAAAATGATTTATTTTTTGAACTATTTATTTGACCATAAAAAGGATGTCTTCCATATTATCCTCAACCAAATATCATAATTTCTCCCATTGTTTGTTATAAAAAACAATGATTCAACTTCCTGGTTTATTATATAAGAACCACTAACTGTTTAAAAGAAATAATGATACAACTCCACATATTGAAAAATTATGTTTCTTAATTTCACCAATGTCAATAAAAATAATTGTTCTATAAAACACTCAAATAATATAAAAATAAAATATGATATTAAATTCACCAATTTACACAAAGATATCTAGTTTTTTAGAAATAAAAACATTTTAAATTAAAGATTTTTATTATTCATACCACACACAATCATATCATCCTTCCCTAAAGATTTACCTTGTTGCAATATATCCAAAGGAATATAATCAAGATAAATAGAAGATGGAAAGAGAGAAATGAAATTTATCTACTAATAACTTTATGAACCATACAACGAAAAAAATATTTGTGATGAAAATGGTATTTATAGGATATTATTCCACCATTGATCTAAAAAATGACAACCACAACATCATTTCTAATTAACATTCAGTAAAAAAATAATTCTAAAACATGAATAGGATATTCTGTGGAATGATTATTGTCTGTGATTCAAATTTTAAATTATCAAGTATTTTCAAAATATAAAATCCAGATAACGTGAATGAAGAAATAAAACTATCCTAAAATTAAACAAGTACCTATAGAATACTAATTTTTTTAAAAATATACAAATGTTAATTCTAATCCAAATACATTTTCCGAGAATTTATCTACCATTTATCTTCATGATCTTCTTATTTTGATAATTGTTCTATAAATTAAATTTAAATAATTTCACATCACTAACTAACATTAATTGATTATAGGATAACTATAATGTACTGAAAATTTATGTAAATAAATCAAAAAGACTCCCTCAATAATAAATTATAATATATTATTAAAAAATGGAAAAAAAATATTAATATAAAATAAATATTCAAGTCACAAAATATATAAGTTTTTACAATAATAATTTTTTTTACCAGGTATATGATAGAAAAAATTCAACCGCTTTTATGTAGTGACTTCAAGTCATAAAAAATTAGGTATTAGGAAGAAATAACATGTTGGGTCTAATTATACTTATTAAAATAGCCTTTATAAGCCATAAATTTTTTGTAATATGGTGCTACTATGTATCCATTTTTATTGACATAAAATCTACTATTCATATCATTATCTAAATTATTTTTCAGGATATGTTTTTCTTCCATTGGCCCCCTCTCTAAAATATGGTGTATAACGGCGCACATATAAGAAAATATTAAATTTGTTGATGTGACTTCATTTTTATGATTTATTCCAAAGTATATATGTAGAACTATTAGCACTAAGTTTAATGTATATTTTTTTTAATGTTTTCAGTATGCTTATTTAAAAGATATCAATCCAATCCTACAGAATCGCATTTAAAGGAAATGAAAAGAATTTTTTGCTACATAAAGGGAACCATGGATCTATTACTCTTCTATACTTCTGGAAATGATTTTGTTTAAAAAAAATCAGATGCTGAGTTTATTGGATGTAGAATGGATAGGAAAAGTAAATACAGAACATGTTATTTCATAAGATATTCATTAGTTTCTTGTTCATGAAAAAAACAACACTCAGTAGCACTTTCCACTACTGAAACTGAATATGTCGCAGCTAGAAGTTGTTGTTCTCAATTGTTGTGGATGCAACACACCCTCACAGATTATGGTTTGAGTTTTACCAAAACAGAAATATTTTTCGATAATACTAGTGCCATTTCTTTAAGTAAAAACCAATCACATAACTCTCGTGCTAAACACATAGATATTAGGTATCACATTCAGAGAGATATCATACAAAATAAAGATATCATTCTTCAATTTATCAGAACACAATATCAGCTTGCTGATATTTTCACAAAATCTTTTACATCATAAATATTTTAATACATTAAACAGATGTTATGAATGATAATTATAAGGTAGTATTCCATATTAAATTTATGTTGAAATCGATATCCTTATATTAATAAACTACATTTCATAGGGGGAGTACATCTTCTTGTTAGTTTGAAAAAAAATCGTAATGAAAATTTTTTGTAATTAAAATTTTTCATAATAGAAATTTTTCTTAATGAAAATTTTTCATTACCAAAATCATTCATAATTGTTAAATTTTTGAAGTCTAAATTTGCGTAGTTAAAAATTTCATAGTCAAAATTATCATATAAAAAAATTATTCAAAATTTTCGTAGAAAAATTTTTCATAGTGAAATTTTTTGTAATAAAAAATTTTCATACATAAAATTTTTATAGATAAAAATTTAGTAATTAAAATTTTCGTAGTCAAATTTATCGTAGTTAAATTTTTCATAATCTAATTTTTCAGAATATAATGTTCTCCAAGAAAAATATTTCACGTTAAGAATATTTTCCCTAAGCAATATAGAAGGTATGATTTCGTTCCCTTTGTTTTCGTAATCTACCTTTTTTAATTAATGGTGTTTTGTTTTGTTATATGAAACATCTTTTTTATTAAGTTTACTTTTTCTTAAATAATTTTTTTTATATAAAAAATCAAAATTTCGGATTGGACCAAATTTCCTTCTGTGGCTATATTTTCAAATGTCATATCTAAACAGAAATTGTTCAACAATTTGATCAATCTGGGAAGCTAAACAGTCACATCGATTACCTATATAAATACCCCCCAATGGTTTGCCCACAACAATACTCAAGCCTTCGAGTGCGGAAGCTCTACCCCTCCTACATAATATCGTTCTGGATCTTTAAGGTTTACTTAGTTTGAAAGGTCTTCTGAATCTTTTTCTCAGAAAGAAATGTCATCTACAAAGGAGATATGATTGATATATTTATAGAGAATGGTTGGTTCTTCTAAATTTCATTTCTAAGTATGATTAAATTATCTCTAAGAATATCAAGCTCAATGGTTGGGAGAGTGTACGCATTTCAAAATAAAAACCACAGGATTTGGTCTATCCGGAGATGTTAGTAAAGTTATATGAGACAATATCATTCTTCATAGAAGAATACAAACACAAGTTCTCATTCAGGTGATTTTGGAAAGTCATATTCCTTTTTTTACACTAAGGCTGATAGTTTGATTGGAATACCTCATGAAGGGGAAGCTAAATTCTGTACTCCGAAGCTAACTGATGTTCAAGGGAGTTTTGATAAGGTGAAGGCTATGGGTTTCCTTGGCCTTTCTGAAGTAAAGAATTTAAAGATTCTTCATCTATTTATGAACATAAGGATTCTTGAAATATGGGTTCAAGGTTTTATAATTATGATCAAATGTGACAAGGATACTTTGAAGAAAAGATATATATATTTTAGATTTCTTTGTGAATTTATGAAAGATAAATTTAGTTAAGTACATTCTGATTACGATTGAGAATATAAAAAAAATTAATTTAAAATCTCAAATTATAATGTATCCAGCCCTTCTGTCAATGATTTTTGTTCGGTGTTTAGAATCCTTCAAAATTCCTGGCATATCTAAGTCATGAAATTGAAAAGTCATGTTGTTGAGTGATGACACCATGAGAAGGATGAATGTTGGATTTTCTAAATAATTCGAAGAATTTTATGATTTTCCAGAAGAGGTGGTAGAATCCATATTAATGAAACTGTAAGTGGATGAGACTTCCAAAAAGAGTGCAAGGATGTGAAGGGTGAATGAATCTGAAAGAAAAGGAAAACCCCCATTGGCTAAGGAAACACAATTCTCACCTCCAAAGCCAAAGAAGTAAAAATAGTATCCCGATGAGGTGGTGCAGATGTGCAGAGAAGACAAGAAAAATTAGAATGATGGGGAACCTATGATTGGCATTGACCTGGCTGAGGCAAAACCGTTGAAGGAAAATAATGCTGAGAATCTAGAAAAGGAAGAAAAATAAAAGAAGCAAAGGAAGAAGTATTCTGAAGCTGACATAGTGCAATCCCTTATGAAGGCTGCTAAGAAAGCCTCTGAGAATATTCAAGTACCTCAATTGTTTATTCACAAACCACTTCTTGAGACTCCGGGAAAGAGGTTTGAAATTCCGAAAAAAACATCAAGAAGAAGTAGTTGAAGAAGAAAAATATGATGATGAGGAAGAAGAATATAGTTCTGACTCCAAAGATGCTTTAAATCAGGTAGAGTAATATCATGAGAAGGAATTCCCTTATTAGAAATTATCATTCTGAACCTCTCAAGATGAATCGTCAAAGCTTGCGACTCCAACGAAAGATTAAGGGAAGGGTGAAGATGAAGTAAACAAACTATCTATGGAATAAAGCATCAATAATGATTTAATTCAACCATAGGATGTTGATGCAGGAACCGAGAAGGACAAAATTGATGAAGACAAAATTATTCAGCTATCTGATAGTGAACATGAATCTCCTAATTTGGAGGAAGCCATTTTGAAAGATGATAAGGGAAAAATATGGTACTTGATACACTGAGAAAATCCACAGTGATGAAGAAAGAATTTGGTTCTACATCAATGTGGAAACTTTCTGAGTTAGAAAAAGAATCCTCACCAACCAAAGTCTCGTGTTCAGAATCGTCCTCTCCAGGATGCGACATTGTAGTTCAGTCTTTGAAAAAACATGTTGTTAATATTCCATTATTCCCCTGTATAGACACAAGATGTCATATGCTTCAGCATTCATTAAATCAAAAATCAGATTCAGAATCCATGGTGATGGATAAGTGTTTCAATCTTGAGGCAGACATCAAGACATTTCTTATTAGCAATAAAAATCATAAAAGATCATGAAAAATATGAAAACCTAGTCAAGGAAGACTGTTGAAGTGATGATAATCCTTGATGAATTCCAAGAATGTGTCAAGGATGATTTTGACACTGAATATTTGATGATCATGGATCTCACAAATAGTTTTGAGGAAAAGAAAACTCTGGAACAGACTTCTCGGAAGAAAGAAGTGAGAGATCTAAATGGGAAATTTATTTCAGTTGCTCAGAGTTGGAATAGAGAATGGGATCTCAGAATTGAGATAGAAGAGAATCTTTTCAAGCAGGAAGAAGTCATGAAGGGTCAGGTAGAATCTATTCAGTCTTAGGAAGAAATAATCAAAGCCTTAGTGAAGAAAACAGAAGATCAGGATCACCTTCTCAAACGTGCAGAGGAGGATCAAAAGGATCTCAAGAAGTTGAAAACCGTAGTGAAGAAGTGTATTCCGAAGGAGAATGAAGGATAATTTCATTCTGAACCCGATATTTTATTGTATTTTCCTAGTTGTACAAATTTTTCCAATATTAATGAAATTTTTGGTGGTTCATTATTTTTTGATGTATAGTACTAATATTTTGGGTACCATATTTTTTCCATTCTTTTAATCCTTTTTGAAAATCATAAAGGGAGAGAAATGAATGTCGAAATGAATATTATGAAATGAAAAAATTTCCCTATGTTAGGGGTAGTTCATCTAAGGGAGAGTTTTCATCATGAAGATTTTAGTATTCATGAAAATGAAAAATATCATTCAAGAAATTCAGAACATGATCCTTAGGGTTTACAAGGAATAATGGGGAGTTAGTTGTATTCACTTTGATCCGTAATTACAAAGAGATAAGTTTTATTTACAGGTCCATAAAATTTCTATGTCCTTATATTCTTTTTGGTAAGGATGTTTGTGTTTTCCAGAAAGGGGGAAATTGTTGAGTCAATAAGGTTTCCTTATAACTTTTCCATTCCTTTATGTTTTGAGAATCACAAACACTCTATCATATGGAAAATTTCATTTTCCATATGATTCATCTTGTTTAAGAAATTTTTCCTTCCCCATGGAAATTTATCCATACCATGAATTTTCATAGTTCATATTTTAGTCTCTCTAAATGTAACCCTTTTTATTCCTGAGTGTTAAATTCGGTCTCACATATAATCCTCGTAATTCTATAAATACTTAGATAAAGAGTATTCTTTTTTAGGATCTGAATTTAGGTTCTGAATTATCTGAAATTTAGAATTTGAATTCTCTGAAATTCAGAATCTGAATTATTTGAAATTTAGTATTGAATTCTCTGAAATTCAGAATCCGAATTCTCTAAAACTTAGATTCCCAATTCCTCAGAATTTAGACTCTGAATTACTCATAATTCGGACATTGAATTCCTCATACATAGGACACTGAATTTCTCATAAATTAGACTCAAAATTCCTTATAATTCAGACTCCAAATTCCTTAAAATTCAGACTTCGAGGTCTACAATATTATGATTCTGAATTCCTTGAAAACAGAATCCAAATATACTTGTAATATAGACATCAAAGTATAACTTTTTTAGACTCTGAATTCTATTTTTCCTTAGACTCCAAAATCTATTTATTTAGACTCTGAAAAGTTGAGTTTTTTTTAGAAAACATATTTTACTTATTCTTGTTTGAGTTATAAAACGATTTCATGCAATCTGTTACTAACTAAACATTGTTTGAGTGACATGTGTACAAGACCCTCCAAAATTCAAGGAAAAATATGACCATTGGGGGAGGGAGACTACGATTGGAGATGCTCATATAAATAGGATCTCATTTGAACGACCTCATAACTTTTGATTTTATGTTGATCAAACTATAGATTACATGATTTTGAAGTCATTTCTAGAGAGAGAGACTCTCATACTTTGTGTGTACTGAACATCTTGTTCAGAATTGCTTCATGAAACTCCGAATGTTTCCAGTACATTTGAGGGCTTCTGGGGATAGGAAGACAGAGGTGCTGAGTACATTGTAGTTTGAGGGATTGCAGGGATATCAAGACCGAATTAGATATTCCGATCCAGGGCTTAACCTGGGATTGGTAAGATAGACTTTATTGAATGTATAAATCAAGGTACCTTTATCCATGGTGGTTGGATACATTTCTCTTTGGGTTAAAAGATATTATTCTTGTTACTTGTATTTTTTCAAGTTTGTTTTCCTCTGCATTTTGGTTGTTAAGGAAAGTATAACTATATTATACTTTATTAAACATGTACTCGGATTAGTAGGATTATATAATCTTTAAGGTAGAATTGTTGTCCTTGTAAACTTTTCTTAAGTTTTATTTCGGGAACCATATTTCCGGAATCAAGCATGTTTGTAGATGTAAGAGGTCTTGTGAATTTACCTTATTTAACATTGTTAAACAATAAAAGGTTTTATACGAACATTAAATATTCCATAAGAATTTATAAAGTATATAATTCGACCCCCTCTTATATATTGAGCATCAACATTCGCCTTTTCGATCCTACAATTTCATTGTTACTACACCTAAATAATAAAATATGGATAATTTCTATCAATTATTATATTTTTAAATGAATTTTTATCTATCTTTATCATGAATCATTTCATAATATTTGGTTCTCTAGAATGAATTTTAGATATTTTCTAATTGTCATTACTATAAACCAATCAACTATCAGATATAGTAACACCACCACTTTCACTCTAGGTATGAATAACCATCAAAATTTTATTACCTTTCCTTTTAGAAGACATCTTATAATACCTTTTAGCACATATATTCAACTCTGGAAAACCATGATGTTTTAGACCCTATGATACCCTAAGAGGGTAGGGGTGAGTCAGGGTATCAACTTTTGTTTGGAATTAAATAAATCTTTTCACTATGTTGTCTGGAACTTATAAAACCCATTTGAAAGAATCATGGAATCACCCAACACCCATATATATAAATAAAAACAAATAATAACAATTTTACCTGGTTCACTACTAAGGGATAGTCTATGGAGAATATTATGAGGTTTTTTCTTTTATACTAGAATCTATTAAGATTCACTAGTATTGTGGATAAAAAGTTTTTGTTTTTTCCACTCCATATTAAGAGAGAAACCTTTACATGGTTTAGAGTTTTATCACTTATCACCTAACCAACACTCCCTCATCTTCACTCCCACAAAAAATTTAGAGAAGGAATAATCATATATTATAGACATGTATGTATCTTAGAATTATTTTAAATATATGGATTTATTCTTTTCAAGAAAAAGACTTTAATTGAATATTTTTCTTAATTTTATGCTCCTTGAATAAACACTTCACATTAATTAAAATTTATAACAAATACTATTCACTTATCATCCAATTTTATGAAACTCAAAACATTCCAGAAACTGATACATTCATGAAAATATAATCTTGTATATTTGAAATCATAAAACCTTTTCCATAATTTTATTTCATATAAGACTAACCTTCATTCCAAATAAGGGTTCACAAGAACACTATGTCCATGGAATATAGTGATTCATATAATATTGATAATGGAACATGATGGTTCATGTAACTTCAAAACAAGGAAAATTTATAATATTTTTTCATTAATAATTTCTCCTGGAAATTTATCTCTCACTTATTCCTTCTCCCACATCGAGGGTCGAATATTTATAGGAAAATATTGACCCTTAATGTTGGTTTGGAACATTTCCTTCATGTAACATTAATTTGTGAACAATTCTTCATCATTAATCAATCATGAACCATTTCCTCAACAAAAAAACACTATTTAAAGGTTCCTCTTATTCTCTAACATATTATATTTTTTAGAAATCCCTCATTTAAAAAACTCAACCATTCTTAAAGAGAATGTTTCCTTCAATTTCATACTGTATACCTAATTGTGAAACTAGAACATTCATGAGTCTAAACAATTTTTAAATATTTTATTTTCCATATTCCAGAAACAATCTTTTACGAAACATAATTAATTTCATAATGCTAATGACTTTACTTCAAACTACTTATCTGTATTCAATAGCATGAATTCCCATAATCATTTATCTCCCACAAGAATTTTTCGCCCAAAATTTTGGAAAACACTAATAGATGAAAAAATATTATGTTCCACAACAAGGATTATAAGTTCACTCTTTCTGCTACATTTCAGGGCTATGTTCTCCTTTGTTAAACAAATATATATGAGGCCAATTAATCAATATTAGGTTTATGTCCATGTGTTCTATAAATAATAACAGAAAACTAAACTTCATTCGAGTGAGAATAATTCCACATTGAAATAATTGTATTTCAATCATTCATAAGAATTTAGAAAATATTAATCAGTGTAGATTTTGTGATGAATTTCACTTACTACTTTCATCAACTAAATATATTTAGAAATTATTCTGGTATTCAATTATCTCCTACTTCCCATCTCAGCTTCAAATCAATCGTAATTCTTGATTAGAACTTATGGAAATGAAATTGATGTCTTCCAAGAATTTTTCTTAACTCAATTATCCCCATATGGGAATTATTAGAATGTATTAAGTATATTCCTTGATCTAAAAACACTAACTATAATTCCAAAACTGTATTTATAATATGCAACACTATGACTGAAAAAATTCCAACCTTGAATTTCTTTGGTACCAACAATATACTACTTTGGTTTTTATTGGAAATCTAAATATAATATCTTAAAATCCAAATCCTTGAACAAATACCCGATAGATTTAAAAAACTCATTAATCTCTCTATGTCTATATATGAAAAGCATTATATATAAAATAATATTTCCAAAGAGAATTTCATTTCATGAGAGACATCATATCCTAAAATCATTATGCCCTTCAAAACTCTAGTCCATTGAATTTCACCATTATTCCCATTCAAAAATGACACCAAAGAATGAAAATTATTATTTTTTCTTTAGCACCCATATGACTCTATAGATTTTATTCCCCCATAAATCTATTTCCACTTTTAAAAAAACATTTAAATAGTGAAAATCAGGATAAGGGATAAATATAAACCTCCTCACACAATGGAATGATCCAAAACAATATGGTTCTAAAGTTGTTTCTCAAACATTGGTGTGTCAAAGGGCTTAGTCATGATGTATTTCACTAGATTAATAGTTCTGACTTGTTCCATTTTAATCATTCCTTGTTCAAATTTTTCATTGATGAAGTGATATATGACCTCAATATGTTTGTTAGGGGATTGTTGTACAACATTTTTCATGAGATCGATGGTGCTCTTTCAGTCACATAATATAACTATTAGTTGTTTTTATAATCCCCAATATCAGTATGTTTCATCTTCATCCACAATAGCTATGTTCATTTTTTTATCATGAAGATATACTCTAGTCCTATTGTATTGAGATATGTGTTTCCTTTCATATTCATCAAGACCACTTATTTATTCCAAATGAATAAATCACCATAACATGTGGAATTTTGATCTACTGTATAAAAAAATATACAAAATATGTCTTCATTTGTAGAATCTCCATACATTCATTTAGAGTGTTATTTATTTCATATGAATCATTTACTTCTAGAAACTTGAATATAATTTAATAAGGGATTCATTTCATTCCATATATATTTGGGGTCCATTTCCTCTCCTAGAATCAATACTATTCAATTTTTATTTTACATTATTATATAAATAATACCTTTATAGTAGTAATGAGAAACATTATTCACAATCATCATTTTTTATGCATATTATCCACCTATCAATTTTTTCATTCAACGACCTCATTTTTTTGAGCTGTTCTCATTGATTAAACAACATTATTGATCCCATTGTTCTAAAGGTAATATTTAAATTAAATGGATGTGAATTATATTTCATTATCAAAACATACTCTCATGATTATGTAATAAATTTCATTCTCAAATCGTTAGACGTATGTCCTTATATTGTCTATCACTTCTTGTTTTCTATCCAGATAAAGCATAAATTTCATTATGTGGTAATCATCAATAAAAATAAATAAATATAACTTTCAATATGTTCTATCCATATTAGTTAGACCACAAAAATCATTATAAACTAGATTAATAGGATTTTATGCCCTATTTTCCCTGAATGATAAGAATCTCTAACCACTTTCCTTATTAGAAAGCATCACATTTCTTTTATCGATCATGATTCAAATTTCGGATGAATACCCTAGCCTCTATGTTAGATTATTTTTTTATTCTATTTAGATTAATGCGGCCCAAAATCAAATTACACATGTTTTTTCCTCTTCAATTTTTTAAAAACATCTGTTTTTTTATATTACCAACCATGTATAAATTAGCATTTTCCATATATTTTTATGAGGTAATTTCTTTCATTGCCATTGATTATTTAAAAATTTTAATTTAATGTCACCACCAATCTAGATTTTCATATTTAACTCAAATATAAAAGATTGTGATGAATAACATGCATGGTGACCATTTTTTTTCTTTAACTCATCACTTATCAATTAGTTATTTCCACTAACTTTGGTGTTTATAGAACAATGGTTGTTAAATTTCACCATTATATAAAAATTTCCTTCAAATTTTTAATAAAGTTTCAATTATTTTAATACCAGTTGGGTATCCACTATCAAGAATCTAGGTAATGATATTTTTTTAGATTTTATTTTGATCTCTACCAGGTCATATTTATCAATCATCTTCTTTTCATTCCATGAAATACCTGGTGGAGTTTTGGAATAAGATGTCATCTCCTATATATTTTAAATAATTTTGTTTGAACTATACTTATCTTCTTATTCAAAAATATATTACAGATTTTCTAGGGTTATTTTTTTGGATTACTAGTATTCACATTAATCAATGTTTTTTTGTTAATGTTTCCACTTCCACATTACCTAAAAAATAGTTTTTCCCCAATGATTGAATAATGAAAAAAATATCCATGAAAATTATTTATTGTATATAATGAATGAAATGGTCACATTCTATTTTATGACTATTGGGTGCATTCCAATTCATATATATCATTTACCCTTTAATTAGACATTATAAGGCCAAGGAATCATCAATATTGACATTTCATAATTGGAAGTATTTTCTCACTTTAATTTCAACACATTTCCCCAAATTTTGAATTGACATTTGGTTAGTTGTAATCTTTTAATTTTTTTGGGTAATTTTCCAAACATAATATGTTTTGGTTTGAATATATCTCTATTAAAATGTAATGTGCCTTTATGTTTTCATATATATATTACAAAATTTAATTATCACTTTATTATGCATCATATCATATCAATACATTGATGATTCTATATCAAATCCTATTCTACTTCACCCCTTATTTTTTGGTAGTTTATCATTAAAATAATTACATACTCCACATATCCATGTTTGACTCATTCCAATAGATCTAAATATAATAACCTTCCAAATTAAAGTCTCTTCTTCGGTTCCCATGATTTTTTTAGTTTAATTTTTACTCAATAAGGTAATGACTAATTCTTCAAGAAACCCATCTATCCTTTATTTCTGTTCTAACCTTACGTTGAGGCCATTGATAAAATTTTCCACCCATTCAGTATTTACTATAAACATCATACACCCTACTAATATTTTATGAGTTGTAATTTTTTTGAGTCACCTTACTATTGATCAATCTATGTTTCAAAATGATCCACAAACTCTGCAGATTATTTTAACAAATATCTTCTTTCTATGTTTATTTTTACATATTTCAAGCTCAATAATTGTACCCTAAAATTACACCTTGAGATCAACAACAACCTATATATGATTATCTTAATCTATTATAGTTTCTACCATTTATAGTATAGCCATCTTGGAATATTTAAAATCAAATTTAATCTTTATTTTTACTTGATCCAAATATTCTCTATCATCATGTGTCTATTTGAAAATTAATTTCTTCTTCTATAATTTCATTCTTAATTTGAAGATTCATTTTTATGACACCATCCTCTAATGAATCCAAATGATATTTTCTTCAATTTCATCATCTTCAAATTTTCTAGAGTAGAATGAAACAATGTTCCCTACTTGAACACACTACAAACAAGAAAAATGTAGTTTTATTTCAAATAATTCTTTTCCATTCTGAATTTTTTTAGAAAAAAGATAAATATATTTATCTTCGATATCTTCTGCAATATTAATGCCCTTAGAAATGTCAATTATTCAATGGCATTGAATTTTTATGATATCAAAGTTTTTTTTGAGTTGTCTTATGCCTGTAATATAGTATTATTTTAAACTTATTTTGCTATACCGTTAGAGAGTTTTTTTTTACTGTTGTTTTGGGTGAAAATTGAAAAATTTAGAAGAATAAGGGATAGTGCACGGTTAGCACATAGTTTTCCCAATCCGTTCACCTACCACATAAAAATCCTGAAACCACAAATAGAGGGGAATTTTAGGATTTTAATATTATTTTCAAACTGTATTCCCTATTAGTAGTAACCACATGAACCCTATGTAGAGGCCCTTGGATGGGTGCATGGTTTCAGTGTGCCCCAAATACATGAAACTATGAACATGTAAAAATAAACACCAAAATCATTTAAAAATTTCATGAACCCCCATATTATATCCATACACTCTCATGATCATCCTTAATACAATTCTTCTGAGTTTTGAATCTCCCAAACCAATTCCTATGGCTATTCCACTCCTGTATTGGTGAATAAAAGACAAGATTGATGGATCTTCACATCTCTGAGAATGTGATTTCTACCCTGTTAGATTTCATTTTAACCTATCTCGATTTTTAGATAGAGTGGAATGTTTTAGTTATTTTTGGTGAGGGTTTGGATCGTGGATTTTCTGATTTTTATTCCATTTTTTCTTTTTTCTCATATTTGATTCTATATCAAATTCTTTGTTTGGTATTTGATCATTCTGTTTCAATTTGGTGAATTTCCATTGGGCGAATTTCCATTACAGATCATAATGTTTGTGGTCTAGATTGAAAATCCCATAGTCTTGAATTAATTACACGTATGTAATTGTAAAATTTCAATTACCTAGATTGATAAATTTCATCATATATTGAATTGACTAATTGAAATAGATATGTGACAATGAATTGGGTTAATCTTAGGGCAATTTATGTTTTTTGAATTGTGATCATGGAATTAATGGGTTAATTAGATTGTGTAATTGGTTAATATAGGGAATAATGAATTGGTTGATAGTGGGAATTGAGAGATTTTATCTTTACAATGAAGGGTTAATGGTTTATGTGAATAAATGTAGATTTATGTAATAATTATGTATTTTAATATTATTCGATGTGATTAATGTGAAAAATTAAGATTCAATTGATAATTAAAATATATTATCATGATGTAAATTTTTTATTAGTGGTTTAATAATGAGTAGCCATGTTAAATGTGTTATGTGTGATATATGTGACAGATTGAGAAATTTGGTGTGGGACATAGACTAATGATACAAATACCTAAAGGGAGTTATCCATGATGTTCTGGACCCAAATTAATACATGTTATTATTTTATGGTATAAAGAGTTATACTCCAAATACCCATGGGGGTGGGACACTGATTGATGCTCCAAATACCCATGAGTTGCTCGACATGATGTTCTACACCCATGAGAATGGAATTAAACTATTGTTCCAAATGGTAATGATATGAATTTAATGTAAATGATAAAAAATAATTTAGATATTGTGATATGTGATATACTATAGGGTTTTTTAGAGTATGGTATGGACTGATGCGGGTAATTAGAGCATTGGTGTAATTTTGAACTCATGGAATCATGTGGTCAAATTAATGAATATGAAATTTTATAACAGTTTACTTTATGAATTGTACTTTATTATTTATAAAATGGCCTAAACATTTATTTATTAGATATTTTTTTAGAATTCATTGATGGGGGCCTTCTGATCTATACTCAAAAACTGCTCGAGCTACCAGATTGGTAATTGAATAGACATAATTTTTATGGGGATGTACCAGGTCAGGAGCCCTATATAAGAACACAGATTCGAGATGTATCATAGATGAGGGAACAATACATGGTTTCAGGAACAACATGGGAGTTTTAGTGTGTCGTTATATTGGTTTTTTATTTTATACCTGACACCTATTTGGTATAAAATATCTATTGTTTTGGTTTGGATATTATATTATTATTTTTCCATCATGTGATACTAGTTTTTCCTTGTTATTGGTTATATCATTTAGCTATTATTCATTTACATATCCGATTGTGATACTATTATAAAGAGGGTATAGTCTCTCCATGATCGATATTAGATCCTCTCTAATTGTTGGAATTCTCTAGAGTATGAGATGGTGCGACTGAGGTCATGTGATAGACCAGATTTGGGTACTGATGTTCGGATCCTAGGTCAGGACATTACATTATTCCATCTCTGTACATGATCAAACTGTTTTCTATTCTATTTGGAGTCTCATTTCATAATCCAATAGTTTTTTAGAAGATCCTCAATAGAGAAAATTGGCATATCACTTTTCACAAGAGTAAAATGTTTTTCATTTTAATGTGTTTTCAACTTTCTCAAGATTTTCATTATAATTTCAATATCCTTAATTTATTCACCGAGACCAAAAATCACTCCAAAAATATTAATAAATTGATTAAGGAAATTATCTGAATTTTTCATTGGGTGTATTCAAATCATTATACATTTTTATACCAAACATGTAGTTTTTCCTCCTTCAGTTTGATATGTACTTCATATATATTTTCCAATTTCTCCCATATGAAATTTGATATAGTGAAACACATCACCTTCAAATTGATTGGATCTGATAGAGCTGAAATTAAAGAAATTTTATATTTTTTTATCTACATAAAAAATGTTACTATTAATTTCAATCTTAGACATTGTTAAAACATCACTATCCGAGACCCCTTGAATTGGGAAAAATAGAACATCCATCCCTAAAGATCAATGATGAGATCTAATCATTTTATTTCAAATATGGGATTTTCATACATGAAAAGACAGAGCTCCCCTAAAATTCACTAGACACACCATCAAAAACCTAGCCTAAATTCATATTTAATACCTATAAATTTATCCCTTTGAATCAACATATTAAACACTAGAATACCCAGATATGGGAGGTGTGAATCACAGTGTCAAAATTTCTTTCAATTAAAAAAAATCTATTCCCGAAGTTTATACTAACTCAATAATCTTTTCTAATGGATTTATGAGCTCACCCAACACCCATATGATGCAATATAATCATAAGAAAATAGTTTTTCTGGGTTTTCACTAAGGGATAATCCAAGGATAATACACTAATAGTGTCACAATTATACAATAATCAACTAAGAATTACCATTATGGTAGATACAATGTATTGGATGAAATCACTCCATGATAGGAACACAATGGTTATAGGGTTTAGGGTTTGGCCACTCCTTATCCAATACACAATGCCTCTTCTTCACTCCCACACACTATTTTGGTGAAGGAACATCAATGGTTTTTATAATTGTAGGACTCTTAAAAATAATTCCAATATATGGATATTTCATTAAATATAATGTTACTTTACGATCATAATAGTTCTAATTTTATGTTCTCGGGTTGAGTTGTTAACATGAAAAATATTTTTCATTACCTACTATTCTAGTAACTTGGACCTTCATGAAATGATTAAAATTAAAAAATATCCTACTTTCAAGAGAATTATACATTATAAAAACTATAATATTGTATTTTCTTATTCATGAACCTTTATGAAGATTATTCCTTCACATAAAACCAACTATAATTTCAAACAACGGTTTACAAAAACATTATGTTTGTGGAACACAATGAATCCTAAATGATTTCCCGCATAACATGGTGGTTCATGAAACTCATCATGTATCATAATAACTTGGGGAACTAGGAGAATTTTTCTCTCATGTATCTCCCTAGGTCAAGTATCTCTAAATTATTCCATCTTCCTCTATCAGAGATTGGATATTTAATAGAAAATACTATCCCTTCACATAGTTTTAAATTTTTTCATTTATATAGTATTAGTTCATGAGACTTTCTCAATCTCTCTTCATTCACAAAAAGTTTCCTTGAAAACATACCTCTTTAGCGATTTAGTAGATTTTATATTATATACTAGTTCAATGAACTCCATCTTTAATGAAAATATAGCACACCCACAAAACATGTCACCTTAGATTCGACAACATATAACTATTCTTGAAACATGATCGTTCATGAGTCTACCTATATAATTAATAATTCATTTTCTTTATTCACACAACATTCTTAAATGAAACATCTTGAATTTCCTGAAAAAATAAATCCTTTATTTTTTAAACTCCTTACATTGCTGTAAAATACAAATCTATCTTGTAGAACAAGAATTTCACAAAACATAAATCTCCCTCTATAATTTTTCACACCAAATTAAAAAACATTGTGTAATGGAACAACCCTATATTCCTCTTCTAAAAGTATAGATTCATCATTTGTTCATTTATAATTTGACCTAATATCATTTATTTCTCAAAATAGGGTGAGACTAACTATTAAAGTTGTGGTTTAAGTGCATTTATACCATATATCACAACAATATGTGAAACATCATTTCCGTGAGAATAATTATGCACTAGAATCATTCTGTTGCATTCAACCTTCAACATCCAGAAAATATCACTCACAATAGATTGAATAATAAAGTTCACAATATACATCAATCAACACAGTCGATTTAGCAACATTACATATATTCTATCATCCACTCCTTTCTATCTCATCTCTGGATCATGAAAAATACATGCTCATATCTTTAGGTTGATCAATTGATATCATCTAGGAATATTTTTACATTATTCACATATACTATATTATATATTAATGTATTCAATATCTTTAATATGATAGGAACAACCATTACCATTCAAAAAAAGGTTTACTTTGTGACACATTAATTGAAAACAAATCAAACATTGAATGAAGTAGTTCCCAATAGGATGTATATGATAATATTATATGTATTCATTATATATAGGTTCTAATGAATCATTATTATCTATCTTACCTCAAATGTATTTATTGAAATCTCTATTTAAATTTCAAATATTGAATATCTTTCTTTTTGTATTTTAGAATTCATCCATAGTTATTTTTAGATAATAATCATATAAAAATATTCTCAAATAACATCTCGTAGAAATTCCTTCTAATATTAAAGAATTATAAATTGATGAAATAGAAATTAAATTTTAATTTTGTTCATTATAAACATCTCTCTTCAAAAGAAACTCACATTTAATTAGTGTTTTTTATGAAATAATTTGGTCTTGGATAAGTAATATCTTCTATATCATCACTATTCATCCTCTTTTATTTATAATCATTCAAAATTTAAACAATCAATTTCTCAACTAACATTTCAATTGATATTTCATTTTCACTCATATATTGTAAAAATTTAATGAATATAATTAATATTTTAATCAATTTAATGAAATTTTTACATTTAATGAAATTAAATGATTGATAATCTCCTCTAAGTGATTCTCTCTTGGTTTTAATAACTTTCAAATATCTAATGTGTACAACATTATACATATTAAAAATTTTAAAAGATGTTATACATAAATAATCATGGTTGTATATACATTACTAAATTGGAGATAATAATTTTTTTTGAAGATATAAATTCAACTGAAAGTCATTACAATAATATCTATAAAACCCCTAATCTTCATTCACTAGATTTTTATAACATTATAATATTATAATAATAATATAAAAACAAATATTTTTAAAAAATGATTCCCTTCAATATCAATAGTATTTATAGTCTATAACAAAAAAATATAGTTCTATTATGATTAATAATATCCAAATAACAAACATATATAAAACCTTCCATCTAAAAATAAAGAATATATTTTCACTACAATGCTATTATTGTAAGGAAATTAAGAAACCCTATTCTAAAAAACTAAAAGAAATTAACAAGGTAATAGTTATGAACGTTCTGAAACATTGAGTCAAACTATCATATCAAATGTTTCCTTATATAAATGATTAAATAAAATAACAAGAGTGGGTGACATGTATTTTAAGAAACATCACTATAAATATTCACGCAAGCCCATGTTTAAAACAAATAAAAGATATAATCATCCCATGAACCCATTGAAAATAAAAGTATAACATGTATACATAAGACTAATTTAAACCACTAAAAACATAACAATCCATAGAATAAATAAAAATTCAATTGGATATAAAATATGTAAAAAATAATATTTCACAATGGAAATTAAAAAAAATATATTACCAGTTCATAATAAAAGTACCCCTTATCTTCTATTAAAATAAACACATTTCCAAATTTGTAAATTGAATATTTAAACTAGATTCAAGGTATCCTCGACATTAAATATCTCAAATAGGTCATCTTCATCTCCCATGGATATACAAACCTAGCCTTTTCTTTCATTACTATTACACCATTTCAAAGATAAACAACATAATAGTATTACACATAAAGGATCCAAATGTTTAGTGTCTTGGGCAAACTAGGACCACACATAACAAATACAACATCAACCATAAACATTTATTTAATTTCTTCTTTACTAGCTTCTTAGTGGAACTTGTCCTCTCCTTAGTACATGTAGCCACCTGAGGATATACATCAAAAGGGGTGATCTAGAAGCCTGGTAAGAGGATATATAATAACAATATAGCATGGGGTTAGCATAATCATGACATAGAAAAATGATCATGAGCATTAGAGGAGCATAAATAAAAGACTTGAAATGTGGCAATGCAAAAAAATGAAACATCATGTCTTAGTTATTAACTACCACAAATACTTTTGAACCAAGCTAGAATCTCTTTCACACATCATTTCACATTTACTTATGAGATTCATCACTTTACCCAATGCATTGGAGCACTGTACAATTCCGGGTGCACCCGTCACATTTAAACATTCATATTGCGCTATATAATTCCGGGCGCACCCATCAAATCATAACATTATCATTTATCATCCATGACACAGGGAACATATAACATAAATTAACATAACTAACCCATGAAAAGGAAAGGGTTTCATCTCATAAGAACACATTCATAAACTTTGGGTTCCCAAAATAAAGAGGGAACAACATACTTGATACAAGAATCATCAACCTTGAATGAGAGGTAAAAGTTGAGTTCTTAATAGGAGAGTTCTTTCGGAAAACATTTGGATTGAAATAAACTTCCTTATAAAACATTTATATCCCTGAAAATTAAAGGAAATGATGAACAAATTATCTTTATGGAGTGACCATATCAAAAATGTTGTGAAAGTGGTAGAACCCGAAGGATGAAAGTTGGGTTCGAGAATTTCCCCTTACCTTGTACCCAAATGCTTCCTTCTCATTAATGTCATGTATAATGACATTATATTATTTAATTAGAAATCCAGAACCATGTATACATTAATAGGGTTCATTATGGTTTCATTATTTCATATTATGTTCCTTTGGATGACTTTTAGAGTTTAAAAACATTGATCAGGAATGTTTGTTTTCATGGTTTTCTTGAGTGGTTCACTTGTACTCTTAAATTGATGTTTGGGTAGATCATGGGTAAACATACAGAACTAATATTACATTTTATTAGTGATATTACATGAGCTTGAATGATTTTATAATTAATTATATTAGATCCATGTGGGTGAATCATTATATAAGAATTAAATGATGATTATTTGGGTTAATTTGAGCGGTTTTTTGATCGCAAAGAACTTGTTTTAATTTATCCCTTAGTAATATTTTCATAATTCAGTTCCAGAACATAAAATTGGACATAATACATATAAAATATTCTGGTTCAACCATAAAACTGCTTTCATGACCAGATCTGAAGGTACAAATGGAAGAAGAGAGCATGTTGTTTTTGAAGGTGATAAATTAACACCTCATGAATAACGTTCTCTTTAATAAAATAAAAGAAATAGGGAAAGGGTGTGGGGTGATATAATATCCCATTAGAATAATAAAATTACATTATATTTATAATACTGGAGTTAAAAATCAATTTGGATGAATATAGGTGCAGAGAGATCAAGAAATGAACTTGAACTTAAAAGGAAATTAAAGGAGAAGAGGGAGGGAAATTACCTCTTGAATCTTCCTCTTCAGATCCTCCTTAAGGAATCTATTATTGGTGTTATGATGATACCAAAAGCTTTTGTACGTGGGGGAGGTTCTAGGAAATATTTTTGGGCAGATATTAGAGAAGGCTTGGAGTATGAGAGGTGTGACGAAAAGAGGGAGTGAAGGGTGGATTTTATAGTGGAGCGGAGAGGGGTTTCCTTAATATAAAATTCATTAGTTTATTAATTTCACCTAAAAAAAGGAATAGTGAGTCTTGGATGACCAATATTAGTAATTTTATAATGTAAACCCGAACCAATTGGGCTTACATCAGCATAACATCATCGATGACTCAATTAATACATTATTTAGCATTTATTGTGAATTTTCGGATTCAACTATTCATAAAAATTCAAGTATCTCAGAATAATCACAAAAATTTACCCCAACCATTTTTTGACATGTAGAATCCAAAAATGATGTCCATTTTTTAAAAATAATTTTCTAAATATTATTAATTTAATATTTAATTTAAATCATAATTTACTTTAAAAAACAGTTTTTAATATTAAAACTGATTTTATAGTTCTTTCAAAAATTACGCAGGGTCTTATAAAATTATCTAAACACTATTAGAAATTGATTCAATAATTTATGAATACATTTCAGGTAAATAAATACACTTTTAAATTAATTAATTAATTATAATTAATTATTTATGACTTATAAAATACCAAAAATGTTTACTAAGGTCAAATTGTCACTTTCTAAGATGTGTAAATTTTATTTTACTATTCATAGGAAATGTTACTCTTATTTACTATTCATAAGGGTAATATTACTATTCATAAGGGTAGGTTACTATTAATAAGGGTAGGATACTAATCACCAAATATTATTTTTGTTTCATTAGAATCCAAAAATCAACTTGAACACAACCGTGAATGTCGAATTTTCAAAATTCAAAACATAGAAGTGAAAAAATTATGTTTAAAGGTTAATTATCACATAGTAGTTAATTTTGTTGTGTTTTCATGTTATTTTATGACATATTTATAAGAAGGGAATTTCCATTGAAAAACTTTGGGTCGTTACATTCTTCCCCCCTTAAGAAATTTCGCCCACAAAATTTTACTTTACACAAAAAGGTGAGGGTACTTTTTCTTCATTGACTCTTCTTGTTCCCAAGTTGCTTCCTCAAACTTATGTTTCCACCACAACACTTTGAAAATATGGGTTGTCTTATTTCATATAACCTTATCACTTCGGTCCAGAATCTTTACTGGCTGCTCCTCATAGGAGATATCATCATCCAGCTGCACCACCTCTGAGTTTAGTACATGTGAGGGGTCTGGTATGTACTTCCTCAGTAGTGATACATGAAACACATCATGAACTTGAGCCATATTCGGTGGAAGTGAAAGACGATAGGCCACAGATCCTATGCGATCATGGATCTTAAAGGTGCCAATATTCTTTGGGCTTAGGTTCCCTTTCTTCCCGAATCGCATGACTCTCTTCCATGGAGATATTCGAAGGAAGACTTTATCTCCAATGTCAAACTCCAAGTCCCTTAGACGGTTGTTAGCATAACTCATTTTCCGACATTGAGTAGCTTTGAGGTGTTTCTGGATGACTTGAACCTTCTCAGTCATCTCTTGAACAAGATCGGGCCCAAGTAGCTTTCTTTCTCCAACATCATCCCAACAGGTTGGAGTTCTACATCGCTTCCCATAAAGAGCTTCATACGGAGACATCTGAATACTCGAGTGGAATATATTGTTGTATGAGAACTCAACCAATGGGAGATATTGATCTCAACCACCTTTGAATTCAATAGAGCAGGCTCTTAGCATATCTTCAAGTGTCTGAATAGTCCTTTCAGATTGTCCATCAGTTTGGGTGTGATAGGCCGTGCTGAAATTTAATTCAGTACTCAAAGCATGTTGAAGGCTCCTCCAGAATTTAGATGTGAACCTTGGATCACGGTTAGAGACAATTGAGAATGGAACACCATGCAGTCTCACCACTTCCTGCACATATATCCTTGCAAGTTGTTCAGGCGAGAGGTCTTCCCGAATAGCGATATAATGGGTAGTCTTGGTGAGTCGATTGACCACAACCCATATCACATTATTTCCCTTTTATGTCTTAGGGAGACTCGTGAAAATTTCCATAGTAACATTTTCCCATTTCCACATGGGTATAGGCAATGGCTGCATCATACCTTTGGACTTTTTCCGGTCATCTTTAACTTGCTGACATACCAAGCACCTTGATATATATTCCGCAATCTCCTTCTTTATGTTATCCCACCAGAAGTGTTCTCGGAGATCATGATACATCTTGGTACTCCCAATATGGATAGAGAAAATTGAGCTAAGTGCATTATCCAATATATCCTTATTTATCCCGGGTTATGAAGGCACACAAAGTTGTGTTCAAAACCGAATCACACCATCATCGTCAATATGGAACTCTTGCAGCTTCCCTTCCTTTACTACATTCACCCTCTTTTGTATCTCCTAATCATCCCTTTTTTCTTCCTTAATATTCTCTTGGATGGATGGTTGCACACTCATTTGGGAAAGTTAGGTTGTATCCCTTTCCCTTACGATTCCCAAATCCATCCTTTGAATATCCAAGAAGATTGGGTCTTTCTCAATCCGCAACATGGATAGAGTAGCAGGTTCTTTTCTTCTTAGAGCATCATCTACCATGTTCTCCTTTCAAGGATGATAGTGAATAGAGAAATCTTAATCCTTGATTAGCTCTAACCATCTCCTTTGACGCATGTTGAGCTCCTTTTGTGTGAATATTTACTTCAGGCTCTTGTGGTCAGTGTATATGTCACACTTCTCGCCATAAAGGTAGTGCCGCCAGATTTTCAAGGAAAAAATCATGGCTTCCAGCTCTAGATCATGCGTCGGGTAGTTCTACTCATGGATCTTCAAATTTCATGAGGCGTAGGCTATCACATTATCATTTTGCATGTATACACAACCCAAAACATTCTTTGAAGCATCATTGTATATCACAAAACATTCTCCACTTTTCGATAGTGTGAGTACAAGTGCAGTGATCAGCCTTCTCTTTAACTCCTTGAAGCTTGTCTCACATTCTTCGTCCATACATACTTTACCCCTTTCCTTGTTAACATAGTTAGAGGGCTTGACAATCATGAGAATTTTCTCACAAAACACCAGTAGTACCCAGCTAATCCAAGAAAACTATGGATTTCTGTGACACTAGAGGGCCTGGGCCATTCCTCAATCGCCTTTGTCTTTGAAGGATCCACATAAATTCCATCACTTGTGATCACATATCCCAAGAACGTGACTTGATTCATCCAAAATTCACACTTTCTAAACTTGGCGTACAACTTATCCTTTCGCAATGTCGCCAACACAAGTCTTATATGTTCTTCATGTTCCTCTTTGCTCTTGGAGTAGATGAGAATATCATTAATAAACACTACCAAAAATTTGTCGAGGTAATGCCTAAAGACTATATTCATCAAATCCATGAAGATTTCAGGGGAATTAGTAAGTCCAAAGGGAATCACCAAAAACTCATAGTGTCCATACCTTGTACGGAAGGAAGTCTTCTGAATATCATCCTTCTTCACCAATACTTGATGATATCCAGAACGAAGATCCCCCTTTGAGAAGTATTGAGCTCTTCTTAACTGATCAAACAAGTCATCAATCCTTGGGAGAGGATACTTATTCTTTATGGTGATCTTTTTGAGTTCCTGATAATCGATACACAACCGCATGGTACATCCATCTTCTTTACAAAGAGCACTGGCGCACCCCAAGGTGATGCACTATGACGTATGATCCCTTTGTCTATATGCTCTTGCAGCTGCTTCTTTAACTCCTGCAGTTCGATATGCGCCATCCTATAGGGGAACTTCGAGATAGGAGTAGCTCCTGGTATGAGTTCAATTGAGAACTCTTCCTCACAATCTGGGGGAATTCCGGGTAACTCTTCAGTAAATACATCATTGTATTCCCTCATGATGGGCATTTCCTCAAGGTTGGAACTTTCCTTTGACTCAACCATTTGGGGGAGGTATGCTTCTTCAGATGGAATCAACACCCAAACCATTGAAGGATTTCTCAAAGGAGATTCATGATCTTCCTTGCATTTTTAGAGGAGCATGGGATGGTTCGGAATATGAAAATATATTTCCTTTTCCTGACAGTTGATATGTGCTCTATATAATGAGAGCCAATCCATTCCCATTATAGCGTCAAATTCCACCAAGGGAAGTATTACGATATTTTACGGAAGAATATTTCCATATACGTCAATAGGAGAAGAGTCAAACACTTGGGTTGCAATTATTGCACCACTTGGTGTTTTTATAGATATCTCTACTTCAAGGTTTCAGAGCATCGATTCTATAGTTCTAGCAAACCTGCAAGATATAAAGGAATGCGTAGAACCAGAATCAAATAAGAATTTTTCCATTCTTAAGTGAATAAGAAGTGTACCTTGTATGACATCATTATCATGCTCCACCTCCGCAGTAGTGATGTCATAAGCCTTCCCTTGTTCCTTTGGCTTTGGTGGTTGCTGACGTTGATTACCCTCGAGAACTCGAGGTTTAGTGCACTTGTTTGAATAGTTCCCTAGCTCCCTACAGTTATAGCATTGAACCATGAGTGGTTCTCTCCTTTCATCGACTACATTATCCTTACTTTTCATGTCTTTTCAACACTCTTGAGCATGGTGTCCTTCTTTCCCACATTTGAAGCATTTCCTCATCCCTTTGAGGCAGTTCCCATTGTGCAACTTCCCACATTTTTTGTATGTGGGTCGTTGATTTTTCTTCCCACCTTTGTCATTAGATCCACCAGCTTGAAACTCCATCATTATTTTCTTATCTCCATAGCCATGATAACATTCTCAAAACTCCATCTCCACTTTGAGAGCACACCGAACAACTTCTTCATAACTCCCAAAGTCTCTAATCGTAAGAGCCTTTCAAAGGTGTGGATTAAATCCACTAAAGAATCTATAAATTTTGCTATCATTGTTGATAACAAAACCGAAGCATACCTTGTGAGCCTTGTGAAATTCGCTTCATAGGTTGTGATAGATTCTCATTATTTTTTCTTAAGCTCTATGAATTCTCTCTCTATCATTTTGCGAAGATTTCGTGGAAAGTACTTATTAAGGAACATTATCTTAAAGTCTTCACATTCCATCTCTTCAATTTCCTCCCTTGGCTTGTTGTTCTTAATCAAAGCCCACCATTGATCAGCTTCTCCATCTAGACGATAAACGGCTAGAGTCACCTTCTCTGTCTCAGAACAGTGAAGCACAAAAAAGATCTTCTCCATGGATTTGACCCATTGTTCTGCAACTAGTGGATCAGAAGATCCACAAAACGTCGGTGGTCGTTTCCGCATAAAACATTCAATAGCCAGTTGCTCCCTCTTTGGTGAAGGAGGACGTTCCCGATTATTATGGTTATTACTAATATCCTGACATAATTGGGTAAAAATCACCTTAATGTTTTGAACTCCACCCACAAATCATTGGGAATGTCATTCGGGCAATCGTTGCATTGGCCCTCGCTTGAGTTGTTGTCCTGATTTCTCCTGGTTCCCACCATTTTCTAAAATAGAAATGGTTAGAACAAGACATAAGTAAACAAGTCATGAATAACTTATTCATTTAAACAATTATAACAAAAAAATAACATATGGGATCCCGAGGTAAATATTCTTCTGTGCATATTTTTACTTGGTCTCATACTAGAGGTTTTCTCTACGGTTCACTAATCCTAATTCCAAAATTAACTAAACCATTCCTCTGATACCAACTATAGTGACCCAGTATTTTATTTCATTACTATTACATCATTTCAACGATAAAAAACATAATATTATTACACATAGATTATCAAAAGGTTTAGTGTCTTGGGAAAACTAGGACCACACAAAACAAATATAATATCAACCATAAACATTTATTTAATTTCTTCTTCACTAGATTCTTAGTGGCACTTTTCCTCTCCTTAGTACATGTAGCCACCTAAGGATATACATGAAAAGGGGTGAGCTAGAAGCCCAGTAAGAGGATAGATAAGAACAATATAGCATGGGGTGAGCATAATCATGACATAGGAAAATGATAATGAACATTAGAAGAGCATAAATAAAAGACTTGAAATGTGGTAATGCATAAAAATGAAACATCATGTCTTAGTGGATAACTACCACACATACTTGTGAACCAAGATATAATCTTGTTCAGACATCATTTCATATTTACTCATGAGATTCATCACATTACCCAATGCATTGGATAACTGTATAATTCCGAGTGCACCCGTCACATTTAAACATTCATATTGCGCTATATAATTCTGGGCGCACCCGTCACATCATAACATTATCATTTATCATGCATGCCACAATGAACATATAACATAAATGAACATAACTAACCCATGAAAAGGAATGTGTTTCATCTCATAATAACACATTCATAATCTTTGGGTTCCCAAAATAAAGAGGGAAGAACATACTTGATATAAGAATCATCATCCTTGAATGAGAGGTAAAAGTTGAGTTCTTAAGAGGAGATTTCTTTCGAAAAATATTTGGATTGACATAAACATCATTATAAAACATTTATATCCCAGAAAATTAAATAAAATGTTGAAAAAATTATCTTTATGGAGTTAACATATCAAAAATGGAGTGAAAGAGGTAGAACCCGAAGGATGAAAGTTGGGTTCAAGAATTTCCCCTTACCTTGTACCTGAATGCTTCCTTCTCATTAATGTCCTGTATAATGACATTATATTAATTAATTAGAAATATAGAACCATTTGTACATTAATAGGTTTCATTATGGTTTCATTATTTCATATTATGTTCCTTTGGATTACTTATGGAGTTTAAAAACATTGATCGGGGATGTTCGTTTTCATGGTTTTCTTGAGTAGTTCACTTGTATTCTTAAATTGATGTTTTGGTAGATCATGGGTAAAAATCCAGAACTGATATTACATGTTATTAGTCATATTAAAGGAGCTTCAATGATTTTATAATGAATTATATTAGATCCATGTGGGAGAATCATTATATAAGAATTAAATGATGATTATTTGTGTTAATTTGAGCGGTTTTTGGATCGCAATGAACTTGTTTTAATTTATCCCTTAGTAATATGTTCATAAGTCAGTTCCAGAACATAAAATTGGACATAATACATATAATATATTATGGTTCAACCATAAAAATGGTATCATGACCAGATCTGAAGGTATATATGCAAGAAGAGAGCATGTCGTTTTTTAAGGTGATAAATTAACACCTCATGAACAATGTTCTCTTTAATAAAATAAAAGGAAGAGAGAAAGGGGGTGGGGTGATATAATATCCCATTAGAATCATAATATTAAATTATATGTATAATACTGGAGTTAAAAAGCAATTTGGATGAATATACGTGGGGAGAGATCCAGAAATGAACTTGAACTTGAAAGGAAATTAAAGGAGAAGAGGGAGGGAAATTTCCTCTTGAATCTTCCTCTTGAGATCCTCCTTAAGGAAGCCAGTCTTGGTCTTTTGATGAGACCAGAAGCTTTTGGATGTGGGGGACGTGCTAGGGAAGATTTTTGGTCAGAGTTTAGAAAAGTCTTGGAGCTTGAGAGGTGTGAGTAAAAGAGGGAGTGAAGGGTGGCATTTATAGTGGAGGGGAGAGGGGTTTCCTTAATATAAAATTCATTAGTTTATTAATTTCACCTAAGACAAGGAATAGTGAGTCCTGTATGACCAATAAAAGTAATTTTATAATGTAATCCCGAACCAAGTGTGCTTACATCATCATAACATCATAGATGACTCAATTAATACATTATTTAGCATTTATTGTGAATTATCGGATTCAACTATTCATCAAAAATTCAAGTATCTCAGAAAAATCCCATAAATTTACCCCAACCATTTTTTGACGTGTAGAATCCAAAAATGAAGTCCATTTTTTCAAAATAATTTTTTAAATATTATTAATTTAATATTTAATTAAAATAATAATTTACATAAAAAACAGTTTTTATGATTAAAACAGATTTTATAGTTCTTTCAAAAATTACGTAGGGTCTTATAAAATTATCTAAAAACTATTAAAAATTGATTCAATAATTTATGAATACATTTCAGGGAAATAAATATTCTTTTAAATTAATTAATTAATTATAATTAATTATTTGTGACTTATAAAATACCAAAAACGTTTACTAAGGTCAAATTGTCACTTTCTAAGATGTCTAAATTTTATTTTATTATTCATAGGTAATTTTACTCATATTTACTATTCATAAGGGTAATATTACTATTCATAAGGGTTGGTTACTATTCATAAGGGTAGGTTACTATTCACCAAAAATTATTTTTGTTTCATTAGACTCCAAAAATCATCTTGAACACAACCGTGAATGTCGAATTTTCAAAATTCAAAACATAGAAGTGAAAAACTTATGTTTAAAGGTTACTTATCACTTAGTAGTTAATTATTTTGTGTTTTCATGTTATTTTATGACATATTTATAAGAAGCGAATTTCCATTGAAAAACATTGGATCGTTACAATGGAAGCCGTAATATTTACAATTGTATGAAGGTATTAGTGTCTGACCCCTAGAAACATTGTTTTCCTCCTTAGAATCCCTTGAACTACCTGATTAGTTACAACACATTTATACACCATGGAAGCTCATGGTAACAATTGTCAGGGGAATATTTGTATTCCTCATGGAATCCCGAAATCTTAAAGGATAATAAAGTGAATATAGTAATAAATGGTTAGTGGTTTACAATGAAATCCTCATAAATGAACTCTTATCAAAACAGTCAAAACGAATGAAAAGAATGATAATAAAATCTAACAAACAACCGGTACAAAAACACTATATAATCAATCAGTCAAATTCCCTTTTTATTTTTTTCATTCTTCTTCTTTTTTATGATTCGGTTCAATTTAAAGTAAAAACATCAACGGTTAGAATTTAAATTCATTAGGATCAATTATAACTACATTAGAATTAAATTTATCATCCTTCATTGAAAATAGAATTGATCAACATATTCTCATGAATCAAATATTGCACCAAATATTATGTTTAATATCCAAATACAATAACAAAAAACAAAAAAATAATTATGTATATATTTCTCTTATAGAATTTAAGTTACAAAAATTTCATCCTTTATAAAAACAATTAGATTAAAAACATCAAGTAAAATTTGATCTATTTTAACTATATTGTGGTATTCAATTCAAATAAATTTAATGTTTCATAAACACAAAAAACATTATAGGTTCAATTACATACCCTATCAGGTATTTATTTGAGTATAAAAAATAATTTTATTGGACTACCATGTGTGTTAATGATGGGATATGATGTGTTGTTGTAACTGTGACAATAAATGGTGGGGTCATGTGTGGTATATGGATGGAATGAAATTTATGTCTTTTATGTTCATGATACCCTATTATAATATATATGATATTTTTAGATGATATTTTGTATTTTGTTATGGATATGGTTTGATTATGAAAATATGAGTGTTAAATATGGTAGGATTTGACAGGAGATATGGTGTATTGCAACATAGATTTAGAAGGGATTGTGACTCTGGGATGTTTGATATTGAGGTGTGAGAGAGATAAAACAGTTATGAAGTAATTTTGGGGCACCATTATGCTAGATTATTTGTATATTATTCTCTATTATTGACTATGATATGTGTTGAGTGATAACTAGGGAGGATTATTGGTAATTGACCAGCTAAGTTCATTTTGGTTATAAAATTTTCTAATTGATTAATTAGTTTGATCCTTATGAATTTTCATGTGAGATATTGAGTTTGATATAACCATAAATAATTGCAATACTCACCCACATATATATATATATATATAATATTTTCCATAATTCATGGAAGAGTGTAATGAACAAATTTGGAATACCATCTAAATCGATATCAGAGAAAATTCACCACTAATCTAAAGAGCGTTCCTGATCTCCTTGACCTGGAGACAAGAAATTGGGCATCAAAAAATAATCATTTTGAATGATTCCACCATAAAAATATTACAATAATATATTATAATATGGAAACAAAATCAGATATATAAATCCATACATATAAATAAAATTACAATGAGTCACTTAGAAAAATGATAGAGGAAAAAAACAACCCAAACCCACCTATTGATGGTCAAAAACCACCCACCATGTCCCAAGTCACCCTCCCTAGTTCACCCAATAATGAACCCAAAAAGGACGTTAGGAGGAAGAACAACTGCTATAAGATAATATTGGGATTAAAACACCAAAAAGGAACAAGTAGGGTGTGAGTTAAATATTGCAATAATATTCCACCAAATATTCTATACTGTTACATCATAAGGTAATTCAAATTCAATAAAATTAGATTAGAAATAAGAGTATGAGGACTAGTTTATAAATAGAGTTTTAAACATTTTAAAAATCATTTATCAAACAAAACCTATAAAACATGTCATTCCTCCATTTAAAAGATATAAATTTTCATGAAAATATTTGAAAACTATTTCTCAATATAATATTATATAATCAAGAACAGTTTAGAATATGCACCTAATATGGAATGAAAAAAAACATTCAATACAATTGATCCCAGGTGCATAATAACTATAATTGGGATAGTCATGATAACTCTGGTTACATTTAGTGACAAAAAATGTTGTCATGTATCAAGTATCAAGTATATGCACATTATGGGTACAAACTAGGTACAACATTGAGTTCACCAGAAAATAGATAATCATATTATAAAATGAAAAATTTTGTGGATTATATCTAGTATCACATGTCTAAAGCATACCAATTCCCTACAAACTGCCTTTATGCCCACATGTTCATATTGTGAACATTTCATGTTCTCTATGGATGCACTAGAATGGTGTGAGTCCCCTAGTGATGTATATATCAAGGAAATCCTATATAACTATCTAGGATCCCATGATTATTCAAAATAATTAGTGAGACAAACAAGTTACGATGATCAAAAGAGGATCCTTATCAACAAAAACTCACTCTCAGCCCCCAAAATCCATCAAAGTAAATAATCCCTTTTTTAACCACCATAAAAATGGGAAGTATAATAATCAATGAATTTTGATTAAAGGGATTATAACATAGAAGAATTATCATAAACATCCAATTCGGATATCTAGAATGGTGAATTTTAATTCAAAACCATTTATACAATTCAATATTCAAAAGTATAATAATACCCACTTCCTTTAATAATTCTTCATAAAAATTAAAATCAAGCATTTAAAAACCATTTATATCAAATAATCCTTAATTAATTTGAAGCGAGTATTTCAATTTAAATAAATTAAAAAAATTCAAAAAGTGGGTTTACACCCTCATTCTATGATGATAAATCTTATATCTCAAGTAACCGAAGAACACCAATTCCAAAATAGTGATAAAATCATTAAAAGGGGGTTCATTTTTTCGTTTATTAAATTCATGAAATTAATTATATTTATAATACAAAAAATATTTTATTTCATTTATTTTTAATCAAATAATTAAATTTTATAAATCAAAATTCAGGCCCAAGACGTCAATTAAACCAAAATAACATTCAAATGTTATTTGAAAATAAATTCAAAAAAACATGGATTTTAAAATAATCTGAGAAATTTGATAGATATCATGATTATAACCATGAAGTTAATTCCATGTTCAATTCAAAGTTAATTTGGTGAAAGAGTATTTTATGAGGAATTAAATGAAGAAATATCCAAGAAAATTTGTTAGAAATTAGGAAACGTGAATCTATGAATTAAATAGAAACAATAAATCAAAAATGAAGGAAAGGAAAAGAAACACATACATGGAAGTTAAGGAATCCAACCACAAAAAAATTGAGATGTTTCACCTCTTATGTATATCATTGGATCTAAGCATAGAGATCTTGATAGGATAGAATATTTCCAAGATATACAATTATACATAATTAAATAGAGATATAATGAACCAAAAAGATATCATAGCCTTTAGGATGAATGAATTGAGAAGATAAGTGAGATCTAAGATTAAGAAGAAATGAACTCACTGAAATAGGATATCTCAACATAGATTTATGCATTGATCAACCAAGATATGACATTTTGGGAGAAAATATGCATTTGGAGGGCTCCTAAAAGAGAAAGAATAGATTTAGGTAATATTTTGGGGAGTTTAAGGGTTAACATGGTGGGCAACACGACATTAATTACAATTTTTGGAACTTTAATTATCATTCTCATTGACTCTTGGGCTATGTCCCATGGATAGTATCAACCATGTGACTGAACCATGCAACATTGCACACTTAGGATGAACACTTATTTTAACCATTCACAATCCTTTTTTCCAGGATGCACACTTTATTTTACCATTTTCAAACTATTCAAAAATCATAAAACCAGGTAGCATGCTTTGTTTAACCAAGTGAAAAACATATACAATACATGGAAAGTCCCAAAAACCTTTTAAAAGGTATGTTAATATAATGAAAGCAGTCCACAAGGATTTATAATCAATAATTACTAAGATCAATTGTTCAAAACACATAAAAAAGTAATAGTATGGTACATCCACAATACCATAGGACTTTTTATTCCTAGAAATCATCCTGCCCAAAAGATATTAAAATATTATACAAGAAAGACTCCCTCACCCATGATAATAGGTGAATGGTCAATGGTCCAGAATTGAGGCTCACCTAAAGGATAACAAAACAAAAACCTCAAAAATTAAATCACCAAGATCATCACACACCTCAAAACTAATGTAATGTTGGAGACCAATAATAATTCTCCTTACCATTTAATGATTCCCCCAAATAGTGTAAAATATTAAAATAATTAACCTTAAATTAAAAGAAGAGATACTTAAAATATTCTCAAAGGATAAACATCAACTTTAAAACAATCAAACATATGGTAAAAAACTAACATGGATTTATACCCTAGGTATGTAAATTTTGGTGACCTAGGTTTTTTCAAACAGCGCTTCATACATAAATGTGTTTATTAAATTAAATTCTAGAACCACCATGTGCCCGGTCTAAGAAAAATACACATCATCCTAGTTACCCACATATATTCAAAATTTATATCCAATTCCAACTAGATATATCTCACACAACCAGATCAAATAACAATAGGTAACTACGCACTCACAAGGGATATCATCAAATATATCGAAATTGAGCTCTAACTATCATGTCAAAATAATAGAAACACCTAGGAACAACAATATATATCTCAAGAAAAGGAACACATTATCATATCACCCTCACACAAATGACCACATCCTTTTTGGGTAATATATCATTAAAAAAGATCCTAAAATGGTTTTTAATAACAGGGAATCTTTAATAAAGAGAAACTCAAATAGTTTCCACTTCTATGTCAGAAAAAAAAACCTAGATAAACATTTACCAATGATAATGGGAATCACATCCACTACATTAAATTCTTCACTCCAAGTACTATTGGTGGTTCCACATTATCACAGATCATCTGCATCCCCATATTCAAGAGATGATATTCTAAACCGAGGATTCTATTTAAATTTGTACAACTTACAAAACCTATTAGGGTGACCTAAATTACCACACTATTCACAAACATTTGGAGCTTTTGAAAACAACCTATTTGGATAAATAGTACATCCACACTAGAAACACTTGATAGGAATCATCTTTTCTCGTTGAGAATTTTCTTCCTCAATTGTGAATGTGGAATTTTCTCATTCTAGTTGTTTTTAGAGCTTCACATTATCTATAGATATGCTATCAATAATCACTGGATAAGAGATCAACTATTTTTTTAGCATGCTGGTTACAAGGTCTAGGTTGAGATCTTTTCTTAAAGATACACCCTTACTAAATTCATTTCCAACTTGGCCATGTATGAATCATATAAAACATGGTATCATTATGGCATACAACCCAATTGATAAATAATAATGACTGAGACACTAGAACTTAGAAAACATGCCCTTCTTCACTTCCTAGGGATACTGTCATAGATTGAAGACTAACATAATGAATTTTGAAGACATTATTTCATACATATCATAGGTAATAACAACTTCCCATCACTCTTGGCCATGTCCCTAAAATAAAGAGTGGATATACTTGACCTTCATAGATTCAGGAATATTTAGAGTATCAAAGAACACATTTGTAACGTCCCGGACCCAGGTTCCATGCAACGGGTGCCCCGAGCCCGTTTCTCCACGTGACCTCAAGCGCATTTCCCCAAATGCCAGAGGCTGCCGACTAGCAGAGAGGGCCTAGGTCTAATGGTGGGGAAACTATGCCCTCATTTGTCAAAGTGTAGCGCAGCGGAATACAAAATAAAACATACAACGACAGCGGAAGCAGTAAACACACACAACAGAAATAACTACAATAGTGGATATAACCAACAATATATAATTGATGATGCTACATGTTTCAATTTCTAAGAAAACAGCCAGAACATGTTATACATCAATACAATACAACAAAATACGGAGTACAACAAACAAGTAAACAGCTGGAAGCAGCATCGTGAGCCCAGGCTCGGTCCCATGCCCTCCTACTCCTCAGCAACAGTCAAGTACCTGTATAGGGACTCTTGCCCATATCTACACCTGCAGTAACGTAATCTGTTTGGTCCGAAAAGCATGACCCAAACAGGGTGTGAGAAATATATCTCAGTAGGAACCCACCAAAGGCATGTGCCCAACTGCGTGTATGTATGCAACAACAGTTTGCAATAGTAAAATGAAATAAAGTAAGCAATACTGACAAGTAACTAAATTAACAATTAAATTTCCATTTTAAATTCATTTAATTCATTATATACTAGAAATCGCCACAGTGCATTTCTAAACAAGCAGTCCACGTCCTCAAACAAGCAAAACCTTACCCTCGGGTAAGCAGAATCCAACCCACAAGTATAGCCCTCAGGCGTAACATAAATTGTCCTCAGGCATAGGAAGTGTCGCCCTCAGGAACAGAAGTCCAGCCCCCATGCACGAAAGGTTTCCCTCAGGCGAAATACGACAGACCTCAGGCTAAACAGTGCAGTGCCCATAGGCTAATCACAACAACGCCCTTAGGCTAAACAGGCAATCGGGCCATGCCCAACAGGTAAACAAGCAGTAAAAAGAAATTCCTCTCAATGAAATTCTACAATTACTACTTTGAAGGCATACCCTTGGGTATCCTGGCCAAACGGATAAACAGAGGAACCCACCCCCGGGGTGGTTCCGGATCCAAGTAATGATCCCAACCAGAATTTTATTATCACAATTTAATCACCTATGCAATTCTAGGAATTAAATATAGCAATGGCCTTAGCCACACGACACCCCAACATGGGTCTGTGGCACAAAAACACACAAAAACGCACGAAAATTGGAAAATAAACACAAAGCCACCTACCTTATATGTCAACGAGAATTATATCCGAACACCGACTCTAGAAATTCCCAAGAATGCCATAGCTCTAACGAAGAAAAAAACCCATTCAAATGTAAATAACTTACGTTAGGAGAAGAATTGGTAAGAACGGTACCAGGAGAGGAGAGATCTTACCCGTTTGGTTCCAACGAAATCGTTCGAAGCCGAAACGGATTCCAGACGAACACCCAGTGGATCTTCCAACATCTGGCCTCCTCATTTGGCTCCAAAATGGTTCAAACGCCTCCTCCGCCAAATGAGGAGGCTACTGCCTGTTTTAATACAAAAAAACAAATTACACGGCGTGTAATTTTGAGTACACGGCATGTAATTCTTTCATTTAACTATTCATTTGGCTGCACCGCCCCACTGTTCATCCGTCTACATGAGTACACGGCATGTACTCCCAAGTACACGGCGTGTACTATCGCCCAACTAGCAGCAACTCCACCACCTTAATATTCAAGCCTGCCGACTGACTACATGGCATGTAAGGTACCACTACACAGTGTGTAGTTGGTTCCTACACCCCACATCACCGACAAGGCTGCATGCCCCGTGTACTCATCCCAACACAGAAAAAAGTACACGGCATGTAGTTTCGAAAATTCAGGATTTTTCCCCATTTTCCATATTTTCTCAAAAACATTTAAGGAAAAGGAAAAGAAGAAGCATGTACCTCTAAAATAAGAACCGAGTTCTTCCAAACTTCTCCCCTTATAGAAATTCATCCACGAATTTCCCTTTCAAGGGTAGCAAATATAAAGCTCAGAACAGCTCTGTCAACTAAGCACGTACATCGGCCTCCTGCTCCCAGGTCTCGTCCCGCACTCGGCCATGCTGCCATAGCACCCGTACGAGAGGAACTGACCAACCTCGGAGAACCTTCGTGCTCCTTTCAACGATACAGATCAGATTCTCCTCAAAGGATGCATCATGCTGAAGCTCAACCTCTTCAGGCTGAAAGGTGTGAGACGAGTCTGAATGGTAGCGACACAACTGAGACACGTGGAAGACGTCGTGCATGGCTCGATACCGCTGCGGTAACTGCAACTGATAGGCAACCAGCCCGACTCTCTCCAGAATCTCAAACAGTCCCACATATATCAGTAAAACCTTACTCTGTCTCCTGATCCATTTGTGTCCCAGCCTCGGCGAAACACGTAGAAAAACCTGATCCCCGACACGAACTCCAAGGGTCATCTGCGGCGATCAGCATAAGATTTCTGATGAGACTGTGCGGTATTCATCCACTTCCGAATCAATTGGACCTGCTCAGATGTCTCATGCATGAGCTGTGGCCCCAGTAATGCTTCCTCACCTTCCTCTAACCAGCAAAAAGGTGATCGGAATGGCCCACCATATAAAGCCTTGTATGGTGCCATCTCAATAGTTTACTGAAAACTATTGTTATAGGAGAACTCGACTAAGGGTATATGCTTCTCCCAAGAGCCCCCAAAGTCTAGGACACATGTACGGAGCATGTCCTCAAGCACCTATATCGTACACTTTGACTGGCCATCTGTCTGATGGTGGTATGTTGTGCTCAGAAGCACCTGTGTACCCAGCGCCCTCTGAAAACTCTGCTAGAAACGAGACGTAAAGCGGGTGTCCCTATCTGAAATGATAGAACAAGGGACCCCATGAAGACGTACGATCTCTCGGATATACATCCTTCTGAGCTCATCCACACCGAAGATCTCCTTGATCGGCAAGAAGTGAGCAACCTTCGTGAGTCTGTCCATGGAAACCCACAGGACATCATTGCCTCGAGGTGACCTCGAAAAACCCGTCACGAAATCCATCGCGACATCATCCCATTTCCACTCTGGAATGGGAAACTGATGTAATAGCCCAGCTGGTCTCTGGCGCTTTTCCTTCACCTGCTGACAGGTGGAACACCTCGTAACAAAACCAGCTATCTTTCACTTCATACCCAACCACCAGTACTGACGCCTCAAGTCACGGTACATCATTATAACCCCGGGATGAACTACCCATGCTAAAGCATGAAACTCCCACATCAGCTCCTCATGTATATCCCCTGGAACCCATACTATTCCATGGAAATGAAAACCCTCATCATCGCCTATCGTCCAACCGGAAGGTGGGTCCCCAGTTGCCACTGACTCCCATAGAACATGGCCTTTTGAAACTGATAGCTGCCTCATCCTCACTCTATCCAGGAGGGTAGAAGTCACAGCTAACGAGGAAAGATAAGTCTGTCCCTGACTGTCATGCACCGCCAGATGCATCTCAGAGAACAAAGCCATGAGCTCCCACTCACCACTAGCCTCTTGCACTGCCTGTATCTGAGTCTTCCTACTCAGTGCATCAGCTACTGCATTACCTTTACTAGGTGTGTAGGTATGCTCAAAATCGAAGGACTATAAGTACTCAACCCACCTTCTCTACCTCAGATTCAGGTCACGGTGAGTAAAGATATACTTGAGGCTTTTGTGGTTGGTGAAAACCACAAAATGCTCTCCCAACAGATAATGTTTCCAACAGCGCAACGCATGCACAACCGCAACCAACTCGAGATCATGTGTCCTGTAATTTCTCTCATGTGGCCTCAACTGCTGAGACCTGTACCCAACAAATCAGTCACCCTGCATCAATACGGCTCCCAGCCCAATCCCTGATGCATCACAGTAAACTGTATAGCTCTTCCCCTTCTCTGGGAGTATCGGGATCGGTACTGATGTCAACTATCCCTTCAGGTCCTGAAAAGCTATCTCACAAGCTTCGGACCAAACAAACTTCACACCCTTCTTAATCAGACCTGTCAACTGGGCTGCTAAGCGGGAGAAGTCCTGTATGAAGCGTCTGTAGTAACCAGTCAGTCCTAAGAATCTCCGTATTTCAAACACATTCTATGGCTACTCCCAGGAAACTACTACTCTCATCTTCTCTAGGTCCACTGCAACTCCTTCCTCAGAGATAATATGACCCAGGACGTGAATCTGGTCCTTCCAAAAGTGGAACTTTGAGAGCATAGCATATAGATGATGCTCTCTCAGTGTACTCAATACGATCTCAAGATAGGTGGCATGGTCCTGTCGAGTGTGAGAGTACAGCAAGATGTCGTCCACGAATACTACCACAAATGAATCAAGATACAGATGAAACAAATGATTCATCAGAGCCATGAAAACTGCTGGCGTGTTTGTCAGTCCGAACAGCATAACTGTATACTCATATAGACCATACCTACTCCTGAAACTTGTGAGAGTTATATCAGATGGTCTCACGTGCAACTGATGATATCCGGATCTCATGTAAATCTTTGAGAACACTCGTTCTCCACAAAGCTGATCAAACAAATCATCAATCCTCGGCAAGGGATATCGGTTCTTAACCATCAACTGGTTCAGCTTCCGATAATCCATGCAAAGTATGAGGGTACCATCCGCCTTCTTCACAAAAAGGACTGGAGAACCCCAAGGAGAAGTACTGGGTCGGATAAAACCCTTCCCCTGTAACTTCTCTAACTTCCTCTTGAGCTCCTGCAACTCAGGTGTGGCCATCCTATTTGGAGGAATGGACACCGGTGCGGCTCCTGACACAAGCTCGATAGAGAAATCCACCTCATGCACTGAAGGTAGACCTAAAAAGTTGTCCGGGAAGACTTCCCTAAAATGATCAACAACCGGGGGGAAATTCGTCTGACAAGTCCCCTGATCATCCAGATATAAGCCCACAATCTGGGCTGTGACTCTACCTTGCCCATGATGCTCTAGTCCAGCTCGACCCCCCTGAACATCCCATTCACCGTTGTATAGACACTCTCCGCCCTCTGGTGACGTGAAACGCACCCTGCGACGGTAACAGTCTACAAAGGCTCGAAAGGGAACCAACTAGTCCATCCTGAGAATGACGTCATATCTCATCATCTCTAAGACATAAAGGTCCCAAAGGAAGTGACACCCTCCAAACTCAAGGGAGCACTCCTTACACTAACGCTCACCAACCGTCCTAGTCCCCAACGGAGGGTCTAGTGTCATGATATCAGAAGAAGAAGAAACACCGAGTCCAAGTCTCTTCACAATGGGTACAGATATGAAACTATGTGTAGCACTCATATCAAAAATCACTGAAGATAAGACAGAAGCTACTAGAATAGTACCTCTGACAGTAGACGGCCTGGGATCCTGCTCCTGTTGGGTCTGTTGCACTGCATATGTCTGCCCAGTGCTGCGGCCCTGCGACATAGCCTAGCTACCCTGAGCTGTCCCGCCCTACTGCCTCTGAGATCCTAGTGTCTGGCTACCATGGCCACAACCACCATCTCTGTCTGCACGTCCTGACATATTCCAGTTCCCTGACTGGTAATAAGCCACTAGTCTTGCTCCCGCACACGGATTCTTCACAGAACCCCTCTCACTACCCACTAGTGGAAACGCCCTGCAAAAGCGCTACAGATGACCCATCTTGACAAGCTGCTCTTCACTCCATTGGGTCTCGTGGACACTACAGTCTCTTGTGTCCCTCTCTTCCACACTGGTAGCGCCTGATTGGGCTACCTGAAGAAGCTTCCTGGCTGGTACTGCCACCCTGGAAGAAGTCCATCTGTCTCTTCCTCTTTCCATCAGAAACCACACCAGTAACTAGTGGTAAACCGCCCTGGCCCTCACCACTTGATTCCTGCATGTTCCTCTCTGTAATCAATGACTGGTTCACAATCACATGTACATTAGAAAACTTGAAAACATTCACTAGTGCTCGGATGTTATACCGAAGACCATCCTCAAAACTTCTGGCTCTCAACGTCTCATTACCCACCAGCACGGGTGCAAAACAATGAAGCTTCTTAAAACGAGCAGAATAGTCCATCACCGACATAGCGCCCTGCTGCAGATTCATGAACTCTCGAGCTCTATCTTCCCTCAGTGTCTCGGGAAAGAAGAATTCATATAATACTGCCTAAAAATATTCCCACGCCATGTCTCTGTGATGCTCTGACTGGTTGGTGACATCCCACCACCTCCTGGAGGAATCACGCAGCATATATGTCGCGAGCTTGACCCTCCGCCCTGGAGGCGTCTCCAAGTGCTCGAAAATAGTCTACATCGATCCTAGCCAAGACTCTGCAGCCTGTGGTCCTATATTCCTTGAAAAAGTAGGCAGATGCTGCTGCTGAAAGATACGCGTCAGCTCGGCCATAGATGTGGCAGCTGGCGGTGCTCCCTGAAAGGTCTGCATGAACCACAATAAGCTTTCATGGAACTACGCCTCCACGCCTGTGTCCAGTATAACAGCTGGCACCGCATCTGGCTCTACCGGAGGATCAACTGGTAGCCCATGGCCCACCATCTCCAGAGTATAATCATCGCCGCTCTCTTGGTGAACAACTCGCGGTCGTCTAGGCGGCATGACACTACAATGTCAAAAGCACGCCTCAGATTTCAGATTATTAAGACTGAAACGAAGGAACCACCAATGAAACAAGAGGAAGAAAGCATGAAAAATTGTAAAAACAAGGCTACACGGCGTGTATAATGACTACACATTTGTACTTGACTTCTTTTCCCCTACCCGGGTCCTTCTACACGGCTAAGCCACACAGTTTCCGTTCAACAAAACTACACGGCGTGTATAATATCTATAAAATGTGTACAGTGTTATTTTCCAACTGCCCGTGTCATCTGTGAAACGGCCAACTACTCATCTTTACACCACACGGTGTGTTACACCCGCACACGGCATGTACACCATCCCATTTCCCAGCCACACGGCTAACACCACACGGTCTGTCCTCGGACAAGAATACACGGCGTGTCCCACAGGTACATGGCGTGTCCAGGGAGAGGTGACACCGACCCGTGTTTTTAGCTACACGGCCGACTCCCCAGGTCACACTACACGGCATGTCTATAATTGACACGACGTGATCTGTCAAGGAGTTCACCAACCTGTGTTGTTAGTTACACGGCTGGACTCTGGGTCACACTGCACGGCGTGCACATAATTTACACGGCGTGTTTTTCCCATGCTCTTCCCTACCCCGTGTCGCCGCCCACACGGTTTGTGACACGGGAAGAGACTACACGGCGTGTACTTGGGGTAAACGACGTGTACTCAAAAAGTTCATTTTTATTCCTGAACAGAAGAACACACACGACATGTATAAGGTCCTACACGGCATGTATTCTAGGTTTTCCAGACAGAATGCCTCAGAAACTTCTCTGGAACCCAGAAAATACTGAGAAACGACACCTAAGTGTCAAATTCTGATTCGTGGGGGCCCATACTCCCCACGAATCAATATTTGACATCTTATATGTGTCGTAACCAACAAACATTCAATGATCTACCAAATTCCGGTCAATGGGGGCCCATACTCCCCAAAAACCAAAGTTAGGCGTCCATTCTATAAACAAGCTTAAACAAACACATACCATATCACAAGGCATGTATTTATCAAGCATCTATCACAACGGCATTATTTTCTAGCATAACAACTATCAAAACAACAAGCGAATTTCTAATGCACCTACATGGCATGGAAACTATGCATGACATGTGATATCTAGCATGTGCCTATATGATGCATGAGATGGCATACCCTCATCTCATCGGGTTGCAACTAAATAGAACCCATAGATAAAATATAAACTGCACAATCTCAAAGTGTGTCACCCAATGGTGAAAACATATCAACCGTAAAATTAAAAAATCAAAAGAATGGAAAATATGAGGTAGACTGGCTTTTCCTTGTACACGGGTTAGCTATGCCCGGGCACAACTTATTACCAACTATTGTTCCGTCCTATCCCTGACTACGACTCCAAATAGTATGTCAAAGAAATGAACTCCTCTGATACCACTTTGTAACTTCCCAGACCCGGGTGACAAGTAACAGGTGCCCCGAGCCCGGTTCGCCACGTGACCTCAAGCACATTTCCTCGAACGCCAGAGGCTGCCGACTAGTAGTGAGGGCCCAGGTCTGATAGTTGGGAAACTATGCTATCATTTTTCAAAGTTTAGTGCAGCGGAATACAAAATAAAACATACAACGACAGCAGAAGCAGTAAACATACACAATTGAAATAACTACAACAGTGGATATAAACAATATTATATAAGTGATGATGCTACATGTTTCAAGTTCTAAAAAAACAGCTAGAACATGTTATACATCAATACAGTACAACAAAATACGGAGTACAACAAACAAGAAAAATAGCTGGCAGCGGCATCGCGAGCCCAGGCTCAGTCCCATGCCCTCCTACTCCTCAACAACAGTCAAGTACCTGTATAGGGACTCTTGCCCCTATCTACACCTGTAGTAACGTAATCTGTTTGGGCCGAAAAGCATGACACAAATAGGGTGTGAGAAATATATCTCAGTAGGCACCCACCAAAGGCCCGTGCCCAACTGCGTGTAAGTATGCAACAATAGTGTGCAATAGTAAAATGCAATAAAGTAAGCAGTACTGGAAAGTAACTAACTTAACAATTAAATTTCCATTTTATTATTAATTTAATTCATTATTTACTAGAAATCACCACAGTGCTTTTCTAAACAAGCAGTCCACGTCCTCAGACAAGAAAAACCTTACCCTCGGGTAAGCAGAATCCAACCCGCAGGTATAGCCCTCAGGCATAAGAGAAATTGCCCTCAGGCGTATGATGTGTCGCCCTCAGGCACAGAAGTCAAGCCCTCAGGCACAAAAGGTTTCCCTTAGGCGAAATACGACAGCCCTCAGTCTAAATAGTGCAGTACCCAAAGGCTAATCACAACAACGCCCTCAGGCTAAACAGTTAATCGGGCCATGCCCAACTGGTAAACAAGGAGTAACAATAATTTCCTCTCAAGGAAATTTTAAAATTACTACTTTGAAGGAATACCCTCGGGTATCCTGGCCAAACTGCTAAACAGAGGAACCCACCCCCGGGGTGGTTCTGGATCCAAGAAATGATCCTAACCAACATTCTATTATCACAATTTAATCACCTATGAAATTCTAGGCATTAAATATAGCAACGACCTCAGCCACACGACACCCCAACATGGGTTCGTGGCACAAAAACACAAAAAAATGCATGACAGTTGGAAAATAAACACAAAGCCACCTACCTTATATGTCAACGAGTGTTATATCCGAACACCGACTCTAGAAACGCCCAAGAACGGCGTAGATCTGACGAAGAACAAAACCCATTCAAATGTAAATAACTTACGTTAGGAGAAGAATTGGTAAAAACGGTACCAGGAGAGGAGAGGTCTTACCCGTGTGGTTCCAACAAAATCGTCCAAAGATAAAATGGATTCCAGATGAATGACTGGTGGATCTTCAAAGATCCGACCTCCTCCTTTGACTCCAAAATGGCTCAAATGCCTCCTCTTCCAAATGAGGAAGCTACTGCCTGTTTTAAGCCGAAAAAACAAAGTACACAGCATGTACTTATGAGTACACGGCGTGTACTTCTTTTATTTAACTGTTCATTTGGTGGCACTGCCACACTTTGAATCCATCGACATGAGTACACGACATGTACTCCCAAGTACACGGTGTGTACTGTCGCCCAGCTGGCGGCGACTCCACCACCTTACTATTCAAGCCTGCCGACTAACTACACGGCGTGTAAGGTACCACTACATGGCGTGTAGTCGGTTCCTACACCCCTCGTCGATAACAAGGACACACGCCATGTGTACTCATCCCAACAAGGCCAAAAGTACATGGCTTGTGGACAAATTACACGGCGTGTAGTTTCGAAAATTTAGGATTTTTCCCCATTTTCCATATTTTCTCAAAAACACTTAAGGAAAAGGAAAAGAAGAAGCATGTGCCTCTAAAATAAGAACCGAGTTCTTTCAACATTAACTTCTTCAATCCACTACACTATCTCAAGAAAACATTATTCACCTTTATTATAAGTTAGATGAAAATCCAAGAATTAAATTATCAGTTTCAATGGAATTTACAAAATAGGATCCCCCACATGATATAGAGTCTAGGTAGAGTCATCGGCAAGGGATTCTTCTTTTTGAAAATGTGAAGAACTAACTTGAGGACTAAACCATTTGACCAATAATCTAAAATTCTTGAAAGTAAATTTTGGAGAAATTTATATACATCACAAAACATATGCATATCAACTCAAGCATCAATGAACACTCAAACACAGCACAATTTTTTTAAAATAAATTTAAAATCCACATTAATCAAAAAAATATTTCTGTCATAACACAAAATAATTTAGCAATTATAAAACATTAACCATTATTTTATAAAATAAAATCTTACTATAAATTAGTCGTATTTTAAAAAACCATTTACCGACACATGTAAATTAATCCAAGGATTCCAAATCTTTAATCTTGTTATCAAATTACTAAATAAATTTTCGTTTAAATCCATTACAAAATAAAATTAATTCAAAAATCATTATTTTATTATATCACATTAGATACATTGATAATTAGTTTTTCAAACCTAACATTTCAAAAAACTCACATTTTTGTCATTGAATAAATTTCTAAAATAACATAACAAAACATGGTTTAAGATGCGATTTAGTATTTTAAATGAATTTAAAATTATTAATGAGGTGTCAAAATTGAAACTGCTAAACAAGATCATGTAATAACCCACATTCATAACCCAAAAAACAAACCAAACTGATGTGAAGGTCTTTTTTATTGGCCTAGTAAACCACACAGCAACAACACAACTATTCATGGTTGTATTTCCAAATCATCCACATTGATCCTTCATAGTTGACCAGACTATGAAAACATGTTTCCAATATTGTCATCCATTCATTCTTGTTCAAAAAATCATGACAAACTCCCCAAATAAAATATAGAATCATTGAGAATCTAAATATAATATTTCATCTAAAACCATTTATTAAAAATAAATACTCATGTCCCAAAATCTGTGGTAACTCAATTCTCACCATTAAGGGGTGGTGATCAAGAACCCCCTCATAGTCTACCTCTTGATTCCCAACACATTATTAATCACTTTTATACTATGACTCACCACAAATAACATAATGATTTAAGTATCAATTATTTCCCTATATGTAAATACCCCCGAAATAATTTCTAACAGACCTACCCAGAATTCTATCTAAACTGATATCTATGTCGATTTTCCACTAACCCAAAGAGAATAGCTAGTTTCCACGAGCTAGAGAAAAACACATGGGCATAAAAAAATAACTACTGGTAATTATTTCACCAACCAAATTTTACAATAATAGAGTAAAATATAGATAAATCGTCAGATATATAAATCAATACATACATATTAAAGTACTAAGTGACAATAATAAAACTGAAAATGGAACAAAATAACCAAAACCCACCTCCTTGTGGTCCGAGAAAACCAACCATGTCGGAAGTCACCTGCCCTAGATTACCTAAGAAATCACCCAAAATGAAAGTGATATCATTAACACCTAGTAGAATATCATAAAGGGCTTTAAACACCAAAAAAGGAACAATCTAGTTTTGAGCTAAATAACCTAGTTGAATTCCACGGAAGTTTCTATGTCGTTCCATTATAAGGTAATTCACATATGCTAAAAGAGGAGTATGTATAAAATTATGAGGGAAATTTTCGAAAAATATTTTAAAACATTTTAAAAATAATTTATCAAAATAAACCTATAAATCATAAAATTACAGCATTATAAATCTATAAAATTTCTTAAAAATATATTAAAACTATTTCCCATGATAAAACTATGATAATGAAAGAAAAGATGAGAATAAGAATCATATATTGAAAGATGAACAATAGTAAATACAATAGATCCAAGGTTTATAACAACAGTAAATAAGACGACCAAGGAAACTCTGGTGCCAAATAGTTACAACAAACGTTGTCATGTATCAAGTATAATTTGTATGGATGTCTTGCGGTACAACTTTGGTATGATATTGAGTCCAACCCAGAATAGCTAATAAAATTACAACATGACAAATTACATGTATTTCATATAGTCATACGAGATTAATGAAATGTAGATCCATGCACACCCTCTTTTATGGACACACATCCATAGCTTAAACCTTTAATATTTTTTATAGATTCACTAGATGTGTGTGAGTCTACTAGTGAAGCATATATCATGGTCATACCATCTAACTATCTAGTATCCAATACTAGAATAATGAAGTGGTGAGATAAACATATTATGAGGATCAGATAGGGATCCTTGTCAAAAAATCACACTATCACCCACCAAAATATATCTAAAATAAAATAATCCTCACAACAATGGTTAGTTTAAGAATAAAATAGGTTATAATTAAGGTACTATCACATGGAAGAATTAACAAAAAGATCCAACCAGTATGTCATCATTATTTTCAATTCAAACCCTTTTATACAATTCAATATTCAAATGGGAAATAATATCTTCTTCATTTCACAATTAATCATAAAAATAATAAGCAGGCCCTAAAAAATCATTAATTTCAAAATATCCCTAATTCACTAAAAGGGATTATTACTATTTTAAAATAATTGAATACATTTCAAGAAGTGGGTTCACACTCTCTTTCCATGAAGATAAATCATTTATTTTAAATAACACAATAACACTAATTCTAAAACATTAAAAACTCATTCCAAGGGGGTTCATGGTAATTTAATAAATTCATGAATTTAATTCTCATTAGAAAAATTAAAATAGTTCAATTCATTTATTTCAATTCATGTTATAAAATATTATAAATCAAAATATGGACTTATTCACTCAATTTCTCTTAAATATCCTTTCATGATTCTTTGAAAATAAATCCAAACTAAGATGGAATTTAAAAAATTCATAAAAATATTATATATATCAAGATTATATAAATTTGATTAATTCCATGATCAATTTAAAGAGAAATTTGTAAAATAATATTTTATAAGGAATTAAATGAAAAAATATCATTGAACATGTGTTAGAAATTTGGAAACATGAGTCTATGAATTATAAAGAAATAAATAATCACCAAATGAAGGAAAAAAATTGAATCACCAAATTGGAAATTATGGAATCCTACCATAAATAATTTGATATGTGTCATCTATAATGGTGATCATCAGACCTAAGAATAGAGATAATGATTGGAGAGAAGATGTCTAAGATCTAATATTCCACATAAATCAAACTACATCTGATGAATGATTATTCTATCACATCCTATAGTAATAAATAATCAATATGAGAAAGGAAATCCAATATTTAGAAAAAAAATTACTCCTAAAAAAGAAGATAATTGCTTCGATTGGAACTTCTATAAATAAAGATTTGAGGATTGGGGAACTAAAATGGTTTTGGATGGTCTGAAAAGCCAATGAATTGATTTATGTTTTAGTGGGGGGATTTTAGGGATAATTATGTGGTTTCATGGACATTAATTATTGTTTTTGAAACTTTAATTACGGTTCACATGATTTCCTATGCCAGATCAAATTGTTAATACTAACTATGCGACTTTACCGTGCGATGTTTCACATATAGGATTCACACCTAGATTTACCATAAAAAACCCCATGTGTCTAGGATACACAAACTTTTTATGCATGTGAAAACCTTGTGAAAACAATGGAACCATGTTTCAGTCATTGTTTAACCATGTAAAACCCTTGAAAATGTCCAGAAACCTTAAAATATGGTCCAATAAAATAACAAAAACAACCCTCAAAGCTTTCCGATCATTGGGTACATAAATCCATGGATCAAAACACCTCAAAAATGTTATAGTGTTTTATATAGTTTTTGGTTACCAAGTTTAATAGAACAATTTTGGAGCTTGGTTCTTTCTGCAGTCTTTCAATATATGTTATATTTAGAATCTTTATCTAAGGATTTGTACTTTTATAACATACTGATTCATTGTGGAATTAATATAGATCTTCATTAATTTATCATATTGTATTTTTTTTTGTGTTTTTATTTTTGTATTCATGGTTTATATTGGGGTAGTATCTACCCCCATATGTTTTATACCCTTTGTGTTAGTCTCCAACCAGAGTCCCATTGAAGATGGGCCTCAGGGGTAACTCTCATCTATACCACAATACCTGAGGAAATTTTAGTGTGTATAGGTGGTGATACAGTGGTATCAAAGATTTTAGATGAGAGATAGGGTGGAGATTTAATTTATTTACCAGTGAGGATTTCATGTGTTAGTATGATGATGGTATTAGTTTATTTTAGTGTCTAAAATAGGCCAGAGAGACCGATTAGGACAAATGATTTTAGGGTGCTGATGTTCAAATGTAAGGAGCCGAATTTATAAAATATCCAAGTGAAATTGTGCCTCTTGTAGGGTAGAGAGCTATGATAGGTACAGAAATCATGCTTACTTTACTTGTCCTTGATTTGGGGTGATATTGGGGTAATTAAAATAATCTCAGTAAATGAATTAAAATTTAATTTATTGATGTTAATTTTCTGATACTAGGAATTTTTTTATTCTTTTTTATTTATAAAGATAGTTGCTACCCATTTCCCACACATAGTTTAGTTTGGTGACCCTTAGTATGATCACTTTTGGACTCTATGAGAATTGACACATTTGAGAAGGATAAGTCTTTTAGGAATATCTTATGTGAGTTTTAATTACATTGATTAGAAAAGTGGGATGTGTGGGTTTCTAATTTATAGACAGTGCATTAGTTAAGAGATCTTCATATTACTTTCACCTTGATCCTGATAGATAAACGTGTCACCTTTTTTAGTCTTTTGATGAAGAATAGATTACCGTAATGTGGGTTTCGTTTATCCTGATGGTTTATTTTGTGGGATTCACTCCATGAATAATCATTAACATCAGGTCCCCATTTTCATTCTTAATAGAAACTCCCAATGGGTCCCTCATCCTTAATTGGGTACAAAACTACTTTCCAATGGTAGGTGGTCTCTCGGGCTTACACACCGGATGACACATAGGGACTCTCATTGGTCTATAGTATGGGAGGTTAAACTCATCACACCCTTTGGGGGGGATTGATTCTACTCAAGGATTCTACTATGGATTTAATATATGTTTATGAATATATTCCAAATCACTATATGGAATAGGTTACCATGAAAAATGAATATAGGTTGAGTATATTTTTATAAAAAGGATAGTGATATAATTAGTGAGTCCACTTATATATAAGTATATAAGGTTCTTTATTCATTTCCCAGTGATGGGTAGATTCTTATATGCTGCAGAAATATAACCACGAAGTTTGGATTTTTCATCCATGTAGGTAGGTGATTAATATTTCAAGGTGGGGATTGATCCATTATGAGGCTACATATGTATTATGGTTATTGGAGGAATCAAAACCCATGTTGTTTGATAAAACCATGTAGTTTAACATCATATGTATGTGATGTATATGTGGGTACATGGGCACCGAATATTAAATATTGAGTCTTGGGGAGACATCATATGCAACCTAGTTATGGAAAGAATCAATGACTCCATTGTTCATTTGTTTTCTTAGTTCAATGATGGAAGAGTTTGAATGATCATCCCATGGGAATTATTGGGTCCTAAAAGTAGAAATTAAAGATATATGAAATAAACTAAACTGATGTGGATTGATATTTGAGTTTAGGATCAATCCATATGATGGAGTCCTATATATCTTAGTTATTGCTATAATTATAATTCTCTTAGTTCATTTAATAGGGGATTACATAATGTGATTTCCCATATCTTTGGGGAATACACATAAGGATGAAAATGTTTATAAATTACTATGATGAAAATGTATCCTAGCCTTCTTTTCTACCTAACATGTGTTGATTTTCCACTTGATATACCATGATTGTCTTCTTGACATGTTGGGGGATGTCTTTCAGACATAAATTAAGGAAATTGCATGATCCAACTAACTTTTATAAGGGTTGTCACATATCATTGATGTAATTTCTAAGGGTTATCACAAAATAATGGATGACTTCTCCTATATACATCGGTATACCCGATCAGTTGATCCTAGATGTCATTGCATGATCTCAATTTTCTTGTCTAGAGGGTGTCAAATGATCCATCAGACATTACCTTGTGTCATCTTGAAATCTGGTAGGCATGCTTGGAGGGAATAATGAGAGTCAGTGTAACATGTCTCAGAGGGTGTAACATGTACTAACCAAACTGTCTTAAATACATCATGAGATATGGCTGGTGAGCTAATCGAGCATCACGGGTGTTAGTTGACATGGCTGGGTGATATCGTGAGACTATTCTATCATGAACTGGTGACTTCATATGAGTTATTTGAAACATCTAAAGGGAACATCATGATTTATATGGGGATCCCAAAGGGATTCAAGAGTCTAGGATAGCATGCCCGAGGGGGCGTCATGAGACTTTCTTTGACTAGTCCAGAGGAAATCACATAATCTGAATGGTATACCCAAGGGTGATATTGTGTATATGTTCATTACTTAAGTCTTTCATCATTTAGTGTTTGGTCTATCCCTTTTATTACCAATGCATTTTTTTATTTATTATTCACATTTTTTAAGTCTCATGTGATTGGGAAGATATGTGAGATGTTCTTTTCATGTACTTATAGAATTCATTCGTATGATCTATGAGTTATCACACGAAGTGCATCATGCGTGATTCATGATCACTCTGGTTGTTCCTTGAATCATACTTGATGGGATTCTTTTCTGATAGTGAGATTATCCACTATGAGAATTAATCATTTCTTATTGGGTGTGCCAGTGCAATTGGATATAAATGGAAAACCCCTTATTTATGGTTGTGGTGGTGGATTTATAGGCCTTACAACCACAATTGTTGGACACTTCATGTTGTTATGATCATATAGATCCATGCTATAATTATAGAAGCGCCTCTAAATCATGTGTATTTATGAGGTCCTTCCATGAATCTATCTAGGGGTGTCACATGTCTTTTAGCAACCACAAGACCATCCCTTCATCACCTCATTAATTATATTATTTGAAATTAATGGAATCAAGTTTGTTTATGTAGAAATGCCAAGGTACATTCATATATACTAGGTTTGAAATTTTCAGGTGCCTTCATGAGATTATGATGCCTATTGAAGGACTTTTCATGAACCTAGGAGACTTGTTTGGAAATTTCTATGAGACAATAATGGATTTTCAAGGGTCCATAATGAGATCAGACTCGTTCATCAAGGGGTTTTTTGAGATCATGATGCGGACATACTAGGAGTGTTGCATCATTTTTATGATTGCGAGAGGATCCCACCTCATCCCCTCATTTTTCCATTTTTTTACACTTTTTTGGGATTTCACAGGGTTACATGATTGTTTTCAATGATAGAAACTTTACCTCTTGGTGATTCATCACATGTCCAATATATGATTCTATGAAGATGTGTGATTATTTCCTCAAAATTATACATTTGTTTCATTATAGTGCCAAATGGGGAGAGTGAAGTGCCCTAGTCATAAGGGAGTCCCTTCCCATGATGAGGATGACATGCCATCAGGATTTAGTATGATGTGGTGGACATGTTTTTGGAGACTAGTGGTGTATGGAAGATTTCTAGGGGCACATCGAATGATGTTTAATGACCACAAGAGGCTCCCTCCTCATACACTTTTTTTGTATTATTTATTTTACAAAGGCTTAAGGATCTAGTGAGTTTTCATTAATGTTGTTGACGATAACCATTATCTTAATTGGTGAAATGTTGTGTAAATTTTACTACCATAAGAGTCTCATATACTTTAGATATTTTCCTCTTATTTCCAATGAATTTTTGGAGGGTTCTTCAAGCATCCACTGGGTGACGAGATGCATGACCTGGGGTATAATCTGACTATCACCACATGGACAACAATTGTTTAGGGAATCCAAGAAACAGATTAAGGGATTATTGAACGGAAATATTAGGATCTATCATTGATTTTTTGTTATGTATGATCATTCTCATGTCATTATGATGGTTATGCGATCACATGTTTCATATAGGCTTATATAATCCATGCGCCTTTGGTCCCCTTCTTCTTCTATCCTTTGTGGGGAAATAATTCTCATATTCCAATATTTCTTCCTTTATTATTTTAAATATTCTCCTTTTGTGTCCATTAAAAATCCCCCCCCCCCTCAAGGGTGACATCTACAATTAAAAGGTCTTAGTTCCAAGGAAACTAAATTCCATCTTTATTTATTGGATCTATTATGAATCAGTGTCTTGGATGACTCGTGGTGTATCTGGTGACCTTTGGTTTTTTGGGGAATGTCATATATATAGGGGGGAGAGAAAAATAATAATTAACATGATAGTCATTTCTCCAGATCTCCCATTCCATTCTTCCATCACATAACCATGTCATAATATCATCCTACAAGAACTGATCACAAGACCTCACTAGGAACCTCATTCTTGAGAACTGATCTGGAAGACTTATTTTTACAAGGCTTCTACATGAATCAAGTTATGAACATTACTTCGTTAATTTTCTGAACTTTTTACATGGGATGCATGATTTTTGGGATGGTATGGTGGGGACTGATGGCTTGATCACATGATCCATTGACTATTTTATGGCTTGTATAACCATTTCATGGGCACGTGATCATGGGGCATCATGTGGATATGTATTTGTGTTATTCCCTCTATGTTCATGTGATGAAAAATATCATCAAGTTTCAAGCGATTCATGATATATTTTTGGTGAATTGAAAATACCTTCTAATTCATGTGATGTTCATGATATTGTCGAATCATTAAGTCTTTATTTTCATAAGGACTATATTTTATCTATATGACATATGCCACTCACTTTTGTTTAGATGGATTCTAGTTCTCATCAAATTTTCTCAATAATTGGTATTCAATGAAACATGATTTCTAAAAATCACGATGTTGACCACTAATTCCATGTGAATTATGATAAAGATGATCTGAAATGAATTATCTCATTCAACCCTCAATGTTATCCTATATCACACTAGTTTCTTCTATATAGGTTCAACTTTCATGAATATGTTTTCATTCCTCCTAATTAATTCAATTTATCATTTTTTTGGATTTGAAATTTTCTTGATTTTATATTCATGAAATGTTATAAGGATAGTTGATTGATCATCGTTCAATATCAAAGGCTATATTATTTATTGGAAAAATCTCCCATAGCCCCATATGGCTATCATTTTTCTCATGAACTTACTTCTTGGAGTTTTTAGAGTGTAGTCTTACTTTTTATAAATAACCTAGGTGGTGGATGGATCTCAAAATGGGATCTCCTTCATAGTGGTAATTCCTATGATAAATGGACATGGCCTTTCTAGGTCAACAAAAGTAATATAGATTTTATTGACCAGTTATACAGGGTCCATCATTATAAGGATGTGTGGATTTCCTAGTTTATTATCAATTTCCAGCCAGATATTCTTTGAGAACTAATCATCTACTAGTTCCTTGTAACAAACACATTCCATTTTCTCCATGGAAAATTGGGCACTAGCCAATAGCACATCTACCAACTGGGTGGGGTCCCCACTCCCATGGTGATTTATGATGAGCTTCTCCTAGACATAGATGTATGGGATAATCCCTTGTAGACTATTGTACTGGTTAAGAACATCATAAACATGTAAATAATAAGTTGAGGATGGAGTTGACAATTCACTCTCTTATATCCTTAAATGACATAATTAATATTTTTCTTTTCCTTGGTAGGTTTAGGTCATCTATTGTACACCACCATCAATGCCTTTCCAATAGGTTTGTGACAGTGTCAGATTGTATTCAAGCATTTTTTAATAGGGGGATCATACGTCGTGGGAATATCGAGTGAACACTGATTTCTCTTTGAGACGTAGGTTGGCTGGATTTATGGCCATTTTCATTAATGGATGGATTTTCCCAACTGGGGATGCACATTCAGTAATTTGTGTCATCATGATAGTGATGGTAGTGAAGCTAGAGAAAGGAAGGTGCCTTAATCTAGCAATGAAAACCCTTTCACACATTTACTAACTTTTGGTCCACATTCAACAAGGTAGAATGTTCTACATGATTATTTGTCCTTTCCTATTTTTTATTGGATGGATTTGGGAGAATTTCTTTTTTTATGAATATTTTAAGTCCACAAGGATCCCCAATGACCTATTTCATCCCCAATTGATGAATATATCTGGGGTGGAAGATATGTACCAAATCTATGTCTATCTAAGAGATGTGCCAAGTCAATATAATTTCTTTTATTTCATCCCTTATCAATCACCAAGTAGGTCAATAATTGAAATTGTAAGCATCTCTCGTGATGAAAGTTCATATATGATCTCTCTTCGGGACTGAATTCCAACAACTAGGGTGGACTAGCTGACTATATGTGAGCTACATATACCTTATTAGTTTGATCGTTAGTTTGGATGCACCCATAGGGTTTCCAATATTACTTTGGCATGAGTATGAGGAAAGAGACACCCTTAGATCTTCCACAAATTATGGATGATGATGGTGCAGGAAGATATTTATGCTAATATAATTATTTTTCCCGGTCACACTCCCTCCTTTCTTACCCAAGATTATGCCCATGCATGTATAGCAGCCTATCCAGAGAGTGTGTAATGATGACCTATCTATTTTGTGGACATTTTGATCTCCTAAAAAACCCCTTTATCTATCACAATGATGGAGTTAATAATGTCTTTGGGATAGACATCAAGGAATCACCTTTATCCAAGCGATGACCATCCTGATAGTAGGATTGTATCTATGGAGTAAATAAGCCATCATATACCTAAAATGGGTAATTCCTCTATTGAGAGGAGGGCATATATGTCCCCTATTCTTTTTCCATTAAAGATCAGCTGTATATTTACCCTTTTGGTGCACCCAATATATCATTTATAAAAATTCAGACACTACATTGTCTGATTTGGTAGCAGATACATTACTTGATTATAGAGACTCCCTTGGAAACACTTCATGACCAAGGGAACCACATTAATCAGTTGATTAATTAATTAGGGGTATATGGTTTTGATCACCTTTCACTGTACGATATCATGATGTAAATTTTCCAAACTCAGTGAGATTTTCCACCAATGATATGGAATTTCATGATTTTAGAGACAAGGAACCCCTTACTGAGCATATAAATGAGGTATCTAAGGCATTAGATCATGATATCTAGTTCATATCTACACTATGAGCTCAGATGGATTCAGGGACACTAAAAATATGAATATGTGAGGATATAATAGATCACCTGAGGTTTGACCTTTCTAAATCATCATCCTCATTGGAAACTTCTTGAGAGAGATTTAAGGATCTTACTACTCTAGTCGAGACACTTTGTCCTGAGGCCGAAGCCATATAGGCGGGGTGAGAAACACTTCAGCATTCAATTGACTATTATTTCTAGACTCTTACTGACCTATCTATCTCATCAAACCAAATATTATTGTAGTCAGATTGTAGATATGTACCTAGTATTTTATGAGATTCTTGTAGAGACACTAAAACATGGAGATTCCCCCCTTTTATGCTATTAGTGAGTAGATCTACTGAAAATTACTTGTTGTTGTCCATTTTTTCATTCATGGTGTGGATGATTCATCACTAAGATGATATTTTGTGAATCACCAATGAAACCCAGCCTTTTCATAACAACATGTAAACTCAAATGTTTGGATTTGAATTTTTATATCATAATAGATTATTTTTAAAAATTACCCATGAATTCCCACTAGCACCAGATTCATTATTGATATATCTTCCCTAGATATCTTCATATTACCTTATTTAAATAAGGATAAAGAGGCATAATATAATTACTAAATGGAGAGTTCACTTTCCTTTTATAAAGTTGGTAATCTCGTGTAGAGAAGAATATTTTTTCTCAAGTCTAAAAGGTGGACATTGCAAACTGGTCCATTCTTATAGACTAAATAGATGATGTTCTATAGTTTAAGGTATTTTTTCTGGGGCCTTCTATTAAAATATGTTTTTCTATTTTAGCTCATACCTTATATTATTATAGTTTTGGGTCCTTTATATTGAACCTTATATTTTGGTATTTTAGGGTCTTTTAACTCAGACCTTCTATCTCTATAGTTTAGGGACTTTTATCTTGGATTATCTATTTCAATAGTTTAGGGTCTTTTTTCTCATACCTTTGATTTTTTTATTAGGATATTATATCTCAGACTTCTATTCCTATATTTTAGGGTCTTTTATCTTGGACCATACAATGCTATGAATTTTAATGTCTTAATTATATGACATGAAAGAAGATCATGTGATATGGTGAACAAATTTCATGAATGACTCAAAACATTATAAGATTTTTGGTTAATACATGGTGTTGTTGTTGATCATTAGGATTAGAGATTCTTTCATGCTAGGAGTAGAAGTCTTCGGTTGGTAGGCCAAATCCTTTATGCATCAAAAACATTTTCAAACAGTGGATTCTCCGCTCTTTCTAAGGGTCATGGAATATTTCTGGAGGCACTAATGAATGAGGGTGAAATATTAGGCATTCTTAGAACGCTATGATAGTAAGAATGTGTACGATGTTAATCATAACCCAAATGTTTGAGTATGTAAATATGAGGAGGTAATGACATTTCAAGGATGACCTGTAACACCTAGATGTGAAAATATCGATCGTGGTATTTCCAAGGATAACGTAGATTGAGGATCCTTACTTTCAAGGTGGAGATTATTTTAGTTAGTATTTCAAGGTGCTTATGTCTTAGTATAATGATCAAGAAAATATTTTCTCCACTCCTTTTCATGGGAAATGAAATGTTTTTAAGGAATAAAACATCATGATGATGAGGCTAGGTATGGAAAGAATGATATCCCGGAAGGGTTCCGGCATCGTAGGTCATTTCTTCTATTCATTGTGAAGCTTAGACCCAATGCCTTATGGTATAAAATTAATAGGTGTGACCCATCAAAGTATTGGAAATGGAGTTTCACATTTTGGCCTTGATAAAGAGTACAAACATGGTGACATAGAGATATGTATACTAAATACACTGATATAATTATGTATAGCTATTGTAAATCATGGTCTAAATTTCTTTGGTTATGATAATGATATAGGAAAGTCATACTATGAATGAACCAAAACTCATTGAGGTGATGGGAAACGACCCAATGATTTCAAAGATCACAACGATATGAAAACATATTTGCAATGTGTAGGATTTGGTTGATGACCATAAGTAGATATTCAGGATCCATAGGCATACATTAATAGTTCAAAAAAAGGTCCCTTGAAGCTGTGTAATATTTCCAAAGGTCATGGAAGGTTTCTTTCATCTGATGCACTCAAATAATGAAGTTAGATTTGTGGAAAGTGTAACATTTAAGAAGGGTTCAAGAACACTATATTTTGATTCACCCCCTTGAGAACATAATCACCTATTGAGGGGTGTGAAAAAAATTTCACTCTATCTTTTCCATAAACCAGGGGGTTCAACGAGCATATCATGCAATTTAGTAGGGCTTAAAAGTAGGTCGTATGATCGTTAGGAATAATTAATTTTTTTCCATTAATTTTTCCTACATAATTGATATGAATATTTTAGTGAGGGAATATCTAAATTTTTTCATACATACCATTATGAGTTTTTGAATTTACATGCTTTGGTTTTCATTCATTGGTAGTTCTACTTATTTTGATTTGGACTATTATAGTCTAGATTTAAAGGACATACATATTTTAACAAAGTGGAGGTGGTTTAAGTAGAAGATACACAGGGATCTAATACAGAGGAAGACATACAAGATCCAAATTAGGATATGAAGAACCCAAATTGTTTAAAGTGATATTTGTGTTTAAATTTTTTGTAATAGACTTGGTTGATTATAATCAAGTTTTATAGTGTTTGAAGAATTGAGGTTCTTCCATCTGATGTTTTTTCATCTCATTATTATTATTAATTAATCATGAATTTGAAATGTTTATTTGATTTGAAGAAGTTTCTTGAGTTAAATCAAGAAAAAATATAATTATTATAGATATGATTTTACATTCATTAAAACCTATGTTATTGGTAATTTGAGTTTAGCACATTGTTTACAAAATATTATGTAGCCATAAAAAAATGTTTTATTTTTCATGAGGAATATTTGAGGTTTGTGTTTGGTTTTATAATGGTCTGAATTGTGGAGGATTTTGAGTTGGATATTTGTTGATAAATTTGGTGAAAATTTATAAAGATGTTACTTATAAAAATTAGCCACAATGAATAAAAATATTGGGAGAAATGGATAATTATGCCGAGGCTTAGATTGAAAGCATATCAGCAAGCATGAGGCCATAGATGAGTTTGTACTTGGGTGTTCCTACATGAGGTAGCGCAAGTGTGGTGGGGCACTACTGTTTGGGGATGAACTATGGTATAAGATCACCCAGCAATGGTGGTGCCACGAGGAATTGGGGAGCATGATTGGTAACCAATTATGAGATGTCAACTTCGCAACTTGTAATATAATGGAGAGCCCGGAATCCAGAAGTTTCGAAGTGGGAATAAAATGAATAATCCATAATAATCTAATAGAGGGATAAAATTATCAAAGCCAACTTTTTATCTTACTTATCTTACAATCATGAGGTTGTTTCATCATTCCCCTGGGTTGTTCATTCCCTTGCCACATCATCATCTTCAGTATGTCTCATGCTTGAGCTTCAATTCATTGGATCTCTAGGGCATTTTCGATCTATGTTTGATCCAAACCATCCCTTCATTGTTTTGATGTTCACAAAAATATGAGGATGATTGATATGTGATGAAACATTGTATTCATAATTAATCATATTTCAAATCATTGATATACAATATGATGAGAATAATAAAATATTCAGAGATAATGAACTATTGAGAAGAATATAGTTCTTTCAAATGAGTCTAGAATTTTCTCAAAGATTTTGAGTCTATCTTTGCTGCCTACAAATACTGAGGACATCATTTGTTTATTTTTGACGAGTTTGAGATGAATTTACTTTTGAAGAAGTTGTGTGACTATTAATCTCTTTGGTTCACAAAACAGGTGTTCGTCACTCACTCAGTTTTTGTAAAGTAGATGATACTTCTTCATGTACTTGACTTGTGAATATCACACTTGAGGTTCTTCATAAAGATCAAAGTCTTGCTAATCTTTTGAGATCTCTTTTTTCTTATGATTACTCAATATAATTCATTATGTTTTTTAGGACCTTAAAATCATTTGAAATGGCTAATGTGTATCAAAAAGAGTAGTAAAATAGATATCTCGGGCTTTGTGAAATTGTTTTTACTTTGAATATATGATTGTGTGATGATCATCATGAATTTGTTAAATATGTGTGTGTGATTATTTATATGATATAGACAGTTATTTTCCTGATTTACAGACACACAATTTAAATACAAGAGCTATTTGGCGATTTATAGTATGAAGTGTGGAAAAGGATTGCACATATGAACCTTTATGTATGAAGGTGTAGCTCTTCAAATGCATAAAAAATCACAATGCATTTGAATATGTGTGTATAAGAGGCATTGTGTTTATTTAATATGCGACGAAAGTATATTGTAGAGAGTGAGTGTTTTCATTAAATGTGCATATGATGTTGTGAATGTGTAGATTGTGTACATGCATGATAAAATAGTGAAGAGGAGTTATTGAAGATAATGAGCACCTTATGTATTGTCTGTAGTATAACGGTGTGAATTCATTCAGTTGTGTCTGTACACTATTAAAAGTTTTGACTATGTTAATATTCATGAAGGAAAATTGAAGAGGAAATATGTGATATACATTCATTAAGGAAATGTAGTGAGAAAATATGTTGTGAATTTATACATATAAAATAATGATTTCAAAAAATGAGAAGGCAATGTAGTATTATAAATAAATTAATGATGTTTGAAGAAGTGAACATGAAGTATATGTTTCATAAATAGTGTGCAGTGTCTAGATACTAATGTTGGGATAGTTTTACAATCAGTGTTTCAGAACATTTCTATATCTGATTAATTAGTGTTATGTGAGGTCGGGTGATCAGAAGAAGAAGGAATAGATTGAGAAGTCTTGAATTGACACAAATGAACATTTACATGTGATTGGTTTTAAATTGGGAAAGGCTGACAGTTTATCAGAATATTATACTTTGTGGAATCGTAAAGAACAGGTCCATCGCATCAATGCCTCACAAAATAGTGGTAGTTGAATACATGTTCACAAGAGGTATTCACTAATGGACTGGCATGATTCTAGTATAAATATCACGATATTTTCATGAGATAAATCAACTGGAGGGAGTCAGTATAAAGAACACTATTTGGATGCCAGTCTAAAGATCCATTCCGGAGAAATTCCATGGTAATCAGTTGTGATCAGACATTACATGAGTTTTTATTTCAAACATTTCAGGAGATTGTCTGCATTTTTAATCAATTTAATTATTACGAGTAGAAATTATGCGCTTAAAATTATCCAGAATATGGCAAGGATGTTTTCACCCATATCAGGTATTAACCATATAAAAAATACTATATTCAAAGCATCATATACTTTCTATCTTGCATGTGGTATATATGTGTTTATCAAGAGAGAAGATCCATTCACTACATAAACGGTAGTACATTAAGTTAAATTATTATTAAGATAAAATAAAATAAATATCAGTAAAATTAATGTATATTGATTAACCTCCCCCCCTATCAGTGTACCTACATGATTCACTAAACACTTCAATTGGAATTGGATCACATGTGACACTTATGATTGGATCCATTTTATTTTCCTAATTGTTTGTATCAGACTAATATAATGTTCAGATTTGATTTTGAAAAATTAAATAGATTAATTATGTGTAATGTTCAGTTCTAGTCTATATCATTGTCAAAAAAATGGTTCTTTCATAAATGATATTGAATATATAGTTGAAAGTTGCGAGGAAACTGGGAAATAATGTGAAGAAGAAAGTGGGTTTATCAAAATCTGATTACTGTCAGTGAGGTAGTTTATTAGCAGTATCTATTAAATAATTTGATAAAGTTCATTTTGATGAGTATGGTTCATGTGGTGATAAAGAAGAATTTATCTAATTAGTCTATGACTTTTATTCAGAAATAAATAATTATCTAAATAATGATCCTACTGAAGTTGTCACTAACATGTGTTCTTTTATCAAGGGACTTATGATGAAAATTAACATATTTAAAAGGATGCCAAGGATATTGAGAAATCTTTAGAAAATAAGTTTCAAGGATGTTAATGTTCTTAAAAAATTATTGATGCCAAATAAGAAGGTATATCACATTGCAATGAACATTTCTCCTATTTTTAAAAAGAATGTAATGAAATGTCCACGAGAAGGTAGTTACTGAGAGGGTCCTTAAAGAGATGATTCATACACTTGAAGAATCACATAAATCAACCATGAATATTTAGGGTTCTATGTTGGAAAAAATTTAAAAGGGTGAGACATCCATCCATGATGAAAAACGAAAAAAAATAATGGCAATATTTCATTGCAATTTTTGTCATACTTTTATAGAAGATAAATTACTATGGATTGTTTGTGATAAGGATGTGACTGAGAATATTTTATAAAAACTGATCCATGAATTGGATAAACTATAAAAAAACATGTTTGAATGTTAAATAATCCCAACATGAGGGTAAGAAAAAGCCTATTTAGGATCGGAATAATTGTATTTTGTATGTAATTCATATATATGATGATCATGTTTAGAAAATGAAGAGTCAATGTGATGAGAAATTGAGAGACGATGAAGATGAGAAAATTTTCTTCAACATGAAGTGTCATGAATTTGATGTATAATTGAAAAATATGAATGAAACACATTTAATGACATCCCATAAAAATGTGAAGATATGATGAAATCACGTGAAAATCAAAAGAATTCTCTAAATTTGAAATATCTTGAGTTTGAAGTCTTGTTTAGAAATCTTAAGAATATTCCAACGGAATAATCAGAAAATGTGGTTATTAGAAATGCGGCTGAGATTGATTCTAAAAATAGTCTTACTTATAACAAGACTCATTTAAGTGGGAAGAAGAGCATGATATTATCTAAAGATAAATCTGATAAAATCTCATCAAATAATGTATCCCTTAATCCATAAGATTCAGTTTATACTAATATTATTTCATTTTCCAGTATATGTTTTAAAAAGAATAATGGAAAAATATGGGTGAAGAGGACTGGTGCTAAATGCATCATATCATCAAATATGGATATGAAAAATAATGTGAATTAATGTTCCCCACAAAATTATCATATAAATAATCAGATTATTAAAAAGGATTTTTTTTCAAAACTATCGATGTTGTAACATAGAAGAAGAAACCAAAATTTGTTGGCTAATGATGGTGTTGTTTGAACTTTGGGAATCAGGTTATTGACTTTTTGAAAAAAAAATCTATTCATGATAGTTGTTGGACATCATTAAGGGAGTTCATATATGATGTGAAGATAAATCCTCCATAACCGAAACATAATTAATAGTTCATGACAAATCTATAAATCAATGATAGTTTTGAGTGTTTTGAAGACTTCTATTATTTTAGAAAGAAATGTGGTCATAGTTATGATATGTCCTAGTATGTTCCAAATTTGTACATTTCATATATTGATATGAAGGCATGACCACAAGAAATGTAGGTGAAAAGAAAAAAAGAATAAAAATCAACATTGGGAAGTATGTTGGAGAAAAAAGTTAATAAAATTGTGAAGCCAGCTTCCCCAAAGAAGAATGATGATATTAATGCTTCAACAATGTAAATGTTTTTCTACTATAGAAGAAAATGTCATATTATGTACCATTTGAAATAGGGAAAAAAGTGAATTCCAGTGGAAGCAAGATGAATCAAAAAAATAACTTAATCCCAAATGCAATGAAATGGTTGATCTGTTACATGACGATCAATATGAAAATTTTTAATTTCAAGAGAGGATGTTTAAGAAGGATAACCCAATCATTGTTTTATATTTTTGTAGAATGTTTTAATGTATATGAATATTGTGGATAAATGTATGACTTGGTTTCCTTAACAAAAAGAACTAGTGAAAAATAAGGCAGAATCACCAGAGGATTGTTATGTTAAAAATGCTACAGTGAAAAAGGAATATACGAACAAGATGCAGTTTGAGTATATACCTAAAAAGTGGTTTATAATATGGAATGAGTAGAAGGAATTGGCTAGAATGTTATAATAGGAATAGCAGAATGAAATTTCACTACATGTTAATATGAATAAGCTTATTACATCTACGAGGAAGGATGAAGACATAAAAAAGTCTATGATGACATTAAATGAAATAAACTAGAAAGATAAAGAAAGATCAAGAATCATGATATTTTTTCAATCTTTTGAATAAAGTAAATGAGACTTTCTGTTGAGGGATAAATCACTTCCATGTTTCTCTATCTATAAAATCATTGAAGAACCACCTTATTTCCATATATATTTTCATTTTGTTTCTTTTATATAGGGAATTTATGGTGATTCATATATTTTGGGGAAGACCTAAGATATGAGAACTATGAATGTATTATATAGTATTCTGGAGTCTAGTCATCATTAAGTTCATTATTAAAAATTTAGATAAAATTATTCTTGAAGATAATTCTTTTAGAAATTGAATCATGATAAAGAAAATAAATGACGTTATAACACCACAGTATCTCATAGTATGTTATTTCTTCAATGTAATTCAATAACCTGTGTTACACGCAACACCGGGTTCATATGCACCATGTCATACCAAACTAGTTGTTCAAAAGAGGTTATGAATAGAATTAACTGAATTTTTGTTTATATATATTCCATATAATTTTTACATCAATATTATGTGTTTTTAGACATAATATAAGAACAAATTCATTTTTTTCAGATAAAGGAATTTTTTTTTCTGAAAATGAAATTTTACCGCTTATTAATGGTGATCAATTTTTAAATACAATATTTTACAATTTTATATATTAAATTTTACAAAATTAACTTCTTCATTATAAATGGGACATAAAAATTTAGTTTCAATAAATTTTTGGTATTTTTCTGATAACTTTCATTTTTGAGTGAATTGTGAAAAATTGTAAATTTCAATTGAAAACATCTTTTTTAATCAAAATAATATATAGTGTCTAATTATACATTTGAATTTTTTGGAAGTATAATTACCTTATATTTTTATAATTTAATACAATTTTGGTCATTATAATTAACTTCACATTTAAATTTGACCTAAACACATGTCAATCTTTTTATAGTTTTTTCTTTTTTAAAAATCCGCTTTTTGGTTTGGACAATGGGAATTAATTTCAAATTAATAAATATAACATATATTTTTTGAATTTTTTAAAATAGTATTAATTTTTTAATTCATAATATCAAAATTAACTTAGGGTACATTATTGGAATATTTCTGAAAACATTCATTTTTTGTCGAATAGTGAAAAAACTACATTTTTATTTAAAACCGAATTTTTATTTAAATAATAATTTATTTTATTTAAATTTATTTTAAGTAATTATACATATATAATACATATATATGTTCAATTTAATTCTTTGAACTCATTTTATAATAAAAGTAGATGTATAATTGTTTATTGAACTTTTTACCGTCTTTTACAACCTTCTATGAGCATTTGTGAATTTGCATAAAACATAATTTTACCACTTCTGTGAGTTGAATTATAATACTCCAAGAGATATGGTTTATATTATTAATTAAAATTTTTTTCAATAAGATTAGAATAATTTCTGGTGAATAGTAACAGTTGACTTTTTTCCGTAGTTAAAAGTAAATATGGTAATTAAGGGTAAAAATGATATCATATTTACACTAACACATGTCCTAATTCTATTGGATAAGTATAATTATACCCAAAATAACCTTAAGAATATGATATGATCCTTTTTGGTCCACTTTTATTAGATTAGGACATTTATTATTATTATATTTACAGAAGTGTTAAAAGAGTTAAATTAAAATTTTAATAACTAAACCATTTTTAATATAGGGTTACACACTATATAAATTATACTATAAATATTCAATAGGAAGATAAAAATATTTTCTACATAATGGTATTATATTTATAATTTTTAGACATTAAATTATTTAAATTATTTCTGACACAATGATGATGCAGTAATAACCTTATTACTGAAATATCAAAATAATTGATATAATAAATATCCAAATAAATATTAATTGAGACATATGATGAATTCCCCTAATTTTATAGGTTAATATGAGCTGTTTTGTTTGTTAAATAAATTTTATTATATGTGGTAATGTTTTTATGGCTTTCAAAAAATTCAAATACTAATTAGGGTCAAAATTGACATAATTGAGTTTTTAAAACAATTACTATATTATTAATTGATAAAATATTCCTAAAAATATGTGGATCGAAAAAAGGACTTAGATAAGGTTGTATATATTAATAATTAACCACTTTGGGTTCCCTTGTCTTAATATAGTATATTTATTAACCATATAATATAAATATTCAAAGTGACATGCTAAATGTCAAACTAATTAACTAAGAGTTAAATATAAATGATAAGGTTACTATAGTGACCTAAACCTATCTAAAACCAATTTTATGAGCGTTTTTTGACCCATACCCACCTTATATTCGAAATAAATCATTTTGGTGCCGTTAGAAACTGAAAATTATTTTATTGTAAAATAATATTTCAAGCATTTCCTAATGTGACCCTCACCTCTCTTATAAAAGAAAATTTCCCCTTCTCTTAATTTCACACGTCCAAAACCTTTTAGATCAGAAACAACCTTCCCAAATATCCTCCCAAATTCCCTCAAATCAACCTAGAGTCCTTAATTTGATCATAAATCCAACATACGGAGCCCTTTTGTTCAACTCAAAAGGAAACACCCCACGAATAGGTAATAATTTGTCCATCCTCTATCAAATTCATATCGTCTTCCAATTCCACATTCTTTGTTGTTTCCATACCAAAATAATTACTCAATTACCTTATACATATTATTATGTTACTGTACATATGGTGCAACCACATTCATTATTCAATATATCTTATAAATGTCAAAGTCACCCTACATGCATACGTACGGCTTACTGTCTCCACGTCGAGGTGTAGTTTGTTATTCAAACACATCATTATTTGGATGGATATAATAAAGAGTATAACTGATTTAAATAATAAATATATCATTTTAATGATTATGTATATATGATATAACATTCAATATATATGATTTCATCATCAATATAATGATATTTCCCCTCGTGCATATGTACGGATTACATTTTCAACGACGTGATGAGATTCATTCCCATGTTCACCAATCAACGATGATTATAAAAATATATATTATTAATAAGAATGTAATATATGACATAATAATTTGACTATATATATATATATTAATCTATTTAATTACATATATCTTATTCGCTTACTTCCATTCAATAATATATGAAAACAGAAACAACGTTTATGCATACATACGGCTTACTGTCTCTATAAAGGGTGACTTCCATTTCATTGATCGATCTATTATAAATATTTATATTCAGAAAATATATGATATATAAGTCAAGGTTTATATTTTTGAATTATTTAAAGCATTATCTAACTGATACGATCAAGAATATCAAGTTAAAACACGTACGACAATGAATGAGATTATTACCCAAAATGTTAATTTAACATGGAAATCATTATTAAATGTGTAGTATAATGTCATAAACGAATCATGTATTATATAATAAATATGAATATGGTTCTGTAATAATTTAATAACATATTATCATCATTATACAGGAGGTTAAACATACCCTCGACAAAATGAAAGTCCAAGGTAAGGGTTAACTCTTCAATCTCATTATTATTCGAGATTATTTGTGGGTATGTTTTTACTGGGACATATTTAGTATCCATGTCCATGTTTCAAAAAAGAGTTTTCAAAGAGATTATTTTTAAGGGACTCTTTTATTAAAACATCATTTTAAATGTTTTAAATAATAATTATTCTAAATCATTCTAATTAATGTCTATGTTTTCAAAATGATTGATTAAAGATTTATTTATAAGGACGTGAATGTTTTTTATATGTTAATTAAATTAAAAAATTTAGAGTTGTATGGGACACTTTGATTCAAAATTTTATTTAAACATCTTCTTTTCTAAATTGTATGACGTTTAATTTTTTTCTTGAAAAAAGGATATTTCTCTCATTGATTTATAAAAATCATTTTCAACTATGTCTACAACCTTTGATGGATCTTAAACATGTTTGAAGTTGATTTATTAGGATGAATATCATCCATATTATACTGAATGATTTGTGATATGTTTTATTATTGGTGTGTTTTTTATACCATTAATGGTTTATGGATAATCTATTGACATTTCGTATGCTAGTTCTAATAAGACTGTTTATGTTATGTTTTAACCATTTCATATGAGGAATGTATTGGACATTGTATGTGGCTGGTGGATCCAACTATAGCTCCTCGATGAATCGGTATGTCTCATAAGACAATTAGACATGGAATTGGCCTAGGCCTTTCACAATTTGATATATGGTTTTGGCTAGGGCCTTAATCATTTTTAGACGTCTTGGCCGAGGCCTTGAAAAAATGTTTCAAAATGTCTGGCATTATACATTCCAATATTATGAAAATAATAATGATGGTTCATGTGGATATTCAACTAGTAGAATACCCATGACTATGTTTTATTATGGCTTTATTTACTCAGCTCATATTCCTGCCATAATGCATTCTGGTTTATTATTTGTTAAGGCATGTGTTTTTAATTATTCACCATGCCTAATGTTTACGTTATCTTTCGTTGTATTACTTACCCTTATTGAGCGTTTGAGATCACCCCTTTCTTAGGTTTTATTTTCCTAGGATTCCCAAAAGTATATTATGATTGATAAGTAGGGTTAAGTTAGGGGATTAATGGAATTATAAAAGAACTATCTATGTAGTATTTTATGATATAAATTGTTATGTAAAGTTAATTATGTAACATATTTTGCAAGACTGCTAAACCGATATTTCTTTCAGGACATGATTCCTTGTAATTGTTCCAATGTATTAAATTAATGCACCTGCACGGGGTAACTGGGGTCAGTGCGTTATAGTTGGTATCAGAGAATGTGTAGTACAATACTTGGAAACTAGATTTAGAAAAACTCTGATTAGAGAACATTACCCTAAGATAGTCTTTCAGGATTAGTATAGAATAACATACTCAAATTATGGTACTATAGAAATTTTTTGAGTTCTCTAAGAAAAATGTATCGTCCCGGATCCAGAAGCCACTCAACGGGTGCCTTAAACCTGGTTGGTCACAAGAACTCAAGCGCTTTTCCCCAAATGCTAGAGGTTGCCGACTAGCAGTGAGGGCCTAGGTCTGATATTGGGGAAACTATACCATCATTTGTCAAAGTGTAGCACAGCGGAAAAGATAAATAACATACAACAGTAGAAGTAGTAAAAAATATACAACTGAAATGAAAAAAAAGTAAAAGTGAACCAGCATTCATATTTATAAAGATGCAGCATGTCACATATTCTATTAAACCATCCAGAATAGGATACACTGCAATACCATACAATACAACTCAAAGTACAAGGTACAAGCCAAAAAAAACTAAACTGAGAAAATTGAACGCAGCAGCATCTCAAGCCTAAGCTTAGTCCCATGCTCTCATACTCCTCCTCTACAATCATGTACCTGTAATGGGACCCTTCCCCATATCGACACCTACAACAATATAGTCTATTTGGGCTGAAGGCATGATCCAAATAGGGTGTGAGAAATAAATCCCAGTAGGCACCCACGAAGGCACGTGCCCAACTGTCAGTGAAAATATGCAACACCAGTGTGAAAAATAAATGAAGTAAAATAGTAAGTACTTGAAAGTAACTATCACTACTAATTTCATTGCCATTTTAATTATTACTTATCACCTCCAAGCTTGTTCTTAGTCTTGGCAGGTACAACATCAAAAATCACCATAGTGAATATTATAAATATTCTTTTCCTCAGACATACTATACTTACCCTCAGGTAATAGAATCAAATACCCACAGGTGATTACCCTCAGGCATAATGAACATTGACCTCTGGCATACAAGATATGACCCTCAGGAACAAGAACCACTGCCCAAAGGCATAAACAAAGGTTACCCTCAGGCTAACAAAACACTACCCATTGGCTAATAGAACACTACGCTCAGGCTAATAGAGCATTGCACTCAGGCTTATAGAACACTACACTCGGGATAATAGAACACTACCCTCAGACACAAGGAATCGGGCAGAGCCCAAATCAAAAACAACAATTTATATAAAATTTCTCTCAAGAAAATTCAATGCACAATACAATCACGGCATACCCTCAGGTATCTTGGCCAAACAGCTAAATAGAGAAACGCACCCCTGGGGTGCTCCTGGATCCAAGAAGTGCTCTCAAACACTACTTTAAACTTATCATTAAATTATCTATGAAATTATAGATATATTTTCAGTAAAGGACTCAACTATATGACACCCCAACCATGGGCGCGTAGCACAATGATACACAAATTCAACTCAACAGTTGGAAATAAAAACCAGACCACCTACCTCGATCGTCTCTGAACAGTATACGTGAACAAAGCCTCCAAAAATCGTCCACGAACAAAGTAGATCTGGGATAAAACAATTCCTATCAAATGTAAATAATTTTCCTTAGAGGAATAATTGGTAAGGACAGTTAAAGGAGAGTGGAGGGCTTACCTGTACGGTCCCAATGTGATTGAAGTAAGCAGAATTGGGTTCCCGGTGTGCGGTCGGGAGATCTTCCAAGCTTCGGCCTCCTCTCCCGAGCTCCTCTGGCGTTCTAAGCTACATATGTCAATATAGGATGATATTTCCCATTTTAAGAGAGCAAAAAACTACACGGTGTGTAATTTCAAGTAAACGGTGTGTACTTTACATTTTTTAATTGTTCCTCTGGTAGCTCATTTCCACCGCAGTACTATTCATCTGTCGACATGAGTATACGGCGTGTCTTCCTGATTACACGACAGGTATTGTTGCTCCGCTGGCGGCTACTTCCACTGCCTTATTTTTCACCTGTCGAGTGTTTACACAACTTTTAAATACTTTTCACATAGCATGTAGTCAGTTTTTACAGTCCTCAACGATGATAGGCCTACACGCCTTGTGTACTCATCCCACACGGCCAAAGTAAACAGCATGTGGAAAAGTACACGGCATGTACCCATAAAATTTGGAATATTTCCCCATTTTCCTTATTTTATCAAAAACTCTTAAGGAAAAAGGAAAAGAAAAAAAATTTACCTCAAAAATAATAACTGGGTTCTTACAAACTTCCCCCCTTAAATAAATTCATCCCTGAATTGGCCTTCCAAGGGTGGTGAAGATAAAGTTGTGAACAACATCGGCCACTGAGCATGTACGTCGATCTCCTGCTCCCAGGTTTCGGCCTACACATGGTCGTACTTCCATAGCACCCGAAAGAGATGAACTGACTGACCTCGGAGAATCTTCATGATCCTATCAACAATACAAATCAGATTCTCCTTAATGGATGCATTGACCTGAGGCTCAACCTCCTCGGGATGAAAAACATGAGACGGGTCTGAATGATAGCAGCGCAGTTGAGAGACATGGAAGACGTCATGCATGGCCTGGTACTGCGGTTGTAACTGCAACCGGTAGGCAACTAAATCGACTCTATCCAGACTCTTAAATGGCCCCACATTCCTCGGTGAGAGTTTACCCTGTCTCCTGATCCGCCTGTGTACCAACCTAGGAGAAACACGCATGAAAATCTGATCCCCAACCATGAACACTAAGGGTCGTCTGCGGAAATCATCATACGATTTCTGACGAGACTGCGCAGTAGCAATTCGCTTATGAATCAACTGGACCTGATTTGATGTCTCCTACACGATACGTGGTCCCAGAAAATCTTCCTCACTTTCCTCTGACCAGAACAAGGGTGATCGGCATGGACTACCATATAAACCCTTATAAGGTGCCATGTCAATAGTTTTCTTAACAATATTATTATAAGAACACTCGACTAGGGGTATATGCTTCTCCCAAGATCCCCCAAAGTCTATGATGCATTCACACAACATTTCCTCTAGCACCTGCATCGTACGCTCTTACTGGCCATCGGTATGTGGGGGGTAAGTTGTGCTCCGAAGCACTTGTGTACCCAGTGCCCTCTGAAAGCGTTTCCAGAAATGATACGTAAAGTGGGCATCCCTGTTAGAAACGATAAAACGAGGGACCCCATGAAGACGTACTACCTCTCGGATATACAACTTTCTGAGCTCGTCAACACCGAAGTTCTCCTTGATCGGAAAAAATTAAGATACCTTCATGAGTCTCTCCATAATAACCCATACGATAGCATTGCCTCGAGGTGACCTAGAAAATGCAGTCATGAAGTCTATCGCGACATCATCACATTTCCACTCCGGAATGGGTAACTGCGGTAACAGCCCAGCTGGCCTCTGATGCTCCGCCTTCACCTGCTGACAGGTGGAACATCTTGTAACAAAACCAACTACCTCTCTCTTCATACCCAGCCACAAGTACTGATGTCTCAAGTCACGGTACATTTTGGTAACTCCGGGATGCACTGCCCAAGATGAAGCATGGAACTCCCGCATCATCACCTCACATATATCCCCTGGAACCCACACACATCCATGGAAACAAAGTAACTCATCATCACCTATCATCCATCTAGGAGGAGGGTCCTCAATTTCCACCGACTCCCGTAGAGCTAGGACTTATGAATCTGATAGATGTCCCATCCTCACTCTATCCAGGAGGGTAGAAGTCACAAATAAGGAAGAAATATAGTTTTGGACCTGACTATCATGCTCCTCCAAATGCATCTTAGAGAACAAAGCCATAAGCTGCCACTCACCACTGGCCTCCTGCACCGCCTATGTCTAAGTATTCTTACTCAGTGCATCAGCTACTACATTCCCCTTACCTGGTGTATAGGCATGCTCAAAGTTGGAGGACTGAAGGTATTCGACCCACCTTTGATGTCTCAGGTTTAGGTAATGCTGTATAAAGATACATTTGAGACTATTGTGGTCTTTGAACACCACAAAATGTTATCCCAAGAGGTAATGTCTACAATAGCGCAACGCATGAACAACTACGGCCAATTTTTGGTCATGCGTCGGTTAATTTCCCTCATGTGGCCTCAACTGTCGAGACCTGTACAAAACTACTTGATCGCCCTGAATCAACACTGATCCCAGCACAATACCTCATGCATCACAGAAAACTGTATAGCTCTTCCCCTACTCTGGAAGTATTAGGGCTGGTGTTGATTTCAGCCTTCCCTTCAGCTCCTGAAAGGCTGTCATGCAAGCTTCAGACAAAACAAAATTCACACCATTCATAGTCAAACACAACAACAGCGCTGCTAAGTAGGAGAAGTCCTGTATAAAGTGCCTATTGTAACCAGCCAAACCCATGAAACTCCATATCTCAAACATGTTCTTAGGCTTCTCCCAGGAAACGACTACTCTCACCTTCTCTGGGTCTACATCAACTCCTTCCTCTGAGATAATATCCAGGAAGTGAATCTGGTCCATCCAAAAGTGGCACTTTGAATTCATAGCATATAACTGATGCTCTCTTAGTGTACTAAAACCATCTCAAGATGGGTGGAATGGTCGTGTCTAATGTGATAATACACCAAGATATAGTCCACCAAGACTGATTCAAAAGAATCCAGATAAGGGTGGAACACACGATTCATCAGAGCCATGAACACTGATGGCACGTTCATGAGTCTGAAGGGAATAACCAAGTACCCTTATTGATGCTATCTTATCCCAAAAGTTGTAAGCTATATGTCTAATGATCTAATGTGTAATTGAAGATATATTGATCTGAATTCGATCTTCGAGAACACTCGTGCTCCTTGAAGTTGATCAAAAAGATCATCAATCCTCAGTAAGGGATATTAGTTCTTAACTGTCAGCTGGGTCAGCTTCCAATAATCCACACAGAGTCTGACGGTACCATCTGCCTTCATTGCAAAAAGGACCAGTGAACCCCAAGGAGAAGTACTGGGTTGGTTGAAACCATTTTCCCGTAACTCCTCTAACTGCCTCTTGAGCTCCTGCAACTCAGGTGTTTCCATCCTATAAGGAGGAATGGACACCGGTTCCACTCCTAGCACAAGCTCAATAAGAAAATTGTCATGACCCATCCTCAAGGCCCGTTCCGTGACTACCCCAAGCTCCCCTTCCATAGGCCAGGGGCTGGAGACTAGCACCAAGGCGTAATTACTGAAAAAAAGGGAAGGCATTGCCTTTGAAAAGTAAACAAACACCACAGATCAAGAAATCAGAAGTAAACACTAATTAAAAACTGGGTACAACAGTAAGTGCGGAAAAGTAAGTGGTCCAAAATACAAACCCAAACTGAAAGTAAAGTACAACTTGAAAGGGAAAACAACAACTGAAAGTAAAGCCGCAGCCTCGAGCCATCCACTGGAACTCCACCTGAAGGGTGAGTACAGATAGCATCCACAGCTCCTCGAGTCTAGTCGTCCGCTCCGAGTATGTCCCGCCCAGTGGTCCACCTCCAGGTACCGTCCTGCTCCGCAAGCCTCAACCACGATCAGCACTGTCCATCGTCTACAACTAACACAACGTAGTGCGATCATAGCCCATGCAAGGGTGAGTATAAGATACTCAGTAGGGACCCCGAGACCCCCGAAGGTCTCCCAGAATCCACAAAGGATAATCCACAAAGGAAAGATACAATCACAAAGTAACATCCGACTCTACTTAGGTATATGCCCATACATATACCTAAGTCATCAATTTTAGTTCGGCTCCAACATACGAGCTCAAGTACAACCTAGTCCACACAGGAAATCACAACCCAGTCCATAGAGGAAATCAAAATGTAATCCACACAGGATAGCACAACACAATCCACATAGGAAAGCAAAACAGGATTCAACTCACAGAGGTATACTTCTTCGTATGATGATAGAGGCGATCAGATATAGCCACTGATTCATTTAAGCTGTCAGACCCACAATGGATTGATAGGTACTAACCCCCAAAATGACCTTGAAAGGATCGATAGGTAACTAACCCTCACAATGACCCACACAGGATCTGAACCACACAGGATTGATAGGTAACTAACCCCCGCAATGACCCACACAGGATCGGACCCACACAGGATCTGTAGGTGCTGACCCACACCGGACCACTGAGCACTGACCCACATAGGATCTGACCCACACAGGATCGGTGGCACTGATCCATGTAGGATCGCTGAGTGCTGTAGTCGTCGACGTCGAATCCACGGAGGATTTCTGTACAGTCGTTGTCGTCGTCGCAGTCGCAGCCAGCTCTAGGGTTCCTTCACACAGCAAGCTCGTTCGGGAGGGTCTGCTCCATGAGCCGAAGGGCTGATACATCAACTGACACGTAGTCCTATGTTGATGTATCCAAAAGTTCCGTATCGCCAGCAGGAACTCAACGTCACAGACGGCGCATCATTTGGACGCTCGGTCTGAGAGTTATTGGCTTTTTCGTCAAAGGGGCCCAGTTGGTTTTTAAGTAAAATCCAACCCGACCATACTCCAACTATGTCCAAACCTAGAGAAGAGTGAGCCAAAAGGTCCATCTCACATAGAGGAATCTAACAAAGTCGACGGCACATCAATCGGACGTCCGGAGCTCAAGTTATAAGTGTTTCCGCTCCGAGGGCCCAGTTGGTTACGTGTACGAACCAACCCATATGAACCCAAAGTTCTCCGAAACCCTACGTGTAATATACAAAAACGACCATCTCGATCCAAGGATCGCTATGCAACTGATGGTGTATCAATCGGAGACCCATAGCTCAAGTTATGGGCAACAGATCGAAGTGGTTCGGTATTAGGGGGTTTGGGCCCTGTCCGACCCCGCCCGATACCCCCTGGGTCGACCCGACCCGGGTCTGGGTCCGGCCCGCTTGGGCACGGCCCGGCCTGGGCGCGCTGGCGTGGCAAGCGGCCAGCGGGTGGCTCGGCCGTTTTGGCCGAGCGAAGCGATGCGGGGGGGGGGGGGGGGCTGCCCCCCGCTTTCCCTTGTAACCGTGGCCCCACGTGGGGGCTGCTTTGATGACCAACCGGGGGTTACGGGCCCTCGAATTCCCCCGGACCGGCCGGGCCGTTTCAGCCGGCCGGCTACTGCCGCCATGGGACCGGCAAGGGCCGGTCCCCTCGCTCCACCGCCGGGGGCCCGGAACCGGCCGCCGGTCTCCCCGCTCTGTCGCGGCCTTGATCCTTCTGGCACGGCGCGACGGCGTCGCGCCCCTCCGCCGCGTCCCAACTCCGGCCGCTGTGCTTTCGTAGTTCTCCGGTGTGGCGCGACGTCGCCGCATATTTGGTTTGTTTTCAACGGTGCTACGCTTCTTACCTTTCTTAAAATATTTTCCACGTGGTGCTTCGGCACCACGTTGCCTTGCTCATGCCGCAATAAAAATCAAACCAACAAGGGGGAGGAGGGTCGGCCATGTTCGTGCGGTCCGACCTCCTCCCATTATTGCGATATCAGGCGGCTCAAAAAGAAAGGAAGATGGCGATGGAAGTAATCATGAACAAACCAATAAAATAAACCCCTACCACGTCGAATTTGATGAGCGAGGATTCGTCGCGGAAACAACCGTCACGGAAGAAGGCATCGCGGAGGGAGGTTCTTCACGTCGCGGAAGAAGCATCGTGGAAGAAGTGTTGCTGGCATCGTGGTACACGGTGTCAAGTAGTTGATCTCCGAGGATTTGGCATTCTTCGTCGGAGGTCGGTGCGTTCTTCGCTTTCTTCGCGTTCTTTGCGTTCTTCGTCGAAGAAGAAGGCTTTTCTCCAAATCCTCTCCACGCAACAAGTTACAACAAAAATAAAATAAGAGTTGTCTTATTTTATTAATGCACATTCCAACATTTGAATTCAAAAGAAACGAAACGAACAATTAATTCAATGAATTAATTGTAACGATTTAACCGCCCAAATTAATGAGGAGTTTCTTAACCAGAATAAACGCACGGTTTGACTTTATTAAAAAGGGGGTGCAGTTGTGTTACTTAGAAGGAAAGAAATGGTGGGGATCGTATGGGCCCCACCTCACAAATATCCTACCATGTGGGTAGGATATTGTGGGTCCCACCTTATTCGCTTAACTTAGGTTAAGCTTCTTTAAGTAAAATAAAATAAATTGTCGCACCACTTTTATTTTATTCCTTAACTTAACTCCAAAAAAATATTAAAAACCACACCCGAGAAAACGCAACTCCAGAAAAGGTGTTTCTATGCAATTACCGGCGCTGCGATTCCATTGGTGCCCTCGGAATTCTATTCCAAGAACCGGTTCAAAAGGTATAAAAACTCGCTCGTTCGTTCACTAAACGTACCCGAGCTAAACTTCTGAAAATGATTTCTGGCACACCGGGCCTCGGAATCAGGTGCCGTCAGAAACTACGTTCTTGTAAAATTCCCAAGAAAACTTAGAAAAAAATTTACTTGAATTTTTCTGGTCTTTACATCACTCCCACCTCAGGGCTTTACATCCCCATAAAGATACATCAAAAACTAAGGAATCAAATGTGGGTACTGAGCATGCATCTGAGCCTCCCGCTCCCAAGTGCTCTCCTGGAGGTCCTCGTACTTCCATCTGATGCGCACTAGAGTAATAGACCATCCACGTAGGAACTACCTTTGTCGATCCTCAATCTCCACCAGGACCTTCACAAAAGTCACCCCATCATCAACGTCCATCCCCCATGGTCTATGATATGAGTCGGGTCGTGCACGTATCTCTTCAGTTGGGATACGTGGAAGATGTTGTGCACCCGGTGCAACTGAGGTGGTAGAGCCAGGCGATAAGCCACCTCGCCAATCCTGTTGAGGACCTAGAAAGGTCTGATGAAGCATGGAGAGAACTTGCCACCTCGGCCAAACCTCCATAAACCATGTCGAGGTGAGACCTGCAAGAATATGTGGTGGCCATCCTCAAACTCTAGTAGCCTCTGCCTCCTGTCAGCATAAGTCTTCTGCCGGATCTGAGATGTCCTCATCTACTCCTGGATGACCTGGACCTTCTCTATCGTGGCCTGGTCCATCTCCGGTCCCACAAGTGCTGACTCCCCAGGGTCTGTCTAGCATAGCGGAGATCTGCAAGGTCGGTCGTACAACGCCTCGTATGGTGCCATCCCAACGGTGGAGTGGTAGATATTGTTGTACGTGAACTCCATAAAGGGTAGGTGGTCCTCCCAGATGTGACCAATGTTGAGGACACATGCACGGAGCATTTCCTCGAGAGTCTGAATGGTCCTCTCCATCTGACCATCTGTCTGAGGGTGAAAGGTGGTGCTCAGACGTAGCTGCATCCTGAACGCCTCCTGTAACCCCTTCTAAATCCAGGAAGTAAAGCAAGCATCTCGATCGGAGACGATAGATGATGGCACACCGTGAATCCGTACAATCTCATGAATGTAGAGACGTCCCAAGCTCTCCACGGAGCCCTTCTCTCTGATGGGTAAGAAGTGAGCCGACTTGGTGAGTCTGTCGACAATCACCCAAATAGAGTCGTGACCTCTGGAAGTGCGTGGAAGCCCAGTCACGAATTCCATAGATATGCTGTCCCACTTCCACTCTGGGACCTCCAAGGGCTGTACCAAGCCTGCTGGTACCTGGTGCTCTGCCTTCACCTTCTGGCAGGTGAGGCATCGAGAAACGAACTCTGCCACAACCTTCTTCATGCCCGGCCACCAGTGTTGTCGTCTGAGATCCCGGTACATCTTCGTCACTCCAGGATATACCGCCAAAGGGGAAGTGTGAAACTCTCTCAGCACCTCCACTCATAAAGCAACTGGTACCAAGGTACTTCCTCTGAAAAGGACATCGTGCTCTCCTCCCATGGAGAATCCATCAGGTGCCAGTCCTAAGGATATTTGTGCACGCCGCATCTCATAGTCGGCGTCCCCACGCTATGCCTCTCTAACCCATTGTAGTAGTGGAGGAGTGACTGTGAGTGACTGAAGGAATGCTGCTCCATCTCTATCCACGAAGGATATCTGCAAAGCGGCTAGCTGCTCTGTCGCCTCCCCAAGTAGCTGAATGCCCGTTCTCCTGCTGAGTGCATCGGCTACTACGTTCCCCTTTCCAGGAGTATAGACTATCTCAAATCCATAGTCCTGGAGGAACTCGAGCCATCGCCGCTGTCTCAGGTTCAGGTTCTTCTGAGAGAAGATTTACCTGAGACTCTGATGGTCAGAATAGACTGTAAAGAACTCATCTATCAGATAGTGTCTCCACATCTTCAGAGCGAAGACCACTACTGCTAACTCCAGGTCATGGGTAGCATAGTTCTGCTCATGCGGCCTCAACTAATGTGATCCATTGGCGATCACTTCCTGATCCAGCATCAGGACACATCCGAGTCTGGTCCCTGATGCATCTCATTAGACTACGTACCCTACTCCCTCCTCCGGCAACCTCAAGATAGGTGCACTGTTCAATCTCTGTCTCAGCTCCTGGAAGCTCTGCTGACATCTGTCTGACCACACAAAGGGTTTCCCCTTCTTCATCAAAGCTGAGAGTAGTGCTGCAACTCTAGGGAAGTTTTTCACAAATATCCGGTAGTATCCAGCTAGACCCAAGAATCTTCGCACCTCAATCACGCTCCTGGGTGGCTCCTAAGCTAGCACTACCTCGATCTTCATAGGATCCACCACAACTCCCGCCTCAGAGATGACGTGTCCCAAGAAGTGGACCTCGCGTATCCAGAACTAACACTTCGAGAGCTTACCATAAATATGGTGCTCTTGGAGTGTGTCTAGTACAACCCGCAAGTGGTAGGCGTGCTCCTCCTCAGTCGTCGAGTATATCAAAATGTCGTCGATGAAGACCACGACAAATTGATCAAGGAATAGTTTAAAGATAATGTTCATGAGTCCCATTAACACTGCTGGAGCATTGGTTACGCCGAATGGACTAACCAAGAACTCATAGTTGCCATAACGACATCTGAAGGCCGTCTTCTGCAAGTCCTCGTCCCGAACTCTGAGCTGATGATAGCTTGACCTGAGGTATATCTTTGAGAACCACTGTGCTCCCTTGAGCTGGTCGAAGAGGTCATCAATCCTCAGTAGCGGATACTTATTACTCATTGTCACCTGGTTCAGGAGATGATAGTCGACACAAAGTCGCAATCTCCTGTCCTCCTTCTTGGTGAACAATATCGGGGAAGCCCAGGGTGAAACACTAGGTCAGATGAATCCTTTGCCCTTCAAGTCATCCAACTGTACCCGTAGCTCTCAGAACTCGGCGGGATCCATCCGATATGCTGGGGTGGATATCAGGGCTTTCCTGGGGTACATATCAATATAAAACTCTACCTCTCTATGAGGAGGTATCCCTGGGACGTCATCGGAGAAAACGTCCGCATACTGATCCACCACTGCAAGAATACTAGGTCTCTGCACATCAAATGATCCTACGATGAGGCTGGACAACTGATGAGTGATGGGATGTCCTCTCCTCTACGAGAGTCCATCCTGTGATGCGAAGGCTCCCTTCTCACCGATGAAGGTGAATCTGCTCCTGTCGGTGCGTACACACCGCACCTTGAGCCTAATACAGTCAATCTGAGCATGGACTGTAGATAACCAATCCATGACCAAGATGACGTCGTAAGACCTCGACGCCGCTACAAGAAGATCCCAGCCAAAGATCTCGCCTCCCAGAGTAAGCTCACACTACCGGCACTAGTGTGTAATCGTCGAGTCTACTCCCGTAGGAGTCTCTAGCCGTAAGGATCGAGCCAACAGCTCTGTCGGAATCTCTGAGCTCCGAACAAGGGCAGCGGCTATGAAAGAATGACTTGATCCTGTGTCTATAAGAACTGCAGCAAGGGTGTAATAGACATAGATAGTACCTCGAATCATCTCGGGCGCGCCGTGGTCATAAGCCTCCGCTGCCTGGAGCTGTGCCTGTCTCTGCCCACCAGCTCCCTGTGGTCAGGGTGGACCTCCTGGTGGTGGTGGTGGTAGAGCCTCAAAGCATCTCCCTCCACCTTCTACTCGGCCAGCTCCACTGCCTTGTCCGCCTGCTCCTTGTGGACCGCAGCGGTCGACCCTCTACCTCTTCCTGGGTGGCCCCTCAACCGTCTGCTACTCCTCGTCACGGCGGGTCGGGCAGTCACGAGCCATGTGGCCCTGCCCGCTGCATGCATAGCACTGTCTGCCTCTCAAAAGACTGGCTTCGCAATGTGTGTCCCGCACTGCTGAGCCAGTATCCTGAGGTCGTCTTGTTGAGGGTCTGGTCTGCCTGAACCCATGATTCATCCATCGACTGGCTGCTGCAGAGGACTCTGCAACGTGTCGCCCCACGGTAGGTCTCGCAGCTGATGAAGGCTCAGCAAGGAAGCTCTCGATCAAAAGGGTTCGTTCCAGTACCCCTGACTGAGTCAGAATGATGAGGGAGATCAGTGATGCCCTGATCACATGCCTCAATCCCTGCTCAAAGGTCTAGGCCTGGAAGAATTGGTCATGTACCATGTCTGTCGAGTAGCGCGAGAGATCGGTAAATCTCGCCGAGTACTGGGAGACCGTCAAGCTGCCCTGCCGCAGTTGTAGAAGATCCTGGATGCGCACCGCACGGAGGGTGGCTAGGACGGACTTCGAGTGGATGAGGCTCTCAAAGTCCGTCTAGAGGAGAGATGCCTCATCGTGCACCTAGAGAATCAAGATCCACCATCTGCCTGCTGCCGCGTGCAGTAGGCTCACTGCGAGGATCACCATGAGGTCTGCTGGTGTCCTCACTAACCTGAAATCTCGTACAACTGCCTCCAGCCAATCCTTGGTGGCCTGAGGGTCTGTCTCCCCGCGGAACCTGGGCGGTCCCTGGTGCTGAAACTCGTGTAGTTCACTAAGGCGACGTGCATCGTCAGCGGATGGGGCTGGTAGCATCGGTGGCTCGGCGGGTAGCGGTACCGCCGGTGCCTCTGCTTTCAGAGGGCCCTGTACCGAGGCCTCGTCGCTCGGTGGGCTGTCGTCACGCACAACTCTCAGAACCCAAGATGGCTGTCATCGTGGGGCCATCCTGAAAAGAAACAGGTGTGCCACAGTCAAACAGTATACCTGGTGAGCTGACACATAATAATCACAAATAAAACTTGTAACACACATGCAATCAATGTTTTCTTGCATTAAGTCGGAAATCAGAAGTCAGGGCCCTGGTGTACGGATACGTCGGCCGCCGCACCAACACTGGACTCTCTGGACTGATAACCACACTCAATACTCTTAATATTATTGCTTAAAAGAGAAAAAGATCAGAGTCCTGAGTTCTGCGGTAGAACCGAACTCCTCTGATACCAATTTTTCATGACCCATCCTCGGGGCCCGTGTAGTGACTACCTGAACCTCACCTTCCATAGGCCATGGGATGGCGACTAGCACCAAGGCGTAATTCCCGAAAAAAGTGAAGGCATTGCCTTTGCAAAGTAAACAAACACCACAGAGTAAGAAAGAAGAAGTAAACCCTAAGTAAAAACTGGGTACAACAGTAAGTGAGGAAAAGTAAGTGGGCCCGAATACAAACCCAAACTGAAAGTAAAGTACAACTGGAAAGGGAAAACAACAACTGAAAGTAAAGCCGCAGCCTCGAGCCATCCACTGGAACTCCCACCTAAAGGGTGAGTACAAATAGCCTCCACAGCTCCTCAGGTCCAGTCGTCCGCTCTAAGTAAGTCACGCCCAGTGGTCCACCTCCAGGTACAGTCATGCTCTACAAGCCTCAACCACGATCAACAGTGTCCATCATCTGCAACCAACACAACATAGTGCAGGCATAGCCCGTGCAGGGGTGAGTATAAGCTACTCAGTAGGGACCCCGAGACCCCTGAAGGTCTCCGAAAATCTACAAAGGATAATCCAAAAAGGAAAGATATAATCACAAAGTAACATCCGACTCTACATAGGTATATGCCGATACATATACCTAAGTCATCAATTTTAGTTCGAATCCAACATCCAAGCTCAAGTACAACCCAGTCCACACAGGAAATCACAACCCAGTCCACACAGGAATGGAAAACGTAATCCACACAGGAGAGCACAACACAATCCACATAGAAAAGCAAAACAGGATTCAGCTCACATAGGTATACTTCTTCGTATGACGATAGAGATGATCAGATATAACCATTGATTCATCTAAGTCATTGGACCTACAAAGGATCGATAGGTACTAACCCCCGCAATGACCCACAATGGATCGATAGGTAACTAACCCCCGCAATAACCCACACAGGATCTGACCCACACAGGATCGATAGGTAACTAACCCCCGTAATGACCCACACAGGATCGGACCCACACAAGATCTGTTGGCGCTGGCCCACACAGGACCGCTGAGCACTGACCCACATAAAATCTGACCCAAACAAGATCGGTGGCACTGATCCACATAGGATCGCTGAGTGATGTAGTCGTCGCCGTTGAATCCACGGAGGATTTCTGTACAGTCGTCGTCGTCGTAGTCGCAGCCAGCTCTAGGGTTCCCGCACACAGCAAGCTCGTTCGGGAGGGTCCGCTCCACGAGCCGAAGGGCTAATACATCAACTGACACGTAGTCTGAAGTTTATGTATCCAAAAGTTCTGTATCGTCAATAGGAACTAAACATCACAGACGGCTCGTCATTCGGACACCCAGTCTGAGAGTTATTGGCTTTTTCGTCCCAGGGGCCCGGTTTGTTTTTAAGTCAAAACCAACCCGACCATACTCCAACTACATCCAAACCTCGTGCAGAGTAATCCAAAAGGTCCGTCTCACTTAGATAAATCCAACAAAGTCGACGGCACGTCAATCGGACGTCCGGAGCTCAAGTTATAAGCGTTTCCGCTCCGAGGGCCCGGTTGGTTCCGTGTACGAACCAACCCGGACAAAACCAAAGTTCTCTAAAACCCTGACTGTAATATACCGAAACGACCGTCTCTATCCAAATATCACTACTCAACTGACATTGCGTCGATCGGAGGCCCGTAGCTCATGTTATGGGCAACAGACCGAAGAGGTTCGCTATTAGGGGGTTCGAGCCCGGTCCGACCCGGCCCGATACCCCCTGGGTCTGGGTCCGGACCGCTTGGGCGCGACCCGGAACGGGCGTGCTAGTGTGGCCAGTGGCCAGCGGGTGGCTCGGCCGTTTTGGCCGAGCGAAGCGACACGGGGGGGGGGGGGGGGGGGGGGGGGGGGGTGGCGCTGCCCCCCGCTTTCCCTAGTAACCGCGACCCCACGTGGGGGCCGCTTTGCTGGCCAACTGGGGGTTACAGACCCCTGAATTCCCCCTAACCTGCTGGCCCGTTTCGGCCGGCCGGCTACTGCCGCCACGGGACCGGCAAGGGCCGGTCCCCTCGCTCCGACGCCGGCGGCCCGGAACTGGCCGCCGGTCTCCCCGCTCCGCCGCGGCCCAATCCGAGGCCTTGATACGTCCGGCGCGGCGCGACTCTGCCCCGCCCCTCCGTCGCGGCCCAACTCCGACCACGGTGCTTTCTTAGTTCTCCAGTGCGGCGCGACGGCACCGCCTCTTTGGTTCATTTTCAACAGCACTGCGCTTCTTCCCTTTCTTTAATATTTTCCGCGCGGTGCTTCGGCACCGCGTTGCCTTACTCGTGCCGCAATCAAAATCAAACCAACAAGGGGGAGGAGGGTTGGCCATGTTCGTGCGGTCTAACCTCCTCCCGTTATTGTGATATCAGGTGGCTCAAAAATAAAGGAAGATGGTGACGGAATTAGTCATGAACAACCCAATAAAATAAACCCCTACCTCGTCGAATTTGATGAGCGAGGATTTGTCACGGAAACAACTGTCGCAGAAGAAGGCATCGCGGAGTGAGGTTCGTTGCGTCGCGGAGAAGCGTCGCGGAAGAAGCGTCATGGAAGAAGTGTTTTTGGCGTCGCGGTACACAGCGTTGCGTAGTCGATCTCTGAGGATTTGGCGTTCTTCGTCAGAGGTCGGTGTGTTCTTCACGTTCTTTGCGTTCTTTGCGTTCTTTGTCGAAGAACAAGGCTTTTCTCCAAATCCTCTCCACGCAGAAATTTCCAAAAAAAATAAAATAAGAGTTGTCTTATTTTATTAAAGCACATGCCAACATTTGAATTCAAAAGAAAAGAAACGAAACGAACAATTAATTCAATGAATTAATTGTAACGATTTAACCACCCAAATTAATGAGGAGTTACTTAAACAGAATAAACGCACGGTTTGACTTTATTAAAAAGGGGGTGCGGGTGCGTTACTTAGAAGGAAAGAAACGATGGGGCTCGTGTGGGCCCCACCTCACAAATATCCTACCAAGTGGGTAAGATATTATGGGTCCCACCTTATTCTCTTAACTTAGGTTAAGCTTCTTTAAGTAAAATAAAATAAATTGTCACACCACTTTTTTTTTATTCCTTAACTTAACTCCAAAAAAAATTAAAAACCACACCCGAGAAAACACAACTCCAGAAAAGGTGTTTCTAAGAAATTACCGGCGCTGCGATTCCATTGGTGCCCTTAGAATTTTATTCTGAGCACCGGTTCAAAAGTTATAAAAACTCGCTCTTTCTTTCACTAAATGTACCCGATCTAAACTTCGGAAAATGATTCCGGGCACACCGGGCCTCGGAATCAGTTGCTGTTAGAAACTGCGTTCTTGTAAAATTCCCAAGAAAATTAAGAAAAAAATGTCCTTGAATTTTTCGGGTCTTTACAGAAATCCACCTCTCGCTCCAAAGGAAGACCTGAAAAGTCATCTAGGAAGACATTCGTGAAACGATCAACTACTGGAGGTAAATTCTTCTAACAAGTCCCCGGATCATCCAGATATTAACGTCACAATCTGGGCTCTTACTCAATCTCACCCAAGATGCTAGGGTCAATATTGGCTCGCCTGGACATCCCATTCACCCTTTTATAGAAACTCTATGCCCTCTAGTGACGTAAAACTCACCCTGTGATGATAGAAATCCAAAAAGGCTCAGAAGGGAACCAAACAGTCCATCCCGAGAATGACATCATAGCTTATAATCTCCAAGACATAGAGGTCCACAAGAAAGTGACACCCACCAACCTCAAGGGGGAACTCTTATCACTGAAGCACACTTGTCATCCTCACTCCCAACGGTGTGTCTAGAGTCATGATATCAGATGAGGAAGAAACATAGAGCCCAAGTATCTCCACAATCGCCACAGATATAAAACTATGTGTAGAACCATTATCAAAAAGTGTAGAAGATAAAACAGAAGCAACTATAATAGTACCTTTGATAGTGGAAGGTCTGGGATCCTGCTCCTATTGGGTCTGTTGCACTGTATATGCCTACACAATGTCGTGGCCCTGCGACACAGCTTGGATACCCTGAGTTGAACCTCCCTATTGCCTCTGAGATCCTGGTGTCTGGCTACCATGGCCATGACCACCATCTGTGCCTACACGCCCTGACATACCCCAATTTCTCGACTGGTAAGAAGTTGATGGTCCTTCTTCTGCATGTGGAGTCCGCACAGAACCCCTCTCACTAACCACTGGTAGAAATGCCCTGTAAAAACATTGGAGAGGACCCTTCTTGTGGAAAGTTCAACATCCCACTAGGTCTCGTGGACACTGAGGTCTCTTGTGCGCCCCTCTCTACCACACTGTTAGAAAATGTCCTGGACACCTGAAGTATTCTTCAGGATAGTGCTACCACCATGAGAGAAATACATCTACCTTTTCCTCTTACCGGTTGGAATAGTACCAGAAACTGGTGTCGAACCACCCTGGCCCACACCACTAGCTTCCCATAGGTTCCACTTAGTAATCAGTGCCTAGTTTACAATAGCTTTTATGGTAGGTAACATGAAAACATTTACCAGTGCTCGGATGTCACAATGAAGATCATCATCAAATCGTCTAGCCCTCAATACCACATCACCCACCAGAACGGGTGAAAAATGATGATGCTCGGTGAAGCGAGCAGAATAATCCATCACTAACATGGAGCCCTGCTGCGGATTCATGAACTCTCGAGCTCGATCTTCCCTCAGCATATCTGGGAAGAAGAACTCATAGAAAGATTCTTGAAAATCATCCCACACCATGTCTTGGTGATTCTCAGATTGTGTGGTAACATCCAACCACCTCATGGAGGAATCATGCAACATGTATGTAGCGAGCTTGACCCTCCTCCCCAGAGGCGTCTCCAAATGCTCGAATATTTTCTACATCAAATCTTTCCATGACTCCACAGCCTGCGGTCCTCCATCCCTGGAAAACATAGGCGGATGCTACTGCTATAAGATACGATTGAGCTCTACCATAGATTTTTCAACCGGTAGTGCTCCATTGGATGTCTACAGGAACTGCGTGAATCCTTCACAGAACTATGTATCTGTGCCTGTGTCTGGTGTAATGGCTAGCACCACATCTGTCCCTACTGTAGGTTCGATCGATAGCCCATGGCCCACCATCTCAGGTGTATAATTTTCGCCGCTCTCTTGGAGAACAACCGGTGGTCGTCTCAGTGGAATGACTCTACATGGGCAAATGCACATCTTAGATCAAGATTATCAAATACTAAAAATAAAGAGACCAAGAAGGGAATGGGAGAAAGAAGGTATTCATGATTTACAAAACATAACTACACAGCGTGTATAAATACTACATGGTGTGTTCTTACAGGCCATCCTCATGGGTGGGTAATCTAGCCAAAATTGGTCATGTTACACCCCAAACACACGGTGTGTCTTCTGAATACACGAAATGATTGTGAATCCTCCTTCCCAGCCCAAGTCCTTCTACACAGCTAAGCCACACCTCTCTCTTAAAATAAGACTACGTAACATGTCCCTCAGAAACATAGTGTGTACTCACCAAGAATTCACCGGCTAGTGTTGTTCAGGACACGACCTGTATACTCAGGTCAGACTATATATCATTATAAGGCCCCAGCCTTAAACCTTACTTAATCTTGAGTTATTACAAGATTTCACATTGGGGATCTTTTCAGGTTTAGAGTTTTAGAGAATTAGATCGTAAAACTTGCATTACATTCCACATATAAACAAAGTGGTTACATAAAGATAGTATTCTTCATTCCCATCAATGGAAACATATTTAAAATAAACATGGATTCTTTCTTGACACTTCCTTGACACTATCATCATATCATGTACCTTTCCCTTGACCTGTGAAAAACATTTCAAAAAACATGGGACGAGCATAAAAAGCTCAGTAAGGGATATAAAAATATGGAAAAGAAACATGGGTACATATATACATAAGGATGAGATCATACTTTACCCATAAAACATAAGCACTTTAACATAACTCATCAAATCATGAATAAATCATAGAAATCATAAGATATAAAGGTAACTTGAGGCATTCATAACATTCTTACGTAGGGAGTAACCTTCTTGGTTACGTTTGGAATACCCATCACAGTATATTCCCTAAAATATCTTCGGAGAAACCTTAACGTTTCACTCCTTCGCATTACCCAATGCATTGGAGAGCTATATCGGGCTCACCCACCCTTAGTTTATCACGGAACCACCCGTTTTCATAATAATGCCCAAGAACCTCAACATAATCATATCACATAAAACATGCATAAAGGAAACATAACATTCCCACCTTTAAATCACAAGATATCAATACAATACATTGATAAAAAAACATTATTAAAACCATTTTCAATACCAAAACAAAATAAAAGTAAAACATGGTATTTATTTTTCTTTTAAATAAAAGGTATGGCTTGTAGAGGAAGCCGAAACCCAAATAATGGTCACGGTGGCGGAGAAGTCGTTGTCGCCGCATAAGTATGACAAAAACATTCCCTTTTGTCATTTAGTAAACGCTTTGTATAAAAAATATTCCTTTTGAATAAACGTAAAAGTCAAAAGGGTTTATACACCGTATAAAAGAAGGTTGTGTATAAAACAAAATATGCCTCAATGAAAGGAGATTGAGACGAAGTCCCATTAAAGGATCATTTTTTTAAATAAAATACATCTATTATTTGTATTCACTATAATTACACATAATGAAAGTACAAATACAAGATAGGACATAATAATATCATGACGTAATTTGAAAGTAGGAGATTAACCCAAAGAATGGAAATTGGGTTAAAAAGTTCCCTTACCTCGGGTCCGACTTGACTCGGTCGTTCTTTAATCTCCTGAATAATAAACTTGAGTTAATCTCTACTTGCTTAAGAACCTTTTTCAAGTTCATTATTCCTTTTATACCATGTTATGAACATCATGTAATCATTTAAGTTAATAATGTTCATTTTGTCAGTATTTGGTTCTTAAGTCAAAAATAGACTTCTTACACTTACATGTTGTTAATTTGGTCAAAGTTTCATTATATCCAGAATTATATTAATGATTTGGATAACATATATATCATATATATTCAGCATATACATGTATTTATAATATTACATCACATTTAGAGGTAAGAAATGAAATGCACCGTTCATGGAGACGGTAAGCCGTACGTACGCATGAACGCTACTTCCATTTCTATTTCGTATTTCCTGGAATGGAGTCATATTGATATAAGAGTATATTATAATTACAGTATAATAACATTTATAATATCATTAAATTTATCCTTTACACATCCCACATATGGTATTAACGAATCAAATCACTTTCAGGGGGCGGTAGTCCGCACTTCCTAAAATGAAGATATTGTGTTTACCCATAATGGAAACAATAATGGTATGCCATAAATGAAAAATACAGAAGCTTAAGGAAAGAATAAACATATTATATATCATATGTAAAAATAGAGACATCATAATGGCCACCTTTGAAGGTGTTAAATGAGTATTGAACAATCATCGTTTTGGGAGGCAGAATTTCGCCATCCACGGAAACCGTATGTTCTTTAACCATTTGATGTAGTTGTGGGAGAGTGTATCTCGAATAAATCATATAACAACATCCTAGTATATTGAAGATACTGTTGTAGTTACAAAAAAAGTAAATAAAAAGAGTTTAGGGGGTTGGAGAATCAAAATAAAACACATGAACATGAGAGAATGAATTACCTTTAAAAGTGTATCTCCTTTTGATTTGAGCCTAAAGGCTTCCTTTGAAAGGATTCTGCCCAAATGGAATCCTCTAGGATGAGGAGAGGGATGTGGAGAGACACAATGGTCAGGGGTTGGCCGAGCCAAAGGCTTTGGGAGTGTGGGTAAGGAGGTAGAGGTGGGGGCCTTTTATAAGAGGAGAGGAGGGGCACTCTTGGAAAGTAAAGTTAAGTTACTTTATTTTAAAATAATTTTCGGATTCAAAAGGTCCCACATTGATATAATTCGAGGATAAGGTGATATGGCTTCGAAATCCACTCATCTAATTGGTTTTTTCCATGTGTAGATTTTAGATTTTACATTATCTTTCGATTTTATTTAAATCGTTAAATAATGAGGTTATCGCTGCATCATCATGATGTCATAAATAATTTAATTTATTTAAAGTCTAAAAATTATAAAACAAAATAATATGATGTAGGAAATCTTTTTAGTTTTCCAATGACTATTTATAATAAAAAATATGATCTTTATATCCCCATGTAAAAATTGTTTTCGTAAAACATATTATGTTTGTGTCATTTTTACTTTTACATTAAATAAAAAGTTATTTATGTCATTTCCCAACCAAAGTGGATCCATGGGGTCCCCAAGTTGACCCATGGCTTGTCTTGGTCGGCCATGACACAAAAAATGAGGGTAGGACATGTGTCAAGCTCATCTCATTTTATTAAAGCATTATTTTTACCTTAAACTACACTAATTACCTCTAATCGCGATTAAGAACGTAATAAGTTACTATTCACCAAAATTATTTTAATCTCATTGAACAAAATTTTACTTCTTAATGACAACCATTTATGTCGGATTTTTGAAATTCAAAACACAACGATGGAAAAATTTCATTTAAACGGAAAATCAGTTTTTATAAGTACCACTTAGTGGTTTCACTATTCATCAAAAATTGAAGTTTTTCAGAAAATTACCAAAAATTCACCCTAAGCTATATTTGATATTCCAAATTAAAAAATGAAGTCTATTTTACAAAATTAAAAACATATAAGTCATATTAATTAATTTAATAATTAATTCCTACTGTCAGAGCAAATAGCGTGTTTTTATAAAACAATAAGTATCAAAAGATTGACACCAGTTTAAGTCTAATTTCAAAGTGAAATTGATTCCAATGACCACCATCGGATTTAATGGTAAAAATATATTCAGATTACACATTATGACCAATTCAAAAGATAATCTAATCATATAAATAAATTAGATTAAGAAGCAGTTTTGATGTAAAATGCAGTGTTTTTCACTATTCATTAAAAAAATGTACATTGTCCGAAAAATACCAAAAATTTATCCAATGTAAAATTCAATGTCCCAATCATAATGAATATATTTATTTTGACAAATATAGATTATAAAATTGTCAAAATATTGATTTAAAAATAGTTTTCCATCAAAAGGCAGTAAAATAATCTTTTAAAAATATTAGTGTATTCCATGCTTAAGATTGGATTTATTTTCATTTTAAGCCTCTAAAACACTATCTAATTCATTAATAGACATAGATAAAAATATATACTATTCATTAATTAATTGGGATGTTACATCCTTCCCCCCTTTAGAAAATTGTGTCCCCACAACTTATTTACTTGTCAAATAAATGGGGGTACTTATCCCTCATTGAATTTTCAGATTCCCATGTTGCCTCTTCCATCATGTGGGTTTTCCACAAAACCATTACCTACTTAATCACCTTATTCCGTAACACTTGATCCCTGTGGTCAAGAATCTGGACCGGTTGTTCCTCATAAGATAGGTTCTCTTCCAGCTGAACTACCTCTGGACTCAAAACATGAGATGGATCTGGCATATACTTTCTCAACATCGAAACGTGAAAAACATTGTGTACCTAAGATAAACTCGGAGGTAAAGCCACCCGGTATGCAACTGATCCAACTCTCTCCAGAATTTCATATAGTCTAATAAACCATGGACTTATCTTTCCTTTCTTACCAAATCTCATCACACTTTTCCAAGGATAAACCTTGAGAAAAACATGATCACTTACCTCGAAAGATAGATCCTTCCTCTGGTTATCCGCATAACTCTTCTTCCTACTCTGAGCTATTCTCATGTGCTTCTGAATCAACTGAACTTTTTCTGCCATCTCTTCTACCAATTCTGGTGCCATCAGCTTCCTTTCACCCACTTCATCCCAGAAAGCTGGAGTTCGACACCGCTTCCCATATAATGCCTGAAATGGTGCCATATGTATACTGGAATGAAAACTATTATTATATGAAAATTCAACCAAAGAAAGATGTTGGTCCCAACTTCCCTGATAATCCATTGAACAAGCTCGTAGCATATCCTCCAATGTATGAATTGTTCGTTCTGACTGCCCATCTGATTGAGGATGAAATGCTGTACTAAAATTTAATTCTGTACCCAACGACTTCTAAAGGCCTTTCCAAAAGTTATAAGTGAACCTGGGATCACGATCAGATACAATGTAGAGGGGAACTCCATGTAACCTGACTATCTCTTTAAGATACAAATGGGAAAGTTGATCTAGGGAAAATGTATCTCGTATAGCAAGGAAATGAGCAGATTTAGTCAAGCGATCAACAATAACCCAGATTGCATTATTACCTCGAGATGTCTTCGGTAATCCCACAACAAAGACCATGGATATATTTCCCATTTACACTCTGGCACTGGTAAAGGCTGAAGCATCCCTTTCGGTAACTGCCACTATGCTTTAACCTGCTGACAATTCAAACACTTCACAGTAAAATCAGCAATATCTCTTTTCATTCAATCCCACCAGTAATACTACCGCAGATCTCTATACATCTTAGTCCTGCCAGGATGAACTGAAAACGAAGAACTATGAGCTTCACATAACAACTCTCTCTTCAACTGTGAATCACAAGGCACATACAATCTCTTACCAAATCTCAAAACGCAATCATTATCAATGTTGAATTCAGGCAACATACCTTTCTGAACCAGCTCTACCTTTTTCTGCAACTCACTGTCTTGCTTCTATGCTTGCTTGATTCTATCTGATAGAGATGATCTCACTGATACCTGAAACAAAACAGAAGAACTTCCTGCACCAACAACTTCTATGCCAAAGTTCATCAAATCCTTAACCAAAGGATCACGTTCCAAACGCAACATTACTAATGAAGCATTACTTTTTCGACTCAAAGCATCAGCCACTTTATTTTCTTTTCCCGGATGGTAATGAATTGTACAATCATAATCCTTGATTAATTCTAGCCATCTCCTTTGTCTCATGTTCAATTATTTCTGAGTGAATATATACTTTAAACTTTTGTGATCGGTATATATTTCACACTTTACTCCATACAAATTATGCCTCCAAATTTTTAAAGCAAAAACAACAGCAGCTAATTCCAAATCATGTGTAGGGTAATTTACCTCATGAGTTTTCAACTGTCGTGAAGCATAAGAAATTACTTGATCATTCTGCATTAGGACGCAACCAAGTCCTTTCAATGAAGCATCACTGTAGATAACAAACTCACCATTCCTGGAAGGTAGTGCCAAAACTGGAGCATTCACCAATCTTCTTTTTAATTACTGAAAACAATCATCACATTCTTTTGTCCAGATAAACTTAACACCCTTCCGAGTTAGCTTAGTCATTGGACTAGATAACCGTGAAAAGTTTCTAACAAACCTTCGGTAATAGCCTGCCAAACCAAGGATGCTACGAATCTCGGTTACATTTGTGGGTCTTGGCCAGTCTTCCACAACTTTTGTTTTTTCAGGATCAACAGTTATCCCATCTTTAGAAACAATGTGACCAAGGAAGGAAATTTGTTGCAACTGAAACTCACACTTTCTGAATTTCCCATACAATTTATTTTCTTTTAAGGTTTGCAAGATAACCCTTAAATGTCTTTCATGCTCCACTTTACTTTTAGAAAACACCAAAATATCATCAATGAGAACAACTACAACTTATCACCTGATTCAACTGAGCCATCACTGTAGTAAACTGCTCAATTCTGATTCTGACCATCTCAGTATGTTGATTTTGAAGGTCATTTCCCTCAGTATGCCTTCCCAGAAAATTTTCTCTGTTTCCTCTCTGTAAAACCATTCTTATCACAGAAATACCTTAGGTGAAGCAACATGGTAATCTGTGCTATATCATTTCAATCATACCATAAATTAACTTATAATTTAACACTTTTCTAACTCCTAATGTTGTCTAAACCGACCTCCGATACCAACTATAAGGCCCCAGCCTTAAACCTTACTTAATCTTGAGTTATTACAAGATTTCACATTGTGGATCTTTTCAGGTTTAGATTTTTAGAGAATTAGATCATAAAACATGCATTACATTCCACATATAAACAAAGTGGTTACATAAACATAGTATTCTTCATTCCCATCAATGGAAACATATTTAAAATAAATATGGATTCTTTCTTGACACTTCCTTTACACTATCATCATATCATGTACCTTTCCCTTAACCTATGAAAAACATTTCAAAAAACTTGAGATGAGCATAAAAAGCTCAGTAAGGGATATAAAAATATGGAAAGGAAACATGGGTACATATATACATAAGGATGAGATTATACTTTACCCATAAAACATAAGCACATTAACATACCTCATCAAATCATGAATAAATCATAGAAATCATAAGACATAATGGTAACTTGAGGCATTAATAACATTCTTACGTAGGGAGTAACCCTCTTGGTTACGTTTGGAATACCCATCACAGTATATTCCCTAAAATCTCTTCGGAGAAACCTTAAAGTTTCACTCCTTCGTGTTACCCAATGCATTGGAGAGCTATATCGGGCTCACCCGCCCTTAGTTTATCACGGAACCACCCGTTTTCATAATAATGCCCAAGAACCTCAACATAATCATATCACATAAAACATGAATAAAGGAAACATAACATTCCCACCTTTCAATCACATGATATCAATACAACACATTGATATAAAAACATTATGAAAACCATTTTCAATACCAAAACAAAAGAAAAGTAAAACATGGTATTTATTTTTCTTTTAAATAAAAGGTATGGCTTGTAGAGGAAACCGAAACCCAAATAACGGTCACGGTGGGGGAGAAGTCGTTGTCGCCGCATACGTATGACAAAAACATTCCCTTTTGTCGTTTAGTAAATTCTTCGTATAAAAAATATTCCTTTTGAATAAACGTAAAAGTCAAAGGGGTTTATACACCGTATAAAATAAGGTTTGTATAAAACAAAATATGCCTCAATGAAAGGAGATTGAGACGACGTCCCATACAAGGATCATTTTTTTAAATAAAATAGATCTATTACTAGTATTCACTATAATTACACATAAATAAAGTACAAATACAAGATAGGACATAATAATATCATGACGTAATTTGAAAGTAGGAGATTAACCCAAAGAATGGAAATTGGGTTAAGAAGTTCCCTTACCTCGGGTCCGACTTGACTCGGTCGTTCTTTAATCACCTGAATAATAAACTTGAGTTAATCTCTACTTGATTAAGAACCTTTTTCAAGTTCATTATTCCTTTTATACCATGTTATGAACATCATGTAATCATTTAAGTTAATAATGTTCATTTTGTCGGTATTTGGTTCTTAAGTCAAAAATAGACTTCTTACACTTACATGTTGTTAATTTGGTCAATGGATCGTTATATCCAGAATTATATTAATGATTTGGATAACATATATATCATATATATTCAGAATATACATATATTTATAATATTACATCACATTTAGAGGTAAGAAATGAAATGCACCGTTCATGGAGACGGTAAGCCGTACGTACGCATGAACGCTACTTCCATTTCTATTTCGTATTTTCTGGAATGGAGTCATAATTATATAAGAGTATATTATAATTACAGTATACTAACATTTATTATATCATTAACTTTATCCTTTACACATCCCACATATGGTATTAACGAATCAAATCAGTTTCAGGGGGCGGTAGTCCGCACTTCCTAAAATGAAGATATCGTGTTTACCCATAATGGAAACAATAATGGTATGCCATAAATGAAAAATAAATAAGATTAAGGAAAGAATAAACATATTATATATCATATATAAAAATAGTGACATCATAATGTCCACCTTTGAAGGTGTTAAATGAGTATTGAACAATCATCGTTTTGGGAGGCAGAATTTTGCCATCCACGGAAATCGTATGTTCTGTAACCATTTGATGTAGTTGTGTGAGAGTGTAGCTCGAATAAATATTATAACAACATCCTAGTATATTGAAGATACTGGTTTTGTTACAAAAAAGTAAATAAAAAGAGTTTAGGGGGTTGGAGAAGAAAAATAAAACACATGAACATGAGAGAATGAATTACCTTTAAAAGTGTATCTCCTTTTGATTTGAGCCTAAAGGCTTCCTTTGAAAGGATTATGCCCAAAGGGAATCCTATAAGATTAGGAGAGGGATGTGGAGAGACAAAATGGTCAGGGGTTGGCCGAGCCAAAGGCTTTGGGAGTGTGGGTAAGGAGGTAGAGGTGGGGGCCTTTTATAAGAGGAGAGGAGGGGCACTCTTGGAAAGTAAAGTTATGTTACTTTATTTTAAAATGATTTTCGGATTCATAAGGTCCCACATTGATATAATTATAGGATAAGGTGATAAGGCTTCGAAATCCACTCATCCAATTGGTTTTTTCCATGTGTAGGTTTTAGATTTTGCATTATCTTTCCATTTTATTTAAATTGTTAAATAATGAGGTCATCACTGCATCATCATGATGTCATAAATAATTTAATTTATTTAAAGTCTAAAAATTATAAAAAAACTACTATGATGTATGAAATCTCTTTATATTTCCAATGAATATTTATAATAAAAAATCTGATCTTTATAACCCCATGTAAAAATTGTTTTCGTAAAACATATTATGTTTGTGTCATTTTTACTTTTACATTAAATTAAAAGTTATTTATGTCATTTCCCAACCAAAGTGGATCCATGGGGTCCCCAAGTTGACCCATGGCTTTTCTTGGTCGTCCATTACACAACCAATGAGGGTAGGACATGTTTCAAGCTCATCTCATTTTATTAAAGCATTATTTTTACCTTAAACTACACTAATTACCTCTAATCGCGATTAAGAACTTAATAAGTTACTATTCACCAAAAAAATATTTTAATCTCATTGAACTAAATTTTACTTCTTAATGACAACCATTTATATCGGATTTTTGAAATTCAAAACACAAAGATGGCAAAATTTCATTTAAACGGAAAATCAGTTTTTATAAGTACCACTTAGTGGTTTCACTATTCATCAAAAATTGAAGTTTTTCAGAAAATTACCAAAAATTCACCCTAAGATATATTTGATATTCTGAATTCAAAAATGAAGTATAATTTACAAAATTCAAAACATATAATTCACATTAATTAATTTAATAATTAATTCCCGCTATCAGAGCAAATAGCGTGTTTTTATAAAACAATAAGTATCAAAAGATTGACACCAGTTTAAGTCTAATTTCAAAGTGAAATTGATTCCAATGACCACCATTGGATTTAATGGTAAAAATATATTCAGATTACACATTAAGACCAATTCAAAAGATAATCTAATCATATAAATAAATTAGATTAAGAAGCAGTTTTGATGTAAAATGCAGTATTTTTCACTATTCATTAAAAAATGTACATTGTCCGAAAAATACCCAAAATTTATCCAATGTAAAATTCAATGTCTCAATCATAATGAATATGTTTATTTTGACAAATATAGATTATAAAATTGTCAAAATATTGATTTAAAAATGGTTTTCCATCAGAAGGCAGTAAAACAATCTTTTAAAAATATTAGTGTATTCCATGATTAAGATTGGATTTATTTTCATTTTAAGCCTCTAAAACACTATATAATTCATTAATAGACATAGATAAAAATATATATTATTCATTACTTACTTGGGATGTTACAAGCATGTTCCAAAAAGACACGACGTTTTTCTAGAAGCCCCTGACCGACCCATGTTTTCTCGCTTCACGTCCGGATACACGGCTAACACTACACCTCGTGTTTTAGGCAGACACAGTGTGTACTAGGAATGGTAACACTGACCGGTTTAGTTCATGACACGGTCGGGTACCTGGGTCAGACTACACGGCGTGTTCATGGTCACCATGACATGTATGTCTTATGGTTCCGCCATCTATGTGGTTAGTTACACAGCAGGACACCGGGTCAACACTACATGGCACGTACAACTGGTACACTGCATGTTTTCCCAAGCCATTCTCTACCCAGGGTCCCCTCCCACATGGCCTATGACAAGGGAAGAGACTACAGGACGTGTACTGAGGGTACATGGTGTGTACTTATGAAGTTTTCTTATTTCTTCCCAAACAGAAGAACACACGACATGTGTCTATAGAACTACATGGTGTGTATGCTGGGTTTTCAGGACAGTAAGCCTCCGAAACTATTCCGGAACCCAGGAAAACATGAAAAAAACACTTAAGTTCCATATTCCGATCCGTGAGGGACCATACTCCCCGTGAATCAAAGCATGGCATATTATACATGTGATAACAAGGTAAAGTCTTCAATGATCCACCAAATTATGGTTATTGAGGGCCCATACTCCCCAAAAAGCAATGTTTGGCATTCATCGTATCCACAAACTCTTAAAACAATACCCTAACAAATAGCAGGTATTTATCAATGAAGCTATCAAAACAGCATGCGTTTCTAGCACAACAAATATCACAAGAACATGCAAGTCCTAATGCGCCTACATGGTGTGGAAATAATGTCTGGCATGTGATTTCTAGCATGTGCCTAAATGATTCATGAGGTGTAATACCCTTTTCTCTTCGGGTTTCCACTAAATATAACCCATTTATAAAATACGAACCACACACTAAAAGTGTATCACCAAATGGTGAAAATCAATTCAACTGTCAAATTTGCAAAATCAGTAAAATTGCAATAAACGAGGTAGACTGGCTTTTCCCTATACACAGGTTAGATACTCCCTGACATAGCTTTTTACCAACTATCTTGTCTTTCCTTTCCCTGATTAAGGCTCCAAATAGTATGTCAAAGAAAAGAACCCCTCTGATACCACTCTGTAACGTCCCGGATCCAGAAGCCACTCAACCGGTGCCCTGAACCCTGTTGGTCACAGGACCTCAAGAGCATTTCCCCAAACTCCAGAGGCTTCCAACTAGAAGCAAGGACCCAAGTTTGATAGTGGGGAAACCATGACTTTATTTGTCAATGTGTAGCACAGTAGAAAAGATAAATAACATACAACAGCGGAAGTAGTAAACAATATAAAAATGAAATGGACAACTAAGGTAAAAGAGAACCAGCAGTCATATATATAAAGAAGCAGTATGTCATTAATTCTATTAAAGCATCCAGAATATGATACACTTCAATACGATACAATACAACTCAAAGTATAAGGTACATCCAAACAAAACTAAGAAAAGAAAACAAAATGCAGCAGCATCACAAGCCTAAGCTCGGTCCCAGTCTCTCCTACTCCTCTACTATAATCATGTACCTGTAAAGGGACCCCTGTACCTATTGAATCCTACAGAAATATAGTTTGTTTGGGCCTAATACATGACCCAAATAGGTTGTGAGAAATAAATCCTAGTAGGCACCCACCAAAGGCATGTGCCCAACTGTCAGTGAAAATATGCAACAGTAGTGTGAAAAAGTAAATGAAGTAAACTAGTTAGTACACAAAAGTAACTATCACTAGCAGTTTCATTTCCATTTTAATTATTACTTATCACCTCCAAGAATGTGCTTTGTCTTGGTAGGTACAACATCAAAAAGCACCACAGTGAATATTCTAAATAGTCGTGTCCTCAGACATACTATCCTTACCCTCAGGTAAAATAATCAAATTCCCGCAGGTGATTGCCCTCAAGCATAACGAACATTGCCCTTGGGCATACCAGATATGGACCTTAGGCACAAGAACCACTTCCCATAGGCATAAACAAAGGCTACCCTCTGGATAACCAAACACTACCCACAGGATAATGGAACACTACCCTTAGGCTAATAGAACACTGCCCTCAGACTAATAGAACACTACCCTCAGGCTAATAGAACACTTCCCTCAGGCACAAGGAACCAGGATGAGCCCAAAGCATAAACAACAATTTATATAGACTTTCTCTCATGAAAATGAAATGCACAATATAATCATGGCATAACCTCAGGTATCCTAGCAAAATAGCTAAACAGAGGAATGCAGCCGCGGGGTGGTCCTAGATCCAAGCAGTGATCTCAAACAGTCGTTTAAACTTATCATTAGATTATCTATACAATAATAGATATATTTTTAGAAAACGCCTCAACCATATGACACCCCAACCATGGGAATGTAGCAAAACGGTACAAAACATCAACACAACGGTTGGAAATAAACATCAGACCACCTACCTCGATCGTCTCTGGTCGGTATACATGAATGACGCCTCCCGAATCGTCCTAAAACGATGTATATCTGGGATAAACGTATTCCTGTTCAAATGTAAATAGAATCTCTTAGAGTAATAATTGGTAAGGACAATGCAAGGAGAGGGGATGGATTACCCGTACAGTCCCAACGTGATCGAAGGAAGCAGAATCGTGTTCTTACTGCGCAGTCGGGAGATCTTCCATTCTCCAGCCTCCTCTCCCGAGCTCCTACGGTGTTCTAATCTTCCTCTATCAACAGAGGAGTCTACTGTCCGTTTTATGTGAAAAAAATAAACTACATTGCATGTACTCTCAAGTACACAGCATGCACTTTTAAATTTTTTAACTATTCCTCATGCGGATCCTTTCCACCGCAACACTGTTCACCTGTCGACATGGGTACACAACGTGTATTCCTGATTTCTCGGCATGTACTATCGCTCTTCTAATGGATTATTCCACCGCCTTACTGTTCACCTGCCTACAATTTACACGGAGTGTAAATACAAAGTACATGGATTATAGTCAGTTCTTACACTCTTCATTGCCGACAGGCCAACACGCCTTGTGTACTCATCCCACATAGCCAATGTACATGGCGTGTGGAAAATTACACGGCGTTTACCCATAAAATTTGGGATTTTTTACCATTTCCATTATTTTACCAAAAAAACATAAGGAAAAAAGAAAAAGAATAAACTTGTACCTTAAGAATATGAACTGGGTTCTTATAAAATAAATCCATATCTGGATATGAGCAGGTAGAGAAGGCTCTAGCATAGATATACCTAGGGATAAAACCCGAAAACACAGCTTTGATCTAGACTAGAATGGGAACTGGTGCACGACCACATTCCTTGTTGTTGTCTTAGTTATGAATTGTGATTTATAAACTAACCTAGGCTATTCCATTTTTTAGAAATGGCTCCTAGTAGAAGGAATGAGAATTAAAGTACTATGCTCGATTAAAATATTAATAAGGATCATATCATTCATGGTATTAATCCAACATTTAAAAGGGATATAGTCTACCATGTATTCTCATCATATGAATAAATAGTATATTATGTTAATAAGATAAGTAAATAATTCTCTATGTCCTATGGATTTGATGTGAATCAAGATAAGAAATGGATATAAGTGAGAGTGTTGGATAAAGAAAATAGGGGAAAAAAGGATTTACCCATATGTGATGATTGTGGAATGAATCACCATGGTAAATCCATGAATGGAATGGGAGTTTGTTATAAGTGTGGAGAAAAAGGAAACCAAGTAAGTGATTGTGAGGGTATGAAAATGGTTTCAATTGTATAATGCTTCATCTGCAATTAGTTGTGACACAATGCGAATCAATGTCTAAATCATCAGAGTAAACCCCAAATGCTTCTATTGGATAATATTCACATTATGATACTACCGTAGAGGATGAGGAATGATTGTAGTTCTTATGTTGTTAATGTATTGTTTCATTTTATTATTGTATTAATGATGTACATGTTATAATAATAATAAATAATATAAGGATTACACTATAGCACTATTTCATTAAGGACCTGGGATTGTGTGGAACCAAGAAAAGTGACTCAATAGCAGCTTAATTTTTTTGTAAATTATGATTGAGAGAGAGAAAACTCAAAATATGGTTCTGATACTAATGTAGTGATTTTGGAACAATATATGATTTATTTGGATAAATTATATTGGATATTCATGACTTCCTAGAAACTCATTAATGATTTGAGTATTCCATCATTGTCAGAGTTTACAATATTTATGGATATAAGGAGTATAACCCGTATTCTATAAGGAATACAAGAGAATGAATGCAATCAATATGGTTTATAGTAAATCAGGGTGTTACTGTGTTTTAATAGAATACATTATTAATGTATTTAAATGTTATTACGTGGAAAAAAGAATCTTCATTGTGTTTAACTTCCACAAAATTTTCTGACTGTGAATTTGGAAAAAAGAATTTGGGTTAAGTCTAAAGGTTGGAAAGGATTCTGTTTGACATTGGATACTATTATTAAGGTTAAATAATTTCCTAAGATAATTTTTGGATTGATATAAAATGGACAACTCGGTGGGTCGGGCGACAACTTGTCGCGTCCGGCAAGGCCGTGAGATGTGAAACCGCAACCAAAGGGCGACAAGGGTGGATCACCTACCACTGGAATACGTGATGTCATGGTAAGTATAATTTAGTTATTTTGAAATATTCTGACAAATAAATTATAAATTCATTATTTTTGGAACCCTATACAATTAGGATAAATAAAATATTTTTCAATTATATTATCTTCTGGAGTGAAAGATGTTTCTGTGGTAGAAATTTGATAAAGGATGAAACTCTACTTGTCAAGTATTTTTATCCACTTATTCAAGGAATATATTAATTCAATAAAATTAGGGAAGGGATCATAAAACCAAAAACTATTTATCCTAATACGTTTTGTTTTGTTGAACTAATGATATTTAAAATCATCATAGATTGATGGCTTCGAGGCCCACAATTTTACATTTTTATGTGATTGAAGACCTCAATCACACCCTATAAAAATTTACATTTTCCCCCCAATTATGTGTCTTTAATTTCCCCCAATGTACTCCTAATCATGATCATAATTTGGTGGTGACTTTTTCATTTCTCATTCCCTCTTTTTGAGACGCAATTGTGTTATCCCAATTTCCGATGTGGGTTTTCCACAAAGGTATTTTCTATTTTTAAACATTTATTTTCAAAAAAATAAATTTCAGATTGTGAAGACACAATTTATTAAAGCAGGGGAGAATGTAACACCCCAATATTTTAGAGTACATTATTTCTTTAAACTAATTCAATAACTTGTGCTACACGGAATATCGAGTTCAAGGGCATCACGACTTACCAAACAAGTAGTTCAAATTCTTTTATACATAGTATTAACTGAATTTTGAATTTTATATATTACATTTAATTTCATAATAAATATTATTTTTTTTAGATCTAATGTTAGAACGAATTCATTTTTTCAGATAAAGTAAGTATTTTTCAATAAATGGAATTTTACCACCTTTTAATAGAGAACCCTTTTTAAATAAAATATTTTACACTTTTATATATTCAATTTGAAATAATAAACATCATATTTTGTATTGGTACATAAAAGTTTAGTTTCAATAATATTTTGGTGTTTTTATGATAACTTTAATATTTGGGTGAATAGTTAAAAATACTAAATTTTAATTGAATAAAACTTTTTTAATAAAAATAATTTGTAGTGTTCAATTTTACATTTGAAGGGTTAGAAAGTATAATTAGATTAAATTTTTTTCATTTAATAAAATTTTGTTCATTATAAGTAATTTCACATTTAAATTTGACATAAACACATGTCAATCTTTTGATAATTTTTACTTTTTTTTAAAACCCGTTTTTGGGTTTCGACAAAGGGAATTAATTTTAAATTAATAAAATCAACCTATATGTTTTTCATTTGGGTAAATAGACTTCATTTTTGAATTCAGAATATCAAAATTAACTTAGGGTAATTTTTTGGTAATTTTCTGAAAACATTCAATTTTTGGCGAATATTGAAAAACACTACGTTATTATTTAAAACTGAATTTTTATTTAAATATGTATTTATTTTATTTAAATTTATTTTATGTAAAAAATAGATATATAATACCTATTTAAGTTCAATTATTTTCATTATAGTCATTTTATAATAAAATTAGTTGTATAAATTTTTATTGAACATTTTAACTTCTTTTACCCACATTCTTGTAGCATTTTCAAATTTGCATAAAACATAATTTTACTATTTATGTAGGTTGAATTTCAATAATCCAAGAGACATTGTTTAAATCAGTAAGTAAAACGTGGTTCAATAAGATGAAAAATAATTTTTGGTGAATAGTAACTTTTTACTTTTATTTACCACGGTTAAAAGTAAACAGTGTAATTAAGGGTAAAAATGATATCATAATTACCCTAAGACATGTCTTAATTCTATTGGATAAGTATAATTTGAAAAATAAAAACCTTAGAACTAAAATATGATCTTCTTTGGTCCACTTGGATTAGATTAGGACATTTATTAGTAATTTATTTAACGAAGAGTTAAAAGATTTAAAGTCAATGTTTAATAAATAAAACATTTTAATAAAAGGTTACACAAAATATTAATTCTACAATAAAGTTTATACATTAAATAAATTAATTTATTTATGGCACAATGATGATGCAATAATTACCTAATTAATGAAATATTAAAATAAATGATATTATAAATATCCAAAAAAATTGTAAATTGAGACTTATAATGAATTCAACAAATTTTTTAGGTTAATATCACCTGATAGGGTTGTTTAAATAAATTTTATCCTATTTGATAATGTTTTCATGGATTTCAAAAAAAAATACTAAATAGTGTCAATATTGACATAATTGAGTTTTTAAAACTAATACTATATTATTAATTGATATAATATTCCTAAAAATACAAGGTTCTACCAAAGGACATCGATAAGGTTATATATATTAATACTAAATCACTTTGGGTTATCTAGTCTTGTTATAGTGTGTTTATTAACTATATTATATAAAAATACAAACAGACATGCTAAATGTCAAACTATTTAACAAAGAGTTAAATCTAAAAGATAAGGTTAATATTGTGACCTAAACCTATCTAAAACCTCTTTGATGAGGGTTATTTGACCCATACACTTTTTTTCCTTGAAATAAATCATTTTTGAGCCATTTGAAACCGAAAATTATTTTATTATAAAATAATATTTCAATCTTTTCCTAAAGTGACCCCCACTTCTCTTATAAAAGGAAAATTCCCCTTCAATTAATTTTACACCTCCATATTCTTTTCGATTTGACAAAACCTACACAAATATCCTTCAAAAATCCCTCATATCAACCTATATTCCTTACATTGATCATAATGCCAACCTACTAAGCCATTTTGATCAACCTAAAGGGAAACACCCGAAGAAGAGGTATTAATTTCACCATCATCCTTCAAGTTCTATTCTTCTTCCAGTTCCTCTTTATTTTTTGTTTACATACCTAAATAATAAATCTAGTACCTCCTAAATATTGTGACATTAATATAAATATATGACAATAATATTCGTTATTATAACTATCATATAAATGAAAAAGTTACCATACATGCGTACGTATGGCTTACCATCTCCACATCATGGTTTAGTATGTTATTCAAACACTTCATTTTTTGGATGGGCATAATAATTAGTATAACTGATTTAAATAATAAATATAACATGTTAATGATTCTGTATAGATGATATAACTTCCAATTACATATGATTTTACCATCAATATAATGATATTGTTGCTCGTGCATACGTATGGATTATCGTCTCCACGACGCCATGAGATTCATTCCCACCTTCACCATTAAACGATGATTATAAATATATATATTATTAGTAATTATGTAATATATGACATAATAATTCTACTGGAGATATATATGTATATATGTATTTACATACATATATCTTATTCGGTTACTTCCGTTCAATACGATATGAAAACAGATTCAACGTTTATGCGTATGTACGGCCTATTATCTCCATAAATGGTGCCTTAAATTTCATATATATATCTAATATAAATATTTATATTCTAAATATATATTATATTTAAATTATGTTATATATTCTGGAATTTTTTAAATCATGATCTCAATGATACAATAAATAATAACAAGTTAAAACACAAACTATAAAAAAAAGTGATTATTATACAAAATGTTAATTTAACCAGGAAATCATTATTAAATTGGTATTATATTTTCATAAATGAATCATGTATGATATAATAAATATGAATATGGTTTTGGTATAATTTAATAACATAATATGGTCATTATACAGGAGGTTAATCGTACCCTCGACCGAAGGAAAGTGCAGGGTAAGGGTAAATTCTTTAATCCCAATATTATTTGAGATTTTTTATGGGTATGTTTTTACTCGGACATATTTGTTATCCATGTTCATGTTTTATAAAATAATTTTCAAAGTGATTATTTTTAAGGGAATCTTTTAATAAAAAATCATTTTAAATGTTTTATATATTTATTCTTCTAAATCATTCTCATTAATGTCCATGTATTCAAAATAGTTTTTTAGGATTTATTTATATGGACTTGAATGATTTTAAAATGTTAATTCCATTCAAATTATTCAAAGTGTTATGGGACACTTTGATTAAAAATGTCTTCAAATGTATTCCTTTCTAAATTGTGTGACTTTTAAATGTTTTTATGAAAATGATATATTTCCCCCAAAGAGTTTTACAAATCATTTTCATCTATTTTCACATCTATTGATGGATTTTAAACATGTTTGAGGTTGATTTATTATGAAACAAATCATCCATATTGTATTGAAGGTTTTTTGATATGTTTGATTGTGGATGTGTTATTTTTATACCATTCATGGTATATAGATAATGTATTTACATTTCGTATGCTAGTTCTTATACGACTGCTTATGTAATGTTTCATCCTTAACATATGAAGAATGTATTGGACCTTGTAAGTGATGTGTGGATCCCGTTATAGCTCCCTGATGCATCGGTAGGTCTCATGAGACAATTAGACATCGAATTTTCCAGGGCCTTTCCAAATTTTATATATGGTTTTGGCTGAGTCCTTAATAATTTTTAGATGTCTTGGCCGAGGCCTTAACAAAAAGTTTCACAAAGCTTGGAATTCTAAATTCCCTCATTATGAAAATAATAATTATAGTTCATGTGGTTATTCTCCTAGTAGAATACCCATGACAATGTCTTATTATGGAATTATTTACTTAGATCATATTCCTGCCATAAAGCATTCATATTTATTATTTTTAAATTCATGTGTTTTTAATTATTCACCATTCCTAATGTTTATGTTATCTTCTGATGTATTACTTACCCTTACAGAGCATTTGAGCTCACCCATTTCTTATTTTTTTCGAGGACTCCATAAAGTGTATAATTATTGATAAGATGGGTTAAGCTAGGGGAATAATGGTGTTCTCAAATAACTATATATGTTGTATTTTAGGTTAGAAATTGTATTATAAAATTATTGTATGTAATCTATTTTCCAATACTACTAAACCGATGGGTCATTCGAGACTTGATTCCTTGTAATCATGAAAATGTATTAAAATAATGCACTGAATCTGGGTAACTGGGGTCAGGGCATTACATATTCACATCCCTATAATGGGAGAAAAGATCGAAAAATATCAGAGTTGAATACCTCAACTTGTATCAAATGAATATTTGATGTTATCGTATTATATTTATCTGAGGATTTCAAAATATGGAAATTGATGCTTTTCATTATAGAGATTAATATAAATTTCACAATGTGAAAGTTGAAGGATAGTGGAAATAAAGTTATTATAGAACTATTTCAGTTGAATTTTTATCCATACATAATTCTTTTGTTTTATAATAAAGTATCTGGGTGAAGAATACATTGACATTGAAAGTCAAATGGGTATTGAAAACAAATCAAGATGGTGGGATTGAAGAACCCAAATTGTTTAATGTTATATTTTTGTTTACATTTTTTTCAATATAATTGGTTAAAAAATTCATTTTTACAATTTTTGAAGAATAGAGGTTCTGCAATATGAGGATTTTTGTCTCTTTATTGTTGATAATTATTAATTTATTAGAAAAGATGTTTTAATTTTAAGAAATTATTTTAGGGGAAGAAAAAATAAATAAAATTATTACCGAGATACTTTTTATTTCCTTAATAAATTTGTTAATGGGGATTTGTGTTTGGTACATTAATTATAACATTGTATGTAGTGATGAAAAATTGTTTTATTTTTCATTAGAATCATATGAGGTTTTCTTTTGATTTTGAATATATTGGTTTGTGGAATATTTTTAGTTTGATATTCTATGAGAAATATTGTGAAAATTTATATGGCCATTACATGAAAAAAATTATCCACATGCCATCCAACTAAAGGGAGTAGTACACCACTATGTGGTTGAAGGGCTTTACCCCATGGCAGTCATCACAAGTCCGTAGCAGAATTCATACAAGGGTGTTTCTACATGAGGTAGGGAAAGAGTGGGGGAAGGTCATTGTAACACCCGAGACTTTTATGAGAAATATTTTTTATATGTTATATAAATCATCAAAGGAATCTTTCACTACACATATCACTTTCTTGGATTGCTTTACACGCAATCACGACCTTCCTCGATAGCTTGTGTCGTACGCAATATCGAGTTTCACTAAACAACAATATGCTATTAAAATATTATTAAAACTAACCATTATGAATATTAATAACCACTTTTTGAAATTTTTTATATTTTATTTTTCAAAATTTACTGCATTTTTGGATTCGGAATATCAAAATTAACCTAGGGTGAAATTTTGGTATTTTTCTGAAAACTTTCAATTTTTGAGGAATAGTGAAATCACTAAGTGGTAGTTAAAAAAAACTGAATTTTTCATAAAACTTAATTTTACCACTTCTGTGAGTGGAATATCAAAAATCCGAGAGACACAGTTTATTTCAGTAAGTAAAATGTGGTTCAATTAGATGAAAATAATATTTGGTGAATAGAAACTTTTTAATTTTATTTACCATGGTTAAAAGTAAATAGGGTTATGAAGGGTAAAAATGATATTATTATTACCGTAAAACATCTCCTAATTCTATTGGATAAGTGTAATTCGACCGAAAACAACCTTAGGAATAAAATATGACCATTTAGGCCTGTGTGGATTAGATTAGGACATTTATTAATAATTTATTTAAAGAAGGGTTAAAATAGTTAAAATCAATGTTTAATAAGAAAATCATTTTTCATATAGGGTTATACATAAGATAAATTCGAATATAAATATTCATTAGAAATATAAAAAGATTTCCTACATAATGATATTTTATTTTTAATTTTTAGACTTTATATAAGTTAATCTATTTATGACACAATGATGATGCAGTAATTATCTTATTAATGAAATATTGACATGATTGATGTTATAAATTCCCAAATAAATGTAATTTGAGAAATTTTTATGAATTCCACTAATTTTCTAGGTTAATATGACATGTTAGTATTGATTTAATTAACTTTATTCGAACTAATCATTCTGTTATGAGTTTCACAAAAACCAATTACTAAATAGTGTAAAAATTGACATAAAATAGTTTTTAAAACAAATATTATATTATTAATTGTTATTTTATTCCTAAAAATATATGGTTCGGACACATGACTTAGATAAGGTTATATATATTAATAATAAACAACTTTGGGTTCGTTTGGCTTGTTATAGTAAGCTTATTAACCTTATAGTATAAGAACACAAGAAGACACGGTAAAAGTAAAATTATTTTACTTAATGTTAAATCTAAATGATAATGTTAAAATAGGAACCTAAACTTGACTAAATACTATTGGATGAGATGATTTCGACCCATCCCCACCTTATATTTGAAAAAAGTCAATTTGGAGCTATATAAAACCGAAATTCACATTATAATAAAATAATATTTTTAGTTTTTCTAAAGGAGCCCCTCTCCTCCCTTATAAAAGGGCACCTCCTCCCCCTCTTCCTCACACCACATTGGGCCTTCAATATCAGCCAAAACCTTCCAATTTCTCATATCCACTTCCCTAGAGACATCCTAGAGTTCCTGGTCTTCTTCAAAGACCAATTTTAGTGCCCTAAAAGGATATCTCAAAGAGGTACTTCAAAGAAGAGGTAATGTCTGATTACCAATTCTTTCAACTTTATTTCTTCTTCCACTTATTCTTCTTTAGTTGTTTCATTATGAAGTAATAACATTAGTATCACTAATATACTTATATGTTATTATAAGTATGAAACAAACCTATTTCACCATCTATCCATCCTACGGAAAATGAAATCACCGCGCGTGCGTACGTACGGAATACCATCTCTACGCCGTGGTGTAATCTATTTTCCACCACCACCTTACTTGGATGGGTATAATGGTGTAAATAATGACTATATATGACTATTATAAAGTGATATTGATTCTGAAATAGTATACATACACTCCAATACAATTCCACGATCATGGGAACGATATCATCGCTCGTGCGTACGTACGGAATACCGTCTCCACGATGTGATGTGACTCATTCTACATGATCTTCATTGCATAATGATTAGACAAATGAATTTAGTGAATAAATATGATATATATTACACTAATACCATTCTGGAAATGAGGTATCTATAACCTAAAAATAATTATAAGAATTTATTCGACAAAATATGCATAAGAACAAAAAGTAATAAACACCCGAATAAACAATTAGTAATGAAATATTACTAATAAGAAGCTAAGAATATGACCATATATGATATCATAAAAATAAGTATGATTCTAGAATAAGTCAATAACATTATTTAAATCATTTTATAGGAGGCCCGGACACTTACAAATCAAATTGGACCTAAGTTAAGGGAAAATATCACAATCTCATTTTTATCTGAGATTGTTTATACTTTAAAATTTATTGGGGTGTATTTTATCATCCACATCCATGTTTCCTCAATATGTAATATTATTTCCATCCTCATACAATTTTTTTTAAATCCCATTTTACCCTTCAGTGAGTTTTTAGTAAAATATATGAAAGTAATCTTTTGTCGTTTTTTGTAAGAGGTACTTTTTTGACTTTTCCGACAAAAGTATGAGAAGAATATTTTTTTAACTTATACGACATGAATGGATTTTTAAAACATTATTTCCAAGAAGGTTCCTTTACAAGTTTTCAAGTTTATTTTTAATAAACATCTTTTAGTTTATAATTGTATGACATATTAAGAAAGGAAATGTGTTTTTGAAGTGGAAAGGATATTTTCCTCAAGAATGGAGTTCAAGTGTTTTATCAAAATTATTTTCCATCTAAGATAATAAAGGGTTCTGTTTCTATCCCTATTATTACATTGATTTTATTATGTTGTGATGGAATTATTTTTATGAATTCCTTTATCTTATATGAATTGTTTTATGATGTCATGATGTTTAAGATTCCCATTTTTATTACATGGGTTATGATATGATGTATGGTTTATGATTTTGTGGCACACGTAAGAATGGTATCATTATGAGATGGGTGGGACCTATATCTCCCTCCAATGAATTGGGTAAAGATTTTATATCTCATGAGATAGACATGGCTGGAACGGCAGGTTAAACCGGTTCAGTGAAATAGGACTGAAACGAGGAGTGATCTCAGTTTAGAAATGGACTTTGTCCACTAAGATAGTCTTGGAAATGAGTCTTGACTAATAAGAAATGCTTCTCTATGATTATGTGTGTATGCCACAAAGTTTCATGTTTTGTGTTATGATTATTGGGATTACATTTCACTACTATAATTTATCCCATGTTATGATATTATGATCTGGTTTGCAGGTTAAGATTTCCAAAATGTTATGTTCTTATGAATATGATGTGATTAATATTTCTTTTTTTTACCCTTACTGAGCATTTGAGCTCACCCTTTTGTAAGTTTTCTTTCCCCAGGTCAAAAAGAAGGTTATTAAGTCATGTATGCCAAAAGGGACTATAGATATGATGAAATAAATGGGAGACAGTGTAGACGCTGTATGAACGAGTTGTTTATGTTTCCCAGTTTCTAAAGACACTATACCTATACGGTCCTTTCCGGGTTTTGTTATATGTTGTAATAAGTGTACTTAAATTTTTAAGTAATAACAATGTATGTAAAGTATGGGTCGTTATAGGTGGTATCAGAGGAAAGGTATAGTCAACCTTTGGAAACTAGGATGTGAAAGCGTTAGTAAGAACCCTAAGGATAAGTCTAAGCATAGAACACAATCTTAGTGTTTTAGAAATGGCCATGAATAACCTAGGATAAGACCTTAAGTGTGAAATTTTATTCTTGATTGTGTGGTTTTCCTATTATAAATAGTGTTGCTCACACTATTCTTCTTGGTTTTAGTCAATGGCTGGAACCCGAAGGATCCTTGTTAATGCGGAATGTGACGGACAATGAAATGATTGTCCCCATGAGCAACCAAACGTTATGGGAGCTGGAATGAAAAATCTTGTAGCCATGCTCACACAACTTTCTCAAGCTATTAATCATGTTGGACTTCCAAACGAGAAAAGGAAGGAGCAACATTCTGTTGAATCCTCCATAAGGCAGCGTCCACCTTCATTCAGCGGGTCTACTGATCCATTAGTTGCTGAACAATGGATTAGTACTACTGAAAAGATATTTTAATTTCTTCAATGTTCTGAACATGATAAAGTCATCTTATATGTGTATCGTTTGGAAGGTGATGCTGATCAATGGTGGAATCTTATCAAGAATACGAGGCAAAGAGATGAAATTGAGTCCATGGAATGGGATGAGTTCAAGAACTTATTTTTCAATAAGTACTTCCCTCATATTCTCCGAACAAATATGGAGAAGGAGTTTCTTGAAATAAAGAAAAAGGATGATGAGTCTTTTGGTACCTATGAAGAAAATTTTACATGACTTTCAAGGTACGCTTCTGGTATTATTATCCAACATGAGAGTAAGATTGATCGATTCTTTAGTGGCTTAAAACCAAGTCTTCGAAGGGCGTTAGCCATAAGGGACTTCAATAGCTATGAGGAAATCGTTCGATGTGCTCTCAAAGTCGAGATGGAGATTGGAGTAACCCATCAGTCATATGGGTTTGATAAGAAGAGGAAAATGGAATTCAAAGGAAAATCTAAAGAGCACACTGAAAAGAAGATGAGATTTCCCTTATGCTCAAAGTGTGGAAATAAACATGGAGGGAGTTGTCTTAAAGGGACAAGTAAATGTTTCAAATGTGGAAAGGAAGGTCATAGGGAATTTGAATGCTTTAATGATGGGAAGAAGATGTCTAATGATGCAAACAAAGGAAGGGATATATAGAATGAACCTAATACACTTCAATTTTTCAAGTGCAAGGAGATGGGGCATTATGCCAATCAATGCCCAAATCCAAGGGTTGATGATGATGGTCGACGTCAACAAACTCTTAAGGCTAAAGACAAAGGAAAGTCAATGCAATTTCTATCAGCGATGTGGAGTACGATAACGATGTGGTGAAAGGTACACTTACCATCCACTCTAAAGTAGCAAATGTTTTATTTGATTCTAGATCCACCCACACTTTTATTTCTAAAGAATTTTCTAAGGATATCACTGTATTACCTCAAAAATTAGATGTTGAGTTATCTGTGACAACCCCTAATGGCACAACAGTCACATCAAAAGTTAATAATTCATCTTCGATTGATGTTTGTGGGAAAGTGCTTCCTGCAAATCTTGTGATCCTTCCTATAGTGGAATTTGATGTGATTCTTGGCATGGATTGGCTTTCTTTATGTGGAGCTCATATCAATTGCCAAAGAAGGGAAGTCACATTTCATATTCCAGATCAATCTATGATCGTCTATCGATGCAAGGATGAACATAACCTTCTAGTGGAAATTTCTTCCATCTTATGCGTCTTGATTACACTAAATTAAGGTTATTTATCTCAAATGGTTGGTGAGAAACTCACGATTAAGAATATTCCCATTGTACGGGAGTTTGACGATTTTTTTCCCGAGGAATTACCGGGTCTTCCACCAAATCGTGAAGTTGAGTTTTCAATAGAACTCGTACTGGGTGCTTTGCCTATTTCAAAGACACCTTATAGAATGTCCCCAATTGAGTTGCATGAATTGAAGAAGCAACTCTAAGAGAATCATGATAACGGGTTCATACGCCCTAGTGCGTCACCTTGGGGAGCACCTGTTCTGTTTGTTAAGAAGAAAGCTGGATCAATGAGACTCTGCATTGATTATTGAGAACTTAACAAGATCATTATCAAGATCAAATATCCTCTCCCATGCATTGATGACTTATTTGACCAACTACGCGGAGCTCAATACTTTTCCAAGATTGATCTTCGTTCAGGGTATCATCAACTAAGGGTCAAAAGGGAGGATATACCAAATACGGCTTTCCGTACAAGGTATGGACACTATGAATTTATAGTGATGCCATTTGGTCTTACTAATTCCCCTGCTATCTTCATGGATCTGATGAATAGAGTCTTTAGAGACTATCTTGATCAGTTTTTGTTAGTCTTTATAGATGATATTCTGGTATATTCAAAGAGCAAGGAAGAACACGAAGATCACTTTAGAATTATATTTAAGACCCCGAGAAAGGAGAAGATTTATGCCAAGTTTACCAAGTGTGAATTTTGGATTCAAAAATTTGCATTTTTGGGTCACATAATCTCAAAAGAGGGGATATCTGTGGATCCAGCAAAAACAGAGGTTATCAAAATATTTTCGAGACCAACAACAGTGATTGAGATCTGAAGTTTTCTTGGATTGGCTGGATATTATCGACGTTTTGTGAAATATTTTTCACGATTATCTAATCAACTCACCAAGTTGACTTGGAACGGAGTTAAGTTTGTCTGGAATAAGGAATGTGAAGAGAATTTCAAGGAGTTGAAAAGAAGGTTATCCAGTGCACCTGTGCTCACACTGCCTTGTAGTGGAGAAAGGTTTGTGATCTACAGTGATGCATCCAAGAAGGGATTGGGGTGTGTTCTTATGAAAAATGATACGGTGATAGCTTATGACTCACGAAAATTGAAAATACATGAGTAAAATTACACAACTCATGATTTGGAGTTAGCTGCGGTAATCTTTGAATTAAAGATTTGGAGGCATTATCTTTATGGAGAAAGGTGTGAAATTTATACTGATCATAAAAGTTTAAAGTATATTTTCACACAAAAGGAGCTGAATATGCGCCAAAGAAGATGGTTGGAGCTGATTAAGGATTACGACTGCTCTATCCATTACCACCCTAGGAAAGAAAACAAGGTGGAAGATGCATTAAGTCGACAAGACCATGCCAGTTTATCCATGATGAGGATCACAAAAGATCCAATATTTATGGTTTTACAAAGGATGGATCTTGGAATTATAATGAAAGGGGAAAAATAGTATCTTTCTCAAATGTATGTTCAACCATCTATACATGTGATGATTAAAGAGGCACAGAAAGAAGATGTCGAGTTACAAAAGAAGGTAAGAAATGTTCCTGAATTCAACCTTGATTTTTATGGGATAATAAAGTTCATGAATCGGGTTTGTGTTCCTCCCATACCCAAATTAAAGGAGCTGCTGGATGAGGCTCATAGTTCATCATTCTCTATTCATCCTGGAATCACGAAGATGTATAGGGACCTGAAAGAGTACTTATGGTGGGATGGAATGAAAAGAGATGTTGCTGAATATGTCTCTCGATGCTTGGTTTGTCAGCAAGTTAATGCTGAGAGACAGAAGTCTATGGGGATGTTACAACCATTACCCATACCCGAATGGAAATGGGAAAACATCACTATGGACTTTGTCACCGGACTTCCTAAAACATCCAAAGGTAATAATGCTATCTGGGTCATAGTTGATCGTCTTACAAAGTCTGCACACTTCATCGCTATTAGAGTGGATTTCTCTCTAGATCAGCTTTCCAGGATATATGTGAAGGAAGTGGTAAGATTGCATGGAGTACCACTTTCTATTATATATGATCGGGATCAGAGGTTTACCTCAATGTTCTGGCGAAGTCTTCAGCATACTCTGGATACAGAGTTGAGTTTTAGCACTGCTTATCATCCTCAGACAGACGGTCTGTCTGAGAGAACAATTCAAACTCTAGAAGATATGTTGAGAGCTTGCTCTATGGATTTCAAAGGTGGTTGGGATCAACACCTACCTTTGGTGGAATTTTCTTATAATAATAGCTTTCACTCCAGTATTCAGATGGCTCCTTATGAAGCTCTCTATAGAAAGAAATGCAGGACTCCAACTTGTTGGGATGAAGATAGAGAAAGAAAACTATTAGGACCTGATCTTGTAGATGAGATGGCAGAAAAGGTCAAATCTAGTCAACAACACATAAGAGTATCTCAGAGTCGACAGAATAGTTATGCCAACAACCGAAGAAAATACATAGATTTTGATGTGGGTGATAATGTGTTCTTAAGAATATCTCCTTGGAAGAGAGTAATGAGATTTGGAAAGAAGGGAAAGTTGAGCCCTAGGTATATCGGTCCTTTTGAAATACTGGATCGTGTTGGGAAGGTAGCTTACCGATTGGCACTTCCACCGAATCTCTCTCAAGTTCACGAGGTGTTCCATGTATCTCTCATGAGAAAGTACATACCTGATCCTTCACATGTACTCAGCTCAGAAGTTGTACCACTGGAGCAAGATCTTTCTTATGAAGAACAACCGATAGAGATTCTGGATCGTAGCGAAAAAGTCCTACGAAACAAGACCACTCGATTGGTGAATGTTTTATGGAGGAACCACCAATTAGAAGAAGCTACATGGGAGCTTGAGGATTTGATGAGGGAGAGGTATCCTCGTCTGTTTGTTACAATGTGACGAATTTTGAGGGCGAAATTCATTTTAAGGGGGGTAGAATGTAACACCCGAGACTTTTATGAGAAATATTTTTTTTATGTTATATAAATCATCAAAGGAATCTTTCACTACACACATCACTTTCTTGGCTTGCTTTACACGCAATCACGACCTTCCTTGATAGCTTGCGTTGTATGCAATATCGAGTTTCACTAAACACCAATATACTATTAAAATATTATTAAGACTAGCCGTTATGAATAGTAATAACCACATTTTGAAATTTTATAAATTTTATTTTTCAAAATTGAATTTATTTTTGGATTCGGAATATCAAAATTATCCTAGGGTAAAATTTTCGTATTTTTCTGAAAACTTTCAATTTTTGATGAATAGTGAAATCACTAAGTGGTAGTTAAAAAAAACTGAATTTTTCATAAAACTTAATTTTACCACTTCTATGAGTGGAATCTCAAAAATCCGATAGACACGGTTGATGTCAGTAAATAAAATGTGGTTCAATAAGATGAAAATAATTTTTGGTGAATAGTAACTTTTTACTTTTATTTACCACGGTTAAAAGTAAATAGGGTAATTAAGGGTAAAAATGATATTATTATTACCCTAAAACATGTCTTGATTCTATTGGATAAGTTTAATTCGACCAAAAACAACCTTATGAATAAAATATGACCATTTAGGCCCACTTGGATTAGATTAAGACATTTATTATTAATTTATTTAAATAAGGGTTAAAATAGTTAAAATCAATGATTAATAAGAAAATCAATTTTAATATAGGGTTATACAAAAGATAAATTCGACTATAAATATTAATTAGAAAGATAAAAAGATTTCCTACATAATTATATTTTATTTGTAATTTTTAGACTTTAAATAAGTTAATTTATTTATGACACAAAGATGATGCTGTAATTATCTTATTAATGAAATATTGACATGATTAATGTTATAAATACCCAAATAAATGTAATTTGAGACTTTTTATTAATTAAACTAATTTTCTAGGTTAATATGACAAGTTAGTATTGATTTAATTAACTTTTTTCGAACTAATCTTTTTGATATGATTTTCACAAAAATCAATTACTAAATAGTTTCAAAATTGACATAAAATAGTTTTTAAAACAAATATTATATTATTAATTGTTATTTTATTCCTAAAAATATAAGGTTCGGTCAAATGACATATATAAGGCTATATATATTACTAATAAAAAGCTTGGGGTTCTTTTGTCTTGTTATAGTATGATTATTAACCTTATAGTATAAGAACATAAGAAGACACAGTAAAAGTAAAATTATTTTACTTAATGTTAAATCTAAATGATAAGGTTAAAAGTGGAAGCTAAACTTGTCTAAATTCTATTTTATGAGTTTATTTCGACCCATACCAACCTTAGCTTCTAAATAAATCAATTTGGAGCTATTTAAAACCGAATATGACTTTATAATACAATAATATGTTTAGTTTTTCCAAAGGAGCCCCTCTGCTCCCTTATAAAAGGGCACCTCTTCCCCCTCTTCCTCACACCACATTGATCCTTCAAGCTCAGCCAACCCCTGACAATTTCTCCTCTCCACTTCTCTAGAGACATCTTAGAGGTCCTGGTCTTCTTCAAAGACCAATTTTAGTGCCCTAAAAGGAGATCTCAAAGAGGCACTTCAAAGAAGAGGTAATGTCTGATTACCAATTATTTCAACTTTATTTCTTCTTCCACTTCTTCTTCATTAGTTGTTTCATTATGAAGTAATAACATCAGTATCACTCATATACTTATATGTTATTATAAGTAAGAAACAACCCTATTTCACCATTTATCTATCCTACGGAAAACGAAATCACCGCGCGTGCGTACGTACGGAATACCGTCTCCACGCCGTGGTGTAATCTATTTTCCACCACCACCTTACTTGGATGGGTATAATGGTGTAAATAATGACTATATAAGACTATTATAATGTGGTATTGATTCTTAAATAGTATACATACACTCCAATACAATTCTACGATCATGGGAATGATATCATCGCTCGTGCGTACGTACGGAATACCGTCTGCACGATGTGATGTGACTCGTTCTGCATGATCTTCATTGCATAATGATTATATAAATGAATTGAGTGAATAAATATGATATATATTACACTAATACCATTCTGTAAATGAGGTATATCTAACCTAAAAAGAAGTATAAGAATTTATTCGACAAAACACGCATAAGAACAAAAAGTAATAAACACCCGAATAAACAAGTAGTAATGAAATATTACTAATAAGAAGCTAAGAATATGACCATATAAGATATCATAAAAATAATTATGATTCTGGAATAAGTCAAATACATTATTTAAATCATTATACATGAGGTTCGGACACTTACGAAGCAAATCGGACTTATGGTAAGGGAAAATATCACAATCTCATTTTTATCTGAGATTGTTTATACTTTGAAATTTACTAGGGTGTATTTTATCATCCACATACATGTTTCCTCAATATGTAATATTATTTCCATCCACCTACAATTTTTTTTAAATCCCATTTTACCCTTCGGTGAGTTTTTAGTTAAAGATATGAAAGGAATCTTTTGTCGTTTTTCGTACGAGGTACTTTTTTGACTTTTCCGACAAAAGTACGAGAAGAATGTATTTTTTAACTTATATAGAATGAATGGATTTTTAAAACATTATTTCCAAGATGGTTCCTTTACATGTTTTCAGGTTTATTTTTAATCAACTTTATTTAGTTTAGAATTGTATAAAATATTAATAAAGGAAATGTGCTTTTGAAGTAGAAAGGATATTTTCCTCAAGAATGAAGTTCAAGTGTTTTATGAAAATTATTTTCCATCTATGATAATAAAGGGTTCTGTTTCTATCTCTATTATTACATTGATTTTATTATGTTGTGATGGAATTATTTTTATGAATTCCTTTATCTTATATAAATTGTTTTATGATGTCACGATGTTTAAGATTCCCATTTTTATTACATGGGTTATGCTATGATGTATGGTTTATGATTTTGTGGCACACATAAGAATGGTATCATTATGAGATTTGTGGGACCTATATCTCCCTACAATGCATTGGGTAAAGATTTTATATCTCATGAGATAAACATGGCTAGAACAGCAGGTTAAACCGGTTCAGTGAAACAGTACTGAAACGAGGAGTGAACTCGGTTCATAAATGGACATTGTCCACTAAGATAGTCTTGGCAATGAGTCTTTAATAATAAGAAATGATTCTCTATGATTATGTGTGTATGCCAAAAAGTTTCATGTTTTAAGTTATGATTACTGAGATTACATTTCACTACTATGATTTATCCCATGTTATGATATTATGATCTGGTTTGCAGGTTAGGATTTCCAAAATGTTATGTTCTTATGAATATGATGTGATTGATATTTCTTTTGTTTACCCTTACTGATCATTTGAGCTCACCCTTTTGTATGTTTTCTTTCCCCATGTCAGGAAGAAGTTTATTAAGTAAGATATGCCAAAAGGGACTATAGATATGATGAAATAAATGGGAGACAGTGTAGATGGTTAATGAACCAAATGTTTATGTTTCCCAGTTTCAAAATACACTATACCTATATGGTTGTTTCCAAGTTTTATTATATGTTGTAATAAGTGTACTTAAATTTTGAAGTAATAAAAATGTATGTAATGTATGGGTCGTTATAGTCATTTTGTGCGGATACATGATGGTGGAGGAGTTCCTAGAATAGATTTTTTTTTCATGTGGATGGGTGGAGTATGGCCGATAAACAATTATGATCTATAGATGTTGTGGCTTGTAATAAAAGAAGAGTCAGGGATCAGGCCTTTGATTTATGATTACACTAAATGATCCATAACCATCTAATCAAGTGATCAAACTCTCACATCTGTTAGATTATCACACTGATCATAAAACCATGATATAAATCCATCATTCATTTGGTTCATTAATCCCCTCATCACATCGTCTTCTCAATCATGTATCATGACTAAGATTCTATTTATTGTATCACCATGGAAACAATGACTAAAGATTGATCCAAATCCTCCCTTCATTGTCTCATTTCTCAGAAAGAATGTGGATGATTAAAATGTTATGCCACTTTATTTTCATCATTAATTTTAGATCAAATCATCAATATATAGTTTGAATAAAATAAAAAATATATATAGATATGATGAATCTTGAGGATCATACATTTTATTTGAATGAGTCTCAAAGGTTCTAGAAGATTAGGATTCGGCCTTCAATGCCTATAAATTCTAAGTCCTTCATCTTTTTATTACTGAAGATTTTGATAGAATTCACTTCCAAAGAAGTTGTGTCATTATAAATCCCTCTAGTTCATAAAAGGGTATTTTTTCCCTTTCTATTTTTGAGAATGAAATGGATACTTCCACAAGTACTCATCTTGTGTATAGCACACTCGAGGTGCTTCATGGAGAACAATGATCCACAAATCTTTTGTGTGCTCAATATTCTTAAGAGTACTCACAGGTTTATGCGATGTTTTTTTGAGGAACCAAAAATCTATACAAACATCCACTATGTATCATAAAGAGAATCAAGAATATAGAACTCAATATTTGTTAAACGGTTTTAACAGTTAGTATATTCTTGTATTATTATCATTATAAAAATGTACAATATATTTTTGTGACTATTTCTATGAAAAAGATAGGTATTTTCTTGAGTAGTTCACCCAAAAATTATATCCAATATTCAGTATGTAATTACTAGTGAAATTTTTTGAGCAGGCTTGGGAATATTAAACTGTGTGTATAAAGCTGTAGCACGCATAATGATAAATAAAAGCATAATGCATTTTCATATTTTTGTATAAGAGGTTGTGTGATAATTTCACATGCAACAAATGTATACTATGGAAATTGAGTGTGTGCATAAATTGTTTATGTGATGTTGATAAAGGGTTATTTGTGTGCACAAATTATATAATAGTAGAGAGGTAGTATTGAAAATAGTGAGCATATCATGTATTGAACGTGGATGAACAGTGTGAATTCGTTCATTTTACTGTTACACTATTTATATTTTTGAAAGTGTAAAAATACTTGAAGGAATAGTGAATAGGAAGAATGTGAAATGCATGCATGCAGGTAATGCAGTAAAAAAAATAAAATTTCCATTTATACACATGAAATAATGCATGCATAATATGATTAGGTCATCCAATGTTATAAAAACATGCATGATGTCAAAATAAGCATGCATACAATATATGTTGCATAAATAGTGTGCAGTGGTTTGAGATTGATGTTGAGAATGTTTGACTATCATTGTTTTATAATATTCCTATATCAATTTTATTAGTGTTAAGTGAGGTCGGTTCTTCAACATAAGAAGGAATTTCCCAAGTAGTATTGAACTGTGGTAGTTGTCAATTTACAGGTGATCAGTTTTAATGTGAGAAAGGTTGATAGTTAATTGGATTATTAAAATGTTTGGACTTGACATAGAATGTGGCCAATATATCCCTGCATTAGAAGATTATGGGTTTTGAATACCTATTCACATGAGGTATTCATTAAAGAACTAGAGGGATTCTAGTATAAATATCAGGATCTTTTTAAGAGAGAGGTCAACTGGTGGGAGACATTATAAAGAACCCTGGTGGGATTCTAGTATAAAGATCATATCCAAAGACAACTCCCAATAATCATCCATGATCAGACATAAAGAGAGTTTATATGTAAATAATTTATGGAGATTTTATGTATTTGTAATCACATTAATTATTACAATTAGAAATTATGTTTCATGGATTATACCAAACACAGAAAGGATATAGTCACACACATTGGTGGAGGAAATTGTAAAAATATTATGTTCAAAGCATCATTTACTTTCTATCATGCATGTGGTAAATTTTTTATTTTCAATAAGGATGACCCATTCACTCTAACACGTGCCAATCTTCCAGTTAAAAAGGGGTAAAAATAAAGAAACTAATTATCAGTAAAATTTTTGAATATTGATTCCCCTCTCTTAGTGTGCCTACGTGATTCATTGGGCACTTTAGGATAATTATGGTCAAGAGTACCCCAACCATCTCCTGATTAGGAGATAATAATGTTTTAAATCACAAAATGAGGTTCTCTGGTCATGAGTAATGATATGAGACAATTATATGAAGATTATATTAGAGCACACTAAGGCATTGATTTCTGGAATGGTGACGTCTGGTCTAACAAGAATCAATAATTCTTTTTTGTAGAGTGACACAATTTTTTGAAGACCATAGGAAGATATACAAGAGTCATCAATGTACAAGCATAGTCAAACAGAGGGTACCATGAAGTTTAGTATCATTTACAAGGGATGTGAAGGGTTTTTGGAAAATCAAATCACTCAAGGTGTGAAGTGTGGTATTTGGATTGAGGAGCATTAAAAGATGATGGGTGCACCCCATACTATAGATGACTATGGAAAGGCTCTGATGGTCCTTTGATAGGGGATAAAAATGGGTGATTGTGTTCAATGTTTATTTTCTAGTATTGAGAATGTTTTTATGCAGTTTAACTTCATGATGTAAGGAAATATTCAATGTAGTTTATCATCGTGTGACATGGATGTTTTTTGTTGTTCAATTTTAAGGTAATGCGACTTGGAATTCATCCATTAATCTTAACATCATGCGATGAGGTTATGGAAATAGACATGTAAAATTTGGGCATTATAAATTGCATGAAAAATAAATTCCTAGGTAGATCTTGCTCGTACATATGAAAAACAAGTTTCTATGAATATGCCCCAATGTAGTTGGGGTATTTTTTTGGATGATGTAGATTGTTGTGGGATAGAAGATTTATTCATCACCATATATCCTGTGATGATAGGAATCAAGCCACACTTGTTTCTTTAATGAGAAATTCTATATATAAGTCTTACCCATACAAATTGGATGGCTTTATTTACATTGATTATTATAGCTAGCCCAAGATTAGGGATCCAACCATCACTATCTATCCTGTTATGATAGGAATAATTCCACATGTATTTATTAATGAATAGTGTGGTTTAGCATCATAAAACAAGGATAAGGTCTTCCCAAAGTAAGAAAGGGGGAATTGTGGTTGGACACAAATAAGGAAATATTGGCTTCACTATGTATTCAATGGTAATAATAATCATGACAAATGTAGTTCTTGATGAATGAATTTCCTAAAAAAATTGGTTTATATATAGAGTGGGTGAATTTTTATATTTTTTTATGACATGACACAAAATTGATGATCTGGGCATCACTGGGTATCATATCATGTCCAGAATCAAGTCATGCATTATTCTTTAAGGATGTGTCATTGGAGACCAATACCAATAGTGGTGGTCCTCTCAGGTGAGGTCCATTTAAATGATAAATGTTTTTGTTTCACAAGGGACATCATCACTGTAGTTTAACATCATGTCGTGAGCACTCATTGTATGCCTTTTGTTAACTTGAATTCAAGATCATGATGATCATGTTGTGATATTTCATGTATTTCGTGGGAGGGGAAGCCCTTACAAAAATTCCTAAGATCACATGATATAGGATTGATTTGAGAAACAATAAATAAAAAGGGTACCTCCCACCATGAGTATGAAATTTAGTAAAGGACATAGGAATTTTTTATTATATGTTGTTTTGAGCATGGTATAGGATCAACGAATCCATATTTATCTAATTAATAATGAGAATCAATATATGCATTGTGCCAAAAAGCCCATGGATTTTAATGTTGTGAATAATGGACATTAGCTATGGAGTTTATCATATTTTGGTAAGGACATGGATAACCTGAATTAAAGGAAAAGGAAGGTTGTGGCTAAGCCCAAGACTAGAGCTCAGGGTTTCTATATTTATCACATGATGATAGGAATAATGATGAATGTAGTTATTTCATGAATACATTCCTTATGTGGAGCAATATTCTACATAAATATGAGGGTATCACAACCTTCTTTCCCACAACTGGCTCATATGAATTGTGTTTTTAATAATATAGTACTTCCCATGTAGTTTAATGTCATGCGGTCAATAAAAATTCATACAGTTTAACATCATGTAACCAGGACGTGATACACCGTGTTGTCTGAAGTCTTTCTTTCAGGATGACAACTTATAGTTTATCGTCATGTGGTCAAGATGTGGTGCACCATGTAGTTTATTGTATTTTTTTATGGATATCATAATTTTTATAGTTTATCATCTTATTGGTAGTATGTCTCCATATAAATTATCATCATGATGTCAGGAAAAGATATGTCATTCAATTTAACTTCATACTTCTAGTAAAACTCCTTACAATTAATCATCATGTTTTCAAAATGAGGTATTCTATGTAGTTTAACATCATGCTTCCAGTTCAGCTCCATACTGTTTATCATCATGTGGTTAAAATGAGAGATTCCATGATTTTTAGCATCTTAATACTAGGACAAATCTATATAGTTTATCATAATATGTTCAGGATGAGATTTTCCATGAATTTTAACTTCTTGATACAAGAAAAACTCCATACAGTTTATTATCATGTGGTTAGGACATGCTCATACTATTTAACTTAATGTAATAAGGATAACATGGTTATTTATTAATGTTATAAGAATTATTTCTTGATAATTCATGCATTATTGGGGGTGTTACATGCTACTTATCAATTGTGGACAAAAATGATTTGTTGTGATAGACCATTTGTATATTGTAAGTCCCTTCACATTTAGGTACCTTCATTCGAGGTTTTTTCGCTGGAATCGTTAGGGTTTTGAAATAAAATACCAGTACTCCTTAGAGGAATGAATAGAGGTGAATCATATTATTAAAGTCTCATATGATCTAGTTCTGATGGAATTCAAGGTTTTTCAATGTACTCAACCTATTCTCATTAAGCCGTTCAACTTAGTTCATCCACTTTTGTGGTTTTTCGTCATCTTAGATCTGTATGAAATGTCTATTATGTGCAATGGTAGTTGTAATTATATTGGTAAAACTTCTTCAATCCCATTCACCAATGATTATTGTATTTCTTTTATAGCAATATGTGTGGTGGTGTGGTGGGTTCATAAAGAATGGAGGATCTTCTCTTACTGGGACTTATTATCCATGTTCACCATATTCTATAGTATATTCGAGATGGACATCTTGATGTCCTATATCTATTCGTTTTCTACCTCATGATAGAGATATATGTGATTGGTCTTGGTATTAAACTCCTTATACAGTTTCTTATCTCTATATAAAAGAATTTGTTGTCATTTTCTGCTAATATTGTGTGACGGACCGCAAACCTGGTGATGATATTGGAATTTGAGAATTTTATGATGATCCTTTTTTGAACATCCTTGAGGGGTATTTTTTATCCTATTTTTAAAAGAAGTAAGTGGCAGTAAAGATGTACTTTAACTACATAGTTGTGGATAAGGGTGATGACCCTACAACATTAATTCACCAAATTGAAAATGACATAGAATATTTGGATTTATGTAGAAATTGTAGGGGTTGATGGATGATGTTTTCAAGGATCATATATGCATGACATTTCATGTAGAATTCCACATAGACTTATATCATGGTTATCCACTAATAACCAATTCTCCTGATTTGGTAGGAGAGCGTAGTTTCATATTGATGAACATCATAGGATCCTTGATGGACTTCTTCTATAACAGAGAGAATATCACCATATTTTATACATCTATAGAGGATTCTATAAATTCACCTCTTTTATAGGAATTATTTTTCATTGGGACAATATTGTTGGGTGAAGATCCCTATACTGCACTGAATCTATTCCCTTCCATCTGGGTTTGTCAGGAGAGTCTCATTATTTATTATAACCAAATATAGCCTCCATCCATCTAGGGGTGGGTGTTGGTTCCTCACTCTTGGGGGTGGTGTTTACCAAATTTATTTCTTCCCTAACACAAATGATGATCGATGATATAGTTATTCAGTGTGTGATACAAAATAACTCTTTCTTCTAGTCAGGTTCAGCCATGACTGCAAGTTCATTTGCCAATGCGTTAGTGCGAGAATTACATTATCAAGTTATATGATATACTATGGGATCAAAAGGGAAAAATTCCAATTTTCTCTGAATGTATCCAGTGGCATGGAATATTTGTCCCCTCTAGATTACATATTATTCATTGATGTGATTTATCCCATGTTCTAAGTCCATTTGATATTCAATTATGATATACACAGCTGTAGGGATAGTTTTAAATTAGTGGCGAGGGCATGGTATTCAACCTCATTTTTTGTGAATGCCTCAAATAGTGAGATATAGTATGGAAAAACATCTTTTTATGGAGAGAAAAATGCAATTCTTTTGCCATCACGATTAATCTTATGGTTTCCCCCCTTTTTCATACATGACTCTAGGAGGATTTTTCAAAATACATCTTCCACATATGTGGTTTTATATGGGTGTAGGTGACCTCATTATCTAAAAGCTCGGTTTCTACTAGTGTATTATCTGGGGTATTATGTGTTGTGATGAAATGAGCATGGTATTTCGATTTTATTGATTTATGTGATACAAATTAAAATCCATTTTTGTGGTAGAATAAACACACATCAGACTAGATGCCCAGTTAACATAGGACAACCAAGGATGTACTTGAGCATATTGATAAGAGGGTCCAGATGGACTTCAAGGTTCTACAAGAAATGCCTTAGGGTTTCCATGATGAATATGGGTGAAAGTTCATTCTTATAAACATTAGAGTATTAGGTCTTATTACCTATCAAAATTTTGTTATGTTAGTAATGACTATATTTTCTCCCCTCATCATTTTTCTAGGTGAGGAGGGAACCTAGTGTGCCTTCCATGGTGGTCACATACATGATGTGTGATCTTAGTTACACCAGAGGCATCCGAACTAGTGGGTGCAATAGATACCTATTGATACCTTCAAATTATTCTTGGCAGACATTGTTCCATTGATAGGTGATTCCTTTCAATAATAGCATGGTGAATGAGATATATTTTTGATCCAAATGAAACAATGAATATAGGTGTGGTTCCCTGAGAGACCCCTCATATCTTTGATATTTATAAGGGGTGACATTTCTAAAATAGAACTAGTCTTCTTTGGGTCAACCTCGATGCCATGGTGGAATACCACAATGAAAAGTAACATTCCTGATGTTACCCCAAAAGTTCATTTCAGGGGATTTATCTTTAGATTATTCTACTATATCTTGTCAAATATTTTCCAAATATCCATTAATTGATCACATCAATGTTTAGATTTTACCACAAGGGTTTTGATATTAAATGAGGCTATTCTTCCCAATAATATTTTAAAGATGTGACACACAATGCATAGATATGTGGATCCATCATTCTTTAATAGAAAGTGAATTACCGAATATAAAATGTTCCCTAGAGGTTCTCATAGGTAGTGTCTTCTTCATCTTTAGGGGCCATATTTATCTAATTTTAACCTAAATACCCATATATGATGTAAATGGATTGGAAGCCAATAGTTTCATTGATCAAGAGAATTGTGATCATAAATTTAAAATTAATACATTGGGAAGTGTTGATTAAGGTCTCTAAAATTGATATAGAACCTAATCTAACCATTATTTCTCTTAACGAAGGATATTGTCGTGATCCCTCATGGGTATTTCACTTCCCATAACAATGTTGGCCATGAAAAATTTGTAAACATAAACCTATATATTGGTTTAATGGGATGGGTTCACCCTTCAGAGAGCCTATTTAAGCCTTAATGCTCATCGGGTAAACTGAGATGGTGCATAGACACATCTGGATTTAGTCTAGGAATTTATGTATTGTTCCATGAAAAAACAAATCATGTTTCTTCAGATATATGATATATATCTCTTTCTCTTTTAGGTTCTTGTATACACTAATCAGAATATGTATTGGGTCTTCTTTTATTCCAAGATTTACATGTCTGAAATCATCAATGGAGGTAGAGAAACATTCCTTAAATATGGTAGGATTTTTCTTGATGTTTTCCTCTTCTTATTGCACCATTTATTCCTTAAAGGCATTCTTATATAGAGAAGTAAATCTGGGGGAATATATGTCACTCTGGAGGTGATATAGTCCATGAGAAGAGACATCGTCATCTCCCACTACCCAAGTCATTGTGGAGAGATGTTGAAGTTCATTAATTTTTAAATTATTTCTTGGGATAGGGGTTTCTTCGACGTATGGGTTAAAGTTTATCATCTTGAATAGATTTATGGGGAGAACATAGCCTCTATCTTGCATACTCTAGGTACTTCGAGGGGGTCCCCAAGCTATTGGGGGCTATAACCAGTATATTATCATCCACTATTGGTTGTTTTCCTATCCATTTTTATAAATACACTTCATAATAAATGGATCCTCAAGTATTCATGGTGGAACTGTCACCAAGAAGTATTCTAACCATTTCATTGATGGTCTATTTCTGACTCTAATAGAATGTATATGTTACCGCCAAGTGGCAATGGACCCAGGGACTTCCTAGATGGACATTGAATGTGGTGTCTTGCTGAATAACCATAAACTTGATGTAAGACATGAGATCGCCAAATTGATTCTTGAGAAAGATCTTTCTAAGAGGTCAGTTTCATACTTATCGTAATCGCGAATTTCCTGATTTGTGGGATATAAATCCCCTTCATTATATCCCAATCATCGGATAATTCGAACCATGATGATGTTTATCCCAGAACCTTTATCCATCACATCCATTTGAACATTGACATTATTGGGAATTCCCATAACATATAGAGGCATTTTTTGTCCTTGTATAACCTCTTCCTGATCATGTTCTATGAACAAGATGGTGAGGTGGAATTCAATAGAATGTTTCTCCATTCGATAGACCTTGGTTTTAGGGAATGCAGTCTAAAATTCCCCTGGGTTTGAAGAGATTTAACAAGTTACTATATGAGTTATTTTAAAATATTTTATTCATCAAGCATTTAGATCTTGGCCAGGAAAATCACCAACTTCATTATATTTTCATACATTTGTACTAGAGGTTGATGCTTCCTATTGTGGGGTTTCTCCATGACATGTGTCTTAGGAGCCAAGGAATTTTTGGTAGAATGGGCCTGATGATTCTGTAGAGGTAAAGGAGTTTTATTCTTATAGTGGTGTGGGTCTTGCCGACCATCCCCGTTGTCTGGGCTAATTAGATAATCAAATACAATTCAGGCAGTCATAAAATACAACATTGTGAGGGTTATATCAAGAGGGTTCTTGGACACCTCCATATCATTTTTGAGCTAACTAGATCAATTTCCCATAGGTCATTTCTACATATATGTCCTTTGTGGGGACATGGCCAAAAAATTGGGTTTGTCAACACCAGCATTGTCCCTTTTATCCTCGGTTTTGGCACATGCGGCCTCCCATTCCTTAGTTATGTGTATGAAAATCATATTCAGTGGAATATTCATCATCATAGAAGGGGTATTCCAAGTGTATCATATTGAAATAACCAAATATGATCTCTTTATTCAATGATTATTCCACTTTGTGGGACAGTTCATGTACTTTTGATGTTTCAGGGAAGAAGTTTGGAAGAGTTGGAGCTTAAGATGGAGTAAAATACTGCTCATCCATTTCTGTTTCTTCAATTTTCCTACAATTGTGACCAAATTTTGGAGAAATATATTACGTTACCTAATTAGGTGATGGTGCAATAGTGGGTCTTCACATCATTTCTATAATAGTGGCATAAGCTCAGTAAACTACTTCCTAAGTCATCCAGTTGTTGAACTTCCTCTCACACCTGGTCAGAACTACCTTCCAACCACCCTCATCTTCTGACTAGGGAATGGTTACATAGGCCACATTCTATAAGTGGTTATCTACCACCACCTATACAAAATTAATAATTTGTAAAAGGATGTATTTGAGGACAAAATGTCCTAGATATTATGACCCAGCCTTTTATGGAAAGGCCGGTAATCTGAATGGTTGGTAAGGCTGGCTTCATCAGGATTCTTCAGCTTTGGTAGCTATAGTAGTTTATTGTCCATGGATTCAATTAAATAATTTGTGACTCTTTAATTTTAGAAGGAGTGTTCATTATTTATCTATTCCAAAAATATTTTAGTCCTTGATATCACTTTGTTCTATACTAGGGAGATAATGTGGTTTTCAGCCACATGATAGGAGGTTATGGGTGGTATGGGACCTACCTAGGTGCTTTTATGGGAAAATTAATGGGCATGAGGGTGAGAGTTGTTTCTTATTATTTTCCTATACTTTTTTATAATTTCTAGAGCATGAGTCTAGTTTTGGACATAGTTCACTGAATGGTGTCTTCAATACATTCTTCCATTTCATTAAAATCATGAAACTCACCTAGAAGCTCCACTGGGATCATAGGTGTCTACAAGTCATCTAGGAGAATTTCGAAATTGTGTTATAGAAATTATTCATGTGAGATAGGGACGTTTAGTGAATAGATTAATCCCTTACACCTTGTTTGATGTGAGACACCCTATCATTGAAATGTTGCTTGCTATTTTTTATAATAAATATTTTCATTTTTCATCAGCTCATGGCTAAATTGATAATGGAACTGATGTTGTAGGTCTTCCAATACTTTAACGGATCTAGTTGTTATACTATTTTTCCAATCAATGGCTAGCACTATCTGAGATTGTACAAAACACCTTATAATTATTGACCTCGGTTGGTATTGAGGGATCATCATCAACCCACATCAGAATAAAAGGTGTGTGAGATGATGTTCAGGGTCTCCTATAAAATCAAAGGTAGAGAAGGTACGATTTTAGAAATTGGGTGGGGGAAATGTTTCATCCACCCCACTAGAACTTAGATTCCTCTCAAGCTTCATAGGTGTGAATCGGCCATCAATGGAATCCATTTTTTTTCGGGGACTCAATGAAATTATGATGATCTGAGGGTACTACTGTTTGAGTTGCCTCCGATATATAGGAAGTGGTTGGGGGTCGATGGGGTGTCCCCACATTCATCTACCATTGATTATTTATTTGTCCAAATACTAAATAATCACCCTAGTGAAGGAGATCTTGTCACCAAATTGGAGGGAAGTCAAGATAATGTCTAACTTCCTCGTTTATTATAGAATATATTCGTAGATATAAAGCCATTATAATGCTCATATTCCACTCTCTCATGTGGATCGTCAATGGCTAGGATATAATTCATCTCCTTCTAAAGATGTTACCTAGTTAGAATATTTTCCCAAAGTAGCTCCTCCTGGAGTTGTCTATGATTTTGTATCTCATTCACAATTAATGTCAATTATTCTTCTATGGAAGGAACCTAAATTTTTCTATTGGTTTATTGGAATGTAACCACACATTTCAGCATTTCATTATTAATGTTTCACCATACAGATGAAAACTCTATATTTAGAATTTCCCAATTTCAGAACCTCCCCTTTATCATGGTGTGTGTATCCTTAGCGGTTTCATTCAGATCCCCATCATATAAGGATAGATTTTCCTTGTTGTATCACTATATATTTATATAATGATCCACATTATCTGTTGTATTGATTGTGATGAAATTCATAGAAGCATATTAGGAAATGTTGGATGTTAAATTAATTTCAACAAAATGGAATGATTTTACACTTACTTAATTTGGGTCGATATCTGAACCCTTAGATATATGGGTCCCATTAAAAATTTTTCCATGTCGGGGTCTGATCACATATGTCATTTGTTCCTCCCCTCTTGGTATATGAACCGTGACATTAAGGGATTTTCTTGTCATATTTCTCAAATAAACCCTAAATATTAGAGTCTTGTCTTATGGTGGGAGGGACAGATGGGATAATGATGGATTTTCTTTTCCTCCAAAATTGTAGATGACTGATTTTCACTATGGTGGTGGTGATGGTGATGATAATTTATATAGCCATGTGGGCTATGGGATATTCAATGCCACAAAAGGAATTGATTGGTAATATTGATTAGGATACACTGATTTCAGTATGGGATTTTATGGATCCCAGAATGGACATTGATATATAAATTCCCCTAGACTAGTTTGATGAGATTGATATGGAATCACCATAGATTTCCCCATGACCATCTCAGGGGAAGATGAACCAGGTGATGGTGATTGCGATATACATTACCCCATCATAGTGGGTTAGCATTTTTCTTGCTGCTTATAAGGATATATAATTACTCCTCATGGGAGTTGATGATCTGAGGGATATATGTGGTGGTGGATATTCCTATGGCATTGTGAGATGGGTCCTCTCATGGATGGATGATATGGAAACATCTAATGTGTCTTGTTTGATGTGGTGTATTTGTACTCACATAGGATCTAGGTGTTATGGAATCCCATAATAAGAATCATTCTTTATGGGATGTTTTTTGGTTGATTGCAACTCCAGCCTTCACACCAAAATGCATTCCTATTACCTTGAAGGGACCAATTCAAATGCAAAAAATTCAATCCACTACCATTAGTTTGATGTATTAGTATCTTTGAAGTGGGGTTAATATATTTTAGTGATCAATTAGCTCGATTGTTACATGGTCCTATGCTTTCCCTAATTAATAGAACACTATATGATGTCATATCTAATTGAAACTATTATTCTAGGGGGGAGAAATAGTGTAACGCTCTATAAATTCCCTATCCTCAACTACAGATGCATTACATGGTTTCTGATATATCTTCTGAAGTGTTATAATGCAATGGTGACCAAATTGTTGAAGATTTGGGCTGTACATTTCTGGTTCGGGATCCCTGACCATGAAGATATTATCTAGGTCTAGATGACAATAGTGTATCTTGATTGTCAGAATATGACTACCATATCTAGGAAATGAGAGGTGTCTATTTTCCAGTTTCTGATAAGTATCCATCATATTTTTTATATATAAGATATGAACTCCCTTTTTAGCTCATATAGGGCCGCATAGTCAGAAGTGGTTAGGGTCCAGAACATTATGGGGAGCTTGTTTTTAGATAACTCCTTCTATATGTCAATGTTGGACTCCCCTTCATCAAAAATTAAAGGATCCATATCGTCAAACCATAAAAACATGATTCTGAGGGTCTCTTACTAACTAGAATGGAGTGCTGCTTAAAGGTGATGGGGAACTATATGCAGTTGATACTTATGTTTTGAGAACCTCTATAAATATAGTCATCTAAGTTTTAGAACTCACTATATATGAATTGTCTATGAATGGGGGGATTTCCATGACTATGGGACATATAATTATAGCTATTTTACCACAGTGGATGTCAAGAGTATAGTACCTATGATCCATCTCCACACTACCACAAGGAGAAATATCATGGTAATGATTGTCTTTTACATTGTTTGAAGAGTTGAGGAACTCTTATGGTGTTGAGTGTGTGTATTGAACAACCTCAATGATACTAGAATTGAGAAGATTTGGAATATGGGTCTCGATCTGCATTGTTCCTAGAATATGATTACCATCCTTTCAAAAAACATTTTACGGATATGAGCGTATTATATGATGGTTGTTGGAACTTCCTTATAACTGTCTGTTATTGGCGTGTATGATCCAAATACTAATAAGCTTATATAATATTCCAATGATCAATCTCATTTTTCAAAGGAATGTGAGCCTATCCTTTGGTAGGGTTCATTATAAATTGGAGTGCCTTAGTTAAAATGGATGTATGAGCTTGATCCCAAAACATTAAGATATACCAAAAGTATTTTGTTGTATAGATATGAACTTATCCTGAGGCATGTGTCACTCTAACCTTGTGAGTACTTGTATGAATGGGAATACAATACTATTCCAAATATGCATTCCCAAGTAGAATTATTTTATGGACCACAAAAATTTGAGAAGAGGTATGAGCATCCTCTTATATGACCTAGGAATGATGTGGGTGAAGTCATTCATTGGAAGATGTATGAATATCCACTTAGCTTTTGTGATATACTAGAATATGATAGGATGATTCCTTGACATGAAAATGGGCCTATCCTGAGGCATGTCCCATTTTCAATTGGTTAGATCTGTCCAGAACATGGATATGTGCTCAATCTTCAGACTTTGGAGTATGCCACTAGAATTATTTGATAGGAATATTACTATGTCCAGAGACATGTTCCCCAATCACTTGGTGAGCCTGGAACAAATAGGGATATGATCATTATCCTAGGATTTTGGAATATTCCATCAGACATTTTCAACAGGCATGTGCCCCTATCCAGAGGCATGTGCTACACTCACCTCATGATCCACAGTAGGAATATGATTATGATACATGTCTAATGACTCTTCCTTTATTGTAATATTTCAACAATACTCTTATATGGGATACAAAATGTTCACTTACTCTGAAACAACCACTTGTTCATGATCGTCAGAGTTTTGAGATTTTATTTCTATAGGTATTAGAATATGCACTTGTTCCTTTATTTTTACTAGTGGAGGAATATGCTAGTGGAGTTCTTCAGGTGTTCCTAATATGTATTGACATTTTATAAAAGTGTATGCATGGATATAGGCTTCGACATTTTCTGTATCCCTGATGTAATGAATGATATTATCAACTGAAGTGGGCATACGAGCCAAAATTATTCCTTATTGTGCCAGCAGAATATGTAGACTGAATTAATTCATGGGGGTGGGGATATGTGCCTCCCCATCGATTTTTCATGAATATTCTTATAGAATTGTTCCATGTGCGATGTGATATGATCTTTTTTTCATGTTATTGCTGGAATATGCCGACAGAATTCATAAGAAGGAGTTGGGATATGATCCCACTAATGACTATCTAAAATATTCTTTTCCCAATGTTTCTTCCATGTTTCCCATGTATTAGCGTCAGAGGTGGCAGTGTGTCAGGTGGTACTCTATGTAGGTGACTGGTGGGAAATGATGGGATGTTATTGGGTATGGTGGTTCACCTGATCTCTCCTCAGGGGACCCTGAACTGAATGTGACCCATAATTGGCTTTTTATTCCACTGTCATTAGATATTGAAGGTGGTGATTTTCACTCATTGAGGATAAGCTCCTGATGCAGTTGACTATGGGCACAAGAGCCACCGGCGTAGCAGCATCTTTTCTTATATGATGATGACTCGTCGGCTTCAGTTCTTGGAGACCCTTGAGGGATGTCTCGGGGGTTTTGATTGTGACACATTGATTTTACTCCAATAATATCATATTTTCCACATGATATTGAAGTTTTAAAGAAGTTGCGATCATTTTACGGCTTGTGGGGGTTGCATCCCCATCTAAATTGGTGAAATAATCACTGTATGATGTCATTATCTTAGATCATTATAGTGTTGAAGGGATCAGCATCTACAGTCATGCAGAAATCAAGGAAGAAGTTAACTAATTAGTGAAATATTGTAGGCATGATGTTCTCAATCTGATATTCATGGTTAACAAAACATCCCTTTTATTTCCAATCAATCCATTCTGGTCACCTGGACATGTCAACACAAGTTTGAACTTATTTAATAGGAACCACAATAAAAGATGATAAGATGTATACTACAGAAAAGGGGAAACAGTGGTGATTTTCTCATAAGGTAGTGATAGTTTAAGACACCAACTAATATTATGGGCGTAGTTATTAAAACTTCTCCATATTGCACAGCCTCTAGTGAGGTTTTCATTAATTTCATAAATGTATTAATATGTGTTGTTTTTATATCATTTAGCTATGGTTACTTATTTATATAGTGTAAGTTATTTTAAAAAAAATTATCAATAGGAAATATAAATAAAATAATAGAATTCACAATGGAACATATTATAGGCGGTTTCTATTAGAGGAAATTAAGCATAAACAGTGGTATACATATTATATGAAATGTTTTTAATAGAGGTTACTTAAAACTGATTATAAATCAGTTTTAATTTTTATATATTTAATAAAAACCTATAAATATAAAAAAATGACATGTATAAAATTAAAATATAAATATATTATAAACCCATAATACATATATCATATATCTACAGTTATATACAAACATCAAGTCATAATAAACTCAATCTGAATAAACTTATACATCTATCAATTCATACCTGGATCTTTACTATAGATATATAAATTTGGTACAACAATAACCCCTTCAAATATATATCCATGTCATGACCTCCATTTCATCTATCTACTTCCAAATTATCTCTTTAAATGAAGCTGAACATTTCAACTCATAACTATAACAAATAAAGAAAAAAAATTAAAACTAAAAATAATAACTTAGAATTACATAAGAATAATGGATAAATTTTTAACATACCATGGAAACTGAGCACCATCATTACTGGATTTTAAAGAAATTCATGAATCATAATGCTTAACCTCTTACATACTGTCGGCTTCTGCCATTTACAATGAAAACCAAAACATTTAAGAAAGGAAATGTGAAAGAGAAAATACATAGAACATATTCAAAATGATGAATATAAAATTTGTTATTTTTTTATAAAATTGAAGTAATTTTAACATATAACAAACAATATATAATTAAAAACACTTTGAAAATATAAAAATAATTAATTAATATATGATTCAAAACTTAAAACTAAAAAGGGATAAGAAAATATTATGGGTTTTAAAGCAACGTGCAATGTGCATGAAATTTACATAATAAATAAATTTTAAATATTTTGATATAAAATAATGTCACATACTTCAAAAACAATACAAAGATATTATTCCCATTATTTAAAATCAATTAGAGATCATTTACTATGTTTTTGACCAGTCCATATACATTTAATGGTTTTAAAACACTACGATAGGTTTTACGAACATAATGCGAAAATCATTGTTTAGAATTATATACGATTTGATCCTACACTTCAAAATTAAATTTACAATAATTGTCCTGTGATTTCAGGGTAATATAACGTTTTTGTCTAGTTTTTACCCTCTAATACTTGTTTTTAAAGGATTATGTACATTTCATATGTATATATCTAGTAATTAAGACAACACTACACATCATATAAATTTGTTTTATATGTGTACTCATCAAAAAAATACACAATAGTGGTTTTCCAATGATTGGAAATCTATATGAGGTCATTTTATATAGTATTTGAGCATTCCAAGCAATTTTTAGGGTTTTAAAACACAAAAAACTTGTTTACAGATATAAAAATAAAATGTAATTAGGAATGAAGTTACATTTATTCATAACGTCCAAAATCAAATTGATTGTATTTTTCTTCTGATATCAGGGTAATATGTGTCATTTTCCATGTTTTGACCCCCCCCCCCCCCACAACATTTGTTTTTAAAGTCTTTTGTATTTTTAGAAGTGTATACTGAGTAATTTCAATCACACCACATATAAAATTTATGTTTTGTATATATGTAGACATACAGAAATTATAATAATTAGTTTTACCATGATTTCACATAAATCATAGGTCATTTCCTATGGTATTGACCATTCCATGCTTGTTTTAGTGTTTTAAAACTCTTAAAATGCATTTTCAATCATAACATGTCAAACATAACTCATAATGGTGTGCGGATAGTTCCTACATTTCATAATTATATACATAGTCATTTTCCTTTGATTTAAGGTAATCTAACATTATTTTCCTAGTTTTGACCCTCCGAAAAATGTTTTTAAAGGATTTTATACCTTTCAAATCTGTCTATTCAGTCATTATGACCACACCACACATCAAATTGATGTTGTTTCGGTGAGTACACATCCAAAACAACTCAATGGTTATTTTCCTATGATTTAAAATTAATTTAATGTTTTTATATGGTTTTTAACATTCCAGACATGTTTTACAGATCTAAAAAATATGTTTATTACCATAACTATAAAACCATTATTCGGAATAACATGTTATAAGGTTATACATTTTAAAATTAAATATTCTGTCATTTTCTCATGATTTAAAGGCAATCTAGTGTTTTTTTCTTGTTTTGAACCCTTAACCCTTTTTTCTAATGGATTTTATAACTTTTATATCAGTATAATGATTAATTTCAACCACACCATGTGTCAGATTTATTTTTTGAATATATGTACACATTAACAAAACTCAAAAAATTGATTTTCCCATTATTAACCATCAATTTGTGGTCATTTATTTATGGCTTTTTCACTTTCATGAAAGTTATAGTGTTATATAACACTAAAAAGGCATTTAAAACCATAATGAGAAAACTATAATTCAGAATGATGTGTCATAGGTTCCTACATTTTAAAATTAAATCTTGGGTAATTACACCATGAGTTCATGGATATGAAAAGTTTTCCCATAGTTTTCACCCACTAAAACATATTTTTAAAGGATTTTATATTATTTAGAAAAGTTTACTAATTTAAAACCAAGAAAACATGCTCGAATTATTTTCAAAATTATAGATAATGATTTGTAATTCATATTTGATGTGTAGGAATAAACCACACTTCAATTTCTCACAATATATAGTTAGTGATACTAGAAATGAATGTTTTTTAATAAATGATACATTTTAGTTTTAGTTTTGGATATTGTATGTGTTCTTTTAAAGTGTGTGAATATTATATGGAAATTAGAACATTCAATCGAGATATGAGCTATAAGACTAGAAATTTCAACAGGGATCGTGGTAGTCATCCACTAAAATATAAAAACTATAGAATTTTTCTTGTTTACTATCACTAATCCAACATTTTCCTATCAGATTCTAGTTCTTAAACTTTTTCATTTAATCTATTATTTTCTCTTTGTGATTCCATTTCAAGGACACTAATCGAACCCCCATCGGGTGTAGCTATAATGGATGATGAATCCCTACCCAAGACAGTTGATCGAGTAGTCCCATATCCCATCCCTATTCATGATTGAGATATTTCTTCCCCAAGACTATTCCAACTACATCATTCTGTGAAACCAATGGTGATTGTGAAAAGGTCACATCCAAGACTTATTTAATTTTAAATTGAAAATATAGAAATATTAACAATGAATTTTTAAAATAAATGAACATCATATTTTTATCTAATTACTAATTTTTGTCATTATTATTTTTTGTTATTTAAAATCAATAAAAATAATTATGTAAAATATATTATAACAAAAAACAATACTTAAATTAAATTAATTGGGGATGTTTAGCTATATCAAACGAGGGAAAATTGGCATCATTCGATATATATATCTGTGTGTCTGTGTGTGTGTGTGTGGACTCATTTAATCGGTTTTATGAATTTTTTGTTGTTATAATATTTATTCTTTCTTATGTTTTTTTGGTAGTGAAATAATATAAAATGGTAATGAAAATTACTTACTCCATCATATTTGGTAGGGTTATTTACAATAATTATATCAGGTTCCCTATATACATTAAAACACATCTTTTTTTGGCCAACAGAGTGACGTAAATCATTGGGAAATATAAAAAAGAAAAAAAATTGAAAAACCCTTCAGTTATTATAAAATAATATAAATAAAAATCAATAAAATACAATCCAAAATTTTTATTTTTCACAAAATACATAGACATCCATAAATGTGGGGAAAAAATTTATTCTCACAATTCATTGAATTTTAAAATAAATTTTCTACAAAAAATAGAAACATTAATGAAAATTAAAATATTATTGTCATTATGTTTTTAGATTCTTTAACATATTAAATTACTTCATTAGATTTATCTCTGTTTATATCGACAAACAACATCCTTTGGTAATTAAAAAATTCCTTCAACAACTTTATCAAATATATTTCATAAAATGAGAGTGTGTCATTAAACACTTTTTAGAATATCAATTTAAAATATCTTTATTTATACTGATATTTTTCAATGTCCATAAACATGAAATGCAGTCAAGGACATCAAAATGAAAAAGTATCATGAAATAAAAAACATAACAACTTATGAGTATATTAATAAATTTTATTCATGTCTTTAAAATTAGTTTTCAGGGAAAAATAATTAATATTAACTTTACATGAGTATAAAATATATCATTTTTTCATGAAATAGGAATATGAATCCAATCATTACAATTAATGGAAAATCTCATCATCTTTTAAATATGTTGTCCAAGAATCATCCTATAGATTATGGTAGTATAACTGGTAGGCACCCCAATCTCATCAAATGGAATCATAATCATGAAGTCCATCAGGTCTTGTATATCTTTTGTGTCCATATTAGTATTCCTTCTGTATTTATATTTATCTATTTATCAAATGATTTAATTAATTAATAAAATGTAATGTTTTTTGAAAAGTCGAATTCAATCCAATAAGGGTAACTCTCCAACTACCCCTCTATAGAGAGTTGATGAAGTTCACCATCACTAAAATTAAATCAGGAGGTGTTATACTAATGAAATATATGTAAAGTTCTAGATTGCTAGTAGTCTTGAGTACAAAAAAATCACAATAATCCATAAAATATGATTGTAGTGGTGGTGTGCTTCGATATTCTCACCATCTAGGATCCTGAAATGTTTTTGTTCTCAATATTATTGAATTTAAAATGGTTAAGGTATATTAGTGTCAAAAAATACAAAACAAATTCTTTTTACAATAAAAAAGATTCACTATAACAATATATAGATGTGTAAAAATAGTTATCATTTAGAAATTATACTATATTTTCATTACCAATTTATAAATTAAATTATATTCATATCTATTATATTCATTATTATCAACCTCCATTGGTATAAGTACTTGAGTTTCACCCTCTCTTTTATGTTCTAATACTTCAATATTTTCCAGAATAATTGTTCAATGTTTTGTGGTTGTTGTGGTTCACTATAAAAAAGAACCAATTGATCTTCATCATATGTAACATATAATATTATCTATTGTATGTGCACAAAAACATTCCAACCTTCATGTATTTCATCATCGAAATAATGACCTATCTTTGCTTGTGAATCAATGATTTATGGTGTATGCTTTGCATGCCAATCATTATCCATCAAGGGAGATATGTTGATAGAAGTAAAATATATTGAATCGTTTATTATACCCATATTACTGTTGACCCACTTAAATTTGAATAAGACATCCAAAAAATGGCCATGATAGTTTAATTCGGTTCTATAGATCTGTTTCCCACAGTATCCCATCTCCAAAATTGTAAATACACCACTATATTTTTGTTGTCATATCTCATTCACAATATATCGTATGAAAACTAAATAATATAATAGTGTTTTTATAGAATATGTTTTCCTTCCATAGAGCACATTGAGCCAAAAACTTAAAATCATTCAATATTTTAGCACAATTATCAACATTCTTTATCCAGAAAAAAGCTATACGATGTAACTTTAAATATAGAAAAAATAACTACATGTCAATATTATGAATATTATTATATACATATATGATATTTGAACTATTTGAAAAGCTCATTATAAACAAATTTTGTTAATTACATCTCATTTTTATTTCGACCCCTTAGTCGCCTCTTTGTTTTTAGTCAAAATTATTTAATAAATTAATTTGTAATAAAATATTGGGTAGAACATATCTATGTGCTAGTATAAACTCTATGTCTGTTAGTGTAAAATTTTTCCCTATTTCAATTAATCACCCAATAGTTAGAAATAACGATGACTGATTTTTTGAATGATAATTAGTAGAGATGTAATCAACACATCCAGCATGGTTGAATCTAGTCTCAATCTCATTCAAATACCTAGAATATAAGGTGTATCACTCCTCGTTAATGTAACCATCTACAATAGAGCCTTATTTTGGACGGTTTATTCCACACATATGAGTTCAAATGACCCAAGTACTTGGTGAATGAAATATAAAACATATTATAAAAATTTCTCAGTGATTCAATAAAATTTAATTCACCAATGAGAATAAAAAATACCAACATACACCTCAATTTGATACGTCTATCGATTGTGTACCATGTTTAGCTTCTACAAAAAAATGAATAGTCAAACGAATCGTGAATATAATGAATAATGGGGGAAATAAGATTTCCAAATAAAATAGTGTCAAAAAAATTTTTTCTTGATGTCTATGATGTAATGTTGGATTTATAGTTTTTCCACAATGTTCTATGAAGAAGTTACAAAACTTAACTAGAACCACAATTAATTTTTTATGTAATGTATTATGGAATGACAATGGAAAACCCCACTCCATAAAAATATTAGATTCATGAATTTTTAATCCATATAAATTTTGATGGACCTTGATATTTTACTTGAATATCCATCTTACACATTTCAATTATTGAATTTTTGAAGGAATATATCTTTCCCATGATTTTTCATTGTAAAATAGGCAAATGTTACTTTCCATTATAATTTTCCCACAAATCATGCTTTATATTCATTGAATCAAAATTCCTCTGATCATTAAGGTGATCCATTGATTTACACATCCCCTTAAGCATTGTAAAAATTACATTATAATTGACTTTATTATCAATCTGTATTACGTCAGGATTGTGACATTATCAAATTAAACTCCCAACAAGGAATATAGAAAAATATAATATTTTCATTCATTATTACGTTCTAGGTTCTTCAGATACTATACATCATACACTTCCCCCTTTTTTAAACTGATGAAATTTTCAAAATTATTTAGTGACAATAATTAATTGTCCCATCATTTCTGATCCAAATAACATAGTCAAATGAATTTCTCATTTAAATATATCAATTGAATAATGTATTGTTAAACCATAATTTATGAGATTCATAAATTAATCAATGATGAACCCTAAAACTTCATTTTCAGCTATGATGTAATTATCGAGGTTCAAAATCAATATTACAAACTAGATAAGCCAAACTAGTATGAGTGTTCCATCAAAATAAATTTCCAAGACCAATAAAGTCCACCATCTTATAATTCTCACAATTCATTAATTAAAGATAGAAATTATAAATCAATATCATTTCTAGGAAATTGATTTCAACAAAAATCAATTAAATTAATGGAAGAATTCTTCTTCATACACATAAATAGAGGTAGATTATAGTGGATCAATACAATTGGATAAAATTGATAATTAGTTCTTAAAGTACCAAAATTGTTAAACCCATCAAAATCAAATTCCAAATGTATATTCCAAGGTTCCATTGAAAATTTTAGATATATAGAATAAACCATATTCTATGATATAGAATATTTTGGATGCCATGTCAAGCCATCATTACTACCCTAAGCATGAAACATCATGTCATATGTAGTCTTAGATAACATGACTAACCATTGCAATCATGGTTTCTAAGGAATATAACAAAATACATTTTCTGGAGTTTTCTTCTTCTATTTATTATTGGGGTTTTATTAATTTATAGTCTAATTATTGTTTATTATAGCCCATTTACTTGTATGAAAAATTGTGCAGTCCTCATGATCATACTATTCTACCCAATAAAGAATTCAATCACTAGTTCATACGTGAATCTTTTTATAAGTATGTACAAGACTGTTGATGAATTTATTCATCTCATAGAATCATGCAGTTATATTAGAATCAATAAATTCATCATGAAAAAAATATTAAATTCATCTAAATTAATTTTTTAGTAACTCTAAAATGACACTTGATATGATAAATCTTAATTACAAATGACAACTTCAGATACTTGTCACTCCCTTCATAAAGTTCTTGTCATCTACCTTCAACTAATTCAAAAATAATAATTTTTTTGGTCACTAAATTTTTGATCAAGACTAACATACCCAAGATCCACTAAAGGTTCTTAGGATCTATAAAAATCAGGGAATGTTTATTCTATAAAACCAAATTCATTATTTACCAAATTTAGAACTGAATTCTCTTCTACCAGGTCACATTGATTTTTATTGATAGTATTGTCCTTATTTCTAATTTCTATATCATTTGATTCCCCATAAAAAATACAACAAACATAGAAAGATAAAAACTATTTCAATATCATATACTGATACACTTCATTTCTATTCAACAATTGCTTTAATTTACAATCATAACAGACAAATATTAATATTCCGTCAAATAATTGGTTAGAAATTTCATAATCAAAAATTCATCAAAACCCTGGGCATATTGAGGTGCATAAGAAGATAAATTAAACCAAATATTATTAATAGTTATTTTATTGTATTCTCTAAAAACATTCAAATATAGAGATATAAGTTTTTTAATCAAATAGGTACAGTAAAAGTTAAATATCACAAAACATCACTATTAAAATTTTCATAAAAACTATAAAGGAAAATGAGATTAATCAAATAATGAAAATTTTGTTACGTCACTTATAATATAAAAACCTGTATCAAATATTGTATTATTTCTCAAAACTGTAGATGAATAATGACATAAATTATATGACCACCACATTTTAGAACAAAGGAACCCCATTAACATTGAAAAAGAGATCTAATTTTTTTTTCTTAAATAGATTTTTGGAAGATGGATTTTCATTCTTATTAAAGATAAAATTAATTTTTTAGATTTAAAAGTATCTTTATAGGTTTGGATAAGACTCAAGAGAATATTATTTGAAGTTATATACATTCTAGAAATAACTAATATTTAATGAGGGAAGTGTGGAAAACATACTATTAATTATTAATGATAAAAATGTCTCATGTTTTGATATTTATTATGTAGATGATATTATTTTCAAGGGATAAAATGGATATATTGTATTCTACAACAGTTTTGTAACTAAAGAGGGTTTATTCCATATATATTTTACTACATTGATCAATGTTAAACCATTTACCATGATTTAACTATAACCAAGATAACCCCTTTAAAAATTTCAATGAAATCTATAAATTATATGGATATCACTATATGTCATGCATACCCAAAATATTCAACTCTATATGTCTATATTCTATTTAAATTGTTAACTATGACTTCATGTCATTCCATGAATTATAATTCAACCATATTAACATAACACAAAATTGTATGTTTCTTCAATTTGGGCTAAACCTAGAAACATGATGTTAACATAAATTTAAATAATGTGTATTTTTATTTTCCAATAAAATTATAAAAATAATGTCATTTGAATCAAAAATAATTACCTACAAACTATAATTAGTTCTTTTAAAAATTATGTTAGTTAAAATAAAAGCATTGGTACAATATCAGGTTATTCCAGTTACTATTACCACTAAATTTTTATCATGAATGTCAAACTTAACCCTGACTACTCTATCAATGTTAAATTGATTTTATTAATCGAAATTATTCCTCAAATATGAATAAAACATTAATCATTATGATAAATTTAAAAAATCTCTAATATTAAATTTTTATGTTCGTTATCATAAGATACCTTTCTATGGTTAGTGATGAAATCTTGTGTGCCCCCACACCCCACCACCAATTGGTCATGAGTCTGAAAAAAGTCTGTATTTTATATATTTCAAATATAGGAGGCATTAATATATAAATAACAGAGCTTAATTCATTAATATCAAATAAAAACAATGAAATTATGAATGATCTAGATTTAATAATAGACTCATATCATAAATGAATTTATTTTTATATATAATACACCATAACCAAAATTAATGGTTATTAGAAGTCCATGTAAATAACTGAAAAATCCAAATAAGACATTATATTCCATAATTATATATATATACGTTAAATTTTGATGATTAAAAATAATATTCTGTAATCTATAATTATTTTCCATATAATTCTACTAAACAATAGATTTAGTTTGAGGATGATAAAACCATTAATGGGGTTTCTACATTTTCGGTGATGAGGGAATTTGAGCTACGGAGTGGGAGGTCAGGGGGGGTGCACGTCATAGCTGAGGAGGGGAACAAATATGGGGATAAGGAGGCTGGATGGGGGGGTTTGTGTCACCAGTAAGGATGGGAATGAAGATCTGTATAGAGGGAGGTCAGAGGGGGTCATAGGGTTAGGGTCGGAGGGGGTTCATGGGGGTCGGTGTCTCCTCATATAAGGGAGAAGGTAGGTTAGTGTGGTGGGGTAATAGAGGTTAGGGGGTATTTTTTCCACTGGGGAGGGTAAAGGATGAGGATAAGGTATGGGGGAAGTGGTTAGGTTCGTGTAGATGAAGTGGGGGAGGGGGGGGGATTAGGGGGTTTTATAACATATAGTATGGATTAAATTTAAATGTATGTTAATTGTTTAAAATAACTATAATAATAATTTGATAAATTCACCTCTATATGATTTTACTGGATTTATTTCATGGTGGTTACTCAAACTATAGTTAATAAACCACTTCTATGCAGTTATTTTTTGTATTGGTAGTATTTATGTTAGGCATATAATCTTCTTTTGTGTAAGATATGACGAATAATGTGACATGACACATGATTAAGAAAACATTCTATTATTTGAGAGATTCATTTCACGTTCACCATTTTTGATTGGGTATAGGGTGGAAAAAATGTCTCAATATACAATAACTCAATAATTTGGTTATTTGAGATATTCACATCAGGTTCACCATTTTTTGTGTATTGGATGAAAACTAAATGGATTGAATGAGTGTAACCCAGTCATTTTTTATTGGAACGATTCATGTCTGGTTCACCATTTTTATTTCAATAGAGAATAGATTACTACAAGGTGTGTTTAGTTTGGCTCGATGGTTGATTGTGGGGGGTTAGCTCCATGCATAGTCATTAACATCGGTTAACCATTTTCATTCTTAACAAAATACCACAATGGTTACCTCATCCCTAACTGGGTATGGACCTGATTTCCAAGGGAAGATTTTCACTCCAGGTTTGCAGACCTGATGATATTTAGGGACTTGCATTGGTTGAGTGGATGAAAGGTTACTCTCAGCACATCCTTTTGATGGAAATGTTTTCATACTTTGAGACTCTCTTATATATTTAAAAATTATTCAATAATATCATCCTAATATTAATACTAGACTATTTAACCTAACAAAATTATTATAGAATAAATGGATCTTAATAAAAAAGAATGGGATATCATTAGTGAATCCATTTACATGTATCTGAGGTTCTTCATCCCTTTCCTAGTGATGGGTAGTTGCTTATATGATGGATCTGTATATGCTGGAACTTATGAATTTACTACCATGAAAGGAGGATGTTAATATTCCAAGGAAGGGATTGATCTATTATGAAGAGCCCTATGTATCCTATATATTTTATGAATAAAATATTTCATGGTCAGTTAAGCCCATGAAATTTCATGTTATATGGAAAAGACGTATATGTGTCCACAAGGACACCAAGAATTTAATATATATTCTTTAGGAGAAAGCCTACATATCCTAATTATTTTTTGAATAAAAGTTTTATAGGTTTATTTTTATTCATAGTCCACTGATGATTGATGGAGAATGATCATCCCATGGGAATGGTTGGGTCCTAATGGTTGAAATGTCAGATATATGGCGGGAATTACAGTAATGTGGATACCTATTTGAGTTCAGGATCATGAATTATGAAGGCATAATCTGTATCTTGGTTTTGTATGGAATCATAGATCCAGAAGTTCATTTTATTGGGGATTATACACGGGGGTTTACATTAACTTTGTATCTTGCACATTGAGGATGAGAAAGGATATCATGTCTTGGTATGACCTCAGGACCTAACCTGCTTGTCTACCTAACTTGTGGTGATTGTATGTTCAACATGCCTTGATTATATTCTTGACATGTTGGAGGATGTCGGCCTTACAAGTCTTAAGTAAATGGTATGATCTAGTTGGATTGTTTTAGGGATGTCACAAATCATGGATGGAATGATTTAGGATTGTCTCATATTTACAAATGACTTGTCCAGAGGAAACCATGAGACCCTATCGGCTGATCATGGAATCTATCACATGATCTCAGTTGGCTTGTCTATAGGGTGTCTCATGATCTAGTATTCCTTCCCTGGAATCATCGTGAAATTAGGAAGACACACTTGGATGGAATCATAACCATCAATGTGACATATCTTAGGGGATGCTTCCTATCTAGATATACTTTTTTAGAAGGCATCGTGAGATCTAGATGGCATGCCCAGAGGGCATTGTGAGAGCTAGATGACATGCACATGTGCTGTTGTGAGACTCTATTGACATGAACTGGTGCCTTAATTTGAGATAGCCGACTCTCTAAAAGACATTGTATGGTTTTTAGTGAGATCCTGATGGGATTCACGAGACCATGAAAACATTCTAAGGGGGCACCATATGACATGGTTTGACATGTCCAGATGACATCACATGATCTAAATGGTATGACCATGGAGCATCGTAATATGCGAGTGACATATATTGGTATTATCAAATGACCTTAGTGGTTCATGTGAAGCAAATAAGAACCAGAATATATGTTCATTATTTAAGTCTCTCAAACATTAGTATTTGTTCAATCCCATTTCATTGTGAATGCCATAGATTTAGTCTGTATTACTTGTTTTAATTCGCATATGATTGAGAAAATATATGGTATGTTCATTGTGTGTCCTACCATTATTAATTCACATAATATATGAGAGATCACACAAAGTGCTTCAATCAAGTTTCATGATCACCCCAATTATTCCTTATATCTTACAGGATGTGATGCTTTTCCAATCGTGAGATCATCCCCTCTAATAATTCCACAATGGTGATTGGGTGCACCAGTGCTTTTAAATAAGAAAATAATAACCTATTCTCTAAGGCTGGGTGGGGGATTTATAGGCCTCATAACCTCAATTGTTCACCTCTTCATGCAGCCTAGATTGTTCGAATCCAGGTTGGAATCAGTGTAGGGATTGTACATCACGCTTCTTCGTGTGGTGATACCTTTAATATCTAGGGGGTATCACATGCCTTTCAGTGACCACAATATCATCATGATATCACCTCCTTTATTGTATTGTTTTTAATTTATGGGTTCATGTTTTCTTTCATGGACTTTCCATGGAACTTTTATATTTTTCAGGTTTGACAGGTCAACATGCCTTCATGATTTAAGGATTCCTATAGAATTTCCTCTTAATTAACCTAGGATACTTATCTAGGACATTTTATGAGACAAGGATGGCTTGTCAAGGGGTATTCATGAGATTATGTAGGCTCATAAAGGGGTCTTGTGAGATCGTTTTGTGGAAAACAAAGGCATGTCAAATGATTTTTACATTTTCGAGAGGTTACTACCTTCTCCACTTTTTATTTCCATTGTTTATTTTACAATGGTTGGGGATTTCATGAGGTTACATTAGTGTTGTTGAAGAAAAACACTATAAAACTTAGTGATATGTCATGTGACCAATCTAAGCTCCTATGAAGATATGTGATAATTTCATGGAAAATTACATCTATTTATCATAAAGGATCTAAAGGCAAAGCATGGTGTTTCTTGTACAAGCCTGATTCGCTCCGAATGATGAATATGAAAAAGCAATGGGATTTTGTGAGATGAGGAAGACATGTTGATGGGGACTCACATGTTCTTGAAAACTTCTATGGGTGGTCTTCATGATATTTTATGACCGCAAGAGGCTCCCTCCTCATCCACTTTAATTTCACTTGTTTAATTTACAATGACTATGGGATATCATGAGTTTGATTTATATTTGTTGAGGTAAATAATTATTCTCATAGATGTTTCTTCACATGAATTTTATGACTGCAAGAGTCTCATATTCCATTAGATATATTCCTCCTATTTTCAATGTATTTTTATAGGGATCATCGGGATTCTATAGATTGAAGATTTATGTGACCTGGGGGGATATCTATCAACTACCGAATTTCTGATGCTTATTTTTGGTTCCCTCTCAAGAGAGGAAAGAAATTTAAAAGGGAATTCATAGGATCTGTCACAGATTATGTAATATAAATGATCAATCAGGTGACTTTAATTTGGTCTCGTAATAATTTTTTAAGGCTTATAAAACTGTGAGCCCTTGGTTACGTTCTACTTACATTTCTATTCATAGAAAATAATACCCATATTAAGGTATTTCATCCATTAGGATTTTTCTTATACTCAATTGATGGGCTGCAATATTTAGAAATAGGTCATTTGTAGAGATATGGACCATAGTGGTGGATATTTCATGATGGATAGTGGAATGAGGGATATATATAATGGGATATTTTTCTTCCATTTTAGGTGGTGTTCTATTCTTCAATGATGAGCAAGGGGAATAGGTAAGAGATTATCTAACTATAGCAAGAGATAAATATTGTGTGTATATTTGGATATGGAATAAATACCTTCAGTGATTTTCCCTATCTTCATTCTAGACTTGGATCCTATATCATTTTTTTTTGGGAGGGGCCACATCTTCTGATTTGATATAGAATTATCCCAATTATGTTTACTATATGTATAGAGGACCGGTTGAAGTATGAGGTCATTAATATGATGCATTCTCATCATGGGTCATCTTCAGATGGGAGATATATGGGTTCTATAAGGAGAACTATTATTGAAGGTGGATCACTTGGGTTATGATCATTGACCTTTCTATCTGTATGTTGTCAAACTCATACATTTATTTCTCATTTATTAGGGGAAATAGATCAGAATCACCTAAGTGGGACTCTAGGTCTATGTTCATTGCTTACTATAGATATGAGCCACAATTATTTTAGTGTCTCATTATTCGATGATGTTTGTATGGTTGAGGGGGTAATATTCCTTGTCAGCTTTAATAACACGTTCTTCAACAACCATAACTATGGTATGAGTAGTGGGATAATTCCCTATATAGAGGAGACATAATAGCTATAGGAAACCCCTATAATGTTCTTATCCCTCATTGATATATGGTTGAGGACCACCATGAAGGTGGTCATCGATAATGAGGTTTAATTTATAGACATGGAAAATGGAAGTGCTAGCACTATAAGGGTGTAGGAACATTAATGGTTTTATCTTTCTACATTCAACCATATATTATAAATTTTTTATTCCAGATTTATTTATACCTTTATTGTACCCACCATAATCCAATCCATGCAACTAGTGGTTGATAGTTTTCTAGTGCCACTGATTTTGATTATTCCAATTGCAGACAAGGTGATGTTTTTTGATGTGTGATTGGTTTCTGAGGTAATGATGGGAAAACAATTAGTCTTACAGTGGTTTTTCTTCTTCTATAGATGCAAAAATATAATGTCATCCTTGGAATCTACTCATTATACTATGTGAATGTAGTTATTGATTTCTTATATAATATAGTTGTGTTCTATGAAGAAAAGGGACATCGTGCCTGGATGATTAGTGAGTAGGAGCATCAAATGGGTCATATGTGTTCAGATCTTTTTTCGTTTATCTAGAAAAAATAACACCACAATATTTTGTAATATTTATTATATTTGAATTAATACTATGTTCAATAACATTATTAACGTGAATAAATGAACTAAAATGATCTAAAACATATTAGATGAATGTTATATAAATATCATATAACCTCTAGAATATAAAAATATATTACGCAACTAAATTTTGATACATTTAGTGGATAAATAATTAATATTATTTAATATTAAAAATGATTTTTCTTTTTTAAATAACTTTTACTAAAAAATTATACATTTTATCCTAATAAATTAAATTAACCTCTTTTTAGATAATTTTATATATTAACTAAGAAATTAACATTTTTTAAATTTTAAATTTATTTGAAATAATATCAAGAACACTTAAAAATGTAATTTTTCAATGATAAAAGTTTTTATATATATCATGTATTTTAATTTTAAAAAAGAATTTGTGCATTTAAAAAAATTTAATTTTATGATATAAAAATTAAAAATTAAAATTATTTTTAATTTTTTTAAATTTTTTTGAATTTTTGTCTTAATAGTAAAAAATAATTTATTTTTAAAATTTTATCAATTTAGACCGTTTTTATAATATGAAAATGATTTCAATGTTAATGTAATATTTTTATTTAATATATATGAATATTAACTTTTATAATTTTCATAAATATTAGAATGTTAAATTTATAAAACCCATGTTTAACATTTTGAAAATATTAGTATTGTTTATTCTAATAAAAACTATTTTTGTTACTTTTAAATATGTCTCCAAAAGGTGGAATTCACTGTTAGATTTCATTAAAAGACCTAAAATTATTATTTATTTGGTAATATTATAATTAGAAACTTAATAATTAACAACATTAAAATTTATATGTTAATCATAATCATGAAACAAAAAAGTTATACCATTTCTAAAAATGGTTCTTATGAGTTATGTTCTCATATATTAAAATAAATTTTTATCATATATATATATTTCATTTGAAAAAATGGAATTAATATTTATAATCATTAGGTGAATATTTTTAATGAGAACCATTTAATTTTTTTCATTAATAGTAAATAACATAAGAAAAATATAGTTACAGTAATACAAACTGAAAATGGTTAAAATGAAACATCTAAGTTTAAAATACAAAAACAGAGTTAAAAAGATGTACTAAAATGTATGTTAAATTATTTTTCACCCTTACCATTCCCCCACTCTATTTTTGTTTTTTATTGGTCTCTACTTGACATTTTGATAGTGAAATTACATTTTACATTATTCTCTCCCTTATAAAAGTGTTGTCATGACCACGCTTATTCTCACACAAGTAGCCTAATATATTTGATAAAAATTTACCAACACAAATCCCCAGTAAACCTAGATATTCCTATAGGTTATTTTATTCCCAAAAAATTACCTATCAAATATTTAATCTAATTTGAAAATGGGCTTTTACATGTAGTAACGTAAAAACTTCAATTACTGATTTTTATTTCATTTCATTTATTTATTCTTTTAACTACTAAAAATAGTATAAAATGTTAAATTAAAAACATAAATATCATTATTATATTTCATTTTTATTATTCTTATGGTATTCCCCTTTCCTTCTTCATCTGAACCATTCGAGAAAAAAAATGTTTCCGATCCTACAAACGAACTACCATCTCCATAAATGATGATATCCTTTTTTCCTAACCTCCAAACATGGATGGATAAAAGGGGTTATTTAATGAATAAATATAATATTAAAATATTTTTTATATTTTTATAATATAAAAAACTTTTTATCTTCTTTCTTTTCTCTAGAATATGAACATGTCATCTATGTATACGTGTTGACTATATCTTCCTTGGAGGAACATATTTTTTTCCTTGTAGAGCTATTTTAATTTTTAAAATATCATAAAATTGTCTTCAAACCCATATAAAAATATAAATAATATCATTATATTTCTATTATAATTATATTATTTCAATGTAATAACTCATGTTAACTATAATCACCTATCGATTATAGCATATTCTTGTTTGGTTTAGTTTAACCACTGAAATGAACACTAATATCGATTTATATCATGGAATAATATGGAAGCATAAATAGTAGTATTATTTTTAATAAATGATAACACACAATTTTTTTTATATTTTATTAGATTTTATATTAATATTTAACTTTTTATTAATATACCTCCCTTAGTTCATTAAAAATTATAGAAAGTAGAAACCCACTAATTTCATCTCTAAGAACCATAATCTAAAATCACATAGAATGAAATTAAAAAAATTAGAAATAATTATGAAACTTTATTGCAATACCATCAATAATCTAGGTACATTGAACTCCATATAAAAAATGGGTATCGATATCAAAATTACTATGTATGTGCAAAACCATTAAAATTAGATTAATATGATGTTGAAAACAATCTATAACTGACTTCATAATTAGTAATAAATAGTATTAATTCTAGAATATAAAAGTTAGTAAATATTAATAATACTATTAAATAAGTGACTAATATTTTTATGTTTGTTATATAGGATGTTAGATCATATTAAACCAAACAGGAACACAAGAAATGGGTTTTTCAGAACTCGCTTTTCTTTTTTGATTCGTAACAATTATTATAGAACCCCAATTATACAAGATGATTTATTTTATCATATTATTTAATAAAAATTAAATTCCATTTTAATTTATTTCATTTATAATTCATTCCCAAGAAATACTTTCCTATGGATTATTAATTCAACGATTATGATATTCATAAGGTTATTTCGCCACAATTTGAATTTTCAAGACTTGTATTGTTTCATACACCTTATTTAATCCAAATAGTGTTTATAATTAATATTTGATATATAATATTATTATTTATCATTTATTCTGGTCATTTTATGTTCACATACAATCTCTACATATAAATGGGTTTTTATGAATATATTTCTAACATGGTAAGGGTTTATCGTCTCGTTTTTCTTTCATTGAGACTCATGCCACATCAACCATTTGATAAAAAAACAATTTGTATATACTACTAATTTATTTATATTTATAATTTTATTCTTTATGTTAACAATATTTAAAAATATTTATTATGTTACACATCTCATAGGTTTATGATTCAATAAATAATGAAATTTCAAGGGGTTTTCTTTACCCAACTTATTTTTTTGGGACATAAAAATTCCTTCTTCAATAGTGGTTTTACAAGATAGTTTTATTGAATTATATGATGATATTATAATGTCTTTGAATGATTTATATATGTAATTACATTGATGGAGTTATTTCATCATAAAATTTGATGATGTTAAGAATACTTCACATCTTATATGAATGAGATCTTTTTCTTTATCATCCATATTCACCATTCACACTAATGTTCTCCTTATTTTGAATTATAAAATTGGATTATTTATGGAAATATTTTTAGTAATCTATAAAATTTATCAAAATAAATATTTATATATTACATTGTGATTTGGTTTTCAATAAAGTCATTTTCAATGTATTAAAAGCTATTTCCCTTTCATGTTTTTATTTTTATCTTCAACTCCAAATTTTCAATGAAAAAACCTTATGTATTATTCACAATTCAATTAATTCGATTTAATTTTATGTGGGGTTTTCAAAAAACATTCTTGTAACAAGATTTAAAATGAATCTAATGTGATTAATAATTTTTTATCAATACAAAAATTTCATTTAATGTTTTAAAAATGATCCTTTCAAGGGTTTCAACTCTATTTTCATCATTAAAATAAAAATTATTATATAGGTGTGTTTTATTAATCATCCTCTAAATTCCTATATAAAATATTCATTTTGTATGAATGGATATTTTTATCAATTTATATTATAACTAAAGTTTGTTTATGTTATACTATTTGGAAATTATTTGAAACTATTTTTCTTATGGATTATTTAGGATACAATTAATTATCATTTTCAAGTGGCACATGTTTATTTATATGACTTATGTTTGGGGTCCTATATATCCCTAAAATTCATTTTCTATAGATTTATATCTCATTAGATAATGATGGGAAGCAAGAAAATCTTTTATAGCATTGAGTGTGTTTGTTTTATTTATTAATAACATATATCATGGGAATTCTTTGGTTTATAACATGAATCATTAACCTTTTGTTTGTTAAAAACATGATGCATGGATATTTTTTCAAAATTCAGTAATTTTACTTTTATTTTTTTCCATAATTAATTTTTATTCTATTATTCAATGGAAATACAATTTTCAAATATAGTTGTCTATGATTATGCTCTATGAATCATGTTTATGATCTCACACTCTTATTACATTAAACATGTATGTGCTTATGAGATTACATGTACATCTATCATTAATTATATACAACCCTTATTTTTATATATTCATTTATAATAATATATTTCTCCCATGCTCAGGTTTCCTCGTATTCTTATGTAGTAACCCTTGATGACATGTTTATGGGTATTCCATTAATGAACAATTGGGCATACTGATTTCTTATGTTTTCAATACATTGGTTGTGATCATTAGTATAAAATATGGGAAATGTTTAAGGCATTATATTTTGAATATAATTTGGAGAAATTTTTATATGTATTCTAAAATAAGTTACATATGTAGGTATTATTCAATGATATTAAACCATTAATTCATGGGACTAAGTGTTTATTATGATGTTCTATCTTTAACATATAGAAGTGATTTAAAATAATGATAACTTTACCTTGGGTTATGCCACTTGGTATCAAATCCAATGTGTAATTAATGTGGTTTTAGAAATGTATTAGGCTGTCTAGGTATGTGGTGCCTCATTTGGTATTAGAGTGGTTTGAAATTATATTTTATGATTTGTTTATTTAATTTTCGTGATCGGTACGAGACAAATTATTAGAAACCCATTCAGATAAGTATAAGTATAGGATAACTATAACGACCCGACCCCAATAGTTCAGATTCAGCGGTTACATTATTACATTAGAATAATATAAAAAGAATCATATCCCAAAAGACATAATAGTTGAATAGTCATGGTAAACTGAATACATATTCGAAATAAGTATTACATTTATGACATAAAATAAAAAATTTGTTATCTTTATGATCACCATTATTCACATTAGTGTAACTCTACATATTGTAAGTAAATCACTTCTTTGTATCCTAGTAAAAATAAAACAGAAGAAATGGGTCTTCTCAAATGATCAGTAGGTTTTATTTAAATATTAATCCACTAAGATTCAATAAGAATAATAAACATGTAAATATAAATAAATAAACAGACATTACTTTTAAACAACTTAACTATCTGTGTATGTTTAGGCATGATCAATATAGAGAGTTGAATAACTAGAAACACATTCCATTTAATCAGTAATTGAGAATTAAAGTCATCTTGTGATAATATCTTAGTGAAAATATCATTGATTACAATATCCGAATTAATAATGAATGTAATCCTTAAATATTAGACACCATAATCTCAACAATCACGACTCCTATACCGTGAAGACCCTTTTCAGGATAATTAAAAACCAATAGTTATAAATAGATTGGGTTTGGAAAACATCATCTCTACTGTACATACCATTTATAAGACAATTTAAATCTTCTAGCTATAATCCAATTAGGTTTAGCCAACTGATTTTTCTCATTAGACATATCACTACATAGAGGTGATATATTTAATTAGGATACAACCATATCTTTCTTGTCAAAATCATTCCTTGTATGAAATGGTGAAACATAATCAATATAAACATTCATATAAAAGACAAAAAAATGATATTTTAATAATTACCCAAATCAAATAATCAAAATAATAAACCATTTAGAGTAATATAATGAATGGTATCGAAATAGCACATACAAAATATAATCTAATTGTGAAAAATAAAAAGAAAGAATAATAATGATTTCAATGCAATATATCCTTGTGCATCATAATCAAATTAAGGGGTTTAAGTTATTTAGGAATAAAATAACACTAAAAAAATTATTGAAGAAAGTGATAATATTATTTTGAGAATTACTTTTTAAAACTAAAATAGAATAAAAAATTTGAAAATAAATTTACTTGTTAAAAAATTTTGAAATGTTAAAATAAATATTTTAAAAAAACTAGCAGTATTGATGTTTTTAAATTACATTAATTTATTTCATGTCAAAATAACAATACCTTTCACTTTTTCGGTAAAATCCAAACAGGCATTATTTAGTAACTCACGTATAGATTAATTTAAAATCATTTTTTAAAAAGTAAAATGAGGGAAAAATGTATTTAAACAGTAGTATGAGAATGTAAAAAATCTATTTTGACTAAATTTTTAGAACCCATGTATAAGGAATAAAAATATTACCCAGTGAATACATAAATATAAAACTACTCAATTGAGATTGTGAAATAATTTCTTACCACATTGTAATCATTTGAATCATATTCCCCATGATAGAATAACATTTAAAGAACATTAAATATCATGAAATTAAATATATTCAACAAATAACTTGTCAAATGGGTGTTATGTACACATTATAGATTATTATAGGGGAATAACATCAAAATATGACTCATCGAATGAAAACTGATATGAAGTCCCTTACAAATATCATATAAATGATGGGAGCATCAATATTTCTAATAATTTATCTTTATTTTATTTTAAACCTAACAAAAAAGTAGAAATATAACCATAATATAATAAAATGTTATTCCATGCATAATTTTATCAAGACATAATTAATGAAGAATATTCATAATCCAATGAATAGAAATTTAGTTAAAAAATTATTACCTCAGGATTCGCTTTAGTATTTCTTACAATAACCTCCTATATAATGATTAAATAATATTATTAAATATTTCCATAAACATATTAATATTCATAAAACTATATTTTGTACTATTATAACAATTTACCACTATTTCATTAATGTTATTTCATCATTTTCATTATTTTAGGTGTGTTTGTTTCATGGTTTCATGGTTGAATCACTTATGTATAATTTTTATTTTTTAAAATTGAAATAAAACTCTAGAAGTGAATTGAAGTGGTATCCATGTAATTAAATAATATTAAATGCTACCATGTATTTTTCAGACAAGAGGATGATTCAATTGATAAAATGTTAATGATTATTGTTTAGCTAATTTGGGTTTTTTTCCGACCATCATGAACTATTTTCATTTTATTAAATATTAGGTCTATATATTAGTTTATGAAGATGTAATTGGTTATAATTTAGTTATTAAATTATAATGTAAATAAAATAATTCTTTCATGACTATCCATGAGGATAATAATGTAAAATGAAAATTCATTATCCACGGAGATGGTTAACCGCCAAAATTGGGAAAATGGTTTCGTTTATTTGAATAATATGAGACAAGAAAGTTTTTTGATGAAATATATTTCATTAAAAATATCAAATTAACGTTTATATATTATAATTTATCATTATAATTTTATGGATGAAGAAAAGGAATATGAGGTAGAAGAAGAAAATAAATTAAGAGAGTTTGTTTGAGAAAGTTTCCTCTTGAATATCACCTCCTTGAAGGACCCTTATAGGTTTTTGATGATATTTTAATTGTTTGAAGTCATTTTTTTGGAAAAAGGTAGTGGTGGGTGGTTTTTATAATTGATAAGGGGTGGGTTTAAGTGATTAAATAACAATAATTATATATTTGAAGACAACCACATTTGGGTGGAATTAATTACAATTGATTTGGTTGATAATTAATATTTTAATGGATGCTAATTTTATTAAAAATATCAAACTCCCATTTAATAATGTTGTTTTCAGTTATTTTAAGATATTATCTTTTAACTTTAATCAATTATATTATTTTACCTATACTTTGGTAAATCCTTTTTTACCATGGTGGCTTTTTTATTTAACTCCAAATGAAATTAAAATAATAACCTATTTAGGACTCCTAATTAAAAATATGGAATTCATTTTAAATTATTCAACTTATAAAATTAATAATAATAAATTCTAAATATGTAACTTGTATAACTCGTAAAATAGTTTTTTAAGTTGAAAATAATGGTTTTCAAAATTGCAAAGCATATGTTTTCAAATGTAACACCAAACATATTATTTCATTATATAAATAACTTTAGATTAAGAATGAGGGATAATATATAAAAAAACATGATAATATAAAAATTCCTTCAAAAGAGTTATGGTATTTTATAAGAACAATATTTTAACTTTTTATCCCAAAAATAATGTTTTTTAGAATATTCCTAAAAACGTTACATAAACCTATTTTGACTAGATGAGCCCAAAAAATATTTTTTAAAATAAATTTTAAAACATTTTCAAAAATTAATTATATTTATTTTCACATTGAAATAAATAGAAATCACTTTTTTGATAAAATTATATATTTTAATAATAAACTGACATTACTAAAAAGTTATGTGTTCATTTCCTATGAATAATTAAATTTTCATTGAATAAAAAATTAATATATTTTTCATCATATAGTAAATTTTAGTCTCAAATTATAAAATGCAGGATAATTTATAATGATCGTGATAAAATAATAATTGTTTGGAGTTCTTTTAAAATCAGTATTCTGTAAAACATAAGCTATCAGACATAGTGTTCTTTTAAAATAGCAATGTGATCTAATAACATCACAAAAATTTTAAAATGTAAAATTTCTTTGGTTTTCATAGAAATTATATCCCTTTATGGATACTATAGTTTGATATAAGCTTTATAATTGATGTACCTACGGGTAGTACCCATGATAGGTGAATATAGGATATTAACTCAATTATCACTCAGTGCATGACCAAGATGCTGAATCTTACACCAAGTTTTAAACTATAAAAGATTTATTATATTTTTGTATTAGGTTATGATGTATTATATAACTGAATATAAATAAAAATAGATTTAACCAATAGTGTTTTATGTATAAATGAAAGATAACCTGAAGTTTTCAAATAGTAAAATGAAAAGAGGTTGAGTTCTTGAGGAGATTATCTATGAAAATTTTCTTATGATGTTACTTTTTCAACACTCATGTTAAACCCATTTAGTTTTATTAATATATGAAGTATTTAAAAACTATCATAATAAAGGGTGTTATGGATAAAATAGGGATTATCCTAAAAAAACCTAATATTATAAATGTTATGGTTCAAAGTATTTTTCAATTCTCAACAAACTATCTCAATTTAGGATTAAAAAATAACCGTTTTATAACATAAAAATGCCCTAAATCATTGATGAATAGAGTTTTATAAGATTCCTTGTGATGAAGATATTGATGGAATGAATATTCATTTTCATATGTGTCAAAAATGTTGGATTAGGCACCCATGGGAATGTCTAAAAAGAGTTTTATATTTTTTTTATCTAAGGTAAATGATGTTATTTAGAACAAATATACACAGTTAAAAATTAATAATTCATGTAAAAAATACTAAAAAATAATTTTCTTCCTCAGTATCCACTAGAAATATAATGTTTTGGATTTGAGGAATTTTTGTACTGTGAAATCCAATGTACTAATACATGGGATTAAGATGAAAATAGACTGCAACTACCTTATAGATTATGGAATAAGGAAAACCTTATAAAATAACTACTATTGATGTATATAGTGGTAATTAAATGTTTCTATATACACCTATTCATCACTCTAGATTCAGAGATCTCATATGAATTGTATGTTTTCATAATCTATTTTATATTAAATTTGAAATAAAAATACCGGGTGGTATCATTATCACATAAAATGTATGTGTATATTGTTTATTGTTTGTTAGATTATGATTCATGATAGTCTTATAATCCTTAATTTAGATGAATTTGATATAATTTATTAAATGTATTTTTTATATCCATATATAATTCACATTAATTAATGAGATAGAAAATTCACATTTCATATATCAAACCAACCTATGATCATATAGCATGGAAAATATGACTACATGATATATAGTATGACTAATTATATTATAAGAGTTATGTAACCCAAATAAGGGGGATCTTTAACACAAATGATTGTAGAAAAATAATATTGGGATTAACCTATTTCGTGGAAAAAAGAATATTTCAAAAATTTGTATATTTCATATCCCTATAAGAATTATTTCCTGATTCAGGTATATATTTTAGATACCATTATATATTTTCCCTAGTGAGTTATAGTTAAATTTCATGGAATTAATTTATTTAATGGGTAGAATGTAACACCCATATATTTTCTAATATGTTTTTCTATAAAAAATCTATGTTTGATAGATTTTTCATTTTTTACAACGTTCTACACCAAACTAAAACTATCCCCATATATTATTTTAATATTATTATGAAAATTTTAATTATAATAAAGTTTTAGTAAATAAAACAATATTACTGAACTAAAATTGATTACATTTACAGGAAACAAAATTAGTATGATTTAATATAAAAAATTATTTTTCTTTAAAAAATAACTATTTTAAACTATATTATTTTTTATCCTAATAAATTAAATTGATATATTTTTAAATATTATTATATATGAACTAATATATTAACATTATTAATATTATAAATTAATATGAAATAAAATTAATAACAAGTAAAAAAATTATTTTTCAATAAAAATGATTATTCATTATATTTTGAGGTTTTATAAAAAAATAAATTTAAATTTTTTTTATTTTTATATTTTTAAAATTAAAAAAATTGATTCAATATAGTATTAATTATCTTATGATGAATTTTATATAATTTTCTGAAAATGTTGAATTTTGTTTTAAATAGTGAAAAATATATATTGTTCTTATTATCATCACTTTGACTACATTTTCATAATAAAATTATGATTTTAATGTTTCAGATACATTTTTATTTAAAAAATATTTATTTATAATTTCAATTAAATTATTTGAAAAATATAATGTCAAATTTACAAAACCCATGCTAAACATTCTTGAAACCTATATAATATTTTGGTGTAATTAAAATAATTTTTGGTCTGTTTCTTATAACAGAGTATCCAAAGGTCAAATTTTGTATTGTTTTATTTTTAAATCCAAAAATATTTTATTCTTTTATTAATAAACTAATTAATTTAATATAATTTTAAATCTTTGATACCCATTTCTTATTTATAAATTTTTATCATAAAAATACTAATTTTCTAATATTGGATTTTAAGTGTTATACGTGATAAAATCTATATTAGTTTTTTTCACCTATAGAAACATTATTTAAAAATACGAGTTTAATATTTGGAATCATGATGACCATATAATTTAATATGGACCATTTTATTTTTAACATTAAATATAAATATCTTATCCATAAATTAGATACAATTGTAAAAACAAAAAATGATATAAGTAAAGGATCTAAGAGTAATAGACATAGAAATTTGATAAAATCATTGGTGTAAATTTGTTAATTAGGATTTCTCAAAATTACCTCTTCCCTTGCTACATTGTTTTCCATTGTCAGATTCTCTTGTCCTTTGAATAGTGATTCTTCCTTTTACATTAATACATTAATACTACAACTCTTATTATAAAAGGATCCATCACAACCCCACTCCTCCTCACACAACAATCCACTTATATATAACGAAAATCTACCCAAATAATTTTAAAAAATTCCTATATAAATTCAATAGGTTATAGGTTTCCCAAAATACCACCTATTAATAACATAATCCAATTTTCAATGGAGAAACTTCAAAGAGTAAGGTAAATTTCTCAATTTCACCTTTTCATTTATTTTCTATTCATTATTATTCTAACTAATAAAAATTAAATATAACCATGTAAAACTAATTGAATAAATATCATAATTATTTTTGAAATTAGATTATGATACTTGGATTAACATTTTCATCCATCCTTTAATTATTTGAAAAAAGTTAATGTCACTTGTGTTGTGTGCGAACTAAAACCCTTATAAGAAATGTGGTCCATTTTATCAAACCAGATTACATTTATTTTAGCACCCTAGATCAGTACACCCATATCTAGTTTTGAAATAAAACACTCAATATGTTGGATTTGATACCAAATCAAGTAACTCAAATTTTATCTTCAATAATTACAAATTCAGAAATAAATAAATAGTAACATACATCCTAGATAATATTTTTGATAAAAAATAATAAATAATTTCATGAAATAATACATTTTAAAACATATGTATATATAGTAAAATATAATTTTTTTTCTATCATACCCATTTATAAATATTACATAATAATTCTATAACTTTTCCCACAAAACCGGTTCTTATGATTAAACTCAAGTTTTTGTTCATAAAAATTATTCTTCATTGTTGACAGGTCACCATTATCCTCGTTAAATTAATTAAATATCCTTAAGCCATGTGAAAAACATTATAAAATTTGTGACTTATAATATAATCTAATTAATGGAGAAATATTAAAACTCATTAAACAATTTGAAAATCATGAAAATCCAAAAGGATTTTTTTCTTTTCTCATAATAAGACATGCATTAAAAATATAAAAATACATATTCTTTATATAATATTTTTTCAAACAAACAATTTTAAATCATTTCTTAGGAATAACTAAATTTTAATTCACAATTTTTGAGGTTTTATTTCAAAACATTTATTTTTTTCCTAGAAAACAATCCTTTTACCATAGGTGATTATAAACATTCAATTAAATCAATTATCATTTTCGAATGTTATGAAATAAAAATATTTCCATAAAAACCACATATGACTAAAAAAGGAAATTTATCCAAGAATAAAATATATAATTAATCTCATGTATGTTAATAAATACCTTCCTAAGGATAGAATGCATAATTCTAGATATCATAACGATCTTGTAATGTTCTTTTTCTAATAAATCATAAATAAATGGGAAAATATTTAGAAAATACCCATTCTAGATAGTCTCAAATGACCAAATGATCCATCAAAAGGATATCAATTATAATTCTTAAGTCATCACTTAATAAGGTCAATTCATTATTCTAATGACCGAAATAAATAACAATACAATATTTAATCAACATAAACATTTGATTTAAAAAACTCACATACACAATATCAATATTTTCCACTATTAGGAAACAAAATAACATGATAATAAGAAATATAGTTAAATAATTTAGATAGTATAATTATAATATACCCCCATTAAAGTATAATGATTATCAAGGGATGTTGACATAGATGAAAATTCCTTCAAAATAACATTTGAATCCTTCTTTGAAAACATGGTAAATCATCCTTTTATTTTAGTAACATTGTGAATAAAAATTTATAGAATACTTATGAAACTCTATTCATTGAAAATTACCCTTGAAACATGTAAATTATTGTCTAATGAAAATAATGTCCTTGATGGTGGTGAAATCTGTTAGGGTTGTATATGTTAAAATAGAATAGTTTTTTGCATTTTTTTTAAAAGTCAAAAATTATTCGTATGAAAACATTTAAAAGTAATCATTTTATCATTTGTAAAGAAATTAAAAAAGTATATAAAATTCCATTTTAATATATCTGATACCTAAATAAGATCATTCTAGATAAATTTCATGAATATGGACATGGATGATAAATATTTTTAAAGGAAAACATACAATACAATTTTAAATTAAAATCATTTACCAATTGGGTACCATTAAAATAAAATGGTCATTGAAAAACAGAAAATTGAAAGTATTTGTAAAAGAATTAATTTTAGTAAATTTTTGATAAAAAAAATCTATATATAAGTATATTAAACAAATAAAACAAAACATGTGGAGAAAATGACATAAGTCTCAAGGAAATGAATTTGAGACTTTAAATCTCATACCTAGGGTCCGGAATCATTTCATATGTTCTATAAATCAGGAATAATACAAATATATTATTATTCAACATGTTTAATAATTTATTTCATTTTATTTCATAATTTTTATATTTTTTATTTCATTTATTATCATGAGTTATTTAGTTACTAAATCTATTAAGTTTACCTCACATGTTTTGCGGATGTACGATTCAAAATCCAAAAACAACATTAGAAGGTTGACCATGGTCAAAGGGGATAAAGTAACATAGAATAAATAATTTTAATCATGAAATTATTATAATTTATATATATTAAAATCAATTTTATAAATATTTAAGAATATTAGGAATGAATGATGAATCACATTGCTTCGTGGCATTGGTAGTTCACACGTACGCACAAGCGACATTATAATTTTCCAACAAATCAAAGGGTAAGAAGGTAAGAAACATATTATCCATATAGAATCATAATTATTTTTTTAAAATCATATATATTCATTAAATATATTATATTACCAATAATAATGGTGTGGTGATGAAAATTTAAACACATCGCTTCGTGGAGGTGGCATCCCACACGTATTCATGAGCGATGTTTTCATTTCTATTATAATGGAAAAAGAAATGATATAGAGTTTTTAAATCATCATAATAAAATATTATCATATTTAAGATACTTAATTTATTATTTCACCAGTATTATAAAATATTTTAACGATGAAGATTGATATATAAACCTGAAAACACCTTGTTATAAATTTTTCCACTTATTTATAAAACATAATTTGGCTTACACCTTAAGCCTTATATATAGGTATCTTGGACTAAAATTAATATTAAATGGGGGGAAGATTGGTAAGGTATTTGGGTATATATTTCTTGAGTTAAATGAATCATGATGTGTTATCATGATAGGATAGGTGGTTCCCTTTCATTAGTGAAGTCAGTGGAAATTGTGTAAATACCTGAAATTTTGAACAATAACATCGTTATAAATAATTTAAAATGTCTTAAAAGTGATTATATTCAAATATAAATATATAATGATATAAATAAATTCATCTAATAAAATTTAGACATTTTAATTTTCACTTTGTACATATATTGGTTAATCGCCCTTTTTAACACTTTTAACCATAAATGTTGTAAAACAAATTTTACTCTATATGGGTCATAAAATTAATTTTAGAAACATAAAGTAGAAAATAAATAGATAATTAAATAAATACCCTATAACTAAACATATTATTTTGTTATTTGATGATTTTTATTCTTTTCTAAATATTTTAAAAAATATAAAATAAATATCATTTAAATTCATTTTATGGTTAATTCTAAAAAATTGAATTTAAACATATCAAGGAAGAAATGAAATTCAAATATATACTTTTTTAACAAAAATTATAAATTATTTTTCCCCATTATATTCATATGACACCATAATTTATACAAAACATATTAATTTTAATATGTTTTAAAATAATTTCCTTATTTTTTCTACATCTCACAGAAACGCTATGTTGACATTGCATAAGATTTCAAGGTTATTATAACATCAATAAAAATTATAGAAAAACTAATATCATTAAAATATTAATTTTATATTCAACATAACAATTTAAACCAATTCATAAATTATTTTTATTCCTTATATAACTTATTATTGATATTTAAAAAATGTAACATTCTGTAGTTATCCATTACATAATATAATATAAAAGCCATTATCATAGAAAAAGGATACATAATGTCCATAATTTAGACAATAGGATGGTACTACTAGAAATAAAATCATCCGAGGAAATAAAATAATGTGTTATAATAACTGTTAGATAATATTCCATAGTTTTTACTTATGTTTAACCCATTTCACCATTTATCGTGGTGATAAACATTTATCTATGGTTACTATTCATAATGACCAAACATGAAATTAAACACCTAAATAAATTTGAATAGCCTTATTAGATATATAAAATATGTTTTTCTATATTAAATTTTTAGATATTTAAGAAATTACTTTTAATATAATTTTGAAAAATTGAAGTAAAAACTTTTTTTAGATAAATGTGTTTTTGAGCATAAAAAGGAACTTATACCGAAATGGAATATAATGATGATTTAAAGGAAATTAATAGTATTATTCTTATTCTATGGTATTTTATATTAATTTAAATCCATATCAAAAATATAATAGTAATTTAGAATTACTTTATAAAAAATTAAATAAATAACTATTTTAGAAAAATCAGTAATTTTTATTTTTCATTCTAAAATAAATCAACTAAAAAAATTCCAAAAAATTAACTCCTTGTTAATTTTTACATTATAATTTTTAAAATTATGCCCATTTTTTAAAATATGATTTCTAAAAGTATAATATATTAAGTATAAAATCTTTTCACAAAATGAAAAAAAAACTTTTTTGATGAAAATGAATTTTGAATGAATAAAATGATTTTATAATCATTTTTTCCTAATATCCATGATTTAATGAATGATAAAAAAATTTATTAGATATTGAATATACTAATTTAGTTATAATTTTTATAAATTTTCATTAATTATATATACTGTTATAATAATACATTACACACATACATACATTTTTAGAAAAATATATTTTTACCATTATATTTTATCTTTATTTCTAATTATTTGATAATAAATTAATGATTTATTTGTAATATAAATAATGAAATAAAGTCATCAATTATTTTTTAATATGTTCTATCCTATTAATATCATTTTAAATAATAACTTGTTTATAAAAATTATATTTTAATAATAATATTTTTATATTGTATCATAGTTTTTTTATGCTAAGTGTCGCATGTTTTATAAACTATTAGATATTGTATTAAATAATGGATAAATGCATCTTGAAATAATGAGTTGTTACTTCCCACCTCTTAAAAAACATTCATCCACACAATTTGAATTGTATCCTCTCAGAGTGAATTTATCATAATAGAGTTGAAAAATAAGATATATAGTTTACCAATAACTCTAATATATATGTCATGAATAGGAATATGTAAATGCATGTAGCTATGTAAGAATCATAAATGTAAATTATTTTTTAAAATCATACCGTGATAGTTTTGTGTAACATTCTATATAAGAATTGATAGATTTGATAAATTATTTTACTATTTATTTGGATATTTTATGAAAATATAAATACATGATTTCTATCCAGTTCATAAGAGTAATTACATTTTTCGGAGATGGTTCAATCACTTTCTATTTCTATCTTATAGCTTACTCCATGAAATTAATATTTTATAGCTTAATTTTTTATAAAATTATTTTAAAATTTTAGAAATAAATTTTAATGTTTCAAAAAAAAATTCCCACATGTATATAATATATTGATTAAATCTGGGTAGTTTTTTATTTTGAAAAGTATTTTGGTTTAAAACAGATGAAAAATATGAATTTAAAAAGATTAATTTTGATAATAGAAATTTGGAGGATTTTTTTTACTATTATGTATTTACTTGGAGATTAATAATGTTAAAAAACATAAACCATTATATATGAGGCATTTTAGGTTCTACATTAGTGTAACCCATGGTTTTTAATTGATATATAATGTTAATATTATGGTTTTTAGCCACTTGTTCGAGTAAACCAAAACATTTCAACCATTGTGTAATGTAAAGGGGAATGTTTTGTAAAGTTACTTATAAAACTCTATAAGGGTTAATATAGATCTATGTAAGTTTCATAATGGTAAAGAAGTAATTCATATAGGTAACCGCAAGATTTTACAAAGTTGTTTATGAAAAAATTATTATATTAATGTTATATAAGGGTAAGGCATGAGCAATGAAAATGTAATCACATATTTTCTAATCAATGTTAATATAAAGTGGGAGATGCATAAACATAATCCATGAGGTAAATAAATGTAAACTCAATGTTTCTAAACGCTACATATGTATCTCCAGACAAGCAATTATATGTTTTTTCTACCAATTATACACTGTATGGAGACCATAGAATCTATAAAAGAGCTAAGACTCACTGGATAATTCAAAGGCACTATGTCGCATACTTCACAATTGCATCATAGAGATTTGGGATGCTTAACTAAAGAATGATATGCCCCAAGAGATTAACAATACATAATGGGTGTTCCAAATAGTTCATTTTGATATTTATGAATAACAAGAAGATGTTTTCAAATGCGAGATAGCTATATCATTACCTTGTAGATCCATGGAGACTAAAATAAAAGTGATCAAAAATGTGTCATGTGTTTCTCCCTATGTTGTAATATTTTATACACTAATATTTTAAAAATCACAATATCCTCCAAGAATAAATACAATAAAAATGATATATATTTAACTGATTAAAAATGTAACATGAAAATGAATATATGGGGATTCGAATCAATATACTTGATGTAATAATTTTCTTATGAATAGAGGGATTTTAAACTATACTGGCGAGGATCGAACGATTTACTGGGTAATTAGAATGCAATTTTTTCATTATTTAGGTATCATAGTTATATTTTTTTAATATATTTCATATCAGTATTTTAATAAAAAAAATTTATTCATTCCATTATCCCTCTCTATACCTCCCTTTTTCTCTTTTATCTCTAACACTCTCAATTGAGAGTTATTGTGTTTAGGATTTTCCTTAGGGAATGTTTTAGTGGTGTTCCAAAAAAATTCCAATAAACTTATTAATTTTTTTCTATTTATGGTGGGGGAAAGAACAAATAATAATATTTGTGTGGTGATATTCCACTACTCTTTTATGATCCTCTAGAAATCATTCCATTATTTAATTAAAATATTTTCCATTCCTTATGTTATTAAATTTTTTCATATAATAGAATTGATATTATTCATGGGATGAAATGACATATGATATATTAGGGACTTGGAATGTTCCACAATATTGATTGATATATGTTATAATCCTTGACTATTGGAGGAGGTGAAGTTTGTCATACCGAAGAAGTCTCCTTAGCATGCTAAATTTCAGACTCAAAAATTAAGGACAATTGATTTTTAATGAATTACTAAATAAAAAATTAAAAAAATTTAATGAATAATGAAGTAACTGTAGTGACCAAGACAAGGACCATGACCTTTTTTTATAATAATCATTCATTTAGTTTATCAAGTAATATATGTTTATTTTTTCATTGAAATCACTTTCACCCCGTATTTTCCAATGTTTTCATAAAATAATATTATAAAAAATAAATACAATAAGTCATTTAGTGTAGTGATTGATTAAATATGATCTTTTTCAAGTGATATGACCCCAAACATGCATTTATCTACAATAGAAAATAAATTCTAGCTTCTAAAACACTCTATGATAGTCATGTCAAAACAAGGTGTCATATCTAGGGAGCTAATCAGGTTATCAGTCACTATTCTATTTAACATTCTATAATTAATGTTTATTATAAAAATAAATAAATAAATGTCTTACTCAACAAAAATAATGTTTAAAAATTTAATAGATGTGTTTATGGATTTTGGAAATAAAATTGGGAAGAGAGGGCATTCAATGAACTAATAATATGCCCAAGGGAGGTCATGAAGGATCCCAATTATTGATGTTAGGTCCAGAGAACTAGATGTGTTCGTCGACTAGATTCCATATTATTATCAAGAAGTGTCTAAGGAATAAATATTCTCCCTTAGTCTCTTTGAATTTTTTAATGAAGTTTGATTTGTTGATTCCACACTGGAATACTTTCCTCAACCCAACCATCCTAATATCTAGATCCAAACCTACTGTAAATATAATGATGGAATCTACAATGAATATTTTCTTACTGAAATATATATAAGATATCAATATTATTTGGATAAATTCTAAAATTATTATGATTTGAAATTTCATCTCCCCATCCATAAAAAAGTATAAAAATCATTAAATTTTTACCTATCCCTAGCATTCAAATACAAAAAATAAATAACCTACGTGGGGTAATTTTAATAATGATTGGAGGTTCCTTACTACTATCTTCCATCTAATACCACACAAATTTAATAGGGTTTTTCTAAATAACAGGAAATTGAACATGAACCAAATCAAGTAGATGATATCTTCGTAAACTCATTTTCATCTTATTTTATTACAATTTATTAGGGCATCACCAAACATTGTTTTTCAATTTTTATAATTGGAAACCGAAAATTTTTCCTTAGAATAAGATGAATAAAAATAGGATTATCTTGATGGGGAATATATTGGTATCCCTAAAAATATTGAATATTTTTTATTTGAAGAAAATCAGGAGATCCAATTGAATCTTTCTAGGGATATAGAGACACAATATGCCTCTATTAAAGGGGGTGATTTTAAAATTTCATGATAAACTTTTTGATCAAAAAAAATTCATTTTAAAATTACCTTTTATTATTCAATTTATGAATCTAACATTATTTATTAACTAGATAATGAATAAAAGGAAGTTAATGTGAAAAGAAATCAATATTTTAACACCCCAAGCTTTCGCGATACACTTCTCTTTCAATAATGCAATAGCTTGCATTGTACGCAAGTTCGAGATTATGACACACTGTGACCAATCAAAGTAGCAGTTATGAATAGTAATACCTAATTTTTAAAATTTTATAAATTTTATCATTCAAAATGGACTTCATTTTTGGATTCGTAATATCAAAATTATCCTATTTTGATTTTTTGGTATTTTTCTGAGAACATCCAATTTTTGATGAATAGTGAAAAATACTTAAAAACAACTTTTTTAATCAAAATAATTTATAGTGATTAATTATACTATTTACTGGTTTTAAATTATAATTAGAATATATTTTTACCATTTTATCCAATGGTGGTCATTATAATTAATTTCAATTTGAAATTCGACTGAAACAATTGTCAAGCTTTTGATTGATATTCTTTTTAAAAACACGCTATTTGTTTTGAAAACAGGAATTAATTATAAAATTAATTAGTGAAACCTATATGTTTGGAATTTTTTAGAATATAAATCATTTTTGAATTGAAAATATCAATTATATCTTAGGGTGAAATTTTGGCATTGTTCTGAAAAACTTCAATTGTTGATGAATAGTGAAACCACTAAGTGGTAGTTAAAAACTGATTTTTCATTTAAATGAAACATTACCACTTCTATGATTATATTTTCAAAAATACAACATAAATAGTTGTCATTAGGATGTAAAATGTGGTTCAATGGGATTAAAATAATTTTTTGGTGAATAGTAACTTTTAAGTTTAATTAATCGCGATTAAAGGTAATTAGTGAAATTTAAGGTAAAGATAATGTTATGATAATATGAAATGACCTTCACACTTGTCCTAAAATTATTTTATGAGTCATGTCCGACCAAGACAATACATGGTTCAACTTGGGGACCCCATGGAGCCACTTGGGTAAGAAAATGACAATAATAACTTTTTATGTAATGTAAAAATAAAATCGTCACAAACATGAGTTGTTTTACTAAAACAATTATTACATGGGGTTATATAAGGTAACTTTTCTACTATAAATATTCATTGTAAATACAAAAATATTTCCTACATCATGATATTTTTTTTTATAATTTTTAGACATTAAATAAATTAAATATTTTATGACACCATGATGATGCATCGATTACCTCATTAATTAACGATTTAAATTAAATGAAAAGATAATGTAAAATCTAAGACTTACTCTTGTCAAAAACCTATTGGATGAGTATATATCAAACCCTTATCACCTTATCCTAGAAATATATAAGTTTGGGACCTTTAAAATCCGAAACTCATTATATAATAAAGTAACATTTCATGACTATCCAAGAGTGCCCCTCCTCTCCTCTTATAAAAGGCCCCCACCACTACCACCTTATTCACACCTTCAAAGCCTTTTGTATCGGCCAACCTCTGCCCAAATACTCTTTCAACATTCCTCTCTTACTCTTAGAAGCCTCACTTTGGTCATAATTATTCCCAAGGAAGCCTTTGGCTCGAATCAAAAAAGAGTTACCCGATTTTAAGGTAATGTATTCTCTTATGTTATTTTGTTTTATTTTGCTTCTCCAACCCCTTAAACTCTTTTTATTCCTTTCTTTTGTAAAAACACCAGTATATTCAATATACTAGTATGTTGTTATGATAATTATTTGATTTACACTTACACACACCTTCGTCTAATGCTTAAAGAACATATTGTTTCTATGGTTGGGAAATTTCTGCCTCACGAAATGATTATTGTTCAATCTTCTTTTAACAGCTCTCATGGTGTCCATTATGATGACACTATTTTTATATATGATATATATTATGTTTTTGTTTTCCTTATGATTCTGTATTTTTCATTTATGGCATACCTCTACGATTTCCATTATTGGTAAACGCGATAATTTCATTTTAGGAAGTGCGGACTACCGCCCCCTCAAAGTGATTTGAATCGTTAATTCCATATGTGGGATGTATAAAGGGTGGATTAAATGGTATTATAAATTATATTATACCTTTATATAATTATAACTTCATTCCATTAAATACGAAATAGGAATGAAAGTAGCGTTCATGCGTACGTACGGCTTACCGTCTCCATGAATGGTGCATTTCATTTCTTACCTCTAAATGTTATGTAATATTATAAATGCATGTATATACTGGATATATAGGATATATTTGATATCTACATCATGAATATATTTCTGGAGATAATGGATATTCTACTACATAAACAACTTGTAATTATAAGAAGTTTATTGTTGACTCAAGTACCAAAGATCGACAAAACGACCGTTATTAACTTAAATGACACATAATTTTCATAACATTGTAATGAGTGATATAAAATGGATAATGAACTTGAAAAAGGATCTTAAGAAAGTACAGATTAACTCTAGTTTATTATTCAGGAGGTTAAAGAGTGGTCGAGTCAAGTCAGACACGAGGTAAGGGAACTTCTTAACCCAATTTCTATTCTTTGGGTTAATCTCCTACTTTCAAATTATGTCATGATATTATTATATGCTATATTGTATTTGAACTCTATTTATTTGTACTTATATTGAATACACATAATAGATTTATTTTATTTTAATAAAATGATCTTTGTAAGGGACTTCGTCTCAATCTCCATTCATTGAGGCATATTTTGTTTTATACACAAATTTCTTCTATACGGTGTATAAACCCCATTGACTTGTACATTTAATCAAAAGGAATATTTTTATACGAAGTGTTTTACTAAATGAAAAAAAGGAATGTTTTTCTTGTCGTACGTATGCGGTAACAACGACTTCTCCGCCGTTGTGACCATTATTTGAGTTTCAGCTTCCCCTACAAGCCATAACTTTTTTTAAAATGAAAAATAAATACCATGTTTTAATTCTCATTTATTTTGGTATCGAAAATGGTTTTGATAATTTTTTTATTATATCAATGTGTTGTATTGGTATCTTGTGATTGAAATATGGAAATGTTATGTTTCCTTTATGCATGTTTTATGTTATATGATTATTTTATGGTTTACGATATGTTTAAACCTGTTCATATGAGGAATGAATTGGACTTAATAAGTGACAGGTAGAGCCCGCTATAGCTCCTTGATGCATCGGAAGGTCTCATTAGACAAACTAGTGTCTTGGCATAAGGCCTTGACAAAATCTTATTTGTAGTCTTGGCACGAGGCCTTGGCCATGTGGTTATGATAGTCTGGCATTATGCATTCCATCATTATGAAAGTGTTTATTGATATTGCATGTGATTATTTGACGGGTAGAATATCCATGTGAATAAGTAAATGGAATTATCTCATTTTACATTTTCCATATTATGTTCAAGTTCATGTTTAAAAGGTTTTTGTTTTAGTTATACATTGCCTTAAATGTTTATGTTTATTTATGAAAGCTTCCGCTATATTGTTATCCTTACTGAGCATCTGAGCTCACCCCTTTCAATGTTTTATTTTTCCCAGGAGGTGAAGAAATATTTTATGACTGACCTACAGGGATAGTCTGAAGGGGATAGAAGTATGGACTATGGAGACTATGTTATTGTGATTTTTTTCACTTTATGATGTAATGTAAGACTTATGAATGTATCTAGTGTTTCCAAGGCTACTAAACTAATCGGTCTTTCGAGAATTGATATTTTGTGATCATGCCAATGTTATGCAATAATGCACCGACTCTGGGTAAATGGGTTCAGCGTGTTACAGTCGGTATCAGAGGTAGTTTAGTACTATCCTTGGAAGCTAGATTTAGATAAACTCTGATTAGAGCACATAGCCCAAAGATAGACTTTGAGGATTAGTATAGAAGAATTTCCTAGAATTTTGGTATTATAGAGATTTTGTGAGTTTTTTGAGAAATACATCCTTGTCTGGATACGAGCAGGTAGAGGCACCTCTGGCACAGATGTACCTAGGGGTGAAACCCGAAAACACCGCTTTGGGCTAGACTCGAACTGGAACTGGTGCACAAAAACGGGCCATGCTGCACTTTTGGTTATGACACTCCCGGGGGATATGCTTAGGATAATTATCATTTTCTTTACAAACCATTATGAAGAGATTATGAGTATATACTTCCTAAAAGAAAACATTTTTATGATTATATATTATATCCATAAATAGTTCAATTTATGTTAAGTGTTTTACAAGTATGAAATTATGTATTTTAATTCATAAACTAATCAAGTTTATGAAATTGTTTATAAATGGTGCCTAGTGTGAGGAATGGAAACTGTATCAATGCACGCACTCCATGTAGGGATTTCCCTCCTGCTCAAGATAATTATTGTGGAGCTGGAGATACAACTGGTGCTGATCAACTTATTACCATACTGGGACAACTCACTCAGGTTATGAATAAAAACCTTACTCGTATAGAGCACCCTGATCCGCAACGTGGAGGATCAATGTTAGACCGCTTCATGAGTCAACAACCCCCAACATTTAATGGGGGTACAAATCCATTAGTAGCTGAGAAATGGATAAACTTCTTAGGGAAAATATTCCACGCCTTGGGGAGTAGCGAAAGGGAGAAGGTTGTCATGGCAGTCTACTGCCTCACTAGAGATGCTGATCAATGGTGTTCATTGATTCAAAACACAAAGGAAGATGATGAAGTATCTAATGTGGAATGGAGAGAGTTCAAAGAGCTTTTCTCAGAAAAACACTTTCCTCGTGACCATCGAGCAGATATGGAAAGGAAATTTCTGAGTCTAAGACAAAAGGAGGATGAGAATGTCGAAAAGTATGGGGCCAACATTACAAGGTTAGAAAGACATGATGCAGATTATATACGTAACCCAAGAAGTAAGATTGATTGTTTCTTTGATGGGTTAAAACCGTTTCTCCTTCGAGCCTTAGTCTCACAATCCTTCTCGTCATACGAAGATATTGTCTCATGTGCTATCAAGACGGAAGAGGAATTTTCTAAATCTTAGGACAATAAAGTAAAGCAAGAGAAGAAGAGAAAGGTGGAACAAGAGACAAATAAAGGGAAAAAGGGAAAGGCGGATTTTCCATTATGCGATAATTGTGGGAAGAATCACCCCAGTTCTTGCCTAAAAGGAATGGGAGTTTGTTATAAATGTGGAGAAAAAGGTCACCAGGCTCGTGATTTCAAGGGAAAGAAAGAGGTCGTCAATGTTAAATGATACAATTGTAGAGAAATGGGGAATTATGCAAATGAATGTCCTAAGAATTAGGGAAACATACCCCAAAAAGGTCAAGGGATCAAGGTCAAGCTTATGCTATTACTACAGTTGAAGTGGAATAATTAATGTATTGGTACTTTTAGACTCAAGGATTATATTCTAGTTATAAAAATAATGTGATATATATAAGGATTTTATGGCAGTACTTTTCGTTTTCATTACGGTTTTAATATGATGAAGGTAATCATATTTTTAGAATGTGACAATAAGAGAAACTTTACCTTGTTTGGAGAATCTGATGTTACAATTGATTTTGGAATTTAGAAACCTTTTAGAGAAAGTCTTGACAGAGGTATATTGGATAACTATAAAGGTTAGAATGGATTAGTTTTAACCCTGGATAGTATTGATTAAGGTTAAAACATTTCTAAAGATTATTTTTGGAATATTATAATACTATAGTTTTAGGAAAACGACAATCTGCAGGTCGGGGGATAACCCATCGCGTCAGACAAAGCTGCAGGAATCGAACCCACAACCATAATGCAACAGGCCTTTATTACCTACCACTAGCCTACAGGAAGTCCCTGGTTATTAAAAAATAGTTTTCCTAATCTGAATGGTATGTGTTAATATTTGGAACCTTTTACGATTAGGATAAATATAATATTTTTGAGTTCTATTATCTTTTTGAGTGAAAGATGGGTTTGTGGTAAAAATTTATTAAAGAATGAAAAGTCTACATGACAAGTATGTATATTTCCTTATGTTCTTAGTAAATCTCATAAATAAATTCCTCAACTTTATGAATGGTAACTTAAAACAAAAACGTTGTCGGTTAACTTTTCCAACTGGGGAATCAATGGTCGTTTAACCAATCACAAGTTTGTGATTTTCTTGTAGTTAACTTTCTCCTAACCCTATTTTCTACAACTCTCCACCAGACCTTGATGGTTTGTTTTTCCTCCATATCCATATTTTCATAGAATCCTAGTATGGGCTACTCGGGTGACCTTTGTACTTATCTTTCTTTCTTTTAATGTTATATTTTTATTAACTTTATTTTTGATATGGGTTTTCCAAAAAGGTATTTTCTATTTTCAACCTTTTATTGTCGAAGAACATTTTCAAATTGTGAGGATGCAATTTATTAAAGGAGGGGAGAATGTAACTCCCCAAGCTTTCACGATACGCTTCTCTTTCAAGAATGCAATAGTTTGCATTGTACGCAAGTTCGAGATTCTAACACACCAACTTTTTAAAATTTTATAAATTTTATCTTTCGAAATGGACTTCATTTTTGGATTCTTAATATCAAAATTATCCTATGTTGAATTTTTGGTATTTTTCTGAGAACATCAAATTTTTTATGAATACTAAAAAATACTTAAAAAAAACTTTTTTAATAAAAATAATTTATAGTGATAATTTATACTATTGAGTGGTTTTAAAGTATAATTAGAATATATTTTTACCATTTTATCCAATGGTGGTCATTATAATTAATTTCACTTTGAAATTGGACTTAAACAATTGTCAATCTTTTGATGGATATTCTTTCTTAAAAACACGTTATTTGTTTTGACAATGAGAATTAATTATAAAATTAATTAATGAAACTTATATGTTTGGAATTTTGTAAAATAGACATCATTTTTGAATTCATAATATAAATTATACCTTAGGGTGAATTTTTGGCATTGTTCTGAAAAACTTCAATTTTTGATGAATAGTGAAACCACTAAGTGGTAGTTAAAAATTGATTTTTCGTTTAAATGAAACATTACCACTTCTGTGATTTTATTTTCAAAAATTGGACATACATGGTTGTCATTAGGAATTAAAATGTGGTTCAATGGGATTAAAATAATTTTTTGGTGAATAGTAACATTTATGTTTAATTAATCGCGATTAAAGGTAATTAGTGAAATTTAATGTAAAGATAATGTTATAATAATATGAAATGACCTTGACACTTGTCATACACTTATTGTATGTGTCATGGCTGACCAAGACAATCCATGGGTCAACTTGGGGACCTCATGGAGCCACTTGGGTAAGAAAATGACAATAATAACTTTTTATTTAAAGTAAAAATAAAATTGTCACAAACATGAGTTGTTTTACTAAAACAATTATTACATGGGGTTATATAAGGTAAATTTTCAACTATAAACATTAATTGGAAATACAAAAATATTTCCTACATCATGATATTTTTTTTATAATTTTTAGACATTAAATAAATTAAATATTTTATGACACCATGATGATGCAGCGATTACCTCATTAATTAACGATTTAAATAAAATGAAACGATAATGTAAAATATAAGACATAAACTTGTCAAAAACCTTTTGGATGAGTATATTTTGAACCCTTATCACATTATCCTATAAATATATAAGTTTGGGACCTTTAAAATCTGAAAATCATTATATAATAAAGTAACATTTCCTGACTTTCCAAGAGTGCCTCTCCTCTCCTCTTATAAAAGGCCCCCGCCACTACCACATTATTCACCCCATAAAAGCCTTTTGGCTAGGCCAACATCTGCCCAAGTACTCTCTAAACTTCTCTCTCTTACTCCTAGAAGCCTCACTTTGGGCAGAATTCTTCCCAAGGAAGCCTTTGCCTCAAATCAAAATAGAGTTACCCGATTTTAAGGTAATGTCTTCTCTTATGTTATTTTGTTTTATTTTGCTTCTCCAACCCCTAAAACTCTTTTTATTCCATTATTTTGTAACAACACCAGTATCTTCAATATACTAGTATGTTGTTTTGATAAGGATTTGATTTACACTTACACACACCTTCTTCTAATGGTTAAAGAACATACGTTTTCTGTGGTTGGAAAATTTCTTCCTCATGAAACGATGATTGTTCAATCTTCTTTTAACACATCTCATGGTGGCCATTATGATGAAACTATTTTTATATATGATATATATTATGTTTTTGTTTTACTTATTATTCTTTATTTTTCATTTATGGCATACCTCTATGATTTCTATTATGGGTAAACGCGATAATTTCATTTTAGGAAGTGCGGACTACCGCCCCCTCAAAGTGATTTGAATCGTTAATGCCATATGTGGGATGTATAAAGTACGTAGTAAATGGTATTATACATTATATTATACTGTAATTATATTATACCTTTATATAATTATAACTTCATTCCATTAGATATGAAATAGGAATGAAAGTAGCGTTCATGCGTACATACGGCTTACCGTGTCCATAAACGGTGCATTTCATTTATTACCTCTAAATGTTATGTAATATTATAAATGCAAGTATATACTGGATATATAGGATATATATGATATCTAAATCATGAATATAATTCTAGAGATATTGGATATTCTACCACATAAACAGCTTGTAATTATAAGAATTTTATTGCTGACTCAAGTACCAAAGATCGACAAAACGATCGTTATTAACTTAAATGACTACATAATTTTCATAACATTGTAATAAGTGATATAAAAGTGATAATGAACTTGAAAAAGGTTCTTAAGAAAGTATTGATTAACTCTAGTTTATTATTCAGGAGGTTAAAGAGTGTTCGAGTCAAGTCGGACATGAGGTAAGAGAACTTCTAAACCCAATTTCTATTCTTTGGGTTAATCTCCTACTTCCAAATTATGTCATGATATTATTATGTCCTATATTGTATTTTTACTTTATTTATGTGTACTTATATTTAATACACATAATATATTTTTTTTATTTTAAAAAAATGATCTTTGTAAGGGACTTCGTCTCAATCTCCATTCATTGAGGTATATTTTGTTTTATACACAAATTTATTTTATACGGTGTATAAACCCCTTTGACTTTTAAATTTATTCAAAAGGAATATTTTTATACAAATCATTTTACTAAATGACAAAAAGGAATGTTTTTCTTATCGTACGTATGCGGCGACAACGACTTCTCCACCACCGTAACCTTTATTTGAGTTTCGGCTTCCTCTACAAGCCATAACTTTTTTTCAAATGAAAAATAAATACCAAGTTTTAATTCTCATTTATTTTGGTATTGAAAATGGTTTTGATAATGTTTTTCTTATATCAATGTGTTGTATTGATATCTTGTGATTGAAATGTCGAAATGTTATCTTTCCATTATGCATGTTTTATGTGATACGATTATGTTATGGTTTACGATATATTTAAACCTGTTCATATGAGGAATTCATTGGACTTAATAAGTGACGGGTGGAGCCCGCTATAGCTCCTCGATGCATCGGCAGGTCTCATGAGACAAACTAGTGTCTTCGCACGGGGCCATGACAAAATCTTATTTGTATTCTTGGCACGAGGCCTTGGCTACATGGTTATGATAGTTTGGAATTATGCATTCCATCATTATGATAGTGGTTATTGATATTGCATGTGATTATTCGACCAGTAGAATATCCATGTGAATAAGTAAATGGAATTATCTCATTTTACTTTTTCCATATTATGTTGAAGTTCAAGTTTAAAAGGCTTTTGTTTTAGTTATACATTTCCTTAAATGTTTATGTTTATTTATGAAAGCTGCCGCTATATTGTTATCCTTAATGACCATCTGAGCTCACCCCTTTCAATGTTTTATTTTTTCCAGGATGTGAAGAAATATTTTATGACTGACCTACAGGGATAGTCTGAAGGGGATAGAAGTGTGGACCATGGAGACTATGTTATTGTTATTTTTTTCACATTATGATGTAATGTAATACTTATGATTGTATCTATTGTTTCCAAGGCTACTAAACTAATCGGTCTTTCGAGACTTGATCTTTTGTGATCATGCCAATGTTATGCAATAATGCACCGACTCTGGGTAACTGTGGTCGAGGTGTTACAAATATGTGGATCCATACTTCATCACAATCCTACCATGTAATTTGTATATCATTTATATAGGGTGGATTGGTTTTAAACTAGTAATGGATTCATTATAAATTAGGAATAAGAAGTGTAATATGGAAGAATTACATGTTTTTAGTTTAAATAAAATACTAACCCATTACTTGATCATATATTACAGTTTTTTATTCAAATTTAGAAGTATTAAAAACCAATGATACAATTGTGAGTTCAAAAAATCCTTTATATTTATTGGTTTTATTATCTTTCTATGACTTTGCAATTCAATTTCATATAAGGAAGTAGTTTTTGTAATATATTAAGATATATCCAAATCCCCCTAATTATTTTTTATCAGTAATGACAGGGTCCTCACCCACTAATTATTAATTATCTTTTACAGTTCTTAGATGATTATGGCACAAAGTAGACCCTTAAAAGATATAATGGGAGGGACAGATATGTGTGTTCACATTTTAATCTAGTATCTTCTAAGTACATATTATTTAAAATCTATTTATAATATTTAAAAACAAATTAATACCTACACTATGAATTTTTTCTCCCTTTTACTAATCATGGAGAACGTAGTTTTTAAGTAATCATATGATTCTATGTTTTTTATTTCAATGATAAAGAAATTAAATAAGTAAGATATGAATTTAATGACTAGGGTGAAGTATATATTTTAATTGGAGGAATCATAATTGTAGGGAATTTATTTATTCATGTAAATGTAACATCCATTCCATTCTTCATACTTATATTTATTCAAATTAATGTTTATTATTTTTTTATTAATATCCATTCCATGAGTGAATATATAAATTCATATTTTTCCTTCTCGAGAGGGATTCTACATATAATACATTCAATTTATATATTGATCATATATTTTTTGTTATGTTAAGGCATGACACCTACTATATTTTTCATTTAACTTGTCAATAAAATGATTATAAAAAATAAAATTTAATGTAATTGACTCATTGTTATTGATTTATAACATTATATTTAAATACAAATTTCACATTAATCTTTATTTTGCCTATATAATCTTTTAATTACCCTATTAGGAATGATCCACATTATAATCTAATATTTCCCAATCCTAACCTACTCTATGTATTTTTCATTATTTTTTTAATATGAATTCTTGTTTGAGGGATTTAATAGGATAAGGGATACACTACATGTGGAGGAAAAAGTGTGGGGGAGATATTTTGGTTATTGGGAAAGTATTAATGATTCATTCAATGCACTTCTATTATTATTCCTTCATTAAAAATGAAAATAAGAAAAAAAAAGCATATCACATGGGATAAGGATAAATCATCACTTCCATAAATATGATTTTATTACATGGGGTTAGGTGGTTAATGTTAGATTTCTTCCAAGAATAAAATTCAAAAAAAATTAAGAAATTGGATTGGAAATGATAAAATTAGTAGATAAAATTCAGAAGGATGTATGTCATTCATTACGATTTCATTATTCATGACATTTTCATTGAACATCAAAAGTCAGTGGTGTCACTTTTTAAGGTTAGATTTTTATTTAGACTTTACTATTTATATCTTGAATTATACATTATAGATATACATCCTTTTTCAACATTATGACCCATTAACATTAAAATCATATTTGAAATGATCTCATGATTTCATGTGATTTTTGTCTTCATTGTGTGGAGGAGGTAGATTCTTTGTAAGATTATGGTAAGTATCATATACTCATGGTATGATCATAAATATAATTAAATATGTAACAAAAGTTATGACATAAGAAAAAAAATTAGTGTAAGGTAGATAACAAAATGGAATGTGTAATAATAATAAATTAAGAATATTGAATGGAATAAAGGAGAGGAATTCTCATTTTCCAATATGAAAAAGTAAAATACATGGGTAAATATTTAAATCAAAAATGTAATGTTGATTTTTTTATGTCATACGTGAAATTTGTTTTTACCATTGATAATAATGATTTTTATATTTCAATAAAATTTAAAATATTAGTTTCACTCTTTTCCTCTATGAGTTTTTAAGATTCAATTCTTTAGGACAAACATAGATCAAGTGTGAGGGTATTTGATACCCTTGTTTTCATGCAATGTTTTTTGAAATATTAATAATGGATTTTATTTTTAAAAAAATATAATTTTTATTTAATTTATATAATAGAACATTTATAATTTTAAATTAAATAATTATCTTTCAGTAAAGGATAAGAAAATTTGGAATTTAAATGTTTAATTTTTAATATGAAAATATGGAGGACTTTTTTTAACATCAAATATGTTCTAAGTGATTTTTATGGGTAAAACATTATCTACCATTAAGTGGGTGGAATTCTAGGCACAAAATAAATTCTGATAATTATTTTAAGTGGATATGTAAGCGTAATTCATGGGTTTTCATCCCCTATGTAAGGGTGACCCATAGATTTCAATAGTTGTGTAAATGTAATAGAAACACTGCATAAAGGTAGCATGATAGTTTCATAAGGTTAACTATAAATTTATACAGTTTGTATGAATGTATAAAGTCATTGATAAAAGGTAACCCTAGGATTTTCAAATGTTTTATAAGGGTAAAAATGTTTTCCTTAGTGATATGTAAGGGTATGGTAGCAGTAACAGAAATGTAATCCCACATTTTCATAGCTAGTAAATGGTAAGTGAGGAGTTTCATAATGTTAGACTCGTTATTTAATAAGGATATATAAGTGTAAATGGACTACCATTGATAAGCTACTTCCACCAATAATATTTCATATGGACACCATGAATGATGAAAGTGAACTTGAAGTCACTAGAAAATTCAGACCCACTACACTATAGGATTTTCCATTACCATAGAGAATGTTCCTATTACAAATCTATATAGATCCATATAGTGGAAGACATGAGAAATAAAAGCTACACCATAGGGTTTCTCTCCACACTATAGTGTTTACTGCACTAATATTTTAAAATGAATGATATCCTTAAAGAATCCAAACATTCAAAAGTGATATATTTAAAGGATAAAAAATGAAAAATTTGACCAAATATAAAGAATATACAACAACTTGAATGATGTGTTAATCCTTTTCCTATAAATATAGGTGTGATGCACCGTATTGGGGAGGATCAGCCACTTGATTGTGGAATTAAAATACATTATTTAATTTTTCTTCTATATTTTTGTTTTATTTATTTTTCATGTGACTCATATTTATATTATAATTAATGTGTACATCATTTCATTCCCCCCATTCTTTGTCCCATTCTCCATTATTATTTCTAAAACTCTCATTGGAGACTAAATTATGGGTTGGCTATGAGGGAGTTTTTCATGGTGTTCCTAAATTCATTCACACCAATTATTAATGGTTTTTTTTCAATTTATGGAGATCGGAATATTAGCGATTATGATGGGGGTAATAATTTTTCACGACACTTTTGTGATCCTCTCTAACTCATTTTATTCTTTAATTCACACACTTTCATATCCTTCTCTTCGATAAAAATATTTCATATAATGTTTTTGATTTTATTCATTTGATTAAAGGATATGTTATGAAGTTGGTGCATTAAAGGATCCACACTCTTGATTTAGGTGTGTCATTAACCTTTAATATTGTATAAGTTTGGGTTTTTTATTCAAAATAGGTCTCTAACAAATGAAAAATCATCATAATCAAAAATTAAGGATATATGTTAATGAATTAATTTTCAAATAGAATTTAATAAAAATTATGAATAATTAAATAATCTGAGGGACCAACAGAAGGACCATGTCATTTTTTTTATTAAGAATTAATTTTTCCTTAAAAAATGTTTAATATTGTATTGTGTTATATTTCTCCCCATATTTTCCATTATTTGAATAAAATAAATAGTTCCCAAAAATATTAAATAAGTGATAGTGGATGGTCTGTGATCGACTATGAAGATACACACATGAGATGGTCCTATTCAACCATTATTCTACACCAATAAACAAATTGTAGATTTTCCACTGCTCTTCGAAAATCATGTCAATATTCAAGATAAATTTTTCATGCTGGAACCACTAAATTTAATTTCTAATAGATATTAAGTTCCATGAAAGGATGAAAATGTTTTTCTTCTTTTATAATATTTAAATTAGAAGAAATTATTATTATCATAAGTTAATATAATAACCTATATGATTAAACATTAATATAATTAAATATTGTATTGTTCTCCAAATCCTCAATAATAACACCAAAAGTTAAACTTAAATAATTCCATAATTAACTAATCTTAAATAATTTCAAGACATTCCAAACCATATTAAAATTTTAAGATTTAGAATTAATTAATCTCATATTATTCTGAGATTAATTTAATATTTATCTCTAAAAACAAAAATAGTCATTCAAAAAATTATATAAAAAAATATGTATATTCTCTAATAATATAATCACCAAATTATGATGGTATTTCCCATAAATATCCTAAATCACCATAATTCCACTATAAAATCATATATACTTCCTAAATCTAACACAAAATTAATTATTCAAATAAAATAATATCTTAGAAAAATGTATTTCCATTTACATTAATCGTATATGTTCCAAAAATGTAATAACTCTTTTATCCCAATTAACTATTATTACCTCAACATCAAAATTATATCAAACCTAATGGTTATCAATAAATTTAGACATATCTCCAAAAAATGTAAAATTATTATTCCCCAAATAATATTTTGACTAAAAAAAATGCTAAAGAATAAGGTATTTTCTCAGAAATTCCTTCAGAAATATCCTTAATATTGTTAAACTCACATTATATGAAACCTAAAAAGGGATTTATATGAATTTAAAATAATTATCAACCATATATTTTTAACTAATTATGATATCTAAAACTCATAAAATATCATCACTAGAATCATCCAAACCTATAATGTTATCAAAATATTCCTTTGATACCAATTATTTTTTCCCTAACACACACACATTGTTCTGGTTATAAAATCATATTCTTAAAATGTTTTATTTGATACCAACATAAATGAAAAAAAGTTTAGCTTTCATTATTACAAATTCAAAAACAAATTCTATGTTAGTAACATACTAAATAATATTTTTAGGTCTATAGCATTATGTAATTATGATAAATAATACATATTAAAACCCTTTTCTTTTCTATATAATATTAATACTTCCCATTAAACCAAAATATTTTTATTCCATAAAAATTCATTAAAATTCTTCATAAAATAAGCTCATAGGATTGTGATCTAATTTTTATTATTTAAACTTTCACTTCATTAGAGACATGTCACCATTGACCTCGTAATAATTATTACTCAAATTTTGACCATGTGAAAAAATTTAAAAATATGGGATGAAAAAACAAATCTTATTCATAAATATTAAAATAATTTAATCTTTTTAATCTATTTGAGATTCAAGAAAAACCAAAATGATATTTTTATTTTCTAATAATAAACATTGACTACAAAATAATACCTTACATACTCTTGAAAAAAAAATTCAAATGTTTTTTCACCAAACATTACATAATCATGTATTAAGGATATAACATAAATTATGAGGGTCTCTAAAAAAATATAAAATATTTTCCTTTAAAATTTTTTTTTCAATAAGTGATCATAAATATTATTTTAAATCAACGCTCATTTTATTATCTTACAAATTCAAAATATTTCCATAAAAACCATCCAAAACATTATATTAAACTATAATTAATGATAAAAAATAAAAATTATCACATGGATAAAAATAAGTTATTTCATAATGAAGAAATGTATAATTTCATACATTATAGTCCTACTGGAAAAACCTAATGTTAAGGCATCAAAAATAGTTGGAAAAGAATACACCAAATACACATGCAATTTTATCCCATGAGACCTACCAATGCATCTAGTGTTATATATAAATGATCATCACACATAAAATAATATTTATAATGTATTAATAATATAAATAAAATTAATAATGATATAATATATAATAAATATAAACTTCTGTTTTGAAAAACTATCATATGAAATGTTAATGTTTTCCCTTTCAAAAAATAATGTCATCATAAGTCATCCAAATAAATAAGGTATATTTTATCATAATATTTTATCCCATGTAATATATAAAAATTATCAAAGGCTATTAACATTGATGAAAATTAATATAAAAGATGCTGCGAATAATTCTTTGAAAAATGTCCAAAATATACATTTCTTTTGATAATATTTTTAATAAAAAAATAAAGAATATTAAATAAAATCCTATATTTGAAAATAGATATTAAAATTTTTAAATTATATTAAAGATAAAACAATATTAATTTTAGTGGTAAAATCCATTCATTCCAAATACGTTAAAAGAGATCATTTTCTCGCAATTTTCTAAAAAGTCAAAAATGGAGTCATATGAAAAACACTTGGAAAGATTACTTTTAATATTTTTTAAATAAATTAAAAATAATTTGAAATTATAAATTAGAATAATTTTAAACATTAATAAAAAATTTCATTAAATAGTTTATGAACATGAAAATGGAGTAGAATTATTATGAATGGAACATTTAAATAAGGTTTTAATGGAAAATCTGTTACCACTTTGGAAACATTTATATCAAAATTACATTGAAGAAAACAGAATTATGAAGATTATTAAACAACATAAATTTTAGTAAATTATTGATATAATACATCTATATTTTAGTATACACAGAACATAAAATTAACCATATGGGTAAAGTGGAGTAAGTCTCAAATAAAGGAAATTGAGGTGTGAAATCCCTTAGCTCATATCCTAAATCATTTTGTACATTATCTGACTCCTGAATAAATAAATTATATAATTATTATACATTATTAATAATTTTTTATGTTTTTTACATTATCATTTGTCTTTTTATTTCATGTACTACCAGGACTTATTGAGTTACTAAATCAGTTATGTCTATATCAGGTGTTTTGAGGACATTCGGTTCATAATCCAAAATTCAATTTAGAAGGTTTACCATGGTCAAAGGGGTTACAGTTCTATAATTCCAAGAATTTTAATCATGAAATAATTATAATAATTAAAAATAAAATATAATTTTATAGATATTCATTAATGATGTGCATGAAAAACTAATTTCCCTGAGGTGATGGTCGACATGTACGGATTGGAAATGAGATCATTATCCAACTGAGGAAAAGTTAAGAATTTAAGTAATATATAATCATTATTGATTTATAAAAATGGTATTAATATGATATATATTCAGTAAATCCATCACAATAACTATCTTTGTGATGTTTTGATGAATAATGAATCACAACCCTTTATGGAGGTGGTAGTTCACAAATACAAAAGGGTGATGGTTACATTTCCCATTAAATGAAAAAAATATGATATGGGGTTATGAAATTAATATAAAATTATTTTTTATAATTTCTATATTTATGTTAATATGTCAGTATGGTTATAGAATATTTAAAGGTGGTGGAATAATAAATAAATATGATAACACTCACTTTAGAGTTATAACTCGTCTATGGAAAACCTCATTTTTCCTATAACTTAATCACTCTAGGATAGTCTCTGGGTGAGACCAAAACATATTTGGGAGGATATTTGTTAATCAAAATAGCTAATGATGTGTGATTATGAGAGGTTAAAATGTCTCATTTTATCATTGATGTGGGTGGTAATATTGTAAATACATGAAATATTAATTTATAATATTTTTATTACTAATGAAAAATGCTTCCAAAGTGTTGTATCTATGATGATATAGAATTTAAGATAGAAATAAATTCATCCAAGAAAAATAAAAACGTTAGGTGAACTTTTTATCCTCATGTCTTAGTTTAACTCCATTTTTAACCAATTAAAATTTTAATATGTTTACAAATTTTTCAATCACTAAGGTCAATGAAAGTAATTTTAAAAACAACCCAGTTGGACATACATGGAACATTCATGATATCATCAACTATTTATAATCTAATTGAGATATTATATGATTTTTATTATTTTAAAATTATTTATAAATAACTTTTAAACATTAAATACCATTTAAGGTTATTTTCTGGAATATTAAAAAAATTTGACTTAAAACATATAACTAAAGTAATGGAACTCGAATATAAACACTATCCCATTCACTTATTAATTATATTTAGCCAACAAAATCAAATAAAATCGTAATTAATCTAAATAAATTATTTTTTTGTGTCTGAAAATAATTTAATTACTTTTTCTACTACTTTTACATGCAATGTGTCAGTGTTGGGTAAAAATTCATGATAATTATAACATTATTGAAAATTTTAAAAAACATTATTCATGTTAAAAATAAGTATTTACAACCATTACAAAATTCTTTTCCCCTATTAAAACATATTTTAGCTTTTAAATAATTAATGTGACATTTTTTAAATTATCCTTTACATAATATAATCGAAAGTTCATTATCAATGGAAAAAATACCAAATTACCATAATATATAATACAGTATAAGGATGGTCTAAATACACTCTTCCAATGAAATTAATACCAGTTTTATAATGATTTTGAGATATTATCACATAGTTTTTAATCACATTTTACTTAATTTACCTTTTACTATTGTGATAATATTTTACCATGGTAAATATTCATTTTAACTAAAAAGGTATTTGAACTCATTAATAAATAAAAAAATTTATTTTTAATTTTGAAAAAAAAATCATGATTCGGTTCATATAATTATAAACAATTACTTTTAATATAAGGGAAAAAAACCATTTTTTAGAAAAATGTGTTTTTATGAATAAAAATAAACATATTCTACAATCAAATATAATGTTAATTTATATAGAATTAATTAGATTATTTTTATTCAAATGAATATTATATTCATTTTAAAACAAATTAATAATATAATGGTTCTTTTAAATTACATTATATAACAAAAATAATTGAATGTTTTACAAAAATTTTTATAATTCCTTATTCACTCAAAAAACATTCTTTTTCGAAAAATATAAAATATTCAATCTAAGAATATTTTAACTATCCAATTAAAATATTTCAAAATATTTAAAATATAATTTCTAAAAGTTTCAAAAATTAAATAAATTTTTTAACACAATATGAACTGAAAAAACATTTATAAAATTTTTTTTTATTAAATGAAATTATTTATACCTCTTTCATTTCCTAATAACCACAATATAATGAATGTTAAAATAGTTTTATGAGACATATAATATAATTATTTCATTAAACTAATTTATAAATAATTATAAGTTTAATATTTATTGACAAAAATACATTTCATAGTTAAATTATTTTAAAAAAATATATCATTTACTTATAAAATATTTTATCATCATTTCAAACCAACTGATAATAAATTTATTATTCATTATTCATTTTATTATGGAAAAAAATTTAATGTATATTTTATATTGGTAAAAAATCTCTCAAGGTTCCATTATGATGTTTTTTGGGTGATTGTGTTTTTTGAAAAAACCTGATAAATGTGTTTTAGTATTTTTGGTGTTATCAGAGCATATATTTAAGGTAGTGTTGTTTCCCAGTTTTTTGAAAAATATTAGGCCTCAAAATCATGAGTTTTTTATGGAAAATTAAACATTTTCTATAATGGAGTTATCATAGAGTATGTTGTGGACCGTAAAGAGCAGTTAGAGGACTTTGATTCATGGAGTTCGTATACCTCATAATAGAGCAGTTTCACTGTGTATACTATAAAGCATTTACGCATAACAAAGAAGGAAAATAGAAAAGGAAAATTTATACAAAGCAGTGTTATACGGACCATGATGTGCACTATACAGACTGCATTGAGAAATTATTTCACGAGAGGTTTATATTTCATATAAGGAAAACCATTCATAAAAGGATCATAATTTTCAGTTAAGAGGTATTTATTTAAGGTTCCTCAATAGGGTTTCTTGTTTCTAGAAGGGATCAGGCACCAAAAAAGATTAAGGTGATACATGGGATGCATAGCAATTCACAGTGAAGGTTGTACCACACCGAAGATTAAGGTATTGTGGATTAGCGTGTTTTCAGATATATTTTTCTATATAATGACCCATAATTAGATAATTATGGATAGATAATTTCTTTAAAAGAATCATCACTCTAGGAATCATTCGAAGAAATATAAATTAGTTTATACAGAATGATTTTATGAAAGGTGTAGATATTTTTGAGGGAGAAATACCATGAAAGAAAAAGTCCATGAAAATAGTTCCCCAAAGGGGTTTTCCGGAATTGATAGCTCGAAAATAAAAATGTGCCATGAATAATTAGTGGTACATGGAGGCATCATACATCTAAGAAGTAGAGGCGGTCCGAAAAGGATAGTTGTCCTCAAATCACTCACAACACATGGTGCAATGCAATTTTCAAAGGAAGAATAATAGTTTGAGGTGAGTATAAGGAGTTTTTCAAAGGGGGTAAAATAGTTCATGAATAAAATTAATGAAAAATAAAAGTACATGGAAAATAGGGACTTTAATGGAGTATCTATCTATAGTTGAGGATTCATTCGTTATTGATAATAAAGTGACCTACATGTTCTTAAATTTTGGGTGAATCCCCTATATAATAGTGACCAGAGGAAGAGAAATAATGTGATCTTCTCCACTGAATGTTATCTATTGAAATAGAGCTAAGAAGTGACCTTTGGGAAAGAAATTAGCTAACTATGAACATTGTAAATGTAATGATCCTGGGAAGGGAAGTTATCTTTATTGAACCTTGTATTTATAGTAGTGATCCATATTAGATTTGGTATATTGATAAATCACTATTGTTTTCTCATTAGACATAGTCTAGTGAGGTTGAAACTATTAAAATAAATGTATCTCATGAATTATTTCATTTCTATTAATATATTTCTATTGGAGAAATAAATAAGAGTTTTTTAGTGATGAAACAATAACTGAGTGGGTGGTTGTTTTTAATTTATCACACACTAATTGACCCCCACTCAATGAATATAATCTTGTTGGGATAACATTTCATAATATGGTTCTTTTTATTCATACTCATGAATCATATTACTTGGTTATAATTGTCCTATTTAAATAATAATATTTTAGTAGACTATTGTGGTTTATTTAAGCTTGGTGTTGTGTGTGGTACACACTATCAAACATTATATTATTTAAGAGAAAATGGAATTTTTTTCATATTGGGGTGTTATATGGTTTAAAAGTGATATATTTAATGTATAAAAATGATATTTATAGTATCTTTTCTATACTAAATATATAAACCGAACACCTATCTTCATTCCATTTTATGGAAAATAATAACGTCACCCATTTTTACATACATACTACCTCCTCCACATTGAATGTATTTAAATTTTTATCTATATTTTTATTCTTCATTAAACTTTATTAAAATAAGAATAACCACATTAAAAAAATATAAATAATATCATTATTATTATGCAATAATTATGTTATGCCAAAGGAATCACGTTTTTAACCGTACTCACCCATCGATTTTAGTGTGTTCATGTTTGTGTTGTTTTAACTACCTATGTGAACCACGATAAAAATTTATATCATGTAAGAATATTTAAACTTAACTATTACTATAATTAAGCATAAGTGATAAAATATTACAATTTTCACGGTTGTGGAAAGTTAATATTACTATTTAACTTATAATTAATACACCAACCTTAGTTCGTTTAATATTACAGAAATAATCACACCACTAGTTTCATCTCCATGAAAAATCACTAAAACTCTAATAGAGTGAAATTGGAATTTTATAATTCATTAAAAATAATCTATTTTAGTACGATAAATTGTATAACAATTTTTAACATGATTTCAATGAATGGAAATTGGCATAAATATTACAAATCATGTTCAAAACAATTAAAATTAGAATCATCTGATTATGAAAATAAATTATAACAATCTTGTAAATATGTTACAAATAATTTCTAATTAACAATATAAAATGTAATATATTTGATTAATTTTTTTAAATAGATTATTAAGTGGGTAATTCATTTTATACTGGATGTTAGAGCATGTTCGTATAAGTAGGAATACATGTTAAGAGTTTTTAATAAAACATTTTTCTTTGTTTGAGATGTAATGATTATTCTTGAATCGCATTATTAGAAATTTATTTATCTTATACTATGACTATATAAAATTTTAATTATAGTTTCTTTTTTATGTATTTAAATTTTATTCTCATGAAATCCATTCTAAAGTTTTATTACATCAATTATTATGATATTCGTAAGGTTGTTTTTTTCAATCCTCTCATGAGAAAAGTTTGGTTTAATGCAAAAAAATTCATACAAATACTATAAAAAGACCTAATGATATATAATAAAATGAATTATATATTATTCATGCTATTCAATGTTTACTTTTGAGCTCCCTCATTAAATGTGTTTTTATTAATACATTTCTTAAGTCATAGTGGTTTATCATCTCAATTTTTATTCATTTCAATGCATTATTTATCATCCACATGTTTATTTTCATGAGATGTATATAAATCCCATGTTTTTATTTTTATAATTAAATTAATTATATTCAATGGATTCACATACCAATATTATGGTAAACATTTTATGAGTTTATTATTTCAATGATAATGAAGTCGTAAGGGGTTTTCTTGACTCATATTTTTCACTTGAGTAATAATGATTCATTTATGACTATAGTTTTAAAATTAGTTTTATAATAATATATGATTTTATTATAATTCCATTACTCCTTGCTTTTTGGGGAATTTTATAGATGTATTTCTTTCTTTAAAAAAGATTATGTTGTTAAGAATAATTTCCATCCTCTCCAAATAATCACTTTCTCTCAAATATCCATATTCACTATTCCCCCAAATGATTTCATTATTATATTGAAATCCAAATATTTTTAATTTTTTATAATCTTTATAATTATCATTATCTATTTTCAAATGAAATAAATATTTCACTCTTTTTTATGTGGGTTTAGTAAATATCTTCTCAAAATATTAAAAATAATTGCTATTTCATGATTGAATTATTATCTTTAACTACCCATTTTCTATCGAAAACTATTTTGTATTATTTATGGAAGAATTAATAGTATTTATTTTAAATGGGTGATTTAAAAAAATCAAATTATATTCTCAAAAATTATTTTTGAATGTAATTTGTCATTTTGTCTCTTTATAATAATGCTAAGGAATATTGCCTAAAATATCATATTCATGGTTTCACATACATTTTCCTTTTTAAAAGAGATAACTCCTATAGATTTATGAATTATTAATAAACCTGTAAATTCCTCTATAAACTCATCATACTCAGTGATTGAATTTTCATATCAATTGTTCTAATCCCAAAAGTCATTTTTTCCAATACCATTTGGAAATGATATGTAACCCATTTTCTATTCTTGGATTATTTATGATGTGATGAATTGTTGAACTCAATTAGAATCCATATATATATAAATGTGGGTTATTGAATGGTGTTGTCTAATATATCCATTTAATTCATAATTGACGGATTTATAAATCATGTCATAATAATTTTCATCATAGAAATCTTGTTTGTTCACAACATGAAGTATGAATTTTTTGTTGTTCACAACACAAATTACAATATTTTGTTTATTAAAAACGTGAAACATATATATTTTGTTTTTTAATAACAATATACATGGAAATATTATTTGTTAACAATTTTATAATTTCTCTATGGTTATTTTTCTGATAGAATTTCTTTTTAGGATGTTATTCAATGGCATAAAATTCTTCTAATTCAGCTACTTATGATTATTCTTCACATAACATGTTTATTATCTCCAAAATATTTTTCATGGTACATGTTTATTAAATACTACATGTACATATATTAGGACTTACAGACCACCCTTATTGTACCATATTATTTTTAATACGATATTTCTCTCAAGATAATGTATTCTTATATGTATATGATCTGACCCGTGATGACATGTTATCGATTTTTTTCCTTAATGATCATTTGATCTCACACCTTTTTTATGTATTAATTTCTCAGGTTATATATATGAGTATAAATTATCATACTTCTAGAGGGATTCTAGTATGGCTTGATTATAGATAAATTTTCACAATTCTTATAAAATTGGCTTGTACTCAATGAAACTAATCCTTTAGTTCATAATATTTTTATTGATTATAATAGTATGTTATGTTTAACAAATAGAAATGATTCAAAATAAAGATATGTTTATCTTGGGTCATCTCACTTGGTATCAAATACTATTCATGTATAGGGAGCCTCAGTAGCATTGTCCTAGGATTTAGTGGACGCACATGTTATAGTGTTCCCTAAAATCATGTAGCATGTTCTATATGTTTTTAACAATGAGGTTTTGGATTAACCCTCTTTAATTATTATCATCTTTTCTATAGAATTTACACAATTTTAATCTCATTTATCAATGAATCATTTATGGATAAAACCTTATAAGTAGTTGGAGTTGAGGATTTAGATTGTTGATATAATATGTAAGATATTTTATTGGCCTAGTGTGTTTCCTTGGGTTTCTCGATTTTTATTCTCTAAGAATAAAGATGGTGATATATGATTTTTCTCAAAATACCAATGGATGAATATGGTGATAATGAAGAAAAATTACCATCCCTCTATGATGGATGAACAGTTCAACTTGTTTTAAGAATCTAGTTTATTTATAAGGTTGTTTTGCAGTCTAGATATCATCATATGAGGTTTGGGGAGGAAGAAATCCCAAAGAATGGTTTATGGTGTTGATAATGAAACTATATGTTTTTTCATTCATTTTGAAGTCATGAATGCAAAGAAAATTCATAGTACTTATGAACTCCATGTTCAATGGGATCATATAAAAATTTTTTCCTATCTTAATCAGTGATATACTCTTATACTTTAGGTCCAATGGTGGAAATTAATAAACCATTGAAATTTTTTATAAGTCTTTGACACAATAATATTTATGGGATGATTTTCATGTGCATATTTTAGAGGTCATGGGAACGTTCCCCTCATATGTTCTTTCTTGTACGTGAGTAGTATAGGATCCATTTAATATTAATGACATTGTTTCCTCGGAAACACCCAATAATGTTTTAGCGGATCACAGATTTCATTGACTTATATGTGATTATCATAGGATTAGAGAAAATTTTATTTTGTGCACAACTCTATTTTATGCCATCAATGGGAAGGATTACGCTTTTTTATAGACTAATTAGTGTCAAGAAGCATTCAAATACATAATGGGTAGGTTTATCATTGATCATGTTTTCAAAATTCACTATAAGGAAGTGATTCTTGAGGTGTTATTTGAAACTCCTCATTATGGTATGGTTTATGAATTTATTTGAAAAATAGTAGTGGTACAATAATTCTAGGGAGTTACATTCCCAAGAGAATAATTGTGGAATCCATGATATTCAGTTAGAGGAAATATTTTTTACTTTAAAACTATGGTGAAATTATCTCATGGATGATTATTTTGTATTTTTTATAGACCATAATGGACATATACATATTTTCTCACAACAGGATCTGAATACAAGAAAATGGTGGTAGGTACAGTTTTGTAGGACTACGAAATTGAGATCATATAATCCATATTGAATCATAATATATTTATTGATATAATGAGTAATAATCAATGAGGATATTTATTTTATGAGTTTTTTTATTCTTATAAAGTGATTAGGGATCTCACAGGGATGCATCTTTATACATAGAATTTTGGTTGTAGAGTTCACATATTTCATATGATAAGGAATCCATCCTAATTTTTTTAGGTGGAGTCCGTGTGGGGAGACACATATGTAGATTTCATGCAAGACTATGTCATCAATGGTTATCATCTAGATGAGTTGTTAAAGGATTATTTACATTAGATACTATTATGAGGGTGGTTGTATATTCTATAACCAGTGTGCGAGGTGTTTCAAAGAAGATCCATAGTTTAACAATTGTATTGAATCCTGGTATATCTAGGATATATCATTCCTTAAGCGTTCAAATTTCTTTTTTATTATAAATCAATTAGTGTTATAGTTCAAATAATAGTGCTTAGCCTATTAATAGGTAAAAGTAGAGCATCATGGTCTATGTAGTTTTTGGTAGACATTTTATGTCCTTTAATGGAAATGAGATTATAATTGATGGATTTCATTATTATATTTTGATGAGAAAAGATAGGATGTTATGTAATTAGTGATAGCATGGATTGGTGGAAGAATTCATCCCACATTATGGTGATTAGGGACTTGGGTTCTATATAGGAATTGGTAAAGTATTTTGTGGATGTGGTGTTCAACTTCAGGATGTTCTAAGGACCATAATTTATTAATAGAATCCTATTTTCACTTCAAATTTTTTTTGAGATGATAACATCATGTTTTGAGCTCCTAGATACACGTTAACACTTAATTACATCCCAATATAAATGCGCTAACTGAGAATACCATCCAAACATTGGATTACATGTCTAAAGAAATAGTTCTTGATTTTTATGGATCTAGATTGACGAACATTCCTTTGATTGTTCATTATTATAAAAAAGATTCATTCTTTCATATGAGTATCCCCATTTGAGTTGTTATAGTGGGGACTTTTCATTATCTATTTTGATGGAATATGGTTGGGAGTCATTGATTCCTGGTCCATATATAGTTAAATCCAAAATCATAATATATGAAAGATCCATGAGTTTATATGAGATAATTGAGACTATAATAAGTCATATAGTGATTGGTAGAGGAGTCCTCTATGATACTTGGGAAGTGATCTTATATTCTTGAGGGAGTCCCCTCATTAAATATAGTTGAGCATTGTTCAGGGGTGTATGTTCTCTCTCTATTTTATTTTTCTTTTTGAGGTGTTATTGCATGTTTGTGAGGTGGAATATAGATTGGAACATCCCTCATTACGGTATTGGGTTCCTGATGTGTTCCACATGTCTTATCATTAATATTATCATCATTATTATTCATAAGTCATCAATGGGGGAGAGTTTGATATAGAAGATGATGTGATTTTGGTTGAGTGGCTAGTTGAGATCCTGGATCACGAGGATACTGTGATTCATTATTGGTTTATTCAATTGGTTTGAGTTATGTGGAGGCATGGTGGTATGCAAGAGAGTAAATGGGAACAAGAGTCATAGATAAACACTCCGTATACTAAGTTGTTTATTTTTTTTAATCATTGATGGGATATTTAAATTATAATTAATATATTGAGATGGTTTAAATATATGATTTATTGAATATATTTCTTTTTTTATTCTTTATTTGGTGGTGGTGTTATATTTTTGAGATGTATCTCCAATGGAGTTCTTGTAATGAGGCTTAAGTTTCTTCCATCAAGGTTTAGTTTTGATTCTTGGGGTTGTAAATTTTTTGTGATGTGTCCTGTGTAATATCCGGGACCATTCGGGTGCATTTCATTGTGATATTCTTACTATTTGGAGAATTGGGATGATCTTAGTATATGGAATGTTTTATTTAATCAAAAATTACTAAAGGGATTTAGGTTATAGTGTGGTCATTCAGGTTGTGATGTAAAGGGTCTAGATTATTAGCCATGAATATCATCATATTTTGGTAGTGGTATGAGTACCTTATATCATGAAATGGAGTCGCAGAGTAAATTTCATGTTTTTATCCCAATTTTTGTGTCATAATGAGGTTTCATGATTCATTGAATGAATAATTGGATTATTGTTTATAGGAGACTTTATCTCATCTTATGTCATTTTATAGTGGTATAGGTCAAGTTATGGGCATTATAAAATTGAATTAAATTATATTCATTGATTGTGTCTAAGACGTTTAATATTTTGAAGATTTAATGTGTGTATTTTAGATATTTTATGTAGGTTTACATATAAGGTCATGACCATAAGTTTTTAAACCATGTTTTAGGGGTTTCTGATGGTCTTGACATGTTTATTTCCAATCCTATAACCACCATTTATTTTTCCTTTTGGTTTGTTATCTATTTTTATCGAAGAATTTTGTGGATTTGAGAGTATTTTTTGTTGATATTGTGGTGATTATATGATGTTTGTTGTAGTATTTTAGATTTTTCAGATTCAATTCGAATGATTTGGCCCTTGATATAATCTATTCATCATGTTTTACTACAACAATTTTCATTGAAGATTCCGGTTGAGATAAGGGATTCGAGAAATATACAATTTTATGTTAATATTATGGGATTTCCATGATTTTTATTCCATTAAAAACATTGTATTTATTGTATTCATAAATTTAATTATATATTACAAACAAAAATTCATTTGTAGGGAATGATTCATATGTGTATACCCATTTTCGTGATGTTTCTATTATTATTAAAAAATGTTTGTATAAATTGCTATAAATAATTGTTTTTTATCCTTGTCTATTGAGTTTTTATTTTATTTTTTTATTAGAATCACCATTTAAAAATGTGTAATCAATTAATTATAATAAATTAACTAGTTCTGTGAAAATTTTGTTAATGTGTTGACATGTAAAAATAATGTATAATTTGGGAATAATGATATTCGAAACTATTATTGTTTATTGCTGAATTTCTTATTTTGTGGCTATGATTGATTTTATGATATTGGGGTGTTATAGACTATTAAATTTGGGTTCTTATTTTACTGTACTATTTTATGGGGAATTGGATCTACATTGGATTAGGTACATTGGGCAATGAGTACTATAGAGGATGCCACATGTGTCATAACATGGAATAGTTGTGGATATGGATTATGAAGGGTGCTGTAACAATCATACCATAGCTATAAAGAGGAAATGTGGAGACTATTATTGGAATATGGTTTGTTATATTTTTACATGATGGTTTCATAGTTTATTAGTAGTAGTGAAATGTTATCCTTAGTAATGATAAAATGAGATATGTAACAAAAAAAATTGATGTACATATTGGCTGGATGTGGTGTTTAATTAAATATAATATTGAATGGTTAAATGATTTTTTTTGTTAAATGGAAAATATTGAAATGAAATAATAATATGATTATCTCGGATTGTGTGAATGGTTTTGGTGGGTATTTTTTGTAAGATGTGGTGATGGTTGTGGTGTCATAATTGGGAGTGGTGGTGGGGTGAGATGATGGTGGAATAGTTAAATTATTTGGTAATAGTAGAACTATTTTGTGTGCAACCCATTACGTTGGGATTATATGATATATATATATATATATATATATATTGTGTGTGTTTTCCTTATGATTTATTAACATAGCTGATCCGAGTCAGATTCCGTTTTTGAGGCCCCACATGCCCTTGGTACTGAGTTCTTTCCCCTAACATCATGATTAATGAGGGAATAATTGAATGTCCACTCCTAAATCCTTCCTCTACCATGACAGTATAGTATGTTATATGATTAATTATGGTGGACAAGATTATAATATCACATTATGACGAGTTCTAGTGGACCCTATATGGTATTGATGTATGAGGAAGAAAATGTACAAGAAGACCCTAAAGGGTATTGGTGATAATGAAACAATATCATCACTGGCATACCCTATGGGGATTGAGTTGAGGATATATGATAAGTTCATTGTAATACTCTATAGGGTATTTATGGGAAGTTATGTGGTGATTATTATGTGAGTATAAATGGTGTGGTGGTGAATGGTAGGAGGAGGGAACAAGGTTGACATCCTTTTTGTTCATGATACCTTACAAAACATGATATGAGGAGTGTGGATGAGTAATTTTATAGTGAAATATATATGGGATGATGAGAATTAGAAATAATGGAATGTTGTATGGTTTTGATATTAGATATGTTGTGCTTTAATATGGATATAAAAGTCACTAGGAGAATAAAAAAAATAATTTTGAGGCTTAATAGAGAAAAAATTGTAGAGATGTTGTTGCGGAGTGACTTTTTGATATATTTATTTGATATTTCTCGGTATTCTTACTTGTGATACATGGTGACTAATCCTTTGGGAGGCTACATGTTAGTTCACTTACTAGGTTCTTAAGGTTTATCTATTTATTTAATGATCCAATAGCATGATCTATCATAATTTTCACTAGAGATATTATGTATGATCCAACTAAAAATTAAAGTTACTATCATCCCTATATATAGATAGGGTTTTATAGTTTTCAAGGTGATTTCGGTGAACATTATTGATAGAAATAGCATGCAACATGGGATTTATTACAGATTTATGGATTTATTTTTTAACTTTTATCTCAGTATTTATACATTTCTGATATTCTCATGCATTGTGGGATTATTTTGGATCTTGGTTCATTTATATCATGGTTTTGGATGGTGGTTATATTTATTTTTCCATGTGGTATATGAGGGTAATGACTCCCATAGGTATATTATATACCTTTGGTTCTAATCTTCATCCCATGTCCTATTTTAATATTTCCATTGGGGTCTCTCTCTTTTTCCCTACAAACCCAGGTGGGATTCCCAATATGGGTGGGTTGCGACATATTTACCTAAAATTAATTCCTAAAATTTATTTATTAAGGGATTTAAATCTATAATATTTTTCTAATATTTTTCCATAATCCATTATTATAATAAATGGAATGATCATTACAGAAAACCAAAAGTATTAAGATTTCTTGTTCATGGTCATTTTAATTACTCATGAGATAATTCCTCTTTTAATTACTATAATTATTTTTCATTTACATTTCTATAATTTATCAATGTTTTTAATGTATTGTAGTATTTTTCTCAATAAAATAAATCAATGTTTTGTTGGTTTAGTGTTTTATGTGAAACAGTCTATTCAACATGTAAATGAGTTAAAAAATTTGTGTGTTACATTTTACACCCCTTAAAAAAATTTCAACCTCTAATTTTAATTGAAATGATGAGAATAGATTGAGGTACTTCTACCGTTTACAAATTTTGGTCCACATGTTGATTCATCATTCTTATGCATCATCCAAAATACTTATTGTGAAGTCTGGACTCAGGTTCCACTATGACTGGTAAACTAATCAAAAGTTGTGCATGACCTCAAGCATGCCTATAAATATGTTAGATGATTCTTATTGTAGTGAGGGTCTAACGGATATATTGTGAGAGACTATACACACATTATCAGCGTAAAACAACCACCCAAATGAAAATTAATATCATCATTCAGTAAAAATAATTACCAAAAACATCACATACCACATTCCTAACAAAGGAAGTACCCCCAACCCATTACTGTAAAATATGACATGAAACTGTGGTCTAATGTTTCATAAGTAAATCAAAATAACACACTAAAAACAATCCCCAAATAGATTCCTAGAAACATGACAGGTCCCCTCATCCATGATTTGTCCCATATACAACATCAACCATATAACATAGGTATTTTTCCCTTATCCTGACCTACAACCATAATTAATTCGTAGGTACCCAACAACATCTCACGTAGGTTGGGAGTACAACTCAATATGACACCTCCAATAGTGCCTACAACAATATCCCCTCTAATCATAGTGTATGAAGAAGTAGAAATAATAAATTAAAAGTAATAATTAAAATAGTGTATGTAACACCCCAAGATTTCCTAGTACGTTATTTTTTTAAAATAATTCAATAACTTGCACTACACGCAACACCAAGTTCAAGCGCACCACCACTTACCAAACTGGTCGTTCAAAAGCGGTTATGAATGTTATTAACTAAATTTTTAACTTTATAATCCTTGTAATTTTAGAATCCATATTGTGAGTTTCTTAGACATAATGTAAGAACAAATTCATTTTTTCCGAAATAAGAATTATTTTTCAAAAAAATAGCAATTATACAGCATTTTAATGGAGAAACCCCTTGAAATAAAATATTCGAAAGTTTTAAATATTAAATTTTACAAAATAAATATCTTTTCTAGAATTGGGATATAATAATTTAATTTAAATAAATTTTTTTTGTTTTTTGATTGCTTTAATATTTGGGTGAATAGTGAAAAATACTATATTTTAACTGAAAACTACTTTTTTAAGAAAAATAATTTATAGTGTTAAAATATAAATTTAAATGGTTTTTATGTAGAAATATATTATATTTTTACTATTTAATCAAATTCTGGTCATTATATGTAATTTCACTTTGAAACTGGACATAAAAGTGTGTCAATCTTTTGATAGTTATTATTTCTTAAAAATATACTTTTGGTATTGATAGTTGGAATTAATTATAAATTATAAAATGAATCTTAAATGTTTTAAAATTAGTAAAATAGAATTCATTTTTCAATTCGGAATATCAAAATTATCTTAGGGTGAATTGTTTTTATTTTTCTGAAAACTTTCAATATTTGATGAATAGTGAAAAACACCGCGTTATTGTTTAAAACCCACTTTTTATTTAAATAATTAATTATTTTATTTAAATTTATTTTAAGTAAAAATAGATACATAATAACAATATTAGTTCAATTTAATTAATTGGAATTTTTTTATAATAATATTAGATATATAAAATTTTATTGAACTTTTTACCGTATTTTACCCAACTTTTTGAAGAATTTGAAATTTTGTATAAAACAATATTTTACTACATCTGTGAGTTGAATTTCAAAAATCAGATAGACACGGTTAACCTCAGTAAGTAAAATGTGGTTCAATATGATTAAAATAATTTTTGGTGAATAGTAAATTTTGACTTTTATTTACCACAATTAAAAGTAAATAGGGTAATTAAGGGTAAAAATGATATTATAATTACTTTAACATGTGTCCTAATTCTATTGGATAAATTTAATTCGACCGAAAACAACTTCAAAAATAAAATAGGACCATTTAGATCCACTTGGATTATATTAGGACATTTATTATTATTTAATTTAATGTAGAGTTAAAAGTGTTAAATTCAAGTTTTCATAACTAAAACATTTTAAAATAGGGTTATACATAGTTAAATTAGACTATAGATATTAAATAATAAGTTGAAAACATTTCCTACATAATGTTATTTGATTTATAATTTTATGACATAAATTATTTAATTTATTTATGACATAATGATGATGTAGTAATTACTTTATTAATGAAAGTTTTAAATTATTGATATTGTAAATATTCAAATAAATGTAATTTGAGACATTTGATGAATTACAGAAATTTTTTAGGTTAATATGACATTTTATGGTTGATTAAATAAATTTTCTTTGAATAGATAATGTTGTTATGACTTTCACAAAAACAAAATACCAAATTGTGTAAAAAATGACCAAAATAAATTTTTAAAACAAATACTATATTATTGGTTGATATAATTACCCTAAAAATATAAATAGCATACAAAGGACATAAATAATATTATATATGTCATTAATGAACCAGTTGAGCTTCTTCTGGATGTTTTTAGTATGTGTATAGACTATATAGTGTATGAATAAAAGAAGGCGCAGTAAAAGTTAAATTGTTTAGATTAGAGTTAAATCTAAATGATAAGGTTAGAATGGAATCAAAAACTTTTCTAAAACCTATTGGTTGAGATTAATTCGAAACATCCCCACTTTAGATTCGAAATAAATCTATTTGGAGCCATCATAAACTGAATATGATTTTATTATAAAATAATATTTCAATATTTTCATAAGGTGCCTATCACCCCTCTGATAAAAGGGAACTCCCCCTTCTCTCAATTTCACACCTTCAAAGCCATTCAACTCAGCCAAACCCTTCCCAAATATCCTCTCAACTATCCTACCTTCATCTTATAGGCCTTCCTATAGTCATAAAGCCATCCTAAGGAGCCATTTTGATCAAATCAAAAGGAAGAACCCGAAGAAGAGGTAAATATTTCATCACCTATTTCTAGTTCTTTTCTTCTCCCACTTCTTCTTTCCTTGTTGTTTCCATTATAAAATAATAACTCCATAATATTCAATATATGTTGATGTTATTATAAATATTTTACAACCATATTCATTATTCTATCCATAATTTGAATTACATTTCACCATATGTGCGTATGTACGGCTAACCGTCTCCACGTCGTGGTGTAGTTATTATTCGACACATTATAATTTGGATGGTTATAATAATGATGTATAACTGATGTAAATAATTCATATAACCTGGTAATAATTTTTTATATATGATATAACATCCAATTATATATTATTTTAATATCAAAACAATGATATTTTCAATCGTGCGTGCGTACAGATTAACGTCTCCACGAAGGCGATGTGATACAGTCCCCCATCGTAACCATTCAAGACTAATTTTCATTTGCCTATTAAAACAAATGTTTAATTACTTGATATCATTCTCTATATGAATAAAAAACATACCCTCCACATCATATTTGATATCATTTTAATGTATATGGTTCTTATATAATTTACTAACAATGATTTAACTATTATATAGGAGGTTAATGTACCCTCGACAAAGGAAAAGTATAAGGTAAGGGTTAATTTCAAATCTATTTTTTATCTAAGGTTGTTTATTACATTAGTATCTACTAGGACATATTTATTATCCATATCCATGTTTCATGAAAGAGTTTTCAAAAGGACTCTTTTAAAAAAATTTACTAAAACATCATTTTAAATTTTTTGAATATTTATACTTATAAATCATTCACATTAATTTCCATGTTTTTAAAATTGTTTTTGAGGATTTATTTATATGGACTTTAATGTTTTAAAAATGTTTATTACTTCTAAAAGATTAAATGTGGTAAGAGACACATTGATTCAAAAATATCTTTAAATGACATCCTTTCTAAATTGTGTCACTTTTATATGTTTTCATTAAAAATGGATATTTCTCTCAAGGGATTTTACAAATAATTTTCATCTATTTCAACATCCATAAATGAATTTTAAAATTGTTTGAAGTTGATTTATTATCATAATAATCATACATATTTTATTAAAGGTTTTGAGATATGTTTGACTGTGGATGTTTTATTTTAATACCATTCATGGTTTATGTATAAAGTATTGACATTTCGTACCGTATATTTAATACGAATGTTTATATTATATTTCATCATTTTCTTAAGATGAATGTATTGGACATGTGTGTTATGAGTTGGGGACCGTTAAATGTAAGCCCTCTGGGATGGGGTCCGGTTCCAGCTGACCCTCTGAATTGAAGTTCGGTTACAGAGGCTCTCTAGTTTGGAGTCCGGTTGTAGAGGCTCTCCAAGTTGGAGTATGGCTACATAGGCTTTCTGGGTTGGGGTCCAGTTACAGTTATCCCCTAGGTCCTGGCACGAGGCCTTGACTCAGAAATTAATGTCTGATAATATACGTTCACTCATTATGAAATGTGTTTTTACATGTAATTATTCGACAAGAAGAATATACATGTGTATGATTATATGGTAATGTTTGATTTATTTTTTCCATATTATGTTCATGTTTATATTTAAAAGTATATTATTTTTATTACACATCATGCCTTAAAAGTGTATAGCTTCCTCTTAATTATTTACCCTTACTGAGAATCTGATCTCACACCTTTCTTATGTTTTATTTTTCCATGATCCCAAGAGGTGTTTTATGTTTGAGATGCAGGTTTATGCTAAGGGAACAATGGAATTCTCAAAGGATAATTATTTTTTTTTTATGTTGGAAAGTGTAATGTAACGTTAAATTATGTAATATACATTCCAAGACTTCTAAACTAATCGGACATTCGGGACTTGATTCTTTGTAATCATTCCAATGTATTAAAATAATGCACTAACTCTAGGCTTCTAGGGTCGGGGCGTTACAGTTGGTATCAGAGGTAGTTTTGAAATAACCATGGAAATAGATTTATATAAACTCTGATTAGGGAACATTATAGTAAGATAGATTTTGAGGATTAGAATATAAGAACATCCTAGAATTTTGGAACTGTTGAGATTTTGTGAGTTTTCTGAGCAATAAATCCATGTCTGGATACAAGAAGGTATAAGAAGCTCTGGTAGAGATGTACAAACGTGTGAAACCCAAAAACACCACCTCGAGCTAGACTCGAATGGGAACTGGTGCACGACAATGGACCTTACTGCACTCTTGGTTATGACACTCTAGAGGGATATGTTTTAGATAATTCAAATTTTCATTACAAGCCATTATGAAAAATTTAGTTGTAAATACTTCCTTAAATAAAACATTTTTATGCTTATGGATTATATCCATAAACAGTTCAATTTACATTTTGTATTTTATAAGTTTGGAATTATGAATTACGATTAATAAACTGACCTAGTGTATTCCATTGTTTAGAAATGGTTCCTAGGAGATGGAATGAGAATTCTAGAAATACAAATTATCGAAAGATTAAGAAGGATCATATCATTCATGGTATTAAGCCTACATTTAAATAGGAAATAGTCTCCCACATATTCTCATCATATGAAGAAATGGTATCATGTGTTAATTATATAAGTAAATAATTCTCTGAGTCCTATGGATTTTAAGGGAATAAAGAGAAGAAAGGTATGGAATAAAGAAATATGGATAAATAGAAGAGGGAAAGAAGGATTTTACCATATGTGATAACTGTGGAAAGAATCACCTTGGTAAATTCTTGAAGGTGATGGGAGTTCGTTATGTGTGTGGACAAAAAGGACACCATGTACGTGATTGCAAGGGTGAGAAAAAGGTTTCAAATTTACAAGGCTTCATCTGTAAGGAGTTGGGACACTACATAAATCAAAGTACACATCATCAGAGTATACCACAAATGATTCTATTGGATAATAATCAAGTTATGATACTACCGAAGATGAAGAGGAATGATTAATTGTTCTTATGTTGTTATTAAAGTATTGTTTCATTTTATTATTGTATTAATGATGAATATGTTATAATAATTATAGAGTATATAAGGATTGTACTGTAGTACTATTTCATTAAGGACTTGAAATTAGTGGAACCCGGAAAATGAATCAATGGAAAGTTAACCTTCTTGGAAAATATATTGTAATTGGAATGAAAAAACATTATTGTGATCCTGATACTGAGGTATTGATTTTAGAATAATAGATGATTTATTTGGAAAAATTATATTGGATGTTATTGACATCCTTGGAACTGGTAAATGGTTTGTTTATTCCCTCACTGTTGGAGTTTACAACATTTTTGGATATAAGGAGTATATCTACTATTATATAATGAATAAGGGAGAATAAATGTAATCAATATAGTTATATAATAATTTAGGGTGTTAGTGTGTTTTAAAAGAATACATGATGAAGGTATTCATATGTTTTTACGTACCAAAAATAGATCATCAATTTTTTACATTTCTTATAAATTTTGGAGTGTGAGTTTGGACAGAAGTATTTTGGATAGATATAAATGTTGGAATGGATTATGATTAACTTTGGATTGTATTTATTAAGATTATTTTTGGAAAAGTATAATAATATAGTTTTAGAAAAAAGACAACTTGCAGGTCGGGCGATAACCTGTCTCGTCGGACAAAGCTGTAGGAATCGAACCCACAACCAAAGTGCGACAATGCTTTATGACCTACCACTATCCCAAAAGATGTCTTTAGTTATTATAAGTTATTTTTATTCCTGGTATATGTTTGGAACCTTATAATATTAGAATAAATAAAATTTTTTTTGAGTTCAATTATCTTTTAGAGTGAAAGATGAGTTTGTGGTAAAAAATAGTTAAAGGATGGAACTTTACTCATCACGTATATATATATATATATTATTATTATTCAATGAAGAAATTAATTATTAAACATTAGTTAATTGATATTAAAACCAAAAATGTGTTATCCTAATACCTTAGGTTTGTTGAACTGATGCTTTCATAAATCATCTTAGATTGATGGCTTTGAGGCCCTCAATTTGACACTTGTTTGTGATTGATGACCTCAATCACTCCCTATAAATATTTAAGTTTTTTCTCAAATTATTTGTCTCTAATTTCTAACAATGTTCTCCTAATCATGATCAAAATTTTGTGGTGACCTTTTCATTTCCCTTTTCCCCTTATTAAGACTAAATTTTATTAACCCAATTTCCGATTTGTGTTTTCCCACAAAGGTATTTTCAATTTTCAAACTTTTATTTTCGAAAAACAATTTCCAACTTCGAGAACGCAATTTATTGAACAAGGTAAGAATGTAACACCCCAAGATTTCATAGTACATTATTTCTTCAAAGTAATTCAATAACTTCCACTACATACAACAGCGAGTTCAAGCGCACCACGACATACCAAACTAGCAGTTCAAAAGAGGTTATGAACAGTATTAACTAAATATTGAATTTTATATAATCCTTATAACTTTATAATACATATTGTTATTTTCTTAGACATAATTTAAGAACAAATTCATTTATTTCAGATAATATATGTATTTTTCAAAAAAAATGCAATTTTACAGCCTTTTAATGGTGAACCCACATTAAATCCAATATTTGAATCTTTTATATATTCAATTTGACAAAATAATATTCTTCTTTATAATTAGGACATAAGAATTTAGTCTCCATAATTTTTTTGGGTTTTTCTGATTACATTCATATTTGGGTGAATAGTGAAAATAATATATTGTAACTGAAAACTAATTTTTTAATCAAAATAATTTATAGTGTTAAATTAGAAATTTTAATGGTTTGGATGTATAAATAGATTATATTTTTCACATTTAATCCAATTCTAGTCATTTTAAGTTAATTCACTTTCAAATTAGACATAGACAAGTGTCATTCTTTTGATAGTTATTATTTCTTAAAAATACGATTTTTGATTTTGATAATGGGAATTAATTTTAAAATAATTAATTAAACCTATATGTTTTGAAATAGGAAAAATATAAATCATTTTTGAATTCGTAATATCAAAATTAACTTAGGGTGAATATTTGGTATTTTTCTGAAATATTTTAATTTTTGAAGAATAGTTAAAAACACTACGTTATGGTTTAAAACCCACTTTTTAAAAAAAATTAAATATTTTATTTAAATTTATTTTAAGTCAAAATAGATATATAATAACAATATTATTTCAATGTAATTCAAAGGAATCTTTTTTATAATAAAATTAGATATATAAAATTTTATTGAACCTTTTACTGTCTTTTACCCACCTTCTAAAATCATTTTAAATTTTGTATAAAACATAATTTTACCACTTCTGTTAGTTGAATTTCGAAATTCTGCGACACACGGTTAACCTCATTATGTAAAATTTTATTCAATAAGATGAAAATAATTTTCGGTGAATAGTAACTTTTGACTTTTATTCACCATAGTTAAAGGTAAATAGGGTAATTAAGGGTAAAAATGAAATTATAATTACCTTAACACATGTCCTAATTGTATTGGATAAATTTAATTCGACCAATAAACCTTAGGAATAAAATATAACCCTTTAGGTCCATTTTGAATAGACTTAGACATTTATTATTATTTAATTTAATGTATAGTTAAATGTGTTAAATTCAGGTTTTCATAACTAATACATTTTTATATACGGTAATAGATTAGATTATTTCAAAAATAAATATTCATAAGAAAGATAAAAAATTTCATACATAATTTTATTTTATTTATAATTTTTATCCATTAAATAATTTAATTTATTAATGACATAATGATGATGCATTAATTACATTATTAATGAAATATTTAAATAATTGATATTATAAATATTAAAATAAATGTAATTTGAGACTTTTGATGAATTTCACTAATTTTTGAGGTTAATATGACATGCTAGGATTGATTGGATAATTTTTTTTGATGCGATAAGGGTTTTATGACTTTTACAAAAACAAAATACCAAATAGTGTCAAAATTGACATAAATTAATATTTAAAACAAATACTATATTATGGGTTGATAAAATATTCATAAATATCTAATTTTTGGCCAACAGGATTAAATAATATTATATATTTCCATAATGAACCACTTGGGGTTATTTTGTATGTTTATAGTAAGTTTATTAACCATATAATGTAAGAATACAAGAAGTATTGGTAAAAGTTAAATTATTTAACTTAGAGTTCAATATAAAAGACAATGTCAAAATGGTAACCTAAACATGTATAAATCCTATTTTTTAAGATGATTTTGACCCATACCCACTTTACCTTCGAAATAAATCAATTTGGATCGATTATAAACCGAATATGAATTTATTATAAAATAATATTTCAATCTTTTCCTAAGTTTTCCCTCAACCCTCTTATAAAAGGGCACTCCCCCTTCTCTCAAATTCAAACCTTCAAAGCCATTTGGCTCTACCAAACCCTGCCCAAATATCCTCTAAACATTCTTCCATTCATCCTATATTTCTTACTTAAGTCATAAATCCAACCTATGGATCTCTCTTGGTCAAATCAAAACGAAGAACCAGAAGAATAGGTAAATATTTAATGACCTCTTTAAAGATCTTTTATTCTTCCACTTCTTCTTTCTTTTTTCCATTATATAATAATAAATCCAGTATCTTTTATATATTTTTATGTTATTATAAATCTGGTATAACCATATTCATTATTCAATCAATCCTTTTAATGACATGTCACCATACGTGCGTACGTATGGCTTATCGTCTCCACGTCGTGGTGTAGTTGATATTCAATTAATTATTAATTTTATGGGTATAATAATGATGTATAATTAATGTAAATAATAAATATAACATGATAATGATTCTTTATATATTATATACCATCCAGTTATATAGGATTGTAATATCAAAAGAATGATTTTGTCGCTCGTGCCTACGTACGGATTACCGTCTCCACGAACTCGATGAGATTCATTCCCCATCATAACCATTCAAAACTAATTTCCCGTTTATGATTGAAAATAATGTTTAAAGAAATGATATCATTCTGGATATGAATAAGAAACATCCCATCCATAACAAACATGACTCAGGTAACAATTAATAAAAAGGAAAATGAATCAGTTAACACCCGAAACAACGATAATACTAAAATATCCTTAACAAAGAATTATTAGAAGATCATATATGATATCATAATTATGTATATGGTTATTGTATAATTTAATAAAAATTATTTAACTATTATATAGGAGTTTAATGTACCCTAGACCGAGGAAAAATACAGGGTAAGTGTTAATTTCACAATCTCTTTATTATCTGAGATTTTTTTTACGTAAGTATCTACTGGGAAATATTTATTATCCATGTTAATGTATCGTGAAAGATTTTTCAAAGGGATTATTTTAAATTGAGTTTTTACTAAAATAACCTTTTAAAAATTTTAAATATTTACTCTTCTAAATCAATCTCATTAATGTCCATGTTTTCAAAATGGGTTATAAGGATTTATTTTTATGGACATTAATGTTTTTAAATTGTTAATTCCATTCTAGAGGTTCAATGTTTTATGAGACACTTTGATTAAAAAATGTATTTAAATGTCTTCTTTTCAAAATTGTGTGACATTTATATGTTTTCATAAAAAGTTCTATATTTCTCTCAAAGAGTTTTACAAATCATTTTCATCTATGTCAAAATCCTTTGATTGATTTTAAACTTGTTTGAAGTTGATTTATAATGATAAAAATATTCCATATTGTACATAGTTTCCAGTATGACTACCCTGGGATATCTCCCTTTATTGGTACCATTTCTCCTACACGGGCGTACCACATCCCCTTCCTCATCATAAATGGTCAGTGTATCTCTAGTTACCAGCTTGTCGAGGGGTATTTTTGCCCTTTCATGACTCATGTTCCTTTCCTAGTCCCCCTAATCTGGTCTAAAATAGAAAATTGACAAAAAAATAAATATGACCCAATATTCCATAGATACAGAACTCAACTATGTGGTAAAGAAAATATGGTTTCTTTTGGACAATCAATCCACACTAATATCACTACAATGGAAAATAGTCCTCAAATGACTTTACACTACCCTAACTACTCTTCCAAACAATACCTTTTCAAAAACTATCATAATGGGGTTTCATGCTACTTGAATAAGAACTCCCAATTTTCCCTCCTAAAAAAACATGGTCACTACTTGGGGTCCAATCTCAAATTCCCTTCTATGATGACTTACTAGTTCCAAAATCCTCAAAATTGCTAAAATGTAAAATATTCACCTCCAAACTGATCTCATAATAATGACCATCTAGAAACGGTCTCACCCTAGAGGTCTCATCTACTACCAGAGATATCAAAAATCATTGTAGGTATGTAAAACGTTCAGTATAGTCCAACACTAAAAATATATCCTATCACATATGCATGAACAAATGATCTTTTTATCCCTCAACATCATAGGATTGATATGGATCATGAAATTCAACTCGATGTACTTCTAAGATATCTCAAAATGCTACCCACCTTCCTCCATAATATCCCACCTATACATGAATGGTCCTTGATGCATATATGTTGCAAGCTTCACCATAATATCCACAAGTTCCTCAATATGATTGAATATTTTCTAGACTGACTCCCTCAACAACTAAACTACCTAGGGTCCTCTTTCCAATCTAAATGTAGGTGGATGATTTTGATGAAGCTCTCTTTTCAACTCAGATATCAATGGAAGAATATAAACAATCTTTCTTTCCATAAATCACATGACCATCTAGAATTTGTTGTGATCATGAACATAAATATGATCTTAATGAAATATAGGAAGCTCTAGTACATCAATGTTAGGATCATGTTGATTACTAATCTCCTTACACTCAAGTAATAGATGATTAGGAAGCATGTTTTATACAAGAAAAATGAACACCTTATAACACTGGCCACAACAAGGCCAGCCTCAGTAGGTGACTACAAAAGATAACCACTAACCGATGGTCACTCTAAACATGTATTAAAAGTGTTTTAAAATGATATGTCAACTCATTTAATTTATTAGGTAAAAGAAATATCTCATATCATAGTTCAATGGGCAATTATATATCACATGGGAATAAATTTGGCCCTATGAAGAACAATTCATGTCCATATAACCATATGTTCTTATTATGATGCATGAATACTCATCTATCACCATCCCTATCCATGAGTTAAAATATTTTGAAACAATTACATCACACCACATGTGAATCACCCAAGGATAAATAACATAAAATTGTAAAAATAGAACATCTTGAACAACAACTCCATCCCTGGGAACTCGGATATTCTCACATACATGTGTTAGCTACTCGCATTCTCAAGATCATTACCACGTCTTAACACATCCTTTTCACCTTTATAAATTTTACAAATATTAATGCTAAATAAAATAAAACATTCTCCTTTGATACCACTTTGTTATATCCCCTGATATGATAGTCACTTGTGTTGCTAAAATGTTTTGGTTATGAGACCTCAAGAATACCAACTCATATACTAGAGGCTACCAACTGGTAGTGGGGGTGTGAAATGTATATTGGGGAGACTATAACAAATTGTATAAGGTTTCATAGAAGTAGAAATAAGGTATATAAATGAAATCAATCTGATTTTATAAATAGAAGAAATAAACATTAAAAGATAACTAAATAATCCAATAATTAATAAATGAACAAGGTAATGACAGTACATAATGTTACTAAATTTCATGCTAGAAAAAATAAAAGTGAAAGACAAGTGGACTCAAATAAAGTCTCAATAGTCCTCAGTCCTAAACCCCATGTTGGCCCCACCTCCATACTCAAACCCATCTAGTAAGAAAAAAAACTACAATAAGGTCCTTTTCTCTTTTCTAAACCAACATAAACATAATAATATCAAGTACCAAATGGAATCTCAAATAGTATGTGAGTATAAATAATTAATTTGACAATGTAATTTCTAATAAAAACAATCTGGTAAAAATTGTATTATAAAAATTTATAAATAGGTGAACTAATTAATCCAAAAATTAATAAAATACAACAACAACATGCTTAGGTTCTTTGATAGAATATCTTGACCATGTATCACCATTATGCCAACCACAACTATATAGCCATGGAAAAGTAAACTATTTCATAATCATGCTAGTAGATCTTTGAGCATGTCTCACAACCATGAAAACCAATACCATATATCCATTTTATAATGAAAAAATTCGGGTCAAAGCCCAATGAGTGTTACAACATCTAGACAAAATCCCTATAATCATTATAGTATGGAACTGATTCAGGCTAGCTTAATATAAGCATTACAATATGGGACTAGGACAAGCATATTTAATATATTAATTAATACAAATAAGTGTTCATGTTCATGCGCCATTCCCCATATGTAAGTGTTTCACCATGGATTAAAAGTCCTTTCATAACAACATGGATATCAAAATATCACATCATCAGCCTCAATGGTTAATTATGTGAAATGCTGTTTTTCTTTCAATTACTAGTTTCATGTATATTGCATTTGACAAATAGTTAAATAAATATGCAGTATGCAATAATTCTGGGATTCAATATCAAGGAATATCATAAGGTCTCAAATCATGAAAAACACACTTTAATCCTATAATGAATTCAATTATATTCACAGTTTTCTCACCCAAAAGCTAGCCATAATCTAGGACTAAAACCAATTAAATACGTTAGATTTAATGGAATAATTACCTTCATTATTTCATTAATTCAAAACTAGGTCATGTTGGTTCAATCACAATATTACATAAACTAGGCTATTATCAAACCATAGGGTTTATATTTAGACCACTTACCTTTAAGCGACAATGAACACAATGATTGTAATGGAAAACACCCATAAAGAAGTATGTGTGGATGATCTCAAGAAGGATCCGAGATCAATACATTCATGATGAAAATAAACAATGATAATGGTCAAGAGATTTTACTAAAACATTTATATAAACAATAAACTGAAGTAAAAGCTAGACCAAAAATAATTATCATGGATTAATCATGTTCTTTGACCTCCCAAATTGAAGTTTGGCACTCCAAAATTCCCTAGAGGATTCCCTAGGGTCAAGAGGAAAATACTACACATCGATGAATGGAAAAAATCATCCTCATTAAATACATTAAAATATAAGGTTAGGGATTTACATGATGTGTTATGTAGTTACACATCGTGTAAATATTTTTAATGGGATATGCGAAAAAAACGTCATTTTTTATTATTATTTTAAAATCTCCAAAAACATTACATGATATATAATCCTTTTAAATGACATGGAAATGTTATAAAAATTGGGTATTAACCCATTTGTTTATTAAAAAACCCAAAGCCTTTTTAAATCTTCTCAACCTACCAATAACCCTTAAATACAATTGTCCCATTTATACCAAGACTCCATTGATTCAAACAAACATACCTCCATAACATTTAAGTAATTATCCCCAATAAAGGCTCCCCAAATGGATCATCTCCGGTATTCTGAAGTTTCCTTATAACCTAAGTCTTTTTTATTATAATTAATGGTATCCATGAATATACATGACCACCAAGGTTTTAATATAATGAAAAATTTACCCATAATAAATATTAAAGAATTACATATAGAGTGATGTAAATAGAAAATGAAACGAATTTATCTGAGGATTTTGAATGAGAATAAATATAATACAAAACCACTTATAGAAAATAGAATAACGAGGATGGGTAGGCTCACCTATAGATTTAACTCACAACCAACAACGCTTCAAATGACCCATTACTAAGGGAAAATCACCCTTGAAGGATGAGGGATCCATTGGCTCATCACTCTAGCTACTAGATGTGGAAGGTGGATAAAATTAAGTAGTAACTCATAAATAACAATAGGGAATTTGTGAAATTCTCTATTTTAATGGGGTACATGGTTTTCCCTCATGGTTTTCTAAACCATGTACCTACTATGCACCACGCTCTCTCAAAGAGAGGTCCTAGGTCGCATGGTCTCCCGGGGAGCCTACATGGTTTTCCAAACCATATCACAGTCATTCATTTGGTATTTCCCAAAGTCACATGGGTTTTAGTCTCACCTTCCATGACTTTTCAGTTATTAACCCTCCCCATATAGGATTCATTTTTAATGTTCACAATTAGTAATAATTATGCTATAACAATGTTCCATGCACAATATAGCCCATTTTCTTCCATTTTAATGTACCAAACACCCATGACACCCCAAGTCCCCCATATTCTCAAGAAAAACTTCATTAACCATTTGAAATGTAGTTAACTACAAATTTAAACAATGATGTACCTACTAAAGAGGTTGGGATCATTACACTTTTACCTGTTGAGTAATTTTTTACATATTTTATTTCTATATGATCCATGATCTCTAAGAGATATTCCATATTATAGAGATCGTGTTACAATTGGATGACCAATTTGTTTAATACATGTAATTGATCAGCTATATATATCAATAAATGTAATACATGTAATTGATCAGCTATATATATCAATAAATGTAATACATGGAACACATCATGCACTTATTATAGGTTGGTGAAATTACATGTTTGTAAGATACCATCCCCACATGATTGATGAATTTAAAAGAGACAATGTATTAAACACTAATTTTCCCTTTATTTATATCCTCATAACCATATTTATGGTTAATATTAAAATTAAAACCCTTTCACTAAATTTAATATACATATCTCACCAACTTTATCAACATATCTCTTTGATCTACTTTTGGAATTTTTTATATATCATTGAATTCTCTGTCTTTTCCTTAATATCTATTTTGAAATATATTATCCTAAGAGATTATTCTCTCTAACCTTTCCTATTAATTTTGATCCCTGAACATATTCCTATGAAAATCCCCATATGTTTCCAATTATAAGATACAAGGAAAACAATTATTTTAGGGGAACTATACCAGAGGAATATATTGAACCAAATGTCCCCTGAAATCCATTGATTATGACAAAATATAATATATAGAATTTTAGATGTCCTTTTATATAAACTATCAATTTAAGGATTATAAATAGTGTAAAATCTAAAATTTATATTTTATTTTGTTGAATACTTCTCATGAACATAAAAATAAACCTCAAATCTTAATCAGATACAATAAAAAAATTTACTCTTAGAATCTTTAATACTTATTTTATGTATTTAATATAATGTTTCTTGAATGATAAATATTCTCAAATAATAATGTTGTGTGTTGAGTTTATAATTCAATCATAAAATACTGAAATATTATTATAACATCTAGATTACTTTTATATTCTTATATTAAAATCAATTTATAATTTCATCCATTTCCATACAAGTTTATTAAATGGTTTTTTCAAGCCCTTGGACTTCTAATATTAAACATGTACTTGTTAATAAAAATCATCAAGATATATACTCTGTAATCCCACTTTTCTATTTTCCCATATTAAATGATTCTCTAGGTTTCTATATATTTTTGTGCATCTATGAGAGATAAAAAATTATTGTTTATATGCATAAAAAAATCTCCTTCTTCAATTTTGGTTTGAAGGAACATTTATTCATTTCCCGAATCATATAATTTCATCATTTTGAAGCTTAAAATTTGGAATCTTCATTCCTTTATTTTATATCACTATATTCTCCTTCAATTATTCTTTGATCATCACATGCCTTTATGATTGATACATCATTTGATAAAGATATTATTTTTCCCCTCCTCATTTGATTTTTAGGTCTATCATTTAAAAATAAATTATTATTTATAACACCTTGATATTTTAGTATGTTTTTTATTTAAGAAAATACAATCTATAATATTTTGTAATGTACTCAATAAAAAACTAAAACAAACTGATAAATATTTTATAAATAAAGACATACATTAATTAATTATATGAATTAAATGTGAAATATCAATAAGAAAATTACATGAAGAGTTGAACCCATGGAAAAACAATATATGTAATATGATTTATTTTAATTCCTCAAAAACAATTACTACAGTTTTAAAAGTAATAAAGTAATGATATTTATTGGTTATAAGTTAAATAATTAATGATATGATATTAAAATCATTTATTGTAAAAAGTGGTTTTTTAAAACAATTGTATTTTAATATATATTATGTATTTTTATCATAATAAACAAAATTGATATATTTTAAAAAATGAATTTATTAAAATGAATTGATAATATATATATATATATATAATTATCCCACATTTAAATATTTTTTTACTTTATAATGAATAAGAATAAATTCACATTATGATTAAAAAATACATTATTCAAAAAAATTGTTCTTATGGGTTATAAGTAACTATATAAAAAAATTTATAAATTTTAAATTATTAATGATGGAAAATATATTACATATCTTGAATTAGAATTTCAAAAAAAAATTGATAAGTTCAATTTCATTTTTTAGCTTTAAATAAGTCACCAAGTTAATAATTGGTTAGCATTAAAATATTTAAAATGAGGAAAAATATTAAATCAAGAGTGATGGTCTAAAAATAACAAAAAACCTCATATTTAAATTAGTGAAATTAGTTTTTTCAATACTTACTTATATTTTCTTATCTAATTAAATATTTTAGAGCCACATTCCTTGAATATGATGTCTCTTTTAATATTAATGAATTTCTATTTAAATAAATGTCACCTCTATCACCTATAAAAAGAGCCCTTTTCCCACCAGACATTTCCTCATACCTAATGCTTATAGTATATACCAAAATATACCAAAAATCATCTCCAAACCTGTATCCAATGTCAGTAAAAATTTATTCTCAACAAAATTCCAATCAGTAAAAGATTAATTAGTGGTCTAAAGGGGGATATTAAAAGAATAGTTAATTTTTTTAACCAAGTTCCATCAATCTTACTTTTTCTTACACCTACACCATATATAGAATATCGATCCAACTATAATTGAATAAGTGTCATTAGTGTACTAGTATATTATTATTTTGATGGAATAACCATTATTATGCTTCCTTGAAATCGTTTGAAAATGAATACATCGCCTGAGTTATGGTTAGATCTACGCCTCTATGAATGGTGTATTTCATTTTTCATCTCCACCATATATGGAAAATTTATAATAGAATTTAATGAATAAATATTATTTTTATTATATAATTGTGATTTAATAAAATATAGGCATTCTATTGATAATATTATTAATAAATGGTCATTATAAATTCTACCACCTAAAATGAGAATACATAGAAACCTCTCTTCATTTGAATATATTATTGACAACATGTTAAACTATAAATTATTTTATTATAAATAATTTCACATTATTAGTTTTATAAATAAATTACTTATAATATTTTTTTCACAATCATAAGTTTCAAAGATCATTTTAGAGCATAATTTTAGAGAATAATATAATACATTAAAGTAAAATCTGGGAATTTTAACACAGTTTCCAATTTTCCACAAATAAAGACATTTTTGGTTCATTAATGGTAACTCCCACAACTAGAACTATATATTTTTTAGTTTTTCTACTCATCCTTAAAAACTTTGAAAAATCATTTAAAAATGAGTTATGAGAAAAAAATCTCAGTAATGGGTATAAAATAAATGCAACTCATTAGTTGATTTGTAAACATAAGAAACATAATAAAATATTAATTCTACATAATAAAAATTTGAACCCAAATATCCATTTAATTTTACATGAAATAGAAAAAATTATTTAATAACATTGATAAAAAAATCACATGGAACAACAATTTCAAGATAAATATCATAATTATTTATTTCAAAATAATAATATTAAAATATATTTCTCCTTGCGAAAAATCCATTTTCCATTATTTTTTTTAAAACCATTGACATTACTTAAAACATAATATTATTTTATTATATTTTTAAATTAAAATATTTCCATTAAAACCAATTGAAATAATAATGTTCATGTATATAAGGAAATTATCCATGAATTCACCGTATCATGAACCTTTATAATTGAATAACTTAATTAGATAATTTAGCTAAATCCTGTGTGTGATAACACCATGAGAGGAGGTCAATGAAGCTATATTATATTATTACTTTAATTAGGATTTTTTTCTCCCACCTTTAGGAAGTCTCTTATTTCTATCTTAATAAACAATGAAATTAGTAATTGTAAGAAAGGATTTTACTTGGGTCCCTCACAGTAGGATACAACCGTGGAGGATACATGACAATGCACATGTGAATAAAATTCCCTATGATATCAGCACATTAATTATAATTTAGAGTGGTATCACTGTCCTTTGTGGTTCACTACTCTGAAAAAATAGAGAACTCACTGCCCCCCCCCATAATAAAATCATTGCTTGGTTTATTAGATCTTATTACTTTAAATGATGATGATATGAAATTCCACCCACATTTGTGTTTCCATTTAAGAAAAAATATATTTTTATTGAGTATCAGGCTCTTTTAATTCCTTCTCCAACCTTTAAACTTATATGTAAAATCTATAAAAAAACCTCTAGTAATCTTCCACTAAAATGCTTTTTCCTCTACCTATGTTTATTTAATCCCTATATTTTTGTACCTTTAAGCAGAAAGCCCACCATTTTCATGTAAATACTATTTAAATTATGATTATCAATATTTATAGTTTTTTTTAATGTGTCCACTAACATTAATTGGTTAATCCTACAATAGTTCAAAAATTAACAATTGGAGGTTCCAAATCATGACACTCATTGATAAAATTAGTCTAGAGATAGAAAAATATCTTCCATCAGTGTGGTATGAAGTACTACAGTATAGAAACTTTCACTATATAACTTCTACCATGTGGATACAACTTCTACAACTAAATAATGGTACGCCCCATTCTATCTATGATATGGTTAACAATACTACATCATGGAGACCCATTGTTGACCAGTTCCACTATTTTAGGAGAATTAACTTCTCTTAACTCCAAATATCTATGGAGTGGACTTATAAAAAGCCACTTCTACTATAATATTTGACATAGTGAGGATACTAATATTGTGTTGTAGTCTCATATAGGATATAAAAGCCCCAAAACCCAACATGTTTTAATTTTTGGCCTTCAATATCACAATGCAGATCTACAACATCGACTCTATCTTATCTAATTGGGTTTACAACATAGTTTGGGTACTACTTCATGGACACATCCAAATTTTCAATATCATTGTAATCCCTTTAACAACAAAATATACCATAATGAATAGTGTTTTCAGGTAGTGTGACAAAACTCCTTTCCCCACATCAGACACTCCTCCAGTTTTTCCAATGAAATATAATATTACTCCTCCTTTAGACTGGTTAGAAGTGAGTAAAAATTTTATCTCATACCCTCCATTATTATTCCACCTTATGTAGTGTACCACTGCCTCCATGCTTCTTCCCCAGTGGCATAGACCACTATTCATAGCACTAACCAACCCACGTGTACACTCTCCAACCTCTTTGGAGATACCAATGACAAGATAGCCTAGATAGTTCCCCTTCATGGTTAAGAGTATTCCTATATGAGTGGGGTTGATCTAGATTGGATAGACAACCCTAGTTGGACTTAATTTTGTGGCACAATATCCAAGAATGTGGAATATCCCATTGATTATGACATGGACATTCCATCCATATTTACTTTTTCAATAAACACTACAACCAAACCTCCAATGGATTTTTTTATAATAACCTCCACCATTGTGTTTTATGAAAATCCTCTAAACACTCCAGCCATCAACTCTTTTAAAAATTGTATCAACATGAAAACAATCATTAATAATAATCTCAATAGATAAATTCTCTGTGTAAGAAACCCAAATTGAATGAAAGGATTGTCATGAACACTTCTGAACCATTTCAATCATCAATCAAATCAAAACTCCCCCCAATATTTCATTGAAATACTCTCACCTAATCTTTAACATTTTATCCAAATTTTGAACAAAATTGAAGAATTTATACCCCTTTCTAAACAATTCCAAAGAGGTTACTACCCTAAAAAGTTTTTAATATGGGGTTAGAAAATCAATTAATTGAAGCAAGAATTCATACCTAGATTATAAAAGAAACTATATAGAGTGATGATTATGGTTCATATCAATTAATTGGGAATAAGCATTTGGAATCATAGAGAAAATAGATAATTATCGTACACCACATTTGGGGGTTCCATTGTTAAGATGCTGTCCAAAAGATCTTGTAATTACACATACTATAATGTTACAACTCATATCTCCACCTTCTCATTTATGAAATGATATTTCATCTCAATGTTATTGGTATATGGATATTGAATACGATTTTTATGTGATTTATTTCAATAGAGTTTTCACACATAATTTGAATGAGATAGGTCACCTCAATACCCACATAATGAAATTTTTTTTTTATCCATATTATTTTGGTGGATGCTTGAGTGGAAAAAATTATTTTATCTATAAATTTATCAATGATATACAATCCTAAATCTTTTTTTTCAGGAGACAAATGATATTCCATGATAAAAAAGAACCAATGTATGTATATTTATGATCATATACAAATCCATTCCAATCCATATCAGTGAACCCCAAAATAATTTATTTTGAATAATTCTGTTAAAATAACCCATAATCCACTGTTTGATTAATTAACAATAAATTCATCTTTCAAATTTCAATTGACATTCCATAGGATAAATTTGAAACCTAGTGTCTAATAATGTAGAAAATAATATATTCGATTGAGTAGATATAAAATAAATAAAACTACCAATGATTTATTGATACATGTTAACATCGTCCTTATCAACTAGTTCATTTTGGATAATTATAGCTTTGTTTCTACAGGAGTCTCCATGGGCCTAGAGTCATCCATATAAAATCTTTTTAAGAATTTTTTTTTAATATTTGGTTTTTTAGATAAATACACATACAATATTTGAGTGAACTACATGCTTATGGAAAATGGAATTTCACCAATTAGATATATCTTGAATTGAGACCTCAAATGTTATAAAATTTCATGCATTGGTTATCATTAGATCTTCCAAAGAAATGTCATAAAAAATGAGTACCATAAACCACTATTCATTTTCTTTTTCTATATAAAGGTTCTAATAAACTAATTATATATTAAAATAGAGATTATTTAGATATCGGTATAATCTGTAATAGTGTTCTAGTGTTTTTTTTATATGGACATACGAAGGATTATTTGATTGTAACATGTTTCCTTCATCATCATCGATAAAAATCGCATCTAGATTCTCGATACACAATTCATCTTCAAGGACACCATTCCAAAACATAGATTTAATTTCCATTTTATAAATTTAAAATTATTTCTAAATTTTCATAGCTCGAAATAATTGAATGGTATCGATCCATACAACTTGTGTATATGTCTCATCAACATCAATGCATTAATTCTAAGAATACAATTGGAACACCAGTCATTATTTTTTCTAAATCATGGTTCTATCTTCTTTCAATTTATTTTGGATGTCCAACATATTTATAAATATATTCTTGTTACAAGGTATAATAAAAACATCCCATGATTTATTTTTATCTATTTGAACAATTTTCTCATGCCTTGGCCCAACTCTCACCACATAAAACTTCATTAAAAGCTTTAGGTACTTGCAATGATAAAAATGATACCTTATATTGATCCTACATTATTATTGTTTGGCTGAAATTCTCCAAGAAATTTCAACATTAAAGGGATCACATAGCCTGATTCATTCATCTTTTTTAACTTGTAGGACTTCTATATAATATCCATCTTCTGAAATAAATCGCATGTGTAATTGTGATAATTTATCATATAGGTAATGTCACGATATCCATTGCTCTTTAATAACCTCTCAACAGTTATTTGTTTTAAATAGTCAATCCATTAATTCCATAACATGTTTTCCTCTTCTTAAGATAACATGCAGAAATTTTTTCCATGAACAAGCTATTGTTTTCCCTTGGTTTTTCTTCCTTAGAGAATGAGTGAATAATCTATACAGTTGATGGTATAATACATTTTAATGAATGTCACCACATGTCCATGGTCACATAATTGGTTATAAATGAGAATATTATGACTAAATATATCACCAAATGGAACATTAATTATCTTGAGAAATTTCTATCCAATTTCATCTTTTCTAGAACTACCAATTTTAAGAACATCATAGTTCATAAAATGGATGATGCCATCATTGTTATTCCTGATGTTCATAATGATTTATTTATTTCTAGACATGTGTAGTGTGAATTTGATATCAAAAATCCATGTACTTTACTTATCTATTTCCCATATATTAATTTCAGAAACATTAGCCTTCTTGGAACTTCCATTCATTACCCATGTTGGTGATGACTATGTCTCCACAACAACTGGCCCCATGGTTTTTTCTTCTTTTTACAAAATTGAAAATATTTTAATGGTATCTACAAATATGAATAATGATTATAGTCTCTACATTATTCCACATTTTAGTATTCTAGATAAATCATGTTTCATTCTTAAAGTTCAATAACCTGATGTATGACCCTATCCTTCACAACCAAAATGATATCCAAAAAAATATAAAGAATAATTAAAATTTAAGTTTTCGTGTTTGTTATAATGTTTCCCCTAAATGTTCCTCCAAGAAATATATCACATAAGTTTTTTGTGTCCCAAATTACCAATAATATATAACTCTCAGTCTATAAGTGTAATAATTGTTTACATGGTTTTTTTCCTTTTAATTGTTGTCATGAGCTATCTTCTAATGAGGTATCAGTGCTTGCGTTTTTTAGAAAACCAGATATTTTCTTTTATTTTTGAATTTTTTAACTAGAGGAATTGGTATGAGTTAATAATTACGAATTCATTTGGACCAATAATATGATGATTCTTGTGTATGTGTCATAATTATATGTGTTGGTAGTCATTCTTTATCTTCACACATTTTTCGGCAATATAAAAATTAATATTCTTAATCCTCGATAATGTTTTCTCTTAAATTGATTATTTTATACAAAATTTCAATGATTCAAATTTATTCTTCAATTTTATGCTTTAACTTAACTCCTTACTCGAGAGTTTTATAAATTTTATATCTTAGTTTTCCAATTTTATACTTTAGCTCTATTTTTTCATCCTATTGATATTGCAGTTAGAGTATGGAATCATGTACCATGAAATTGGATTTATTTGTACTTTCACTCCATATATCAGGTTATTCTAGGGTTACTTATAATTATCTAAAAATATTAAAAGTTTCAAAAAATCATTTATTCCCTTCATCATTATAATCATTTCTTTTATAATTTTCAATATCCATAAAAGACCATCATCATTACAGTTTACATTTTTTCTACATCACATTCCCTAGAACATTATTCCTCTTTAAAGAGAATACTTATTTTTTTAATGACCTCCATTGAGAATAATTTGAATATTATTTTTTCACTTTATTGATAGGTTTTCCTTCACTATCATATTCTTAATAGTTTTGATGAAATGTTGTTGTGAAATGTCCCACATTTCAACATTTGAAATAATAAAAGGGAATCATACCCTTAAACATTCATTTTCTTCTTTTATGATTATAGGGGAAAATGACATTACCTCATTACCTTCATAAATTTTATAATTTTCCATGATTGAGAGTTTCATCATGGAACTAAATGCAACCAACTAATTTAATTTATTTATTCTTGACACATTTTCTTCATTACTCGTTTCGTAGGCCACTAAGGTGTTACAATATCCATCATTAGAAATATCATCTAGATATTTTCCTTCTAGAACTAAAAATATTACATTGAAATGTGAAGGGATTGTTAACATGATTATTTCCACAGTATTTTCATCATTGATATCTACACTGAGACCTCACATATCATCAACATGAACATTTAGATGATCAAAAAAGGTAACAATGATTTCATTTGATTTCATTCTGAAGTTCTCATACTTTTTCAACAAAACATGTAACATAAAATCTTGAAATATCCTTCATAAATTGTATATAGATTTTCCCACATAACATGAGATTTTTTAAAATACATTACCTTTTTTAATATATGATTAGAAAGATCACATCCCAAGGTACTTATGGCCTTGGAATTAGAATCCAATTTTCAATGATCTATTTTCTTCAAGGCTCTACCATCAATAACTAATGTGATTCTCTAGATGGATGACACATAAAAATCCATTCCCAAGGATCAAAAATAGTGTAGGGTCCATATTTTCCACAGTAGTAAATTACATCCTCAAAATAAGTTAACTAAAATATAGTTTATAAAAAATCCCATGCTTTTAAGAGATAATGATAATAAACACCCCTTATATACAACTAGATAGAGTCTTGTAGACAAATACACCCTAAAGGGGGGTGAATTAGGGTTTAGTAGATTCATTATTTAATTTGGTTATTTTTATATCACCATGATGAACTCTATGATTTCTCAATTAATAAATGATTAAGGTAGAAAATGACATAAATGATTTTACATGGATCAACTACACTGGGATATGTCAAATGAGAATGATTGGAAATTCACCTATGCTCCAAATTAACTAAAATATTTTTTTTAATAAAAATGTCAAAGCAGCCTCACTAACCCTTGTGGTTCACTACCACAAAAAAATAGATAACTCACTACTCACACTCAATAATGAACTTAAAACCTCATTTTTCAGGACATCTTTACTCAATGAAATATGATAATGACTTATACATATAATGGTGTTTCTATAGAAATAATTAACATCAGTTTCTAGTAATGATGATGAAACATGTATTACACCTTAAACCTTCAAATTTCTTGATTAAATATAGAACAAAAACCTCTAAAAATATTCCACAAAACCTCTCAATACTAAGAAATTCTTTATTTTCTATTTATATATTTATTTCTTTTAGAAGCCAACTTCCTCTATTCAAGTCTATCCAAAGGAACGAAAGAATATCTCAATTTATAGGATTATTCCAACAATACCAGGGAATTATTGAGGAAATCATGCATCATGAAATCAAAATTAACCATTTATGTTTCCAACTCATTACACACATTGACTTAATTAGTCATCGGATAGAAAACATCCTGGTTATGACATGGTATGATGAGCTACGGAATATTTCCTTGAACTATTAATATTTTATGGTGTGGTAACCACTACTACAATTCAAAAATAACATACCCCATTCTCTATTAACCATGTTAAAGAACACTACATTTTAGAGACTATTTGTTGAACAAATCCATTTTTTAGTAGAGTTATATTTCCATAACTCCATATCTTCTATGACATGTACTTATCAAAAACCAATTCACATACAGTAATGGATTTAGCATGGATATTTCTATGGTGTTGTTTCCATCTATATGATAGTAAAACCCAAAAAAATTCTCCTTTTAAAATTTTGGAACATCCACATTACAATTCCCAACTAAGGCATAGAGTTTACATTTTTTAATATTGGTTACGACATAGCCTAAGAGTTATGGTAAGGACACCTCCAAATTTTTAGTTCCGTGGAAATCCTTTCAAATACTTTTTGCACAGTTGTGAACTTATCTAAGACATTTTGTGAAAAAAATCCTTTTTCCATATTGGAAACATCTACATTTTCACATGGACTATAATATAACACCTTCCATACACTGATTTCAATAGAGTAATGGGGATAACTCTTAAACTCCTCCATGATATCATCTTATGTTGGCGACCACAACCATATTGATGTGACCTATGCAACATGTACAACTATGTTTAGAACACTTCAGACTACATGTATCTTCACCTACCTCTTTGGTAACACATGTGGCTAGCTAGGCTAGCTGGTTCCCCAGTGTGGCTGAGTATTCTACCACATGTGCAAGGTTGAGATGGCATGCCTGGCCATCCCTATTAGGAATTAATTTTACATTACAATATTCAGGGCTACAACATATCTTATTGACTATGATACCCCTTCAATCTATCATTATTTTTTATAAAAACACAAAATTGAAACCTCCAAATGGATTTTGGCCAACAAATTCCAATATCTCAAAGGATTAATCTATCACTAGTAGACTTTACACTTTTATCAAATGCATTGGATTATAATAATAATCTCACTTTTCATCATAGATATTTCAGGGACACCCATAATTACTATAAAATTTTCAAGAACCATAAAAATAATAACACACATACCTCATTCATGTTAAATATAAAACCCATTTTAATTGGAAATTATATCCATAATAAAAAAACACTTTCAATTATCTCATAAAGTGGAGAAAAAGTTTAGGGTTCCTTTTTTAATTATTTTAAAACAAAAAATTCATCAAATATTGAGAAAAAATTTATTCATTATATAAATCCTTATTACTAAACATGTGAGGCAGTAATGAATAATGAATTACATCGCTTTATAAAGGTGGGATTTTTCATGTACAAATATACAAGATTATCAATTTCAAGCAGATGGAAAGTTTAAGAATGTGTGTAATATTTATCTTTATATAATCATAATAATTTCTTAAAAATTTATATATTTATTAATTTCATATTTATAACCCTCCATGTGATGTGGTGATGGATAATGAAACACATCACTTCGTGGATGTAGTAGTCCACATGTATGAATTGGTTATGTTTCATCTCCCATAGGATAGGAAAGAGATAGAAAAATGTTTTCCGTCAAAATAATAAAATTTAAGTACCTATAAGATACATATATAATTACATTATAGTGGTTATAACGAATTTTAAGGATATATAATAAAAATAATCATCAAATAGGTTAGTTGGGACTTGTACCTCTCCCTAAATATATTCCATTAGATTTCAGGATACGAATTATATGATTTTTATTTAGAGAATAAAATAAAATATAATATGGTTTTAAGGATTTTGGGAAGGTATTTGGATATGTCTTAGTCAAGTGAAATGTCTCAATTTTTGTTAGTAAGTGAGGATGAAAAGTTTCATTTAATAAGTGAGGGGAGTTGGTCAATTATAATTTATAAAAATTTAATATAATATAAAGTATTAATCATAGGAATGTGGGTAAAAAAATTATTCAGTTTTAAATATGAGGTGATGTGGTTCTAAATATAATCAAACAATAAAAATAAAGATAATACTTTATTGCCTTATCACATAGTAGTTCCCTTAAATATCCCATTTTACACCAATTAACATATACTAGAGTGATAAAGATATACCAATGTTTCAATTCATACTGAACAAAAATAAAATTAACCACTTTACTAAATTATGACATCATGATTATAAAAATGATATCCAATTCTAAATATTCCATTTTTAGAAGCTGATGAATTAATTTAAATATAATAAATAAAATTAATGAAAACAATTTTTAGAAAAAATCCATTTGGTCCATAATTATTTGTTTTTACAAAAATAAAATAATATTTATATAACTAGAGAATAAATTAGTTTATATTTATTGAATAAATATTATTTTAACCTTAAAATCATTGCAAAATAAAATTATACTTTTTAAATAAGTGAATTTAACTGATGGTTTTAATAAAAATTGGTATTTTTCAATAATCACCCAAAAAGTATTATTTTTATATAAATATGATAAGTTCACCCTAAGATAAATTTGATATTATCATATCAATAATGAAGTCCATTTTATAACATTAAATTTATACAATCAATTAATTTATCTTTTAAATAAATTCATTTAATAGATTCATTTTTTAAAATTAATCTATTTATTTTTCAATTAATAAATTATATAATGTTATTTATAGAACTATGTTGAATATAGATCCAAAAAATTATCTATAATAAATAGTAAGGTTAATTTAGATTTAGGATTATTTGGGCTTTCAGATTCTTACCCATTAAAAAATTTCATCCTAACAATTTCCTTCTTTATTTAAACATGTGAGAGTAGTTTTTTCCTCATAGATTTTTTCAATTGTGATGTTATGTATTAATCTTTTCATTATTAGCATAAACGATAACCAGATGAGTCACATTATTTCCCAATATCTAATCTCTACGATGCGAAATCTAAATAATCTTTTCTTCATAAGGGATATTCTCCCCTAACCACTTCAACACTCAAAAAAGTTGTGGATCTGGAAAATAAATTCTTTGAAAAGAAACAAGAAACACATCATGTACATGAGATAAATCAACGGAAAGGATGGTAATAATATATACCCTTTTTGTTGATAATTTCATAGGTTCCAATGAATCATGGGTTCATCTTTCCTTTTTACCAAAAACACTTTACACCTTCACAGGGAAATATTTTCAAAACATGATCACCACCCTCAAATGAAACATATTTCCTTTTTTTATTTTCATAGATATTTTTACTTATCTATACTTCCTCTATGTGGTGATAATTCATATTTAATTTAAAAACCATATCATATACTATTTTTGGTCCCCAAAAATTCCACTCACTAGATTCTACCCATTATACTGCAGTCTGACAAAATTTTCCATATAATGAATCAAAAAGCATTGTCTTTATACTTGAATGAAAACAGTTATTATATAAAAATTATACTAAAGATAGATTATTATTTAAACTCCTATGATAATATAATTATATATCTTGAATATTATTAGCTGATGTATAAATTATACACTCTTATTTTCCATGGAGGATAAAAACATGCACTTAAATATAATTCATTACCCAATGAATTCAATTTTAATTTTTAAAAAATTGATGTAAACTTTGTATCATGATCAAATATAATGTAGCGGTGAACTCTATGTAACCTAACTATATCCATGTAAAAATTATTGAAATCAAATCTTGAGAAGAAATGTCTCAAATACATATATAATGAAAATACGTATTTAAACAGTCAATAATAATCCAAATCACAGTATTAAATCATAATGTATTTGGTAATAACAACATGAAATCTATGGATATGTTCTACCATTTCCATTATGAAATTAAAAAAAGATGAATCATCATATTGAGTAGTTGTAACTCGGATTTAACCTTCACAAAAGTTAAAAATTTTATGGTAAAATAAACAATATCTTTCTTCAAACCATCCCAATAAAATATTTAGGAAGTTCTATGTACAAATTAGTGTTTCATTGATGAAATAAAAATAGGGATCTATGTGATTCACTTAAAAAATACTTTATAAATTGGGAATTGACCAAAACACATAACCACTTTCTAGATATGACAACGCCTTCATTAACCCTAATGAACTCAGGAAAATACCATTTTGTCCATGTTTTCCCTTTCGTGAAAATCGTGATCTTTATTATGTGCCTTCTAATTTTTTTCAAACTAATATAAGTTCACTAATACCTGAGTATAAATAGAAGGAGTTTTTACCAAAACAATATCCAGGATAACATTTATTAAATCATAAACAAAAGTTTCATGTACATTTGTAAAATAGTTAATGATGCATTATTTTTACAACTCAATGAATCAACTACAGTTTTTATCAATATAATAATGAAATTTTAAATTATAATTCTTAATATATTATAGATATATTATTGGCCTCATATTAAACTCTTTTTGATTGAATATATTCATAAAAATATTATGATTAATATACATTTCACATTTCTACCTATATAGATGATACCTATATTTTTTAAAAGAAAAAACTATTGCATCCAACTCATTGTCATATGTAATATAATTATACTCATGGAATTATAATTTATATGTTGAATACACGATAACCAGATCATTTTGCGTTAATAAACAACCAAGTCCCTTAAATAAAGAATCACTCGTAATATAAAACTCACAATTTCTTATTATAAGGGACAACACTCCAAATTTATCCAATATTCGATTTAATTCATAGAATCCTTCATCACATTAATTTTTTCAATTTAATTTTACTCTTTTTTGTGTTAATATAGTTAGTGGTTCAGATAAGTAAAAAATTTATCAACAAAATATTCGTAGAATCTCAATAATCTAATAAAATATCCAATCTCAATAATATTTTTAGGCATTTTCAACTTTTCCACCACTTTATATTTAAGAAGATAAGAAATTTTATCATATTTAAGAAAAATATTCTTATGGAATGAAATTTACTATAACAAAAATCCAAAATTATAGAATTTTACATATGCAAGTTATTTTATTCTAAATCTATATAATATTCCATGATGCTTCTCATGATATTCATAGATCATAGATTACACCAAAATATCATCGATAAAAACAGCCAAAAATTTATCCAAATACTCTTGGAATACTCTATTCATTAGAACCCAAAGTATTGTAGGTTCAATTATTAATAAAGAAGGCATAACCAAAAACTCATATTTACCACACCTTGTAAAAATTTCATATTCATAATGTCTTCATCATTCAGTTTTAGGCGCAGGTTCCCATACTGAAGGTCAATATTTAAAAAATATTATGCCCATTTTAGTTGATGAAATAATCCATTCATATGAGGAAAATGATACTTGTTATTAATAGTTATGTTATTGATTTCTCTATAATAATTTAGAAGTATTTTGTAAGTGTCCATATTTTTAAAAAGTAGAAATTAGCACCCCATCATGATGTAAATGGGAGGATAAAACCATTATCAAGTAATCTATGTAACTTCTTTTTTAATTCTAATAACTCGAGTAAAATTATTAAATAAAGAAGTTTTAAAATTGATCTAGCATCATAAATTAAGTAAAAATGAACTCAACTTATGAATCTGAAATAACAATTGGAAAATAATTGGTAAATACATTCATATGTTCACTTACTTCTGGAATATCACTAATTTGAATAGTTCCTTTCTCTTCAATAAAATGAGAAATATAATTTTCAATTCCATATTTTATCAGTTTATTAGATTCTTCATATTCTATAAAATGTTTGAATTAATTGATATATGAAAACATAAAATTATTATTATAATAACATATTTTTTTCTACAGTCTATATTATCATGAAAAACTGGAGGCCAATCCATACATAGAGTTACATCAGACACTATAATGGGAAAGGCAATAAGGATTGTGGGAAACACCATTCAACAAAAGATAATAGAAATATTTATGAAAATTCATGTGGCCATTATACTACTCAATGGGTTTTTAAAAGTAGTTTTAACTTCATTTATATTGATTTGATTTCTATTTTAAATGAAAATTTACTATATATAATGTAATGTGTGGATCTCAAATAAAAGGATACATTTGTATAATATGAATAAGAAAGTAATGTTCCCATGAAAACTTCATTTTAGGGTCAGGTATCTTTCGTAATAATTGAAAAAGTATTTTCTTAACCTCTATATTTTAGATATTAATGATTACTACCAAGTGTAAGTTACATCCTTCATGAATTATCATAATTTATTATTTCTATGTAATTAAAACATTTCAATTCATTATTTTTATTACTGGTCTGACGATTACCATTTATCTTTTATTTTCAGCAATAAGACATGTTCTTATGCTTTCCACATTGGAAATACTTACCATATCTCATAAGTCAATATATATAATTCTTCATTCCACACTAATCATATGGGTTAATTTAATTTTCTTACCCTAGGTTTATTCGATGATGGATTCCAAATTTCATACCCCCTGGATAATATCTTATACTTATTATTGTAAAATTATACAAACTCCATCTAAATTTTCATGGTATACCTTAAAATATCAGCATAACATCCATACTCATGAGTAACTATATACTATTATAATCATGGATTCAATATTGTGTAAAATTGATGAATTTTACAATCATGGCATAGAATAAAATTTGATGCAGACCTGTATAATGTAGTAAAATTGTTCTCATTGGTGGAAACTGAGTCCTCCTATTTTTTTCATCAACTCTAGGAGTTTTTGTTCAATTATAATTCGAATAACATCAGGAGAATAATTTTAATATAATAGATCTTTATGTATTAATTATTACCTAATATAATTTTTTTTCATTTTCTTTAAAATTCATAATTAAATACCACCATTGATTATTTTGGCCATAAAATTGATAAATAACAAGTGATTCATTTTGATTTTCTGAATAACCTAAAACATTAAATACCTTTTCAAATGTGTTATTACATCCTTCATCTTTTAATAGTATTGATGATTCACCAAATGTTGGAGGTTGATGTATTAATAAATTATATACCTTATAAAATTTACTCTACATAGAATTTGGTCTCTATATTTATTGTTTTCCCTCATTAATTTCCTCTTTCAACTAAGTTAACACTTCCATAAACTGCTCTATTATAACCATTCTTTGTTGTTGGTTCCGAGGGATATAATCCTCCAGATGCATTTCTATCTTTGTATGGTTATTTACACTGTAAGGAAAAAATTTAAACACACATATATTAGAATAATAAGTAGAGAAATCTTCTAAAAAAATTTCTCATATTTATATAAACATAAATTTTAATTATTTAAGAGTATATTTTAACATATTCATAACATATAAATTTGTTGAAACCATTCCAATGATTTTAACTATATCAAATTCTATATTATTCAACCACTAAATATATGATCTAAAATACGGGTTTCCATTTTTTACATTTCTATGTTTTTTTATCTATTATTTTAAAGAGTTAAGTAAAATATTACATAAAAATGTGAACTTTTCAACCCAATGTCAAATTTTTCAAAAAATAATTTATTTAAAGAGACAGAATTGTTCCATTCAGGGTAACTCCCATATCCAAAACTCTTGATTTATTCTTTTTTTACTCATATTTATTATATTTGAAAAATATTTAAAAATTTTGAGATAATTAAAAAATATCAATAAGGTAAATGAAATAAAAAAACTTTTAATTCCATTTGTAAAACTATAAAGTCAATAATAAATTCCTCATTTCCATAATAAACATTTGACCTTAAATATTTGTTCACTTTTCAATGAATACTACTTAATTACTTAAGATATTTCATAAAAAATAATATAAAATCATAAATGAAAAAAATAATAATCACAAGGGTTTATTTTAAAACATGAAATCCTATGAATACCTTTCTATGAAAAAAATTCCACTTACATTCATTTTAAAAAAAATCATAAAAATTTTATACAAACAAAATCTGATTTGTTTAACTTTAGAAATCTAATGATTTACTTTATAAAACATTTCATGGTTATCATGAAGGTTATTTTGGACATTATACTTAACTTTACACATAATAGAACCATTATAATGAAACCACCAAACCAAATATCTACCATATCTCTTAGAAGTAACCTATCACTCGTAAACTCTATCAGATTACCCAAAGCATTAAAGAGCTATATCGAGAATACCTATTATTAGAGCTATGTTTTATCTCCCACCATTCCTATAAAATATATAAGAGCTATATAATTAATAAAACACATATTTATTTCAATTTAATTACAAAACTCATTTTAATTTTCTTTTTTTCCCATAATAAATAACTCTTAGTGTTATCCCGTATAAATTACAAAAACCGTCTATTTTCATATAATTTTTCTAAAAATTCCAATATCAAATTATTTTGATTCAGTGATTTTATTTAAACATTACCCATGAAATATGTGTAGTAATATTTATAATTAATAAAACCTATGTGAGTTGGAAAAATCAGTCAACTTGTATTAATTAAAAAACATTATTTTTTCACTTTAGTATAACAAATGTAAAAATGGCCCATATGGTAAATATTTAATAGATTCCTATTAAAACCATTAAAAAAGGGAATAGTAGTGGAAAATGAATATTAAAAATATTTGCCTTATAAGTAATAATATTCTAATGTTATTTAAAGAACATAGATATGAAGGAAAATATTTGTAAGGAATACTATGAAAGATGATTTTAAAGAAAAGACCCTTACCTTAAGTCTCATCTTTCTTTGTATGTTTTATAAATTCTGAATAATAAAATTATATTTTTGTTATACTTGCTTAAAAATATTTTACATTTTTATTTAAAAACTATAATATCTTTTATTTCATTTAATACCTTGACTTATGTAGTTACTAAAATTGTTAAGTTCACATTTGAAGATTTGGGGTCGTTCTGTTTATAACCTCAAAACAACATCGATGCATTGAAACTTGTCAAATGAGTAATAATTAAATTTCCTAAATAATATTAAAATGTAATAATTATCATATTTATACATTAAATATACTTTTATAATCGACCATGTATTGATTTTAGGAAAAATTAATCATGTCGTTTCAATGAGGCGGTATTTCGTATGTAAAAATTAATTACAATGTCATTTTTTAATAAGTGATAAATAAGTAATATTGATAATATTTTAATTTTATAGAATCATAAATATAATTTAAATCCCATATGTATTCATTATTTCAATCATTATGACCAAACATGTGGGGAAATAATGAAAAATGAATCACACAACTTCAGGGAGGTGATATTCCACACATGCAAATGTGTGAAATTTTAAAAAAAAATAGAATGAAAGGACTAATAAGGTATATAATATTATAGAGAACAAAGTCTTTTATAGATATTCTGTCACTACCCCCTCCCACCAAAGATGCCCCTCCTGAGCTGGAAATGGTGAAAGGGAGATAACGACCCCCGAGTCCCGCCTCTAGTAGGCCCCGCGGTGGCGGCTAGCACCAAGGGTATGAGTTTTTCACAAATATGGGAGGAATTACCCTTTTTATTTTTAGAGATTGTGAAATAGGACAAGTCAACCACCAAAAAGGAAAAGAGAAAGTATATAGAAATAAACCCCAAACCAATCCCACATGCATGTTTAAATAATTTATAACAAGGTACAAGTTCAAGAAAGCACAAAGTAAAATACCAAAAGAAAAACAAAGGTTCAGAAACAGAAAAAACTCCAACGGTCTGACTAGTAGGGTCCCGCACGGCCCTGGTAGTCCTCTTGGAAACCTAAAAGTAAACATAGGGTGAGCATACAAGTATACTTAGTAGGGAAACCTAAAGCTCTCGTGCACAAGTGGGGAGACATCCTAATGTCTCGTGAGAACAACATAAAAAACCTAGCAAGGAATCTTATCCACCCAACCTCACCAGCCACACTCACCAAAACACAATCACAACAAGTAGTAGTAGTATAAGAACAAGAGTATTGGGTACCCCGCACCATTTCCCTTTAGTTAGCTGCTCTTCCTAACGATGAACATCCTGACGCTGCCACACTCTCCCCGCCCGCACACACCTGGGCCTCACAACCACGTATCCCACCCGCACACACCTAGGCCTCACAACCATGTATCCCGCCCACACACACCTGCGCCTCACAACCACGTATCCCGCCCGCACACACCTGGGCCTCACAACCACGTATCCCGCCCGCACACACCTGCGCCTCACAACCACGTATCCCGCCCGCACACACCTGGGCCTCATCCCGAAGATTCTTGGGAAATAGTAGAACTTGCCCGAAGAGTCTTGGGCTAAAACCACCGCAATCGAAACCTACCTGAAGAGTCTTAGGTGTAAGGTCGCCTCAAGCCATCACAGCTTAGGGGAGAAGGAGCAGGATAGAGCTAGTAACTAAGGGGAAAACACCCTCTCCCATAAAATGGGAGTGTTCGGCACTAAGTGCTCAACATGGGTGGGGTGTGATAAAACAAAAAAGATACAGATATATATATAAATATACCAACCACATAGCCCAACCTATGGCTTCTAAAAAGAGAACTAAGCACGTGCCTCGGCACTACTACTACAAATCTTGCATACAACAAACAAACCCAACCCCTTTAGGTTTTCATACTTTAGTAGAAATAGTTATTTAGTTCCTTAACTACTGGGCTACTATCCACAACCATCCATACCAAACGTTCGTAAAACATATCCCTATCATCCACAAAACAAGTTAGGAAAAGCACAACAATGTCCCTCTTACCAACCAACCAACCCCATTGATTATTATTTCCGTTTCATTACCACGCCCCACCATCCATTAACTCTTCCATATTTTATCCAAAACCCATAGTTCTCTCACATTAAAACCCAACCCTGCAGCCCCGCTGCCAACCGCCATAACCACAACCGCACCGAAACCACACATCAACATCCCTTTAATACCATATATTGCAGCCCCGCTGCCCATTGCCAACATAACATTCATACCAACCCACAACCAAGTCAGCCGTAGCCCCGCTGCTCACCCGATCCATAGAAACCCACAAAACACCCCCAACACATGCCACGTAACCCAGCCAACACCCACATGTTCATTATTCCATTTTTTTAACCGGGGTGATCACACAAGGGTTCCAGATTTTCATTTAATCGGCCAAATTTACGTGATTATCCAATTTCCACATTCCACAAGCTTTCATCCATAAGAAAATATAGAAGGAGGGGGAAACATTTAATTGCATAATCAAAGGCCCCCAACAACCATGATTTTCAGTAGGTAGAAGCTCATTCAATTCACAACATAATATCATAGGATATAAAGTAACAAAAAGCACAACTTCCCATCCCCGGTATATAATCCAGTTATTATCTTCATTAAACTGGTTCAAAAGTGTTTCATGTAAACAAGAGAACACCCACCCCGCATTATGCACAAATTAGAGAGATGAAGGTAAAATCCCTACTTCAACAGGTTCTTGATCGCAACACTCCCCCGGATCAACCTTAGAAGACGTTCGTCGGCGTCTGTCACTTCTGTCGGGTCCAGAAAAAACCTACTCGGGTGGAAGTTGGAAAGAAAAGGCCGAAGGAAAGACAACGGACCCAGGATCAGAAGCTTTGTCTCGTCGTTACGATCCCGTGGCCGCTGACGGATCGTAAATCGGAGCTCGGATGAAGAAGTTATGGAAGGAATAGCCTTAGAGTCTCTTGAGAGAGATCTGCTCAGAGGAGATGAGAGGAGAGGAGAGGGGTGAGTTGAAAGGAGGAAGGGACCCCTCCTTTTATAGGTGTGAAAAGAAAAAGTACCCGGCGTGTACTTTATGGTACACGGCGTGTACTAGGATCTTTCACACGGTCTCCACGCGGCTTCCAACACAGCTCTGCAGCCGTTGACTGGTCAACACATGGTTTGAGGGTAACACATAGGTGGGGAAGGACTTAACGACGTGTAGTTTAGACACACGGTGTGTACTCATTTATTGCACATGGCAAGGACACAACTCCAACACGGTACACGGTCGTTGACTGGTAACGCGTACGCGGGGAAGGACTACATGGCGTGTAGAACTGGACACACAGCATGCACCCATTACTCCACCCAGCAAGGACATGGCCTGCAACACAGGGTATACCTGGGAAGGGGGTACACGGCGTGTACTCAAACTACACGAAGTGTAGTTTCAAAATTCTGGAAAGTGTGGAAAAATTCCATTTTACCCTCCAGAACTCTTCTTGACCTTCTTTTTGACAAAGGAATGGGCCGGAGAGGTCCGGGACATTACATCAGATACCTCTTAAAACATTCTCATCCCCGAGAATTCAAAAACCAACCCACAGGAACCCAACAAGATACTTATTAGGGTTCTCGTTATAACAGGAACCCAACCAACAACCGTAATCATATGTGTTAGGAATTATTTCACCTAGGTCGAGATATTATCCACTTTAGGCGGCACTAACTTGCCTACACGGGTTTAATCGCATCCTCATTAATGCGTCTCGATTAAGAATTGGGTCTTCCCACTTTCATACATTAGGATTTTTCAACTCGCAATAACCCCAAAACCACACAACCAACACACTGCCCGAACACGTGGGTTTTACAAAATCTCTTCACCTATGTCGAGATATTATCCACTTTAGGCGGCACTAAATCACCCGCACGTGATCAATCGCATCCTAATTAATGCGTCTCAATTAAGGGTCTGGTTTTTTCCTTTCCCACACATCTGGACATGTTACACATTACCAGGGAACAAGGAAACAAAAGGTCTCACAACTGAAAAGACAAGAATTCCATATAATAAGGGTACAGAGTACAACATCAACACAAAGCTCAGAAGAACAAGGGAAAAACACAAGTCAAAACAACTCTGGGTACTGAGCGTGCATCTGGGTCTCCCGCTCCAAAGTGCTCTCCTCGAGGCCGCCATGCCTCCACAACACACGAACCAAGGGAATGGTTCGTCCACGGAGCACTCTCCCTTTATGATCTTCGATTCTGACTGGTTGTTCCTCGAAGGTCGCATTGTCTCCCATATCTAACTCTCCCCAGTCAATAACGTGGGAGTCGTCGTGTAAGTACCGACGAAGCTGGGAGACGTGGAAGACATCATGAACCTTCTCCAACTGAGGTGGTAGGGCCAGCTGATATTCCACCTCGCCGACTCGCCTCAGCACCTCAAAAGGTCCGATGAACCTGGGTGAGAGCTTGCTCCCCTTCCCAAACCTCTGCTACCCCCGTCTAGGGGAAACCTTCAAGAACATAGGATCCCCCACCTCGAACTCCAAGGGCCTCCTCCGACGATCATCATAAGAGTTATATCGGTCCTGAGCCGCTTTCATCCTCTCACATACAAGCTGGACTTTCTCTGTGGTGCTCTGCACTACCTCTGGCCCAAGAGCACCTGTCTCACCAACCTCTGCCCAGCAAATGGGTGAACGACATGGCCTTCCCTACAAATCCTCAAACGGTTCCATGCCAATAGTAGATTGGAAGCTGTTATTGTAGGAAAACTCTACTAATGGCAAGTGTCATACCCATGATCCCCTGAAATCCAGAACGCATGCTCGCAGCATGTCCTCCAATGTCTGGATAGTCCGCTCCGTCTGCCCATCGGTCTGGGGGTGGAAAGCAGTGCTAAGGCGTAGCTGGGTGCCAAAAGCATGTTGTATCCCCTTCCATAATCGTGAGGTAAACCGAGTCTCCCGATCTGAGACGATAGTCCTCGGAACTCCATGCAAGCACACCACCTCGTCTACATACCTCTGTGCTAAGGTACTCACTGGGCCCGACTCCTTGATTGCTAAGAAGTGAGATGATTTCGTCAGACAATCCACCACTACCCAGATTGTATCATAACCTCCCTGAGCTCTGGGTAGTCATTAGACGAAGTCCATAGATATGTCATCCCACTTCCACTCGGGGACATCTAAAGGATGCAACAAACCACTGAGAACACGGTGTTCAGTATTCACTTGCTGACACACTAGGAATCTAGCCACAAACATCGCCACTGCCCGTTTCACCCTGGGCCACAAAAACTATTCCCTCATGCCTCGGTACATTTTCGAAACTCCTGGATGTACCGCTAAGGCTGAGCTATAGAACTCACGGAGAACTCCCTCATGCATCGCCTCCAGAACAAAAAACCTTCCATGGAAAATCATCCGATGTCGGCTGTCCTCTGACCATCCTTCTGGAGCATTCCCCTGATCGACTCGTTCCCGTATCACTTCCGCCTCGGAGTCCCCCCACTGAGACTCTTCCACCTGCTGTAACAAGGGGTACTGCATCGTCATCTGAAACAAACAGCCTCTAACACCTTCTACCCTTTCATCCAAGTGTGAGGCAGCCAACTCTCCCATTGCCTTCCAAGAATGACCAGATTCCCGAACCACTTCCTGATGTGACTTCCTGCTCAGGGCATCAGCCACAATGTTTCCCTTACCTTCAGTGTAAGAGATCTCAAAGTCATAGTCTTGGACAAACTCGACCCATCTCCGCTGTCGTAAGTTCAGGTCATGCTGGGAGAAGATATAACGCAGGATCTTGTGATCTGAGAAGACCACAAAGCACTCCCCAAAGAGGTAATGTCGCCATAACATCAGTGTGAACACTACTGCTGCAAGATCCATGTCATGGGTGGCATAGTTACGCTCGTGAGGGCTCAACTGCCTAGACCCATAACAAATCACACCCTTCTTCTGCATTAGCACGCACCCCAGACCAAGGCCAGATGCATCACAAAACACTTCATACAACAACCCCTCCTCTGGAAACCTGAGTACCGAAGCACTGACCAACCTCTCCTTCAGGTAGTCAAATTCTTTCCGACACTTCTCACTCTATAGGAAGACATGGTTCTTCCTCATCTAAGCTATCAAAGGAGCAGAAACTCGAGAGAAGTCCAAAACGAACCTCCTATAGTAACCTGCTAACCCCGGGAAACTATGAACTTCTTCCACGCTCTTGGGTGCTGCCCAAGAAACAACTGCCTCCACCTTCGACGTGTCCGCTTCCAATCCATGCCGAGACACCACGTGCCCAAGGAAGTGTACTTATTGTGTCAAGAAAGTACACTTCGACATTTTCCCATAAAGCTGGTGGTGTCGAAGGACTTCCAAGACTGCCCTGAGATGCTCAATGTGCTCCTCCTCTGATCTTGAGTAGATCAGGATGTCATCGATAAACACAATGACGAACTGGTCCAGAAACGCTCGGAAGACAAGGTTCATAAGTCCCATGAACATAGCTGGTGCATTCGTAACTCCAAACGACATCACTAAAAACTCGAAGTGCCCATACCTGCACCTGAAAGACATCTTCGAGATGTCACTGTCCTTCACCCTCACCTGATGATATCCCGATTGTAGATCAATCATAGAAAACCAACCTGCTCCCCTCTGGCCGGAACCTGGAAGGTCCCGTCGTAGGAGCCCTGCTGCTGACTGCCTTCCCCTTCGACGAGCCTGGCTGGATCCCCTCTCAGGGTGCACCTCCCAGCGAGTTCATCCTCTCTACAACCTCTGCCTTCTTCTGTACCGCCATGTACATCGGAAGGGTGAAGGGGGTGACAGCATACTGGAGCGAAGGACGAAGCGCCTCCTCCGAACGTCTCGCCCGAGACTCCTCATCTGGAAAGAGATTTGGAGAAAAGCGTAGGAGATCTTTGAACTTGATCCCCAGCTCTCCTACCGACATACTCCCATGCTGAAGGGAGAGTAACTCCTGCCGCTTCTCCTCCTTGATCATGGAAGAAAGGAATTCCTCTCGGAATTCCTTCTCAAAGTCATCCCATGGAACCTCTGCCTCTATCCTCTCTCCGAGGTAGAGCGTCCTCCACTGTCGCGCCGCATCTCTCAGCTGACTGACTGCTAGGGGAACCCAGTACTCCCTCGGAGCATGGATCAAGGTAAAAGTGTTCCCTATCTCCTCAAGCCACCCCTATGTCTCTTTATCCAAAGTACTACCCTCGTACTTCTTAAGGGTCTGCCGCTGGAAAGAACAGAGAGTCTTCTACCACTGGCTATCTTCCTCATCTCAGTCAATCCTCAACTGATTGACCACCTGAATTTTTTGGGCCTCGCCCGTCTGAGCCACCCAGAGACGACGTCCAGGTGCCATAGCTGTACATTAAACAAGGATCGCCTAAACCCAAGTAGTAAGGAAACTCAAGGTTTTATTTTTATCATTTTATTTCAATTTCTTTCCCAGAACACCCAAATCAAGTAAAACAAAATCATGATGATGCATGTACCTTCCCTAGGGTCTCTACCCTGTAATCAATGTAGTCTCACTTGGTCATTCGGTAGGCTCAGATTCCTGGCATCAGATCACGGGGGGCCCTAAAATCTCGTGTCCTAGCAGGTCTTCCCTAGCCTATGTCACGCACCAAGATTAGCTAACATTGTTTCCCTACCATCCCATGCAATCCTCACTGTGCCTAACTCTAGACTCCATCCTATCTCTCAACCATCAGCTCTGATACCATTCTGTCACGACCCCCTCCCACCAAAGATGTCCCTCTTGAGCTGGAAATGGTGAAATGGAGATAATGACCCCCGAGTCCCACCTCCAGTAGGCCACGGGGTGGCGACTAGCACCAAGGGTATGAGTTTTTTACAAATATGGGAGGCATTACCCTTTTTATTTTTAAAGATTGGGAAATAGGACAAGTCAACCACCAAAAAAGAAAAGATAAAGTATATAGAAATAAACCCCAAACCAATCCCACATGCATGTTTAAACAATTTATTACAAGGTGTAAGTACAAGAAAGCTCAAAGTACAATACCAAAAGAAAAACAAAGGTACATCAACAACAACAACTCCAACAGTCTGACTAGTAGGGTCCCGCATGGCCCTGGTAGTCCTCCTGGAAACCTGAAAGTAAACGTAGGGTGAGAATACAATTATAATCAGTAGGGAAACCTAAATCTCTCATGCACAAGTGGGGAGACATCCTAATGTCCTGTGAGAACAATAGAAGAAACCTAGAAAGGAATCCTATCCACCCAACCTCACCAGCCACACTCACCAAAACACAAGAACAATAGGTAGTAGTAGTATAAGAACAAGAGTATTGGGTACCCCGCACCATTTACCTTTAGTTAGCAGCTCTTCCTAACGACGAACGTCCTGACTCTGCCACACTCTCCCCGCCCACACACACCTGGGCCTCACAACCATGTATCCCACCCGCACACACCTGGGCCTCACAACCACGTATCACGCCCACACACACCTGGGCCTCACAACCATGTATCCCACCCGCACACACCTGGGCCTCACAACCACGTATCCCACCCGCACACACCTGGGCCTCATCCCAAAGATTCTTGGGAAATAGTAGAACCTGCCCGAAGAGTCTTGGGCTAAAACCACCCCAATCGAAACCTACCCAAATAGTCTTAGGTGTAAGGTCGCCTCAAGCCATCACATCCTAGGGGAGAAGGAGTAGGAAGGAGCTAGTAACTAAGGGAAAAACACCCTCTCCCATAAAATGGGAGTGTTTGGAACTAAGTTCTCAACATGGTTGGGGTGTGATAAAACACAAAATATACAGATATATATTTAAATATACCAACCACACAGCCTAACCTATGGTTTCTAAAAAGAGAACTGAGCACATGCCTCGGCACTGCTACTACGAAGCAAGCATACAACAAACAAACCTGACCCCCTTTAGGTTTTCATAATTTAGTAGAAATAGTTATTTAGTTCCTTAACTACTGCGCTACTAACCACAACCAACCATACCAAACGTTCATAAAACATATCCCTGTCATCCACAAAACAAGTTAGGAAAAGCATAAAAAAGTCCCTATTATCAACCAACCAACCCCATTGATTATTATTTCCGTTTCATTACCACGCCCCACCATCCATTAACTCTTCCACATTTTATCCACAACCCATAGTTCGTTCACATTAAAACCCAACCCTGCTGCCCTGCTGCCAACCGCCATAACCACAACCGCACCGAAACCACACATCAACATCCCTTTAATACCATATATTGCAGCCCCACTGCCCGTTGCCAACATAACATTCATACCAACCCACAACCAAGTCAACCACAGCCCCACTGCTCACCCAATCCACAGTAACCCAAAAAACACCCCCAACACATGCCACGTAACCAAGCCAACTCCCAGATGTTCATTATTCCATTTTGTTTAACCGGGGTGATCACACAAGTGTTCCATATTTTCATTTAATCAGCCAACTTTACATGATTATCCAATTTCCACATTCCACAAGCATTCATCCATAAGAAAATACAGAATTAGAGGCCAAAATTTAATGGTGTAAGCAAAGGACCCCAATGACCATGATTTTCAGTAGGTAGAAGCTCATTCAATTCACAACATAATATCATAGGATATAAAGTAACAAAAAGCACAACTTCCCATCCCTGTTATATAAGCCAGTTATTATCTTCATTAAACTAGTTCAAAAGTGTTTCACGTAAACAAGAGAACACCCACCCCGCATGATGCACAAATTAGAGAGACGAAGGTAAAATCCCTACTTCAACAGGTTCTTGATCGCAACGCTCCCCCGGATCAACCTTAGAAGACGTTCGTCAGCTTCCGTCACTTCTATCGGGTCCCAGCAAAACCTCCTCGGGTGGAAGTCAGAAAGAAAAGGCCAAAGGAAAGAAAATGGACCCAGGCTCGGAAGCTCCGCCTCGACGTTACGATCCCATGGCCGCTGACGGATCGTAAATCGGAGCTCGGATGAAGAAGTTATGAAAGGAAGAGCCTTCGAGTCTCTTGAGAGAGCTCTGCTCAGAGGAGAGGAGAGGAGAGGAGAGGGGTGAGTTGAAAGGAGGAGGGGACCCCTCCTTTTATAGGGGTGAAAATCAAAAGTACACAGTGTGTACTTTATGGTACACGGTGTGTACTCGATTCTTTCACATGGTCTCTATGCAGATTCCAACACGGATCTGCGGCCGTTGACTGGTCAACACACGGTTTAAGGGTAACGCATACGCGGGGAAGGACTACAGGGCGTATAGTTTAGACACATGGCGTGTACTCATTTATTACACACGGTAAGGACACGGCTCCAACACGGTACACGGCTATTGACTGGTAACGCGTACACGGGGAAAGACTACATGGCGTGTAGAACTAGACACACGGCGTGCACCCATTACTCCACCTAGCAAGTACACAGCCTACAACACGGGGTATACCCAGGGAGGGGGTACACGGCGTGTACTCAAACTACACGGCGTGTAGTTTCAAAATTATGGAAAGTGTGGAAAAATTCCATTTTACCCTCCAGAACACTTCTTGACCTTCTTTTTGACAAAGGAATGGGCCGGAGAGGTCCGGTCCATTACATATTATTATATCATTCTTAAAATAAACATCTAATAAAAAAAATTATAGATTGGGAGGCCAAGTGTCAGTACAAGGATATGTCTATAACAAATAAAAAAGAAACTAAAATAAAATTTCTTTACTTTAATATCAATAATGTGATTCTAAAACAAATTTATATAATAATAATACGTATTATAACCTTGTGAGTATAGACATAAAATGGTTGAGAAAAAAATATTTGAAAGGGAATAGACATTATAATTAATTATATCAAATGAGTCAAAAGGAATAACCTGACATCATAAATGGAAAGGATTATGTACAATAATATGGAAGAATAACATCATGTATTAATAAAATAAGGGAAAAATATTAATTTTGAATAAAAATATAACATCACATAATCATAAGTGAAGGATAACAACCAATACAACATCACGTGGTGGACAAAGACCGATTATGGATTCTGTTTACACCCTAATCCGATTCATACCATATCATGAGACAAAAACATTACCCAATGAATTGGAGTTATATCTGGGTGATCCTATAATAACATGACCATTATTTTTTTCAACAAAATAAAATCAGTGATAAGGAATAAACATATGTTCTACCCACGGAAAGAAATGTGTTTCATAATATTACCTCATATTATAATCAAAGGATATTTCCTAAATATTACAAATAGAATAAAAAATTAAATATTTTGGACACTAATATAATCATATGTATCAAAATATAGTGTTCATTTGAAAAACAAAATTGAAGAAATAGTGTATAGGATTTGGTATAGAAATGAACATTCAAAACAGTGTTTTAATAAATCAGTTAATGGCTTTTAGAGAAAAATAAGTATGGAATTTTATTTGAAAATAATAAGTAAACCAATTTGGTTATTCATAAATTAATCCTTTAATTATTAAATTCATGAATGGGGATAAATACATTAAAAGTGGGTTACAATAAAATGTTTAAGTGATATAATCATTTCCCTTAATTGGAGTTTGTTTTGAAAAACAAGTTTGAGAAATGAACATAAAGCTTGTATTACCCATTCAAAGGAAGGATAAAAAACTATTTATATATGTAGGAGACATATATATAGAATTTAATAGCTTTAAATAGTGTAAAATAGATATTTAATTTGAGTTGTATAAGAAATGTTATAACCTAATAAAAATACGGTCGTTTAGAGAGATCCCTTACCTTTCAGAATCATTCTGCTCTTGCACCTAATATCATGAATAAAAAAATAAAATTAATTAATTAAATAATTCAAAAAATTCAATATATATATTTATTATTATATATATATATTATATTCATTGAAAACCATTTCATTGTTATATAAAGGCTAATTTTGTTTTTCTGAGGGTGTTCGTTTCAGTGTTCCATGGTCGGATCACTTGAAGATAGTTAATGATGTTCTTGTAAAATGAGACAACAACTATAGAAGTGATATGAAATGGTACTAACATAGTTATAAAAATTTAAATATTCCTAAATATACATTTTTTTTATAATTTATGGACAACTCTTTTAATAAAAATTGTAAATTTATATGGGTTGTTCATTTATGCAGGTTTACCTTCCATCATGAACTAGTTTCATTTCATTTAATATTATTCCAATATATTCATTTAATAATGTAAAATTAGTTACAATATATCTATTTTCAAATTTATTAACTATAATAATATTTTTGTGACTATCATTGAAGGTGGTGGAGATAAATGAACTACACTGTTCATGGAGATGATGAAACAACCATATTGTAAACATCATCTTAATTTTAGAATCTAAAGGAGGTTAGAAGATGAATATTACAAATTACAAATAAATTTCAATTATATTTAGTCATTAGAATCAATACTTATGATAAGTGACACTATAAGCTTAATATATGATTTTTTTTGTAATGTTTGATGTATATAATAAATTTAAATTTAAAAAAAATCCTTATTTATTTTAAAAATACCAATTTAAATATTATAATCAGTTTTCTAGCCATTTGAAAATTTATATAAGGCCTCCTGAAATGGTATTATCATTATATTAAAATATAATATTAATTTATAAACCCAATTTATGAATATAACATTTCTTTTTAATCATTACATTTTTTAGAAAAAATAAAATTTAAAAATATATATTGCAAAAAACATGAACACCTATTTTGTAAATTTTAAAATATTTATTTACATGTATCATAAATAATTATGCCTTATTTTAATTTTCTAAGACAAATAAATATTATTTTACATTTCCATAGGTATGATTAATATTCTATTAGATAGTTTACTATTCAAAAATATATTGTTACAATTCCAATGGTCAAATTAAATTCTAAAGGAAATATTACTATTCCAATAGTTAAATTTGTTATGGTCATATGGGTTCCTTACATTATATAAATACTTCAAATTTCATTAATTATTAATTACCCTCCATTTTCTCTCAATGATATATATACTTTCATTTTTAAAATTCAAATTTTATTACTGATATTATGCTTCATTTATGTAGTTTTTTTGCATGAGTGTGATTATTCTAATGGTATAGAATGTCATAATTTTCTTATTATTGTTATCTTATTTTTTTATTTTTTGTCCAATTATAAAAATTTTAATTCCTAAAGACAGATTTATTATCTAAATTTAATGTTGAAATACATATAATAAAATGTAGTGGGTTTTATCATGAAGTAAATGTGCATAATATAATATTATATTAGTAAATATAATCCAATTATATATTTATAAGGAAAATTACATTGATAAAATTCTAGGTCGTTACATTCTTCCCCCCTTAATAAATTTCTCCCATAAAATTTTCCTTCACATACTCATGATAAAATTGGTTTGGTTACTTCTGCTTCATGGATTCCTCTAGTTCCCATGTCACTTCCTTGTATTTATGGTTTCATCATAGTACTATGACTAGGTGATTTGTCTAATTTTATATCAATTATTTCAATGGTCTAAGTTATTCATTATCTTCTCCTCATAATAGAGGTAATTTCCTTTTTATTTCACCTCATAATTTAATACATGTGAGGTATCAAGTATATACTTCTTCAATAGGAATATAAATAATATTTTATCTACCTCAAAAATAGTTAGTGGGAGTGTTATTCAATATTCCACATCTCTGATACAACTAAAAATATCAAAGTGGTTGATGTACCTAAGACGTACCTTTACCTTATTCCCAAATCCCATGAATTTCATCCCTAGAGATATGAGGAGTAATACTATTTCTATATCCTAAAACTCTAGGTTTCATCAAGGATTATTATTATAGATCTCCTATCAACATTTGGAATCCCTAAGGTTCTTCTACATGTTATTGACCTTTTCTACCATTTCATGACCTAGTAGAATGTATTCACCGACATCATCCAATCATGTTGGTTTTCTACATGTCATCCCATAATCGTATTTATATGGATCTATTTGTATACATTAGTGGAAACTATTTTTGTTTGATAACTTGACTAGAGGAAGATATTAAGACCATCTTATTTTGATGTCCATTAAGCATTCAATCAATGTGTCTTAAAATGTCTGAATATTTTCTTTTATTGGCCATCAATTTGTGTGTGATAAGTCATACTGATGTTCAATTAATTTTTTAGGTAATGTTAGATACTCTTACAGAACATATTGTTAAATATTAGATCATATTCATATATAATTGATAGTGGTTTTTCATATAGTTTCAACATTTCTATGATGCATATCCTTAAAAATTTATTGAGTGATAAGTCCTCTTTAATAATGAAAAAATGTGAATTCTTTATATGAAGATCCACCACAACACATATATAATTATTTACTCAATAGGTATTTTTAAAGTGAGTGATAATGTACTTGGGGGATGTTTCCTCATTTCCATATATGTATGGGTAATGGTTGCATCATCACCTTGTACTTTTTCATTTAATCCTTCCCCGTTTGAGATACCAAGAATTTTGATGTATATTTTATGATATTATTCTTCATATTGTCACAACAAACTGTTCCCTATAAGATCATGATACATTTTTTTCTCCTTTGGTTGATAGAAAAGGACAAGCTGTGTGAATCATTCAATAACTCTTTCTTTATCTCACGATTTTATGGTACACAAGCCATGTCCTAAATCATACAACTTCTTCTTTACCAATTTTGAACCCTAAAAATTTTTCTTTTCTTATTGATTACACCTTCTTATATATTTTCATATCATCTATTTGTTCATAATTTATATTATCCAAATGTTATGTTCATTAATTAAATTGATAATGGAATTCTGATAATCTTTCCATTAGGCTCCCCAAGTCAATCCTTTAAAAGTATAATAATATTGGATCCTACTCAATTATCATCATTGATAAGTTTGTTGAATCATTTCTACATAGAGCATCTGATGAATTATTTTCATCCATATAATGGTAGTCTATTGAGTAGATGTAGTCCTAGATCATCTCTAACCATATTTTTGGTCCCATATTCATATCCTCCAGTGTGAATATATATTTTAGGTTCTTATGATCAATATATGTTTCACACAATTCCCCATTAAATTGTGCCACCAAATATTTAATTTTAATATCACTATATCCGAATCTAGATCATGTATATTTTAGTTATATACCTAAACCTTCAACTTCCTTGAGTCATAATCTCTCACATTGTAATTTTGAATTATTATACAACAGAAGACCTTCGGGGAATCATTATTATATACCAGAAAAAGTTCCCCGATATAAGATAGTGTGATTAATGTTGTAGTAATAAGAATATTATTCAATTTCATGAATCCATATTTGTATTCATCGATCCAAAAAAACATTAGTCTTTTCTGAGTCAGCTTGGTTATTGGGTTTTACAATCGTGATTAGTTTGTCACATATTGTTTGTAAAACCTCACTAGTATAAGGAAACATTGGATACCCTTTAAAATTATTTTTCTAAGAAACTCCATAATTTACAATATCTTAGGAGGGTACATAAATATCCTTTTACTGGTGATAACATCACTGAATAATGATACATCCCCCATTAATAACTCACATGTGTTATACATTTTATATAGATTCCTCTTTCACATATTCTTTGAATTAGTATTAAAATGAGTAATATACTACACATTTCATTTGGATTAAATCATACTATCATCATTGAAGGTAATTTCTCTGAAATAATAATGTTCATACCTTATTTGAAAGTTAGTCTTGCGAATTTATCCCTTATTCCCCTTTAATTTTTGATATCTTGATTAATGGTACGCCTTATAGAAATTTTAAGGGAAATGTATTTGATCTAACAAGTCGTCTATCCTTAGTAGGGGATAATTTTTCATAATCATGATTTTTTCAAGTTCATGGTAATCAATGCATAGGAGCATTAGCCCATCTTTCATATTGATGATGAGGATCAGTGCACCCCATGGTGAAGAACATGGGAAAATAAAAGCCTTGTCAATATTCAATTGTTTCTATTTCTTTTTTTCATACAACTCAATAGTTTCCATTGTCTATGGATTCATAGATATGGGGAAATATTTAGGTATAAGATCAATTGATAACACAAACTCTCAGTCATTAAGAAGACCAAAAAACCCTTTATAAATATTCATAATGGGCATGTATTTAATCATTAGTATCTCATTTTTTCCAATAAATTTTTCTAGATATTATTTATTATATGTAAATAATATCAATTTTTATGATTAACATTATAAATGAGATATATCCACCTCACTACACATTCATAAAATTGAATGATGCCTTAGGATGTAAAGATTGATCTCACCCTCTATCACTCAATAGTTGACTTTGGATTTATATAAGGAAACTAATAAATGAAAAAAAATAACATCAAAATACACTAAATAAATTCAGAAAACATTTTATGGAAGGATCCATTCAATAACATTGAATGGGGATGATTTATATTCTCATGTTTTCATGATTTCTCAATTTAATGATATTATAAATAGCTCAATCCACATGTTTTTATATGTTGTTTGAATAGTTATACTAAATATGAAAGATATGATATTATATGCGGAATCATAGTCATAAATAATTTTCATTATTATTTACTAAATATGTAGTGTACCTGTCACAACTTCTTTTTCAGGATCCACTTCAGCCATTGTGAAATCATATTCCATTCCATTTTCTCCTGGACATAGATATTAATATAATTGATTTTCTCGGAAAACCATTGGTTTAGGGAAGTGGTTCACATAATTAATATGTTCCTTGTATTTGAAACATTGTACCATATGATGAGTATTTATCTGAACCTTCTTATCATCTATCACATTAATGTGATTCTTCATCTCAATTCAATATTGATTAGCCTAATTCCCCACTTTTCCACATATGAATCATCTTCGTGTTCCCTTGATATATTTTCTAGGATTCTTCATACATCATTTTTTACACCTAGGAATTTGTTTTTTCTTTACTATATAATTTATATATGTTTAACCTCTTGATGAAAACAAAAATTTATGCTTTTTATCTCTATGTCCATGAGACCACTGAGAGTCCCCAACTTCCATCTCGATGTTAAGCGAACAACAAAAAATCTATTTATATCTTTCAAAGTCTCAAATCACTCTATATTTTCATATGATCATCTTCAACCAATTAAATGAATGTTCTAACTTACTTTTTGTGTTTATGACAAAGTAGAAGGTGTATAATTAAATACCTATGAAGGTTTCCTCACATGTCCAATAGATTCGTCTTCATTTTTCTTCATTGAAAGGAACTCCCACTGATTTTTAAGATGTATAGTTTTCGGAAAATATTTATTTAATAATATTTTTATTAATCCTACCAATTCCATTGAATAAATTATTTCTTTTTTCTTCATGTTCTTGATCTATTTATACTACTAATCAGCTTCCCCCTTTATGTGATAAATGGAAAGTACCAATTTTGATTTTTAAAAGCGTTGAAGGATAGATAAATTATTCTCATTGCAATTAATCTATTATTCCATGATTATGGTTTTATAAGATCCACTAATTATAGGAGGCCTTTTTCCCATAATGTACTCAACCATAACATTCTCTTTCCTAGGATATGGTGGATGTTCCACACAATTCATGTTATTTTTCATAACATGAGATCATTGCTTTATTAATTCTATAAATCACCTATCTTCTGATCCCATAATTTTTGGAATCTCATTAGAAAAAATAACCAAATTCCATATCACATTTGTTTTTGGAATGATTCCACCAATTGTTTTTCATTAAAAAAATGAAGGAAATGAATAAAAAAATGAGAATACATAAACTAAAAATTAAATAAAAATTATAACATTGAACATAGAGTATTAAAAAATAAATGAAATATGTAACCTAATATATGAGTCTCTAGGTTTCAATCAAGGTTATCCAGGGAAATTTTCTTATTTCTTTTTTTGACCTAACATTTTATTCATGTACGTCATAGTGGTTGGAAATGAGTTTACAAATATTCTGAAGAATACCCTCTAAGAGTGTCAAAATAGGTGAGCATGAGGACATATTTGTCTTTATCCATGTGAAAATTGATTTAATACCCAGTCTACCCATTTGGGGTTATTCCCCTTAGTAAAATTCTATCAGAGATACATCCACATGTAGTATCTAGATAGGGATTGGAAACCACAATCTCTATAATTCACCAAATTTTTATGATATTACCCTAAACTTATACTTATCCTTAGGGTTATTACGAATGTATTCATGTCCAAATATCTAAAAATAAATATAATTTTCTCTAATACCAACTATACCGACCAATGTATTTCACACATGTTTTTTCATGATTTATATCATAAACATCCAATAAATAAAACATAAAGATCACAAGTCTTAGTGTCCTTCGAAGAATATTGTTTAATTAATAAAAAATTAACTATAATAAAATATATTTATTTTATTCCCCATAATATGATCCTAAATCCCTTTTACCTCCTATAATTGTATAGGATAACCTAGGGAAAACATAAAAAATGGTGATATAAAAAAACAGTAGGGGAATAAACATGTTAATGTAGCATATAATATGAGTCAAAAGAAATAACATGATATCAAAATTAATATTTATCCTTGATAATCATATGGGAGCATAAAATAAAGGATTCATAAAATCATGGTAATATTGGAAATTAGAAGAATCATATAACATGACATAAGCATAATTCAATACTAACTGCCAAGAAAACATCACATAGTGGATAGAGTAACATCATGAATTATGTGTACTCCCTGATCCCATATACCATATATCATGAGACAAAAACATTACCGAATTAATTGGATTTATATCTTGGAACACCAATCATAAAATTTACATGATTATGTGTTCAATAAAAGGAAATCAATCATAAGGTATAAACATAATAATTACCCATGAAAATAAATGGGTTGCATGATCTTACATCATATAATTATTAAATGACATTTCATATAAATTCAAAATATAATAAGGAATTTAATATTTTGGATGTTCATATAATAATAGTTCTCTAATTATGGAGTTTATTTGGAAATAAAAAACATCACGAGAAAGGGTATATAATTGGGTATAGAAATGATCTTTCAAAGTTGTGTTTTAAGTAATTGATTAATGAATTTTGGAGAAAGAATAAGTGTGATATTTTATTTTAAAAAAATGGTAAACCAAAATGGTTATACTAAAAATGTTCCAATAATTATTGAAATCATTAATGGGGGTAAATTAATTACAAGAGTGATAAAAAATAGTTAAGGGATAGAAAATTCCTCATTGATCTGGATTGATTTTGAACAACACATTTGAGAAATTCACTTAAAAAATAATTACCCCAAACATGTAAACAAAAATAAGTTGTTAATATATATAATAGGCACATATATATATTTTATTATCATTATAGAATATCAAATATATATATATATAATTGGAGTTATAGATAGAAATGTTCATAACCCAGTGAAAACAAGGTGGTTCGGAGAGATTTCTTACCATATGTTCCAAAATCATTTTCACTTGAACTTGATTTTCTAAATAATAAAATTAAATTCATTAATTAATTAATTTTGAAACTTATTCATTTATATTTGATTTATTTTAAATATATTTTGTTCATTTAAAACTATTTCATTGAGATATAAAGAATAATTTTGTTATTCAAAGGCGTTTGTTTGGTAATTCTAACAAAGGATCACATATGGATAATTATTGATGTTTAAGTAAAATTGAAATAAAACACAAAAATTTAAATGAAATTGTATTCACATACCTAAATAAATTTAAAGTCTCCCAACTATTATTTTTTCCTGACATAGAAACAATTCAATAAATAAAAATATTAACGTTATACCATTAGATTTTTTATGCGATTTTACCTCCCATCACAAATTAGATTCATTTTACAGAATATAACATATATATATTCATTATAGAATCTAAAATAAGTAATAATATAATTATTATCATCCTATTAAACAATAATTATATTTTTATTATCATCCTCAATGGCAATAGGAAAATGCAAAGTATGATGTTCCTGGAGATGGTGAACAAACCATTTTGTAAACAATGTTTCCAATTTAGAATATAATGAATGGATGGTATAATATGTATATTCCAACATAATAATAACAAATAATTATATTTATGATACTGATGTTACTATAAATATGTGGATGAATAACATATAGGGTGGTATAAGAATAATAAAATTAGAATATTTTCAGTTTAGAGTATACTTCTCACTTTAGTTGTCTTCATTTAGGATAACCCTAAAGGGTACCTCGAGTGGAATATGGATGATAAAATTAGAACTAGGACATGGGTGATAGAATTTTGAAGTTAATAATGCATAAATTTTTCAATATCTAAGGAATATATGTTTTGCGGAGAGGGGTGGTATTTATAATGGGAGAAAGGGGATGTTTATTTAATATTATATTAATTAATTTATTATTTTTTCTAAATAATAAAAATAATTTTGATTCTTATGAATATATATAGTAAATGGTCTAGGTGGTTTTGAAATAGTGGGTTCCTAAATAATCCATGATTCAAAAAATCTTTTTTTTTGTCTTATATTGTTAAATATAGTATTTCATTATTTACCAAAAAAGCAACTATTTTAGAACAATATCAAAAAATAAACCTAAAATTTTTTTACATGTGGGTTAAAAAATGGAGATCCACTTTATGAAGATAATTTTTTAAATATGATAAATTTATTTTTTGAATAAAATTATTATTTATTTGAAAAATAATAATTTTAATATTATGAAAAAATTTCTGATATTCAAAAAAATTATAATTACTGTCTTAAAATTATTTTTTCCTTCACATAAAGCATAATATTAATTTTTAAAATCATTTAAGGAAAACTAAATTTCTTTTAAATGTTTATATTTTTTAATAAAATGTAAATAAAACATATAAGTTTTATAAAAATACAAACACTTATTTTATCATTTATAAAACAATTATTTCATTTTATCATGAACTAAATGTGCCATATTTTCATTTTATAAGATACATAAACTTTTTTTACATTTTAATTGGTAATTTTACCAATTTATATATTTTTTTACTATTCTTAATGGTCATGTTATTGTTCCAACTGCTAGATTACTATTCCATCAGTCATATTTGTAAAGGTTATATGGGTTCCTTAATTTCTATAAATACCACATATTTCATTCATTATTCATTAAATTATATTTTATCTCTAGGTTATATATACTCTAATTTTGAAAATTTATATTTCATTACTAATATTCTGCTTGATTTTTATAGTGTTGTTCGTGAGTGCTGTTATTCTTGGAGTTTGAGCATATCCAAATTATCCTATAATTGTTATCTTATTTTCAATTTTTTATTCTACTATAACACTTTCAATTATTATGGCCATATTTATTCACTATGTGTAATATTTAAATTAATATAATAAAAATTATATGGTATTATTGTGTGGAAGGCATGCATTTTAAAATATATTATTACTAAATAAGACACACTTAAATATTCAGAAGAAAAATTTCATTGATAATATTCTAGGTCGTTAAAAATATATTATATTTATATAGTAATAATAATTTCATAAAAATATTATATATTAATTATTCTATATTTATAACCAATATTGTGTGGTGATGATGGAAAATGTAACACATCACTTCATGGAGGTTCTAGTGCACACATATGAACAAGAAATTTTATCCTTCCCCATATGATAAAAAATATATAGAAAAGAGTTTTTACATCACCATAATAAATTTAAATATATATATGATATTGATTTCATAATTTTATAATGGTTATAAAATATTATAATGAATTAGAAGAAGAAATAATCTTGAAATAAGTCAGTTAGGATATATACCTCCTCTTCAGATATCACCCATTGGATTTTACATTAGGCCATCTAGGATTGGTATTTTGAGAAGATTAGGAGCTTAATGACATCAGGAGGATATTGGGAAGGTGTTTAGATAAGAATATATTTAAATAATTATTGCAATGTGTTTAAAAAGTGAGGATATGAGGTTCTCTTTTATAAGTTAGTGGAGTGACGTACTTAAATTATTCAATGTTTTAAAATAATATAAAGTCTAAAAAATGGGAAAGTGGCATAAATAGTAAAGTGACCAAAATTTTATTTCATAATTATTACATAATTATAAATACAAACAACATAATAGTGTTACAAAACCATTAAAAAGGTTTAGTTTCTAGGGATAATTATGACAATACATAAAATTTACATAATAAAACATAAAATTTATAGAATTCCATATTCTCTAGCATGTTATTGGCCCTCGTGTTCTCTATAGTAAATTTACTCACTTGAGGATATAAATCAAAAAGAGTGAGATAAAATCCGAATAAGAAGATTAATAAGACATATTAAACATCAATAAGCATAAAAATCATCCAAATCATGATAAGAAACATTATATATAGGCCTGGAATGTAGAAATGCTTAGAAATGAAACCTCGCACCTTAGTGGATAAAAACCCCACATAGTTTTGAACAAATATGGTATCATGTTCATGCATATTTCACTTTTTATAAGGATATGAAGTGAATTACCTAATGCAGTAAAGTTCTATATTATTCAAGGTTCACCCGTCACATCATAACATTTACATGAACTATATAATTCAATGCAGACCCTTCACATCATAACGTTTACATTGTCATGCATGCCACATAGAACGTATATCAATCATGAACATAAAATAACCCATTAAAAGGAATGGGATTCATTTACTAAAGAATAAATTAATGGAAAACATTGGGGTTTCTAAAAGATTGATGGAATAACATAATTGGTATAAGAATCATCAATCTCGAGTGATGAAGAAACAGTCCCACAAGAAGTAAATGTTTTGTTTTTAGAAAGAAGGGTTATTTTTGGAAAAATCATTGAATTGAAAAATCCCAAAACATAACAGTAACCATTTTTATATGTTTATAATTAAAAAATAAACACCGTTTTATGAAAATATTTTTATAAATATAAAAAATTTAGTTTTTCATTAAAATTTTCATTTACATGGTAAATATATATTTTAAAAATACATTTCATTTTAAATTTTTTTTATAAAATTAAATTATATATCAAAAAATTATCTAATAATCATAAAAATATATTAATTTTGGAATATGTTTTTTGAAAATAAATTTTCTTTTAAATCATTATATTAATAATATAATTGGAAATAAACATTTCAGTTTTATTAGAATCCAAACACATAATTATTAAGTTTCAAAATATTTATTTACTTATTCAATGATATAATTACATCATATTATCATTTGTAATATGCCAGAATATTATTTATACTCTCAAAGATGATTTCACAATTATATTTTTTGATTTACTATTCCTATTGGTTAGATTACTATTCCAATGATTATTTTACTATTTCATCTAGATAGGCTCCTTAACTTCTAGAAATACCTCATATTCAATTCTTGTTCATTTTTAATGTTTTTATTGTGTTCTTAAAGTGATTTTAGGTGTTTTATACTATATTACATAATTATAAAAGGTAATTTCATTAGATAATGATTTTGCATTGTTATATTCTTCCCCCCTTATGAAATTTCACCTTCAAAATTTTATTTTAAAAAATATTGTGAAAAAAAGTTAGGGTCCTTATCATATATCACTTCCTCTAATTTTTATCTTTCCTCTTCATACATGTGGATCCACCATTGTAGTTTCACAAGGTGAGTAGTCTTGATGCATAAAGCATTATCTTTACTTTCCAAGATCTTCGTTGGCTTCTCCGTTTAAGATAGATCATTTTCCAATTGAACCACCTCTGGATTTAGTACATGTGAGTGATATGGTATGTAATTAAACAATATAGATACCCAAAATACATCATGTACTTGATACATGGTCGGTGAATGTGATAGTTGATATGACACAACTCCAACATGATCAAGAATGTCAGAGGGTCCAATGTAACTGAGAATCAGGTTTCCATTCTTCCCAAAGCTCATCACCCTCTTCCATTAAGATATGTGAAATAATAAAATGTATCTAGACTTAAAATCTAGGTCTCATAGATGATTGTATTCATAGATCTTCTGCCAACTTTGGGCTGCCTTGATGTCCTACTAAATGGTTTTCACATTTTCAACCATTTATTAGACCATTCTAGGTCTTACCAGCTTACGTTCACCAAATTTTTCCCATCATGGAAGTGTTTTGCATCACTTTCCATAAAGGGCTTCATATAGATCTATCTAGATTCTAGAGTGGAAATTGTAATTTTAAGAGAACTTTTCTAGAGGAAGATGTTGTTATTATCATCCGTTGAAGTCCATAAAACATACTCTCAACATGTCTGGCAGATTTTGAATAGTATGTTCAAATTGGCCATTTGTTTGATGATAATAGGTCAATATTATGTTCAACTCAGTGTTTATAGCATGTTGGATATTTTTCCAGAACATCAAAGTGAATCTCAAATCTAGATAAGATAAAATCAACAGTGGTACTCTATGCAGCCTTACCACTTCTCTAATATATATCTGTGCAATTTTATTTATTTTTTAGTTCTCTGTAATTACAATAAAGTGAGTTTTCATTGTAATATAATCCATAATTACTCATATACCATTGTTTCTTATAGATATCTTTTTATATTTTTTGATAAACTCCATAGTGATGTTTACCAATTTCCAATTTAGTAAGTGTAATGGTTGCATTATCCCCATATAATTTTTTCTATCATCCTTCACATGTTGAAAATTTTGTCCCCATGATGTATATTCTATGATCTCTTTTATATTGTCCCACCAATAGTTCTATTAGAGATATTGATATATCTTTTTGTTCCCAATGTGAATAGAGAAGGATAAGATATTCACATCATTAAAAAGATAATTCTTTATCTTTGGATAGGATGGTACACAAAGTCATTACCCAACTATTAATATTACTTCCTCATCAATTTTGATCTCTGAGGATTTCCCATTTATTAAAGCTTCCACATTTTTATGGATTTTCAAATCATTTCATTGAGCATCCTTTATTTTCCCCATGATATATGTTAGAGTAATCATTTCATAGAGGATAGGTGATTTTTCTTCCTTAATAAAACCCATTTACATTCTTTGAAAATTTAATAATATTTGATCCTTCACAATTATCATCCTTGATAATGATGTAGGATTCTTTCAACATAACCCACCCAACACTTTATTTTCTTTTCTCGAATAGTAGTGGATTGAGAAGTTTCAATCCATGATTATCTCTAACCATCTTCGATGGTTCATATTAAGATCATTCTATGTGAATATATATTTTAGGCTATTATGATTAGTACATATTTCACACTTCTCACCATTGTGATGATGCCCTCATAAATTCAAATAAAAAATCATATCCAACTCTAGATCATGCATGGGATAGTCTTTCCCAAGAATTTTCAACTACCTATAGGAATAGTACATAAAATTATCATTTTTAATCTACACGTAGCCTAATCCCTTCTTTGAAGCATCGTTTTATAACACAAAGAGTTCCATAATTGTAAGAAGTGTGAGTACCAGAGCGGTGATAAGCCATTTTTTACTCGTTGAGGTAGTTTTCACATTCAATGGTCCAGAATATATTTAATCCCTTAAGAGTGAGTTTGGTTACTAGGTTTAAAAATCAGGATATGTTCTTAAAAAACCACCAGTAATACCCATGTAGACCAAGAAAACTATGGATCTCTATTAGAGTTGTTGGCCTTGTCCACTCTTCGATAACCTTTTTCATAGAAGGGTCTACTAACATTCCTCTACATGGGATAACATACCCCAAGAATGATATGTCATCTATCTTGAAATAACACTTACTGCACTTTTCATAATTTTTATCCATTCATAATGTTTTTCACACCGATCCAAATGTTCCTCATGCACCTCCTTTCTCTAAGATTGTATTATTTTATCATCAATAAAAACTACCACATATTAATCGAGGTAATCTCTAAAGACTATATTCATTAAGTCATCAAATATTACTTGAGAATTACATTATCTAAAAGGCTTCAAAAATAAACTCATTATGTCCATACCTCATTCAAATGGTAGTCTTGGAAATATCTTCTTTCCCTACTTTTACATGGTGATATCCCGACCAAAGGTCCAACATTGAGATATACTTGACCACACACAGTTGATCAAACAAGTAATCTATCCATGTAAGGGGATACATTTTCTTTATCAGTATTTTCTTGGTATCAGGATAATCAATTTACAGGCGCATTTATCCATCCTTCTTCTTAACGAAGAGGACTAGTGCACCCCAAGGTGAAATACTCGAGTGTATAAAACCCTTATCTAGATTCTATTGTAATTGCTTCTTTAGTTCCTCCAACCTAATGGTACCCATTATATAAGGTGTCTTTGATATCAGTAGAGATCTATGAAATATTTCATTTTAGAAATAAACCTCTCAGATATGAGGAAGACCAAATAATTCATTGGGAAACACATAAGTGTAGTCCCTCACAATGGCAATGTCTTCAAGAATGATTCAATCCATTGTCTAAATAATTTAAAGTAGATATTCTTTCTCATAAAGAAATAATATCCACACATGAGGAGATGGATCTGAAAATTATTTATCCTCATCCTGAAACATGTACATAATTGGGGGGTGATTCGGTATGTGAAGAGTGATATCCCATTCCTGACTGTCTATGTTGTATTTTTATAAATATAGCCAATCCATGTCCAATATAGCAACAAACTCTACCAATGGAAGTAATAAAATATTCAGTGGGAGGTTCAGTCCACAAACATTAACTAGGGAGGAGTTATATACTTTGGATATAATAATTTCTCATTTTTATATTCTCACAGATAAATCGACCTCCATATTTTGAGGTGGAATTGAGTAGTTCTATAAAACGTGAAAGGTGTGAAAGAATGTGTGGAACCAGAATCAAATAGCAAATTTGATATTCTTCAATGAATAACCAGTTTACCTATCACCAAATAGTTTTTGGGCTCCACCTTAGAAGTAATGATTGAATAAGCCTTCCATTTATCCTTTTTCTTTAGTGATTGATGATGTCGATTACCCATGAGGACTTAAGGTTTAGTTAACTAGCTTGCATAATTCCCTTAATCTATACAGTTGAATCAATAATCCATAATTGGTGCTCTCCTTTCCTCCATCATATAACCTATATTTATTATGTCTCTTATAAATTCATGATATTTCTGTAATTATCTCCCACCTTTATAGCATTTCTCAATCTTTTTGAGTAAACTCCTAGGATTCTGCTTCCCACATTTTTTACATGTGAGTTATTGATCGTTCATTACACATGTCTAATTAAATCCCCCATCTTGAAACTCCATTTCTGTTTTGATACCTATGTATCCATGGGACCATTCTCCAAAATCCAACTGAAATAGAGAGAACATCAAAAAACATATTCATATCTCCCAAAGAATCAAATAACTAGAGACTTTTGAAAGTGTGGTATTAAACCCCTAAATAATCTATCAATTTTTCTATCAGTGTTGAAAAAAACTGAACCATCCCTTGAAATCCTTGTGAAATTTTCTTCATAGGGCATGAAAATTCACCTTCCTTTTTTGTCAGTTCTATGATTTCTCTCTCCACATTTTTACAAAGAGTTCCAGGGAAATACTTATTAATAAACATTATCCTAACATCTTTCCACTCCATCTCTTCAATTTCATTCTTCATTTGTCTGTTTTTAATCAATTCCATCCATTGATTAGCCTCTCCATTTATATGATAAGTGTAAATTTTCACCTTATCCTTCTCATAATAGTGTAGAATAGAAAATATCATCTTTATCGATTGGACCTACTATTTGGTGACTTGTATATCCGAAGATCCACTAAATTTTGGTGGTCCTTTCCACATAAAACACATTTTTTCCAATTTCTTCCACTTATGTGATGGAGTAAATTTTATTTTATTCATGTTATTGTTCTTATCATGAGAAATATGTTTAAGAATCACAATGAAATTTGGAAAACTATCCCCCAAGTCATTGGGGATATAGGTTAGGAAATCTCTATAGTATCCATTGTATGATTTGTTGTTTTGGTTTCTCTTTGTTCCCACCATTTTATAAAATAAAAATAGTTATAACAAAACATAAGTAAAAAATTCATGAATAAATAATTTATTCTTTTCTAAAATTAAATCTAAATCCATATCTTGTGGTATCCCTTTGTTTAATATTTTTCTATAAAAAATCTTCTTGGGTGCTTACTTATGTTTAGTCTCATTCTACGGGGTTTCATAAAAAATCCCAAATCCCCATTCCCAAATTTATTTTATCATGTTTTAATACCAACTATAGTAACCCATAATTTAATACATGATTATTACATCATTTTAATGATAAATAACATTATAAATGTTACAAAAAAATGATCCAAAGGTTTAGTGTCTTGGGAAAATGTGGACCATAAATAACATTTACGTAATAAAACATAAACAATATATAACTAGTTCTTCTCTAGCATATTATTAGCCCCCATGTTCTCCTTCATTATAATATTCCCCTCAGGATATACATCAAAATAATGGGTGTGATAAATACCATTAAGAGGGTGAATAAGAGACATGAAAAGTTAGTGACCATAATCATCATCATAACATCATCATCATAACCTTGTGTTGAAACATTAGATATTAGCACGGAATGTGGGAATTTATAAAAATGAAACATCATGTCATAATGGTTAACTACCACACGAATTTATGAAAAATGATATAATCATGTTAATGAATATTTCACTTTTTCGTATTAAATTCATCACATTACCCATTGAATTGGATAGCTTTTTATTCCATGAACACCCATAACATCATAACATATATATATTCCATATATTTCTGGTTTTACCTATCACATCATTAAATTTACATTATCACACATTTCATATTGAATGTATATTAATCAAGAAAAAAAATAACCCATGGAAAGGAATTAGTTTCATTTCATAATTATTAAATTCAAGGAGAAACAATGGGATTCCAAAAATAAAGAGGGAATAACATAATTTATGTAAGAATCATCAATCCTAAGTGAGGAAGAAATAATTTCTCGTGAATTAAATGGTGTCTTTTTAAAACAAATGGTTCTTTTAAAAAACTATTATTATTAGTCATAAAAACAAATTATAAAAATTTATAGATAGAATGTTAGAAGTATGGATAAATAAATGATATTTAAGGAACATTAATAGAATATACATATTGAAAATGGAGTGAAAAATGGAAAACGCATAGGACAATAGTTGGGATTGAGAAACTCCTTACCTTATGTCTGAATGATTTATTTACATTAATATTCTAGATAATAAAATTAAATTAATTAATTAAATAATAAATAACCTTTTATAAATTAATATGATTCATTATAGTTTTATTGTGGTTATTTATGGTCTTATATATTAGTTAAAAGGATAAATTTCATCAATAGTGGGTGTTTATTTTCATGGTTTTCATGATCAGTTTGCTTATATATGAGTATGGATGTTCGTCTAAACGGATAATGATTCTCCAAAGATATTGTTAATAGAAATATATAAGTTTAACTGGTATTATATGCCTTTTGGTAATAATTTATTAGGATGATTTATTATATTTAATGTTAATAAAAAGTATTCCATTAATTTATGTGGTTTTAGGACCATTAGAAGCTTATATAAATTTTTAAAAATTAATATTTATATATTGCATACAGAAAATATTATAACGTATAATATGTAAAATAAAATATTATTAAAAAAAACTTATTGTTTTATAACTATCCTTATAGCTGGTAGTTTCATATGAAAACTCATCGTCCAAAGTGGTGGTAAATCTACACACCATAGGAAATTTTTTCTTGTTTTGAAAAAAGGAAAAGTGATGATAATTGAAGATGAATTATTCCATTATAATAGTTAAATTATATTTTATAAAAGATACTATATTTATCATGCCTCTGTAATAGGTTTTTGTGGATATAGGATAAGAAAATAAATGAAATTGAAAAGAAAATAAAATGAAAAGAAAGAGGACATTACCTCTTGAATTTCTCCTACATGAGAAACCCAATATGGAAAAGGGATTGGTATTTTTATGGGACAAAGGAATCCTAGATGTGGGGTAGGGTATTGGTAATATTATTGGGTAGAAATTGGAAAACTATCAAACCATGGAAGGTGCGAGGATAAGGGGTGGTATATATAGGGTAGGATAAGTGTGATTTGTCTTTATTTTATTATGTAGTTTATTATTTTGGCCCATAAATATGAATATTTTGAGCATTATCTTAAAATATATTAAAATAATGAAGGTGGTTTGTTATTGTTTTCCTTAAATCAATGATTACTCAAGGAATAGAGTATTTAACTTATAATATATATATATACTAAAAATTAATATATTTCACTATTCACAAACAATTTCAAGTATTTTAGATAGATCCCAAATATTCACCCTTACTATAATTGAACATGTATAATTCAAAATTGAATTCCATTTTATGAAAAATATTTATCAATAATATAAATTAAATTTTTAATATAAATTTTCATTTACATGGAAAATAGTAATTTGATAAATATAACTTATTTTAAGACACATTGAAAAATTATTTTAGGTATCATAAAATTGTCTTATAATAATAATAAAACGAATTATTTATTTATTAATCTATTTTATGAAAATTAATTTTCTTTTAAATCATTATATTAATAATATGTTATAAATATATATTTAAGTTTTATAAAAATACAAAAACATAATTATTTATTTTTTAAAAATTTCTTTACATGTAATATTATATTATTATATCTTATTATCATTTGTAAGATAACTAAATATTATTTATACTTTAATATATGATTTTACTATTCTATTTTTTGATTTACTATTCCTAATGGAAACATTATAATTCCAATGGTCAATTTACTATTCAATCAGGATAGGTTCCATAACTTCATGAAATACCTCTTATTCCATTCATTATCCATTTATAAATTTTTTATATCATTATCAAAGTGATTTTATATTTTTTATACTATATGAAATAATTATAATAAGGTAAATTACATTGATAAAAATTTTGGGTTGTTACATTATTCCCCCCTTATAAAATTTAACCCTCCAAATTTCATTTTATATACTATGGTTAAGAAAAGTTAGGGTACTTAATTTTTATCATGTCCATTGGTTCTTATGTTGCGTCATCATACTTATGGTTTGTCCACATTACTTTTAAATGGTGATTAGTATTATTGGGTATAACATTATCTCTATGGTCCAAGATCTTCATTGGATATAACTTTTAATAGTGATCAATTTCCTACTGTACTATATCTGGATTTAGTATATATGATAGATCTTGTATATAATTTCACAAGAGGGATACATGTAATACATCGTGTATGTGAGATATGGTTTGTGGAAGTGATATTCAATATTCCAAAGCTCCAATATGATCAAAAATCTCGATGGGGCCGATATACCAGGGGATTAGGTTTCATTTCTTCCCAAATCACATGATTTTCATCCATGGATATATGCCGAGGAATACCATGTCTCTAGACATAATGTTTAGGCCCCATCAACAACTATCTACATAACTCTTCTGTCAAATTTGGGCTTCCTTAATGTGTTGTCGAATGGTTACCATTTTTTCAACTATTTCTTTGACTATTCTTGGTACTAGAATATTACCTTAACTGAATTCATCCCATCATGTTGGCGTTCTACATATTTTCATGTAATGTGCTTCATATAGATCCATTTGGATTATAGAGTGGAAACTTTTTTTGTAAGAGAACTTATCCATTGGAATATGTTGGTCTCATCTTCATTTTAGGTCCATAGAAGATACTCTCAACATTCCATCTAGTATCTTAATAGTCCATTGAGATTGGGAATTTTTTTAGGATGATATATCATGTTAATGTTAAGATTAGTGTATATATCATGTGGAATACTTTTCTAGAACATCTAGGTGAATCTTGGATATAAATAAAATATAATCAATTGTGGTACTCCATGCAGCCTTACCACTTCTCTGAAATATATTCATTCATGTTAATCCATGGAGAAGTTCACTTGAATTGAAATAAAGTTAGTAGTCCTTGTAATATGATCCAAAGAAACCCATATAGCATTTTAACCTCTAGATGTATTTGGATGTCTGGTGAAAAAGTCCATAATGAAGTTTTCCTATTTTAATGTTTTTATTTGTAATGGTTGGATAATCCCCTATTATTTTTTTGTTCAAAATTCACTTGTTGAAATACCAAGAACCTTGATTTATATCTAGTGATATCATTATTCATATTTTACCACCAACTATTCTTTCAAATATCTCAATACATCATTATTCTCCCTGGATGAAAACATAAGGTTTAGCTATATGCGTCATTAAGAAGGTCCTTATTTGTCTATTTATCATATGGTACACATATTTGTCACCCAAATATTACAATTCTTTCCTCATAAATTTTGAACTCTGAGGATTTCCCCTTTCTAACAGCTCGTACATTCTTCTATATTTTCACAAAATTTCTTTATGCGTCCTTTATTTTCTCCATGAGATATGGTTGAGAAATAATTTGGTAGAGGATTGGTGATATTCCTTACTAAATGATTCTCATGTCCATACATTGAACATCTCATAATATTAGATCCTTCTCATATCTCATCATTGATAAATATCTAGGATCCATTCTACTTAAAGCATCCTCAACTCAATTCACTTTTCTAATATGGTAGTTGATTGAGTAGTCATAATCCTTGATAAGATCAAACCATATTCTCTAGAAAATATTAAGAGTGTTCTATGTGAATATATACTTGAGGCTCTTTTGATCTGTATATATTTCACACTTCTCCCCTTAGAGATAATACAACCATATTTTTAACACGAAAATCATAGCTACGTACTCTAAATCATGAATGAGATAATTTTGATTATGAGTTTTCATCTTCCTAGAGGTTTATGATATAACTTTATCATTTTTCATCAACACACAGCCTAATAACTTCTTTCATAAATCACTTTATACCACAAATAGTTACCCACTTTTCAGAAGTGTGAGTACTGGAGAGGTGATAAGATTATTTTTTAAATCTTTGATGCATTCTTCGCATTCATTGGTCGATAAAAACATTTCTACCATCCATGTAAGCTTATTTATTATGTGGGATAATCACTATATGTTTTGCAAAAATAACTGGTAATACACAGATTGAACAATGAAACTATAGATATCCGTTATATATTTTTTCTAGTCCACTCTTCAATTTCCTTTTTTTTTAAATTATCCATAGATATTCCTCCACTGGTTATAACATGCCCCAAGAATGATACTTACTCCATATAGAACTCAAATTAACTATCATTTACATAATTTATATCCCATCTCAATTTCATTCACATAGTATTCAAATGCACCTCATGCCACTCTTTAATCATTAAGTATATTTTAATATCATCAATAAAGAATACAACAAAAAATTTCAAGGTAATATCTAAAGACTCAATTAATTATGTCCATAAATATTGATAGAGAATTAGTCAGTAAAACAGCTTCACTATAAACTCTTAGTTTCAATAACACATTCGAAAGGATTTCATGAGAATATATTCCACAATCACCTTTAATTTTGGATATCTTTACTGAAGGTACACCATAAATAAATAATTTTCCCCATGAAGATTTTCAAACAAGTCATCTATCTATGTAAGGGGATACCTGTTATTTATCATGAGTATTTTCAGATCATGGTAATCACTGAAAATGTGAATTGATCCTTCCTTCTTCTTGATGGAGTGAACTGGTGCAAACCATGGTGAATCATTCATGCATATAAAATCCTTGTTTGTATTCTCTTATAACTGCTTCTTTAGTTCCTCCTACTCCATTGTGTCCATTTAATAAGGTTTCATTGATATCAGTAGAGATCTAGGAATACATTCAATTAATATCTCAACCTCCCAATCATGGGGAAGTCATGACAATTCATCCGGGTGCACATCTGTGTAGTCCCTCAAAATGGTCATGTCCTAGAGAAATATTCTCTCTTTTATCTCAATAATCTAAGATATATATGATTTCTCATATAGAAATAGTATCCACACTTGACACAATGGCTCTGAACAAAATTTATCCACCTCCTTACAAATGTACATAATTGGATGGTGCTTCGGGATGTGAAGAGTGGTCTACCTTTCCTAAAAGTCTATGTTTGATTTGTATAAATATATCCAATCGATTCTCAATATAGCTTAAAACTATACCAATGAATGTAATACAATATTTTCTAGGAGGTTCAGTCCACAAGAATTAATTGTAGATGAGTTATTTACATTGGATGTAATAATTTACTCATTTTAAATTCTTAAAAACAACCAAACCAACATATATTGAGTTGGAATTTAAATAGTTGTACTAAATTTGTAAGGTATGAAAAAATGTGTAGAACCAAAATAAAATAGTTCATTCACTATTCTTGAACTAAGAACCTATGTACCATTCTCCATATCATTGTTGGGATACACCTCCATGGTAGTGATGGGGTGATCTTTCCATTTCTACTTTGTATTTGGTGATTGATGATGTTTATTACCCTCAAAGACTTGAGGTGTAATGCACTGGCTTGCAGAGTTCCCATTTTTCCTATAGTTGAATCTTTATCCATAATTGGTTCTCCCATTTACTCTATCATATAGGTCATCTTCATTATGTATCCTTGACCTTCATGATCTTTTGGGCCTTCTCTCCCCCACTTAGAGAATTTTCTCATCAATTTGTGTAAATTCCCGTGAAACTTCTTCACACCATTTTGACATGTGAGTTGTTGATCTTTCATTCCACCTTTCTCATTAGATCCCCCATCTAGAAAAATATTCTTTCCTTTCATATCTCCATACCCACATGGCCATTCTCCAAACACCGTATCCACTTTTAGATAACATCATAGAACATATTCATAACTCCCAAAATATTAGATAGCTAAAGCCTTTTTTAGGTTTGGTTTAAAACCACTATAGAATCTATAAATTTTTCTATCATTGTTACGTACAAAACCTGAAGAGTACCATGAAATCCTTGTGAAATTTACTTTATAGGCCATGATAGATTCATCTTCATTTTTCATAATCTTTATAAATTCTCTCTACATATTTGTATGAATAGTTCTATGGAAATAATTATTATGAAATCCTATCTTAATGACATACCACTCCATATATTCATTTTATTCCATCAATATAATGTTTTTAATCAACCCCAATCATTGATCGGCCTCTCTATCTAAATGATAAAAAACTAGATTTACCATATCCTTCTCAAAATAGTAGAGAACATGAAATATAGACTATATCATGTTTACCCATTGTTCCGCAACTACTTTATCGAAAGATCTAATAAATTTTAGTTATTTTTGGTGCATAAAAGGCTCAATAACTAGTTTACCTCTCTTATGTGAAATACGACATTCCAAATTATTCAGGTTATTGAACATATACTGAGAAAGATGGGTAAATATTACCATTAAATTTTGACCTCCATCTCCCAAGGAATTGGGTATTTCATTTGGGAAATCACTGCATGGTCCCTCACATGTGTTCATATCATGGTTCCTCCAAGTTCCCACTGTTATCTAAAATTGAACAGTTTAGAAAAAATCATCAGTCAACATGAAATGAATAAATAATTTATTCTTATGTGCCATTAACTCTAAATACATATCTTTTGGTATTGCAATGTTTAATATATTTCTAAAACAAATCTTCATGGGTGCTTACTTATACTAAGTCTCATATTATGTGCTTTCAAAAAAGTTTTATATTCCTAATACCCAAATTATCTAAATCGTGCTCTGAAACCAACTATAACATCCCTAATTTTCGTAAATGATTATTACATACTTTTGAATATAGATAACATAATTGTTTTTAAAAACCCGGATCCAAAGTATTAATATCCTTGAATAATTTGGTCCATACATAACATTTACATTATAAAACATAAAAATTATATAATTATTTATTCTCTATCTTCTTATTGGCCCTTGTATTTTCCTTAGTACAAGTATTCACCTAAACATATACATAAAAAGAAAGGGTGATATAAAATATTAGTAATAGAATGAATATAATACATGAAACATCAGTGAGAATAGTTATCATCATAATCATTAGTGGAAACATTAGATATAGGTATGGAGTGTGGAAATGCCTAAAAATCAAACATCATGTCCCATTGGTTAACCACCACACAAAGTTATCATCAAATATAGCATCATGTTCATAAATATTTCAATTTTTATCATGAGATGCATCACATTACCAAATGAATTAGGGAGCTATATAATTCTGGAAAAAACCCATCAACACATAACATTTATATTCACTATATAATTTTGTGCACACCTATCACATCATAACATTTACTTTATCATGCGTACCACATAGAACATATATCAGTTGTGGAAATAAAATAACCATTGAAATGAATGGGTTTCATTTCATAAAGCTAGAAATCATGGAAAAAATTTTGGTTCCAAAAAATAATGAGATAATAACATAATTGGCATAAAAATCATCATTCTTTAGTGGGGAAGAAATAATTTCATGAGAAGTAAAATTTGTGTTTTAAGATAGAAGTGTTCTTATAGAAAAATTATTGCATTTACAAAAAATTGTGTTATAAAATGGTACATCCAGAAAATAAAATATAAATTTAAAGAATTCATATTTAAGGAACATTAATAGAGCATCCATTCTAAAATTGGAGTGAAAAAGAAATAACCCAATGCAAGAGGGTTTGGTTTGAGAATCCCCTTACCTTATGTCTCAATGATTTTATCACATTAATATCATTGATAATAAATATAAATTCATTAATTAATCAATAATAAACATTTTATTCCTTAATTTTATTCATTACAGTTTTACTAGGTTCATTTATGGCTTTTTCTATGAGTTATAGTGTTTAATTTCATTGTCTGAGAATGTTCATTTTCTTGTTTTTCATGATCGATACTCAACTATATGGGTATGTATGTTATTATAAAACAAGAATGATTGTCTAGAATAATTATAAATTAATATATAGAAGTTTAAATTGTATTATATTTCTTTTTAATGAGGTATGATGATGTTTTATTAAATTTAATATTAATGAAAATGATTTAATTAATTTTTGAGTTTTTATGACCATTATAATATTATATCATTTTATTTGACATCTTGTCTATATATTTCTTTAGAAATATTATATGAAATATAATATATATAATAATATATTATTTAACCATAATTATGGATTTATGACCAAACTTGTAGGTATTAAGGAAAAATGAAAATGAATCATCCATGGTGGTGGTTAATCGATACACCACGGACGATATTTTCATGTTCAGAAAAAACAAAAAGGGTAGAGACGTGAAGATGAATTATTATATTAGAAAAAAAATCGAATATATAATGTATACTATATTTATCATGCATATTTTATAGGTTTAGGGGAGGATGGGATAAGGAATGAAACCGGATTGAAAATAAAATAAACGAAAAATAAATATGATTTTACCTCTTGAATTTCTCCTCATAGTGAACCTCCTTAGGGAAAATGCTTTGGTATTTTGAGGATAATAGGGGTACATGAACATGGGGATGGGGATTGGGAAGAGGATTGGGTTGGAATTGGAAAATTATAAAACCATTGAAGGTGTGAGGATATGTGGTGGTGATGGGTGGTATTTATATGGCAGGAGAGGTGTGTTTTCTTATTATTTTATTCATTAGTTTATTATTTAGGATAAACACTTTGAATATTTTTCTAATTATAAAAATATATATTAGAATAATTATTGGGGGTAAATATTATTGTTCTTACATCATTGATGTATCAATGAATATTGTATTGAAATTATAATGTATATATACCATAAATTATCGTCTTTCACTATTCACAAAAAATTCATGTATTTTTGAAAATTTCCAAAAGTTCATCATAGCCATTTTCAATGCGTATAATTACAAAATAAACTCCATTTTATGGAATTAATTTATAAATATGATAAATTTAATTTTTAAATAAAATCATTATTTACATGGAATATACTGATTTTACAACACTTGCAAAAATTAAATAAGTTCTAATAAAATTATCTTATAATTATAAGAAAAAAATAATTATTTCTAAATATATTTTATAAAATTATATTTTATTTTAAATCGTTATAATATTAATAAATTTTTAAAAAAATATTGACTTTTTATAAAAACACCAACATATAATTAATGATTTTTAAAATATTTATTTCTTTATAATATGTTATAATGATATCATATTATCATTTATATAATGCCTAAATATTATTTATACTTTCATAGATGTGGTTACTATTCTATTTATTTATTTACTATTCCAAATGGTCAAATTAATATTCAAAATGTCAGTTTATTATTCTAGTACGGTATGATCCTAAACATCTAGAAAATCCACTTATTCCATTCATTATTGTTTTATAAGTTTTGTAGTATGTTCTCGAAGTGAGTTTATATGGTTTATACTATATGACATAATTATTATATGGGAATTTATATTGATAAAAATGTTAGGTCATTGTAAAAAATACCGAATTTAGAAGACCTGGTGATATGTTACGAAATAAAATAATACAATAATTATTAAGTTATAGTTATTTGGCCTTATAATATATTTTTAACCAAATTATCCTGTTTTACCCCTTTTAACCATTACTAGGGTGAAAATGTTTTACAATGTTTATTATTCATAATGACAAAAAATGAAATTGACCATGTTACTAAATTTGAACCTCAGAATTGAAAATATGAAATATATTTTTAAATATTAAATTTTAACAATTGAAAGAACTTAATTATAATATAAAAACACAAACATCAATGATTTTTTTAGAAACACACTTTTATAGATAAAAATGTTCTTTTTCTAATTAAGATATAATAATGATTAATATAGAATGAAAGGGATATTATTATTCATAGGGTACAAATTTCAATTCCAAACAAATCCAAAATGAAATGTTATTTTTTAAACAATTATAAAAAATTACACTTCATAAAAGCCCCTTTATTTTTCATTATTCCCCCAAATATTAATGTTTTTTGATATATACCAAAAATTAACCCAAATATAAATTCGATATAATGATATAAATAATTATTTAAACTTCATAAATTGATTTTCTAAAATAAATAAATAAAAATTTTATATAAAACCATGAAATGCTCATAAAAATTATGTTTAAATAAATTATTCCTTTTTTATTAATAAATTACATATTTTTATTTATAAAACGATGAAAATTATGAATCCATTAAATGAATACTTATAAATCATAAGATTTATTTATTTCTGGGATTTTCATGGTATTCAAATTTATTGGAATGATAAATAATATATATCTCAACCATTATGGAGATGATGAATCAATCTATTTTTGAATTAATTTGAAAATGGTAAATGTACCAATGATTTTTGAGGTAAATTAATTGAACAACCCTAGATGGAAATGGAGAAAAGAAACTATAAAAACAAAGGAATCACATATGATAATAAATTAACCTTAAAATTTAAATATAAATGAAAAATGTTATGAATCAATTTTCTAATAAACACGGTATTTTTTCAGAAGTGTAGATGCACATATCATGAAATTCAGTATTCTGGGTAAAGGATCATTGTCTCAATTTCAGTTACATCATTTATTTTTTCTATTAAACTTAATTAAATATTATATGGTTTAAATAGTACTCTAATTGATTAATATAATTTTATATAGTTTTTTTAAATTTTTGAGATTCACTTTCATTTATGCTCTTCTTTTTACTTGTAGTTTGATTTATTTATTACATAAGTTGTAAATGTTATTGTTAGCATAATTTTATTTAATTTTTTTGAACATTATTCTTCAAACTCATCCTTTTATGTTTTCTTTCTTATATCCTATAATTATATTAATTTATATTCCCTCTTTCTTATAATTGTTACAAGTCCAATTAATATTACACTTCACTTTGAATCAAAATTCAACCAAATAGTTTCATAAATTTTGACATGACCTTATATCATATTTTTAGTCACGAATAATTTTCTTCCAAGTAAATATTCTATATATTGTTACATGAATTTACCTATACCTACATCAAATATTTGTAAAGGAATTTTTATTTTTCCTATTTTTCTTCTTTATCAATGAGTAAAGGGGGTATTTTTATTGTTTTCTACATGGGTCATTTTAAAATTTCATTACAAAATTATAAAAAGATTCTCATTTTAACATTTACCACATGGCCAAATTTCATAGATTTTATAACCATGTTTATAAATAGATCTCCAAATCCACATTTCTGTGGTTTTTTAACAAATATATAATTCCAATTGTTACATGAAATTTTCATCCTTAAAAATATTTTAATATATTCAAAGGGTAAATAAATTGATATCACCTCACTTGTACATATTATTATATTTCACTCTACATTCTATTTTTTGAAATTTATTTCATTTAAAGGCATAAATATTTGTAATTTTTTTATAAATCTTGGTATGGAATGTCCTATTTTCACCCTTCCATATAGATTTTTGAAAGTGGGTTAGAATTATTTTTAACCATATTAGAAAATATTTTTAAAAATAATTTGTATAAATTATAATCCATTTTATTCTCAAACTATATAATATCAATCACTTTTAGATTTAAGTTTCAGGAGTTACATTTTTAATTCTCTTATAAATTCAGATTTTATTTCTCACTTATTTGTGCATATTATGTTCTCTATTAGTTTTCACCTTTCTCATAACATTATTATTCTCCTCCATATCAAAAATATATATTTTTTGGAATATATTCTATATAACATCGTAAATTTCTATGTAGATTTTTCAAGATTTAATTTACCATATACGTGTTACCTTATATGTATATAGTGTTAAGGGTTCTAAAAAATAATTATATTCCATTTATTGAATGTTGAAATTTTGATAATTTTATATCATTTATTTTAATATAATCTTTTTGGATTACTAATGCATGTTTATTACATATTATGTTTTTTATTCATTTTAACATATAATACATGCATAAAAATTAATTAGTGATGGAAGGGGGAGAAAATTATATATCCCATCGATGCAATGGCTAGTATTATGATACAAACTAGATTGCGTATTTGGTGTAAACCTCACACATCTATACATGGTGTCTTTGCACGTGGTTGAAATAGTATGCTTATAGTATCTCAAATTCTTTGTTCTATTACCATGAAATCATTTTTTGTTGTCCATGTTATTATTTTCATTATTATGATATACATGGATATATAACATGATCATTCCAGTATTTATATGGAATTTTTATTATTTTTATTTATTTCTAATGTATTATTTATTCCTTGTTTATTCACTAGAATCTTTTGTTGTACACTAAGACTTATTGTGAATTTTAGTTCACCCTTCATATACTTCCATTTAATATCATTATAAATAAAATTATTACATATTAATTTAAAATATTAGAATCATTTGATGAGAATTTAAGGGATATATTATAGATATCGTTTAAAATTATGAGTCCTTATTGATTTGGAAAATGTCTAATTGATGAAAAAATCTGGGTTTTCTTATTTAATGGGTTTCCTATCTATAAAAAATTAAAAAAATTAAAATTTATTAGGCATTTATGTTGCTTAATATTTTTTACTTATATTGTACCTATGGATAATAATGTTTGGATCACTTCAGTTTTTATTAAAAAAATATGAATATATAATGTTTTTAGCTCTAGATTTAAGAGTGTGGGTATTGGGCATCACAATTGGTATGAAATTTGGGTTTAGATAAATTTTTAAATTATGATGATATTGTGTGTTTATATTTTAATATTCATGATTACCATCAAGGGTTAATATGTTTCAGGTTGATGATAAGTATAAATTCATAGACACACATATTTGAGGCCATATATGATTTGATTAATTTGTGGTTAATTATATTTTGAGAGATAATTTTTTGGTTTTTTGATGAAAATATTATTTTTGTATAGATAGCCCTTAGGTTTGGAATATAATTTAAGTTTAAGAAAATAAAGGTTATTTTGGAAAAAATTAATATTATTAGGGGGTTATATATGATTAATGTATATTTTTATTGATATATGATTAAGGTGGCTTAGACATGAAGGTAGTGATTAAAATCCAGTAGTGTAGGTGTATATGAATTTTTTGATTGTGGTATATTAATAATAATAATGATATAATTATTAATGGAAATTAATATTATAATACATTAGTAGAAACCGAAGTGATAAATCTAAATTTAAGAAAACATCCTAAAATTTTGGTAATGTATAGACTGTAAATCTTCCTAGGATTAAAATCCCTCCATGAATACTATAAGTGGATGTTGTCTCTTGAATTAATATATCTATGGGTAATAACCTAGAATGTGGTTGGTTTATTATTTACTCGATTATCACTTAATAAAAAAATAAAAGGTCTTAGGGGCACACGTGGTTTGGAAATCACGAAGGATATGCTTTGGATGATTCACAAGCCCTTTTCAAAACTATTATTAAGAATTTAAATACATTATTATATCATCTTTAATGAATATATTAATATAAACATTATTTCTTTCAAATATGAGGTAAGAAAAATTGTGATGACACTATTTATTATATGGGATTATTGTGTAACTCATGAATATTTTAGTATATATTTTACCAAAACCACTACATTGAATATATTACACCCTAAAAACCAACTAAAATTAACCAAAATATTTTTTACAATGAAATGTGGAAATTAATACATCATTTGAATAAAATGTGAAATATTATTCTGAAAATTACAATAAGATTAAAACCTCAAGTAAATTAAAAGACATTTAAAAATATTTATTTTAATTTCATAGAAAAAATTATTATTATATTATTGAATAATTATATGTCTTTTAATACTAATAAACTAATAAAATTTAATATTTATAAGTTAAATAATCGGTGTAATGTGATTAAAATCATTTAATATTAAAAAAGATTAATTTTTTAAGAATTACATTTTTCTATTTATAATGGATTTTTTATCATAATCTAATTTGATCCCTTTTTAATAATTAATTTAATAAAAAATTTGATTATTTAATAAATAAATAATTTATATACCCTTTAATAAATTTTACTTTTCATTGAATTAGAAATAATTCATTGTATGCTTTAAAACAATTTCTAAAATAATTATTTTCAACATTATGCATTATTATATTAAAATTAATTTTTACCATTTTACATATTTAAAAACGTAACTTGGATTTAATATTTTGAATCATAATATAAAAATTAGTAAATAAGGGAAATTTTAGTTCCTTGTATAAAAATAAGTTACCAATATAAGAGTAGTCACTATAGTTAAGGTTAAAATACAGTGAAATGTTGGAATCAAATGGTGAATCCAATTAATATTAAAATACCTCATATTTAAATAGGTTAATGGGAGGTTTTTGAAACATAAATTTTAATTTCCCCATTAATTATTAATCATATATCCAATTTTGTTGAATATGACATTTTTTACATTTAGAAAAATAATTTTGATAAAAATTCCGCCCTTCCTACATATAAAAGGATCCCTTCACTGACTCAATATATCTCAAACATAAATCCTATTATATTGGAAATAATATACCAAAAATTCTCCCCAATATTCATTCCCACATCCATGAGGTTTTGGTCTAACCAAAAGACCAATCTAATAAGGATTACGGAGTGATATAAAAGAGGATATTGAAAGAAGGTGTAATTCTTCAAACTGAGTTCATTAATGTTTAATTTTTCTACAAAATACTCAATGTATATTATACTAATACTAACCTAATTAAATCAATATCCTTAACATATTTAATTTTTAATATTTTATTTTAATATCCATTATATACCTTCCTCTCATTCCTTATATAATGAAAATTTATCATCTATTATGGTTGGATTACTGCCACCATACATGATTTAATTAATTGATCATCACAAACATATATGGATTATTATAAATGTTGATTCAATAAAAAATTATAATATTTATTAAATTATTAAAATTATGGAATGAAAAATTATTCATTCGTCAAAAATATTAATAATTAATATTCATTATAAATTTAAGTGCCTAAAATGAGCTTACAGAGACACTTTCCATAATTTTAATATTCCATTGAAAAACTATGGAACTATATAAACTTCATTTTACTATAGTGATAAAAATATATATCTCCGTAATTATGGAGTTCATGGAACTATTTTATAACCCTGTTTACCATAGTCAATCTACCATAGCTGTTTTGGAAGAATTGACCAATCAATCCCAAATGTACAATGAGAGGAACAAATACACATTAAATAAATGAAATTTGATCATAATTGTATTTTAAAAAATATATTTACACGAAAAAGTTACTCAATAAATTATCAAAAAATGAAACTTCTTTTAAGATGTTCAAATGGATATTCTAAGGGAGTTATGACATGAGGTATGGATTCTTTGAATCAATATAAATTACATGAGTAGTGATTATTATTATGTATCAATTAACTTTTATGTGGTTTAAGTAATACCCTAATGTCTTCATATATATTAATTAATTTTTTATTCTTGGGTGTTCCACTTTCATTTCTTCTTTCCTAATTCATTTCCAATTGATTCATACATTACCAAAGTTGTAAGGGTTGTTGTTAACATAATTTTCATTCATTGAGTTATAATGTTTAATCATTGAAATTTTTCTTTATGCTTTGGTTCTTCTACCATATCGATGCATTATATTTTTTTCAGTTTTTTCATTGGATTTTATACATCATTTTTATATTTCACCTCTCTTTAGTTTGCAATTCAACCAAACAACTGCTTATATCTTAACTTGACCGTATATCATATTTATAGTTGGGAATCATTTATAACCAACCCCATAATCATTATATTATTATATGAATGACCTTATCTCTAATTTAATTATTTATTCAATTCATTCTATATTTTTTGATCTTTTTCCCAATGTTTAGAATTATTTTTTTATCAATTTTCGTAGGGATCAATTTTAATTTCTTTACAATAGTTTGAAAAGAATATAATTTTTAACATTTACCACATGATCAGTTTTTTCAACTTATATAATAATTTTTCGTAATGAATATTCATATCCATGTTTCCATGGTTTTTAAAATGGAATTCAATTCTAATTTTTTTTGAATATCAGGTTTGAAATGTAAAATGTGGTATTTTTTATGAAAATATTAAAGGATTTCATTTAACATATGTATATTATTCTGTTCCACTAAACATTTCTTACCATTAACTTATTTTATTTTCAAGGATAAATTTTTGGAATTATTTTTAGAAAAGGTTATCCAATTTTCAGAATTTACCCCTTGAAAAAAATGTGACAAAAAAGTAGTTTTTATACCATATTAAAAATGTGATATGAATTGTTTTATAATATATATTGTATTTTCTTCTCCAAATAATATTGATATATTTATTTTGGTGTTAATACTCTAGTTCTACCCACAATATTCTCCTATGAATTTACAGTTTATACCCCACGTTATTCATATCGGTTATGTTTTATATCACTCTCTATCTATCTCTTAAATTTATTTTACCCCTTTATAACTATATTATTTAATTTCATGGATATATACTTTATCACACCAAACATTTCTATATTTCTTTTTCTATAATTTATGTGGTTCTGTACCCATTACACTATATTATTTCATTTTTAAGGGTACATTCTATGAAAGTTATTCCCTTTTTAGACTAGAGAAATATTGGGAATCCATATATTTATTATTTCAATAACCTTTTTTATTGATTATTAATTCATGGGATTATGTGTTGTATTTTTTATTCATTCCATCAAATGAATAATGAAATAGAAAAAAAATTTAAGGTTATGGCCTGAAATTATAATGCACCATGATGCATCGTTATGACTAGTGAGACAATCTAAACTCAGAATTTTGTGTAAAATATACCCATTTATGTATGATTTCTGTTCACGAGTGCTTGAAAATATGTTTATAATTCCTATAATTATGCATCCCATCACAATGAAATAAGTTATTGTTTCTCATGTCATTATTTACAAACTTATTTAATAAAGGGAAATATCAAATATTCATGTGATTAGTTAAATAAAATTTAATTAATATTAAGTATTTATGTAATGTTATTCTTCCATTATTTATTCCATAATAGGTTCTATTGTATAATAATTCTTACTAAATGTTTGTTCTCTCCCTCCTTATGCTTCTATTTAACCATATATAATAAATATTATTGTGTTTGAAATTTTAATATGGGAGTAATTTTTTGGATAATTTGTGGGATATGATAAATACATATGGATAAATAATATGTCCTTAGTTTAGAAGGAAAAATTTCCATTTGATCGGGGATTTATGGCCTTTATCAGTTAATTATTTTCCTACCTCTATAAATTCCAAAATCAACATGGTATCTGGTATGTAGGGGGCTTAGTATTTTTTATTGATATTATAATTATAGAAAATTAGGTTGGGGTGACATAAGTTGGTATCAAACCAGTAGAAAAATACTATGTTTGTACAACCAGATCTAGGAGTGTGTGTATGTGGAATCACACTTTGGAGTATATTTAAATCAATATCTTGCATAAGGTAGAATGATTTTTTCAAATTTGATCATCACCCACCCTATTCTATGTAATTACCAAAAAATTATAAAAGACATTTGTTTCCTAAATAAATGTTGTTACATATTATATAATATTATATAGATACAAAATAACGATAAACAAAAAATATATATCATTAAAAAATATAATTACATTATTCAACTATGAAACAAATTAAATTTCCAATAATTACAATTATACAAAGAACATAAAATGGAATAGATATAATAGGAAAGTAAGGATCTCCCTAATCGGTTAGAATCACTGAACCCACTGAAAATGTAATAATAATGAAAAGAGAATTATTAAACCAATAAAAATTATATGAAATGAAAATATTATCTTATGGATTGTTTTTAGTGAATTTTTAATAAATACTAATGTGGTATTTATAGAGTATAAAGGGGAATATAAATTTTGGGATTTGACAGTTATCACTATTGATCCATAGGAACATTGGAAACTATACCATTGGTTGATAATTTTACCATTATAATTATTATTTATACATAGTAATGAAAAAGTATAATTGATATAGAAAGGATAACTGGTAGTATCAACCAATAGAGTTGTGTAGTTTGAAGCCCATTTGTATGAACTTCGGAGGGACATATCATAACTAGGGTTCTCTCTTGACCATGCCCAATCTGAGCTTTAACAAGTGAATCTTGAATGAAATCACCGATGGAAGAAGATTAGGTATGTTTTTATTGCATAAATAAAAATTTTATTCTATCAACTTCTTTTGAGAATAGTTTTTCATAATAAATTATACATTAACTATAAGAGAATTTGACAAATTTATTTCTCGACACAAATAAGACATAATGTTATTTTTTTAGAAAAGATATACATTTTATAATAATAAATGGTATTATAAATAATATTTGTTTTAATAAAATGGTATTTTTATACACACTCACCTAAATATAAATGATAAAATAATTTTATAATAGAATTCGTATATTTTATAAGTGTCATAAATATAATGGTGCCTTAAAAACTGTTATTTTCAAATAAATAATGATGTTTATATTTAAAAGAAAAAGTTATCATAATTAGATAATTTTATAATAAAATAAAAATTAAATTTCAAATCATAACATCAAAATTATGTTAGGGTGGATTTATTATAATTTCCAAAAATATATTACTTTTTCATTAATATTAATGACTACAATTTTGTGTTTAAGTATGTTTAGTGACTTCCAACTTGTGTAATAATGATGTAATAATTAATTAAACAGAGTCCAAGATGTAAAAAATAATATTTTAGTAATATTAAGTATTATATTATATTTTTATAAATTTCCAAATGTATAAGTGACTTTCCAACGTCTAAAAAGTAAATTATGATTTTTAAAAACCATACTTTATGGATTATTTAATATTCCATGAAAAAAGAAGTATTAAAAAAAATTTGTTATCCTTTTTAAAATTATCATAAAATGTGTCCCAAATTTTTGAGACCATAAGAAAAAACCAATGGTGAGAAATAAAATTTATTTTTTCACAATCTATATTTTAAATACCTATATTTTCAAATTATAAAAAAAAATCCTCCAATATACTTCCAAATACCAACCAATTTACCCATTACTCTTCATTCAAAATCAATATTCCACTATGTTATGGTTATCTTTCCTCCCAATGATTCCCCCTAATTTTCCCTCAATCCCCTAATGTTCCATTCTCATGTTTTTGGAACAACTATTCATGGAAAGGGATATCTTCACATCTCATTTCAATTCAAGTTCCCTTTTCATGTGTAATGTCTTTTAATTTCAATTTTTTTCACTTTCTGTTATCCCATTTTATATTAATATTATTTTATTAATGGGAGATCCTTTTCTTTTCTCAATTTAAACAGTTCTAAAACCCAATTTTATACACTTCATGTTGTGGAATTTACATCACAAATTTCCCGTTTTTACAGAGATATTGTATTTTCCATTATTTATATACCCAAAACTATTTTCTTTTGAAAGGATATTCAACTATATTTAAAAATTTATTTTTCAATCAGTGTTTTACACATATTATAGTCACATTTACTTTTGTGGGTTAAAAATAATGTAATGATCTTGTGTTTTAATCACTTTTCTATGCCATTATAATTATAAGAAACTCATTCATTATTCTCCATTGGGATTTTAATGAAATGATTTATTATGAAATATGTGGATCATATTAATTAATACATATAAAGTGTGTGCCCAAATAGCACTCCAATTCATTGGGTAAAGAATTTAATCTTTAAAGATGACATGTTTTATGATGTCTTAGTGGATAACCTTGATAATTTTCCATTTATGATACCATGGAGATAAACCTTGTGGGTATGCATATGAATGTCTCATTTAAATTTTAAATTCATATTTCAATGTCATGATTTATGTACTTGTTATTATTATATTCCTTATCATTAGGCCTCATTTTTTTCATATGTCCTGGGATCACATTTATATGTCTCTCTTTCTTATTCCCATACTCTACATCATGTTCACCCCTTTCATTTGATGTATTTCCCGATAATATGAGATTCATAAAAGTGTCATGAACTAACCCAATGGGGCTTGAGCTGCGACTCCCCCAGAATACCTCCTTAGTCCAGAGGTTGGCGTCCAGTGCCGAGTAGGCATATCACACACATCGAAGGCCATTTAATATGGTACCTATGTCCACACACCTATATATACATCTATTAAACATTACAGAGATATATTAACTAAAAATAAATGCATGCATGAATCTATCTCAAAATATAGTAAAACATACATAAAAAAGGAAAAATACATACCCACAAAAAGAAAATTGTAAATGAATACAACCCCTTTAAAAATTTGGGATCACTTGTAAATGCACCTGCCAAAAATATACTAGGCAATGATCTGGTAAACACCTCGTTTGGTCCATCTCACTAAGCTCCACCTTCTTTGGGATATTTTAAGAATCTATCTAAAGTTCAATGTTCTTCACATTAAACAACACATGAGGGAAAATACCATTCTAGTATGATTATTAAAATACTTTGTAGGCACCCTAAATACTCAAAATAAAAGGGAGAAATTGAGCGGAAGAAGCATGCTCAACCCAACCTAAGTGAACCAAAATAAGTGAGAAACTCTATGCCAAGAACATCCTCATATATATATTACTATTCAACACATACCACGTTGTGTTTAAAACTAGTGGTGCGACTACATCACAAGGAAACCCATAAATAAACACTGAAATACTCTCCTCAAACACCAAGTCTCATGAGGTCCCATCCTCAGAGCCAGCGCAAGTTTTTAATCGATTCTTAAATGAACAATAATCTATGAGCACAAACTCAATGGTACATGTCATACTATTTGAAATTCATCTAGGAGATATCCCTACATTGCATAAAAAATCTATCCCTAGTGGTACATCTAAGAGATATTGTTCGATTGGGTTTCACAGGGCTGATGTCACAACACCGCAATCCTAAAGAGGAAAAAATATGAGAGAACATGCTCTTTGGAACTCACCATTAACAAATTCATGATGTTACTAATTGCATACTGATACATTGATAGGTGAACCCACCCATCCCTAATGGTGGATGCTACAAACCCTACTGGAACCAAGAATGGTCGCATCGTTCAGAATAGGGATACCTCGTAGGATATGTTTGGGGACACTACCAACCCAGTTTAGAATACTAAAGGCCAATTCCATGGATAGGAGATAACTCCCAGGGTCATTTGGGGGGCACCAAAAACCCAATCTTGTAACTCAAGGATCTTTCTCATATAGGGGATCACTCCTAAGATTAGCTGGGGGACACTATAATCTAATCTGGAATCTTGGAGATCATATCACTCAGATAGAGGATCGTCTACCATGTAGTTTTTGTCGCAATGATTTCACAAACTCCATATATTATAAATCATGATGTAGTGGATCATATTCCTGATGATATCATAAAACACTACATAAATTGTCTACTGAGTAGGGGATCATCTTTCTAAAAAATTTGAAACTCTATGGGTACCAACTACTGAGTAAAGGATCCTAGACTCGATGATAGCACAACCCTACATAAAATACCTTCAACGTATGAGATCATACTACCTATGATTCCACTAACCATATTGGGTTATCTTGCTAGATAGGGGATCAATTCCCATGTTGTATTGGTCATCATGATACCAAGAACCTAAGGAAATGAAATGATAGAGGATTCCACCCTGGCCTCTCTAGAGAGATGATACAACTCTATCCCAGTTCATCCTTCTGAGGGGTTCAAATTATGATAATGAGGATGTAATTCCACATGATCCCTCATAATGTTAGACCAATTTAACTCACTAAACACTACTATTTCAATCATTTCTCACCAAAGAGACCCACAAAATCACCTCACCTAACATATCATTTGTCCAAAATGTGGCCACCATCGTGTTATACACCGAAAACAACCTATGATAGGCTACTTGTGAGCCTGAATTCAAGACTGGAAGAATGAGATACATCATCTAGAAAAATATTCAATAGGATACTACATGGTTTGTAAGGGGTTCAACACCTAATTTGACCCCACATGAACACTACACCATTTCTGCTAAAGGCTTGGATTGGCTGGACATGTGAACATAAAATGGCATGAACTAGTGGGGCACAACATGTTTCTCCTCATAGAGGTCCCCAACCGTGTATTTCCTTCAAATGGCTCGACTAGTGGATTCTCACTCAGGGCGCGTACTCTAGTGTTCATGTTTTTTCTTCCTAAATGATCCCTAAAACTTTTCATCTACTCGTGTCTGTGACCAGCACCCCATGCTCATGTACTCTAGTTGTCTACCTTCGCAGAGTCTTGTACATTCACATGACTTCCCTATCTATTTCTTCGAGCCACGTGACTTGAGGTGACTAAATAGAATGTAACCCAAGGCACATGACATGTAGTTCCCAAAACTCATCTAACTTGAATGGGAATAACATATGGATTGATACACTGCATTTCACATTGTGTTGATGGTAAATCCATTGAGAATTTCTCTATGAGCCTTTTGAATCACCACAATTTATTATGAAACACATAGATTGACCCCCATGGATTCCCTATAATGATTATAAGGGATCTAAAACCATAAAAATATGATTAAAAAGTGGATTAGGACTTAAAAATCATAATTTAATACCTCATACAGAGACGTTGATGCTTCGAGGTCAGATCTATGTTTCGAAATCACTATTACACAATCCCAGAGTGATCATCATCAAGATCAGATATCGATAGCACAATATTTTTCAATTTATTCTTTGGATAATCAATTTATAAAAGTGGATAAAGGGGAGGGTATCCTTCTGTTGTGTGCACCAAGGGGTGAGGAAAGTATTATTATTTTAATTTTATTAATTCAATATTTTCCATTTTACTCGTAGATGCCAAAATTCCTCCGACTTGGTACTTAGCGCCAACAATGCTAATGTCATCACTAAGGTAAAAGAAGTTATAAACTCAACCATGGTCTCAAAATTCTATTTCTATACTCCACTCAAGAGTTATTCCTCATCTATAAAGAAAACTTGTTGGTGTGATAACATATAATTTATATATTTAATATAACAATGTCAAGGATCTTCGATCCCTACAGTCCCATGAACCCTCAGTTCCCAGATTTGATAATTTTCATAGAAATATTCAAAAGAATTATAGGGATAAAATTATTCACTAAGTCCTCCCCACCTTATGGATTTTTATCCCATAATAAGGAAATCCTATGAACATGGGATTGGAATTGAGCTCTCAACTGTAACTTCTATGCCAACAAGATCACCCAGACCCCCATATAGGCCACTAAGGATTCCTATAAAACCTAAAAGAATAAACTTAGGGGATCCTCAGAACTCATCCACATATAATGTCACGCTCAGAGAGGTTGACATCATGCAACAATGTGGACACATGTCTCCTCTAATGTGACACGCGGGAAAAAAACCAATCACCCGGTCTATCTATAGCCATAGGGTCTAGTGGTATAACACCTCATTAACATAATGAAGAGACCTAATTAAACCCTAATATGAATATAAAATTCAATGGAACTCATCAACTACACCTCTATATTATCCTCTATGGGTGGAACTAACTCGCCAGCATTGTTTTGTATCACATCTCATGTATGCATCTCAGTGGGGAAAGATCCCCTAATTTTGGTGACTCTGAAGCCACATAAAATGTCAACACATCCTCCTCATGATTTATGATTATAATCTGAAACTGAACATGTGATGTTGCCATAAAATAAAAAAGGACTTCCCAATAACACATCGGGTCTTATTGGGCCCTCCGTCTATAAACCACCAATGCACAACACATTTTCTAACACACAGGTTAGATGGAATTGTCCCCAGCACCTCAACACTATCATCTCATTGTGTCACTAAATAACCCTCATGGTTTTTCTCACTTTATAAAAATTATTCTCACTAGGGGAAGGATCCCTCTTCCTTGTGCATTTGTCACAATTTCAAACAACACTAAATTAAGGTTACACCGGTCCTATGTGTCACCATGAACCATCCTCGAGAAAGAAGTGGAAAGAAAAGAGTACCTCACAACCACATCTATCAATACTACTATAGAAATTTGAAAGGAAATAGGGTGTACCTCTATCTATTTGTGGATCCTCTGGGTTAAATACCAATGTGTCCTACAGTTGTCCTTGTCTCGGACCTCTAGCTCCTAGAGCCAGATGTTGACCACCTAGGGGTGGTGGTGGAAACTCATATTGTCTGCCACCTCTTACTACACTACCCACTCCTACTCCATGTCTACAAACCTATGGACCTCCATGATCTAAAAAAGTTCTCTTAGAAGGTCATCTGTCAACTAGATCACTCTCAATAACTCGATGGGTTGGACAATCTCTACAAATATGTCTCTAGTTGTCACAAGTGTAACACTGCCTCCCTAGTGGCTAGACAAAACTGACCTGGATGCCCAAAGCCTTAGACCCTCATTCCTGGGAACACCTCCTGAAGTTTTTTGTGTGTCCATATCCATGAGCCTGCTATCAGCTACCAGCTATTGAGGTCTCAACTCCTGCGTGTCTGGAATTAATGGTGGGAGTCTTCTCAGCTAAAAATATCTCCCCAACCACGGCCCGCTCATGTACTCCAACATTGGTGGGGATAAAAAACAAAACCAATACTACCCTGATCTCCTGGTGAAATCCCTGGCCAAAGGATCGTGATCTGAAAAATGGATCTTACATATATCCAGTGAGTAACATGATAGGTCTATGAACCTCTCCAAATACTCTTACACGGTCAAGTTGTCTTGCTGATGTTGAAGAAGTTCTTGGATACATACTAATATCAATGTGGTGGAATTAAAATCCTCCATAAAGAGACTCTCAAACTCTTCCGAAGTGAACATCACCTCACCATGGGTCTGTCAAATAATACTCCACCGTCGTCCACCAAACCCTGAATAAAGATAATTTCGAGGGCCACCAACTGATCAGGAGGTGTCATCATAAGTTAACAAACATGTGTGATTGCGTTGTTCTAGTACCCATCTACCTGGGGGTATGGATAACCCTAATACCTCATAGTTCACTACCTTTGGAACTTGTGTAGAACAATCATCTTACATGCATCCTCTCCATAAACTATCAACATAACCTTCTACTCAAAAGGCGGTGGCTCAATTGGTGGATCACTAGGAGGTCCATCCTCTGAACTTGTTCCCTACACTGAAACCTCATTTCAGAATATATAATCACCACATTACCACCAAAAAACCCCTATCTAGATTTCATCCTGGAGGCATCCTAAAATACAATCAAGACACCCCACATTCAAAGAGTATATCTTGGGATATGACTCAGTAAGGACAATGAAAAACTCAAAACTCAATCTTGTATGATGCATGCACCAAATGATTCTCGGAAACCAATATCCAAATTTTCCATGTCTAAAAGTATGTTATCTGAGTCTTGGTGAATGGATATATCAGTAGCTACCCCAACACTAGAGTCTATGTCCTGAAATCTGAACTCAAAACACTCTAACATTGTCTTTATGAAACAAAAACCGAGCTCACAAAACTGCAGTCCAAAAGTGTAACTTACTATGATACCAGTCTATAAAAAACCAACCCAACATGGATCAAGTCATGTCTCTCCAATCCTATCTTCATAGTCCAGGGGCTGTCTTTTTGTGCCGAGTAGGAATATCACACGCATGGGAGGCCTTTTCCAAATCTACCTACACAGACCCACTCAAATACACCTACATGAAACAATGTATAATTATATAAACTAAAAATAAATCCATATATACATATATTAAAAACTAGAGTGAAACAGAAGTTCAAAAAGGTAAAAATAAAAACTAAAAAAAGAAAACTATAATATCATCCAACCTTATCAGAATGAGGGGATCACTGTCAAATGAACCCATTAGAAATATCCTCATCCAAGATCTAGTAAACATCCCATTCTGTCTAACTCACTATGCTCTTCCTACTCTAGGTTCACGTTGAAAACCAACTATTTTGTTTTTGGTCTACACAAAATTGAACATGTGTGGGAAAATCCCAAGCATTCATGAGTATAACAATACTCTGTAGGCACCAAAAATACCCAAACGAAAATGATAACTCGAATGACAAAAATGAACTCGACCCAGCCAGAGGGAACCCAAATGAGAGAGAAACATCATCATGAGAGAATCCTAGGCTATACACATATATTAATCTCATACCATATGGTGTGTCAAAACAGGGAGGTAAAAACACTACAAGGATACCAAGTTATACTCGCCACAGACTCCAAGTCTCGTTAGGTCCAAACCACATAGGTAGTGACATGTTACAACATGAGACATATAGCCACTATAATCTGATGGAACACACTCCATGAGCACTTTAATCAGAGATGATAATAATATTAATGATTTCACTCCATTGGGTTAAACCTAGATATCCCCGGTGGAACATCTCCGAGATACCACTAAATCAGGTATTACATAGTCGATATCACAACACATCCATGTTGTATGTGAATATGTTTGAGGGAACATGCTCTACATATCTCACCACTAAAAAAGCCGTACTGAAACACTGTAAATAATAATAATCAGATGAGGGGTCCCACCCATCCATGATGTGGTATTCTACTAACCCTACTATAACGATGAATGGTCTTATCTCATAGAAAGGGGATCCATCCAAGGAACAGCTGGGGGACACTACAAACCCAGACTAGAATACTAAATACCACCTCCTTAGATAGGGGATCACTACCAAGATCCACTGGGGGACACCATGAACATAATCTGGTAACCCAAGAATCTCTCTCAGATAGGGGATCACTCATAAGATCCACTTCGGTAAACCAAAACAAAATCTTACATCTTGAATATTGTATCACTCAGATATTAGATCATCACCTAGGTATTGTTGGTCATAAAGATTTCAAAAACCCCATATGGTAAAACTCTTATAGAAGGGGATTGTACTTTAGATTATACAAAAAGAACAACATATATTTTCCGCTGAGTAAGGTATTATATATCTAATGATATTCAAAGCCATTGGTACCAACTACTAAGTAGGGGATTGTATACCTGAAGATGAAAAAATACTTTGGAAATTGGACACCACATAGAGGATCATACCACCAATGATTCCATAGAACCTATTAGGCTATCCTACTAGATAAAGGATCACCACCCACATAGTGTTGGCAACAATGATACTAGGAACCCAATCTAGGGAATGAAAATGACTGAGGATCTTTCCTCTGCCTCTCCTATGGAATGGAACAACTCTATCAAATCTCGCTATATCTAGCAGAAAATAATCATGTACCGAGGATTTAATTACACACAAACCCTCATAGGGGTAAACCAAAGGAATTCACTAAAATAATTTTGGTCCAAACATTGCTAACTCAAGTGACCTACTAAATCACCTCACCTTGCATCCCTTAGCCCAAAATTGAGCTCAATTTCATGTTCAATTAAAAAAACTAACTGGGGTAGGATAATCACTAGCCCGTATCTGAGCCCCTTATATGGAGATACGATGGGTGGAAACTTCTATAAGAGGAGACTACATGACATGTAAGGGGGCCTACACAGTGTGTGACCCTGCTTGAATACCGGAACATATCCTTTGAATTCATGGCTTGGATATTCATGTGGGCATACATTTCATGTAACAGTGTTACATGGCATATCTCGCCTCACCTAGGTCCTAAGAAATATATTCCCTCCACATGTCCCATCTTGTCGTATCACACACATGGTGAGTACCCCAGGGTACACAATGTGTCCTAGCTACATGGACCCTTGGTTGTGTCCTCTTCATCTACCTGTGTCAATAAACATTTTATCATGTACTCTGTCACTATATATACACATGTCTATATATGTTCATAGAGATTCCCTTTCCTTCTCCTCGAGCCACACAACTCAGGGTCACTACACGGTATGTAACCCAAGTTACATGGAAGGTAGTCCTTAAGAATTCTTTTCCCTGAACAAAAACAACACATGGAGTGCTCCACTGCACTACACACCATGTAAATGGGGATTCCATCGGTAATTTTTCTAGGAGACACCAAAATCTCCCCCATTTACCCCAAAATACATAGATAGACCCTCAAGAGGTCTGTAACAAGAATCTAATGGATCTACAACCATAAAATGATGCATAGAAATGAGGAAAGATACTTAAATCTCAAAAATTCCTACCTCATGGAGAATTGATAAATCTTTGTGATCAAAACCATTCTCTGATGATGTTTCACCATGACCCAAGAGTGATCTTCATCCAAATTAGTGATCTACATCACCTTATTTCTTCGATTTGGACATCAGGTTGTTTGTCTCTCGAATAGGAAGAGGGGGTGGGCGGTAAGGGACATTGCTTTATATTTATTAAAATAATGTCTTCTATTTAACTCCTCAGTGCTAACACACCTCCAAACCAACACCCATCACTGATAATGATTGGGACATTTCCAGGGTAAAAACAATGTTCTAAACACAACTATGCTCTCCAAATTTAAATATGAGACTCTGCTCATGGATTATTATGAATTTTAGAAGAAACATTGAATGTTTGATAACACATAATTATCATTCTTAATATCACTACACTGATACCTATGGGCCCAAGAATCCCCCCACCGACTCAGCTTCTGGCTTAAAAAATATTCATAGATATATTATAAAATCTAACAAGGAAAATCTCGAGCCACTAAAAAAATTATGGTGAACCCATGAATATGTATTTCAAGTGTATTTAAATAATGTTTTATGTATTCATTTATTTTTAACCTTATTTCCCAAAAGCTAAGATTTAAAAGTTCCTTTGTTTTTACTATGTAATGAAATGTTAAGTAACGAAAATGCGAGATGCCATATATCATATCCTAGGGTGTTAATGTATTGACCAGTTACAATCCATTATCAACTCTACCTCTCTCTGTTGGACTAAATTGAAAAAATTTTGTTTGAATATATTATTTAATATCTCATGATATATATATATATATCACAATTTTTTACTTTATGTATAATTACTCCATATCTTTAATGAAAATATTATTGTCATTAGCTTAAAATCATGCATCGAGTGATTTTTTTAATGAACCTTTAATTAATGTGAGGCATAAGCTACCTCTATTTTATTTTCTATAAGAGAATTCCCCAATTCATTTTTTGATTCATCACTATATATCAAAAAACCATCTCTACTATAGGATAAAAGAGTGTATTGTGAAATGATAAAGATCCTATTAATATCCTTCAATCCATCCTCACATTGTTCTATCCAAGGGGAATTCAATCCCTTTTGAGTGAACATGGATAGTTTATTTGGAAACCATGAGATGTTTCACACAAAACATCGATATTATCCATATAATCGATGAAAAATAAAGATTTCTATCATATATATTGGGGTGGGGCTATATTTGTTCTTCTGTATGTTGTAAAAATCTATAGATATACCATCACATGTGATTATATAATCACAAAATGTTATATTCATTATGCATATCCATACTTGATAAATATGGAATACGGTTTCTTTATTACCAATTTCTTCAACACAATCCTGAAATGATATTCACAATATTTCAATATATTAAAATATATTAGAATATTATACCTAAATACAATCAAAAATTGATTTAGGTAATCTCTAATGAATCTGTTCAAATAATATATAAAGATGATATGGGAATTTATTGTTCTTAATGGAAGTGGTTAAAATTCATATTTTCCAGGACATTTATAAAAGTATATATTATGTATATCCTCTATTTATAACCATAATACATGATATCTAGATTGAATGTTTATCTTTGAGAACATTTTATCCCCCCATAGTTGATCAAATAAGTAATAAATATAGGGTAGATGATACTTTTACTTTTCCATGGTCTTTATATATTCATTGTAATAAAGGAAAAATATTGACCCACCCTTATCTAAAAAAGGAGAGGATTATTTCCCATTATATTGAAACACTTGGGAATATAATTTTTTTTTCATATTCTCATGTATTTTCCCCATTAATTATTACCATTCAACACTAGTCATTAATGTGGAACATTTTTAATAAATATTTTCAACATCATTTGAATGAAAATTTGACAAAAGTGTCTGTGATATGTGATTTAATTGATTAATAGATGACACTTTTTAATTTTTTGAGGGAAAATATAAATCATTGAATAATTTTATAAGAAATTAATAAATTTGGATGTTTAAATGTTTATGGATTGGTGCTTTAATATCTATATATCACAAGAAACTATATTCTCGTAGATTTTGTGGGGGTTGAGATAATATTTTTAGTTATGATTTTGAGTTTTCGGATTTGGAATTTTCATTTCAAATTTTCCATGTCCCTATTTTGAATATCTATTATGGGAATGATTTTTTTTCACTCATAATGAGTTAATCGAAAAAAAATCCTGATGTTATATAGATAGTTAATTTTTAATATTCACGTTCCATGATTTTTTATTTAAATAATTTTTTGGATCATTTTAAATATATATATTTTAATTGTTCAATCTCATAATTATTTTGATGCAGGTTATTTTTTCTGTTTTTTTTTGTGAGAAATTAATTGTATAATATTAATGATGGGTGTAGGAGAATTTACAAGAAGCTAACTCAAATGATAATTTGAAGTGAAATCCCTTGAGACATTTCATTTTTCCAAATTTAGAAATATCAAGGAAATGAATCAAAATGTGTACTAAATTCAATAAAAGGACTTCGATTATTTGAGACTAAGGTGTCATCTAATTTCAATTTGAAATTGGTAATCTTTATGGTTCATTGTGGAAATTTTTTAAGGATCCGAATGCAGTAGAAGTGTTGTTGTTGGGAGGGCCCAATAATGATTTTTAAATATTCAATGACCAATTCAGGATCAATACACCGATAAATTCATGTTTACATGGATTAAGATAGAAGATCTAGACAAAAGAACAAAAGTTTGTAGGATCCTAGAGAGTGGATCTTGTGCATCATGTTTATAATTAATTTAAATAATTTCAATAGAAATTAAATACCTAGATCTTTGGTACAATCTTCATTGATGATGTTGATCATCTTAAATGACCCTTCTAGATTTTAATTTTGTTCTTGTAATGATCCAAAGTAGAATTTCTCTAGCGTTGAACCACATGTGTTCTAATGGCCTCCTATTGACACCAATCATTCATTGGGTGCAATCATAGTGACTCAAATGTATTTCATCTGTTTTTTTTATCGCATGTTCTTTGGTCTTTAAGAACATCTCTCATTCTAGAGAAGTGATAAGAGAGGATTCAAGAGAGAAATTATTTTGGCTCAACAATTCTCTCACCACCAGCAATTCGATTAACCAGACATTATGGCACCATAGATATACCAATATATTTAATTAAATTTGGTTTCAGATATAATATTTAATTGTGTAATGGAAATTAAATACAAACATAACCTTATAGAAAACCAACGCTGCATAATAACAATAATAGCACCATTATTCATGGTGTTCCAACTATCAAAAAATAGAATCATAAATGAAATTTTATTCCATATAATGATAGCAGTGTTATCATTATTTTTTCTTATTCTAACTAGTTAAATATATATTTAACATATTTAAAATATGTATTTTACTACCAGACCAGCATTGGTCTACTCGAACACAACTTCCATTTATTGAACACCTAAATAAATAAACAATTAATTATTGTCTTAAATATTTTTTTTACAAACTAGAAAATAAATATTTATTAAATATTCAATAAAATAGATAAATATATTTTATTTTAGTTATGATATCATTATAAATTAAATAAAATTATTCCACTTTCTTGAGAATAATATTTCTTCCCTTAATTAATTTTAAATAGAATTTAACTGTGACCACAAAAAACACTTAGTGTGTCACCCTTTAGGATTATTTCACATTTGCAATTGGCAGGGTTGCATAAATTCAATGATTACTCTCTATTAACGGGTCAAGGAACCCATGATAAAGAACATAAAATCACAACGATTACCTCAACATAAGAATTCTCACTATGTAATATAATCCCTTTGTCTCAATATCTCATCATGTAGGTTTCATGAATGTGTCATCATCCTATTTTTTTGATACATCCTTCTTTGACAACCTAAAATAAAGTCATAGTTACCCCATGGATATGGAATTTAGGGTGAGGGTTATATTTCAATCAAAGGGTAAAGATATCATCTTCCACAAATGGAATGTACAAATCCTTCTTCGACTAATCCATTAATAACATGTCACTTATGACACACCCAATATACACTACTTCCCACCAACATATGGCATGAAGGTTTTTGTTAGTAAATCCAAGTGTGTGAGTCATGATACACATTAATGATAATATTAAATTCTATGGACCATTACACACACTCATAAATAAGTATATCCCATGACACCAAAACATGATGAATTCCTAATGGCGGGTCTATTCTCGTAACCTCCCATCATGGAGATTACCAAGTGTGTTATTCATGAGAATAAGTATAATATAATTATGATTACTCATACCTAATTATCATTATACTATGTGTCCCTTCATAGTATGGAATCCAATCACAAAACTATATTTAGAAATGTTTCTATAGTACTTTATGGTTCTCATTATAGTAGGGAACTTCTATGACCTTTCCAATGCGACAAATAATTTATTACATTATTACATCATAATCATGTAGAACAATGAAAAATAATTAATAAGATGTTTAATATTTAAATACCTAAAATATTCATGTAATAAATGTAAAACCTGTTTTTTCTAGGACACCAACTCTAACAAATACTCACTTGGACTAGATCCTAGTACATACAACTTTCATTCCCCTGTACCTCACATGATGATCATGTTTCTAATGAGTCAATGATTTAGTCAAGGGGTATTCCACGTTGTCTTCATGGGAAATTTTTCTTACTGAAACTTCACCTATCTAAGAGAAATCCCTTAAGAGATGATGCATATGAAGTATTTACTTTTTCTGCTGATGTGACCTTTGAACTTTTGAGAGAGCCAATGTTGTAGTATTATCCCAATAGATCATGATGGGATATTTACTTCTAGGAACCATATCCAGCTAATGGAAAAATCTTCGAATCCAAAATGATTATTTTTAGCATCATAAGCTATGATATACTTGGAATATGCTATAAAATATGTGACAACACTCTTCTCGGAGCTCTTCAGCTCACATCACCTCCATTAAAAGTGAGGATGTAACCCATTAGCAACTTCATGTCATCCTGATCAGTCTAGAAACTATCATCTTCATATCCTCTAATGACTAGATACTAATCTCCTCCATAAACCAGGAAAATATCCTTTGTATGCCTCAGATACTTAAGGATATTATTGATTTTCATCCAATGTCGGTCACCTTGGTCAACTTGATATCGTTCTATCGCACTTAATACATAGTCGACATCTAGCCTAGTACATAGCATAACATACATGACTATCCCAATCACTAATGTGTATGGAGTCTTTACTATTCTATCTCATTCCTTATAAATCTGAGAACACATTTTCTTGAAATATGAATGCCATGTGATAGTGGAAACAATCCCCCCTTAAATTGTTCCATTCTGAATAACTTTAGTATCTTATCAATGTTTGTACATTGAATTAGTCCCATAAATCTCATGGATCTATCATGATGAATGTTGATTCTAATAATATATGATGCCTTTCCAATGTCCTTCAAGGAGAAACATTAATTCAACCATTCCTTAACAGACTATAAGAGTAGTATCTCGTTTCCAATTAATAATATGCCATCAACATATTCTATTAGGGAAATTAATGCACCCCCACAAAAGTTTTTATAGACATAAAGATCACATTCATTATTTATAAAACAAAATTCTTTTATGGCTTCATCAAAACAAATGTTCCATGACCTTGATACGTTCTTCAATAAAAAAATGATTTCTACAACATGTATATCTTATTGGAATCCTTTGGATACACAAACCCTTCTGGTTGTTCTATGTAGACAACTTCCTAAAGTATTCCATTAAAGAATGTTGTTATGACCTCTATATTCCAAATCTCATAGTCATGGTAAGAAGCAATGGCCAAAATAATTATAATGGATTTTAAGAATAGGAATGGTGAAAAGGTTTCATCATAGTCAATACTTCAATGTAGATTGAAGCCTTTTGATATTATACATGCATTATAGGTAATTAGTTTTCCTTCCATGTCTAGTTTCTTCTTGAATACCAATTTAAAACCATCAATCATTACTTAAACTAGAGGATCTAGAAAAATCGAGACTTGTTTTTAGTACAAGGAATCCATTTTAAATTCATGGATTCTTTCCACTTGGAAACATCTATGTCACTTTTTATTTCCTTATAGGTCAGGGGACAATTATTATCAACTATAAATGGGTTCCCATCCTTGATAACTATTAAAAAATAAGATTCTGGTTCTCTACCCTCTCTTGTACTCCTAGGCAGTACATGTGTATTTGGAATAGATCATTTTTCCACGGGGCCTTGAGGAATCTTATCAGGTACCAACTCTTATGTACCTTGATCCTCAATTTCATCGAAGTCTATCTTTCTCCCACTATATCATTTGGAGAAGTTCTCCCCCACAAGGAATTTGGAATGACTTTCCACTATAAACTTTTTTTATAATGCATCATATTGGTAATATCCCATTTTTTCATTAGGATATCCTATAATGGTACACCTTATGCATTGGGGGATAGTTTGTTACCTGAAGAGGACTTAACAAATGCTTCACTACCCCACAAATGTAAATTTGATAACATATATTTTCTTCTACTACAAACTGAAATTGGTATACCATATATCAATTTATTTGGTATGTGGTTTAGTATGTGTGTATCTTTTTTTAATTAATATCCCCAAAAGGATTATGGAAGACTTCCAAGACTCATCGTTGATCTAACCATGTCCAACATGGTGCAGTTCCACATTTCACTTACACCATTCCACTAGGGCATGTTCGGAGGAGTAATGTGGGATAGGATCCCAAAACCCAATAAGTTATCAATGATGTTTTGATTAATATACTCTCCACCTCGGTCTTAGCATAGTTTCTTAATCATCATACCAAGATAGTTATCAATGTCATTCTATTATTCCTTCAAATTATCGTAATACTCTGACTTATACCTCATTATGTAGATATATCCATATCAACTAAAATCATCCACAAATGTTATGAAGTATGATTACCCACCCCCTGCTTCCACTACAAATGGCCCACACACATCGGTACGAACAAATTCCAGAACCTATTTGGCCCTTTAAATCCATTCCCAATAAATTGGGATTTGGTTATTTTTTCATATTAACACATGTAGAATACACCATTTGGTTTTAGTTTCAAATAATCTAAATATCCCAGTTAGTGTAACTTTGTCAGGAATTTCTTGTTTACAATGCCTTTTCAGTGACGCCAAAGTTGGGTGTGGTTTCAGGTTTGTGAAGTATCTTTGTTATTGTTACCCATTACACGGTTTGTGTAATCCAACACATAAAGACTATTGTATAAATGTTCCCGACCAAAACAAATTCTATTTTTGTAAAAGAAGAAACATTCATTTTTTATCTTGAAAACAAATCCATCAGTGTCGAGTATGGATACAATGTTGAAAAAGTGGGTTCCATATACTGAACTATTTAGTGCTTTTTATAACCATATCGTTTATATAGTTAAAAAAACACGATTCCATATTATCATTATAGTGTATAAATTTATACATCCACTATTGAAATCGTAATGTCAGAAGAATAATTGATGTATCGAAAGGATATAGTAGATCTCAGACATTAATGAGAAACTCTAGATACAGTGACATTTATCTTAATTATATGTTCTATGGTCTAGATACATCTTATGGATTGGAAACAGTAGATTTCTGACCATCAGGTGTTGGGGGATTATAAGCATTGATACTTCTTCTCATGATGTTCACATTTAATGATCTCTATTAGTGAGATCATGAGGAATGACCATCCAATAGGAAAAACACATTTTTCAAGTGTTATTGGATATTTATATCTATGATCATGTGTAATGGTCTCCTGTCATGACATCATTAAAAATATATTTCATTTAATTTCCTACTTTGATGCAAGAAAAAAACATGGTTATGACATCGTGGTGAGGTAGTTTGTGTTGGGTGAATCATTGGTGGCATGGAATTGGTTGAACGATCAAGAAATGATTTTCCACTACTGGGTTATGGATGAAATATATCTCATACCATGTTGATAAGGACGGTAGTACATTTATAAAACCATATCCATGGAATTTGAAGGCAATTCTGTCCTATTAGATCAACCAACAATAAAGCAAGAAAAGGGAGAGGACATGTGAGTGTGTCCTTCTTTTTGAGATATTATAGACAAAGAGATTATATTACACAATTCATGTTTTTATGTTATTTGTCATTGTAGTGAAAATAATTATCTCTTAAGGGTCTATGATGGGTTTCTAGATCTTGCTCTTGGTTTGTGAATAATATTCACTACTATCGAGATGAGATCCCAGACGGTCACACAAAATAATGTATTCAAGAATCTTCCTTATTCTATGGAATAGGAGTTTGGGAAAAGGTGAGCCCCTCCGTTGGGGTCCATAATTTTCCTAAGAAATACAGTCACTAATGAAATAAATAAATTCATTTTATTCATGTTTATAATAATGATCCTTGAATTTATTTATTAAATTTAGTTAAATGCTATAAGTAATTACATGAAAAATATTAATTGATGAATATTAAATATATTCAAGTTCAATTAATATTTATGTGAATAACGAGTCAAGTCTTCGAATCAATTATTATCTTGTAATATATTTAATATATTACATGAAAATGATAATAATATTTATGGGGCAGTTTAGTAGTCATAATATATCGTTAATAGTGCATCTATTACATAGGGATCGGGTTAGAATTTCTCTGTAAACACATAACACGCCATAAATAGAGGAAGAAAGACATTCACAAAGAATTATTCATAGGAATTATCTCTCTTTTCCTCTCTCCCATCTTCTAGAGAGAGACTCTATATATCCAAGGAGCTTGGATCGATATCTCTCTCATGAATTGCAAGAAGAGAAATATGGTGATCATTGGAGCACCTAAGTTGTCATTATAATTCCGTTCTACCATCCAGATTCGATGATCTGTGCTCCTCTGGATTTATTAAAGTGTGTGTTGATGATCCAGAAAAAATCACCTTCAGATTCATTGAGTAGTGATCACCAACAATGAGCAGACATAGTGTGTGGCTTCGAATCTAAACCTTTTATTTTACAGTTTAATTTTGTGTTTAAAATTATTCACATGTGATTCTTGGCTTTAACTTGGCATTGTTTCTCCAAAGTTGACAAGATTTCATAGATAGTCCGTGGAAAATTTTAAAATCCCACCTATTTGGATATTCCAATACATGCTTGATTCATACAACTGTTATTATAGGGATGTGTGATTATTTTAAGTCAATTAAAAAAATAAAATTTTCATTAATTAATAAATAGCGTATCAGTACAGTTCTGATGTTGCAGACAACACCTTAATCCGATATCGGGTGACCATTCTGCGGTCATCTGATGTTTTATGTTCGGATTAAGAACTGAATGGTTTTATGAGTTTTCTACAATCCTTCACCGGGTGGGCACCCAGTCACCTGAATAGTTTTTCGGGAGAGGATAATTAATTATTATTAATATAATAATTTTATTATAATCATTATTGTTTAGTTATTGTAATAATTTAATTATTATAATATTATTATTATTATTATATTTTTGACATGATGATAATATTATTTTTTCTAAAACAATATAGGTTTTAAGATAAATAATTTTTAATAAAAAGATGTAAGACATGCAAAGAAGGTCTTGAAATAGAAACAAGATTGTCAAATATAAAAAAAGGGTGCAACCTTCTATGCAGGTTTGACAAAGAAATAAAGAGGTGAAGGGTTTCGGGGGCTAAGTGTCCCCTATCAACATGCATCATGTGGTGTCCCCGCAAGCCACCTCCTCAGTTTCCCATCGGTTCCTAGCTCCATCTCTTCCATGGCGGAGGCACAACAGCCATATTCCAAGAGGACACCCCTCCTCCTGTCAGACTAGGACACCCAGGTCTCCTCTGATGCAGGTAGTCCCAACCATCCCTAGACCTATGCCCAAGTTGCACCGTCCAACAACCCAAGTTCTTCCCTTTTAGGACTCTACCTCCTCACCTCCAGTGCCTAAGTCGCACTACCCCGGCCACCAGAGCACCTCCCCTTGCTGGTCTGACTGACACCCCATGCCAACCCCCTCTCCTACCCCATGTCACCTAAACGAGGAATGATGAACTTCCTCCCCATAGCTGTCGTGTGGCGCCCAAGGCCACACCAGGATGCCCATTGCTATTCCGGTCGGACATACCACAGTCCAGCTCATCTATGTCATCTCCCTTGGCTTCCATGCCCATCCTGCACAGCCTATGACCAGAAATCTGGACCAACATCATCCTTTTGGCACAACAACACTCATCACCACTCCTAGCTAGCCAGGTTCATCCATGCTCGGACCGCTTGCGCACCGGTGCCCTGCCAAACCACCCCTTGCTAGACTGTGCACCCACCAGCCAGCCTGCGCTGCCCCACACCAAGCCCCATTCTGGACATGTCCTGGTCATTCTAGTGATTGTTAACCACATCAAAGATTTATTTTTCCTAAAGTTTTCAAAGGAGGGTCTACCCCACCCAAAACCAGTGTGGGCAGACCTGCTTGACTCAGAACTCCCATGCGCGGGGTCGGTACAACCTGGGATGGGCTAGTGTGAGTTCATCCAAACCCGCCTATTCCCTTATAATGTTTTGAAGAGACCTTTTAATTTTTAGTTTAATCTAAATTTAATTAAAATAATTTATATAATTATATTTTATACTTAAATTATTTAAATATTTCATTTTTCAATAGTTTTTATTGTTGCATAAATTAATTTAATTTTTAGTTTTATTATTTAATTAATTTAACTGGAACGAATGATGTATTCATATTGAATTAAAATTATAGTGAAATTTTAATTCAATAAAATGTTTCCCTCCAATTTATTAAATGTATGTTTAATATTTATTCTGAATTTATTTATTATATGTTAGTTTAATGTGTATACGATTGATCATGTGCCTTATACCGACCAACTTATTTCTATTTCTATATATTTAATTATTTATTTAAATATTTCATGTTGTTTTGTAATAATTATTTTAATTAGAATGTGTTATTTGTGTGTCATCTCAGAGTTTTTATACGTATAAGGGCATGCAGACCCATTCTCATAGTAGTAATTTTATACCCTGAGACCTCCTCTCCTTTATGTGAGTATTGTTGTATAATGTCAATATGATAAATGATGCACTCCGTTACATCTGATGGTTACACACTAGACAAGAGTTGAATGCATTAGATGGGAACGCACTACATTTCGAGTGACAAGTGACGCGACCCAAGGTATTACTCCTAGGGTTTATGTTGGTGTATTATTCACTCAACGGATCAACTGTTAGCACTGGCTCATGATCAAGTCATCATTTTTTTCATGGTTTATTATTTTTTCAAATGAGTAGTTATAAAGCAATCACATAGAATAATAATAAACAAGCATGCAAGATAAAATTACTATGTGACGCGATGAAATTTTTATTTCTTGCATGGTAAGTTGTTAGTGTGATCATATTTACATTATTATAAAATATAAAATAATTTCTTTCATCACATTAAAAATAATAAAACCCTCAAAGATATATTAAGTCATATCCACCATTTGTCATTCAAATTTGGACAAAACCGATTATTTGAGGATCAATAATTCTATAGCTCAGGGTGCCTCTTACTATCGGGGTGTCCTTATAAGAATGATGGGTGTGAATAAATGAAGTTCTAGTAAGGATTTTCCATAGCTAACTTGATATCACTTTATAATAAAGTGTTGACTAAATCATGTTCTGAATTTAGAAGCTGAGAATTCACTAAACAGATCAAGGAACCCCATATAAAAAGTGATCGGCCTACCAAAATCCCACATTGAACCCACCAAGTAGTGGTATAGCCCTTTCTTTTAGACTATGAGGGGTGGTACCAAGATCCTTGTCACTAGAATACTCAAAAGGCAATGTATTCCGATTCAAGAAAAGGGGGTTCCTAGAATCCAATAATATAGTGGGAGACATTAAATTATTAAAGTAATTATTCAAAATGTATTAACATGTAATCATAATAAAAGTCAGTAATTTGATAAAATTTATTCATATAGTTAAATGGAAAGTTATACATGAAGTTTATTAACTACAAGGTTATATTGGATAAAATAAATGTCCACACTGACATTAGTATCCATGAATAGTATAGGTGTGTGCACATGGTACTATGATTGAGGAATCTCAAGGTTCCAAAATCCCCAACACTGTTATACTAAATCAAGAATCATGGGTGAAATTACCTGCAGGTGACTAAAGTACAAAGCATATGATAGTTATATCATTGTTATTTAATCAACATCTATTGTCAGTTGTGGTCTCTTCATTAGGACATGCATGATAAAACATGAAGTCTCATCTCTGAGATGTTTTCAAGGAGAAAGTAAAGCAATGATATGAATAAGGTGATGCTTTTACGAGCATGTGTAAATTGAAAGAAGAATGGTGATATTTAAATGGATCCCTTTCTCTTATCATTTTCACCACTTTACTCAAGTTTAATTTAATGTTTTAAAAGAAAAATGTATTCAGAAAACGCTTCATTACTAATTTAGATAATGTTAAACATGATAATGAAAATATAAAAGAAAATTGCATATTTAATTCTAATGGAGAATAAATTTAATGACAGTGTGAAAATGACAAGAGGAAAGTAATTCCAATCGCACATTTGTGATGTCCATCAATAAATGAGGTATTAACAAAAGATTTTTTCATTACATATTATAAAATAATACAATAGATGTTTAAAAGTAGTATATTGAATAAAATAAGCATGTTAGCCACTTATTCTTTAAAAATATTCATCAATTGTAATTTTTTAGTTTTACTACATGGGTATTAAATATAATATACTGGTTACATATGTGTATTCTAATATTGTAACCATGTAATTATAGAAATATTACTCGAATTCACCAGTATTCTCTAGGTGGCTCTGAAAGTGTGATACCTATACTAGTGGTGATAATTACATGAGTTCTTAATTGCCAATTGAAATATTCTTGTGGATATATTATTGAATATAACCACAAACATTAATCTCATTTGTCCTTGGACATAAGAAGTAATTTTTCTAGGTTTTGGAATGAATTTTTTTATGGTATTAAAAACTCAATCACTGATTCATTAATACATGAATCATAGGAAATGATTGATAAATATAAATGTAAGACTTATACCCAGTTGTGGAAAAAACATATCCTTGTCCTGTAATACTAAAAATTGATGTCAATAATATAACCAATATGGTATTTAGGCTCGGTACAACTAAATAAATTTTGTATTATTGATGTCTGGAAAATGGATGCTTTAAAATAATTTTATGTCATAAAGCCTTAAGAAATATTTCAACTCATGAATGTGAACTATTTCATTAATATGCAAGATGTATATATATGTCATATGATTCATTTAATTAATTAAGGATTGGAAAAATGATGTAAGTGCATTGTCAGAAGATATGAGCTTCTTCGAGCTGACATGCTAAAGAAAATCCCAATCGTGCAATCATCGATCATAATAATGTAGCGTGGAATAATTCCTAAATGTACATTACCTTATCAACATCACGGGTATGAAGATAATGAGTAGGATCGATGAAGACGTCTAACATGTTAGCATTGATTAAAAAATTAAGTGTAGAGTAATTCCTAAATGCCAATTTTATACATCAAAGTATTGATGTAAGTAATAGCAATGCTAAAACTTGAAAAATATTTTATTACATATCAGGAAAATATTTGAAAATAATGGCAATATCCCACTACCATGTGCCATCAATAATGACAAATGGATATCATACGAGTCATAGTATAATGATAAATCTATTATGTCATAATGATTTGTGTTTGGATACAAATTGTTTGGACACAAACAATCTTTCAGCAGGTACAAACACAATGAGAATCTATTGTAAACTATCCTAATAGTTTCATAGTATGTAACATAAATCCCTATGATATAATAGTAGGTAGTCAAGTAATAGAATATAAATCTATATAAGGGTGCAAATCACTATTAGAAATATTCGTATCTATATTGACTTGTGTTTTGTTAATGATCAATATGCACAAATTATTGTCATAGGGAATAGTTCCACAACCGCATGTGGAACAATGTTTAATCCAAATCCACATACTAGGCAGGATAGATAATACCATGGTGATGGTTTTTATATTCATCATGTTCGGTGATATATTATTCAATTTTAATAATATTTCCTACATGTAAGTACTGTATGGAAATTATATAAAATTTGTTTGACCAACTAAAATTCAATTAATGGATTCCATGTATCAAAGTGAAAAGGAGATTATTATTATGAATACTATGGTGGGTATTCATGTGAGTTGATACAATGAAGGTACAAGTGTATTACCAAAAAGGATCTATTGGTTTCACCAAGTCGTTATGCCAAAATCTGTTAGAATTTTAGTTATCATAGATAATATCTATGATCATATTTTATATCATTGGATGTCATGACCACCAATCATGGTTACTGTCTATATGATGCAAGTTGAAATGGATGGTAATGTCACAGAATTCTAACGTAGGTTGCAAGTTATTGAAATCCAATTTAGGATTGAAGTAAGAAACAGCATCATATAAAATTCACTGGTAATGAATGTATGTCATGTTTCTACTAATGGTTAGTGGGAGCGCCAATTTTTTCCAAAAAATATCATCATAAACATATTGAAAATAGATTGGTATTCAAGTTAGTTAAGACCAATATGAAATTTATTTTCTAATTTTTGACATAATGTAGAAAAAAAAGTTCTAGGTTACAGGATCTACCGAGGTAGATCAATAGGTTTCTTGGTCCATATCAATCATACATATAGTGACACTGTGTTGAAAAATAGAAGTTGGAACAATTCACTAGATGTATTGTTTCCTCTGTAATAGGGAATAATATCTTCAAGGTGACAAGTTCGGGACATGGGAATAAATAAACCTTTTGAGTTGAAGTCTATATGCTTATATGATTGATTAATCATGTATCCCATGATATGTACAAGAATTGATATTTTCAGGATACGATTTATAATAAGAAAATATTAGTTATATCCAAGAGCAATATAGAGGATGTTATAAGATTCAGCATGTAAAAAAGATATATACCTTGTAAGTTGAGAAGGAAGGATACTGGTGTTCAGGAATTCAAAACAGTCTTCCATACATCAAATTAATCTTATATAACAGTTAGGCTAAATAAAACGAGTGATTAAATCTCATATCATCTAGTGGTAGACATACCACCAAATACCGAGTATGTTGGAACATCTAAGGAATTTAAGAATCTACTAAACGCAATGATTTGTTCCATTTTTTGAATTTCACCTTGTGAAAAAATTAGTATCATAATGTAAATTATGATATTATTACTAGCCAAGATGTCAAGTTATGACAGTGGACAAGTGGGATATACTTAGGATATTGTCTCATGAGATGTTTTACTCTAATAGATGAGGTTTCATTAGTAGAATAGTCAAACAGCATAACCATGGTAGACCTAGTATCTAAAGTTGTTACTCAACATAAAGATGGTATTCACCATGTGAGTAACTAACATGTTTTGTTAGAAAGTTGGCTCTAGTCCAAGTGGGACTACTGAAATAGTGGGTGCCCTAGACCCAACAATTCATTTCTTTTGATTACCATTTTTTCTATATAGTTAGATATACATGATTTCACCTTACCATTATAATTTATATTTTTCTCCATCCACTATATAAATGATAATGTCCTAATATTAATTTTTGTATAGAAAGGTTATATAAGATCCCAGGATATAATGAGAACTTCTTGATATAGTGAAATTAATCATAAACATGTGGTTTGTAGTCTAGATACATCTTACAGATTGGACACAGTAGATGTTTGACCATTAGGTTCTAAAGGCTCATAAATTTTGAGAATTATTCACATGATGTTCTCACATGGTGATCTCTAGTAGTGAGATTATGAGGACATACCCTCCAATAGGAACACCACATGTTTTGGGTGTCATTGAATGTTCTTATCTATAATAATGTGTAATGGACTCTTGACTTGATATTATTACCAATGTATGTCATTTAATTGGGTACTCTGATGCATGTCAAAAATAATGGCCATGATGTCGTGGAGAGGTAGTTAGTGTTCAGTACGTCATTGGTGGCACGTCATTAGTTAAATGGTCAATAAACTGTTTTTCTCTTCTGAGTTATAGAAATAATATTTCTCATGACTTGTTGATAAGGATAGAAGAACCTTTATAATACCATGTCCATGGTAGTCATAGGTAAATTTATCCAGTTAGATCAATAGAAATAAAGAATGAAAATGGAGATGACATGTGAGTGCATCATACTTTATGAGATATTACAAACAGAGATATTATATTACATAGTGTGTGTTCGTAGGTTAGATGTCGTTATTGTGACAATCCTTATATCTTAAGGGCCATGATGGGTTACTAGATCCCACTCTTGGACCATGAATAAAATTCACTTCTATGGAGATAAGGGTTTAGGGAGTCACACATAAAAACATATTCAAGAAACCGCCCTATTCAATTAAATTAGAATTTTTAACATGGTGGACCCCACCACTATGGTCCATGATATGTCAATGAAATGTGATCACCAATGCAATAAATAAATTCATATTATTCATGTTTAGAATAATGAGAATTGAATTTATTTATTAAATATATTAATGAGTTTTAAGTAAATACATGAAAATTATTAATTGATGAATATTAAATATATTCAAGGATCAATTAATATTTATGGGAATGATGACTAATGGTTTAGAATCAATAATTTTAATTTAATATATTTTATACATTACAAGAAAATGACAATAATATTTGTGACTCAGTTTAGTAACCATAATATGTCATTAATAGTGCATTGATTATTCGGGGGCCGAGTTGGAATTTCGGGGTATACACATAAGACGCTATAAATAGAGGAGGTGATTTCAAAAATAATTATTCATGGGAATTATCACTCATATCCTGTCAACCAGGGTCTAGAGAGAGATTATATGCAACTAGGATGCTCATATTGAGATCTCACTTAGTAATTTCCAGATGAGAAATGCGGTGATCATTGGAGTATCGAAGGCATCGTCGGTATTCCACACTAGCACCGAGATTTTATGATCGGTGCTCTCCCATAATTCTTGAATCATGTGTGGATGATCTTGATGAATTAGGTTTCATATTCTTCAAGCAATGACTGTTGAAGTAGAGAAGATCTCATGCACAGCTTCAGATCTGAACTCGATATATTACTGTTGAATGATGTGTTTAAAATTCTTCGTTCATGAACCATGGATTTAACTGGGCATCATTTCTCCAACATCGAAAAGATTGTTTTGATCGTCAGTGGAAAATTTTAATATCCCACATGTTTTGAGCACCTACTACATGCTCAATTCCAATATACAAAAATATGGTTTTTTCACATAAGGTACATAATAATAACCCTTTAATACCATGACCATCCCTATTAGAAAAGTGACGTGGTAGTCCCCCACATCTACAATAGAAAGTTTAGCTATGTTAGCTGATAATAGATTTACCTCCCCTGGGTCAACAATCATAAATCTACATGGTTATTGTAATTGAATACATATAAGATCCCCACAAGCTGTATCTGATATGAAATTTGATGAAACAGATAAATTTCACTCGATAACAAATGAACCTAAAGATTCCCCATAATTCATTTGATGGGTATAGTTTTTCCTCTAGTGGCCTTTCGTTCCACATCTGAAAAAACTGTTTCCTTTTCCCTTACCCCCTGATCATCATTTTCTTTGAATGGCATGAAGAATATTTGGGCTTAAATCTCTTCGAATTTCAATTCCTCTTATTCTCCCAAATTACGGAAGTCTTTTCAAAATTCAAATATTTGTCCACTAGTAAAATAAGGATAACAATATCATATAGAGACTTCTCAATGTTGTTAATATTGAAATTAATAACAAAACTTGATAATCTCTATCTAAGGGATACAAGAATGAGATTGGTATCCATATCTTCAAGGAGTTTAAAACCTAGAACCTCTAGGCTCCCAATGTCTCCAATAAGCTTGACTATGTGAGGCATAGTTGGGTCACACTCTCCATGATTAATCCAAAAGTTTTCCATGCATTTCACAAAACATTCATGTCATCCACTCTCCATGTAGAGACCATAGAGGTTCTTGAGCATGCTATACACATCCACATTTTCTTCAGACTTCATGAGTTCACTAGACCTTGATGAATACATGAAACATTGAATGTTGACCGTATCGTACATATGTTTATCGTTGACCAGAAAATCCCCATCACTATCCTTTATAGAAGGCGGATCACGTAATGATGAATCCATCATGTAAGACTTTTGATCATGGTGTAGTACATCTTAAATACATCTAAACCATTCCTGGAAGTTACTACCAGTGAGGATGTTGTCATTATCAAAAATTAATCTAAGGTATTGTGTGGTTGGGCTTGTCATTTTATTCTATAACTAAAATGTATTATTATTAGTAAATTTTGTATTACATTTTGTGAGAAATAATAAATAAATACTATTAAGTCTCGCACTATTTTATCAAGTCCCAATGGCCCTCACCATTTAACATTGAAATTCTAGTTGCTTTTACATTATAGAAGAAAGGATCCATCTTCCCCTTTGCATAACCCTAACATGGTTTGGTCAATATATTTGAGGTTATTTAGGTAGGTAGGTATTTTCCCACTACGGTCTTGTAGCCCCTTGATCCATTGAGTGACTCCACAATCTTGAATTCCTAACATGGATTTCCTCACCACATGCATCCAATATTACAAAAAGTCTATGAAGGGCTACTCATCTTGATGTAATATGGTTAATTCAACCTGACACTTTTATAATGACTTCATATATAAAATTATGTGTCCCAAAAAAGATTGGTAAAAAACCGTGTTTTATTGAGTATTTCCCTTAATCAAGTAATGGTAGGATTATTCTGACTTAATATTTTATTGAGGGATTTTTATATATTATGAATAAATTTCCTATTATCTTTATCACATACTTGTTAGTATTATGTGTAACTTACATAAGTGATTAACCAGTCATTATAATATTTACGCAATAGCCTGATTTATTTTATTTATATATTGATTTCTAGTTTAATTCATTAATTTTGTTACCGTGACAACACATCCATAATGATAAACCATGGAACTAGAAAAAATAAAATAAAGTAAAAGGAATGATCATGAGATGTTATAATGGTTATTTTATCTAGAGGTTGATAAACTAAACCTCACTAAGGTGAGATACACCTTCAACCTTTTTGTTTTATGTTTACAGCTTTCCACTTGTCCATAATTGTATCTACTAGGATTGGTTTTGTCTCGAATCTAGTACTAACATCCTCCACTAGCATGGGAGATCCATCCATTACATATTCTTTTTAACTCATTTAAAGGTGATGGGTAAAAGGGGGTCTACAAAAATAGAAACCATGGGTATGCATGTGCAACATATTAATGAGGATAGATGGATCGAGGGCCCAAAATTTAATTAAAAGAATCCAATCCCAAACAAAATTCCATTATAGCTCTTGATAATCCATATACATGCAACAAATTAATGAATTAATAAAACTATAATTGAATTATTTAATCATTCTCATCAATATAAATCGCTCACAAATCGATTAATTATTATCATTAATTTATCAATCCTTTTATCTTAATTCCTTTTATGATTTTCCATGAGAGTCTCATCCATGTACATAAATGTATCTTCAAAGAAACCTTGTGAATACCTATTCAAATCTACCCAACATGTATTATATTTTTATAATGTTTTTCTCTTCTGAAATTTGGCCTACATGAGGCTATCATTTATAGAGTAACAACATGTTGTACGATTTATACATGATAAGTAGTTCATAACATTACACAAAAATTAAGGTTTTCATTTTGTGTAATTTCGTAAATTACATGGCGTGTAGTTCTGACTACATGGAGTGTACTACCTTCTCCATATTATATGATGTACATGCCTAGGGACTTTTCATGTCAGGCATACATCGAATTTTTTAGAGTACATGACGTGTATAGTGGGCTACACATCGTGTTGTCTCGGCCTTACATGGTTATCGGTTGACTCAATCTGTGTATGGGATAAACAGATTACCCCTGACCTGAAGGGACAACACGCCCTGTCTAATGGGACACACAGCATGTAATCCGATAGGCATGTTCATATCTATCCCATTCAACACACATCATAAAATTAATTACACCGTGTTTAATAAATTCACATGGATTGAGTAATTTCATAATTACTCCCAATGCATTGAAAATGAATACACATCGTGTAGTCCCAATTACATGTCATGTATGGCTATGAACATGACTCACAAGTCTAAAAGCATGGCATGATTTTCATATCACCTGGACACAATCATCGACGCCTCCTGATGATTTCCTTGATTTAATTTTAATCCAAAAATTGTTTATTTTTAGGATCATTATGAAATGAAAGAGGATAAAAAAATCTCAAAATCCTGATTAAGAGAAAAATTAACATTGAATTGAAAAACTAAATTATTAAATCATAAATCAGCTATGAACTATTTAGATATTTTTAAATGATGTAAACCCTCTCTCTCAAACCACTATAAGGATCCAAACGCAGCTGAAGTATGGTAGTTGGGAGGTCCAGAATTTGATTTTTCCATAATCGATTACCAATCTAGGAACAATATTATGATAAATGTTAGTATCCACATATTATTATCAAAGATGTTGAAAAAACAAAAAAAAGGGCACTGGATCCTAGAGATAGCAGCTTGCACATCAAGTTATTCATTAATTTAAATAATTTCTACAGAAATAAAATACCTGGATCTTCAGTACATTCTTCATTGACGATATTGATCGTCCAGAATGACCCTTCCATTTTATCTAATTGTGTTTGAAAGGATCCAAACCATGATTCTTCTAGCGGTGATCCACATATTTTATAATGGCCTCTGATCGACCCCACTCATTCTCTGAGTACTAGCACAGAAAAACAACTGTCTTGCATCAGTCATTCATGACCATATGTTTTTCGGTCTTAATGACCATATCTCATTCTTGAGAGGGGAACAAATAGGATTCGAGAGATAAATTTTTTTGACAGAATAATTATCTCAACACCAGCAATTTGGATCACTAGCCATCCAGACACAATAGATGTATTTATCTATTCAATGACATGGGGTATCTGTTACAAAATTTAATTGCATAAGGGAAACTAAATACATTCATAACCATATAGATAACCAATGCTACATAATAAAAATAGAAACACCATTATTCAAAGTGCTCTAACTTGTGAAAAACGTAATAATAAATAAATCTTATTCCATATAACGATAACAATGTTATTATTATTTTTTCTTGTATCAACTAATTAAATAATTATTTACCATTTTGAAAATTGTTATTTTACTACCAGACCATCCTTGGTCCACTCAAACAACACGTCCAATTATTTAACACATGAATAAAATAAATAAATAATTTGTTCTCTTAAATAAATATTTTATTTACAAACTTCTATATAAATGTTTATGAAATGTTATATAAAATAAGTAAATATATTTAATTTAATTTATGAGATAGTTTTAACATGAATAAAATTATTCCATGATCATGAAAATATTATTTATTCCATTAATTAAAGTCAAATAAAATTTAATTAACACCACAAGAAACATTTTTTTCTGACCCTATAGGATTATTTGTCGTTGGAATTAGGTGGGATTTCCAAAAGACTAAGGGTACTGTATATCAACGGTTCAAGGAACATAATAGAAATAACATAAATATGGAATGATTAAATACACATATGAATACTAAATAAAAAATATAATCTCTGTGTCTCAATATCTCATCATGCAGGTTTCATGATAGTGTCATCAACTTGATTTCTTGATACACATTTCTTTGACTACCAGATCTTGAATGAAATTTGAGACTGTTTGAACCTAAAGCAACAAATGTAAACTAAAAGGGAAAATAAGATGTGATTGAACTAGGGAGTACGTATTTTTCTGAGGTGTGTTTACTATATAATGAAACTAACTCAAAACCATTGAATCTAAAAAAATTGGATCGTAATTTGTATAAAATTGGATTAATGAATGAAAACAACCCTTTGACAAACCCAACATCATGATTCTGATTCCAATTTACTTATGAATGAAGGACATATCTACATAAATTGAAACTGATAATCCTAGAATCAAAATCTAATAATAATAATTTTTTCCCTTCATATTTATAAGGATCAAATATAAGAATATATGGTTATTGAGGGGGCCTCAATTATAAAGACATGAAAGAATGCATTCCAAGTGTGTGATATTTTTTACAAGTGAGCTTAGTTGACACAGCCGCATCTAGTCCAGGCTGTATCTCTACTTATGAAAAGTTCAAATTTTCTAATGGATTTTAAATAAGAATAATGAACTGTTCTATGATTGATATATTGATGGAGATAATGCTTTATTGCTGACTTTAGAACACTTTGTAATTTAGTTTTAAAATGTTTGTTGAGAGGAAAATGAAAATAATTGAATATTAGACCATGCATCCTAGTTATGATGATCTAATGTGAGTCCAACATGGACACTATGGCAGATTGATAGAGGTCCCTAACATGGATAATTTGGTATATGGGTTTTTTTTTTAATTTAATGGGGTATTTTTTTTTTGCAAAAGGGGGTAGTCGAGCACCACTTCAAGTGGTGCCTTCCCCATCACAACCCACCCCATCTTCTCCCCCCAATCCCTATTATATAGACTATTCAAAATATATATAAATATATATATTTAATTATATTTAAAAATAAATAACTACAATTTTAAAAATATATTTATAAACATGAGTTTAAAAATATGAAATGATTTATAATTACATTGAAAAATATATTTATAATTATATAATTGTCAAAATATATTTATAAAAATATATTAATATAGTTATAAATAAAACCTATTTAATTATACAATTAAATAAACCGTACATAAAATTATTTATATAAATTTCTAAATTTATTTAAAAATATTTATATAAATAGACATTATAAATTTTTAAATATAAGGTTTATATATATTTATAAAATTATATATATATATATAATGTTAAAAAAATTAATTATATAATTATATAAACCATATATTTAAATAGTCTATATGTATAATTATATATATAAATAAACATTATGTTTAAAATTTATATATTTATAAATAATTATTTAAATATATAGATAAACCTTATTAAGTATATAACATGATTATATTATAAATTTATAAATTTATATAGAATTATTTATATATATAAATAATTTTTATTAAATTTTTTTATAAATTTAAATATATAAATAGGTATATACAAATAAACATTATTAATATATATATATATTCCCTAATTACTAACTTATTTGAAAATATGTTTTTAAATATTTAATTATAAAAAAATATATTTATATATAATTATAAATAAAATATTATTTATATATTTATAAATATATAATGTAAATATGATAAATATATTTACTATAATTTTATGATGGTGTAAATATATAATATTTGATTTTTAATGATATAAATATTTGAAAATAAATTAAGTATATATATATAATTATATATTTATATAATTATATATATATTAAAGATAATAACATTCAATAATAATAACATAATTCATAATATTTCATAATAATTGAATTAATAAAATAAATCTTAAAGAGAAATATGCACTTAAATTATGTAAACTATAAATGTACTGTCTGAAAAAAAAATTATGTTTGTGTAGTGTAAGATAATTTTCCCTACTATATGATAGATTTTATTTTGATTATAAATAATTTTTTATATATTTAGTCATTATGAATATTTTCATTTAGATTTTATTTGTACTTTATAGTTAATAAGATTATAATGTCACATACATGAAATATAATAATTTTACAAATATGTGACATTGAAAATAAGAAAATTTTAATAGTTCATATAAATTATTTTTTTATTACAATATTTATAAATTTATTATTATTTTCATTAACATATTAATTATCTCAGTAAATAAGTTATTTGAAATAAACAAGATGACATTCGAATAAATCAACAGTGATGCCTCTTGGTAACACTATGAGGCGTCTGAACCTCATGCCCACTCTGTTTCTGATGTCTTTATTGTTGCTCTCTCCTAGCTATATGTACAAGTTCATTATATTGTGATGTTGTAGGTGCCTCATTATTTTGTTTTGTAGAGGACTGTCCAACATCACATTTGGAGGAGGACACAAAATCATATGTTTATCCATTTGACCCCAGATCTCGTAAAAATGGAAGAAGTGGGATATTGAAGAGGTCATTGTCAGTAAGAGAGGGGGACACAACATGTTGTGTTAGAACACGCAACTCATATTATAAAAAAGTTAATTAATATTCCCTATGTGAAATACATGCATCTTTCTTTTATGCATGATCTTCAGTCCGCTGGGTAGAACCATCTCTCTACAGTGCAGCAACATCGGTTCGTGCCTCTCTTGGACGTCTATGTTGTCACCTCAATCACTAATAGTGTCCTATTATCTATCATCAAGCTAGAGGTGGTAGTGGAAGTGGTGATTTTAGGATCAAAATGTATATGTATATACTCAATTACAAGAGGGGGTGAATTTTATGTTTAAAAATATTCATTTTTATTCTTAAGAAAACATTATTTAAATAAGATTCTACCTTAAAGCATATAGAATATTAAATTGGAGTTACATGAATGAGAATGTATAAGAAACAATTTTCTAATGTTATAAATACCAGAGGAAACTAAAAGTACATATAAAAGAGTAAAAATATTTTAACCCAAATAGCTGGGTATCCAAAACAACATGGATAAGGGTCCCTTGATTTATACTTTTAAGAATGGTTGTCTTACCAACACTAGGGTAAGCCCACGATACGAAGATCAGAATCTATTTTTCTATTCATACAAGATCTAGATTTGTAATGTGATTGGCATGTCTGTCTTATTTCATCTGTAAAACCTTGATTATGTAGGTAATAGAAACCTTTCTCCTCCTTCAGTTTTAAATCCATTGATTGCATGCATCAATAATCAGAAACACACATAAAAAACAAATCAGTTTGATGATTTAAGTACATGGAACTAGTTATTCACAACATAAACTCTTCAAGGCAATCACATGAATCAATTTTGGTAGATCTCTCATAGAGTGTCAATTCTCCAAAAAGTTCCTATCACTGAGATAATTCAAATGATTGGGTATTTATAAGAGAGATCCCCAATGGTTGAAATTTCCTCCAACGGTTATATTTTCCTCAAATTTCAGATGGATATATAAAGCTGGCACTTATAATTATCATATAATAACTTATTGGATGATGTCGTTTAGCCTAAAAAATATCTTGAGAATCATTAATTATATATGAATATTTTTATATAAAAATCATGTTAATGAAAAATAATAACATAATGAAACATATAAAATCTTATATTAAGAAAATTTCATAACATTGAGAAACATATAAAAATGGATTCTAAAACAAAATATAAAACATTAAGAAACAAGTAAAATTGGATCTAAAAATAATTGAGAATCTGAATAGAATAAATGAGAATTATATTCATAAAACAAGACTTTTCCGAATTGATAAACCTTTAATTGAATTCACATTTTTGAGTCAATCATAATTTTATGATGTGTGAATCAGATTAAAATTTTTAAGGATTCAAAATTGAGGATGTGAATCAGATTCCCAAATTTGAGAGAATTAGAATCACAAAATATAGAGAATCAAAATTACAATTCATGATAATTTTGTATTTAGAAATACATATTGAATTTTAGTTTCTTATGTGATTTGGTATTCTGAAATATAAATGGATTCAATTTTCTCAGTGATTCTGAATTGAGAAACAGAAATCTAAATCAAAATAGTGAGTTGACCAGAATTAAGAAAGAAAGGGATTACAATTTTAACTAAGGATCTTACTTATTCTTTTTACTTATAAAAAATAATGATAAATATAGTTATAAAATTGTTAAGGAACTTTTATAAAATTATCCTGATATATTAAAATAATTTCTAAACAAATGTTTAAAATGATAGAAAAAATATTAAGAAAATATGTTAGTGATTTCAATAACATAATGGAATAACAAGATTTATAAGGAAATATTGTACACAATAATCTCCCCTTTTTGGGAAGCATAAATAGTTTCTTTAAGAAGAAAATTTGAAGATTGTATGCTTTCATATTTGGACATAGAAGAGAATATTATCTCCCCTTAGTTTATAACTCAATATTAGTACGACTAACTCTCCTAGAGGTTAATAAATAAACCTAATGATCATATTCAAACTTTATATATGTGTTATACATTTTTTAGAAAACACCACCCCCTAAAATTATGAATGTATTCTTTATGTATTCACCTCCTAACAATTTCATCCTTAGAATAATATTATTTTTAAAACATTCTCTTCCCCCTTTTTTATTTTCAAAATGATTAGAGAATAGTATATTATACCTGAAAATTTAAGAAAACAGACTATACAAGACATTTAATTATAAAACATTGAAATTTGTTTAACAACTAATCATAAATATATGAAAAAATAATCGTTATTTGGTATTAAGGGCTTTATGAAAGCCTTCAACTTATTGAGCTCCTTGTAATCATCTTGAAATTTTTCTATATATACTTCATGATCCTGACTCTTCTTCTTATGGTTTTGAATTATTTCTTCAAGGATCTTAATGATTTATTCCCGGGACTTAGGTTTTTCACATACATCATCTCTATAATCCTTCATTATTGTAACATCCCAAGTAACAGAGTTATGATTATCATTTTAATCCTTTTTCTTCTTTCAACTTAATATCTTGTTCTTCCTTTATCCTTTCTGAGAAGTTGATTTAATGATTTTTTATCTTGGAATCTAATTATTTTAAGGAATCCTTTAAAATATCAAAGATATCATAAAATGATTTAATATCATTATTTATGTGATTGGACCACTTCATTATATGTCTGCAATATATCTATTGAGAATCATAATTCTGAATAATGGTTTTGAAATTAGATTCAAGTTCTATAAAATTATAAATTAAAAGGTTTTTTATTTTAATTTCATATTTATGGAAGCATGAATAAGATGACATCTAGATTCATGTTTTGGAATGTGTGGAATTTATTTCACCAACTGCTTTAAATAAAAAACAATAAAATATTCTATAATAGAAGAAGAATATATTTCTGATTTCGATTCATCTTTTCTAGATGTGCCAACATCTACTTTATTACCTTTTTATTTCATAGATTACAATATCTGTATCTTCTGAATTACATCTATTTCAGAATAAACATAATGATATTATCATCATCATCACCAAAATAATTTTCATTATTTGCATTATTTCCAACATCATCATTATTAAGTTCATCAACTTCATCATTGGAAGGTATTTTTTGAACTTCGCCTTCAAAAAAATTGTCTTTCAGATCAGGAGACTTATGGATGGATTTTCCTTTCGAGGAAATATTTCATGATGAGGCATGAAAATTTTTTAATGATGTCCTGATGGAATGGCTCAGCTAATGAGTTTATATGATTTGTTGAATCTCATCATCAATATCATTATGTTGGATATTTTTTTATTATTATTATAGAGATGGTTCATAAACAATCAAAATTTATCTTGGGATAACTTCAATTCTATTTACAAATTGGTTAGCCTCTAAAACAATTGGTTGAGATTGTTGAGGTAGTTCAGTTTTTAGAAAAAAGGACTCTGGAACATGATTATTTTTAGGGTCTTTTTGTATAATTCAATAATTCATGACCTATCTAAGCATCAATTAACTTCTTGTGCTTCTCTTTTCCTTATGTCTCAACTTATTCAGCTTCACTAATTTTAACAAATATATCTTCTTATGGATCTAACCCAAACACTAAATCTTCTTCTTTTCTTATCTAATTTTCATGTCTCCACTTTTTTATAACTTCATCTAGGTAATATTTTTCTTTCTTGTACTTTGGTGGTTTTGAATCATGAGATGCTTTCGGTGGTTTCGAGACTAGTTCTTTTCTTTTCATAGGATCAAATGACTATTTCTTTGATCATTCTCCAACATACTTCGACTTACCAAATAATTCAAAAAACTCAATTGTCTTATCACTAATCAAATATTTCATTATTTTAAGATTATAATCACTTAAAAGAAGAATATTGAACTTATTTGGTTTTGAAATGCAAGGATTATTGAAGGAATTCAGGAAATTTATTATAAACGTAGATAAGATTGGTGGATAAATTAAGATATGATATTTTTTTGACTCATACTTAATATTGCTGATAGTAAGAAGGTTGTACAAGACCAAGTTAATCATCCTTATATTAAATATAAAATCATCATTAAAATATCAGTTACTTTTAGGTTATGCATGTCTTTTTTTCTTGTCATTAAAATACCTTCCATCTATAATGCCACAATCCTGAAGTTTTAATAAAGTTTGGAATGCTTGGTCTTCATTGCACCCATAAGACCTAAGCTATCTATAGGCTCAATTCTTTCAATACAACCTTATGAATCTATAAACATATGACATAAATAGTAAGATTCGCCATTATAATTTATCTTAAGGATATTTGCATCTTTTTTATAAGATAAGAAATAATTTTCCCCAAATATTTAAACTATATAATATCTTTTCTACCTTCATTGAAAAACTCAATTGACTTATAGAATTTAATAACCATGTCTGTATAAATAGGATCATGTTCACCATTATTTTTCCCAAAAAAAATTTGATGTCATCGTTGACACATTACGATATTTCTTATTAAAAATTCAGTCATAAGAAAGAATTCATGATCAACTAAACATTCTCTTAAGGTTGAAAAATATTTATGTTTCATATTCACAAGCATTTAAGTCCGAGAAGAGATTGAAAGAGGCATTTAAAAATTAATAACAAGATTATGAAATCAAAATGATAACATTGAAGTGTGGTAGTAACTCAGATATAAAGACTATGGAATTAAATGTGGGACACAAGGGGGTCCCCTCATTTAAATAGGTTTTGAGAAGATGGTTCGACTTCTAAGATAGATCAAATGGTTTACATTGATCTAATATGATCTGACAGTTCTGATTAAGCTGATGGAATTTTATAGATTCTGATCTTTTTAAATTTAAGGATAAAAAATAGATATAAGGAAAGATGAATCTGTTAGATCTTTTCTTAAAACAAGATTGAAATATAGACATACAAATATGAAACTATGAGGTAAAAAGTATGAACATGTTCCATTAAATGTAATAAGAATGTTTTTTAGTAATATTCTTCTGAGATATCACAGATTTTGAAAAGTTTTATTAGAGTCCAAAAACATTTTTTAGGTTTTGAAATCCTTTCCAAGAATCCAAAAACATTTATTAGGTTACAAAAACTTTTATTAGGTTCCAAAAAAACATTAAAGAAATTAAGTTTACTCCCCCTATGAAAAGGGAACAACTTAATATTAGGAGATAATTTTATCAAAAAGTATATAAGAATGATTAACTTAAAGATATCATTTTTAGCTTTTTTCAATGTATTCAAATCTATCGAAAGGTAATGATTTTATAAAAATATCAACATGTAGTTCATTTATACCGATTAATTATAAAATAATATATCCTTAATTTGTGTGATCCCTATGGAAGTGTTGCCTAATATCTATGTGAATTGCACGAGATTGATTTCCAGGGTTTTTTTTCTAAGACTATGGAACTAGTTTTATCACATAGTATCTATTTTTTTAAATAATCATGCCATAATTGGTGAATGTGTGTTTCTCCCACAACACGTGAGAACAACTACTTTCAACTACTACATATTTAGCTTCAGTAGTGGAAAGTGATATAGGGTGTTGTTTATTACAAAACCAATAAACTAATGAATCTCATAAGAAATGAAAAGATACAGATAAACATTCCATATCTATTCAACAACCACTAAATTCATAATCCTGATGATTTTTTAAAATAATATCATTTCCAAATGAATAGAAAAGTCCAAAATCCATAGTTCCCATTAAATAGAAAAAATTTATATTCATTTCTTTTAAATTGGATTCTTTTGGATTAGATTTATATCTTTCACATAAGCATAAACAAAACATTAATTATGAATGACTATATATTAAGTATATTAAACTTCATATCATACCTCTAAAATATGTTTGATCTATTGGTTTTCCATCTTCATCAAGATCAACGGTATTTGAGGTTCTGATTGGAGTACTTATACATTATGTTTTTTCATATCCATGTTTTTTAAGTAGATATTTAATATAATTATGTTGAGATATATAGGATACTTCTACTTTTTGGAAAATTTGAAAATAATGAAAAATGTTAACTCAACAATCATACTTAGTTTAAATTCATATTTCATAAGATTCGTAAATGAATAAGTTCTGGACAAAAGTGTTGATCTGAATATATATTTCATCAAAAAACATTGAATAGTGGAAACATTTTTATTTTCATTACATATTTAATATTTTGGATTAGTAGTTCCCTTAACAAAATTTTTTTGTAAAAAATTTATTATAACTCTATTATACCAGGATTTAGGGGATTTTTATTACGATATAAATCATTGGAATGTTTAAAAACCTGTTCATGGAGTTTTGTGTCTTCAAAATGAGGAGGTTGTTCAACATAAACTTCATCTTGAACATATTCCATACGGAAAGCGCACTTAACATCCATTTGAAAAATATTGAAGTTAATGAATGCTGCAAGGGATATGAGAATCTGACTAGAATCAAGCCTAGAAATCAGAGCATAGGTTTCTTCATAGTCTATTATTACTTTTTGATTATATCCTTTAGCAAATAATGTTTATTTATTCCTTAAAATGATTCCATTTTCATCACATTTCTTTCTAAAGACCCACTTTACTGTAATTATAGATGTTTTTTTAGGTCTTTCAATGAAGGTCCAGACATTTTCCCTTTAAAATTTATTAATCTCTACTTTCATTCCATTAATCTAATATAATTCAACTAACGATTCATCTGAACATTTAGATTCTAATTGGAAAAGAAATTATGGGTTCTCTACTTCATTTCTTAAGGATCATATAGTCTGCACTGGTCTATTTACATCCACAATGATACTGTAACTATAATGATTCTTTAGTAACAACTTACTAGGGCTTTGTAGAACCTGTTCATCAACATAGAGTAGAAAATATTCTCGAGTGAATACTTCAGAAACATTTTCTTGAGTAATCTTTGGAATATAAGAATATTCCATCAAAGATTGATAATTAATTTTTGAATGTACATCCAAATATGTTGGTTGGGGTTGTTAGAAACAAAAATTTTAGTTTCATCAAATTTGACATGTACTATTTCCTCAATAGTACAAGAATATTTATTAAAAACTATTTAAGCCTTAGAGGTTGTGAAGTATCCTAAGAAAATTATTTCATCACATTTGGGTGATATTTTGGGTAAGTTATATTTTTTATTTAAAGTGAATAATTTCAATCCAAGTACTCTAAAGTATGAAACATTAGGTTTCTAGCTTTTCCATAACTCATAAGGTGTTTTATTATGAAATTTTATTATTAAAGCTGTATTTAGAGTATAACAAATAGTACTTACTGATTCAGCCAAAAAATGTTTAGCAATTGGGAATTCACTCAACATAGTTCTTGTTATCTCTTGAAGTATTCAATTTATTCATTCAACAAAACCTTTTTGTTCTGGAGTTATAGGGGTTGAGATGTTATTAGTAATTCCATTCCTACTAAAAATTGTTTCAAAATACAAATTTTCAAATTATCTTCCATGATCACTACTAATAGTTATCAATGGAATGTTTTTATCATTTTTAACATTGGATGAAAAATATTTAAAATAAGAAAAGGCTTTATATTTCATTTATAGAAAATAATACCTTGTAAATATATTATAATCATCATCTAAATTAATACATATTATTTTTCCCATATACTTATAGTTTGTGTAGGACCAAACATGTCCATGTTCAACAATTGTAAACCATCAGAAGTTGAGACTTCACTTACAACCATAAATATTTACTAATTTTTCTTTTCCATGTTGGCAAGGAGTAAAGGCTTTTGAAGAATAAAATCTATGATCTCGAAGATCCTTAAAAATTATTTTATAATAAATTTTACAAAAATTCTTATGGTTATAGTGTACTAATCATCAATGCATTAACTAAGATTTTTCATCCATTTCACTATGACAAGGTACGTCTTAGATCCTATAGTTTTCAAATTTATGTGTATAGAAATTATTATGCTGATAGGTAGAAAGAATGAAATCATCCTCATAATTGTATAATAATAATATATCATTCCTAAAATTTATCTGGTAACCTTCATCACATAATTGAATTATGCTTATAAGTTTGTTCTTAAGACGTTTAACAAATATAACATTTGAGATTATTGATTTTCTAAGAAGAATAATGCTGCATATACCAACAATTTATCCTTGAGTATTGGGTCTGAAAGTGACTCTTACACCTTTAATATTAAAAAAATTACTAAGAAGTTTATTTTATGCATCGTGTAATGGTGACATCCACTATCCACGTACCTTCTAATGATATCGGTACTTCCTTTGTTTTCCTAAATATAAAAAAATAGATTTTCCAAATCCAAGCATTCTTGGATCTAGAACTGTTAGAATGTAAAATTTTAGGAATCCAAATTTAAATAGAAAATAATGATTTATGAGAACCTAAGGATTGTATTTTTTTTAATGATAAAACTTTCTCCAAATTCCTCCCACTTTGACACTTATTGAAAAAATGGGAAATTTCAAGAACAAAATAATTCTTACTAAAAATAATTTTTGTGGGATTATAACTCAATACAAAACTATTCATAAGAGGTCAAACTTTTTATATAAATTTTATCAAATTCTTCCTTACTAGAATTAAAGATTGAAAAAAGTTTCATCAGGAAAATACTTCTGATTTTATTGTGATGATTCAATCCATATCCTCATATTCATTAGTCCTAGGATTGAAGATTGTCTCTAAAATTTTCTTCATAGAAATAGAATTTTTGATATATTTATAATTTTTATACTTCTCAAAATTAACTTCCAAATGATTTTCTAAAATAGAACCAATTTCAAAATATTTAACATCCTTATCATTCGAATGATCAGAAAATTCTTTTGATAAAATACTAATTCCAGAATATTCCTTATAAATTTTCATATTGTTCTTAAAATTTTTATTTTTAAGAAACATGGAAAATCTAAATACTTATTCAAAAAAAGATAATGAGTTATCATATAATTTGGAAGATTGTTCTTACAATGATTCCTAATTTTCATCATTAGGATAATTATTAATTAAATATATGGTGAATAATGATTCAGAAATGTGTACCTTATCCATGAAACAATTGCTTTAAGTAGATATTCTAGCAATAAGACCAATATTCTTCTGTCTAGAAGATTTATTATCTAAAGATTCATCAGATGAGTCTCCACCACTTTCACATCAAGAATCATTTTCCTTCAAGACATTTTTTACTTTAGTCTTATAATATCTTTTATAATTCCTTTCATAATTACTATCTTTCATATCCATTCTTTTATGCTTTGAAAAATTGGGTCTTATATGTCGAGATTTTGTGCATTCATAACATTTGACTTTAGAATAATTCATATCTTTCCTATCCTTATTATTATATTTGTACTAAAATTACTTCTTTCAAACGATCTTGTTCATCATTTTGGAAAGATTGGATAGCTCATTCTCTGACTGTTCAGATTCCCATGAGTCTGAGTAAATAACAACTTTCTTTGACTTTGTTGACTTAACAACTTTTTCAAGTGTTTTGGATTTTGTTTGATTTAAATTACTAGTAAAACCAACACTCTCATTAAACTTCTTTATATTATTATCATCTATCTTAAATCTATTCTCATGTTTTAAGAGAGTTCCAAATAACTCATCAAGAGTAACAGTTGTAACAGTCCTTGACTCATAAATATCAGTCCTATTTGATTCACATTCATTAGGAATTTTGTCAATCATCATGTCTATAAGAATCTCATCATATTTCCTTGTTCCTCACATCGACTATAGACTATTTACTATAGTGATAACTATCTATTGAGAATTAACAATTGGTTATCCATAAGGATAAAAAACCGTGATAGTCTTCTCTAAGAATAACCCTTCTGGTTTCATTAACATTAGAAGATCCAAAATGTGAAACTTCATCTTTCTTCCATATGTTGTTTTCTACATCAAAAGTATATATAAGGATATATATATATTTCTAGTCATAGATAAATGAAATGTATTGTGTACCTTATTGTTAAGAATATATTCTTTCTCTTATTGGTTGGTAAATGTTATGTCTTCTTTATCTGGTATATTATAGTATACCATAATCATGAAAAAAATTTCCATGCCAGCGGTGATAACAAAAGTCTTCACGATGTATCTCTAGTATTCATAATAGTTCACAACAAATATAGGTGTACATGTAGGGTTCTTATTATCTAAGGATTCGACATTAATTAATGTCATCATTCAAAATAAAAAATTTCACCTCCACGTGTTATTGTAATATGTATTTATAAACAAAATGTTTATAAATTTAATGTATCTAATAGGTACGTGGAAAACATTTAATACAAACATATTGGACTTCTATTCTATTACATATATATATATATTATTTCTGATACCTTATCTAATACATATTTTTCGATTGAAGTGAAGATGTGGACACTCAATTAAAAGTGGTGTAGAATTTATGTTTAAAAACATTTATTTTTAACCTTAACAGCCCTCAATTAAACAGGTAATGAGAACCTCTACCTTCCTTCATCTTGGAAGCCCCAAATTTTATACATCAACGATTGTAATCACATAAATAAAAAAAACCTATTGAATATTTAGGTATGTGGAAAAATATTTTCACTACATAAACTCTTCAAGGCATTCACACAAAGAATTTCTAGATGAGCTCTATGGAGGCTCAATTATCCTAGAAGTTCACAGCATAAAAAACATTCAAATGATTGGGTATTTATATGGGAGATCTCTAATGGTTTAAATTTCCTCGAATGGTCATAATTTTTCAAAAACATCAGAGGGACCTGTACAGCAAGCACATACAATGGTCATATAATAACTGAATATACGACATCATTTATAAAAAAATAACATGAAAAACAATATGTTTATATGAATATGTTTATATAAAACATTTTCATTAGGAAAATAGTAATGTTAAGAAAGATTTAAAATCTCACATTAATGAAATAATGTAGCATTAAGAAATTTATAAATAATGATTTATAAAAAAAGAGAAAACATTATGAATGATTTAAAATAGGATCTGAAAATAATTGAGAATCAATATAGAATAAATAACAATCAGATTCATAAAATTATTAATTTTTTAATTGAGAAACCATGAATCTAATTTTCATTTTTGAGTGAATTGGAATTTAAGGATGTGTGAATCAGATTCAAAAAATTTAACTCTTCATAATTGAGGAAGTGAATCAGATTAAAAAATTTGAGAGAACTGGAATAAAAGAATTGAGAGAATCAGAATCACAATTCTGGATGATTCAAAATTGAGAAATAGAAATTGGATATGATTTTCGACAAGATTTAAAAAATAATTATTTGATTCCCAAAACATAATAGAATATGAAGAGATATAAGGAAAATTTTGAATAAACAATGATGTAGGTGCATCATTATCAACAGGCAAAGCAGGGACATCATCGTCCCTAAGAGCTTTAGCTAGAGCATATGGATAGAGATATAATAGTGGATCCTCATCATAGTAACTCTCACATATAAACAAGTGGTGATCATTGAAAGACAACACATCTAGGTGAACTACATTCCACCTAATAAATCCATCTTTTAACGATTAGTGATATGTGAAAGGCGGCTCATGTTTTCTTCTATGAATTGAAACAACATTCAAATTAATCACAGAAGTGATCTAAAAAAATACAATAAAAATTATTAAACATAAAAACTATTCAATTTCAATCCCCTAGCGTTTAAGGTACATAATGGAATGTTATTGGTACCAGTCTGCATAATCCCCCTGATTATCTAACTGATAGTGTGTTGGGGGATATCTTTATTCAATGATACCATATTGGGAATTATGTCCCAAAAATCAATATTATGTGCATGATAGAGTGGTCAGTCTGTTTTCTATCTACCTATAAGAATAATGTAATGTAACTCATCATGATGTAGTGGTTCAATAAAGATATGTTATATACAACCAAACTGACACATGACCCTATCTGGCTAGTTCCACTCAATGATGTGGAAGTGGATAAGTGGCACCACTGCACTATGATCTCAAAGCATAGCTGTGAAATATGATGGAAGTGATGTGTAGAAAAAAACTAGTATACGTTGTCAATGGAACCTGAAATATACACTCAAAAATTATGTCTTAAATTAGAATTCTAATGTTTCTAAGATTACATTGAAATAACTTTAAAACATTAATAACATAACAAATTTTTCTACAAAAAAAGTAATGTTTAACATACATCAGTTTTCTCTATAGTGTCAAATAACTGTCGAAAGTTATGCATACTATGTCTTAGAGTATGTGCATAATTCTGTATCTGAATCCACATAGATAAAAATAAATAATATACAATAAGTATTTAAAAAATAAAAAAAATTACTCAATAACTGAGTCTAATGATGTAAACATACCAGCATCCCCAAAGAATGTCTTGAAATAGATGTAGTGGAAGTGGTGTGACAGTGTCACGACCCATCCTCGGGGCCCGTGTCGTGACTACCCCAAGCCTGCCTTCAATAGGCCAGGGGCTGGCAACTAGAACCAAGGCATAAATCTCGGTAAAAAGGTATGGCATTGCCTTTGTAAAGTAAACAAACACCACAGAGCAAGAAAGAAGCAGAAGTAAACACTAAGTAAAAACTGAGTACAACAATAAGTGCGGAAAAGTGAGTGGGCCAGAATACAAACCCAAACTGAAAGTAAATTACAACTTGAAAGGGAAAACAGCAACTGAAAAGTAAAAGCACAACGTCGAGCCGTCCACTGGAAGTCCCACCTGAAGGGTGAGTACAGATAGCCTCCACACCTCCCCGGGTCCAGCCGTCCGCTCCGAGTACGTCTCGCTCAGTGGTCCACCTCTAGGTACCGTCCTGCTCCGCAAGCCTCTACCACGAGCAGCGACGTCCTTCGTCTGAAACCAACACAACATAGTGCGGGCATAGACCGTGCAGGGGTGAGTATAAGCTACTCAGTAGGGACCCCGACACCCCCGAAGGTCTCCCAGAATCCACAAAGGATAATCCACAAAGGAAAGATACAATCACAAAGTAACATCCGACTCTACTTAGGTATATGCCCATACATATACCTAAGTCATCAATTCCAGTTCTTTCTAACCTCCGAGACCAAGTACAACTCAGTACACACAGGAAAGTAAAATTTAATCCAAACAGGATAGCACAACACAATCCAAAAAGGAAATCAAAACAAGATTCAGCTCACATAGGTATACTTATTCGTATAACGATAGAGATGATCAGATATATTCATTGATTCATCTAAGTCATCAGACCCATAAAGGATCGATAGGTACTAACCCACGCAATGACCCAAAAAGGATCTGACCCACACAGGATCGATAAGTAACTAACCCCCGCAATGACCCACACAGGATCGGACCCACACAGGATCAATAGATAACTAACCCCCACAATGACCCACACAGGATCGGACCCACACAGGATCTGTAGGCGCTGGCCCACACATGACTGTGAGTGCTAACACAAACAGGATCGGACCCACACAGGATCTGTAGCACTGATCCATGTAGGATCGCTGAGTACTGTAGTCGTCGCCGTTGAATCCACTGAGGATCTCTGCACAGTTGTCGTCGGCGTCGCAGTCAGCACTAGGGTTCACGCACACAGCAAACTCGTTCAGGAGGGTCCGCTCCACGAGCCGAGAGTCTGATACATCAACTGACAAATAGTCCAGAGTTGATGTATCCAAAATTTATGTATCGTCAGCAGGAACTCAACGTCGCAGACGGCGCGTCAATCAGACGCCCGGTCTGAGAGTTATTGGCTTTTTCGTCCCAGGGGCCCGGTTGGTTTTTAAGTCAAAACCAACCCGACCATACTCCACCTACATCCAAACCTCGGGCGGAGTAAGCCAAAAGATCCGTCTCACTTAGAGAAATCCATCAAAGTCGACGGCACATCAATCGGACGTTTGGAGCATAAGTTATGAGTGCTTCCGCTCTGAGGGCCCGGTTGGTTTCGTGTACGAACCAACCCGGCGAACCCAAAGTATTCCAAAACCTTGAGTTTAATATTTCAAAATGACCGTCTCAATCCAAGGATCACATCGCCATTGATGGTGCATCTATTGGAGGTTCGTATCCCAATATATGGGAAAAGACCGAAAAGGGTCCGGAAACGGGGGGCCTGGGCCCGGACCAACCTGGCCCAACCCCCCTTGGGTCGGCCCGAACCGGGTCGCCCCGACCCGGGTCCGAGTCTGACCTGGATGGCATGACCCGGCCCGGCCGGCGCGGCCTGGCCTGACCTGGGTGCGACTCGGCTGGCGCTGGTCGGGTGGCCAGCGGGTCGGCTCGGCCGTTACGGCCGAGCCGCAGGCGGGGGGCGCGCTGCCCCCGTGTGATGGAGTCGCGGCCCCGCGTGGGGCCGCCCTTTCTAGCGGACGCGGTAGCCGGCCGCGTCCCGTGCCCCTGTGGTCCCACGCGGTCATGGGACCGCGCCTTGCCGCAGCGGCTTCGGCCGCGGCGGCTCCTCCCGGCGGGTTGCTCTGCCGACCACCAGACGAGTTCCGGTGGTCAGAATTGCACGTCGTCTTCACCAAAAGCCCTCCTGGGGTCCGTCCTTCACTGCGAGGATCTCACATCGCATGTGCGGCTTACATTGTCATCGTCCACCGTTCCACACACCATGAACAAAAAGGGTGGTGGGTTCGGACTTGTTCGTTGGTCCGCACCCACTACGTTAGCGGTATTAAAAGTCTCACAACAAATATTTAATCATGTGCCGCGGGTATAAATCACAAATATTTAAATGAATCAAACCCCTACCTCAACTTTTTCGTCGAATGTGAGTTCATCGTGGATTTAACCATCACGGAAGAAGTGGATCGTCGCGTCGCGGAGGGGGCATCGCTGTCGTCGCAGTACACGACATTGCGTAGAGAAACTCCGAGGATTAAAATCAAGTAGATTTAAGATGCCCCAAAAGAAACCATGTCGGGGATATAAATCACAAAGAATTAAAAGAACCGCAATCCCCTACCTCAAACGGTTGTGGATCGAAGATTGTCGCGGGGAAGGAACGTCGCGGAAGAAATGTCGTGGAAGGAGAATCGTCAGCGTCGATCTCCGAGGGTTCGACGTTCTTCGCGTTCTTCGCGTTCTTCACGAAGAAGGATGAAGATCTTCAAGATTTAGAGCTTTCCCAAAATCCTCTCAACAAGAAACCCTTAAACAAAAAACGTTGGTCTTATTTTTATTCCCATGCCAACGATTAAAAATTCAAAGTTAAGAAACAAACCATTAATTCGATGAATTAATGGTAACGACTTAACTGCCCAATTAATAGGGGAGTTTATAATTTATGTAAATGCACCGGTTGACTTTAATTAAAAGAGGTTTTTGCGGGTGCATTACTTAGAGGGAAAGTAACGGTGGGGCTCGTGCGGGCCCCACCCCACAAATATCCTACCAAGTGGGTAGGATATTTTGGGTTACACCCTATCCGCTTAACTTAGCTTAAGTGGCTTTATGTGGCTTTAAGTAAAATAAAATAAAGTTGTCGCACCACTTTATTTTATTTCTTAACTTAACCCCAAAAATTAAAAACCACACCCGAGCAAACGCAACTTCAGAAATGGCGTTTCTAAGCAAATACCGGTGCTGCGATTCCATCGGTGCCCTCGAAATTTGATTCCGAGTAGCGGTTCAAAAGTTAGAAAACCCCGATCGTTCGTTCTCTGAATGTACCAGAGCTAAACTTCGGAAAATGATTCCGGGCACACCGGGCCTCAGAATCAGGTGCCATCAGAAACTGTGTTCTTGTAAAATTTCAAAGAAAATTAAGGAAAAAAAATTCCTTGAATTTTACGGGTATTTACATCACTCCCACCTCAGGTATTTACATCCCCGTAAAGATACATCATAAACTAGGGAAACAAATGTGGGTACTAGGCATGCATCTGAGCCTCCCGCTCCCTAGTGCTCTCCTAGAGGTTCCTGTGCTGCCATCTGATGCGCACTAGAGAAATCGATCGTCCACGTAGGACCCACTCCTGTCGATCATCAATCTCCACCGGGACCTCCGCAAACGTCGCCCCATCATCAATGTCTATCTCCCCATGGTCAATGATATGCGTCGGGTCATGCACGTATCTCCTCAGCTGAGATACGTGGAAGACGTCATGCACCCGGTGCAACTGTGGTGGTAGAGCTAGGAGATAAGCCACCACGCCAATCCTGCAGAGGACCTAGAATGGTCTGATGAAGCGTGGGGACAACTTGTTGCCTCGGCCAAATCTCTGTAATCCACATCGAGGTGAGACACGCAAGAAGATGTGGTCTCCATCCTCGAACTCTAGTAGCCTCCGCCTCCTGCCAGCATAGGACTTCTGTCAGCTCTGAGCGGTCCTCATCTGCTCCTGGATGATCTAGACCTTCTCTGTCATGGCCTGGACCATCCCCGGTCCCACGAGTGCTGACTCCCCAGGGTCTGTCCAGCAAAAAGGAGATCTGCAAGGTTGGTCGTACAACGCCTCGTATGGTGCCATCCTGATGGTGGAGTGGTAGCTGTTGTTGTACGCAAATTCCACCAAGGGTAGGTGGTCCTCCCAGCTGCGACCAAAGTCGAGGACACATGCGCGGAGCATGTCCTCGAGAGTCTGAATGGTCCTATCCGTCTGACCATCCTTCTAAGGGTGAATGGCAGTGCTCAGACATAGGTGCGTCCTGAACGCCTCCTGCAACCCCTTCCAAAGTCGGGAAGTAAAGCGAGCATCTCGATCGGAGACGATAGATTATGGGACACCGTGAAGCTGTACAATCTCCTGAATGTAGAGACGCCCCAAGCTCTCCACTGAGCCCTGCTCTCTGATGGGTAAGAAGAGAGATGACTTGGTGAGTCGGTCGAAAATCACCCAGATGGTGTTGTGACCTCTGGAAGTGCATGGAAGTCCAGTCACGAAATCCATATATATGTCGTCCCACTTCCACTCCGGGACCTCCAAGGGTTGTACAAAGCCTGCTGGTACCTGATGCTCTGCCTTCACCTGCTGGCAGGTGAGGCATCGAGAAACGAACTCTACCATAGACTTTTTCATGCCCGACCACCAGTGTTGTCGTCTGAGGTCCTGGTACATCTTCTCCACTCCAGGATGTACCACCAAGGGAGAAGTGTGAAACTCTCTTATCACCTCCTCCCGTAATGCAACTGGTACCAAGGTAAGTCCTCTGAAAAGGACGTCATGCTCTGCTCCAAAGGAGAAACTATTAGGTGCATGCCCTGAGGATATCTGCGCACGCCACGTCTCACAGTCGGCGTCCCCACGCTGTGCCTCTCTGACCCACTGCAGTAGTGGAGGAGTGACTGTGAGTGACTGAAGGAAGGCTGCTCCATCTCTATCCATGAAGGATATCTGTAAAGCGGCTAGCTGCTCTGTTGCCTCCTCAAGTAGCTAAATGCCCGTCCTCCTACTAAGAGCATCGGCTACTATGTTCCCCTTCCCAATAGTATAGACTATCTCAAAGTCATAGTCCTGGAGGAACTCGAGTCATCGTCGCTGTCTCAGGTTCAGGTCCTTCTGAGAGAAGATGTACCTGAGACTCTGATGGTCAGAAAAGATTGTAAAGCACTCACCCATCATATAGTGTCGCCATGTCTTCAGAGCGAAGACCACTGCTGCTAACTCCAGTTCATGGGTGGCATAGTTCTTCTCATGCGGCCTCAACTGACGTGATCCATAGGTGATCACTTCCTGCTCCTGTATCAGGACACATCCGAGTCCGGTCCCTGATGCATCGCAGTAGACTACGTACCCTATCCCCTCCTCCAGCAACCTCAAGATAGGTGCGCTGGTCAATATCTGTCTCGGCTCCTGGAAGCTCTGATAACATTTGTATGACCACACAAAGGGTTTCCCCTTCTTTTTCAAAGCTATGAGTGGTGCCACAACTCTGGAGATGTCTGGCACAAACCTCTGATAGTATCCATCTAGTCCCAAGAAACTCTGCACCTCCGTCACGCTCCTGGGTGGCTCGCAAGCTAGCACTGCCTCGATCTTCGCGGGATCCATCGCAACTCCCTCCTCAGGAATTACATGCCCCAAGAAGTGGACCTCACATAACCAGAATTGACACTTCGAGAGATTTCCATAAATCTGGTGCTCTCAGAGTGTGTCTAGTACAACCCGTAAGTGGTAGGTGTGCTCCTCCTCAGTTGTCGAGTAAATCAAAATTTCGTCGATGAAGACCACGAAAAATCGATCGAGGTATGGCTGAAAGATCCTGTTCATATTGGTTATGCCGAATGGAATAACCAAGAACTCATAGTGGCCATACCGACATCTGAAGGTCGTCTTCTGCATGTCCTCGTCCCAAACTCTGAGCTGATGATAGCCTGACCTGATGTCTATCTTTGAGAACCACCGTGCTCCCTTGAGCTGATCGAGGAGGTCATCAATCCTTGGTAGTGGATACTTGTTCCTCACTGTCACCTGGTTCAGGAGATGATAGTCGACACAAAGTCACAAGCTCTCGTCCGCCTTCTTGGCGAACAATATTGGGGAAGCCCAGGGTGAAACACTGGTTCGGATAAATCCCTTGCCCTGCAAGTCCTCCAACTATACCCGTAGTTCTCAAAGCTCAGCGGGGGCCATCCGATATGCTGGAGTCGATATTGGGGTTGTGCCGAGGTACAAGTCAATATAAATGTCTACCTCTCTGCGAGGAGGTAGTCTTAGAACGTCATCGGGAAAGACATCCGCATACTGATCCACCACTGTAGGAAAACGAGGACTCTCCACGTCAACTGGTCCTTGGATGATTCTAGACAACTGATGTGTGTTGGGCTGTCCTATCCTCTGCAGAAGTCCATCCTGTGCTGTGAAGGCTCCCTTCTCGCCGGTGAAGGTGAACCTGCTCCCGTCGGTGCGTACACATTGCACCTTGCACCTAATACAATAAATCTGAGCATGGACTGTAGATAACCAATCCATGCCCAAGATGATGTCGTAAGGCCTCGATGCAGCTACAAGAAGATCCCAACCGAAGCTCTCACCTCCTAGAGTAAGCTCACACTGCCGGAACCAGTGTGTAATTGCCGAGTCTGCTTCCGTAGGAGTCTATAGCCGTAAGGATCGAGCCAAAGGCTCCGTCGAAATCTCTGAGCTCCGAACAAGGGCAGCGGTTATGAAAGAGTGACTCGCTCCTGTGTCTATAAGAACTGTAGTAAGGGTGGAATAGACACAGATAGTACCTCGAATCATCTCGGGTGCGTCGTGGTAGTAGGCCTCCGCTGCCTGGAGCTGTGCATGTCTCTGCCCGCCAGCTCCCTATGGTCAGGGTGGACCTCCTAGTGGTGGTGGTGGTAGAGCCTCAAAGCGTCGCCCACCACCTGCTGCTCGGCCAGCTCCTCTGCCTCGTCCTCTTTCTCCCTGCAGACCACCATGGTCGACCCTCTACATCTACCTGGGTGGCCCCTCAACCATCTGCTACTCCTCGGCATGGCGGGTCGGGCAGTCACGAGCCATGTGGCCCTACCCGCCGCATGCGTAGCACTGTCTGCGTCTCGAAAGACTGGCCCCGTGTTGTGTGCCCCGCATAGCTGAGCCAGTGTCCTGAGGTCGTCTGCCTGAAGGTCTGGTCTTCCTGGACACATGACTCATCCATCGGCTGCCTGCTGTAGAAGACTCTACTATGTGCCGCCCCGCGGTAGGTCTCGTTGCTAAAGAAGTCTCAACAAGAAAGCTCTCGATCAAAAGTGCCTGCTCCAGTACTCCTGCCTGAGTTGGAATGCTGAGGGAGATCATCAATGACCTTATCTCATGCCTCAATCCCTACTCAAAGGTCCAGAACTGGAATAATGGGTCCCGTACCATGTCTGTCGAGTAGCGCGAGAGATCGGTAAATATCCTCGAGTACTGGACGACCGTCAAGATTCCCTGTCGCAGCTGAAAAAGCTCCTGGATGCGCACCGCATGGAGGGTGGCTGGGACGAACTCCGAGCAGAAGAGGCTCTCAAAGTCCGACCAAAGAAGAGATGCCTCATCGTGCACTTGGAGCATCAAGCTCCACCATCTGCCTGCTGTCGCGTGCAGTAGGCTCGCTGCGAGGATCACCTGAGGTCTGCTGGTGTCCTCACTATCCTAAAAACCCGTATAACTGCCTCCAGCCAGTCCTCGGCTGCCTAGGGGTCCGTCTCCCCGTGGAACCTCGGTGGTTGCTGGCACTGAAACTCGTGCAGTGCACTAAGGCGGCGTGCATCGTCAGCGGCTGGGACTGGTAGCATCGGTGGCTCGGCGGGTAAAGGTATCGCCAGTGACTCTGCTGTCAAAGGGCCCTGCACCGAGGCCTCATCGCTCGGTGGGCTATTGTCACGCTCAACTCTCGGAACCCTAGCTGGCTTCCATTGTGGGGTCATCTTGAAAAGAAACAGGTGCGCCATGGTCAAACAGTATACATGGTGAGCTGACATATAGAAATCACAAAGAAAACTTGAAACACACACGCAATCAGTGTTTTCATGCATTAAGTTGGAAATCAGAAGTCAGGGTCCTGGTGTACGGATACGTCGGCCCCGCACCAACACTAGACTCCCTGGACCGACAACCACACCCAATATGCTTAACACTATTGCTTCACATAGAAGAAAGATCAGATTCTGCAGTAGAACTGAACTCCTCTGATACCAATTTGTCACGACCTGTCCTCGGGGCCCGTGTCGTGACTACCCCAAGCCCGTCTTAAATAGGCCAGGGGCTGGCGACTAGCACCAAGCCGTAAATCCCAGTAAAAAGGGAAGGCCTTGCCTTTGTAATGTAAACAAACACCACAGAGAAAGCAAGCAGTATAAGTAAACACTAAGTAAAAACTGAGTACAACAATAAGTGCGGAAAAGTAAGTGGGCCAGAATACAAACCCAAACTAAAATTAAAGTACAACTTGAAAGGGAAAACAACAACTAAAAAGTGAAGCCGCAGCGTCGAACTGTCCACTGGAAGTCCCACATGAAGGGTGAGTACAGATAGCCTCCACAGCTCCTTGGGTCCAGCCGTCCGCTCCGAGTACGTCTCGCCCAGTGGTCCACCTCTAGGTATCGTCCTGCTCCGCAAGCCTCTACCACGATCAGCGATGTCCGTCGTCTGCAACCAACACAACGTAGTGCGGGCATAGCTCATGCAGGGGTGAGTATAAGCTACTCATTAGGGATCCCGAGACCCCCGAAGGTCTCCCAGAATCCACAAAGGATAATCCTCAAAGGAAAGATACAACCACAAAGTAACATCCGACTCTACTTAGGTATATTCCCATACATATACCTAAGTCATCAATTCCAGTTCGTTCCAACCTCCGAGCCCAAGTAAAACCCAGTCCACACAGGAAAGTAAAACGTAATCCACACAGGATAGCACAACACAGTCCACAAAGGAATGCAAAACAGTATTCATCTCACACAGGTATACTTCTTCGTATGATGATAGAGATGATCAGATATATCCACTGATTCATCTAAGCCGTCGGACCTACAATGGATTGATAGGTACTAACCCCTGCAATGACCCACAAAGGATCTGACCCACACATGATCGATAGGTAACTAACCCCCGCAATGACACACACAGGATCGGACCCACACAGGATCGATAGATAACTAACCCCCGCAATGACCCACACAGGATCTGTATGCACTGGCCCACACAGGACCGATGCGCGCTGATCCACACAGGATCGGACCGACACAGGATCTGTAGCACTGATCCACAAAGGATCGCTAAGTGTTGTTGTCATCGTCGTCGAATCCACTGAGGATCTCTGCACAGTCGTCGTCGTCGTCGCAGTCACAGCCAGCACTAGGGTTCCCGCACACAACAAACTCGTTCGGGAGGGTCCGCTCCACGAGCTGAGAGGCTAATACATCAACTGACACATAGTCTAGATTTGATGTATCCAAAAGTTCGGTATCATCAGCAGGAACTCAACGTCACAGACGGCGCGTCAATAGGACGCCCGGTCTGAGAGTTATTGGCTTTTTCGTCCCAGGGGCCCGGTTGGTTTTTAAGACAAAACCAACCCGACCATACTCCACCTGCATCCAAACCTCTGGAGAAGTAATCCAAAAGATCTGTCTCACTTGGATGAATCCATCAAAGTTGACGGCACGTCAATCGGACGTCCGGAGCTTAAGTTATGAGTGTTTCCGCTCCGAGGGCCCGGTTGGTATCGTGTACAAACCAACCCGGCCGAACCCAAAGTATTCTGAAACCTTCAGTGTAATATTTCAAAACGACTGTCTCAATCCAAGGATCACATCGCCGATGACGGTGTGTCGATCAGAGGTCCGTAGCCCAAGATATGGGGAAAAAGACCGAAAAGGGTCCGGAAACGGGGGGCCTGGGCCCAGACCGACTCGGCCCAACCCCCCTTGGGTCGGCCCAAACCGGGTCAACCCGACCCGGGTCCGGGTCCGAACCGGATGGCACGACCCGGCCCGGCCGGCGCGGCCCGGCCCGGCCGGCGCGGCCCGGCCCGGCCTGGGCGCGACCCGGATGGCGCTGGCTGGGTGGCCAGCGGGTTGGATCAGCTGTTACGGCCGAGTCGTGGGCGGGGGGCACGCTGCCCCCGCGTGATGGAGTCGAGGCTCCGCGTGGGGCCGCCCTTGCCAGAGGACATGGCAGCCGGCCGCGTCTGGTTCCCCTCCAGTCCCGCGCGGTTGCTGGACCGCGGCGGCTCCTCCCGGCGGCGCGCCGGGTGCCGCCGCCCCCTATCGTCGGGGCCGCCGTGCCGGCGAGGCACGCCGGCGGGCTGCTCCGCGGACCACCGGACCAGTTCCGGGGGTCAGAATTGCATGTCGTCTTCGCCAAAAGCCCTCCCGGGGTCCGTCCTTCACTTCGAGGATCTCCCATCGCCAGTGCGGCTTACTTTGTCATCGTCTGTCGTTCCGCACACCAAGAACAAAAAGGGCGGTGGGTTCGGACTTGTTCGTTGGTCCGCGCCCACCGTGTTAGCGGTTTTAAAAGTCTCACAACAAATATTTAATCATACTCCGCGGGTATAAATCACAAAGATTTAAATGAATAAAACCCCTACCTCAACATTTTCATCGAACATGAGTTCGTGACAGATTTAACCATCGCGGAAGAAGAGGATCGTCGCGTCGCGGAAGGGGCGTCGATGTCGTCGCGGTACACGGCGTTGCGTAGAGATACTCCGAGGATTAAAATCACACAGATTTAAGATGCCCCAAAAGAAACCATGTCGAGGATATAAATCACAAAGAATTAAAAGAACTGCAATCCCCTACCTCAAATGGTTGTTGATCGAAGATTTTCGTGGGGAAGGAATGTCGTGGAAGAAACGTCGCGGAAGGAGAATCGTCGGCGTCGATCTCCGAGGGTTCGGCATTCTTCGCGTTCTTCGCGTTCTTCGCGAATAAGGATGAAGATCTTCGAGCTTTAGAGATTTCCCCAAATCCTCTCAACAAGAAACCCTTCAAAAAAAAGCGTTGGTCTTATTTTTATTCCCATGCCAATGATTAGAAATTCAAAGTTAAGAAACAAACCATTAATTCGATGAATTAATGGTAACGACTTAACTGCCCAATTAATAGGGGCATTTAGAATTTAAGGAAACACGCCGGTTGACTTTAATTAAAAGAGGTTTTCGCGGGTGTGTTACTTAGAGGTAAAGTAACGGTGGGGCTCGCGTGGGCCCCACACCACAAATATCCTACCAATTGGGTATAATATTTTGGGTTCCACCCTATTCGCTTAACTTAGCATAAGTGGCTTTATGTGGCTTTAAGTTAAATAAAATAATGTTGTCGCACCACTTTATTTTATTTCTTAACTTAACCCCAAAAATGAAAAACCACAACCGAGAAAACGCAACTCCGGAAATGGAGTTTATATGCAAATACAGGGGTTGTGATTCTATCGGTGCCCTCGGAATTCGATTCCGAACAATAGTTCAAAAGTTAGAAAAACCCGCTCGTTCGTTCTCTGAACGTATGCGAGCTAAACTTTGGAAAATGATTCTGGGCACACCGGGCCTCGGAATCAGGTGCCATCAGAAACTACGTTCTTGTAAAATTCCAAAGAAAATGAAGAAAAAAAATTCCCTTGAATTTTACGGGTCTCTAAAGATAGTTCATGCAGTGATCGATAGGAAATGCTCCCAGAACCACATCTTTAGCAATGCCATTACACCAACAATCTGATTTGCATCGATTAGAAAATAGGTACTAAGATATCTATACAGATGTGATAATACAGAAGACCCCCTAATATATGTAGATGTCTAATCAAGATCCTCATGTAATGGGAGGTACATAATGTGTACCAAAGTGGTGGAGTAGTCGACGCAGGAAAAGCCTTCAATAATTTGAAATATATATGCATGTGTCTGATGAATAAGTGTTAACTTGTCTACATCATCATCAATGATAGATAAATTCTCATCATGCCACTCCATGCGCAAGTAAGAACCTTGGTGTACATATAGTATACTGACGATGTCAATGCCTAGTAGTCGTTGTATGACCGTAGACCAGCAACACTAGTGGCACTCGTAACGGACTATCCACCAATGAGAGTAATAACTGACCAATAAAATATTGGCAAGAGATACATGCCTTTGGATGAACATTAATCCAACTGTGGAGGAGGGTTCAATGGTCCGTTGAACCTCACATGAGTGTGAACAGACTCTTCTTCAACATTATATTCTTCTTATTCAACTTCATCTTCATCTTCTTGTTCTATATTGTCATGATCGTCAAAATCATTGACCAAATAATCTAAATTACATGGTGTACTATCAATATAAACTGTACCTAGAGGATATGACCGAACAACTACCATTACTGATGTAACTTCTTGGTGTGTTATAGAAGTATGACCTAACATATTATCATGACATTGTGATAGCCCAACTTCCAATATCGATGGAACCTCTATTGTAGCAATAGTAACATACAAATCAATTTTTTCATACTTAGGTTGACGCTTAACCAATGAATTTATGTGTTCCCATTCTTCATCATTAGTTACTTGTTATGCCACATGAAAAAACCTATCTACAAATTGTATATGTCTATATGTGATGGACTCTATAACTTGATTCCCTGTAGGTTTTAATTTTCAAATAATTTTTCATTGAACAGATTCCAAAGCTGTATAACCTCCATGCATCACAACTCCTTTTGGTCGTATACTATTATTACATCCAGGTTCAGTCTCAATTATTTGATGGTAGGAATAAATATTGGCATTCATCTTTTCTTTTCTAAAACAAAACAATCATTTTTAAATAAATATGATTAGGGAATCAATTTATCTATAAATTCTTTCTATAATTTTGGTTTTAATCCCATTCCTTCCATCAAGTCAATATGCTCAACCCTTATATTTGTGTAACTCTTTACAAAACCTGCATGTTTCTATTAGAAACCCAAAAATAGGTGTCAAAACTTATTCATACTTATCCACATGCGTCATATAAATGATGTACATGAACGTGTCATTTAAAATCATAGAGTTATATGAGATTGAAAAAATCAACATGAGTAAAATCTAAGTGAAAGATAGATAAACACTTTCACTTTCCTGGATAAGGCAAGCCTCTAGAAAAGTAGGTGGTCCGACCCAAATCCCCTCTACCTGGGGATACATTACTCTAGAGATCATTCAATTCATCACAAATCTGAAACTAAATACGAACAAAATATATTCAATAACTAAAATCATGTTCATAACTTCATTTACAAACTAAGGTCAAGGTAGATGAAAAAAAATTCTCATCATACCTAGAATGTAATACATGGTTATATTCTAGAATCAATTTATCAAATAATTACATTTCCACTTAAACTAATTAATTCACTAATTAAAATAATTAATTTTCAAATTAAACTAATTAATTCTCAAATTAAAATAATTACAATTAATTACTTCTCATAATTACTAATAATTACATTCCAAAATTACAATTAATTAAGAACCAAAACACAATTCATTGATCGCCTAATTACAATTAATTACTTCCCCTAATTACAATTAATTAATTAGATAATTACAATTAATTAGGCCCCGAATTTCAATTAATTAATCCCCTAATTACAATTCATTAAGAATATAATTTCAATTAATTATGACCCTAATTATAATTAATTAATCCCCTTATTACCTTTAATCAAACCCCAAATTATAATTACTTACTTCCCAAATTACAATTACATACTTCCACAATTAAAATTACTTACTTCCCAAAGTATAATAAATTACTTCCCTAATTACCATTAATTAATTCTCTAATAACAACTACTTACATTTCGAAATATAATTAATTATTTCCTTTAATATAATTAATAACTTCCCTAATTAAAATTCATTACTTCCCTAATTGCTATTAATTAATTACATAATTACAATTAATTTCATACTTAGTTGCTATTAATTAATTACAAATTATAGTTAACTACTTCATAATTACATTTGATAACTAAAATAATTAATTAATATTTCAATAAACCAAGATTTATTAAAATTAATTAATTCATAATTACAAATTACTAATTACATTTACGTAATTAATAATTATAGTTATCTAGTTACAAATTCCATTTAATTACAAAATTAATTAATAATTACAATTAAATTAGTATTAATTAAAGTTAATTAATTACAAATTACATTACATTATTTACTAATTACTATCAAATAATTTATAATTATAATTAATTAATAATAAACTAATGACTAATTCAAATTATATAATTACTAATTATAGTTAACTAATTACTAATTAAATTTAATTATCCATTTCAATAATTAATCATTATAATTAACTAATTACATTTACTAATTATTTACAATTATAAAATTTCTAACTATATTTAATTAATATTAATGTAATTACTAATTATAATTTTTTAAGTAATAATTTGTTAATTAATTACTATTTATAATTAAATAAATACTAGTTTAAATTAATTTATTATTAATTACAATGAATTGCTAGATTTAATAATTATTGGATAAAATAAACTATAAAATACTTAAAATTATCTACAATTAACTATAAACAACTTCTAAATAAAATATATTAACAATGAACTAAGGAAATATATTATTAAATCATAACATTAAAGTAAATTTTAAAAAATGAATTACCTAAAATTTGGGGAGAGGTGTTGATGCTTTGGAGAAAAACTCAAATTTATAGAGAGGTGATGATACTTAGGGGAAGGGAAGCGGGATAAAGGATAGGATTTTGAGTGCGAGGGAAATGAAATGTGGAGAGAGGAGGATGAGATTAAATGTGGGGGGATACCCTTTAGTAGAGGTTGAAATCTTATGTTCCACTTAAAATGGATCTAATATCATATAAGTTAAATCTATCTACACCACTTGAAGTGGTGCAGATAGATTTAGAAAATAAAGATTCAATGCCACTTGAGGTGGTGCTTTGTGTTCTGAATGATAAAAATACCACTTTAATAGGATCATTGGAATTCTAATCCAAAAATTCAATTTCATGAAGCACATCCCTACACCCTTTTGTAGAATAATAAAAACTAAACCTGTTAAATTAAAAAAAATACCACCCATATTCCAATTTTTCTTTCCTAACATGGTTGTAATTTTTTATCGAGCATGGTTGAGGATCCGAATGAAGCAAATGAAGTTTAGTTAGAGGTACCCTCATTTTTTTATAAAATTAGATAATGAGATAAAAATTCGAGGGTGAAATTTCTTAAGTGGGGAAGAATATAACGACCCAAATGTAAAAAAGGGTATTTTTTCCTGAATAAATGTTTTTACATATTATATAATAGTATAAACATAAATAATAAAGAGAACCCACCAAATTATATATCTTTAATAAACATCATTGCATTTGTATGCTATGAATCCAATTAAAATGACAAACCATACAACTGAATAATGAATATAAAATAGAATAGATAAAATTGTAAAATAAGGATTGCCTAAATCTACTAGAAACATATCCCCGAATAAAATTTCAATATATATGAAATGAAATATTAATAAACAAATAAAAATATTGATATATGAAAATATAACTTTAGGGAGAGTTTTTATTAATTTTTTGTAAAATAATTAATTAGTATTTATAGGGTATAAACAGAATTGTAACTATTGGTATTCGACCATTATGACTATTAGTCAATATGATGATTGGAATCTATACCCTTGGTTGATAATTTTACCATTATAATTATTCTTTATAAGTGGTAATTTAAAATGATAATTGAAATATAAATTATAATTAATGGCCTCAACCAGTAGAGTTACGCCATTTGAAACCCTTTTTCCCAAAATTGGGAGAGAGGTAACATCACTGGGGTTCACTCCTAACCAAGCTCAAGCCATGTTTTAAAAAATGAAGATTTAATGAAATCAGCTATTGGAGAAGTTCAAGTTGGTGGAGATTTCCACTTAGTTGATGTTAGATGATCCATCCCAATGAAACAACGATCGTCGCACACCTCACCATTAAGGCATATTCATGTGTAATAAGGGGTTATGTTTCCTTACCTTAGTTACATAAAGCATGTTTTATATTGTATAAATAAAATTTATATTCCATCAATTCTTTTTTAGGTTAGTTTTTAAACATTAAAAATACGTTTAATTGATAAAAATTTAATAAATTTATTTATGGGTACAAATATAACGTAATTGCATCTTTTTATAAACGATTAACATTTTTATAATAAACCATAGTATTTTGAATAATATTTATTTTAATAAAATAGTATTTTAAATCACTCTCTCCTGTATATAAATTATAAAAAAAATTGTAATTTCTTAGGAATTTTTTTATAAGTATCAGATTTTTGATGATGCCTTAAAAGATATTTTTTAAAATAAATAAGGATTTTTATATTTAAAATAAAAAATAATCATGTTTATATAATTATTCTAATAAAAGAGATGTTATATTTCAAATAAACACATTGAAATTAGCTTAAGGAGAATTTATGGGAATTGTTTAAAATAATTTAAAAAAAAATTGAATAGTAAGAAATATAGTTTTGGAGTTTTTGATATATTTATTGAGTTCATTCTTATTCCATAATTATGTAATAATTAATTAAACATAATCCATGACCTAAAATATGATTTTTTATGAATATTAAGTATTGATAAAACATAATTTTATTGAATATTTTATTGATAATATGTTTCATAATTTCCTCATGTTGTGTTAAATAAGTTTATTTATAATATATTTGGCATTTGGTCATTCAATTGAAAATTTGATGAATACTTCAGTTTTTTCATTTGATTTCATAATAGTATTTCACAAATAATTATTTTATTTGAAAAATATGAACATAAAATTTTGTAAAATTGTTTTTGACATAATGTGATACAACTTTTATTCTGGGCATCTGAGTTATATCGTACATTTGGTTTGAGTAATTGGGTCATGATGTGGACGATGGGATAAACTCACCACATTGGACATCACTTTAGTATTTGGGATACAGTGCCTTCTAATGTTCTTGGATTGGACCCAAATTTGGAGGGAATATAGATAAAAAAAATTATCATAGATCCAAATTCTGTAAAGATAGTTGGTTCATGCGTTTTAAAGGTCAGATAGGAAATTCTTGTTTGACTAAAATATTTGCATAAATTTACCCATTCACACGTGATGTAACTTGTATCATAGACTGTCATCCACTATATAAATGTATTTTTTCTTATTTTTATTGGGTTATACGTGAATTATGAAGTTTATGTTATAGGAGATGTGGTTACACTCCAATTCTGCAAGCTTTTAAAGAAAGGTATCTCTTGAAGAAAGGATCCCTTAATAAAAGTTTTCTTGTTCTTCTACTTTTGGTAGTATTAGTGTTTAAGTAATAAACATCATAGTGCCTCTTATATTTGTTCTCTTTTATTCTGTTTTATTATATTATATTTTTCAATAATCTTCTTCTTTGTATGATAAATCTATAGTATAAAATTTATTGGGTTGTGCCCTTTCAATTTTCATTTTAAATGAAAAATGATTCTACGATAACTACATCAACGATAGAAGAGTAATTAATCCTAGTAATCGATCTACCTATAACCTTTTTTAATTAATTATTTTGAATCAATGAGAAACTATTATTCATATAATATGATTTATTAGTTATGTTTTCAAATTAAAGAACTTACTAAGAAATTGAACAATTTGCGAAGAAAAAACATGTCAGGTCGAGTAATGGGTGAAATATTAGAGCGCTATCATAAATGGTAAAACAAACCCACATGAGAGAAATTTATAGAGTCAATATAAAATATCTCAATTCAATTCATCTTACTTTCTTGAGTGGATATTTTCTCTAATTTATCAAAAACCATAATCTATCATTAGAACATCAATCAAAGCATGGTGCTATGATTTCATGTTCTGAAGGTAACCTAGGATTTAATTAGTTTCATTTTTATGGTTGACTTAATTATTAAATGGTTTGGGGTTAAAAAATATGTGGATCGTAAATAAGTTTATTTAAATTTAAAATATTGTGATTAATATGTATGTGATGAGGTAGTGAGAGATCATTTATTCTTTTTAAAATATTTTTCTAAAAAACATCTTCTTGTTTGATTTTATTATTGAAATTTCATTTCAAAAACAAAACAAATTACAATATTCATCTTGAAAATTTATTATTATTATTTTATAAACATAAAAACCCCCATGAATATAAGCTATTTAATTCTCTTATCTTTATTTTCATAAAAATTTTAATAATTTTTTGAATTACTACCTCTTTGGGAGACACTCTTAGTCATCAACTCTACATCACCTGAGTACAAAAAAATCACACATAATTATAAAGCACCCATGCCAGTGCCATTGAAATTTTTGTGATTTTTGTGGAGGTAAGTGATTTATTCAACCTATAATAGGTATTTTTTATTTTATTATTTTATTCTATTTATTTTTTCATCTATCGCTTTTTTCAATTCTAATTTTCTTATTTTCATTTTTTTTCTTATTATCATTATTGGACCATCAACTCAAACTTATTTTATTTTTATTATATTACACTCTTCTTAATTTCCTTTTTTTTATTTGATTTATAAAACGAACTAATACCTAGGATCTCTTATATCATTACCATGAGATTAAACGTTGCCTTTGAGCTCGAATCAGACAATCTCAGTCCACGAGAAGTTTCAACATTCAACCAGTTGGAGAATTCCTCAATTCTTGTAAGGTTTAAATTATAATCTATTATAATTTAATCAAAAAACTAGAAGCAAAGGATGAAGAAAAAAATGATGATTGTAATATATCTATTCTAGAATTGGAATCCCTAGTCATTAACTGTCAATAAAATAGTATTGCATATACTAATCTTTAATCATATTTTGAATTAAAATCATGATTGATACATATTTTTAAAAAAATTCATAGAATCTCTGGAAAGTTTCCCAAAACACATATAAAAAATTTAATGTGGTTTACTCAACCCTAAAACCAAGAAATCTATCTAAACATAAAATCCAACAAAGAGCATTACCATTCTCACTACATGGAACTGCAAAAGGCTGGATATATTATTTACAATCTAAAGATGTATCTTTTGGAATGATTTGAAATGTTTTTTCCTATAAAGATTTGTCCATCACCATGGACTACTTCCATGTGAAATGTGATCTCGTGAATAATGAAATTTCAAGGGGATTCAATGTATGAGTGCTGAGAGCCATTCAAGATGTTGTGTGCAAGCTTCCCACATAACCAAATCAGTGAGAAACAATTCATCTAGTACTTATATGGTGGAATCACACCTTTGGAGAGGATTGTGGTGGATTTCTTGGCTGGAGGAGCATTTGTGGACAAAACACAAGTAGCTGCATGTTCATTGATCGAAAAGATGACACAAAACTCCCAATAATTTAGAGATCTGGGTACACCATTTGTTAGAGTATTACATTATATAAGTTTATCTTCTCTTGATTTTCATTTAATTGATTAAATGTTAAAAGAATTTAAATCAATGGTCAGGAAGATTACATTAGCTCAAAATAAATCCCAACCCACACCTATGAGGCCTTGTGGCAGTGTCACTAAAACAAAACACCCTACTGACTGTTTCAACCAATAACAAGAGATGGCATATTGAGCCACAATATTCCTTGGGAGTCCAAATCAGCAGCACCAACAACCATATCCATGAAAGATTTATGATTATTTTTCTTCAGCATACAAAAAAGGGTGTATGTATCAATCAATTATGAGGTATGGATATAGAAAACATGAATGTCCCCCTTTTAAAAAAAATCATGTATCCTTCACCTTACCAACAGCATTTCAATGAACTCCAAAGGGGAATAAGTTATCAAGAATTAACATGTAAATAGTAAGGTAATTCTCATACATTGGAAGATTTTAATACTGATGATATTTTGAATCAAATTGTTCTTAATAAATAGAATTAGTTAAAGAGTCAATGTTCTATGTTGAGAGAGTTGATGACACAAATGATCTTGATTGTCACTACCATCTATAAACTGGTAAATAAGAACACTAGATATCTACCTTCAAATCCTAATTAAAATACCAAGGGGAATGTCAATTTCATCACATTGAGATGTGGGAATAAAAAAATGGATACAAATTCACCCTTCATCGCATTATGATTCTCCACAACTTCAGAGAATCCAAATTCCGGACATACTATTGAGAAGCCTAATTGGAAAGACACAGGTAACAAAATTATTGATGAAGTTCTTCCTAAACCTCATACCTTTCCCAATATAAATTTACAAACCAAATGTACGGATGAAGAGGTGACAACAAAAGAGGTTTTTTACACATTAAATTTTAGGGAGATTAACATCCATATACTTCAATACATTAAGAAAATCCCAAGGTATGCAAGATTATTAAAAGAACCTTGTACCAATCAAAGAGGTATCAAGGAAAATTAGAGGATAAATCATGGAAGGAATGTGTAATCACACTATAAACAATCTAAATCAATGCCAACAATGTTATAGGATCCATAGACATTAAAAATCACTTGCATCATAGGGGAGTTAAATTTTTTGGATGCTTTATGTGATTTGGGAGCTTCCATAAATATGATGCTTCACTCTGAATTCACTTCTTTATATATTGGTGAGTTAAAGATGACGAGAGTAGTGGTGCAGCTAGATAATAGAGCTACAACATATCCAGTGGGAGTCATTGAGGACGTACTTGTTCATTAAGAGACAAGATCTTTATATTATATTTTTACATGCCTAACAAAGAAGATGATCATGTAAATTCCCACGCTCCAATTATCATAGGTTGGACCATCCTAATAACTATAAAATAGTCATTAAAGACCACGAGGGTACCAATTCCATGGTGTTCGGAGATGAAGATGTGATATTTATTGTTGTGGAATCTATTAAGTACCCCTCGGAGAACCACTCTTCTTTTTTGATATCCTATTTGAACCACCATGTAAAAACCCCATGGAGTTTGATTGTCATATGCTTCAAGAGATTATGAGAATTTTTTCTAGATTGATGACTAATAGCACTTCCATGACTATTTTTAATTCCCAATCATCCCGTGGATTTCTTTTTAAAGGGTATTCATATTTTTTATCATGTTCACATCAATTATCAAATGGTACTTGAGTAATATGATGGATTTGATGCATTATTTTATGATTTTGATGATTTCTATTCTAATAATTATTTTCATTGTGAACACATTTCAGTTACTTCAATTTTTCCATCCATACAAAACCCACTTCATTGAAAGTCAATCCACTACCACTAAATCTCAAATACTCATACTTATTGAGTGGTGAATTATTACCTATTATCGTTGCTAACAGTCTCAATTTTGAACATGATGAAAAAATTTAAATCTTTTGAGGGAGAACATTGAAAAGATTGGGTATACCAAGGATAACATATATGGCATTAGCCCCTATATTTTTATGCATATGATTCTTTTAGAGGATGGAGCTAAACTGGTTAGGTCACCAAAAAGAAGACTAGATCCAACTCTTCTGGAATTTGATAAAAAGATAGTTGAAATATTGCTTGAGGTAAGTATAATTTATCCCATTTCAGATTCCCTCATAGTATTTCCTATTCATGGTGTGATTAAAAAAAGTGGTGTTGTTGTTAGAAATGAGAGTAAGGATTAAGTTTCAATGAGGGTGGAAAATAGTTGTTGTGTGTGTGTGTGTTGATTAAAGGAAATTGAATAAATCCACTTTAACAGATCATTCCCCTCCTATTTATTGATCAAATTCTTGAGAGACTGGCATGGAAGACACATTATTGTTTCTTGGATGGATTTTTTGAATATTTTTAGGTTCCTATATCTCTGGAGGAACTACTACAAAACTGGAATTTCATAGCACGACTGTTTATCTGTACTAGAAAAAAGAACTAATAAATGACATCATTATCCGCGCTAAAGCTTTATTTTTTGCGCTAATAATGGTCGGATTATATAAAATGAAATAACTAAATAAATAAAAAATAATAAATGTGTTTATTGAATAATATTTCATGTTTATTAATTAAATAATTATTGATAAAAATGAATTAATTCATTATATTGTATATAGATTATAAATACTAATTAATAGTGTGTATTAAATATATTAATATGAAAAATGAAAATTAAACAAATTAAATTTAAAATTAATTAAATGGAGAAAAATATTAAACATTTTATTAATTTGAGGACTATTGATAATGTTAATAAATAGTATATATTAAATATATATATATATATTAATGTATGTAAATATGATTTATATATTAAAAAATATGTATGCGATAAATATAGTGAATAATGTATTATAATTAATAATTAATATGAATTCAAAATAATTATTAATTACATAGAGTAATGGACATATAATCGAATCTTGTTTGATTTTCCAATTTAACATAGATTAAATGTGTGTAACATTGATTTCAAATATATGTAATTAATACATTTATATATACAATGTACACACTCAAAACTTATCCATTTTTTCAATATTTTTAAAGTGTACTTATTTTTAATATATTCAATTGCACTCATTTTTAACACGCATGCACTTAAAATTAGATATTCCCTAATAAGTTTTTAAAAGTATTTGTAAAAAATCTATTTATAAAAATATATATATTTAAAAATTTACATACTATATTTATAAACAAATTAAAGTATTTATATAATTAAAATTTTATAATTATATATATTTAAATAATTATTAAATTTTTAATAAATTTAATTATATAATTTATATATTTACTCTATTCATATTTATATATATTTATTAAATATATATATATATAATTATATAATTATATATAATGATATAAATATTATTTGTAAAAAATAACTATATAATCATGAATAAATAATTATTTATTTAAATAATTTAAAATTGTAAAAAAATATTTAAATAAGAAAAATATTTAATATATATATATTGATTAATTATACACACAAATATATATATATATAATTTTATTTTATAATTATAATTATAAATCATTTATCAGCACTTAGGTAATTAGTGTTGATAAATATGGATTTTAAAAGCAATTTTTAGCATTGATAATGCCCAAGATTTATCAGTACTAAGAATGAAATAATATAAGTGTCATGATCAAATTTAAAAAATCTTACCTATTACGAACCCATTGTGATATCATAATATTTCCACACAATTCACCCATTGTTGGTGCACCTCCCTCAGTAATCAAATATCAAATCAAACAAACCCCCTCGAATGACACAAACCCACTTCATCGAATTTCTCAAACATCTTCTGACCACTAGTGTTTAGTTGTAATTGAGGTTCTCAAAGAATACATAAAAATATAGGCTTGAGGGTCTCTAATTTTCTTTAACCTAGTGATGTGGGGTTTTGTTTTCCATTTTAGGTTTTGGTTTTCCATCTGCATTTGTCATTTCACGATCTAGATCCGAGAGTTTCTGATTTTCTTTTCTAGGTTTTGATTTTCTTTCTATATCTGTGTTTCAGTTGTGGTATATTGTTTTCCTTTTGTTTATGATACATTTTTTCTTGACTACTATTTTGGATATCATGTTTTGGGATTTTAAAATTGTTGTTTTTAATCAATTTTCATCACTATCTTCATCTATACCCTAAATTTCTCTACAAGGATAATTTTTTTTGTTGTTTAGAAATTTATTGAATCACCTATGGTCTGCAAATAATACAATTAAATAATATTAATGTTACTATACAATATTTAGTGGTTTTGGATATAAAATATTTAAATGAATGAAAATATTGATTTAGAAAACCATTTCTTAGTCTGATGATGGTGAAAATCATCAATAGAAGATGATTTTATGAAATTCATGTACAGTAATTTATTTATTTCAAATATTTTTTAATATTCTGGTGTAAGGTTTTTCCCTTAAAAAAATTCTCAGAATTTTGTTGTTTTATTTTAAGAGAAATATTAATAAGGGTGATACTATATTTATTTATTTTCAATCTCTTTATATTTGAACAATTACTATGGGGTGGTATTTATTTTATTATGTTTTTATATTCTACTATAAGGGTTTAATATATTTTTATCAATTAATGTTGATTTTATAATGATGTATATACAAACATATATATAAATAAATATATTTCTATCTATTTATATGTGTTTTCAAGACTTATAATGTATGGGTGATTTTATAATTATTTATTCAGAAATTATGCTTCTGGATTTCCAAATTAAGAAGGAATTATATTTATATTCATTAAAAGTTATGTATAAATGTGTATTTGTTTTTAAATTATGTGTATTATAAATTCCATGAAATATATCTATATATGATTGAAAGTGTATGGGATAGACGTTTCCAGGGTTGGTGTGTTTTTCTCTTTTGTTTGTGATATATCTAGTAGATGTGTATTAATTATTCATGTCAACTTCTTTATGGAACTCCCAATAATCTCAATGATGCTTCAATTCTTATTAGATGACCGCTCTAGAATACTTCAGTTCCTATATCATTTGTTAAAAAAATAGAATGGAAGTTATCAAATTCTAAGTGATAGAAATTATTTTTTGGTATTCGTCGTTATAGGTGTATATATACATTTTAGGTCTAAATATACATTAAATTAATAGCAATATAATTTATTCAAAAACAATAAATAAAATATTTTAAACCCATGTTTCTATCAAAATAATAAAATTAGGCATATATATATACACATTTTTAAAATAACTAAACATTACAAAATCTAAATAATTATATTTTATACAAAATTACCTAAAAAATAATTATTTAGAATTAATATAAATTTACAAATTATTATTAATATTATTTTTTTAGTATATTTAGAAAATATATATATATATATCGAATAATATATTATATATTTAAATATATTTAAATATGATAAATAATATACACACATACACATTTATATATATATAATTATATTCAAATTAAGTAACTCCTATAATGCATATATATGTGTGTAACACATATTTAAAATAATTAGTTAGATTCTGTTTAGTTATCTATATATCAAATGAGGTGTGACCTCCATTTTATAGTTTTTGACTATTGAAGGTGTGAACCCCATTCGGGTTTCTATACTATAAAGGTAAGGGTGAACGATGTACACACCTCCATCAAACTCTTTTTCCAATAATATAATACAACAAATTTTTTTTAATAAAATAATTTTTTTTAAACCACGATTCATCGAAAAAAATTATAAATAAATCATCATCCAATTATTTTATTAACCATTAATTCGTATCCTTGTGGATAAATTCTAGGATACTACTAAAAATAATTATTCATTAACTATTACTCCACATAAATTAATATAAATTAATTTCAGTAACATTTACTCATAAGTTAAAATTACACTACAGCAACTTATGACCCCCAGGCTCCACAACAATGTAGTTGCGTATTCGGATTCCTCCATCTCCAACCTCTCCATTTAAAAAACCCCTTCACTCAATTGTTTCTATGGCTTTGTAGAGCTTTTTTTAGAAGGAGTTGGTGGTAATGGAGGTGTTGAATTAATAACTAGGGCCAATGGTGTAATTCTCTAAAATGGGAGGCATTTCCACATCTAAAAACATAATGAAGTTAATACTATGAATTCATTCCATGGTGAAAGTTATAGGAAAATATTATCCTCAACAACTCATCCTCTGAACATTTATCATTTCATATTATTGTTTGACATGCATCTTCCATCTCTTGCAGACATTCACCTAGGTAGCTTGAAATACTCTAAGTATTATTCATCTATGGGATGAAAAATTCTTAGATTAGTACAAGAAACATAAAATATATGGGGGATAACACCCACCATAGTGGATAAATTCACATCATCCTCATCACTCATGGACTAATTGTTTGGTGAGATCTATTTTCAGTTTTTTATAATCATTGTTTTATTACTGTCAGTATATCTCTGTGGTCTACAATGTTTCAATATTAAAAATCATATACATTGAATTAATAGATTATTTAATATTTATATTTAATTTATTTCTTTTCAATATTAATCATAGAATTATTATTTTCTTGTACAAGTGGATTCTTTTGTTCAAGCATACAACTAAGAGAATGACAATAAACAAATGGATCTAGACTGCATACAACCCTAAAAAAGGTGAATTCCTTATTCTTATTTAATTATTTTTTTGATAATTTTTTCAACTATTTTTATGTTAATTTCATTTCCATTTTATCTAATACATAGTTTGTTTGTTTTTCACAGATCATTTGGGATGTGAAAATTTTCATTCAACTATCTACAAGAAGCCACAAAATAGATTGAATGATTATTTTACCCAATGTAGCCATGATATATATTTTAATTTACTTTTTTCAAAGATCCAACTATGCATATTAGATAAATATTATAATTTGAGAAACCTTTCTCATTGTTGAAAGCCAATGTTATTCTGACATTCAACGATGAGAATGGTTTTTTCAGCTATGAACATCGTGTCAATATGAAGTTTTGGTAGTTTTTCATATAAAGATAATGGAAGTGTTATAAAATTGGTATTTTGTCTTAATTTTGAGACTTTAGGGTGCCTATGAATCACCTACACCTCAATATGATGCATGGTGTGTTGGTATGACTCTAAGTGCTTCTTATTATTAAAAATTATAATAAATTTTAGTAAAACGTACAACTCACATACCCAAAACGGAGAAAAATATTCCGATTATTATTATATTTTAGGGAAATGATCCATAATTCATTTGAGATGTGTAGGAATTATCCACACCTCAATTCAATGCATGTTGTGAGCACAATGACTCAATGTGTCTTTTATCAGTTTAAAATGAAAATTTTAGTTCAAAAAAATGTCATTCTCATAAAACATAGAAAATGTGATAAAAATTTCTAGATAATTTAAGAAACTAATTCATATGTCATTTATGATTTATATGAATTAGTTTCATGAAAAACTGATACACGGTGTAATCAATATAGATCAAAGTATGTGTTCCCAGTTTAAAATGACATTTTAGTCAAAATAAATGGATGTTCTCAAAATTGAGAAAACACATTCTAATTGTTTTGATACTCAAGTACACTAATCCATAAGTCATTCCAGATGTTTAGTATCATCTATACCACAATCTGCCACATTGTGTGAAAACATTGACTCTATGTGCATCTTTTTATTTAAAATTGACATTAATTTTCTTAAAAATACAATTGACATATGCAAAAATGAGAAAATATATTTTTATTGTTTATATACATTAATGAAATGACTTATATGTCATTTGAGACATATAGGAATCAACCACACCTCAATTTGATGCATGGTGTGACCTCTATGACTCAACGTGTCTATTATTAGGTTTGAATTGAAAATTTACTTCAAAAATTGTCACTCGCTGAAAACAAACCAAAAACAATTGGATTTTATTTATAATTTAGGAAATAGATTCATAAGTACTTTGTGACATGTAGAGAATTGCTCTCCTATCAAACTGAAAATTATGTGATTTTCATAGGTCAAAGTTCATGTTTCTAGATTAAAATTACATTTGAGTAAAAAAGACAAGCAATATACTAAAAATCGAGAAAACATATTCTAATTATTTTGAGACCTTATGAAAATGATCCATAAGTCATTTGAGATGTTTAAGAATCAACTAAACCTCAATCATCTACATGGTGTGACCAATATGACTCTTAGTGAGTTTTTTTAATAAATAAGTATCATTTTATTTTAAAACATTCATCACATCTCCAAAACTAAGAAAATGATCCTATATTATTTTATCTCCATTTGAATCCAATATTTGTACTTCATTTTTCTGATTTTTTGGTGTTTTTCATGATTCGGTGTGCTGTTATAGCACACTACAACGGTGGGGGAGTGTGTTGTAACATCACACTACAGTATTCCCCTTTATCTGCACTAATAAAGTGGTCCTTTATCAGTACATATAGAAGCTCAGATAAATGGTCTTTTATCAGTACTTATAGGAGAGCCGATAAAAACTCGGTCTTTTAATCTCCCTATAGAAGTATATGATTTTATAGCGCTTATAATATTTATTTATAGTGTTTTAGAGGCATATTTTTTAGTAGTGAGGATCAAAATAATAAAACTTTCACATTTCCATTTAGTAAATTTACCTACTAAAAGATTCCATTTAGACTATGTAATGCCCCAGGTGCCTTCCAGAGATGCATGGTGAGTATTTTTTCTTATTTCATTGAGACCTTCTTGTGGTATTTAATGATTATTATACATTTTATGGATCTTCATTTGATGAATCTATCTTTAGCTTGATAATGGTTTTGAGTCATTGTATTGAGAAAAATCTAGTTTTAAATTTTGAAAAATTTAATTTCATGGTAGGGAATGGAATTTTCTTAGAGAATTTAGTGTCTCCCCAAATCCATTTTTTTGTTATTTTTAAATCCATTTATGGATAATTGGTAACCACACAAACAACTGAGTACAAAGAAAAACATCCCAAATCCGAAATTCAAATATAATGAGACATCCAACAAACTAAATTTGAAATTCAAAATATTCCCGCAAGGACCAATCACCACCTAAGCACCTCGAGCCACGTGATTTTGAGTAGCAATCCATAAGGGAATATAGGATTTTATCAATGATTATTTAAAGATTTGAGTATGTTTATTCTACCATTATATCAATTGCTTGAAAATGATATTGAATTCATTTATTATTATTAATGAAGGGTTTGATGGGCTAAAGAAGCATCTGACCACTCCACCAATCATACAACCCCCAGAGTGGGATCTTTCTTTTGATCTTATGTTTGATGAGCCTAACTTTTCATTTGGACCACCCTTATTTCATTAGTGGAAAAGTGGTCCCATGTTATTTCCAGTGAATCGAGGACATTGGATTCAGCCTATTAAAACTACACAGCAATAAAGAAGGTGTTTCTTATCATCATATTTTCATTATATGAATTCCATTTGTATTTATTGAGCTCTAAAGTTGTTATATTTTCTGACCAAGCAACTCTGATGTACCTCTTGAAGAATCCAAATGCAAAGCCCAGACATATCCTATGGATACTCCCTGAATAATTTTATTTTGAGATAACGGAAAATAAGTGGTCAAAAACATGGGGGAGAACCACATGAGTATGATTACACAAACACTAGAGGCTGATACATTGTACCAAGTACTACTTCAGGACTCTTTTCCTGATTGCTGTCTTTATGCACTCTCTGGTACAAATCCTTGGTAATATGATTTAGTTAAATATATTTTTTCCACTGAAATTTCTATAATTTTAAATAAGCATCATGTCCAAAAATAAAATATTGGGTCTAAATTATATTTTTTGGATGATCCCAAAATCTGGTGAATGTATAGTGAACAAGTAATAAGGTGGTGGGTTCCTGGTCATGAGTTTGAGTCTCTTTTGTATTTTTTTATATGCTTTCACGTGGAGGACACTTTGGACACCAAAAGTCTTCTAGGAATGTTTCAGACTCTAAATTATATTGCCCTAGATTATTCCATGATAAATATGTGTTTTTTTAGTCATTCTCACATTAACAACATACGAGAAATATCTTAAAGAGACAAAACAAGCCCCAATAGCCCGAACTATTATGTGGGATTTTTGATGTACATGAAATTGATTTTATGGGTCCTTTTCCTAGTTCATTTGGATATCTTTATATTTTGGTTTATGTTGATTATGTTGTCAAATGGGTAGAGGAAATACCATGAGGAATAATGATTCTATTATTTTAGTGTAATTTTTCAATGAATAAATTTTTTGCTGGTTTGGAGTATCAAAGTCCTTCATCAGTAACCATGGGACACACATTTGTAATTTTAATTTTGTATCACTCGTTTGGATGTATGGGGTGAGAAAGAAAAAATCAACACAATACCACCTCAAAAAAATGGTTGGGTTGAGGTTTCAAATTTGGAGTTGAATTATTTTTGAGAAAATTGGGCTATCGAATATGAAGTATTTGAGCAAGAACTTCGATGATTCACTTTGAGAATATATAACATCATACAATACCCCCATCGGTATTTTGGATTATTTTTGTGAAACCCTAAATTCTCCCCATGGAATTCAATAATCATTTTTGTTGGACTATAAAGAAATGAAATATGGATTTTCCCCCACGATGGAATTCAATAGAACCTACAAAATTCAAGAGTTTGAGGTGATTCAATTGTCATAATATAAGATCTAAAAGCTGTATAAGGAAGGATTAAAAGTTGTTCATGATAAAATGATCCGAAAAATGGTATTTCATGTTTGAGAAAAATTCTTTCTCTAGATTTCAAAAATGAAATTGATTCCTAGTATGATGTGTTCAATATAGTTAGGTTCTTATGTTGGGTTTAATTTTTTTCATTATAGTGCAATAGAGATCACACAAGTGGACACCGAGAGAATCATTACAATCGATAGGAAATGTTTGATGGAATACATTGATGGAATTCCTACTGATGTGGTTGATTTCATCACACTACATGACCCCGTCATCACTTGAGAATATCATGTTATTCATAAACCTTTCACTTTTAGGTTATTTTTCCAAATTAAAATTTAGTATTTCATGTACACATGTCATATCATAAGTTCACATTGAGGATAATGAAAAAATTTACTTGAGGGAAGGGTTAAATATTTTGGGGTTGATTTTTTGGGTTTTCATTTTTATTTTTTGTGTGTGTTTCTTATTTTGTTTTCGCTAAAAAATTTCAGCTAACTTGTTTCAAAAAATAAAAAATAAAAAAATTAATAAATACATGTCATAATACATTCTCATTTATATGTGAAACAATTGGAAAATTCTTGATTTTAAAATTAATTATTTGAATTACATTAATGAGAAAATTTTCATAATTAAGTGTTGATTTTTATAAAAAATTTGGTCATCATTGATATGATTGGTTATGTCATTTTAAAAGCTATTAGATTATGACACCATTCTTTGTGATATTTTTTCATGGTAAATTGAATCATTGATTTATCTATAAAACATTTCATAGAACCAAGACTTTTGAAAATATTCATACTCAATTGAATGTATGTCAAAGTTAAGTAAAAAAGATTATCTTATATGAACGGTTGGTCCATCAGTTCATTTCTCTTCCGATCAATTTCATTACTGTACCAAATTGAACTATTTTTTTCCATGATATTTGAAAATTTTATGCCCTAAAAAATAAAAAACCCCAAAAAATCCAATAATATATATATATATATATATTAAATAGGGGAATGATGAAATGTAAAACATGTGAAAATATCAAGGTCGAGATATTAATGTTTGAATTTTGGGAATTCTTAAGTGAGTGGGTCTTGAAATTTTTTTTATGGATCAGCGATAACCCATAGAAAAACAAGTGGTAACCCACAAAAAAGCATCACAGGCCATAATTCAAAATTAAAGTTGAAGATGCTCCATCATTCAGTCTTGGTCCACGTACCACATAACATTTCTTGATCACCTTGATCCGTGAACCTTGTAGCGTCACACCCCATCGTCACTAGAGACCAAATTGTCGGTGAGATCATCCACCAGAGACTGTTGTTACCATCATAAACTCTTCATCATCACTGCCATTATCCAAATTCCAATACCATTCATTAGCATAAAAACCCACCACATCATCATCACCCGACATTCACTGTCACCATCAACACCAATGTCCAGCACCACCAAGAACAAACATCAACAACACAAGAAACCCATAACTCATAAATCCTAACAGCCAAGGCACTATTTATTTCTTTAATGAAGAAACATAAACAAAAATGAAAAAAAATAGGCCATATTCAAAAGAAAAATTGACTCATGAAACATCTGGGAACCGAATTTCACCAAACCACACTTCCCAGAACCTAATAGCTTTCACCTCTCCAAATCCAACATGGAGAGGCACCGATAAACCCGAGTTCGGAGCAGGTTTCAGTGGCTAGGTGCTTCGAACGATGCCACTGGGGACCAAAAAACCATAAGAAGGCAAAAAGAAAATAGGCCAACGTCGGGAGTGCCTGAGAACCCATCGACCTCCAGAACACATCACCCAGAACCCTTTTGAACTGAAGCTCCTACTTCGACCTGGAGAGGAATAGAGGAACAAGGGTTAGTGAAGGTTTTCAGTAGCCGATGACTTTAGAAAAACCCGCCGACGCCGAGAAGATGGTAGGAACAGCGGGGGATATTGTCATGCAGTGAGCCCTAGAGCAAAAAAACCCGAGAGGAATAAAAATCCAGATAGGGAGAAAATAGAGAGAAGTGGAACAAGAAGCGCCAGTAGAGAATCAAGAGGAGGAGGAGATGGGGAGATGATGCTGGAGTCTCCCAAGGGCCTCCCCCACTTCGAATAGCCAATGGGTCTTGAAATTTTATTTCAAATTAAGGAAGAATAGGATTTGTGAATTAAACAATTTGGGAAGAATTATTTTAGGTGACCTAAATATGAAGAATAAAGGGTGGATATATGAGCTTGAAATGGTTGGTGCACACACACGTGGAGAATTAATGGAATGGTAGACACATAACTTGTTTTTATATGATTACTTCCATTAATCTCACTGGATTTTATTTTGGTATTATATTTCATTTTAATTAGATATGAGGTTGATTTATTTTATTTAATGTTAATGAAAATGATTTAATTAATTTTGGAGGTTTTATGACCATTATAATCTTATATCATTTTATTTAATATCTTGTTTATATATTTTGTTAGAAATATTATATGAAATATAATATGTATAATAAAATATTATTTAACCATAATTATTGGATTATGACCAAACTTGTAGGTAGTAGTGTAAAATGAAAATACATCATCCATTGTGGTGGTAAATCGATACACCATAGACTATATTTTCATATTCAGAAAAAACAAAAATGGAAGAGACATGAAGATAAATTATTCCATTAAAAAATAAAATTCTAGTATATAATGTATACTAGATTTATCATGCCTATTTGATAGGTTTAGGTGAGGACAGGATAAGGAAAGAAACAATATTGAAAAGAAAATAAAAGAAAAAGAAATATGATTTTTCCTCTTGAATTTCTCATCGTACTGAACCTCCATAGTGAAAACGCTTCAGTCTTGTTGGGATAATATGGGTACATGGACATGAGGGAGGGGATTGGGAAGAGGATTGGGTTGGAATTGGAAAATTATAAAACTATTGAAGGTGTGAGGAGATGTGGTGGTTATGGTTGGTATTTATAGGACAGGAGATGTGTCTTTTCTTATAATTTTCTTCATCAGTTTATTATTTAGGATCAACACTATGAATAGTTTTTCAATTATAACAGAATATATTATAATAATTATTGGGGGTCAATATTATTGTTCTTACATCATTGATGTATCAATGAATAGTGTATTGAAATTATAATGTATATATACCATAACTTATCGTATTTCACTATTCACAAACAATTCTAGTATTTTTGAAAATTTTCAAAATTTCTTCATAGCCATTTTCAATGTGTATGATTACCAAATTAACTCCATTTTATTGAATTAATTTACTAAATATAGGAAATTGAATTTTTAATTAAAATCATCATTTACATGAAAAATACTGATTTTACAACACTTGGAATAATTAATTAATTTCTCATTAAATAATCTTCTAGTTATAAGAAAAATAATAATTATTTCAGAATAAATTTTATAAAACTAAATTGAATTTTAAATCATTATAATATTAATAAATTTTTAAATAAATTTTTAGTTTTTATAAAAATAGTAACATATATTTAATAATTTTTAAAACATTTATTTATTTATTTTATGTTATAATTATATCATATTATCATTTATATAATGCCTAAATTTTATTTATACTTTCTTAGATGTGGTTACTATTCTATTTATTTATTTACTATTCAAATGGTTGTGTTAATATTCAAAATGTCATTTTATTATTCTAGTAGGGCAGGATTCTAAAAATCTAGAAATTCCCCTTATTACATTCATTATTCATTTATATGGTATGTAGTATGTTCTCAACGTGATTTTATATGGTTTATACTATATGACATAATTATTAGATGGGAATTTATATTGATAAAAATATGGGTCATTGCAAAAAATATCCAATTTAGATGACCTGGTGATATGTTCAGAAATAAAATAATAAAATAATTATTAAGTTGTAATTTTTTGGATTTATAATTTATTTTTAACCAAATTAACATGTTTTACCCATTTTAACCATTACTAGGGTGAAAATGTTTTATAATGTTTATTATTCATAATGACAAAAAATGAAATTGACCATGTTACTAAATTTGAACCTCAGGATTTAAATTAAGAATTATATTTTTAAATATTACATTTTAATAAGTGGAAGAAATTAATTAAATTATAAAAACACAAATTTCAGAGAAAACATTTTTTAGAAACACCCTTTTACGGATAAAAATTATTCTTTATTAAATTAAAATATAGTATTGATTAATATAGAATGGAAAGGATATTATTATTCATAGGGTACTAACGTCAATTCCAAAAAATCCAAAATGAAATGTCATTTTTAACAAATTAGAAAAATTTACACTTCAAAAAGACACATTATTTTTCATTATTCTGCCAAAGATTAATGTTTTTTGAAATATCCCAAAAATTAACACATGTATAAATTTGATATAATGATATAAAAAACGATTTGGATTTCATAAATTCAATTTCTAAAATAAATAAATTAAAATTTTATATAAAACTATGTAATGCACGTAAAAATTATTGTTAAAAAATTATTCCTTTATTTATTAATAAATTACATATTGTTATATATAAAACTATGACAAATATTAATCAATTAAAGGAGTAAATATAAATAATAAGATTTATTTATTTTTAGGATTTCCATGGATTTCACATTTATTGGAATGATAAATAATATCTATCTTAACAATTATATAGATGATGAATCTATTTTAGAATCCATTTGACCATGGAAAATGTACCAATGATTTTTGAGATGAATTAATTGAACAAACCTAGATGAAAATGGATAAAATAAACTATAAAAACAAATTAATAACATATGATAATAAATTTATCTTAAAAGTAAAATATAAATTCAAAATGTTATGAATCAAGTATCTAATAAACACGATATTTTTTTCAGAAGTATAGATGCACATTTCAAGAAATTCATTATTTTGGGTAAAGTATCTTTGTCTCAATTTCAACTGCATTATAAATTTTTTCTATTAAACATTAATTAAATATTATATAGTTTATATAGTACTCTATTTGATTCATATAACATATATAATTTTTTAATATTTTGAAATTCACTTTCATTTATGTAATCCTTTTTACTTGTAGTTTGATTTATATATTACATAAGTAATAAATGTTATTGTTAACATAATTTTCTTTCATTTTATTAATCTTTATTCTTCAAAGCCATCCTTTTTTTTTGGGTTCTTATATCATATAATTATATTAGTTTCTATTACCTCTTTTTTATAATTTTTACAAGTCTTATTAATATTACACTTCACTTTGGATCACAATTCAACCAAACAGTTTCATATAAGTTGACATGACCTTATATCATATTTTTAGTCAGGAAAAATTTTATTCCAAGTAAGTATTCTATTTATTTTTACATAAATTTACCTATATCTACATCAAATATTTGATAAGGTATTCTTATTTGTTATATTTCCCTTCTTTATCAATGAATAAACTGGGTATTTTTATTCTTTTATACATGGGTCATTTTAAAATTTCCTTACAAAATTATAAAAAAGATTCACATTTTAACATTTACCGCCTGACCGAATTTTATAGATTTTATAACCATGTTTATAAATATATCTCCAAATCCAATTTTCCCTGGTTTTTCAATGAATATTCAATACCCATTATTACATGAAATTTTCATTTTAAAAATAAATTGTAATATATTATAAGAGTAAATAAATGGATATCATCTCACTGGTACATATTATTTTATTTCACACAACATTCCATTTCTTAAAATATATTTCATTTAAAGGCTTAAATATTTTTAATTTTTTTATAAATTTAGGTTTGCAATGTCCTATTTTCACCTGTCCATATAGATTTTTGAAAGTTTCATAGAATTATTTGTTACCATATTACAAAATATTTGTAAAAATTATTTGTATAAATTTTCATCCATTTTAATCTTAAAATATATAATATCAATCACTTTTAAACATAGGTTTCAGGTGTTACATTTTTAATTCTCTTATGAATTTAGATTTTATTCCTCAATTATTTGTACATATTATTTTCTTTATTAATTTTCACCTTTATCATGACATTATTATTCTCCTCCATTTCAAAAGTATATTATTTTAAGAATATATTCTATATCACATCAATAATTTCAATGTCATTTTTTCTTATATTTAATCAACCATATACATGTTACCTTATATGTTTTTAGTATGAAGGGTTCTAAACTATAATTTTATTATATTTATTATATGATGATATTTTGATACTTTTAAAACCATATATTTTAATACATTTTTTAGATTAGTAATGTGTGTTTATTACATATTATGTTTTTTATTCATTCCATTATATAATAAATGGAATAGAATTAATTATTGATGTATGGGGGAGAAAATTTTATATCCCATCGATGCAACGGCTAGTGTTATGATACAAACTTTCATGAGTATTTGGTGTAAACCTCACACATCTATACATGGTGTCTTGGCAGGTGGTTGAAATAGTGTGTTTATAATATCTCAAATTCTATGTTCTATAACCATGAAATAATTGTTTGTTGTCCATGTTATTATTTTCATTTTTATGATATACATGGATATATAAAATGATCATTCCATTATTTATATGGAATTTTTATTATTATTATTTATTTCTATTGTATTATTTATTCCTTGTTTAGGCATTGGAATCTTTTGTTGTACACAAAACTTTATTGTGCATTTTGCTTCACCCTTCATATACTTCCATTCCATATCATTATAAATAAAATTATTACATAAGAAATTTCCATATTAGAATCGTTTTATGAGATTTTAAGGGATATATTAGAGATATAGTTTAAAATTATGAGTCCTTATTGAAGTTGGAAAATGTCTAATTGATGAAAAAATATGGGTTTTCTTATTTAATTGTTCTCCTATATATATAAAATTAAAAAATTAAAATTTATTATGTATTTATGTAGCTCAATATTTTTTTTTTATTGTACCTATGGATAGTAATGTTCAGTTCACTTCAGTTATTATTAAACAAATATAAAAATATAATGTTTTTAGCACTAGATTTAAGAGTGTGGGTATAGGGAATCACAATTGGTATGAAATTTGGGTTTAGATAACATTGTAAATTATGCTGATATTGTGTGATTCTATTTTAATATTCATGATTATAATCATGGTTTAATATGTTTTAGGTTGAACATAAGTATAAATTCGTAGACACGCATTTTTAGGGCATATATGATTTGATTCATTTGTAGTTAATTATATTTTAAGAGATATTTTTTTAGTTTTTTGAAGAACAGATTATTAATGTATAGATAGACCTTAAGGTTGGTATATAATTTAATTTCAAGGAAATTATGTTTATTTTGGGGGAAATAAATATCATTTTTGGGCTATACATGATTAATGTATATTTTGATTGATATATGATTAAGATGGTTTAGACATGAAGTAAATGATTAAAATCAAGGAGCGTAAGTGTATATGAATTTTTCATTTGTGGTATATTAATAATGATATTGATATAATTATTAAAGGAAATTAATATTATAATACATTAGTAGAAACTGAAGTGATAAATCAAAATTATGAAAACAACCTAAAATTTTTTTATGTCAAGACTGTATAGTTTCCTGGGATTGAAATCCCTCTATGAATACTATAATTGGATTTTGTCTCTTGAATTAATCCATCTAGGGATAATAACCTAGAATGTGGTTGGTTTGTTATTTGCTCGATTTGCGCTTACTGAAAAAATAAGAGGTCGTAGGTGCACACATGGTTTGAAAATCATAAAGGATAAGCCTTGGATGATTGACAAGAACTTTTCAAAATAATTATTAAGTATTTAAATACTTTATTATATCATGATTAAAGAATATATTAATATATCCTTCATTTTTTCAACTATGTGATAAATTAAAATTGTGATGACATTATTTATTATATGGTTTTATGGTGTAACTCGGTAATATTTTAGAATCTATATTACAAAAAACTCTACATTGAATATATTACACCATTAAAACCAACTAAAATTAACCAAAATATATTTTACAATGTAATTTTAAAATTAAGACATCATTTTAATAAAATGTTAAATATTATTATGAAAATTACAATAATGGTAAAACCTCAAGTAAATTAAAAGACATTTATAGTAATTTATTTTAATTCCTTCTAAAAACTAATTATTATAGTATAGAATAAATATATGTCTTTTAATACTAATAAACTGATTAAATTTAATATTTATAAGATAAATAATTGTTGTAATGTGATTAAAATCATTTATTGTTAAAAAGGTTTAATTTTTGAAGAATTATATTTTTCAATATATAATGTATTTTTTTATTATAATCTAAATCGATCCATTTTTAATAAATAATTTAATAAAATCATTTGATTATTTAATAAATAAATAATTTAAATATCCTTTAATAAATTTTACATTGCACTGAATTAGAATAAAATCATCGTATGCTTTAAAAAAATTTCTAAAAGAATTGTTTTTCTACATTATGAATTATTATATTAAAATTGATTTTTACAATTTTTACATATTTAAAAATGTAAATTGGATTTAATATTTTGAATCATAATATAAAAATTACTTAAAATAGAAATATTAGTTCCATCCATAAAAATAAGTTACCAATATAATAATTAGTCATTAACATTAAGGTTAAAATGCATTTAAAATTTTGAATCAAATGGTGAATACATTTAATATTAAAAACCATCATATTTAAATAGGTTTATAGGGGGATTTGAAACATAAATATTAATTTCCTCATTATTTATCAATCATATATCAAATTTCATTGGATATGACATTTTTTTACAATTAGAAAAATAATTTTGGTAAAAAATCTACCCTTCCTTCCTATAAAAGGATACCTTCACCAACTCACTATATCACAAACATAAATCCTATAATATTAAAAAAATCCAAATATTCTCCCCAATCTTCTTTCCCACATCCATGGGGTTTTTTTATAACCAAACGACCAATATAAGAAGGATTAATGATTGATATTAAAGAGGATATCGAAAGAAGCTGTAATTCTTTGAACTGAGTTCTTCAATGTTTCTTTTTTCTACGAAATCCTCAATTTATATTATAAAAATAATAAACTAATTAAATAAATATCCTTTTTATATTTAACTTTTAATATTTTCATTTAATAACCATTATATACTTTCCACTCCTTCCTTATAAAATGAGAATTTATCTAGTGTTATTGTTGGATTACCGCCACCATACATGAAATATTTAATTGATCATCAAAAACATATATGGATTGTTATAAATTTTGATTTAATAATTAAATATATTATTTATTAAATTATTATAATTATGGAATGAAAAATTATGCATTCTTCAATAATATTAACAATTAATATTCATTATCAATCTATGTTCCTAAAATGAGCTTATAGAGATAGTTTTCATAATTTTAATATTCCATTGAAATCATATGGAACTATATAAATTTAATGTTACTATAGTGATTAATAATATATATCTCTATAATTATGGAGTTCATGGAACTATTTTATAACCCTTTTTACCATGGTCAATCTAAAATAGATGTTTTGGAGGAATTGACCAATCAACCACAAATGAACATTGAGAGGAAAAAATATACATTAAATGAATGAAATTTGATAATAATTGTATCTTAAAAAAATTAATTTACATGAAAAAGTTACTGAATAAATTACCAAAAAATGAAACTTTAGTTATTAAGAAGTTCAGATGGATATTCTGAGGGAGTTATGACATGAGGTATGGATGCTTTGTATCAATTTAAATGACATGAAAAGTGATTATTATAATGTATCAATTAACTTTTTTGTGGTGTAAGTAATACCCAATTGTCTTCTTATATATTAATTAATTTGTTATTCTTGGGTGTTTCACTTTAATTTCTTCTTTGCTGATTTATTTCAAATTGATTCTTACAGTACCAAAGTTGTAAGGGTTGTTGTTTACATAATTTACATTCATTGAGTTATATTTTTTAATCATTGAAATTTTTATTCTATGATTTGGTTCTTCTGCCATATGGATGTATTATATTTTTATTCAATTATTTCGTTGGATTTTATACATCATTTTTATATTTCACCTCTCTTTAGTTCGCAATTCATCCAAACAACTGCTTATATTTTAACTCAGCTGAATATCATATTTATAGTTGGGAATCATTTCTCACCAACCCCATAAACATTATATTATTATATGAATTGCCTTATATCTAATTTAATTATTTATTCAATTCATTCTATATTTTTATGACCTTTTTTCTAGTGTTAAAATTATTTTTTATCAATTTTCTCATGGATCATTTTTTAATTTCTTTACAATAGTTTGAAAACAATCTCATTTTTAACATTTACAACATGATCAGTTCGTTTCCACTTATATAATAATTTTTCTTAATGAATATTCATATCCATGTTTCCATCGTTTTTAAAATAGAATCCATTTCTAAATTTGTTTTGAATATTAGGTTTGAAAAATAAAATGTCGTATTTTTTTATGAAAATATTACAGGATTTCATTTAACGTATGTATATTCTTCTATTCCAATCAACATTTATATCCATTAAATTAATTTATTTTCAAGGTCTAATTTTTGGAATTATTTTTAAAAAAGGTTATACTATTTTGAAAATTTACCCCTTGAAAAAAAATTAAATGTGGCTTAAAAGTAGTTTTTACAACCATATTAAAAAAGTGATACAAATTATTTTATAATATATATATTTTATTTTCTTCTCCAAATAGTATTGATATATTTATTTTGGTTTTAATACTCATGTGTTACCCACTAAATGCTCCTATGAAAATATAGTTTATACCCCACGTTATTCATATGTTTTATGTTATATATCACTCTTCATCTATCTCTTAACTTTATTTTACCCCTTTATAACAATATTATTTAATTTAATGGATATATACTTTATCACACCAAACATTTCTATATTTATTTTTCTATAATTAATGTGGTTGTGTACCCATTACACTCTATGATTTCATTTTGAAGGGTATATTCTATGAAAGTTATTCCATTTTTTGACTAGAGGAATATTTTCAATCCATATATTTTTTATTTCAAGAATCTTTTTTATTGATTATTAATTCATTGGATTATGTGTTATATTTTTTATTCATTCATTCATATGAATAATGAATTAGAATTAAATATTTAAGGGTATAGGCTAGAATTATAATGCACCTTGATGCATCGTTATGAATTGTGAGACAGTCTAGCCTGGGAATTTTGTGTAAACTGTACCCATTTATATATGATTTATTTTCATGAGGGATTGAATATAAGTTTATAATTATTATAATTATGAATCCCATCACTATGAAATCAGTTATTTTTTCTCATGTCATTATTTACATACTAATTTAATAAAGGGAAATATCAAATATTTATGTGATTAGTTACATAAAATTTAATTAATATTAATTTTTTATGTAATGTTATTCTTCCCTTATTTATTCCATGATAGGTTATATTTTATACAAATTCTTACTAAATGTTTGATCTCTACCTCCTTATTCTACCATTTAACCATATATAAAGAATATTATTATGTATGAAATTTTAAGATGGGAATCATTTTTGGATAATTTGTGGGATATGATAAATGCATATGGATAAATAATATGTCCTTAGCATATTTTGAAAATTATCCATTAGATCGGGAATTTATGGCCTTTTTTAGTTAATTCTATTTATGGATTTATAAATTCAAAAAGCAACATGGTATCTGGTATGTAGGGGGATTAAATGTTTTTATTGATATTATAATAATGGAAAATTAGGTTTCAGTGACAAAAGATGGTATCAAAACAGTATAAAAACTCTTTGTTTGTACAACCAGATCTAGAAGTGTGTGTTTGTGGAATCAAACATTGGAGTCTCTTTAAATCGTGATAATTCATAAGGTATAATGATTATTTCAACTTTTATCATCACCCACCCTATTCAATGTAATTCCCAAAAAATTCTAAATGACATTTGTTTCCTAAATAAATGTTGTTACATATTATATAATATTATACACATACAAAATAAAGAGAAACAAAAAAATATTTTATCATTAAGAAAAATAATTACATTATTAAACTATGAAACAAATTAAATTTCCATACATTACAATTATAAAAAGAATATAAAATCGAATAGTTATAATGGGAAAATAATGATCGGCCCAATCAGTTAGAATCATCAACCCCACTGAAAATGTAATAAAAATGAAAAAAAAAATATTAAACCAATAAAAATATTAAGAAATGAAAATATTATCTTATGGAGAGTTTGTGGTGAATTTTTAAGAAAGACTAATGTTGTATCTAATTAATATAAAGGGAAATATAACCATTGGGATTTTACAATTATCACAATTGATCCATAGGAACATTGGAAACTATATCATTGGTTGATAATTTTACCATTATAATTATTATGTATATGTAGTAATGAAAAAGTATAATTGATATAGAAAGGGGAACTTGTGGTATCAACAAATAGAGTTGTGTAGTTTGAAGCCCTTTTGTATGATCTTGGGAGGGAGGTATCGTAACTAGGGTTCTCTCTTGACCAAGCCCAATCTGTGCTTTAAAAAGTGAATCTTGAATGAAATCACCTATGGAAGTTGTTTAGGTTAGTTTCTATTGAATAAATAAAATTTGTATTCTCTCAATTCCTTTTAAGAATAATTTTTCATAATAAATTATACATTTAATTGAGGTGAATTTGAAAAATTGATTTCTCGACACAAATAAAACATAATGTTATATTGTTTTAGAAAATATATTCATTTTTATAATAATAAATGGTAATATAAATAACATTTATTTTAATAAAGTGGTATTTTTAAACACACTCACCTAAATATAAATGATAATATAATTTTATAATAGAATAGGTATATTTTTATAAGTGTCAGATATTTAATAGTGCCTTAAAAACTGCTATTTTTCAATAAATAATGATGTTTTTATTCAAAATTAAAAATTATCATAATTTTATAATTTTATAATAAAATAAACACTAAATTTTAAATCATAGAATAAAAATTATCTTAGGGTGAATTTATTATAATTTCCAAAAATACATTACTTTTTCATTAAAAGTAATAACTACAATTTTTGGGTTTAAGTATGTTTAGTGACTTCCAACTTCTGTAATAATGATGTAATAATTAATTAAATAGAATCCAAGATGAAAAACATGTTATTTTGTTAATATTATGTATTTTTTTATATTTTTATAAATTCCCAAAAGTATAATTGACATTCCAAGGTCTAAAAAGAACAATATGATATTTTAAAACCTTACTTTGTTGATTATTTACTCTTCCACAAAAAAAAAGTATTGAAAATGGTTTTTTGTTCTGTTTTTTAAAATTATAATAAAATGTGACCCAAAATTTGGAGACCATATGAAAAAACCAATGGTCAGCAAATGTTTTTTCATTTTTCACTATCTATATTTTAAATACCTATATTTTGGAATTATAAAACAATTCCTCCAATATACCTCCAAATACCCACAAATTTATCCATTAACCTACAATCACAATCCATATTCCACTATGTTATGGTTAATATTCCTATCAAGGATTCCCCCTAAAGTTTCCTCAATCCCCTAAGGTTCCATCCTAATGTTTTTGTAACAACTTTTCATGGCAAGGGAAATCTTCACTTTTCTTTTCCATTCATGTTCCTTTTTCATGTGTAATGTCTTTTAATTTCAAAACTATGTTTTTTTCCACTTTATGTTATCCCATTGATATGGTAATAGTCTTTTATGAATGGGAGACCCTTTTATTAACTCAATTTACACATTCCTAAAACCCAATTATATACACTTCATGTTGTCGAATTTACATCACAAATTTCCTGCTTTTACAGAGATATTATATTTTCCAGTATTTGAATACCCAAAACTATTTTCTTTTCAATGGATATTCAACTATATTTAAAATTGACTTTTTCAATTGGGGTTTTACACATATGAAACTCACATTTACTTTCGTGGGTTAAAAATAATGTATTGATTTTGGGTTTTAAGAACTTTTCTATGCCAATATTTTGATAAGAAATTCATTCTTTATTCTCCATGTGTTTTTAATGAAATGATTTATTATGATATATGTTGATCCCATTAATTAATAAATAGTAAGTGTGTGCCCAGATATCACACCAATTCATTTAGTAAAGAATTTAATCTTTAAAGATGACATGTTTTATGATACCATAATGGATAACAATAGTAATTTTCTATTTATGATACCATGGAGATAAAACTTTTGGGTATGCATATGAATGTTGAATTTAAATTTTGAATCCATATTTTCATGTTTTGATTCATTTACTTGTTATTATGATATTCCTTTTTCACATTCCTAATCATTAGGTCCCATGTTTTTTTATATGTCATGAGATCACATTTATATGTCTCTCTTTCTTATTCACATACTCTACTACATGCTCACCCCTTTCCTTTGATATATTTCCCAAGGATATGAGATTAAATAAAAGGGTCATGACCAAACCCAATGGAGCTCGAGCTGCGACTCCCCCGTCATACTTCCATAGTCCAGAGGTTGGCGCCCAATGCCGAGTAGGCATATCACGCACATGGAAGGCCATTTCATATGGTACCCGTATCCACACACCTAGATATACATCCATTAAACATTACAGAGATATATAAACTACAAATAAATGCATGCATGAATCTATCTCAAACTAGATTAAAACATTTGTACAAAAAAGGAAAAATACATACCCACAAAAAGAAAATTGTATAAGAATACAACCCCTTTAAAAATAGGGGATCACTTTCAAATTCACCAGCCAAAAATATACTAGGCATTGATATGGTAAACACCTAAATTGGTCCATCTCACTAAGCTCCACCTACATTGGGATATTTTAAGACTCTATCTAAAGTTTATTATTCTGCACATGACTCCACACATGAGGGAATGTCCCATGCCGGGATGAGTATTAAAATACTCAGTAGGCACATGAAATACCCAAAATAAAAGGGAGAAATTTAGAGGAAGCAGCCTGCTCAACCCAACCCGAGGGAACCCAAATAAGTGAGAAACACCATGTCAAGACCATCCTCATCTATACATCACTATTAAACACATACCACATTTTTTTTCAACCTAGTAGAGTGACTACATCACAAGGAAACCCATAAATACACACTAATATACTCTCCTCAAAACCAAATCTCATGAGGTCTCATCCTCAGAGAAAGCACATGTTTTTAATCGATGTCTAAAGGAACACTCATCTAAGAGAACACACTCAATGGTCCATGTCATACTTTATGAAACTCATCTTGGAGATATCACTCCATTGGGTAAAAAAATCTATCCCTAGTGGTATATCTAAGAGATATTTCATAATCGGGTATCACAGTGCTGATGTCACAACACCACAATCCTAAAGGGGAATACATCTGAGAGAACATGCTCTTCGGATATCACCATTAACGATGTCATGATGTAACTTAGTGGATTGTGATACATGGATGGGTGATCCCACCCATACCTAATGGGGGATGCTACTAACCCTACTGAAACTAAGAAAGGTCACATTGCTCATAATGGGGATCTATCCCAGGATATGTTGGGGGACACTACCAACCCAGTCAAGAATACTAAAGACCAATTACATGCATAGGAGAAAACTCCCAGGGTCCTTTGGGGGGCACCATAAACCCAATCTTGTAACTCAAGGATCATTCTCATATAGGGGATCACTCTTAAGATAAGATGGGGGACACCACAACCTAATCTGGCATCCTAGAGATCATATCACTCAAATAGAGGATCGTCTACCATGTAGTTTTTGTCACAATGATTTCACAAACACCAACTTGTATAAGTCATGATGTAGTGGATCATACTTTTCATGATACCATAAAACACTACATAAACTATCTACTAAGTCGGGGATTGTATATCTGATGATGTTGTAACTCTATGGGTACCAACTACTGAGTAAAGGATCCTGGACTCGATGATACCATAACCCTACAAAAAAATCACTCAATATAGGGGATCATACTTCCTACACTTCCACTAACCATATTCGGTTATCCTGCTAGATAGGGGATCATTTCCCATATAGTATTGATCATGATGATACCAAGAACATATGTAAATGAAATGATAGAGGATTCCACCCCGGCCTCTTTAGAGAGATGTTACAACTCTATCCAAGTTCATCCTTCTATGGGGATCAAATTCCGATAATGAGGATGTAATTCCACATGTTCAATCATAAGGGTGGACCAAGGTAACTCACTAAACACCACTATTTCAAGCATTTCTCACCCAAGATACCCACAACATCACCTCACCTAACATATAATATGTCCAAATTGTGGCCACCATTGTGTAATACACCGAAAACAACCTATGATAGGCAACTTGTGAGCCTGAATTCGAGTCCCAAAGAAGGAGTTACATTGTGTGGAAACATCTTCAAGAGGAGACTACATGGTGTGTAAGGGGGTCAAAACCTAATTTGAAACAACATGAAAATTGCACCATTTCTTCTAAAGGATTAGATTGGTTGGGCATGTGGAAAAAAAATTGAATGAACCAATGGGGCACAACGTGTCTCTCCTCAACGAGGTCCTCTACCATGTCTTTACATCCCATGGCTTGGCCAGTGGTTTCTCACTCATGTCATGAACTCTAGTGAACATGTTTTTTTCCTTGATAAATGGCCCCTCAAACTTTTGATCTACTCGTGTCTTTGACCAGCACCCCATGCTCATGTACTCTAGTTTTCTACCTTCACAGAGCCTTGTACGTTCACATGAATTCCCTATCCATTTCCACAAGCCACACAAATCCATTTGAATACATGGAATGTACCCCAAGGTACATGTAATGTAGTCCTTAAAAATCATCTTACCTGAATGGGAATAACATATGGCATGATCCATTTAATTGCACATCGTGTTGATGGTAAATCCCTTGAGAATTTCTCTATGAGCCTTTTGAATCACCACCATTTCTTCTAAAACACATAGATTGACCCTCAAGGATTCCCTAGAAATATTATAAAGGATCTGAAACCATCAAACTATGTTTAAAATGTGTATTGGGTCTTAAAAATAAAAATGGGATACCACATAGAGAGACGTTGATACTTCTAGGTTAGATCTGTATTTTGAAACCACTATAACACAATCCTAGAGTGATCATCATCAAGATTACATATCAATAGCACAACTTTTTTTTAATTTATTATTTGGATAATATTTTTCTCAAAGAGGATAAGGATGAGGGTCTCCTTCTATTGTGTGCACCAAGGGGTGAGGTAAGGTTTATTATTTTAATTTTATTAATTCAATATCATCCATTTTACTCACAAATGCCAACATTCCTCAGACCCGATACTCAGTGCCAACAATGTTAATGTCATCACCAAGGTAAAAAAATTTCTAAACTCAACCATGTTCTCATAATTCTATTTTGATACTCCACTTAGGAGTTATTCCCCATTTTGGATGAAAATGTGTTGGTGTGATAACATATAATTTATATATTTAATATAACTATGTCCAGGCTCTATAAGCCCTGCAATCCCTTGCTGACTCAATTCCCGGCTATTAGAATATTCATATAAATATTCAAATAAATTATAGGGAAAAAATTATTCACTACATCCTCTCCACCTTATGGGTTTTCATCCTTGAATAAAGAAATCATATGAACATGGGAATTAAATTGAGCTTTAAATAGGAACATCCATGCCAACAATCTCACCAAGACCCCCATAAAGGCCACTAAGGCTTCCTATAATACCTACAAGAATAAACATAGGGGATCCTAAGGGATCATCCACATCTAATTTCTAGCTCAGATAGGTTGATATCATGCAACAATGAGGGCACATGTCTCCTCTAGTGTGACACGCAAAACAAATACCAAACACCTGGTCAATCTGTAGCCATAGGGTTTAGTGGTACAATGCCTCATTAAACTAATGAAGAGACCAAATTAAACCCCAATATGATTAGAAAAGTCAATGGAACTCATCAACAACACCTCTATATTATCCCCTATTGGTGGAACTAACTCTCCAGCATGGTTTTGTATCACATCTCAAGAATACATCTCAGTGGGGAAAGAGCCCCTAATTTTGGTGAGTCTGAATCCACATAAAATGTCACCACATCCTTCTCATGATTCAGAAGTATAATATAAAACTAAACATGTGATGGTACCATCAAATAAAAAAGGGCTACCCAAGAACACATCGGGTCTTATTGGGCCCTCCGTCTACAAACAACCAATGCACAACACATTTTGGAAAACACAGGTTAGATGGAATTGTCCCCCGCACCTCAAAACTATCCTCTCAGGGCATCACTAAATCACCCTCATGGTCTTACTCACTTTAGAAAAATGACTCTAACTAGGTTTAGGATCCCTCATCCTTGAGCATTCATCGCTATGTCGAACAACACCAAATTATGGTTACACCGGTCCCCTGCGTCACCATGAACCAACCTCGAGAAAGAAGTGGAAAGAAAAGAGTACCTCACAACCACATCTATCAATACTACTATAGAAAGTAGAAAGGACATACACTGTACCTCTATCTATCCTTGGATCCTATGGGTTAAATTCCAATGTGGCCTACAGTTGTCCTTGTCTTGGTCCTCTAGCTCCGAGAGCCAGATGTTGACCACCTAGGGGTAGTGGTGGAATCTCATATTGTCTGTCACCTCTTTCTACTCTACCCACTCCTACTCCATGTCTACCACCCTATTGACCTACATGATCGAAAAAATTCCTCTTCCAAGGTTTTCCGTCAACAAGATCACTCTCAGTAACTCGATGGGTTGGACAATCTCTAGAAATTTGTCTCTAATTATCGTATGTGTAACACCGCCTCCCCAATGGCTAGCCAAAACTGACTTGGATGACCAAAGACTCAAACCCTCATTCTTGGGATCTCCTCCTGATGTGTTTTGTTTACCCATATCCATGAGCCTTCTGTCAGATACCTACTACTGAGGTCTCAACTCCTGCATGTCTCGAATTAATGGTGGTAGTCTTCTCAGGAAAAAATATCTCCCCAACAATAGCCCGCTCATTTACTCGAACATAGGTGGGGATAAAAAACAGAACCAATACTACCCTGATATCCCAGTGAAATCCTTGGTCAAAGGATCGTGATCTGAAAATTGGATCTTACATATATCCAGTGAGTAACATGATAGGTCTGTGAACCTCTCCAAATACTCTTCCATAGTCATGTTATCTTGCTAATGTTGTAAAAGATCCTGGATACATACTAATCTCAATGTGGCTGAATAAAAATACTCCATAAAGAGCCTCTCAAACACAGCCCAAGCTAATATCACCTTGTCATGGGTCTGCAACACAATACTCCAACATCATCCTGCTGATCCCTGAATAAATATAATTTCTAGGACCACCAACTGATCAGAAGGTGTCATCATAAGTTAGAAAACACGTGTTATTGTGGTGTGCTAGTCTCCATCTACCTAAAGGTATGTATAACCCTAATACCTCATAGTTCACTACCTTTGGAACACGTGTAGAAAACTCATCCTACGTGCATCCTCTCGCTAAACTATCGACATAACCTTCTACTCAAAAGGTGGTGGCTCAATTGGTGGATCACCTGGAGGTCTATCTTCAGACACTGTTCCCTACACTGAGACCTCATTTCAGCATATATCATCACCACATTATCGCCACAAACCCCTATCTAGATTTCATCATGGAGGCATCCTAAATTAAAATCAAGACACACCACTTTCAAAGAGTATATCTATGAATATGACTCAATAAGGACAATGAAAAACTCAAAACACAATATTGTATAATGCATGCACAAAATGTTTCTCAGCAACCAATATCCAAATTTACCATGTCTAAAAGTAGGTTATTAGAGTCCTGGTGAATGTATACATCAGCAGCTACCCCAACACTAGAGACTATGTCTTGAAATCTAAACCCAAAACAATCTAACATTGTCTCAATGAAACGAAAACTGAGATCACGACACTTCTTTCCAAGAAGGATACATTCTATGATCCCAGTCTGTCACAAACTGACCCAACATGGCTCAATTCACAACTCCCCAATCCCATCTTCATAGGCCAGGGGCTGTCCTTTAGTTCCGAGTAGGCATATCACACGCATGGGAGGCCTTTTCCAAAGCTACGTACACAGACCCACTCAAATACACCTACATGAAACAATGTAGAGATATATAATCTAAAAATAAATCCTTAAATAAATCTATTACAAACTACAGTGAAACAGAAGTACAAAAAGTTAAAAATAAACACCCACTAAAAGATAACTATAATAGAATCCAACCTTTTCAGAATGAGGGGATCACTTCTAAATGAACCCATTAGAAATCTCTTCAACAAAGCTCCAGTAAACTTCCCATTCTGTCTAAATCACTATGCTCTTCCTACTCCAGGTTCCCCTTGAACACCATCAAATGTTTTTTGGTCTACACAAAATAGAACATGTATAAGAAAATCCCACGAATTCATGAGTATAACAATACCTTGTGGGCACCCCAAATACCCAAGAAAAAATGGAGAAATTGAAGGAAAAAAATCTACTCAACCCAGATGGAGGGATCCCAAATGAGAGAGAAACATCATCATGGGAGACTCATCGGCTATAAACAAATATTCATCTCATACCATATGGTGTGTCAAACTAGAAAGGTGAAAACACAACAAGGATTCCCATTTATACTCGCCTTAGACTCAAATTCTCGTCAGGTCACGACCACATTGGTAGGGACATGTTACTACATGAGACTTACAGCCACTCTCATCTGAGGGAACAAACTCCATGAGCTCTTTCATCATAGATGAGAATAATATGAATGATTTTACTCCATTGGGTTCAAACTAGATATCACAGTTGGCACATCTCATAGATAAAGCTAAATCGGGTATTACATAGTCGATATCACCAAACTTCCATGTTGTAGGTGAATAATTCTGAGAGAACATGCTCTTCATATCTCACCACTAAAAATCCTAATACTCAGATAAGGGGTACCACCCATCCCTGTTGTGGGATTCTAATAACCCTGCTATAAGAATGAAAGGTCTTATCTCTTAGAATGGTGATCCCTTATAGGAACCGTTGGGGGACACTACAAACCTAGACTGGAATACTAAAGACCACCTCCTCAGATAGGGGATCACTACCAAGGTCCACTGTGGGACACCATGAACCTAATATGGTAAATCAATGATCTCTCTCAGATAGGGGATCACTCACAAGATCAGCTTGGGGAAACCAAAACCAAATCATACATCTTGAAGATTGTATCACTCAGATATTAGATCATCACCCAGGTAGTGTTAGTCACAAAGATTCCCAAAACCCCATATGGTATAACTCTTGTAGTAGGGGGTTGTACTTTCGATTATACAAAAAAACAACATAAATTTTCTGCTAAGTAAGGTATCATATATCTGATGATATTCAATCCCACTGGTACCAACTACTAAGTAAGGTATTGTATACCTGATGATGCCAAAATCCTTTGAAATTGGACGCCACATAGGGGATCATACCACCATTGATTCCAAAAAACCTATTGGGCTATCCTACTAGATAATAGATCACCACCCACATAGTGTTGGCCATGATGATATTAGGAACCCAATCTAGGGAATGAAAATGACTGAGGATCTTTTCTCTACCTCTCTGGTGGAATGAAACAACTCTATCAAAGCTCACTATATTGAGCAGAACATAATCATGTACCGAGGATGTAATGAAAAACATACCCTATTAAGGGTACACCAAAGGAATTCACTCAAACAATTTTGGTCCAAACATTTCTAACCCAAGTGACCTACAACATCACCTCACCTTGCATCTCTTAGTCCAAAATTGTGCTCACTATCACGTTCAATGAAAAAAACCTAACCGGTGTAGGCTAATCACTAGCCAGAATCTGATCCCCTAAGATGGAGATAAAATGGGCGGAAACTCCTTTAGAGGAGACTACATGACATGTAAGGGGGTCTACACAGTGTGTGACCCTGCCCGAATACCCGAACATATCCTTTGAATGCAATGCTTGGCTATTCATATGGGCTTACATTTCATGTAACAGAGGTACCTGGAATATATCACCTCACCTAGGTCCCAAGCAATGTCTTCCCTCTACATGGCCCAACTATCCATGTCTCACACATGGTGAGTACCCCAAGGTACACAATGTGTCCTAGCTACATGGTACCTTGGTTGTGTCTTCTTAATATGTCTGTGTCAATAAACATTTTCACATGTACTCTATCAGTGTACATACACATGTCTATATATGTTCATACAGCTTCCCCTTCCATGCCCTCGGGCCACACAACTCAGTGTCACTACATAGTATATAACCCAAGGTACATGGCATGTAGTCCTTATGAATCATTTCCCCTGAACAAAAACAACACATGGGGTGCTCTACTTAACTGCAGACCATGTAAATAGGGAGTCCATTGGTTATTTCTCTAGGAGTCACATGAATCTCCCCCATTTGCCCCCAAAATACATAAATATACCCTCATGGGGTCTGTAACAAGCATCTAAAAGATCTACAACCATAAAACGATGCATAGAAATGAATAAAGATACTTAAATCTCAAAATTTCTTACATCATGGAGAATTGATGAATCTTTGGGATCAGACCCATGATCTGATGATGTTGCACCATGACCCAAGAGTGATTTTCATCCATATTAGAGATCTATATCACCTTATTTCCTCAATTAGGTCCTCAGGTCGTCCGTCGCTCGAACAGGAGGAGGGAGTGGGTGCTAAGGGACGTTGATTTGTATTTATTAAAATAATATCCTCTATTTAACTCCCCAGTGCCAACACACCTCCTAACCAACACCCATTAGTGATAATGATTGTGTCATTTCTAGGGTAAAAACGACATTCTAAACACAACTAGGGTCTCAAAATTTCATGTTGTGACTCTGCTCTTTGATTATTATACATTTTTTAAGAAACATTTAATGGGTGATAACACATAATTATCATTTTTAATATCACTAAACTGGGTCTTATGGGGCCAATAATCCCCCCACCAACTCAGCTTCTGGCTTCAAAAATATTCCTAGAAATATTCTAAATTCTAATAGGGAAAATCTTGAATCACTAAAAAAATAAATTTTGGTGTACTCATGAATATGTATTTCAAATGGATTTAGAATAATGTTTCATGTATTCATTTATTATGCACCTTATTTATAAGAAGCTAATCTTTAAAAGTTCCATTTTTTATACCATTTAATGAAAATTTATGTAACCAAAATGTGGGATTCCATATATCATGTCTTAGGGTGTTAATGTATTGAGCAGTTACAATCCTTCCTCAGCTCTATCTATCTCTTTTGGCCTATATTGAACACCTTTTGTTTGAATATATTAATTAATATCATATGATGTATTTATATATATATATATCACAATTTTTACTTTATGTATAATTCCTCTATATCATTAATGAAAATATTATTTTTGTTAGCTTCAAATCATGCATCGAGTGATTTTTCTAATGAACCTTTAATTAATGTGAGGCATAAGCTACCTCTATTTTATTTTATAAAAGAGAATTCCTCAATTCATTTTTTGATTCATCACTATATATCATAAAACCTTCTCTACTATAGGATAAGAGAGAGTATAGGTGAAATGATAAGGTTCCTATTAATATCCTTCAATCCAACCTCACATTATTCTATCCAGTGTAAATTCCCTCTCTTTTGAGTGAACTTGTTTGGTTTATTTGGAAACCATGAGATATTTCTCACAAAACATCGATATTATCCATATAATCGATGAAAAATATGGATTTCTATCATATATATTGGGCTGGGGATATATTTTTTCTCCTTTATGTTTGAAAAATCTATAGATATACCATCACATGTGATTATATAATCACAAAATGATACATTCATTACGCATATCCGTACTTGATAAATATGGACTGTGGTTTCTTCTTTACCAATTCCTTCAACACAATCCTCAAATGATATTCACGATAATTCAATATATTAAAACATTTAATAATATTATACCTAAACACAATCAAAAATTTATTGATGTAATCTCTAATGATTCTGTTCAAATAATACATAAAGATGATAAAGGCGTTTATTGGTCTTAAAGGAATTGGTAAAAATTCATATTTTCCATTACTTTTATAAAAGTATATATTAGGTATATCCTCCCTATCTAACCTTAATCCATGCTATCAAGATCAAATATTTATCTTTGAGAAAATTTTATCCCCCCATAGTTGATCAAATAAGTCCTAAATATGGGGTAGATGATACTTTAATTTTTCAATGATCTTTACAAGTTCATTGTAATAATGGAAAAATATTCACCCACCCTTATTTAAAAAAAAGAGAGGATCATTTCCCCTTATATTGAAACACTTGGGAATATAAAAAATCCATTCATATTCTCATTTATTTTCACCATTAATTCTTACCATTCAACACTAGTCATTGATTTGGTTCCTTTTTAATACATTTTTTCTACATCATTCGAATTAAAATATGACAAAAGTGTGTGTAATATGTTATTTAATTGATTAATTGTTGACGCTTTTTAATTTTGTGATGGAAAATATAAATAATTGAATAATTTTATAAAAATATAATAAATATTGAGGTTTAAATGTTTAAGGATTGGTGCTTTATTATCTATATATCACAAGAAACTATATTCTGGTAGATTTTGTGGGAGTTTGAGATAATATTTTTAGTCATGATTTTGGGTTTTTGTATTTGGAATTTTTATTTCCAAATTTCCATGTCCCTATTTTAAATATCCATTATTGGAATGATTTTTTTTCACTAATAATGAGTAAATAAAAACATTTATGATGTTATTTAGATAGTGAATTTTTTATATTCGCATTCCATTAATTTTTATTTAAATAATTTTTTTGGATCAATTTATATACTTTTTTTGAAGTGTTCAATCTCATAATTAATTTGATGGAGGTGCTTTTTTCTGTTTTTTTTTGTGAGGAATTCATTGTATCATATTAATGATGGGTGTGGGATAATTTACAAGAAGCTAACTCGAATGATAATTTGAATTGCAATCTTATAGGACATTTCATTTTTCCAAATTGAGAAATATCAAGGAAATGAATCAAAATGAGTACATAATTCAATCAAAGGACCTTGATTATTTGAGACTAAGGTGTCATCTAATTTCAATTTAAAATTGGTAATATTTATGGTTTATTGTGGACATTTTTTAATGATCCGAACGCAGTAGATGTTTGGTCGTTGGGAGGGCCCAACATTGATTTTTACATAATCAATGGCCAATTCAGGATCAATACAATGATAAATGCATGTTTACATGGATTAAGATAGAAGATCTAGGAAAAAAAAGAAAAGGGTGTAGGATCCTAGAGAGAGGATCTTGTGCATCATGTTTATAATTAATTTAAATAATTTCTATAGAAATAAAATACCTATATCTTTGGTACAAATTTTTTTGATGATATTGATCATCTGAAATGACCCTTCTGGATTTTTATTTTGTGCTTGTAACGATCCAAACAAGAATTTCTTTAGTGGTGATCCACATGTGTTCTAATGGCCTCCTATTGACACCACTTATTCTCCAGATGCAAGCATAGTGAATCAAATGTATTTCATCTGTTGTTTGTGATCGCCTGTTCTTTGGTCTTGAATAATGTATCTTGTTCTTGAGAGGGGATAAGAGATGATTCAAGAGAGAAATTATTTTGGCTCAACAATTCTCTCACCACCAGCATTTCGATTAACCAGCCGTCATGGAAACATAGATGTACCAATATATATAATGACCTGGGGTTTCAAATATAATATTTAATTGCTTAATGAAAATTAAATACATTCATAACCTTATAGAAAACCAATGTTGCATAATAACAATAATAACACCAATATTCATGGTGTTCCAAATATCAAAAAACAGAATCATAAATGAAAACTCATGCCATATAATGATACTAGTGTTATTATTATTTTGTCTTCTTCCTACTAGTTAAATAATTATTTACCATATTGAAAATTTTTGTTTTACTACTAGATTGGCCTTGGTTCTCTCAAACACCACTTCCATTTATTGATCACCTAAATAAATAAATTATTGTCTTAAATTTTTTTTACAAACTAGTAAATAAATATTTATTAAATGTTCAATAAAATAGATAAATATATTTTATTTTACTTATAAGATCATTATAACTTGAATAAAATTATTCCAATATCTTGATAATAATATTTATTCCCATAATTAATTTCAAATAGAATTTAATAGTGACTACAAAAATCACTCAGTGTGTGACCCTTTAGGATTATTTCACTTTGGCATTAGCCATGGTTGCATATAGTCAAAGAGTACTCTCTATTAACGGGTCAAGGCTCCCAAGATAAAGAACATAAAATCACAACGATTACCTCAACATAAGAATTCTCACTATGTAATATAATCTTGTTGGCTCAATATCTCATAAAGTAGGTTTCATGATTATGTCATCATCCTGTTTGTTTGATATGTCTTTATTTGACTACCAGAAATAAAGTCATCATTCCCCCATGGCGATGGAATTTAGGGGGAAAGTTCTATTTCAATCAAAGGGTCAAGATATCCGCTTCCACAAATGGAATGTAAAAAATCCTTCTTAAAGTAATCCATTAATAACATGTCATTCATGACACACACAACATACCCAACTTCCCACCGAAATATTGTGTGATGGTTTTCATCAGTAAATCCAAGTGTGTGAGTCATGACACGCGTTAATGATAATATTAAATTCTAAGGAACATTAGACACATTATAGATAGGAATATCCAATGACACCAAAACATGAGGAATTCCTAATGGAAGGTCTATTCTCATAACCTCCCATCATGGAGATTACCAAGTGAATTATTCATGATGATAAGTATAATATAATTATGAGTAATCATACCTAATGATCATTATATTATGTGTCCCTTAATATTATGGCATCCAATCACAAAACTATATTTAATAATATTGTTATTTCACTTTATGGTTCTCATCATTGTAGGGAACATCTATTACCTTGCCAATGCGACAAATAATTTAAGACATTATTAAATCATAATCATGTAGAATAATGGAAAATATTTAATAAGATGTTAAATATTTAAATACATAAAATATTCATTTAATAAATGTATAAACATTTTTTTCTTGGACACCAACTCTAACAAACACTCACTTAGACTAGATCCAACTACATACAACTTTCATTCCCCTAAACCTCACATGATGATCATGTTTCTAATTAGTCAAGGATTTAGTCAACGGGTCTTCCACGTTGACATCAAGGAAAATGTTTCTTATTACAACTTCACCTATCTAAGAGAAATACCTCAAGAGATGATGCATTTGATGTATGTGCTTTTTCTGCTGATGTAACCTTGGCACTTTTGAGAGATCCAATGTTGTAGTATTATCCCAATAAATCATGACAAGATCTTTACTGCTAGGCACCACATCCTACTCATGGTCAATCTTTCGAATCCAAAATGATCATTTTTAAGCATCATAAGCTATGATATACTTGGAATATGCTGTAAAATCTATGATGACACTCTCCTCGTTGCTCTTCATCTCACATTACCTTCATTAAAAGTGAGGATGTAACCCATTAGAAATTTCATGTCATCCTGATCAGTCTAGAAACTATCATCTTTATATCCTCTGATGACTAGTTACTAATCTCCTCCATAAACTAGGAAAATATCCTTTGTATGCCTCAGATACTTAAGGATATTATTGATTGTCATCCAATGTCGGTCACCTGGTCAAAATGATATCTTTCTATCGCACTTAAGGCATAGTCGACATCTAGCCTAGTACATAGCATGACATACATGAATATCCCAATCACTGATGTGTATGGAGTCCTTACCATTCTATATCATTCCTTATGCATATGAGTACACATTTTGTTGAAAGATGAATGGCATGTGATACTGGAAACAATCCCTCCTTAAATTGTTCCATTCTTAATATCTTCAGTATCTTATCAAGATATGTACTTTGACATAGGATCATCCATCTCTTGGATCTATCATGATGGATATTGATTCCAATAATATATGATGCATTGACTATGTCCTTCAAGGAGAAGCATTGATTCAACAATGCCTTAATAGACTATAAGAGTAGTTTCTCATTTCCAATTAGTAATGTATCATCAACATATTCTATTAGGAAATCGAATTCACTCTAAAAAATTATTTGTAGACATAAAGATAACATTCAATATTTATAAAACCAAATTCTATTAAGGCTTCATCAAAAAAAATGTTCCATGACCTTGATGCTTGTTTACATCAAAAGAAAATTTGATTTCTGCAACATGTATATCTTATTGGAATCCTTTGGAGACACAAACCCTTCAGGTTGTGATATATAGACATCTTCCTGAAGGATTCCATTAAGGAATGTTGTTATGAAATCCTTCTTCCAAATCTCATAGTAATGGTTTGAAGCAGTGGCCAAAATAATTCTAATGGGTTTTAAGAACATGAATGGTGAAAAGTATTTGTTGTAGTCAATACCTCAATATAGTTTGAACCCTTTTGATACTAGTCATGAATTATAGGTATTTTGTTGTCCTTCCATGTCCAGTTTCTTCTTGAATACCAATTTACAACCATCAATCATTACATCGACTGGAGGATCTAGAAAAATCAAGAATTGGTTTTGATACAAGGAATCCATTTTAAATTCATGGATTCTTTCCATTTAGAAACATCTATGTCACTTTTTATTTCCTTATAGGTTAAGGGATAATTATTATCAACTATAAATGGGTTCCCATCCTGGTAACTAGAAAAAAAAATAAGATTCTGGTTCTCTACCCTCTCTTGTACTACTAGGCAGTACTTGTGTATTTGGAACAGATCATTCTTCCATGGGGCATTGACAAATCATATCAGGTACAAATCTTGTGTACCTTGATCCTTGATTTCATCAATTTCTATCTCACTCCCACAATCTCATTTTCAGAAGTTCTCCTCCTCAAGGAATTTATCATGTCTTTCCACTATAAAATTTTATTATAATGGGTCATATAGGTAATATTCCATTTTCTCATTAGGGTATCCTATAATGGTACACCTTCTGCCTTTGGGTGATAGTTTGTTACCCGAAGAGGCCTTAACAAACGCTCCACAACCCCACACATGTAAATTTGATAACATGTATTTTCTTCTACTACAAACCACAAATGGTATACCATATATCGATTTATTTGGTATTTGGTTTAGTATGTGTGCGTCATTTTTTAATGAATTTCCCCAAAAAGATTATGGAAGACTTGCAAGACTCATCATTGATCTAACCATGTCCAACAAGGTGATGTTCCACATTTCACTTACAACATTCCTCTGAGGCATGTAAAGAGGAGTGATGTGGGATAGGATCTCAAACTCCAATAAGTTATCGATGAAGTCTTAGTTAATATACTATCCGCCTCGGTCTTAGTGGAGTTTTTTTATCATCATACCAAGCTAGCTCTCAATGTCATTCTGGTATTCCATCAACTTATCTTAATACTCTGAATTCTACCTCATTATGTAGATATATCCATATCAACTAAAATTATCAACAAATGTCATGAAGTATGATTACCCACCCATTATTCCACTACAAATGGCACACACACATCGGTATGAACCAATTCAGGATCCTCTTTGGCCCTTCAAATCCTTTACCAATAAATTGGTTTTTGGTCATTTTTTTCATATAAACTCGTGTGGAATACACCATGTTGTTTTAGTTTCAAATAATCGAAATATTAATGTTGATGTGACTTTGTCAGGCATTTCTTATTTACATGACCTTGCCGGTGATGCCAAAGTTGGGTGTGTTTTGAGGTTTGTGAAGTATCTTTGTTATTGATTCTCATTACATGGTTTGTGTAATCCCACACATAAAGATTGTTGTATAAATGTTCCTGACCAAAACAAATGCTATTTTTGTAAAAGAAGAAACATTCATTTTTTATCTTGAAAACAAATCCATCAGAATGGAGTGTGGATGCAATGTTCAAAAAGTGGGATCCAAATACTGAAATATTTATTTCTTTTGATTACCATATCGTTTATACAGTTAGCAATACATGATTCAATCTTATCGTTATAGTGTATAAATTTATACACCCACTATTGAAATGATATTGTCCGAAGAATAATTGACGTATCGAATGGTTATAGAAGCTCCTAGGCATTAATGAGAAACTCTAGATATAGTGACATTAATCTTAATTATATGTTCTATGGTCTAGATACATCTTAGGGATTAGCAACAGCAGATTTCTGACCATCAGGTGTTGGGGGATCATAAGCACTGATACTTCTTCTCATGATGTTCACATTTAATTATCTCTATTATTGAGATCACGGGGACTGACCATCCAATAAGAAAACCACATGTTTCAAGTGTCATCGGATATATCTATCTACGATCATGTGTAATGGTCTCCTGAAATGAGATCATTACATATTTATTTCATTTAATTTCCGACTTTGATGCAAGAAAAAAAACATGGCTATGACATCGGGGCGAGGTTGTTTGTGTTGGGTGCATAATTGGTGGCATGACATTAGTTGAACGATCAAGACATGATTTTCCACTTCTGGATTATGGAAGAAATATATCTCATACCATGTTGATAAGGATGGTAGTACCTTTATAAGACCATTGTCAGGGAAGTTGAAGTTAAATCTATCATGTTAGATCGACAAACAATAAATCAAGAAAAAGGTGGGGACATGTGAGTGTGTCCTTATTTATGGGATATTATAGAAAAAGATATTATATTACACAATTCATGTTTGTAGGTTGTTTTTCATTGTAGTGATAATAATTATCTCTTAAGGGTCCATGATGTGTTTCTAGATCCTGCTCTTGGTTTGTGAATAATATTCACTACTATCGAGATGAGGTCCTAGAGGGTCACACACAATAGTGTATTCAAGAATCTTCCTTATTAAGTGGAATAGGAGTTTGAAACAAGGTGAGCTCGACTGTTGGGGTCCCGAATTTGCCTAAGAATTACAGTCACCAATGAAATGAATAAATTCATATTATTCAAGTTTATAATAATGAGAATTGAATTTATTTATTAAATTTTTTTACATGTTTTAAGTAATTACCGGAAAAATATTAATTGATGAATATTAAATATATTCAAGGTTCAATTAATAGTTATGTGAACAATGATTCATGTTTTGGACTCAATTATTATCCTGTAATATATTTAATGTATTACATAAAAATGATAATAATATTTATGGGTTGGTTTAGTTGTCATAATAAATCATTAATAGTGCATTTATTACTTGGGGATCGGGTTAGCATTTCTCTGTAAACACATAACACGCTATAAATAGAGGAAGAAATACTTTCACAAAGAAGAATTCATGGGAATTCTCTCTCTTCTCCTCTCTCCCATCTTCTTGAGAGAGACTCTATGGATCCAAGTAGCTTGGATTGATATCTCTCTCATGAATCACAAGAAGAGAAATGTGATGATCATTAGAGCACCTAAGGCGTCATTAGAATTCCGCTCTAGCATCCAGATTTGACGATTTGCGCTCCTGTAGATTTATTAAAGCATGTGTGGATGATTTAGAAAAATTCAGCTTCAGATTCTTTTAGCAGTGATCACCAACAATGAGAAGATGTAGTGTGTGGCTTCGAATCTAAACCTTTTATTTTACGGTTTAATTTTGAATTTAAAATTATTCTAATGTGATTCTTGGCTTTAACTAGGCATCATTTCTCCAACGTTGACAAGATTTCATAGTTCGTCAGTGGAAAATTTTAAAATCCCACCTGTTTGAAGATTCCAATACACGCCTGGTTCCTACAAGTGTTATCAGAGGGATGTGTGATGATTTTAAGTCAATTAAAATGAATTAAATTTTCATTAATTAATGAATAGGGTATTGTTACAGTTCTGATGTTGCAGACCGCACCATAATCCGATATCAGTTGACCATTCTGTAGTCTTCCCAAGTTTTATGTTCGGATTATGAACAGAATGTTTTTATGAGTTTTCTACAATCCTTCACCGGGTAGGCACTCATTCACCTAAATAGTTTTTCGGGTGAGGGTAATAAATTATTATTAATATAATAATTTTATTATAATATTTATATTTTAATTATTTTAGTAATATAATTATTATAAAACTTTTACGATAATAATATTTTTTACATGATAACACCCTGTCCTACCCCACGCCCTATCCACCGGAGCACCTCCCCTTGCTGGTCCGGCAGACACCCCACGCCAACACCCTGTCCTACCCCACGCCACCTAAACCAAGCAGGAGGAACTTCCTCCCCATAGCTGTCGTGAGGGGCCCCAGGCCACACCAGGCCGCCCACTGCTATTCCGCTCGGACCTACCGTGGTCCAGCTCGTCTCCGTCATCTCCCGCGGTTGCCATGCCCAGCCTGCATCACCTATAACTAGCACTCTGAACCAGCATCATCCTTTTGGAACAGTAGCACCCCGCACCACTCCTGGCCAGCCTGGTTCTGCCATGCTCGGACCGCTTGCGCACCAGCGCCCTACCGAACCACCCCTTGCCAGACTATGCACCCGTCGGCCAGCCTGCGCTGCCCCACACCCGGCCCCATTCTGGACATTTCCTTGTTATTCTAGTGGATAGGTAACCACATCAAAGATTTATTTTTCCTGAAACGGTCACAGGAGGCTCTTTCCAGCCTAGAACCAGTATGGGCAGACCGGCTTCACTCAGAACTCCCATGCGCAGGGTCGGTACAACATGGGATGGGCTAGTGCGGGTCCTTCCCAACCCGCCCATTCCCTTCTCAAGTTTTGAGGAGCCCGTTTAATTTTTAATTTATTCTAAATATCATTAAAATAATTAATATAATTCTAGTTGATACTTAAATTATTTAAATATTACATTTTGGAATAGTTTTTACTGTTTCTTAAATTAATTTATTTTTTAGTTTTATTATTAAATTAATTTAACAGGAACGAATGATGCATTCATATTGAATTAAATTTATAGTGAAATTTTAATTCAACAAAATATTTCCCTCGAATTTATTAAATGTATGTTTAATATTTATTCTAAATTTATTTTGTATACGTCAGTTTAATGTGTATATGATTGATCATGTGCCTTATACCAACCAACTTATTTCTAGTTCTATATATTTAATTATTTATTTAATTATTGCATGCGGTTTTTTAATAATTATTTTAATTAAAATGCGCTATCTGTGTGTCATCTCAGAGTTTTTATATGTATAAGGGCATGCACACCCATTCTCGTAGTTGTAATTCTATACCCTTAGACCTCTCCTTCATGTGAGTATTGTTGTATAATAGCGAGATGATAAATGATTCACTTCGTGCCATGTGATGGTCACACCAGATAGGAGTTGAATGCATTAGAGGGGCATGCACTGCAATTCGAGTCGCAAGTGACGCGACCCAAGGTATTATGCCTAGGGTTTAGGTTGGTCCATTATCCACTCAACGGATCAACTGTTAGCACTATCTCATGATCAGGTCATCATTTTGTTTTTCATGGTTTATTATTTTTTCTAATGTGTAGTTACAGAGCAATCACAGTGAATAATAAAAAACAAGCATGCACGATAAAATGACTATGTGATGCGATGAAATTTGTATTTCTTACACGGTCAGTTGTGAGTGTGATCATATTGTACGTGCTTATAAAATAGAAAATGATTTCATTCATCACATTAAAAATAATAAAACCTTCAAAGATATATTAAGTCATATCCACCATCTGTCATTCAAATTTGGACAAAACCGGTTGTTTGAGGTATCATGCATTCCATAGCTCAGGGTGCCTCTTACTACCGGGGTGTCCTTATAAGAATGATGGGTCGACATAACTGAAGCGATAGTGAGGATTTTCCATAGCTAACATGATATCACTTTATAAGCAAGTGTTGAGTAAATCATGTTTCGAATTTAGAAGCTGAGAATTCACTCAATAGATCGAGGAATCCCATGTAAAAAGTGATCGGCCTGCAAAAATCCCTCATTGAACCCACCAAGTAGGGGCATAGCCATTTCTTGTAGTCTATGGGCGGTGGTACTGATATCCTTGTCACTAGAATACTCTAGAGAAAATGTATTCTAATTCAAACAAAGGGGGTTCCTAGAATCCAATAATATAGTGGGAGACATTAAATTATAAAAGTAATTAATCAAAATGTCTTAACATGTAATCATGATAGAAGTTACTAATTTGATAAAGTTTATTTCTATAGTTAAATAGAAAGTTATAAAACAATTGTGAGGCTATATTGGAAAAAATAAATGTCCACACTGATATTAGTATCCATGAATAGTATAGGCGCGTGCACATGGTACTATGATATAGAAATCTCAAGGTGCCAAAATCTCCAACACTGTTATACTAAATCAAGAATCAAGGGTGAAATTACATGAAGGTGACTAAAGTACAAAGCATATGATTGATATATCATTGTTCTTTTATCCACATCTGGTGTCAGTTGTGGTATCTTCATTAGGACATGGATGAAAAAATATGAAGTCTTATGTCTGAGATGTTTGCAAGGAGAAAGTAAAGCAATGATATGAATAAGGCGATGCTTACACCGGCATGTGTGAATTGAAAGAAGAATGATGATATTTAAATGCATCCCTTTCTCTTATCATTTTCACCCCTTTACTCAAGTTTCATTTTATTTTTTAAAACTAAAATGTATTGAGAAAATGCTTCATTGCTAATTTAGATAAGGTTAACCAAGATAATAAAAATATAAAAGACAATTTCATATTTAATTCTAATGGAGAATAAATTTAATGAAATGTGAAAATGACAAGAGGAAAGTAATTCCAATTTTACATTCGTGATGTCCATCAATAAATGAGGTATTAAGAAAGGTTGTTTTCATTACATATTATAATTTAATACAATATATGATTAAAAGTAGTGTATTGACCAAAACAAGCATGTTATCCGCTTCTTCTTCAAAAATATTCATCAATTGTAATTTTTCGGTTTTACTACATTGTTATTAAATACAACATACTGGTGACATATGTGTATTCTAATACTGTAACCAAGTAATTATAGAAATATTACTCGAAGTCACCTGTATTCTCCAAGTGGCTGTGAAAGGGTGATACCTAGTCCAATGGTGATAAGTACATGAGTTCTTAATTTCCAATTGAAATATTCATGTGGGTCTATTATTGAGTACAACCACAAACATTAATTTCATGTGTCCTTGGACATAAGAAGACATTTTTCTAGGTTTTGGAATGAATGTTGTTATGATATTTAAAACTCAATCACTAATTCAGTAATACATGATTCATAGGCAATGATTGATGAATATAAATGTAAGACTTATATCCATTTGTGGAAAAAACATCTCTTTGTCATGTAATTTTTAAAATTGATGTCAAGAATATAACCAATATGGTATTTAGGCTCGGTACAACTAAATACATTTGGTATTGTTGACGTTTGGAAAAAGGAACCTTTAAAATAATGTTATGTCACAAAGCCTTATTAAATAGTTCAACAAGTGAATGTGAACTATTTGAAGCATATGCAAGATGTATATATATTTCATATGATTCCTTTAATTAATTAAGGATTGGTAAAATGGTGTAAGTGAATTGTCAGATGATATGAGCTGCTTCGAGCTGACATGTTGAAGAAAATCTTGATCGTGCAATCATCGATCATGATAATGCAGCATGGAATAATTCTTAAATGCACATTACCTTATCTTCATCATGGGTTTGAAGATAATGAGTAGGATCAATGAAGAAGTCTAACATGTTATCATTAATCAAAAAATGAAGCGTGGAGTAATTCCTAAATGAAAATTTTATACATCAAATTATTGATGTAACTAATATCAATGTTACAACTTGCAGAATCGTCTATTATATATCATGAAAGGATTTCAAAATAATGGAACTATCCCACAAACATGTTCCAACTATAATGACAAATGGATTTCATACGAGTTATAGTATGATGATAAATCTATTATGTCAAAATGACATGTGTTTGGATGCAAGGGGTTTGGACACAAACACTCTTTCAGCTGGTACAAACACAATGTGCATCTATTGTGAATTATCCTAACAGTTTCATAGTATGTTACGTAAATCCCTATGATATAATAGTAGGTAGTCAAGTAATAGACTACAAATCTATATAAGGATGCAAATCTATTTTAGAAATAGTTGTAGCTATATTGAGTTGTGTTTAGTTAATGATCCATATGCAAAAATTGTTTGCATAGGGACTAGTTCCACAAGCACATATTGAACAATGTTTTATCCGAAGACACATACTGTGAAGGAAGGATAATACAATATTGAAGGTTTTTATATTCACTGTGGTCGGTGATATATTATTCAACTTGAATAATATTTCCTACATGTAAGTAGTGTATGGAAATTATCTAAAATTTGTATGACCAATTAAAATTCAATTAATGGATTCCATGCATCAAAGTGAAAAGGGGATTATTATTATGAATATTGTGGTGCGTATTCATGTGAGTTGATACATGGATGGTACAAGTGTAGTACCAATAATGGTCGATTGGTTTCACCAAGTCGTTATGCCAAAATCGGTTAGAATTTTAGTTTTCATAGCTAATATCTATGATCAAATTTTTTATCATTGGATGTCATGACCACAAATCATGGTTAGTGTCTATATGACGCAAGTAAAAAAGGGATGGTAATGTCACAGAATGATAATGTATGTTGCAAGTTATTGAAATCTAAATTATGATTGAATTAAGAAACAAGATCATATAAAATTCACTGGTAATGAATGTATGTCATGTTTCTACTGAAGGTTAGTGGGAGTGCCAATTTTTTCCAAGAAAAAATATGTTCGTAAACATATTTAAAATAGATTGGTATTCAATTTAGTTAAGACCAATATGAAATTTATTCCCCAATTTTGGACTTAATGTAGAAAAAAAAGTTCTTATGGAATAGGATCTACTGAGGTAGATCAATATGTTTCTTTTTCCTTATCAAGCATACATATAGTGACACTGTATTGAAAAATACAAGTTGGAAGAATTCACGAGATGAATTTTTTCCTATGTAACAGGGTATAATCTCTTCAAGGTGACAAGTTCTGGACATGGGAATAGATAAACCTGTTGAGTAGAAGTCCATATGCTTATATAATGGATTAGTCACGTATCCCATGATATGTACAAGAATTGATATTTTCCGGATCTGATTTATAATAGGAAAATATCAGTTATATCCTAGAGCAGTACAGGGGATGCAGTATGATTAGGTAGGTAGAAAATATATGTACATAGTAAGTGGAGAAGGAAGAATACTGGTTTTCAGGAATTCAAAATAGTCTTCCATAGATCAAATTAATCTTCTATCATAGTTAGGATAAATAAAACGAGTGATTCAATATCATATATTTTAGTGGTAGACATGAATACAAAAACCGAGTATGTTGCAACATCTAAGGAATCTAAGCATCTGCTAAACGGAATGATTTCTTCCATTTTTGGAATTTCACCTTGTGAAATAATTATGACCATATTGTAAATTATGATATTCTTACTATCCTTGATGTCAAGTTATGACAATGAATAAGTGGGATATACTCGGGATACTATCTCATGATATGTTTTACTCTAATAGATGAGGTTTCGTTAGTAGAATAGTCAAACAGAATTACCATGGTAGTCCCAATATCTAATGTTGGTACTCATCATAAATATGATTTTCATCATGTGAGTAGCTAACAAGTTTGATTAGAAAGTTGGCTCTAGTCAAAGTGGGACTATAGAAATAGTGTGTTCCGTAGACCCAACAATTCATTTCTTTTGATTACTATATTTTCTATATAGTTAGCTATACAAGATGTCATATTAGCAATATAATGTATACTTTTATCCATCTACTATTGAAATGGTAATATCATAAGATTAATAGTTGTATCGAACGGTTATAGAAGGTTCAAAACTATAATGAGAACTTCTAGATATAGTGAAATTAATTATAAACAAATGTTCTATGGTCTAGATACATCTTAAAGATTGGACACAGTAGATGTTTGACCATCAGGTTATAGGGGCCCATAAACATTGAGGATTATTCACATGAAGATCTCACTTGGTGATCTCTAGTAGTGAGATTATGAGAACATACCCTCCAATAGGAACACCGCATGTTTTGGGTGTCATTGGATGTTACTATCTATTATAACGTGTATTGGTCTCTTGACGTGAGATTATTACCAATTTATTTCAATTAATTGGGTACTTTGATGCAAGTCAAAAACAACATCCATGAAGTCGTGGAGAGGTAGTTTGTGTTGACTGCATCATTAGTGGCATGGCATTCGTTGAATGGTCATTAAACTATTTCTCGCTTCTAAGTTATGGAAATAATATATCTCATGAAATGTTGATAAGGATGGAAGAACCTTTATAATACCATTTCCAGGACATTCAAAGGTAAATCCATCATGTTAGATCAATAAAAATAAAAAAAGATAAGGGAGATGACACGTGACTGCAACCTACTTTATGAGATATTACAAACAGAGATTTTATATTACATAGTGTGTGTTTGTAGGTTGGATTCCACTGTTGTGACAATCCTTATATCTTAAGGGCCATGACGGGTTACTAGATCCCAATCTTGGTCTATAAATAATATTCACTTCTATGGAGATAAGGGTTTAGAGAGTCACACATAATAACATATTCAAGAAACGACCCTATTCAGTTAAATAGGAATTTTTAACATGGTGGGACCCACCACTACGGTCCGGGATATGTCCCTAAAATGTGAACACCAGTGCAATAAATAAATTCATATTATTTATTTTTAGATTAATGATAATTTAATTTATTTATTAAATATAATTATGAGTTTTAAGCAAATACATGAAAATTATTAATTAACGAATATTAAATATATTCAAGGTTCAATTAACATTTATGGGAATGATGAGTCATGGTTTGTAATGAATTATTTTCATGTTATATATATTATATATTACAAGAAAATGATAATAATATTTGTGACTCATTTTAGTTACCATAATATGTCGTTAATAGTGCATTGATTATTTGGGGGCCAGGTTGGAATTTCTAGGTAAACACATAACACGCTATAAATAGAAAAGGAGGGGCTTTCAAAAAGAATTATTCATGGGAATTATCTCTCATGTCCTCTCAAACATGGTCTAGAGAGAGATTATATGGAACTAGAGTGCTCAGATTGAGATCTCACTTAGCAATTTCTAGATGAGAAATTCGGTGATCATTGGAGTATTTAAGGAATCATCAGAATTCCGCACTAGCACCCAAATATGATGATCGGGGCTCTCACGGAATTCTTGAATCATGTGTGAATGATCTAGATGAATTAGGTTTCAAATTCCTCAAGAAATGATTGGTGAAGAATAGATTATCTCATGCGCATCTTCAGATCTAAACTCGGTATATTATGGTTGAATGATGTGTTTATAATTCTTCGTTCCTGAACCTCAACTTTAACTGGGCATCATTTCTCCAACATCGAAAAGATTGTGTCCATCGTCAGTGGAAAATTTTAATATCCCACATGTTTTGAGCTCCCACTTCATGCCCAATTCCAACATACAAAAACAAGTTTTTGTTCACATAAGGTACATAATAATAACCCTTTAATACCATGACCATCCCAGTCAGCAAAGTGATGTGGTAGTCCCCCACAGCTACAACAGAATGTGTATCTCTGTTATCTGATCATATATCAACCTCCACTTGGTCAACATTCATAAGTCAACATGGTTCTTTTATTTTAATTCATATGTGAACCCCACAATCTATATTGGATATGAAATTTGATGAAACAGATACATTTCACTCGATATCAAATGAACCTAAAGATTCCCCATAATTCTTTGGTTGGGTATAGTTTTTCCCCTAGCAGACCTTCTTTCCACATGAGAAACAAAGAGCTTCTTTTTCCCTTGCCCCCAGATAATCTATTTCATAGAAAGGCAAGAAGAAGATTTGGTCTTAAATCTCTTCAGCTTTCTATTCATCGTATTCCCTAGAATGGAGGAAGGCTTTTCACGCTTCATATATTTATCCACTAGGAAAATAAGGATAAGAATATCATATAGAGACTTCTCAATGTTTTTTCTATTGAAATTTATAACAAAACATGAGAATCCCTGACTGAGGGATACAAGAATGATATTGGTATCCATCTCTTCAAGGAGTTTAAAACCTAGAACCTCTAGGCACCCAGTGTATCCAATAAGGTTGACTACGTGAGGCCAAGGCGGGTCAAACTCTCCATGATTAATCAAAAAAGAGTTCCTTTCATTTCTCAAAACATTCATGTCATTCACTCTCTAAGTAAAGACCAAAGAGGTGCTTGAGGATTCTATTCACATACACATTTTCTTGAGACTTCATGATTTCACTAGACATTGATGAATGCATGAAACATTGAATGATGAACATGTTATACATATGTTTCCCATAGACAAGAAAATACTCCTCACTATCCTCTTTGGAAGGTGTATCACATAATGTTTAATACTACATGTAAGACTTCTGTTCCAGGCATATAACATCTTAAAGTCATCTAAACCATTCTTGGAAGTTACTACCAGTGAGGATGTTGTCTTTATCCAAAACTTATCTAAGAGATTGTGTGGTTGGACATGTAATTAATTTCTGTAACTAAAATAGATTCTTATTAGTAATTTCTTGATTACATTTTGTGAGAAATAATAAATAAATTTTATTATGTCTCACACTATTTTATGAAGTCCCAATGGCCCTCACCATTTAACATTTAATTTATAGTTGCTTTTACATTATAGTAGCAAGGATACATATTCCCCTTCACATAACCCAAACATGGGATGGTCAATCTATTTGAAGTTATTTAGGTAGGCAAGTACTTTACCACTTAAGGATTGTAGCTCATTGATCCATTGAGCGACTCCCCAATCTTGAAATACTGACTTGGATTTCCTCAACACTTGCCTCCAATAATACAAAAAGTCTAGCATGGGCTACTCCTCTTGATGTAATATGGTTAATTCAACCTGAAACTTTTATAATGTCTTACTATATAAAATTATGTGTCCCAAAAATTTGGGTAAACAACATTGTTTTATTGAGTCTTTCCCTTAATCATGTTATGGTAGGATTATTCTGACTTAATATTTTATTGACAGATTTTTATCCCTTATGCGTAAATTTCTTATTATCATTATCACATACTTTTTAATATTAAGTGGAACATACATAAGTGATTAACCAGTCATTATAATATTTACGCAATATCCTGGTTTATTTTATTTACATCTTGAATTCTTGTTTAATTCATTAATTATGTGATCGTGACAAAACATCGATAATGATGAACCATGAAAGTGGAAAAAATAAAATAAACTAAAAGGAATGATAATGAGATTTTAAAATGGTTATTTTATCTATTGGTTGATAAAATAAACCTCGCTAAGGGGTGAAACACCTTCATCCATTTGGGTTTATGTTTACATCTTTCCACTTGTCCACATTCTTATCTCCTGGGATTGGATTTGTCTCGGATCTAGTACTAACATCCTCCATTAGCTTGGGGGCTCCATCCATTACATATTCTTTTTAACTCATTTACAGCTTATGGGTAAAAGGGGGTTTACAAGAAAATAAACCGTGGGTATGCATGTGCTACATATTAATGAGTATAGATAGATCATGGGCCAAAACATTAACTAAAAGAAACCAATCACAAACAAAAGTTTTTTATAGCTCATGATAATACATATACATGAAAGAAATTAAAGAATTAATAAAACTAGAATTTAATTCTTTAATCATTATCATCAATATAAATCATTCTCAAATCGATTAATTATAATAATTAATTAATAAATCCTTTTATATTAATTCTTTTTTGGAATTTCCATGAGAGTCTCATCCATGTACATAATTGTATCTTCAAGGAAACCTGGTGAATACCTATTCAAATCTACCCAACATGTATTATATTTTTATAATGTTTTAATCTTTTGACATATGGCCTACATGATGCTAAAATGTATAGAGTAACAAAATGTTGTACCATTTATACATGATTAGTAGTTCTGAACATTACACAAAAATTAAGGTTTTCATTTTGTGTAATTTGGTATATTACATGGTGTGTAGTTCTGACTACATGGAGTGTACAACCATCAACATATTATATGAAGTACATGCTTAGGGACTCAGAGTGTGAGGCATACATCAAATTTTTCAGAGTACACGACATGTACAGTGGGCTACACTTCGTGTTGTCTCGACATTACATGGTTACCGGTTGACTCAATCTGTGTATGGGATAGACGGATTACCGCCTGACCTGAAGGGACTACACGCCATGTCTAGTGGGACACACAACCTGTAATCTGATAAGCATGTTCATATCTATCCCATTCAACACACATCATAAAATTAATTACACCATGTTTAATAAATTCACATTGCTTGAGTAATTTCATAATTACTCCCAATGCGATGAAAACGACTACACGTCGTGTAGTCCCAATTACATGTCATGTATGGTTAAGAACATGACGTGAAAGTTTGAAAACAAAACATGTTCTTTCATGTCACCAGGACATAATCATCGACGCCTCTTAATGATTTCCTCGATTTAATTTTAATCCCAAAATTATTCATTTTTTGGATCGTCAAGAAATGAAAGAGGATGAACAAATCTCAAAATCCAGATGAAGAGAAAAATTAACCTTGAATTGAAAAACTAAATTATTAAATAATAAATCATCAATGGTTTCTTTAAATATTTATAAATGATGTAAACACTCTCTCTCAAACAACTTGAAGAATCCGAACGCAGCTGAATCATGGTAGTTGGGAGGTCCAGAATTTGATTTTTCCATACTCGATGACCAATCTAGGATCAATGTGAAGACAAATTCTAGTATCCACATATTATGATGAAAGATCAAGAAATATGAAAAGAGGGCACTAGATCCTAGATAGAGCATCTCACACATCATGTTTTTCATTAATTTAAATAATTTATACTGAAATGAAATTCCTAGATCTTCAATACATTCTTCGTTGATGATATTGATCATCCAGAATGGACCTTCCATATTATCTCATTGTGTTTGAAAGGATCCAAACCATAATCCTTCTAGAGGTGATCCACATATGTTATAATGGCCTCTGATCGACACCACTCATTCTCCGAGTACTATCATGGAAAAACGAGTGTATTGCATCATTCATTCTTGATCATATGTTCTTCGGTCTTAAAGAACGTATCACATTCTTTAGAGGGGAGAAAAGAGGATTCGAGAGAGAAATTGTTTTGACTCAACAATTATCTCACAACTGACAATTTGGTTCACTAGCCATATAGAAACAATAGACGTACCTATGTATTTAATTACATGGGGTTTCTGTTATAGAATTTATTTGCGTAATGGAAATTAAATAAATTCATAACCTTAGAGATAACCCATGCTATATAATAACAATAATAACACCATAATTCATAGTGCTCCAACTTGTTAAAAACATAATAATAAAAAAATATAGTGCCACATAATGATAACAATGTTATTATTATTTTTTCTTGTATCAAATAATTAAATAAATATTTACCATTTTGAAAATTTTTATTTTACTACAAGACCAGCCTTGGTCCACTCAAAAAACACTTCCAATTATTTAACACATGAATAAAATAAATAAATAATTTATTCTCTTAAATAATATTGTATTTGAAAACTTCTATATAAATGTTTATTAAATGTTCTATCAAATAAGTAAATATATTTAATTTAATTTATGAGATAGTTTTAACATGAATAAAATTATTCAACAGTCATGAAAATATTATTTATTCCCTTAATTAAATTCAAATAGTATTTAATAGACACCACAAGAAACACTTATCGTATGACCCTCTAGGATTATTTATCGTTGGCATTAGGTGGGATTTCCAAAATAATAAGAGTACTTTCTAGCTACGGTCCAAGGAACCTAATAGAAATAACTTAAATCTGGAATGATTAAATCCACATATGAACACTCAATAGTAAATATAATCCCTTTATCTCAATATCTCATCATGAAGGTTTCATGATAGTGTTATTAACCTGTTTGCTTAATACACATTTATTTGACTACCATAGCTTGAATGAAACTTTATACTGTTTGAACCCGAAGCCACAAATGTAAACTAAAAGGGAAGCTGAACTGTGATTGAACTAGGGTGTATGTATTTTTCTTAGGTGTGTTTCCTATAGAATGAAACTTACCCATGGACATTGAATCCAAAAAAACCATTGGATCTTAGTTTGTATAAAATTTTATTAATGAATGAATACAACCCTTTGACGAACCCAACAACATGATTTCGATTCCAATTAACTTATGAAGGAAGGATGGATCTTCATAAATTGAAACTGATAAGTCGGGAATAAGAATCTAATAATAATATTGTTCTTACTTCATATTTACAAGAATAAAATATAAAAATACATGGTTATTTAAGGGACATCAATTATAAAGACATGAAGGAATGCATTCTAAGTGCGTGATATTTTGTCCTAGGGAGCTTAGTTGACACAACCGCATCTTGCCCTATCTGTATCTCTGCTTCTGACATGCTCAAATTTTCTAAGGGATTTGTAAACAAGAACCAAGAATTGTTCTATGTTTGATATATTGAAGGAGATAATGCTTTATTGAAAGATTTGGAAGACTGTATAATTTTGTTTTCTAATGTTTGTTGAGAGGAAAATGAAAAGAATTGAATATGAGACCATGCATCCTAGTTATGATGATCCAATGTGAGTCCAACATGGACACTGTTGTAGATTGATGCAGGGTCCTAACATGGATAACTTGGTATATGTGGGTGTTTTTTTAAATTTAATGGGTTTTAGTTTTTTATTTTGCAAAAGGGGGCCATCGAGAACCACTTCTATTGGTGCCTTCCCCCTCACAACCCACCCCATTATCTCCCCCCAATACCTATTATATAGATTAATCCAAATATATATAAATATATATTTATAATAATATTTAAAAATAAATTACAAAAATTTTAAATATATATTTATAAACATTTCTTTAAAAATGTGAAATGATTTATATTTACATTGAAAAATATCTTTATAATTATATAATTGTAAAAATATATTTATAAATCTATATTCATATAGTTATAAATAAAACATATTTAATTATATTATTAAATAAACCATATATAAAATTATTTATATAAATATATAAAATTTATCTAAAAATATTTATATAAATAAACATTATTAATTTTAAAATATAAGGTTTATATATATTTATATAAATATATATATATATATAATGTAAAAAATATTATTATATAATTATATAAACCTTATATTTAAATATTCTATATATATAATTATATATTATATAAACATTATGATTAAAATTTATAAATTTATAAATATTTTTTTAAATATATAGATAAACCTTATTAAATATATAAAAAAATTATATTATAAATTTATACATTTATATAGAATTATTTATATATATAATTTTTTTTATTAAATTTGTTTATATGTTTATATATATAAATATAGGTATATACAAATAAACATTATTAATATATATATATATATATTCCTTAATTACTAACGTATTTGAAAATATGTATTTAAATATTTAATTATAAAAGAAATATATTTATATATAATTATAAATAAAATATTATTTATATAATTAGAAATATATAATGTAAATATAATAAATGTATTTACTATAATTTTATTATGGTGTAAATATATAATATTTTATTTTTAATGATATAAATATTTGAAAAAAATTAATTATATATATATTTTTATAAATATATAAATATATATATATTTAAGATAATAACATTCAATAATAATAAAATAATTAATAATATTTCATAATAATTGAATTAATAAAATAAAACATAAAAAGAAATATGCACATGAATTATGTAAACTATAAATGTACTTTCTTAAAAAAATTAAGTTTGTGTGGTGTAAAATAATTTTTTTCTACTATATGTTAGATTTTCTTTTGATTTTTTTAAAAAAATTATATGTTTAGTCATTTTGATTATTTTCATTTTGATTGTATTTGTATTTTATTGTTTATACGCTTATAAATTCACATACATGAAATATATTAATTTTACAATTATGTGACATTGAAAATATTAATATTTTTAATAGTTCATATAAATTACTTTTTCATTACAATATTTTTAAGTTTAAATTTATTTATATTAACATATTAATTATCTCAGTAAATAGGTTTTTTAATATAAACAACATGACATTCGAATAAATCAATAGTGATAACTCTTGGTAACACAATGAGGCGTCTGAACCTCATGCCCACTCTGTTTCGGATGTCTTCATCACTGTTTGGTCCTAGATATTTGTGTGGGTTCATTCCCTTGTGATGTTACAGGTACCTCATCATGTTGTTTTGTAAAGGACTGGCCAACATCACATTTGGAGGAGGATACAAAATCATATGTTGATCCATATGACCCCGGATCTCGTAAAAATGGCAGAAGTGGGATATTGAATAGGTCATCGTCAGTAAGAGAGGGGGACACCACATGATGTGTTACAACACACAACTCATAATATAACAAGGATAATATATATTCCATATGTGGAATATAAGAATCTACCTGTAATGCAAGATCTTCATTCTTCTAGGTAGATCCATCTCTCTGCGGTGCAACATCATTAGTAGGAGCCTCTATTAGACGTCTATGTTGTCACCTCTATCCCTACTATTGTCCTCTTATCTATCTTCCAACTAGAGGTGGTAGTGGTCGTTGTGATTTTAGGGTCCAAATGTATAAGTATATACTCAATTACAATAAGGGGAGTGAATTATAAGTTTAAAAACATTCATTTTTATCCTTAAGAAAACATTATTTAAACAAGATTCGACCTTAAAGCATATAGATTATTAAATTGGAGTTACATGAAATGAGAAAGTATAAGAAACAATTTTCTAATGTTTTAAATAATAGAGGAAACTAAAAGTACATATAAAAGAGTACAAATATTTTAACCCAAATAGTTGGTTATCCATAACAACTTGGATAAGGGTCCCTTGATTTATACATTCATGAAAGGTTGTCATACCAAAACCAAGGTAAGCCCAGGATACGATGATCAGAATCTATTTTTCTATACATAAAAACTCTCGATTTGTAAGGTGATTAGAACCTATGTCTTATTTTAGTTGTACACCCTTGAATAAGTAGGTAATTGAAACCTATGTCCTCCTTTAGTTTGAAATCCCTTAATTTCATGCATCAATAATCAGAAACACACATAGAAAAACAAATCAATTTGATTATTTAAGTACATAGAACTAGATATTCACAATATAAACTCTACATGGATTTCACATGAATCAATTTTGTTAGATCTCTCATATAGTGTCAATTCTCCCTAAATTTCACATCACTAAGACCATTCAAATGATAGGGTATTTATAGGAGAGATCCCCAAAGTTTGAAATTTCCTCCAACATTTATATTTTCCTAAAATTTGAGAGGGATCTATAATGATGGCACTTATAATTATCATATAATAACTAATTGGATGAAATCGTTTATCCTAACAAAATATCTTGAGAATCATTAAGTATATATGAATATGTTTATAAAAAAATTCATGTTAATGAAAAATAGTAACATAAAGAAACATGTAAAATCTTATATTAAGAAAATTTCATAACATTGAGAAACTTATAAAAAATGGATTCTTAAAAAAAATATAGGACATTAATAAACATATAAAATTGGATCAAAAAAATTGAGAATATGAATAGAATAAATGAGAATTATATTCAAAAACGAGACTCTTCAGAATTGAGAAATAGTGAATTGAATTCTCATTTTGAGTCAATCATAATTTCAGGACTTGTGAATCAGATTCAAAATTTTAAATGATTCTAATTTGTGGATGTGAATCAGATTCTAAAATTATAAAGAATCACAATCACAAAATATAGAGAATCAAAATTACAATTCTTGATAATTTTTAATTGAGAAATACATATTGGATTTGAGTTTCTTATGTGATTCAGAATTGAGAAATAGAAATAGATTCATTTTTCTTAGTGATTCTGAATTGAGAAACAGAAATCAAAATCAAAATTTTGAGTGAACCATAATTGAGAAAGTAAGGGATTCCAAGTTTCATTAAGGATATGACTTATTCTTTTGAATTATGGAAAATAATGATATACATAGTTATAAAATGGTTAAGGAACTTTTTTATAATTTTCCTGATATATAGAAATAATTAATAATGAAATGTTTAAAATGATAAAAAAATTATTAAGAAAATATGTTAGTGATTTCAATAACATAATGGAATAAGAAAAGTTATAAGGAAATATTGGACACAATAATCTTCCCTTTTTTGGAAATCATAAATAGTTTATTTAAGAAGAAAATATGAAGACAGTATGATTTCATATTTGGACATAAAAGAGAAGATTATCCCCCCTTATTTTATAACTCAAGATTAGTACGAATAACTCCTCTATAGGTTAAGAAATCCACATAAGTATCGTATTCAAACTTTATATATTTGTTATAATTTTTTAGAAAATATCTCCCCCTTACATTAGGAATGTATTCTATAAGTATTCACCTCCTTAAAATTTATTCCTTAGACTAATATCGTTTTTAGAACATTCTCCTCCCCCTTTTTTATTTTCAAAATGATTAGAGAATAGTATAATATACATGAAAATTAAGGAAACAGACTATACAAGACATTTAATAATAATACATTGAAATTTTTTAAGAACTAATCAAAAATGTGAGAAAAACTAATCGTTATTCGGTATTAAGGGTCTGATGAAGGCCTTCAACTTCTTGAGATCCTTGTAATCATCTTGAAATTTTTCTAGATGAACTTAATGATCCTGACTCTTCTTATTAAGGTTCTGAATTTTTTCTTGATCACTCTTAATGATTTATTCCTGGTAATTAGGATTTTCATATAAATCATCTCTACAATCCTTCATTATTTTAACATCCTAAGTAAGAGAGTTATGATTATCATTTAAATCCTTTTTCTTCTTTCAACTTAATATCTTCTTCTTACTTTATACTTTCTGAGAAGTTGTTTTAATGATTTTTTATCTTGGTGTATAATTATTTTAAGGCATCCTTTACTATCTCAAAGATATCAAAGAATATTTTAATATCATTATTTATGTGATTTGACCACTTCATTATATGTTTGCAATACTTCTTTTGAGAATCATAATTCTGAATAATGGTTTTGAAATTGGATTCAAGTTCTATGAACATCTGAATGAAAGTGATTTTTTATTTTAATTTCAGATTTATGGAAGCATGAATAAGATGACATCTAGATTCAAGGTTTGGAATGTGTGTAATTTATTTCACCAACCGCTTTAAATAATAAATAATAAAATATTATCTTATATAATAAGAATATATTTATGATTTCAATTAATCTTTTCTATATATTCCAACGTCTACTTTATTACCTTTGTATTTCATAGATTACAATATCTCTAACTCTTGATCTACATCCATTTCATTATAAACATAATGATATTATCATCATCATCATCAACATAAGTTTCATGATTTTCATTATTTCCACCATTATCATTATTATCTTCATCAACATCATCATTGGATGGTATTTGCTGAACTTCACCTTCAAAATAATTATATTTCATATCAGGAGACTTATGGATGGATTTTACATCCAAGGAAAGCAATGATGATGAGGCATGAGGAGTTTTTAATGATATCTTTTTGGAATGGATCAGTTAATGAGTTTCCCTGATTTATTTAATCTCATCATCAATATCATTATGTTTGATATTTTATTATTATTATTATTATTCTAGATGTGGTTCATAAACAATCAAAATTGATCTTGGAACAACTTCCTTTATATTTACAGATTGGTTACCCTATACTACAACTGGTTTAAATTGTTGAGGTAGTTCAGTTCCTAGAAAAAAGGACTCTGGAACATGATTATTTTCTGAGGGTCTCTCTGTATAATTAAATAATTCATGACCTATCTAAGCATCAGTTAACTTCTTCTTATGCTTCTTCTCTTTTCCTTGTATATCAACTTCTACACCTTCACTGATTTTAACAGATATAACTTCTAATGGATCTAACCCAAACACTGAATCTCCTTCTTTTCTTAGCTAATTTTCATGTCTCCACTTTTTTATAACTTCATCTGGGTAAGATTTTTGTTTCTTAGAATTTGGTGGTTTCGAATCATGAGCCGATTTCTGTGGTTTCGAGACTTTTTCTTTTCTTTTCTTATGATCAAATGGATATTTATTTGATCATTATCCAACATCCTTTGACATTCCAAATAATTCAACAAACTCATTTGTCTTATCACTAATCAAATATTTCGTTATTTTAAGAGTATCATCTCTTAAAAGAAGAATCTTGAACTTATTTGGGTTTGAAATGTAAGGAATATTGAAGGAATTTAAGAAATTTATTATAAGATTAGATAATATTGCTGGATACATCAAGATATGAGATTTTATTGACTCATCGTTAATATTGCTGATAGTAAGAAGGTTGTACATGACCAAGTTAATCATCCATAGATTAAATAGAATATCAATAATTAAAATATCAGTTATTTTTATGTTATGCATGACTTTTTTTGTTGTCATTAAAATAACATGCATCCAAAATGACACAATCTTGAAGTTTTATTAAGGGTTGAAATGCTTGGTCTTTCTTTCCCCCTTAGGACCTAAGATATCTATAGACTTAATTCTCTCAAAATAACCTTCTGAATCTTTAAACATATGTTATATATAGTGAGCTTCACCATTATATTTTATCTCAATAATATTTGCATTGTTCTTATAAGATAAGAAATAATTTTCCCCTAACACTTAAACTATAACATATACTTTCTACCTTCATTGAAAAACTCAACTGACTGATAGATTTTAATAACCATGTCTATATTAATAGGATAGTGTTCACCATTATTTTTCACAATGCAAATTAGATGTCATCATTGACACATTATGATATTTCTTATTAAAAATTCAGTCCTAAGAAAGATTTCATGATCAACTAAACATTCTCTTACGATCGATAAATATTTATGTTCTTTATTCACAAGCATTGAATTCTGAGAAGAGATTGAAAAAGGCATTTGGAAATTAATAACAATATTATGAAATCAAAATGATAACTTTGATGGGCGGTAGTTACTCAGATAGAAAGACTATGGAATTAAATATGGTACACAAGGGGGTCCCCTCCTTTATATAGGTTTTGAGATGACGGTTTGACATCCAAGACAGATCAAATGGTTTACATTGATCTGATATGATCTGACAGTGGTGATTAAGCTGATGAAATTTTTTATTTTCCGATATTTTTAGGTTTAAAGATAGAAAATAGATATAACGAACGATGAATCTGTTAAAAAATTTCTTAAAAAAAGACTGAAATACAGACTTACAAAAATGAAACTATGAGGTAAAATTTTTGAACATGTATCATTCAATGTAATCAGACGTTTTTTAGTAATATTATTCTTAGATATCATTGGTTTTGGAAACTTTTATTAGAGTCCAAAAAAATTTGTTAGGTTTTGAAAACTTTTTTAGGTTCCAAAAACATTTATTAGGTTACAAAAAGATTAATTAGCTTCCAAAAAAAACATTAAGGCAATTAAGTGTACTCCCCCAATGAAAAAGGTGCAACATAATATTAAGAGATAATTTTATCAAAAATTATATGAGAATGATTAACTTAAAGATATCATTTTTAATTTTTTTTATGTATTCAAATCTATAAAAAAGTAATGATTTGATAAAAATATTAGCATTTTGTTCTTTCATACCGATTAATTGTAAAATAATATATCCTTAAAGTGTGTGATCCCTATTGAAGTGTTGCTTAATATCTTTTTGCATTGCACAAGAGTGATTTCTAGGGTTTTTTCCTAAGGCTATGGCACTAGTTTTATCACATAGTATCTATGATTTTGTAAAAATAATTCCATAATCAGTAAATGTGTGTTTCACCCACAACACATGAGAACAACTTTAAACTACTACATATTCAGCTTCAACAGTGTAATGTGATATAGAGTGTTTTTTCTTACAAGACCAATAAACCAATGAATCTCATAAGAAATGAAAAGTTACAGATATACTTTCCATATCCATTAAAAAACCACCATATTCATAATCCTGAAGAATTTTTAAAACAATATCATTTACAGAAGAGTAGAAAAGTCCAAAATCTATAGTTCTCTTTAAATAGAAAAAAATTATTTTCATTTCTTTTAAATTGGATTATTTTGGATTAGATTTATATCTTTCACAGAAGCATAAAGAAAACATTAATTCTAAAAAACTAGCTATTAAGTATATTAGACTTCATATCATACCTCTAAAATATGTTTGATCTACTGGTTTCCCATATTCATCAAGATAAAAGGTTTTTGAGGTTCTTATTGGTGTACTTATACTTTTAGTTTTGTCATATCCATGTTTTTTAAGAAGATATGTAACATAATTATGTTTAGATATATAGGTTACTTCTTTTTTTCATAAAATATAAAAACAATGAAAAAATTTAACTAAACAATCATACTCAGTTTGAAATCATATTTCATATGATTCTTAAATTAATAAGTTCAGGACAACAGTGTTGATCGGAATATAATTTCATCCAAAAATATTGAATAATGAAAACATTTTTCTTTTCATTAATTATAAAATATTTTGGATTAGTAGTTCCCTTAACACAATTTTTTTGTAACAAAAATATTATAAGTCTATTATACCAAGCTCTATGGGATTGATATTACGATATAAATCATTGGAATGTTTAAAAACATGTTCATGGTGTTTTGTATCTTCAAAATGAGGAGGTTGTTCAACATAAACTTCATTTTGAACATATTCCATATGAAAGCACACTTAACATCCATTTGAAAAAGATTGAAGTTAATGAATGTTGCAAGGACTATGATAATCTGACTAGAATCAAGTCTAGAAATCAGAGCATCGGTTTATTCATAGTCAATTATTCTTTTTTGATTATAGCCTTTAGAAACTAATCTTTATTTATTCCTTAATCTGCTTCCATATTCATTACATTTATTTCTAAAGACCCATTTTACTATAATTATATATGTTTCTTTATGTCTTTCAACAAAGGTCCAGACATTGCCCCTTTAAAATTCATTAAATTTTTCTTGCATTGCATTAATCTAATCTTCCTAAACTAAAGCTTCATCAGAACTTTTAGATTATAATTGGGAATGAAATTATGGATTATCTACTTCATTTCTTATGTAACATATAGTTTGCACTGGTCGATTTACATCAACAATGATACCACAACTAGGATGATTATTTAGTAACAAATGACTAGGGATTTATAGAATATGTTCATCAACATATGGTAGAAAATCTTCTTGAGTGAATACTTTAGAAACATTTTCTTGAGTATTCTTTGAAATATAAGAATATTCTATGTTGGCAAGGATTACATGCTTTTAATGAATCAAATCTATGATTTTGAAGATCCTTAAAAATTCTTTTCTTATAAATTTTACATAAATTTTTATGGTTATAGTGTACTAATCCTCTATTCCCTAACAAATATTTTTCATCCTTTTCACTAAGACATGGTAAGTCTTCGATCCTATAGTCTTCAAAGTTTTGTGAATAAAAATTACTATGTTGATAGGTAGAAAGAATGAAATCGTCCTCAGAATTGTGTAATAAGAATATATCATTCCTAAAATTTACGTGGTAACCTTCATCACAAAATTGAATTATTCTTATAAGGTTGTTCTTAAGACTTTTAACAAATATAACATTTGAGATTATGTATTTTCTAAGAAGAATAATGTTACATATACCAACAATTTCTTCTTGAGTATTGTGTCTGAAAGTGACTCTTCCACCTTTCATTTTAATAAAATTTTCAAAGAACTTTTTGTTATGGGTCGTGTAATAGTAACATCCACTATCCATGTACCATGTATTGATATTTGTACTTCCTTTGATTTCCTGAATATAAAAAAAAATATTTTCAGAATCCAAGAATTCTTGGTTCTAGAATTTTGTGAATGTAAAATTTTAGGAATCCACAATTACATAAAAAATCATGATTTATGAGAACATAAGGATTGGATTTTTTTAAGGTTAAAATTTTCTCCCAATTCCCACTACTTTGACACTTAGTGAAAAAGGGAACATTCAAGAACAAAATAATTCTTACTTTCAAAATAGTTTTTGGGGGAGTATAACCCGATCCAGAACTATTCATAAGAGGTCAAATTTTTTAAATAAATTTTATTAAAACCTTCCATACCAGAATAAAATATTGGAAAAATTTTATTCAATAAAATACATCATATTTTTGTGTGATGATTCAATCCATATCCTCATATTAATTAGTCTTTGGATATGAGATTGTCTCTAAACTTTTCTTCATAGAAATAGAAATTTTGAGATATTTATAATTTTTATATTTCTTTGAATTAACTTCTAATGATTTTATGAAATAGAAATAATTTCAAAATATTTTACATCTTTATCTTTAAAAAGATCAGAAAATTATTTTGATAAAATACTAATTCATGAATTTTTCATTATCAATTTTCTTATTGATCTAAAAATTTTCATTTTTAATAAACAAGGAAAATATATATACTTATTTAAAGAAGGTAATGAGTTATCATATAATGTCAAAGATTGTTATTCATATGATTCTAAATTTTCTTCATTAGGATAAATATTATTTAAAGATATGTTGGATAAAGATTCAGCAATGTGTACCTTAGCCATGAAACAATTTCTTTATGTAGATATTCTAGCAATAAGACCAATATTATTCTTTCCAGAAGATTTGTTATCTGAAGATTCATCAGGTGAGTCTCCACCACATGCACTCCAAGAATCATTTTCCTTCAAGAATTTATTTCCTTTAGTTTTATAATATCTTTTATGATTCCTTTCATAATTTCTATCTTTCATGGAAATTATTTTATGCTTTGAAAAATTAGGTCTTATATGTCATGATTTCATGCATTCATAACATGCGACTTTAGAATAATTCATATCTTTCCTATAATTATTCTTATATTTTTACTAAAATTAATTCTTTATAATGATCTTGTTCATCATTTGAGAATGATTGAATAGATCATTCTCTGACTATTCATATTCATGTGAGTCTGACTGCATAACAACTTTCTTTGACTTTGTTGACTTAACAACTTTCTCAAGTGTTTTGGATTTTGTTTGATATAATGTACTAGTAAAATAAAAACTCCCATTCATCTTATTTATATTATTATCATCTATATTAAATCTATTCTCATGTTTTAAGATAGTTCCAAATAACTCATCAAGAGTAATAGTTGTAACACTCTTTGACTCATCAATATCTTACCTATTTGATTCACATTCATTAGGAATTTTTTCAAACATCATGTCTATAAGAATCTTCATCATATAGCCTTTTTCCTCCCAGTGATTATAGAAAATTTAAAATAGTCATAACTCTCTGTTGATCATTAACTATAGGTTATCCATAAGAATAAATAGAACAATGATAGTATGCTCTAAGAATAACCCTTCTGGTTTCATTAACATTAGAAGATCCAAAATGTGCAACTTTATATTTCTTCCATATGATGTTTTCTACTTCACAAGAATATATGTCGATATATATATATATATATATATATATCCCTATTCATAGAAAATAGAAAGGTATTGGGTACCTTATTTTTACGATTACATTATTTCTCTTATTTGTTGGTAAAAGTTATGTCTTCTTTATCTCATATCTTATAGTCTACCATAAGCATGAAAAAGTTTTCCACACCCGCATTGATTAAAAAAGACTTCACTATGTCTCTCCAGTATTCATAACAATTCACATCGAATATAGGTGGTCTTGCAAGGTTCATATTATCCAAGGATCCGACATTAATTAATGTTATAATTCAAAATAAAACCTTTCCCCTCTACGTGTTAGTGTAATATGTATTTATAAAAAAAATTCATATAAATGTAATGAATCTAACTGGTATGTGGAAAACATGTAATATAAACACAGTGGACTTCTCTTATAATACACACACACACACACACACAGATATATATATATATATATATATATATATTATTTCAAAGACCACATCTAATACAAATTTTTGTATTGAAGTGAAGATGTGGATACTCAATTAAAAGAGGTGTATAATTTAAGTTTAAAAACATTCATTATTAACATTAACATCTCTCGATTAAAGAGGTAATGAGAACCTCTACCGTCCTTCATCTTGGAAGCCCCAAATTTTATACATCAACAATTTTAATCACACAAATAAACAAAACATATTGAATATTTAGGTATGTGGAACAAGATGTTCACAACATAAACTCTTCAAGTCATTCACAAAAAAGCAATTCTTGAAGAGCTCTATAGAGGATCATTTATCCTATAAGTTCACAGCACTGAAAACGTTCAAATGATTAGGTATTTATATGTGAGATCTCTAATGGTTCAAATTTTCTCAAATGGTCATATTTTTCCAAAAACTTTATAGGGACCTATATAGAAAGAACATACAATGGTCATATAATAACTGATTATACAACATCATTTAGAAAAAAATTAACATGAAAATCAATATGTTTATATGAATATGTTTATATAAAACATTTTAATAAGGGAAATAGTAACTTTAAAATAGATTTAAAATCATACATTAATGAAATAATGTAGCATTAATAAATTTATAAAAATCAATTCCTAAAAAAATAGAAAACATAATGAAAGATTTAAAATCGGATCTAAGTATAATTGAGAATAAATATAGAAAAAATGAGAATCATATTCATAAAATTAGAAATTTTGGAATTGAGAAACCATGAATCAGATTTCCATTTTTGAGTGAATTGGAATTTAAGGATGTGTGAATCAGATTCAAAATTTTTAACTCTTCATAATTGAGGAAGTGAATCAGATTCAAAAATTTAAGGGAACTAGAATCAAAGAATTGAGAGAATCATAATCATAATTCTGGATGATTTTGAATTGAGAAATAGAAATTGGATTTGATTTACAACACGATTCAAAAAATAAGTTTTTGGTTCCGAAAACATAATGGAATATGAAATGATATTAGGAAAATTTTTAATAAACAATAATGGAGGTGCATCATTCTCAATATGCATAGTAGAGAAATCATCATCCCAAGGAGTTTTAGCTAGAGGATATGGATCGAGATATAGTAGTGGATCCTCATCATAGTAACACTCACATATGAACTAGTGATGATCACTGGGAGACAACACATCTGGGTGAACTACATCCTGCCTAATAAATCCATCTCTTGAGGATTTGTTATATGTGATAGACGGTTAGTGTTTTTTTCCTTGAAATGAAACCACGTTCAAATTTATCACAAAAGTGAGCTAAACAAATACAATAAAAATTAGTAAACATACAAATCATTGATTGTCATTCCCCAAGCATGTAATGTATATAATGGTGTGATATCGGTACCAGTCTACATAATCCCCCTGATCATCTAACTGATAGTGTGTTGGGTAATATCTTTATTCAATGATACCATATTGTGCAAATGTGTCCCAAAGATCAATATAATGTGCATGATGGAGCGGTAAGTCCGGTGTCTATCTACCTATAAGAATAATGGAATGTAACTCATTAGGTTGTAGTGGTTATATAGGGATATGTTATATACAACTAAATTGGCACATGACACTATCTGGAAAGTTCCACTCAATGACGTGGAAGTGGATAAGTGGAACCACTGCATAATGATCTCCAAGTCTAGCTGTGCAATATGGTTTAAGTAATGTGTAGAAAAAAATATGTATATGTGGTCAATGGAACCTGAAATACAAACTCAAAAATTATTTCATAAATTAGCATGATTATGTTTCTAAGATTATCTTGAAATAACATAAAAAATTTATAACAAAACAAAATTATCTTCAAAAAAAATTAATGTTTAACATACATCAGTTTTCTGTACAACATCAAATAACTGTTGAAAGTTATGCATACTATGTCTAAGAGTATGTGCATAATTATATATCTGAATCCACATAGATAAAAAGGTATAATATAAATAATTTTTTATAAAAAATAAAAATAATTACTCAATAACTGAGTCTAATGATGTAAAAATACCAGCATCCCCAAGGAAAGTCTTGAAATAGATGCAGTGAAAGTGGTGCGATAGTTCGTGGAGTGATCGAGGGAAAATTCTCCCAGACCCACATCTTTAGCAAAGCCATTACACCGACAGTATGATGTGCATCGGCAAGAAAATATGTACTGAGATATCTATACAGATTTGATAATATAGAAGACCCCCTAATATATGTAGATGTATAATCAAGATACTCATGTAATGGGAGGTACGTAATGTTTACCAAAGTGGTGGAGTAGTCGACACATGTAAATCCTTTAATAATTTGAACGATATATGCATGTGTCAGATGAATAAGTGTTACCTTGTCTGCATCATTATCAATGATAGAAAAATTCTCATCATTCCACCCCATGCGCAAGTAAGAACCCTGGAGGACATGTAGTATACTAATGATGTCAATTCAAAGTAGACGTTTTATAACCGTAGACCAACAACACTAGTGGAACTCGTAACTTACTATCCATGGGTGAGAGTAATAACTGACCAATAAAATTTTGGCAAGAGATTCATGCATTTGGTTGACCATGAATCCAACTATGGAGGATGGTTCAATGGTCCATTAAACCTCACATGAGTGTGAATAGACTCTTCTTAAACATTATCTTTTTCTTATTCAACATCATCTTCCACTTCTTGCTCTAAATTGTCATGATCCTCAAAATCATTGACCATATCATCTAAATTACATGGCGTATTGTCCATATAAACAATACCTAGAGGATATGACCGAACGACTACCATTACTGATGTAACTTCATGGTATTTTATAGAAGGAGGAAATCACATAGTATCATGACATTGTGATAGCCCAACTTCCAATATCGATGGAACCACTATTGTAGCTATAGTAACATACAAATCAATTATTTGATTCTTAGGTTGATTCTTAACCAATGAAAGTATGTTTTCCCATTCTTTATCATCAGTTACTTGTTATGCCACATGAAAAAACCTATCTATAAATTGCATATGTCTATATATGATGGACTCTATCACTTGATTCCTTGTTAGTTTTAATTTTCAAATAATTTTCCATTGAACATATTCCAATGTAGTATAACCTCCATGCATCATAACTCCTTCTGGTCATATATTATAACTACATCCATGTTCAGTCTCAATTATTTTACAGCTAGAATAAATATATGCATTCGTCTTTTTTTTCTAAAACAAATCCATCATTTTTAATTAAATATGACCAGGGAATCAATTTATATGTGAATGCTTCCTATAATTTAGGATTGAATCCCAATCCTTCCACCAAATCAATATGTTCAACCCTTATATATGTGTAACTCTTTACACAACCAACATGTTTCTATTAGAAACCCAAAAATAGATGTCAAAACATATTCATACTTATCCACATGCGTCATATAAATGATGAACATGGACACATCATGCAAAATCATAGAGTTATATGAGATTGAAAAAATCAACCTGAGTAATCTCTAAGAAAAAGATAACTAACCACATTAAGTTTCCTGGATAAGGAAACCCTCAAGGAAAGTAGGTGGTCTGACCCAAATCCCCTGTACCTCGGGATACATTACTCTAGAGATCATTTGATTCATCACAACTTTGACACTTAATACGCACAAAATATATTCAACAAATAAAATCATGTTCATAACTTCAATTACAAACTATGGTCAAGGTAGATGAAAAAAAATCTTCATCATACCGAGAATGTAATGCATGGTTACATTCTAGAAGCAATTTATCAAATAATTACTTTTCAACATAAACTAATTAATTCATTAATTAAAATAATTAAATTTCTAATTAAAATAATTACTTCTCAAATTAAAATAATATCTATTAAATACTTCCCATTATTAATAATAATTACGTTCCAAGATTACACTTAATTAAGAACCAAATTACAATTAATTGATCGCCTTATTACAGTTAATTACTTCCCCTAATTACAATTAATTAATCATCTAATTACAATTAATTAGACCCCGAATTTAAATTAATTAATCCCCTAATTACAATTCATTAAGACCATAATTAAAATTAATTATGACCCTAATTACAATTAATTATGCCCCTTATTACCATTAACTGAGCCCCAAATTACAATTACTTACTTCCCAAATTACAATTACTTACTTCCATAATTACAATTACTTACTTCCCAAAATACAATTAATTACTTCCCTAATTAAAATTAATTAATTATCTAATAACAACTACTTACTTTTCTAAATATAATTAATTAATTCTTTTACAACAATTAATTAATTCCATAATTACAATTAATTACATAAAAAATTACTATTAATTAATTACATAATTACAATTAATTTTTTACTTAACTGTAATTAATTAATTAAAAATTATTGTCAAATACTTCATAATTACATTTAATAACTAAAATAATTAATTAATTTGTTAATAAACAAAGTATTTATTAAAATTAATTAATTATTAATTATTAAATTCTTAATTACATTTATGTAATTAATAGTTATAGTTGTCTAATTACTAATTGAATTTAATTACTAAATTAATTAATTAATAATTACAATTAAATTAGTATTAATTAAAGTTAATTAATTAGAAATTACATTACATTATTTACAAATTTCTATTAAATAATTTTTAATTATAATTATTTACTAATAATCTATTTACTAATTAAAATTATGTAATTACTAATTATAGTTAAGTAATTACTAATTAAATTTTATTATCAAATTAAATAATTATTCATTATAATTAATTAATTACATTTACTAACTATTTACAATTATAAAATTTCAAACTACAATTAATTAATAGTAATGTAATTACTAATTATAATTTTGTAAGTGTTAATTTTGTTAATTAATTAATAATTACAATTATATAAATACTAGTTTAAATTGAATTATTGTTAATTACAATTAATTACTAAATTTAATAATTAATAAATAAAATAAACTATTAACTACTTCAAATTATCTACAATTAACTAAAAACAACTTATAAATAAAATATATTAACTATGAACTAAAGAAATATATTATTAAATCAAAAAATTAAACTAAATTTAAACAAAGTAATTACCTCAAATTTGGGTAGAGGTGAAAATGCTTTGGAGAAATCTTCAAATTTTTGGATATGTGATGATGATTAGGGGAAGAGTAACGGTATAAAGGATAGTATTTTGAGAGCGAGGGAAATGAAATGGGGAGAGGGGAGGGTGAGATTAAATGTGGGGGGGGGAGACCATTTTGTAGGGGTTAAAATAATAGGATCCACTTGAAATGGAGCTAATATCATATAAGTTAATTCTATCTGCACCACTTCAAGTGGTGCTGATAGATTTAGAAAATAAATATTCAATGCCACTGAAGTGTTGCTTTGTGGTCCAAATGATAAAAATACAACTTTAATAGGATCTTTGGAATTTTAATCAAAAAATTCAATTTCATGAGGCACATCCTTACACCCTTTTGTAGAATAATAAAAACTAAACCAGTTAAATTAAAAAAATACCACCCATATTCAAATTTTTCCTTCCTAACATTGTATTTTTTTTTATCGAGCAAGGCTAAGGATTCAAATGAAGTAAATGAGTTCTAATTAGTGGTACCCTCATTTTTTCTCAAATTAGATAATGTGATAAATATTTGAGGATGAAATTTCTTAAGTGGGGAATAATATAACGACCCAAACGTAATAAAAGATATTTGTTTATGGAATAAATGTTGTAACATATTATATAATAGTATACACATAAAAAATAAAGAGAAACCACCAAATTTTATATCATTAATAAACATCATTGAATTTGTAAGCTATGAATCCAATTAAAATGACACACCATACAACTAGACAAGGAATATAAAATAGAATATATAAAATGGGAAAATAAGGATCACCCCAATCTACTAGAAACATCACCCCCGATAAAAATTCAATAGAAATGAAATAAAATATTATTAAACCAATAAAAATCATAAAATTTGAAAATAATACCTTAGGGAGAGTTTTTATTAAACTTTTGTGAAATAATTAAGCTGTATTTATAGGGTATAAACAAAAATATAACTATTGGGATTGGACCTTTATGACTATTAGCCAATATGATGATTGGAATCTATACCCTTTAATGATAATTTTACCATTATAATTATTGTTTATAAGTATTAATGTAAAATGATTATTGATATAGAATTTATAATTGATGGCCTCAATGAGTAGAGTTACGTCATTTGAAAACCCTTTTCCCAAACATTGGAGGGAGGTAACATCACTTGGGTTCACTCTTGACCAATCTCAAGCCATGTTTTGATAAATGAAGATTGAATGAAATCTCCTATTGTAGAAGTTCTTGTTGGTGGAGATTTCCACTGAGTCGATGTTAGCCGATCCATACTAATGAAACAACGATAGTCACACACCTCACCTATAAGTCATATGCATGTTTAATAAGGGTTTATGTTTCCTGGCCTTAGTTACCTAAAGCATATTTTCTATTGTATAAATAAAATGTTTATTCAATCAATTCCTTTTTAGGATATTTTTTCATAATAAAATATAAATTTAATTGATATGAATTTAATAGATTTATTTATGGGTACACATAAAACGTAATTGAATTTTTTTAGAAAAGATTTACATTTTTATAATAAACCATAGTATTTTGAATAATATTTATTTTAATAAAATAGTATTTTAAATTACTCTCCCCTAAATATAAATGATAAAATAATTTTTTAATTTCTTAGGAATTGTTTTATAGTTGTCAGATATTTGACGATGCCTTAAAAGATTTTTTTTAAAATAAATAAGGATTTTTATATTTAAAATATAAAATAATCATGTTTAGAGAATTATTCTATTAAAAGATATATTATATTTGAAATCATCACATTGAAATTAGGTTAGAGAGAATTTATGGGAATTGTTTAAAATAATTTTTTTGTGAATAGTAAAAAATACAGTTTTGCAGTTTTTGATATGTTTATTGAATTCATACTTATTCCATAATTATGTAATAATAAATTAAACATAATACATAGCTTAAAATATTATATTTTATGAATATTAATTATCCATAAAACACAATTTTATTGAATATATTATTGATAATAAGTGTCATAATTTTATCATGTTGTGTTAAATATGTTTATTTATAATATATTGGGGATTTGGTCATTCAATTGAAAATTTGATGAAAAATTTTGTTTTATCATTTGATATTCACAATAGTATTTCAAAAATAATTATTTTATTTGAACAATATGAACATCAAATTTTGTAAAATTTTATTTGACATAATGCGATACAACTTTTATTCTGGGAATCTGAGCTATATTGTACATTTGGTTTGAGTAATTGGGCCATGATGTTGAAGAAGGGGTAGACTCGCCACATTGGACATCACTTTAGTATTTGGGTTATAATGCCTTCTTATGTTCATGGTTTATACCCAAATTTGGATGGAATGTAGATACTAAAATTTATCAAAGATCCACCTTCTGTAAAGATAGATGGTTCATGCGTTTTGAAGGTCAGATAGGAAATTCATGTTGGAATAATATATTTGCCTAAATTTACCCATTCACACTTGATGTAACTTGTATCCTAGACTCCCATCCACTATATGAATGTGTTTTTTCTCTTATTTTTATTGGGTTAAACATGAATTATGAAGTTCAAGTTATATGAGAAGTGGTTACACTCCAATTATCCAAGATTTTAATGAAGGGTAGCTCTTGAAGCAAGGATCCCTTCATTGAAATTCTCTTTTTCTTTTTCTTCTTGTGGTAGTATTAGTGTTTATGTAATAAACTTCTTAGTTCCTCTTATATTTATTCTATTTTATTCTGTTTTATTCTATTATATTTTTTTATAATATTCTTCTTTTTATGATAAATCAATAATATAAACTTTATTGGGTTATTCCCTTTTAATGACCATTGTAAATGAAAAAAGTTTCTACGATAACTACACCAACCATAGAAGAGTAATTATTCGCAGTAATCGATCTAACTATAGCATTTTTTAATTAATTATTTTGAATCAATGAGAAACTGTTATTCATGTATTATTATTTATTAATTATGTTTTTAAATTAGAAGAACTAAGTAAGCAAATCAACAATTTGAGAAAAAAACATGTCAGGTCGTGTAATTGGTGAATTATGAGAGCGTTATCTTAAATGGTAAAACAGACCCAAATGAGATAAATTTATAGAGTCAATATAAAATTTATAATTCAATTCTTCTTACTTTAAAGAGTGGATATGTTCTCTAATTTATCACAATCCATAATCTATCATTAGAACATCAATCAATGCATGGTGTTATGATTGCATGTTCTGAAGGTAACCTAGTATTTAGTTAGTTTCATTTTTCTGGTTGAGTAAAATCTTAAAGGGGTTGGGGTTAAAAAATTTGGGGATCATAAATAATTTTATTTTAATTAAAATAATAATTATTAATATGTATTTGATGAGGTAGAGTCAGATTATTTATGTTTTTTAAAATAGTTTTCTAAAAAAACATCTTCTTATTGAATTTTGTTAATCAAATTTCATTTAAAAAAAATACAATATTCTTATTGAAAATTTATTATTACTAGTTTATAATATTAAAAAACCCCATCCATATAAGCTATTTATTTATATTATATTTATTTTCATAATAAATTTATGAATTTTTTTAATTACTACCTCTTTGAGAGACACTCTTAGTCATCAACTCTACTTCACCTAAGTAAAAAAAAATCACACATAATTTTAAAGCACTCACGCCAATTCCTTTTAATTTTTTGTGATTGTTGTGGAGGTAAGTAATTTCTTCAACCTATTATAAGTTTTTCTATTTTATTATTTTATTCTCTTCATTCTTTTATCTTTCACTTTTCACAATTCTCATTTTCTTATTTTTTTTTCTTATTATCATTATTGGACCATCAACACAATCTTATTTTGTTTTTATTATAGTACACATTTCTTCATTTCCATTTTATTTTTATTTTATTTAGGACATGAACTAATCCCTAGGATCTCTTATACCCTTACCATGAGATTGAATGTTTCCTTTGAGCTCAAATCAGACAATTGTAGTCCACAAGAAGTTTCCACATTCAACCAGTTGGAGATTTTCTCAATTCTAGTAACATTTAAATTGAAATCCATTCTAATTTAATCAAAAAACAAGAACCAATGGATGAAGAAAAAAATAATGATTGTAATTTATCTATTCTAGAATTGGCAGCCCCAGACATTAACTATCAACCAAATAGTATTTCATATACAAATCATTAATTATATTTTTAATTAAAATCTGGATTGATACATATTCTTTAAAAACTTCATGGCCTCTCTAATAAGGATCCCCAAAAAATCTAATAAATTTAATGTGGTTTACTCAACTCAAAAACCACGAAATGTATCTGAACATAAAATCCAACTAAGAGCGTTACCATTCTCACTCGATGGAACTCCATAAGGCTGGATATATTATTTACAATCTAAAGATATAACTTTTTCGAATGATTTGAAATGTTTTTTCCTGTAGAGATTTTTCCATCACCAAGGAGTAATTCCATTTGAAATGTGATCTCATGAATAAAGAAATCCCAAGGGGAGTCAATGTATGAGTGCTGAGAGCATTTCAAGATGTTGTGTGCAAGATACCCACATAACCAAATCAGTGAGAAACAATTCATCTAGTACTTCTATAGAGGAATCACACCTCTGGAGAGGATCATGGTGGATTTCATGGCAGGAGGAGCATTTGTGGAAAAAACAGCATTGGCTGCATGTTCATTGATCGAAAAGATGATACAGAACTCCCAATAATTTAGAGATTGGGGTGCACCATTTGTTAGAGTATTACATTATATAAGTTTATCTTCTCTTGATTTTCATTTAATTGATTCAATGTTAAAAGAATTTACTACATTGGTCAGGAATATTAAATTAGCTGAAAATACATCCTAACCCACACCTATGAGGCCTTGTGGAATTTTCACTAAAACAGAAAACCCTACTGACTGTTTCAACCAATAACAAGATATGGCATATTGTGCCACAATATTCCTTGCGAGTCCAAATCAGCAGCACCAACAACCACATCCCCAGAAGAAGTATGAATCTTTTTCTCCAACATAAAACCAATGGTGTAAGTATCAATCAAATATGAGGTACATGAACACGTCATGTAAAATCAAAGAGTTATATAAGATTGACAAAATCAACAGGAGTAATCTCTAAGAAAAATATAACTAACCACAATCACTTTCCTGGATAAGGAAAACCTCTAGGAAGGTAGGTTGTCCGACCCAAGTCCCCTCTACCTGGGGATACATTACTCTAGAGAGCATTCAATTTATCACAACACTCACACTTCATATGCACAAAATATATTCAACAACTAGAATCATGTTCATTACTTCAATTACAAACTAAGGTCAAGGTAGATGAAAAAAAATTCTTCATCATAACTGGAATGTAATGCATGGTTATATTATAGAAGAAATTTATCAAATAATTACTTTTCATCTAAAACTAATTAATTGACTAATTAAAATAATTAATTTTTTAATTTAAATAATTACTTCTAAAATTAAAATAATTACAAATAATTACTTTTCCAAATTACTAATAATTACATTCCCAAATTACAATAATTAAGAACCCAATTACAATTAATTGATCGCCTAATTACAATTAATTACTTCTCCTAATTACAATTAATTATGCAGCTAATTATAATTAATTAGGACCTGAATATCAATTAATTAAGCCCCTAATTACAATTCATTTAGACTATAATTACAATTAATTATGACCCTAATTACAATTAATTAAGCCCCTTATTACCATTAATCGATCCCAAATTACAATTACTTACTTCCCAAATTACAATTACTTACTTCCATAGTTACAATTACTTACTTCCCAAAATACTATTAATTACTTCCTTAATTATAATTAATTAATTCCCTAATAATAACTACTTAATTTTCTAATTATAATTAATTAATTCCATTACAAAAATTAATTACTTACCTAATTACAATTAATTACATCCCAAATTACTACTAATTAATTACATAATTACTATTAATTTCTTACTTAATTGCAATTAATTAATTAAAATTTATAGTTAACTGCATTATAATTACATTTAATAACTAAAATAATTAATTACTTTTTCAATATACTAAGTAATTATTAAAATTAATTAATTCATAATTACTAATTAATAATTACATTAATGTAATTAATAGTTATAGTTATCTAATTACTAATTGCATTTAATTACTAAATTAATTAATTAATAAGTACAATTAAATTAGTATTAATTAAAGTTAATTAATTACAAATTACATTACATTATTTACTAATTAATACTAAATAATTTCTAGTAATAACTAACTATTAATAAACTAATTACTAATTACAATTATGTAATTAATAATTATAGTTAACTAATTACTAATATAATTTAATTATCAAATTAAGTAATTAATCATTATAATTAACTAATTACATTTTCTATCTATTTACAATTATAAAATTTCTAACTACAAATAATTAATAATAATGTAATTACTAATTATAATTTTGTATGTATTAATTTGTTAATTAATTACTAATTACAATTATATAAATACGATTTTAAAATAATTTATTATTAATTACAATTAATTACCAAATTTCATAATTATTAAATAAAATGAACTATTAACTACTTAAAATTATCTATAATTAAATAAATACAACTTATAAATAAAATATGATAACTATTAACAAAAGAAATATATTATTAAATCATAAAATTAAACTAAATTTAGAAAAAGGAATTACCTCAAATTTGGGGAGCGGTGCTGATGCTTTGTAGAAATACTCAAATTTATGGAGAGGTGATGATGCTTATGGGAAGAGCAATGAGAAAACAGATAGGATTTTGAGAGCGAGGGAAATGAAATGGGGAGGAGGAGGATGAGATTAAATGTGGGGGGAGACCCTTTTGTAGGGGTTGTAATCTTAGGTTCCACTTGAAATGGAGATAATATCATATAAGTTAAATCTATCTGCACCACTTCAAGTGGTGTTGAAAGATTTAGAAAATAAATAATCAATGCAACTTGATGTGTTGATTTATGGTCCTAATGATAAAAATACCACATTAATATGGTCTTTGGCATTTTAATCCAAAAATGAAATTTCATGAGGCACATACCTACACCTATTTGTAGAATAATAAAAACTAAACATGATAAATTAAAAAAAATACCACCCATATTCCAATTTTTCCTTCCTAAAGTGGTAGTTATTTCTTATCGAGCATGGATAAGGATCCAAATAAAGAAAATGAGGTTTAAATAGAGGTACCCTTGTTTTTTTCTCAAATTATAGAATGACATAAAAATTTGATGATGAAATTTCTTAAGTGGCAATGAATATAACGACCCAAACGTAATAAAAGATATTTGTTTCCTGAATAAATGTTGTTACATATTATATAATACAATATAAATAGAAACCACCAAATTTTATATCATTAATAAACATCATTGCATTTGTAGGCTATGAATCCAATTAAAATGACAAACCATACAACTGGACAAGGAATATAAAATAGAATAGATATAATGAGAAAATAAGGATCACCCCAATCCACTAGAAACATCACCCCTGATGAAAATTTAATAGAAAATAAAAAAAATATTATTAAACAAATAAAAATAAAAATATATTAAAATATAACTTTAGGGTGAGTTTTTATTGATTTTTTTGGAATAATTAAGTTGTATTTATAGGCTATAAAAAGAAATGTAATTGTTGGGATTCGACTGTTATTACTATTGGTCAATATGATGATTGGAATCTATACCCTTGGATGATAATTTTACCATTATAATTATTGCTTATAAGTAGTAATGTAAATTGATTATTGATATAGAATTTATAATTGATGGCCTCAACCGGTAGAGTTGGACCATTTGAAACCCTTTTTCCCAAATTTGGGAGGGAGGTAACATCACTGGGGTTCACTCCTGACCAAGCTAAATCCATGTTTTGACAAATAAATATTGAATGAAATCTCCTATTGGAGAAGTTCATGTTGGTGTAGATTCCCACTAAGTTGATGTTAGCTAATCCATCCCAATGAAACAACAATCATCGCACACCTCACCCTTAAGGCATATTCATGTGTAATAAGGGATTATGTTTCCTAGCCTTATTTACCTAAATCTTAATTCCTATTGTATAAATAAAATTTTTATTCCATCAATTTATTTTTATGATAGTTCCTCATAATAAAATATATGTTTAATTGATATGAATTTAATAAATTTATTTATTAGTACAAATATAATGTAATTGTATTTTTTTAGAAAAGATTTACATTTTTGTAATAAAGCACAGTATTTTGAATAATATTTATTTTAATAAAATAGTATTTTAAATCACTCTCTCCTAAATATAAATGATAAAATAATTTTGTAATTTTCTAGGAATTTTTTTATAAGTGTCAAATATTTGTCAATGCCTTAAAATCTATTTTTTAAAATAAATAAGGATTTATATATTTAAAATATAAAATAATCATGTTTAGAGAATTATTCTAATAAAATAAATATTGTATTTGAAATCATCACATTGAAATTTGGTTAGTGAGAATTTATGGGAATTGTTTAAAATAATTTTTTTTGTGAATAGTAAAAAATATAGTTTTGGAGTTTTTGATATGTTTATTGAATTTATACTTATTCCATAATTATGTAATAATTTATTAAACATAATCCATGATATAAAATTTGATATTTTATGAATATTAAGTATTGATAAAACAAAATTTTCTTGAATATTTTATTGATAATAAGTGTCATAATTTCCTCATGTTGTGTTAAATATGTTTATTTATAATATATTTGGGATTTGGTCATTCAATTGAAAAATTGATGAAAACTTCAGTTTTTTCATTTGATATTCATAATTGTATTTCAAAAATATTTATTTTATTTTAACAATATGATCATCAAATTTTGTAAAATTGTTTTTGACATAATGCGATATAACTTTTATTTTGGGAATCTGAGCTATATCGTACATTTGGATTGATTAATTGGGCCATGATGTTGAAGATGGGATAGACTCGCCACATTGGACATCACATTAGAATTTGGGTTATAATTCCTTCTTAATTTCTGGGATTTGACCCAAATATGGAGGGAATATATATAAAAAAATTTATCATATATCCACCATCTGTAAAGATAGATGGTTCTTGTGTTTTGAAGGTCAGATAAGAAATACATGTTGGAATAAAATATTTACCTAAATTTACCCATTCACAGTTGATGTAACGTGTATCCCAGACTCCCATCCACTATATAAATGTGTTTCTTCTTATTTTTATTGTGTTAGACGTGAATTATGATGTTTAGGTTAGAGGAGAAGTGGTTACACTCGAATTCTCTAAGCATTTAAAAAAGGGTAGCTCTTGAAGCAAGGATCCCTTCATCAGTGTTTTCTTCTTCTTCTTCTTGTGGTAGTATTAGTGTTTCTGTAATAAACTTATTATTTCCTCTTATATTTATTCTCTTTTATTCTGTTTTATTCTATTATATTTTTCTATAATCTTCTTTTTTGTTATATAAATATATAGTATACACTTTATTGGGTTATTCCCTTTCAATGACCATTGTAAATACAAAATGTTTCTACGATAACTACACCAACCATAGATAAGTAATTTTTCACAGTAATCGAACTAACTATAACCTTATTCAATAAATTATTTTGAATCAATGAGAAACTGTTTGTAAAGACCCGAAAATTTCAAGGAATTTTTTTTCTTAATTTTGTTTGGGATTTTACGAGTACGCAGTTTCTGACGGCACCTGATTCCGGGGCCCTGTGTGCCCGAAATCATTTTCTGAAGTTTAGATATGGTACGTTCAGTGAACGAACGAGCGGGTTTTTCTAACTTTTGAACCGGTGCTCGGAATGGAAATATGAGGACACCGATGGAATCGCAGCGCCAGTAATTGCTTAGAAACACCTTTTCTGGAGTTGCGTTTGCTCGGGTGTGGCACTTAAAATTTTGGGTTAAGTAAAAGAATAAAATAAAATGGTGCAACCAATTTTATTTTATTTAAAGTTGTTTAACCTAAGCTAAGTGGTTGGAGTGGGACCCACTATATCCTACTCCACTAGGTAGGATATTTGTGAGGTGGGGCCCACACGAGCCCCACCCTTTCAACTTCCTAAACCCCCTCCTTTAATAAGGTAACTCACCCGCACCCCCTTTAAATGAAATTCGACCCTCGCTTTTATCTGTTTTGAAACACCTCTTTTAATTTTGGCGGTTTAAAGGTTTTAATTAATTCAATTAATTGATTGAATCAATTTTGAATTTTCAAAGACGTTTAGCTTGTGTGTTAATAAAATAAGACAAGTCTTATTTTATTAAGGGGCTCGTTGTGCATGAAGGATTGGGAGAATTTTCTCAAGGTCTTGAAGTTATTCTTCCTCGACGAAGAACACGAAGAACGCCGACCTCCGACGTCGAACGACGCTGAGAGATGCCTTCCTTGAAGATCGACGACCCGACGCACTTTCTTTCTTTCCTTCTTCCCGCATCAAAGGAAGGGAGACATCATTCATCCTCGGACGATCTCCGTTAACGTGTACAGAACCTCCTTCCGCAATGCCTTCTTCCGCGACGTTCAATTCCGTGACGAGCCTTCGTTCAACAACGCTTGAGGTAGGGGGATTATTTTTTTTTTGTTCCTGAATACGTTTTTCATTGTTTATTGTCATTTTTTTTGATCCGCTTGATATCGAAATAACGGGAGGAGGTCGGACCACATGAACACGACTGACCCTCCTCCCCCCTTGATTGTTGATTTGTTTGCGGCACAAACAAGGTAGCGCGGTGTCGGTGCACCACGCGGAAAATAATAAAGATTGGGCGAAGAACCGCGGCGCCGTTGCGCCACACTGGATAACCTGGAAGAGACCGCAGCCAGAGCAGGGTCGCGGCGGAGGGACGCGGCACCGTCGCGCCGCGCCAGACGGACCAAGGCCGCGGCCTTTGGCCGCGGTGGAGCAGAGAGCGGCGGCCGGCTTCCGGCCGCTGGCGCCGGTGCAGGAGGGCAGGACCGCGGGGTCCTGCAGCAGCAGCACGGCTGGCCAGCCGGGCCGGCCGGTCACCGAGAAATCCGGGGGTCGTAACCCCCAGCTGGCCGACAGGAGCGGCCTCCCTCATGGGGGCTACGGTTACACGAACAGACGGGGGGCAGCGCCCCCCCCCCCCCCCCCCGTACCCCTTCCGGTCGGCTGTTACGGCCGAGCCGCCTGGCTCACTGGCCAGGCCGGGCCGGGCTGCGCCCAAGTGGGCCGGACCCAGACCTGAGTCGGGTCGACCCGGTTCGGGCCGACCCAGGGGGTATCGAGCCAGGTCGGACCGGGCCCGAACCCCCTATTCGCGGGCCGCTTACGATTTTTTGCCCATATCTTGGGATACTGACCTTCGATCGACGCACCGTCAGCTGCGATGCGATACTTGGATCGATACGGTCGTTTCGGTATATTACACTCAAGGTTTAGGAGGACTTGAGTATGGCTGGGTTGGTTCGGATACGAAACCAACGGGGCCCTTAGAGAGGAAACACTTATATCTTGAGCTCTGGATGTCCGATTGACGTGTCATCGACTTTTTTGGATTCCTATTGATGAGACGAAACTTTTGGCATGCTTCTCCTGAGTTTTGGATATAGTTCGATAGTGTCTAGGTTGGATTGTACCCGAAATCCAACCGGGCCCCTAGAACGAAAAAGCTGATAATTTTGAGACCGAACGTCTGTTTGACAAACCATCAGCGGTGTTGGTGATCACGTTGAGAAACAGTCCCTATGAGTATACCCAATGTGAGTTCGGGGTATAGTTGAGATACGTCAGGGTTGGTTCTCACATGAAAGCAACCCGGCCCCTAGGACGAAAAGGCTAATAACTCACAGACCGGGCGTCCGATTGACGCACCGTCTGTTGCGTTGAGACCCCTATGACGAGGCGGTCCTTTAAGATACTTCTTCGTGGGACTTGTGATAGTTGGAGTATCGAAATTAGCTCTTGGAGTGGACCCTCCCGGAGACGAGCTAGCAGAGTGTAGAGACCTAGTAGCTGAATGAGACTTGACGACTCTGGATCGATCGACTCAGAGTGATTCGGATAGCCCAGTGGGGTGTGCTTGGTTGTAGCGGAAGACCCACAGTGGAGGTGCGCTTGGTTGTAGCGGAAGACCCACGGTACTCGACAGACGAAGTACCTCTGTAGGCTATGAGGGGGTGCGCTTGGTTGTAGCGGCAGACCCATGGTGGGATGCACTTGGTTGCAGCGGCAGGCCCACAGTACTCGACAGGTGGAGTACTTCCGCAGTCCAAGGTTAGTGGGAGGTGCTTGGTTGTAGCGGCATGCCCACTGTACTTGACAGAGGAGGAGTTCTCCCGCAGCCATGGTTTCTTTTTCATGAATAAAATCCTGGTTTGAGCTGAGTCTGTGACCTATGTGATTACCTCATGATTGAGATGGGTCACTTGATAACTTAGGTATATGTATGGGAATATATCTAAGTAGAGGTTATCTATTGATTTCTTAACCTTTGTGTTTCCTCATGATTGAGATGGCTTACTGATGACTTAGGTATAAGTAAGGGCTTATACTCAAGTAAGAGTTATCTGTTGAGTTTCTGATTTTTGGTTATCCTTGTTGGATTTAGAGAGACCTTGAGGGTATCGAGGTCCCTACTGAATATCGTTATACTCACCCCTGCACGGGCTATGCCCGCACCTCGTTGTGTTGGATGCAGACGACGGACAGCGCTGACGGAGGCCGAGCGTTCGATGACTGGACAGTATCTAGAGGTAGATCTCATGACGTGTCAGTACCCGGAGGAGACAGACGGACGGATGATCGAATGTGGAGTGCAGAGGAGGGAATTTGTACCTATCCTTCAGGTAGGATCCATGGTGGATGATCCAGGAGCTACATGTATTCTTCCAGCTGCTTGTCTTTTCTGTTGTACTTTTGTTCTATTGTAGCTGTACTTTCAGTTGGGTTTGTATTCTGACCCATTTACTTTTCATCACTACTTTTGTACTTAGTGTTTTACTTCCACGTATAATCTGTAGTGGTTTGTTTACTTTTATAAAGGAAACTCCTTCCTAGTTATCAGGAATTATGCCTTTGGTGCTAGTCGACAGCCCCTGGCCTATGGAAGGCGGGCTTGGGGTAGTCACGACACGGGCCCCGAGGACGGGTCGTGACAAATTGGTATCAAAGGAGTCTGTTCTACCGCAGAACATGTAACTCTGATATTTCATTTCTGTGAAGCAATAGTGCTAAGGGTACAGTGTGTGGTTTTCAGTTCAGGGAGTCCAGTGTTGGTGCGGGCGGCTGACGTATCCATACACCAGGACCCTGACAACTGATTTCCGACTTTGTGCACGAAAACACTGATTGTGTGTGTGTTTCTAAAAGATTTAAAAGTAAGCTCAAACCAGGTCATCTCACCAGGTATAAATCGTTTGACCATGTCATGTTTGTTTCTTTCAGGATGCCTCTCTGCGGACAACCAGCTAGAGCCCCGAGAGTTGTACGTACTGACAGCCCGCCGAGCAACGTGGCCTCAGTACATGGACCTATCCCAGTTGAGGCACCAGCAGAGGCACCAATGGTACTACTACCCGTTGGGCCAACGATGCCACTAGCTCCAGTAGTAGAGGGTGCACGTCGCTTGAGTACACTTCACGAGTTCCAGCGCCAGAGGCCACCTAGGTTCAGGGGAGAGACGGACCCGCAGGAGGCTGAGGATTGGCTGGAGGCTATGGTGAGAGTCTTCAGGCTAGTGGGGACGCCAGCAAACTTCATGGTGATCCTTGCTGCCAGCCTTCTTTAGGAAGCAACAGGCGGATGGTGGAGTCTGATGCTCCAGATGCATGACGAGGCGACACTTCTGTGGGCAGACTTCGAGAGCCTGTTCCGGGCAGAGTTTGTACCGGCCACCCTTTGAGCGGTGTGTATACAGGATCTGCTGCATCTACAGTAGGGTAGCATGACAGTGGCGCAGTACTCATTGAGGTTCATATACCTCTCGCACTACTCCACAGATATGGTACGGGACCCGTTCTTCAGGGCCCGAACCTTCGAGCAAGGGCTCAGGCGAGAGATTAGAGCTTCTGTTGTTTCTTACAGCATCCCGATGCAGACATGGGTGTTGGAGCGAGCCCTCTTAGTGGAGAGTTTCCTTATTGATTAGTCTCCAGCAGCAGGACCCACCACTAGTCATCATGCGGTAGAGTTTTCTGCAGCGGGCAGTAGACAGATGACGCAGAGGTCCAAGAGGAGCAGACCTATAGGTGGTCGACCGCATGTCACAGGATCGTGTGTGTGAGGCACCCGGGGTGGAGAGTGACTTACCAGTAGAGAACAGTGTTACTTTTGTGGCGGGGTTGGTCACATGGCATGTGACTGTCCGACCCTCTATACAAATGACCAGCATATAAACGAAGGACCTCCCAGGCAGAGGCAGAGGTTCGATTGAGGCGAACCGCAAGGAGCATGAGACCGTGGTAGGGGAGCTGGCCGTGCAGCTGGAGGTGGACGGTGCTTCGAGGTGTTTCTACCACCACCACCAGGAGGTCCACCCCAACCTTAGGGAACAGGTGGACATGGGAGAGCTCAGGTTTAGGCAGCAGAAGCATACGACTACGGAGCTCCGAAAGCAAGTGGACAAGAGCAGAACTAGTGGTTTCCTTTTGTTCTTCATACTTTTAGTTCCATGTTGTTGTTACTTTTGTGTCTTTGTACTACGAGCTACAATAATAAAAATACACTTACCTTTGTGACATTTTCTTCCTACCTTTTTGTTGTTACTAAGAGGTTCTGGTTTAAAAATTGTTGACTTGACCCTCACTTTGAGATACATACTGGAGGAGACCCAGTGACCAGACATTGATGCCGATAGTGTGACTCAACCCTTAGAGGCGAGAGTGACGGTTCGATCTCTTGGTAGTAACGTCGAGGCCTTACGACGTCGTCCATGGCATGAATACATCATTCATGTCCGGATTGACTGTATTAGTAAAAGAACGTGGTTCATCCAGGGGATGAGACCAGATTTCTCTTATCGGCAAAGAAGAAATCATAGTAGCTCTTGTAGAACCAGAGATGGTCCATGCCACGATAGATAAGGTCCAGGTCATCCAAGAGTGGATGAGGACAGCTCAGAGCCCACATAAACCTTATGCTGACAACAGTAAGAGACCACTAGAGTTCAAGGATGGAGACCACGTTTTCTTACGGGTCTCACCTCGACGTGGAATTACGGAGTTTTGGCTGAGGCGGCATGTTATCTCCGCGCTTCATCGGACCCTTCCAGGTCCTCCGCAGGGTAGACGAGGTGGTTTACCGCTTGACCTTTCCATCTCAGTTGCACTGGGTGCATGAAATCATCTACGTACCTCAGCTGAGGAGATACGTGTATGATCCTTCACACATCATCGACCTCAGGGAGTTGGACGTCGATGATAGGGCGGCATGCGCATAGATTCTAGTGGAGATCGAGGATTGACATGAGCGGGTCCTATGTGAATTATCGATTCCTCATATGTGCTTTCACTGGAAGTACAGGAACCTCCAGGGGAACACCTGGGAGCGGAAGGCTCAGATGTGTACTCAGTACCGCTTTTGTATCCCTAGTTTGTGTTAAAGCTTTACGGGGACGTAAAGACCTGAGGTGTGAGTAATGTAAAGACCCGGAAATTTCAAGGAAATTTTTTTTATTAATTTTATTTGGGATTTTATGAGTATGCAGTTTCTGACGGCACCTGATTCTGAGGCCCGGTGTGCCCGGAATCATTTTCTGAAGTTTAGCTCGGGTACGTTCAGTGAACGAACGAGCAGGTTTTCTTAACTTTTGAACCAGTGCTCGAAATCGTAATCTGAGGACATCGATGGAATCACATCACTGGTAATTTTTTAGAAACACCTTTTCTAGAGTTGTGTTTGCTCGGGCGTGGCACTTAAAATTTTGGGTTCAATAAAAGAATAAAATAAAATGGTGCAACCAATTTTATTTTATTTAAAGTATTTTAACCTAAGCTAAGTGGTTGGAGTGGGACCCACTATATCCTACTCCACTAGGTAGGATATTTGTGAGGTGGGGCCCACATGATCCCCAACTTTCAACTTCCTAAACCCCCTCCTTTAATAAGGTAACGCACCCACACCCTCTTTAAATGAAAGTCAACCTGTTCTTTTATCTGTTTTGAAACGCCTCTTTTAATTTGGGCGGTTTAAACGTTTCAATTAATTCAATTAATTGATTGAATCAATTTTGAAATTCAAAGACGTTTGGCTTGTGTGTTAATAAAATAAGACAAGTCTTATTTTATTAAGGGGTTCATTGTGTGTGAAGGCTTGGGATAATTTTCTCAAGGTCTTGAAGTTCTTCTTCCTCGACGAAGAACGCGAAGAACGCCGACCTCCGACGGCGGACGATGGTGAGAGATGCCTTCCTTGGAGATCGACGACCCGACACGCTCTCTTTCATTCCTTCTTCCCGCGTCAAAGGAAGGGAGACATCGTTCCTCCTCGAAAAATCTTAGTCAACGTGTACGGAACCTCCTTCCGCGACGCCTTCTTCCGCGACGTTCAATTCCGCGACGAGCCTTCGTTCAACAACGGTCGAGGTAGGGGGATTACTTCTTTTTGTTCCTGAATACTTTCTTCGCTGTTTATTGTCCTTTTTTTGAGCCGCCTGATATCACAATAACGGGAGGAGGTAAGACCGCACGAACACGGCTGACCGTCCTCCCACCTTGATTGTTGATTTTTTTTTTGCGGCACGAGCAAGGCAGCGCGGTGCCGGTGCACATCGCGGAAAATAATAAATATTGGGCAAAGAAGCGCGGCAGCGTCGCGCCGCGCCGTTGAAGTCAAACAAGCCGCGATGCCATCGCGCCACACTGGATAACTTGGAAGAGACCGCGGCCGGAGCAGGTCCGCGGCGGAGGGACGCGGCACCGTCACGCCGCACCGGACGGACCAAGGTCGTGGCCTTTGGCCACAACGGAGCAGAGAGCGGCGTCCGGCTTCCGGCCGCCGGCGCTGGTGCAGGAGGGCGGGACTGCGGGGTCCCACGGCAGCAGCACGGCCGGCTAGCCGGGCTGGCCGTTCACCAAGAAAGCTGGGGGTCGTAACCCCCGGCTGGCCGACAGGAGCGGCCCCCCTCATGGGGGTCGCGGTTACACGAACAGGGGGGGGGGGGGCAGCCACCCCCCCATACCCCTTCCGCTCGGCCGTTATGGCCGACCCGCCTGGCTCGCTGGCCAGGCCGGGCTGCGCCCATGTGGGCCGGACCCAGACCCGAGTCGGGTCGACCCGGTTCGGGCCGACCCAGGGGGTATCGGGCCGGGTCGGACCGGGCCCAAACCCCCTATTCACGGACCCCTTACGGTTGTTTTCCCATATCTTGGTCTACTGAACTCCGATCGACGCACCGTTAGATGCGATGCAATCCTTGGATCGATTCTGTCTTTTTGGTATATTACACTCAAGGTTTCAGAGGACTTTGAGTACGACCGGGTTGGTTCGGATACAAAACCAATCGGGCCCTCGGAGCGGAAACGCTTATATCTTGAGCTCCGGACGTCCGATTGACGTTCCGTCGACTTTGTTGGATTCCCCTTGATGAGAAAAAACATTTGGCATGCTTTGAATGAGTTTTGGATGTAGTTGGATAGTGTCCAGGTTAGATTGTACCCAAAATCCAACCGGGCCCCTAGAACGGAAAAGCTGATAAGTTTCAGACCGGACGTCCGTTTGACAAACCGTCAGCGGCGTTGGTGATCACGTTGAGAAACGGTCCCTATGAGTATACCCTATGTGATTTCGGGGTACATTTGAGATACGGAAGGGTTGGTTCGCACACGAAACCAACCGGGCCCCTGGGACGAAAATGGTAATAACTCGCAGACCAGGCGTCCGATTGACGCGCCGTCTATTGTGTTGAGACCCCTATGACGAGGCGGTCCTTTGAGATACTTCTTCATGGGACTTGTGATACTTGGAGTATCGACAGTAGCTCATGGAGCGGACCCTCTCGGAGACGAGCTAGCAGAGTGCAGAGACCTAGTAGCTGACTAAGACTTGACGACTGCTGATCGATCAACTCAGAGTGATTCGGATAGCCCAGTGGGGTGCACTTGGTTGTAGCGGTAGACCCACGGCGGAGGTGTGCTTGGTTGTAGCGGCAGACCCGCGGTACTCGACAGAAGGAGTACCTCTGTAGGCTGTGAGGGGGTGCGCTTGGTTGTAGCGGTAGACCCATGGTGGGATGCGCTTGGTTGCAGCGCCAGACCCATAGTACTCGACAGGTGGAGTACTTCAGCAGTCCAAGGTTAGTGGGATGTGCTTGGTTGTTGCGGCAAGCCCACTATACTCGACAGAGGAGGAGTTCTCCAGTAGTCGTGGTTTCTTTTTCATGAATAAAATCCTTGTTTGAGCTGAGTCTATGAGCTATGTGTTTACCTCAGGATTGAGATGGGTCACTTGATAACTTAGGTATATGTATGGGTATATATCTAAGTAGAGGTTATCCATTGATTTCTTAACCTTTGTATTTCCTCACGATTGAGATGGGTTACTGATGACATAGGTATAAGTAAGAGCTTATACCCAAGTAAGAGTTATCTGTTGAGTTTTTTCTTTGTGGTTATCCTTGTTGGATTTAGAGAGAACTTGAGGATCTCAGAGTCCCTACTGAGTATTGTTATACTCACCCCTGCACAGGCTATGCCTGCACCTCATTGTGTTGGATGAAGATGACGGAAAATGCTGATAGAGGAGAGCGTTCGAGGACTGAACCGTACCCGGAGGTAGATCTCACGACGAGTCAGTGCCCGGAGGAGACAGATGGACGGACGGACGATCGGACATGGAGTGCTGAGGCGGGCATCTGTACCTACCCTTCAGGTAGGATCCGTGGTGGACGAACCAGGAGCTGCGTGTCTTCTTCCAGCTGCTTGTCTTTTCTATTGTACTTTCGTTCTGTTGTAGTTGTACTTTCAGTTGGGTTTGTATTCTGACCCATTTACTTTTCAGCACTACTTTTGTACTTAGTTTTTTACTTCCTCTTGTACTCTATGGTGTTTTGTTTACTTTTATAAAGGCAACGCCTTCCCAGTTATCGGGAATTACGCCTTTGGTGCTAGTCGACAGCCCCTTGGCCTATGGAAGGCGGGCTTGGGGTAGTCATGGCATGGGACCCGAGGACGGGTCGTGACACTGTTATTCATATATTCTGATTTATTAATTATGTTATTAAATTAAAAAGAACTATGTAAGTAATTGAACAATTTGTGAAAAAAACATGCCAGGTCGAGTAGTGGGTGAATTATGATACTGCTATCTTAAATGGTAAAACAAACCCACATGAGATAAATTTATAGATTCAATATAAAATCTATAAATTCAAATCATCTTAATTTCTTGAGTGGATATGTTATCTAATTTATCACAAACGATTATCTATCTTTAGAACATCAATCAAAGTGTGCTGATATGATTGTATGTTCTAAAGGTAACCTAGTATTTAATTAGTTTCATTTTTAAGGACGAGTTAATTCTTAAATGGGTTGGGGTTAAAAAATTTGCGGATCATAAATAAGTTTATTTTAATTTTAATGATAATGATTAATATGTATGTGGTGAGGTAGAGTCATATCAGTTATGATTTTGAAAATTTTTTCCTAAAAAAACATCTTCTTGTTGCATTTTATTAACCAAATTTCTTTTCAAGAAAAAAAATACAATATTCTTCTTGAAAAATTATTATTATTATTTTATAATCATAAAAACCCCCATCCATAAGAGAAATTTATTTATCTTATATTCATTTTCATAGTAATTTTTTTTAATTACTACCTCCTTGAGAGATACCCTTAGTCATCAACTCTACTTTACCTAAGTACAAAAAAATCACACATCATTCTTTTATCTTTCACTTTTCTCAGTTCTCATTTTCTTATTTTCATTTTTTTTCTTCTTATTATCATTATTGGACCATAAACTCAAACATATTTTATTTTTATTATAGTACACATTTCTTCATTTCCATTTTATTTTTATTTGATTTATGATATGAACTAATCCCTAGGATCTCTTATATCTTTACCATGAGACTGAATGTTTCCTTTGAGCTCGAATCAGACAATCTCAGTCCACGAGAAGTTTCATCATTCAACTAGTTGGATAATTCCTCAATTCTAGTAACATTTAAATTGAAATCTATTCCAATTTAATCAAAAAACAAGAACCAATATATGAGGAAAAAAATAATGATCGTAATAGTTATATTACAGAATTGGCAGCCCCAAACATTAACTTTTAACCAAATACTATTGAATATACAAATCATTAATCATATTTTGAATTAAAATATAGATTGATACATATTCTTAAAAAATGTCACGGCTTCTATGGAAAGGATCCCAAAACACAATTAAAATATTTAATGGGGTTTACTCAACCCTAAATCCACGAAATGTATCTGAACATAAAATCAAACTAAGAGCTTTACCATTCTCACTTGATGGAAATGAAAAAGGTTGGATATATTTTTTACAATCTAAATATAAATCTTTTTTGGAATTATTTGAAATGTTTTTTCCTGTAGAGAATTTTCCATCACCAAAGACTACTACCATTTGAAATGTGATCTCATGAATAAATAAATCCCAAGGGGAGTCAATGTATGAGTGCTAAGGGCGATTCAAGATGTTGTGTGAAAGCTACACACATCAACAAATTTGTGAGAAACAGTTCATCTAGTACTTATATGGAGGAATCATACCTATTGAGAGGATTATGCTGGATTTATTGGCTAGAGGAGCATTTTTGGACAAAACACCATTAGCTGCTTATGCATTGATCGAATAACTGACCCAAAACACCACATAATTTTGAGATTGGGGTGCACCATTTGTTAGAGTATTACATTATATATGTTCATCTTCTCTGGATTTTCATTTAATTGATTCAATGTTAAATTAATTTACTACAATGTTCAAGAAGATTACATTAGATTAAAATACATCCCAACCCACACCTATGAGGCCTTGTGGAATTTTACCTAAAATAGAACACCCTACTGACAGTTTTAACCAATAACAAGAGATGGAATATTGTGAAACAGTATTCCCAGGGAGTCCAAATCAGCAGCACCAACAACCACATCCCCATAAGAAGTATGATTCTTTTTCTCCAACATACAACCAAGGGTTTAAGTATCAAAAAAATATGAGTTATGGATTTGGAAAACATGAATGGCCACCTTTTGAAAAAAAATTCCAGTATCCTTCCCCTTACGAACACCGTTTCCAACAACTACAAAGGGGATAAAGTTACCAAGAATTAAGAGGTAAAAAATAAGGGAATTCTCATACAATGGAAGATTCTAATACTGATGATATTTTGAATCAAATTGTTCTTAATAAATAGAATGTGTTAAAGAGTCAATGTTCAATGTTGAGAGAGTTGATGACACAAATGATATTGATTATCACTGCCCTCTATAAACTGGAAAATAAGAACACTAGATATCTGCATTCCAATCCTAATAAAAATCCCAAGGGAATGTAAATGCCATTACATTGAGATGTGGGAAGAAACAAATGGATACAACTTCACCCATACTCGCATTAGGATTCTCCACAACTCCGTAGAATCCAAATTCAAGACATACTGATGAGAAACCTAATGGGAAAGAAAAAGGTAAGATAATGATTGATGATGTTATTCCTAAACCACATACCATTCCCAATATAATTTTACAAACCAAATGTACAGATGAAGAGGAAACAAAAAAGAGGTTTTGGACACATTCAATCATGGGGATATCATCATCCTTATACATGAATCCATTAAGCAAATCCCAAGGTATGAAAAATTATTAAAATAACCCTATACCAATCAAATAGGTATCAAGGTAAATTAGATTATTAATCATGGAAGTAATGTTTAATCACTCTATACACCATCTAAATCAATGCCAACAAAGTTATAGGATCCATGGACATTCACAATCACTTGCATCATAGGGGAGTTAAACTTTTTGGATGCTTTATGTGATTTGGGAGCTTCCATAAATATGATGCCTCACTTTGATTTCACTTCTTTATATGTCATTGAGTAAAAGACGATGAGAGTAGTGTTGCGGTTAGAGAATAGAGATACAACATATCCAATGGGATTCATTAAGGATGTACTTGTTCATGTAAGAGATAAGATCTTTCTAGTAGATTTCTACATGCCTAACAAAGAGAATGATCAGGTAAATTCCCATGTTCCCATTATCATAGGTAGGACCGTCCAAAAAACTAAAAAGCAATCATCAATGTCCATGAGGATACACATTTCATGGTGTTTGGAGATGATGATGTGATATTTATTGTTATATACTCTATGATGTACCCCTAAGAGAACCATTATTCTTTTTTTTATTTCCTATTTGAACCACCATGTAAAAACCCCATGGAGTTTGATTGTCATATGCTTCAAGAGATTATGAGAATTGGATCTAGATTGATGACTAATAGTATTTCCATGACTATTTTTAATTCACAATCATCTCATGGATTTATTTTTTATGTGGATTCATATTTTTATTTTGATCATTTTCACATCGATTGGACATAATAGTTGAGTATAATGATGGATTTGATGATTTATTTTATGATTTTGATGAATTCTATAATAATAATGATTTTCATTGTGCACATGTTTCAGTTACTTCAATTTACCCACCCATACTACACCCCCTTCATTGGAAGTCAAGCCACTACCACTAAATCTCAAATACTCATACTTGTTGAGTGGTGAATGATTACATATTATCATTTCTAACTGTCTCAATTTTGAACATGATGAAAAATAGTTGAACATTTTGAGGGAGAACATTAGGAATGTTGGGTTAACCATGGATAACATATCTGTCTTTAGACCCCCTATTTCTATGAATTTGATTCTTTTAGAGGATGGAGATAAACCGGTTCGGTCACCACAAAGGAGACTGGATCCAACTCTTCTGAAATTTGATAAAACGATAGTTGTAATATTACATGAGGTAGGTATAATTTATCCCATTTAAGATTCCCTCATGGTATGTCCTATTCCTGATGTGCCTATAAAAAGTGTGGTGTTGTTGTTATAAATGAGAGGGAGGTGTAAGTTTCAATGAGGGTGGAAATTAGTTGTTATGTGTGTGTGTATTAAAGGAAAATAAATAAATCCACTTTAACATATCACTCGCCCCTCCTATTTATTGATCAAATTCTTTAGAGACTAGCATGGAAGACAAATTATTGTTTCTTGGTTGGATTTTTCTGGATATTTTTAGGTTCCAATATCTTTTGAGTAACTACTATGAAACCGATAATTAATAGTACAAGTAATTATCATTACTAGAAAAAAGAACTGATAAATGACATCTTTATCAGTGCAAAAGAAAGAATTTATAAATTTAACCCTTTCTTAGGTTTTTAGAACTAATAAATGTCCCCTTTATCAGGGCTTTATTTTTTTCACTAATAATGGTCCAAATAAATAAAATAAAATAACTAAATAAATAAAAAATAATAAATTAGTTAATTGAATAATATTTCAAAGTTTATTAATTAAATAATTATTGATAAAAATGACTTAATTCATTATACTATATATATATTTTAAATACTAATAAATATTATGCATTAAATATATTAATATAAAAAATGAAAATTAATCAAATTGAAATTGAAATTAATTAAATTGAGAAAAATATTAAACATTTTATTAATTTGATGACTATTTATAATGTTAATAAATAGTATATCTTAAATATATAGATATATATTAATGTATATAAATATTATTTAAATATTTCAAAATATATATACGATATATTTAGTGAATAATGGTTTATAATTAATAATTAATATGAATTCAAAATACAGATTAATTACATAGTTTAATGGACTTATAATGGGATCTTGTTTGATTTTTCAATTTAATATAGATTAAATGTGTGTAATATTGATTTCACATATATGTAATTAATACATTTATATATACAATCTACACACACAAAACTTATCCATTTTTTCAATATTTTTTAAGTGTACTTATTTTTAAATTATTCAATTGCACTCATTTTTAACGACGCATGCACTTAAAATTAGATATTCCCTAATAACTTTATAAAAGTATTTGTAAAAAGTTATTTATAAATTTTTTTTATAAAAAACAAATTTATAAACTTACAAACTATATTTATAAAATTATATATTTATAATTACAAATAAATAAATAATTTTCTAAAGTATTTATATAATTTAAAATTTATAAATATATATATTTAAATAATTATTAATTTTTTAATAAATTTATTTATGTACTTTATATTTTTACTATATTCATATTTATATATATTTATTAAATATATATATATATATATGTATATAATTATATAATTATATATAATGTCATAAAATTATTTTTAAAATATAATTATATAATTGAATAAAATAATTATTTAATAATTAATAAAATTGCTAAAAAATCATATTTCTAATAAGAAATCATATCCTATATATATATATATTTATTAATTAATTAATTACTAACAAACAGATCTACTATATATATATAATTTTGTTTATAATTATAATTATAAATCATTTACCAGTACTTCTGTCAATAAATGTTGATCAAATATGGATATAAGCATTTTTTAGCATTGAATCCAGCCCATCCCCAATACATGACCTCACCCACCCATAACAAAAGTGTCCTGATCAAATTAAAATACCCTAAACTATTACGAACCCATTGTGATATCACAATATTTCCACACAAGTCACACATTGTTGTGCGTTCCTCCTTGGGTAATCGAAGCTCAAATCAAACAAACCCCCTCGAATGGAACAAACCCACTTACTTGATTTGCTTGAATATCTTTTGACCTATGGTGTCCAGTTGTAGTTAGGGGTTTCAAAGAAAACATCAAAATCTAGGTCTCAGGGTCTCTAATTTTTTTTATCCTAGTGAGGTAGGGTTTTGTTTTCCATTTAGGGTTCTGGTTTTCTATCTGCAATTGTCATTTCGAGATCTAGATCTGAGGGTTTCCAATTGTATTTTGTAGTTTTTGATTTTCCTTCTGTATTTGTGTTTTTGTTGTGGTATATTGTTTTTCTTTTTCTTATGATCATTTTTTTCTTGACTAAAATTTTGGATATCTTGTTTTGGGCTTTAAAGTTGTTGTTTTGAATCAATTTTCATCACTATCTATGTCTATACCCTAACTTTCTCTACAAGGATAATTTTTTTGTTGATTTGAAATTTTAGTGAATCACATATGGTCCACAGATAATCCAATTAAATTAATATTTATGTTACTATAGAATCTTTAGAGGTTTTGGATATAAAATATTTAAATGAATGAGAATATTTATTTAGAAAATCATTTCTTAGTCTGATAATGGTGAAAATCATCAATAATAGATGATTTTATGCAATTCATGTAAGGTAATTTATTTTTTTAAAATCTATTTAATATTCTGGTGTAAGGATTTTCCCTTAAAAATAATTTCTTAGAATTCTGTTGTTTTATTTTAAGATAAATACTAATAATGGTGATACTGCATTAATTTATTTTCAATATCTCTATTTTTGAACAATTAATATAGGGTGGTATCTATTTTACTTGTGATATTCTACTATAAGGGTTAAATATATTTTTATCAATTAATGTTTATTTTATAATGATGTATATACATAATTATAAATAAATATATATCTTTCTATCTATTTATATGTGTTTTCCAGACTTATTATGTATAGGTGATTTTATAATTATTTAATCGTAAATTATGGTTCTGGATTTCAAAACTAAGAAGAAATTATATTTATTATCATTAAAAGTTATGTATTAATGTGTATTTGTTTTGAAATTATGTTTATTATAAATTCTTTGAAATATATATATTTATGATTGAATGTGTGTGGGATAGAATTTGCTAGGGTTGGTGTGTTTTTATCCATTGTTTGTGATATATCTAGTTGACGTTTATTAATTATTTATGTCCACTTTTTAATTGAACTCCCTATGATCTCAATGATGGGTCAATGCGTTTTAGATGACCGCTCTAGAATCCTTCAGTTCTTATATCATTTGTTTCAAAAAATAGAATGGAAGTTATCAAATCTTATGAGTTAGAAATTAATTTTAGGTGTTCATCATTATAGGTGTATAAACACATTTTAGGTCTATATATACATTTAATTAATAGTAACACAATTTATTCATAAATAACAAATAAAATATTATAAACACGTCTTTCTTTCAAAATAATCAAATTAGGCAAATATATATACATTTTTTTTAAAATAATTAATCATTCCAAAATCTAAATAATAATATTTTATTCAAAATAACCTAAAAATATTTATTTAGAAATAATATAAATTTAATAATTATTATTAATAGTATTTTTTAGTATATTTAGAAAAAATAGTTATATATATATATATATCGAATAATATATTATATATTTAAATATATTTAAATATGATAAATAATATACACATACACACATTTTTATATATATAATTATATTTAAATAAAGTTACTCATTTAATGCATATATATATAACACATTTAAAATAATTAGCTAGATTCACGTCATTTATCTATATATCGAATGAGGTGTGACCTCCATTTTATAGTTTTTGACGGTTGAAGGTGTGAACCCCATTCGGGTTTATATACTATCGAGGTAATGTTCGACGACATACACACCTCCATAAAACTCTTTTTCCAATCATATAACAGAATAATTTTTTTAATAAAATAAAACATTTTAAAAAATGCACATTTTATCAGAAAAAAATTATATATCATCATACAATTGGTTTATTAAATATTAATTCGTATCCTTGTGGATAAATTTTAGGATACTACTGAAAGTAATTATTCATTAACTCTTCCTCCATATAAATTAAAATTAATTAATTTCAATGACATTCACTCATTAGTTAAAATTACACAGCAGCAACTTATGACCCCTATGCTCCACAACACTGTAGTTGTGTATTTGGATTCCTCCATCTCCAACCTCTCCATTTAATAACAACCCTTCACTCAATTGTTTCTCTGGTTGTGTTGAGCTTTTCTCTAGAAGGAGTTAGTGGTAATGGAGGTTTGGAGTTAATAACTAGGGCCAATGGTGTAATTCTAAAAAATGGGAGGCATTTCCACTTATAAAAACATAATGAAGTAAATTCTATGAATTCATTCAAAGGTGAAAGTTATTGGCAGCTATCATCCTCTAAACATTTATCATTTCATATTGTTGTTTGACACACATCTTCTATCCCTTGCAGACATTCACCTATGTATCTTGATATACTATAAGTATTATTCATCTATGGGATGAAAAATACTCAGATTAGTACAAGAAACATAAAATATATCGGGGATAACACCTACAATAGTAGAGAAATTCACCTCATCCGCATCACAAATGGACTAATTGTTTGGTGAGATCTATTTTTAGTTTTTTATAATCATTGTTTCCTTACCTTCAGTATATCCCTATGGTCAAAAATGTTTCCATAGTGAAATTCATATACATAGAATTAATAGATTATTTAATATTTTTATTTAATTTATTTCTTTTCAGTATTACTCATAGAATATATTTTTTCTTCTATAACTAGATTATTTTGTTCAAGCATGCAACTATGATAATGACAATAAAGAAATGCATCTAGAGTGCATACAACCGTAAAAAAAGGTGAATTCCTTCTTCTTATTTAATTAATTTTTCATAAAATTTTCAACTATTTTTATGTTATTTTAATTATCATTTTTAACTAATACATGGTTTGTTTTTTCCACAGATCATTTGGGAAGTGAAAATTTTCATTCAACTATCTACAAGAAGCCAGAAAATAGATAAAATGATTCATCCTACCAATTTAGCCATGATATATATTTTAATTTCCTATTTTTTTTCAAAGATCCAACTATGCATATTTGATAAATATTATTATCTAAGAAACCTCTCTCATTATTGAAAGCCAATGTTATTCTGACTTTCAACAATGAGAATGGTTTTTTCAGCTATGAACATTGTGTCAATGTGCAATTTTGGTAGTTTTACATATAATGAAGATGAAAGTGTTATCAAATTGGTAGTTAGTATTTTTTTTGAGACTCTTAGATGCCTATGAATCAGCTACACCTCAATCTAATGCATGGTGTGGTGGTTTGACTCTAAGTGCTTCTTTTTATTTAAAATTATCATTAATTTTAGTAAAAATTAAAACTCACATACTCAAAATGGAGAAAACATATTCGGATTATTTTCATATTTTAGGGAAATGATCCATAATTCATTTGAGATGTGTTGGAATTATCCACACCTCAATTAGATGCATGATGTGACCACTATGTCTCCATGTGTCTTTTAACAGTTTAAAATGAAAATTTCAGTTCAAAAAAATGTCACTCACATAAAAAAAATAAAATGTGCTCAACAATTCTAGATAATTTAATACACTAATTCATTAGTCATTTTTGATTTATAGGAATTATTTTCATGACAAACTGATACACGATGTGATCCTAATAGATCAAAGTGTTTGTTTATAGTATAAAATGACATTTTAGTCATAATAAATTGACTTACTCAAAATTAACAAAACACATTCTAATTAATTTGATACTCAAGTACAATGATCCATAAGTCATTTCAAATGTTTAGTATCATCTAGACCTAAATCTGATTCATAGTGTGACTAATCTAACTCTATTGTCATCTTTTTATTTAAGATTGACATTTTATTAAAAAATACAACTGACATACTCAAAAATGAGAAACCATATTTTTTTTGTTTTTATAAATAAAGAAAATAATTATATGTCATTTGAGACTTATAGGAATCAACCACACCTTAATTCGATGCATGGTGTGACCTCTATGACTCAACGTGTCTGTTATTAGCTAAAAATTGATAATTTACTTAAAAAAATGTCACTCGCTGAAAACAAACAAAAAACAATTGGATTTTCATGATATTTTAAGAAAAAGATTCATAAGTCCATGGTAACATGCATAGAATTAGTCTCCTATAAAACTGATAAATTATGTTATTTTCATAGGTCAAAGTTTATGTTTCTAGATTAAAATTACATTTGAGTAAAAAATACAAGCAACATACTCAGAATCGAGAACACATATTCATATTATTTTGGGGCCTTTTGAAAATTATCAATAAGTCATTTGAGATGTTTAAGAAACATCTAAACCTCAATCTGTTACATGGAGTGACCAATATGACTCTTAGTGCGTTTTTTAATATATAAGTATCAGTTTAGTTTAAAACATTCATCACATCACCAAAACTATGAAAATGAACCCATATTATTTTATCTCCATTGGAATCAAATATTCGTAGTTTATTTATCTGATTTTGTGGTGTTTTTCATATTTTTGTGTGCTGTTATGGCACACTAAAATGGTGGGGAAGTGTGTTGTAACATCACACTATAGTATTAACCTTTATCTGCGCTAATAAATTGGTCATTTATCAGTACTTATAGAAGCACTGATAAATGGTCTTTTATCAGAACTTATAGAAACACCGATGAAAAAATCTTTCTCTTAATCTCACTATAGAAGTATATGCTTTTCTAGTGATTATAATTTTTATTTCTAGTGTTTTAGAGGCCAATTTTTTTAGTAGTGAGGATCAAGATAATACAACATTCACATTTCCATTTAGTAAATTTTCCTACTAAAGGATTCCATTTGGACTTTGTAATGCCCCAGGTGCCTTCCATAGATGCATGGTGAGTATTTTTTCTGATTTCATTGAGACCATCATGGTGGTATTTAATGATTATTATAGATTTTATGGATTATCATTTTATGAATGTATCTTTATCTTGGAAAAGGTTTTGAGACATTATATTGAGAGTAATCTAGTTTTAAACTTTGAAAAATGTAATTTCATAGTAGAGCATGGAATTTTTTTAGGTAATGTAGTGTCAAAATATAGAATAGATATTGAGAAAACTATGGTAGATATTATTTCATCCCTTCCATATCATTCATCTTTGGGTTCTTTTAGATCATTCCTAGGGAATATAAGATTTTATCAATGCTTAATTAAAGATTTAAGTAAGGTCATTCTACCCTTATCTCAATTTCTTCAAAATGATATTGAATTCATTTAATATGATTAATGAAGGGTTTGATGGGCTAAATAAGAGTCTAACCACTGCAACAATCATACAACCCCCAGATTGGGATCCTCCTTTTCATCTTATGTTTGAGGATCCTAACTTTGCATTTGGACCAACCTTATTTCATTGGTGGATAGGGGGTCCCATGTGATTGCCTGTGAATCTAAGACAATGTATACAGACAAATAATACTACACAAAAATGAAGACAGTGTTTCTTTTCATCATATTTTCATTATATTAATTCCATTTGTATTTATTGGGGTTTAAAGTTATTGTCTTTTCTGACCATGCATCTCTGATGTACCTCTTGAAGAATATAAATGCAAAGCCCAGACATATACTATGGATACTCTAGGAATAATTTGATATTGAGATAAAAGAAAAGAAGGGGTCAAAAACATGGTTGAGGACCACATGAGCATGACTACACAAAAAATAGAGGCCGGCACATTGGACCAGGTTCTACTTCAGGACTCTTTTCTTAATTACCATCTTTATGCACACTCTGGTATACATCATTGGTAATATGATTTAGTTAAATATATTTTTTCCACTGAAATTTCTATAATTTATAGAAGCATAAATTCCAAAAATAAAATTTTGGGGCTATATTATATGTTTTTAATGATCAAAACATCTGGTGCATATGTATTGAACAAGTCATTAGAAGGTCGGTTCCTGATCATGAGTTTGAGTCTCTTCTGAAATTTCTTATACGCTTTCATGTGGAGGACACTTTGGACCCTAGAAGTCTGATTGGAAAGTTTTAGACTCTAAATTATATTGTCCTAGCTTATTCCATGATGAATATGTGTTTTGTTAGTCTTGCACACATTTGCAATATACTGGAATCATATTAAAGAGAAAAAACAAGCACCAACAACCAAATATATTTTTCGGGATTTTTGATGTACATTAAATTGATTATATGGGTCCTTTTACAAGTTCATTTGTATATTTTTATGTTTTGGTTTCTGTTGATTATGTTATCAAATGGGAGGAGGAAAAGACCATGATGAATAATGATTCAATTATTGTAGTGGAATTTGTCAATGAATAATTTTTTTCCTGGTTTTAAGTATCAAAGTCCGTAATCAGTGACCACGGTACACACATTTGTAATTTTAATTTGGTATCACTCCTTTGGAACTATGGGTTGAGAAAGAAAACATCAACACTATACCACCTCCAAAAAATGGTTTGGTTGAGGTTGCAAATTTAGAGTTGAATTATTTTTGAGAAAATTGTGCTATCTAATAAGAAGGATTTTGTCACACCCTGACCACGAACGCCCATGTTATTATTATTTTCTTGGTCTCGGGACTCTGGGTAGAGTCAGGTTTGGGTCCGGGTTTAAATTTTTGATGCATTGATGTTTTTCGGTGGGTCTCAGACCAGTGCGCAGTCACCGCACTGCTAGCGGTCATCGTGCATTCGATCCAGGTAGGTGCGCGGTTTCCGCACCGCTAGCGCCGATCGTGTGCTCGGTCTTGGAGACTGCGCAGTTGACCAATTATAAAAATTATTATTGTTAATATTATTATTATTTATTAATAATAATATTAGTATTATTGTTATTTTTATTAATTTACTTTTATTAATTTTATTAAATTTCATTTTTTCCTCTTCTTTATTCTTTTCTTTACCCTCGTTCTTATTTCTTTTTTTCCCTCCACGCATGATCACCTTGTCTCCTGGTCCTGCGCGCGACCCGGTCCCATTCCTCCCTTCTCTCCTTTTTTTTCTTTCTCTTTTGCACGCCACTGCAGCCATGTAGCAGCAGCTCCAAGCAGCCTGGTCCAGCGCCTCCTGCTGCAGACTTCCCTATCCGCCAGCCATGCCACCCTCCCATGCAGTGACTCGCTTCTGCCAGGCCTCCTGCCTTCTCCGCCAGACCCGTGCTATCCTCTTACTTCCCACATGACTACCCACGCACAGGCCTCCTCATCCCTTGGACCTTCCCATGCGCTTGTAGTCCACCGGCTCTTTGCCGGCCTGCCTTTGTCCAGCACATCAACCCAACTCCATGTCCGGCTCGCCCTCCCTACCATGTTTGGCTTTCCCTCCTCATGTAGCGCGTCCTGCAGCACCTCCGTACAACCGCTCCACTGCTCCACCCTCCTATTGAAGCACCTCGCTCTGGCGCTCTCCCTGTTGAGACTGCGCCCCAGCTGCCTTCTCCCCCTGTTTCTGCGCAGGCCACACCCATGTCTTCCTCGGGTCTCCTCTTGCCCCTTATACAGCCTGCAGCACCCCCCATGTCCTACGCCTTACACTGATCTGCCCGCGACCCCACATCCCCGTCCGATTCTCCCTCGGTCCGCCGCTGCAGCAGCCAGCCCACTCGGACTGCTCCCACCTCACCTTTCCCCTGCTGCGTCCGGGCCTGCCGATCTCGCCCCAGCTGCGTGCCAGCAGCCCGCCATTCCTCATGCTCCCTCTTTCTCTCTTGCAGCAGCGCCCTCCAGCAGTGCCAGTCCAGCACCTTGGTTTTCCTTGTTGTAGCACCCCGCCCCAGCGCGCTCGGCCTCCTCCACCTACATGGCCGCTGACCTCCCAGCCAGCCCACAGGTCTCCTAGCCTCTAGTGTGCACAGCCCCCAGTGGCTCCTCTTTCCCCTTCTGCATGCGACCCGGCCCGGACTCTGTTTCCTCCCCGTTGTGCCCCTCCTCTCCTCCATCCAGCATAACCAGCCTGATCCCGAGTCCCTCCTCTGCTGTCCGCCCCCACAAAGAAGCCTAAGGATATAGCTTACCTCCCTTTTTGAAGTAGCCTTCGCACTAGTCCCCGCCTCACATGCACACAATCCTCGCTACCCAGTCGCCCACCTCGCCTGTGCTCGAGTAGCCCGCCGACGACCTGCCCCCCCTCAGACCTCCCTGCTCTAGCCGATCGACCCTCAGACTCCCCCTTTGTAGCGCTGCCTTGCACCCCAGCTGCTCGGCACCCCTGCTCGGCCCTAGCTCCCGCCGCTGCCCGACTCACTCGCACCCTGCCCATCGACTGTCTTGCATCACCGCTGTCCGGCGGCCCTTGTTGCACCCCCTGGTCGGACCTCCTTCATCTGTGCGCCTTCCGCTGTTCCGGCACGATGCCCTCCGGCGGTCCGTTTCTTGTCGCAGCTCCCCCGATTGGTATACCACTTGTTTTTATTCCCATTTGATATTTATATTATATATATATATATATATTCCTTGGGATGATTAGAGTTTTTATTAATTAAATATTATTTGGGTAGGTTTGACATTTTAGGACCCAAGCGGGGTGTTTCCGAATGATCTTCATCGCCGCGCCTGGTTTTCGAGATTGCGTTGTCATCACACCTTGGTCTCGAGGTAGGTCCCTCACTGCACTCACCTTTAAATTTAGAATTTATTAATTGCTTGATGTTTTATTAATTTCAATGAATGAGAAATAATATTAGATAATAAAATTTTAAATGACTATTTAGTGTGAAATGAGCCGTTTATTTTATACCGAACACTTGAAACATTTCCATGACGAGCGGACACCCAGTATTGAAAGAATGTATTTTTGGCCTTTAAATATAATTCACGGAATTTCAAATGTACTTGTAGTTTTAAAGAAAAGTGATTTTTTCTGAAAAAGTGTTTTGGGTTTTCTCGATAAATGAGGTTTTTTTTAAAAATTTGTGAAGGCCCGTTTGGCACATTAATAAAATAAATTATTTTGGAAATCCCACTCAGGGGTTATAATTGGTGTGCGTTGATTGTGTGAGATGTATTTGATGTTTGTGCATCGTTACTGATTGATTTTCATTGTGGACGCACCCCTTAGTATTGCATGTGTTGACATGGGAACCTAGCATAGTGAGTGAATCTTCTGAGAATGATTGCTGCACTAGTTTAGATTACGCACTGGCTAGTGGCCCCATAGAAGGGGAATACTGAGTTATTGCTGCTATGGGGATTGGGCCCCTCGGTTAGGCCATGGAAGGCTATGCCGGGCGTTAGGGCGTTATGACGTCATCGAGTTAGAGCATGCTTTCAGGATGAGTCAAATGTATAGTACGTTCTGGATTGTTCACAATCTCCTAGGTTCGACTCATGTTTCCTTTAGTGTGTATTTGTGTGTGGTGGACGATCGAGAGGTCTAGTTCGGTTGCTGGCCTATGTGCGCCACTTTTCCCATTGCCCTTGGTGTGTGTTGTGTGCTATGTATGGTTTTCCTTTGGTTAGTAACTGAAGTCTAGATTTATAAATTGTTCGTAGAAAAATGTTTTAAAAATGAAATGTATCTATTACTTTCAAACATTAAACTTGTTTTTAAATTAAAAAGGGTAAGGGAGTTATACTTGTTTTAGAAATGAAAGTGTGTGTGTGTGAAAACCAATATTTTTGTATATTTAGTTCAAACCTGTAATTGGTAAATTTAATTATTTAAAGGTAGTGCATTGGGAATAGATTTCAGGATAGCCTACTGAGTTTTAATACTCACGCCTATTGTTATTTTCTGTTTTTAGTGTTTGTGCAGGTTACATCTTGGGTGCGTTTGCCTTGGGTGACGTTTGTTCGTGGGTTGGAGAGTGACCCGCGAGGTCACGCAGAGATAGTGGTTGTCTCTTTCAGTTAGTTTTATTTTCTTTTGTTCTTGTTAGTTACTTTACTTTGTTTATTTATTTTTCACTGCTCTGTTTATTTTCTGCTGCTTTAATTATTTATTTTTTTTGTGAGAAATCATTCACACTTGCTCTCTGTTGATACCCTGGCACTTGTTGCTAGCCCGGGAGGATTGGGAACGCCTCTCGGGTCATGTCGCAGACCGGCTCGTGTGACCGGTTCAGGGTTGACCCAGGTTGGTTCGTAACAAAATGGTATCAGAGGAGGTTGGCATTTAGTGGACCTCGCTTTTACGAACGCTCTTTGTTATTTGGGATGTCCATTAGATGGAGATTAAAACTATTAGAGCTCAGGAGGTAGGTTTTGGGTTGGCGCCTGATCACCACCGCTCGTGACGAGACCTGAGTCACCCAGGTTAGTCTGGGATTTGAGTCTTTTTTTCATTGGTTGCTTTGGATTGAGGGATGACAATGGAGGCGAATCAGTTCACTTTGCGGACTCACATGGGGTGGTGACCCATGTGTAGTCCAAGTTTCCGGCTCAAAGTCCTCTTTGTGTTATGATTTACCTGGGGCATGGCTCACCTCCATGTCGCTGGGTCAGACATATGTACTAGTTTCTCATTCCAGTGGGTTATTACTGCTTCTGTTTTGTTTTAGTCGTCTCAGTAGATTTGAGTGTGCGTTAAAAGTGAAATTGTTTTTTTATGGAAAAGGGTTTCTTCCAAATTGTTTTTGAAATTACTAAAGTGGGTTTTTAAAGAGAAGGTGTATCGGTTTGGAAAAACTTGTTATGTGTTTGGATTTGGTAAGGAAAAGAAGTGTTTGAACCTTGGAACTCCTTATGGAGGGTCACACGTGCATGGGTATGTATGGAAGGTGCGTGGGGGAAATTGTTCACAGATGATGTGAGTGGGATTGAATGAAAGCATGTGTGACGGTTCATAATGTTCCATAGGTGAGTTTAGAAAATTTTAAAGAAATAACGGTTTTGGAAAAGTGAGATCTCCTTACATTGTATATGTTTGGATTATGGGCCTATTTCCCTTAGCTTGTGTTGCTTCTTTGATTGAGTTTTGTCTTGATGTCAGTTTCGATGGTGTTTTTCTTGTTGTTATGAGTATGCCGCCCAGAAAGCCTCCAAAAGTTGTTAATGAGTTACGCCCAGTTCTCAGTTCCTTTTGTGTGTTACTTTCTTTTTGTTGTAATCGAAGTCTGTTAGAGGTAGTTATATAGTTCTGAAGGATAGTGTGTCTTCGGGTTGTTTGGAACTCCCAGGATAGTTAAGGTTTGTACCGCCCTAGATTCATTTGAGGGCTCAGTTCTGGACTAGTAAAGATGAAATGTCTCATCTTCGTTAGAGTTTTGGGTGTGATAAATGGTGTTATATTACAGAGAAGGTTCTCCATCTGGCAAGAAGTGTGGGCTGGAGGAACCTGTCTCCAAGAAACTACCATCGTCGGTACGGGCTCCTTGTTCGTCGGATCACTCCCTTGTGTGACACCAGAATAGCCAGTCCAGGAATTCTAATCCATCATGTTGTATCCCTTTGAAAACATAAAAACATCATGGTTGTTTTAATCATCGAACTGAAGAAGTTAGAGACCACAAGATGAAAATGCATGACTGTGAGGCAGGAGATGCTTCAGTCATCAGAGCCCCAACCACAGGTCTCGGGGTGAAGCTCACGCACAATCAGGAGTTGTCGAGGGTTTGTGGAACCTCTGTCCGAGTAATGTTTTTATCTTTGGGAGGGAAATATCCAAAGTTTCCTTGTTCTGTTCTTGTCACCGTTGTAAGCTCATCATAGGTGTGGTGATATGATGAACTTGTTCTACCGCAGTCTAAGCGGTCTTATCTGGTCTCACTGTGTTTTCAAATCGTTCGTATTTCATTGAAGGGTATTGGGTCCATGAATAAACGGGTCGTTCTAATTTTGAGTTGGGTCTCAATTGTGTTCGTTAGGGGGGATGTTTGGTTTCGTGAAATTAACGGGAGATGTTTTGGGGTCCTTTCTGAGTTCGGACTAGGAATTCCCTAGTCTCTGGTTGCGGTGAGGATTTTATTCGGTCGGTTTGTGAGGGGTTGAGTTAATTCCTTAACCCAGGATAATTCCTTTTCCCTTGTTATATTCTCGTCTTCGTCGTAAAATCATCCTTGTTGTAGTGGCGTGATGAGCTCATTCCCCCACAGTCCAAGCAGTTTTATCTGCTCTCAGTGTGGTTTTTTTGAATGGTTTGGTCTCTTTGAATGGTGTGGGCCCATGAATAGTGGATAGGTTCTAATTTTTATTTGGTCCTAGATGTGTTCGATAGGGGAATGATTGTTTCGTGAAGTTGATGGGAGGTGTTGAGTTAATTTCTCATCCAGAATTTTTTGGATTGTTCCGTAACAAGATTTTTGTCAAGTCTCAGGTGTGTTGTTCAGTACATGTGTGGAAGATGAATGAGTTTTTTTTTGGGAGTTCCCGTGTTTCCCCCCCTCTCGGGGGTGGTTTGTTCGGGGTTCAAGGGTTTTTGTATTAATGAATTCTTGTGGTGGGGAGAACCCTCTCGGGTTCTCCCCTCAATCTCGAGTAGTGGATTTCCTTGAATTGGTCGGGTGTGACGTTTGTTGGAAATAGTCACCCTGAAGCTCTCGGTTCTCTATAATTTTGTCTGGGAATGAACTCAAGTTGTGTCAAATACTGGCTTGGTGACTTTATGGGGGAAGAAAGTGTTTGTGGTGGGGAGAATTGTCACACCCCGACCATGGATGCCCATGTTATTATTCTTTTCTTGGTCCCGAGACTCTGGGTAGAGTCGGGTTTGGGATAGGGTTTAAATTTTTGATGCATTGGTGTTTTTCTGTGGGTCTCAGACCAGTGCGCAGTCACCGCACTGTTAGCGGTCATCGCGCATTCGATCCAGGTAGGTGCGTGGTCTACACACCGCTAGTGCCGATCGTGTGCTCGGTCCTGGAGACTGCGCAGTTGACCGATTATAATAAATATTATTGTTAATATTACTATTATGTATTAATAATAATATTAGTATTATTGTTATTTTTATTTATTTACTTTTATTTATTTTATTTTATTTCATTTTTTTCCTCTTCTTTATTCTTTTCCTTACCCTCGTTCTTATTTTTTCCCTCCACGCGTTGTCCCCTTGTCTCCTGGTCCTGTGCGCGACCCAGTCCAATGCCTCCCTTCTCTACTTTTTTCTTTCTCTTTTGCACGCCGCTGTAGGCATGTAGAAGCAGCTCCCAGCAGCCTGGTCCGACGACTCCTGCTGCAGACTTCCTTATCCGCCAGCCATGCCACCCTCCCATGCAGCGTCTCGCTTCCACCAGGCCTCCTGCCTTCCCCGCCAGACCCGCGCTATCCTCTTGCTTCCCACACACCTACCCACGCACAGGCCTCCGCGGCCCTTGGACCTTCCTGTGCGCTTGCAGTCCACCGGCTCTTCGCCAGCCTGCCTTTGTCCAGCACATCAACCCACCTCCATGTCCGGCTCACCCTCCCTGCCCTGTTCGGCTCGCCCTCCTCATGTAGCGCTCCTGCAACACCTCCGCACAGCCGCTCCACCGCGCCACCCTCCTGTTACGGCGCCTCTCTCCGGAGTTCTCCCTGTTGAGACCGCGCCCCAGCTGCCTGCTCCCCCTATTTCTGCGCAGGCCACACCCATGTCTTCCACGGGTGTCCTCTTGCCCCTCATACAACCTGCAGCACCCCCCATGCCCTCCGCCATGCACCGATATTCCCGTGACCCCGCGTCCCCGTCCGGTTCTCCCTCGGTCTTCCACTGCAGCAGCCATCCCACCTGAACGGCTCCCACCTCGCCTTTCCCCTGCTACATCTGGGCCTGCTGATCTCACCCCAGCCGCATTCCAGCAGCCCGCCATTCCTCCTGCTCCCTCTTTCTCTCTTGCAGCAGCGCCCTCCAGTAGTGCTAGTCCAGCACCATGGTTTTACCTGTTGTAGCACCCCGCTCCAGCGCGCTCGGCCTCCTCCACCTACACGGCCGCTGACCTCCCAGCTAGCCCATGGGTCTCCTGGCCTCTAGCATGCACAACTCCCAGTGGATCCTCTTTCCCCTTCTGCATGCGACCCGACCCAGACTCCATTTCCTCCCTGTTGTGCCCCTCCTCTCCTCTAGCCAGCACAACCAGCACGATCCCGAGTCCCTCATCTTCTTACTAGTCCCGGACTCACATACGCATAGCCCTCGCCACCCAATCTCCCACCTCGCCTGCGCTCGAGTAGCCCGCCGACGACCTGCCCCCCCTCGGACCTCCCTGCTCCAGCCGATCGACCCTCGGCCTCCCCCTTTGTAGAGCCGCCTTGCACCCCAGCTGCTCGGCACCCCTGCTCAGCCCTGGCTCCCGCCGCTGCCCAAATCACTCGCACCCTGCCCATCGAATGTCTTGCATCGCCGATGTCCGACGGCCCTTACCACACCACTGGTAGGACTGCCTTCAGCCGTGCGCCTTCCGCTGTTCCGGCGCGACGCCCTCCGGCAGTCCGTTTCTTGTCGCAGCTCACCCGATGGGTATACCACTTTTTTATGCCCATTAGATATTTATATTATATATATATATATATATTTATATGCCTTGGGATGATTAGAGTTTTTATTAATTAAATGTTATTTGGCTCGGTTTGACATTTTAGGACCCGTGCGGGGTGTTTCTGAGTGAGCGTCATCGCCGCGCCTGGTTTCCGAGCTTGCGCCGTCGTCGCGCCTTGGTCTCAAGGTAGGTCCCCCACTGCACTCACCTTTAAATTTAGAATTTATTAATTGCTTCATGTTTTATTAATTTCAATGAATGAGAAATAATATTAGATAATAAAATTTTAAATGATTATTTAATGTGAAATGAGTGTTTATTTTATACCGAACACTTGAAACATTTCCTTGACGATCGGACACCCAGTATTGAAATAATGCTCGGTTGGCCTTTAAACATAAATCACGGAATTTCAAATTTACTTCTTGTTTTAAAGAAATGTGATTTCTTCAGAAAAAGTGTTTTGGGTTTTCTCGATAAATGAGGTTTTGTATTAAAAATTTGTGAAGGACCGTTTGGCACTTTAATAAAATAAATTATTTTGGAAAACCCACTCAGGGGTGATCTTTGTAGTGAATTGATTGCATGAGATGTATTTGATATTTTTGCATCGTGACTGATTGATTTTTATTGTGGACGCACCCCTTTTTATTGCATGTGTTGACATGGGAACCTGACATAGTGAGTGATTATTCTGAGAACGATTGCTGCACTAGTTTAGATTACGCACTGGCTAGTGGCCCCATAGTAGGGGAATACTGAGTTATTGATGCTATGGGGATTGGGCCCCTCGGTTAGGCCATGCAGGGCTATGCCGGGCATTAGGGCGTTATGACGCCATCGAGTTAGAGCATGCTTTCAGGATGAGTCAGATATATAGTATGTTCTAGATTGTTCACGATCTCCTAGGTTCGACCCATGTTTCCTTTAGTGTGTATTTGTGTGTAGTGGACGATCGAGAGGTCTAGTTCGGTTGCTGGCCTATGTGCGCCACTTTTACCATTGCCCTTGGTGTGTGTTGTGTTCTATGTGTGGGTTTCCTTTGGTTAATAACTGAAGTCTATATTTCTAAATTGTTCGTAGAAAAATGTTTTAAAAATGAAATGTATCTATTCCTTTCAAACATTAAACTTGTTTTTAAATTAAGAAGGGCAAGGGACTTATACTTGTTTTATAAATGAAAGTGCATGTGTGTGAAAACCAATATTTTTGTATATTTAGTTCAAATCTGTAATTGGTAAATTTCTTTATTTAGAGGTAGTGCATTAGGAATAGATATCGGGCTAGCCTACTAAGTTTTAATACTCACACATATAGTTCTTTTCTTTTTTTAGTGTTTGTGCAGGTTACAGCTTGGGTACGTTCGCCTTGGGTGACATTTGGTCTTGGGTTGGAGAGTGACTCGCGAGGTCACAGAGAGATAGTGGTTGTCTCTTTCGGTTAGTTTTATTTTATTTTGTTCTTGTTAGTTACTTTACTTTGTTTATTTATTTTGCACTGCTCTGTTTATTTTATGCTACTTTAATTATTTATTTATTTTTGGGAGAAATCGTTCCCACTTTCTCTCTGTTGATTCCCTGGTGCTTGTCGCCAGCCCGGGAAGATCGGGAACGCCTCTCGGGTCATGTCGTGGACCGGCTCGGGTGAACGGTTCAGGGTTGACCCGGGTTGGTTCGTGACAGATTTGAGCAAGAACTTGGATGATTCAGTTTGAGAATATATAAAAACATACAATACCCTCATTGGTATTTTGTATTGTTTTTGGGAAATCCTATCTTCTCCCCACAGAATTCACAAATCGGGTTTATTGGACTATAAATAAATACGTTGTGAATTTGCCCCAAGATGGAATTCAATAGAACCTATAAAATTCAAGAGTTTGAGGTGATTAAATTGTCATAATATAAGACCTCAAGGATATATAAGGAAATATTCAATGTTGTTCATGATATAATTATCTAAAAAATAGATTTTCATGTTTGAGATAAAAGCCTTCTCTACTGTTCCTGAATGAAATTGATTCCTAGTATGATGTGTTCAATATGGTTAGGTTCTTATGTTGGGTATAATGTTTTTCATTATGGTGCAATGGAGATCACATAGATGGACACCGAGAGAATATTTACAATCGATGGGAAATGTTTGATGGAATACATTGAGGGAATTCCTACCGATGCAGTAGATTTCATCACACCACATGACCCCATCATCACTTGAGAATATCATGTTATTCATAACCCTTTCACTTTTAAAATATTTTTCCAATTTAAATTTTAGTATTTCATGTACACATATCATATCATTAGTTCACATTGAGGATAATGAAACATTTTATGTGAGGGGAGGGTACACTATTTTGGGGTAGATTTTTTGGGTTTTCATTTTTGTTTTTTGTGTGTGTTTTCTGTTTTGTTTTTGATAAAACATTTCCGCAAAAACAAATTCATAAAAAAACAAAAGTAACAAATCATTAATAACATATCATATTACAATCTCATTTATATTTGGAATATATGGAAAATGATTGATTTTCAAATTAATTGTTTGAATTAAAATAATGAGAAATATTTCATAATTAAGGGTTGATTTTTATAAAATTTTTTGTCATCATTGATATGATTGGTTGTGTCATTTTAAAATATTTTAGATTATGACACCATTATTTGTTATATTTGTTCATGGTAAATTGAATCATTGATTTCTCTATAAACATTACACATAACTATGACTTTTAAAATTTTTCTTACTCAATTGAAGGTATGTCAATGTTAGATAAAGAAGACTATCTTATATAAACATTTGGTCCATAAGTTCATTTCTCTTCCAATCAATTTCATTGTATACCGAATTGACCTATTTTTTTGTACCTGATATTCAACAATTATTTTCCATAAAAAATAAAAAAACCCAAAAAAATACAATTATATATATATATATATAATAATAATAAATAGGGGAGTGATGAAATGTACAAAACGTGAAGATATCAAGGTTGAGAGATTAATGTTTTAATTTTGGGAATGCTTAAGTGAGTGGTTCTTGAATTTTTTTTATGGATGAGCGATAACCCATAGAAAAAAAGCGGTAACCCATAACAAAACATCAGAAGCCAAAATTAAAAATTAAAGTTGAAGATACTCCATCATTCAGACTTGGTCCACATTCCACCTAACGTTGCCTGATCACCTAGATTTGCGCACCTTGTCGTTTTACACCCCATCGTCTCTATAGACCAAATAATCGGTGAGATCTTCCACCAGAGACCGTCATCACCATCGTAAACTCTTCATCATCACCGCCATTATCATAATTACAATACCAGTCATTATCATAACCCCCCCCCCCACATCATCATCACCCGACCATCACTGTCACCGTCAAAAAAAATGTCTATCACCACCAAGAACAAACATCAACAACACCAGAAACCCAAAATGGATAACACCTTATATTGAAGGCATCACTGATTTCATTGACGAAGAATCGTAAACAAAAATGAAAAACAAGAGGCCATATTAACAAGAAAAACCGACTCATGAAGCGTTTGGAGCACCGAATTTCAGAAAACCACACTTCCTAGAACCTCATAGCATCCACCGCTCCAAATCCGGCTAAGAGAGGCACTAATGAACTTGAGGTTAGAGTAGTGTTCAGTGGCTTGGTGCTCCGAACGACTCCACTGAGGACCAACAAACCATAAGAAGGTAGAATGAAAATAGGAAACACCTGGAGTGCCTAAGAACCCATCGACCATTGGAACACGAGACCCAGAACCCATTTGAACCGAAGCTCCAACTCCGACCTGGAGAGGAATAGAGGAACAAGGTCTTAGATCAGGTTTTGAACAGCTGATGGCTTTAGCAGCAAATCGCCGATGCCGGGAAGATGGTAAGAACAATGGGGGATATTATCTTGCAGTGAGCCCTAGGGTAAAAAAAACAGAGAGGAGTAAAAATATAGACAGGGAGAAAATATAGAGAAGTGGAACAAGAAGCACCAGTGAAGAAGCGAGAGGAGGAGAAGAGGGGGAGATAGTGCTGGAGTCGCGCAATGGCCTCCCCCACATCGAATAGTCCATGGGTCTTGAAATTTGATTGCAAAGGAATGAAGAATTGGTTGTGTGAATTAAACTATGTAGGAAAATTATTTTAGGTGACCTAAATATGAAAAATAAAGGGTGGATATATGAGCTTGAAATGGTTGGCGCACACACACACATGGTGAATTAATGGCATTGTAGACCCATAACATGTTTTTATATGATTAGTTCCATTAATCTCACTAGATTTTATTTTGATACAATTAATGAGACTATGTATTTCATATATATAAATATTTACACTTTATGGGAATCTTACTTTTTCTATATTATCACTATTGATTGGGAAATATAAACATGCATATATCTTGTAATAATTTTTTGAATACATGATATGAGGTTTTTCCAGGGAGTGAAAAATGGTGGGTGTGGGGGAGTTGATAAAAAATAATTTTATTGAATATTTTATTCATAATAAATGACATAATTTCAAAAAATTGTGTTAAATATAATTTTTTTATAAAATATTTGGGATTACATCACTCAATTGAAAATTTGATGAAATTTCCAGTCTATTCCTTTAAAATTTATTGTAGTATTTCAGACATAAATATTTTTCTATGAATTATTTGAACTTAAAAATTTGTAAATATATTTATTACTTGATTGGATACAACTTTTATCCAAGACATATGAGCTAAATCATGCATTTGATAGGAGTAAAGTGACCATGAAGTCAAAGATGGGTTGGACTCACTAGATTGGACATCACATAAGTGTTTGGGTTATAACCTCTTCATATGTCCTTGTATTGGGCCCAAACATCAAGATAAGTCTGAAATAAAAATCTCACAATTAATCCATCTCTATGGATAGATGGTTCATGCATTTTGAAGGCTAATCAACCAGTTCAATTTGGAATAATATATTTTTTCAAATTTCCCCAATCACACATGAAATTACATGTAACATAGCCTCCCCTATACTCTATAAACATGTTTTTTAGAGGGGGTGTACATGAATTAGGATGTTTATCTTAGAGGAAAAGTGGTTCGACTATAATTCTCCAAGAATTTATGTAAGGGTAGATCTTGAAACAAGGATCCCTTTATTGAAGCCTTATTTTTATCCATTTTGTAATATTTGTGTTTATGTAATAAATATAATAGTTCATATTCTATAATTCAATTTTATTCTATTTTATTATTCTATAATATTCCTCTTTGGTCTATAAAACAATTTTAGAAACATGATTTGGTTATTCCCTTTCAACGACCTTTGCAAATGCAAAACATTTCTACGTTTACTACACCACCCATGGATGAGTAATTCTTCTTAGTAATCTGTATAACTCTAACCTTATTCACGTAATAATTTTCAATAAATTATATCTTGTGATTCAAATATTACAATTTATAAATTGTATTTTTAAAATAAAAGAAACTAAGTAAGCAATGTAAAAATTCATGTGGTATACCGATAATGGAAATTTCTAGTAGACTTTGAGAGACTGCATACCAGTCACCACAAGGGGCCCCCATTACTACCTATCTGGGGATGAGAGTAATAACTAAATAATCAAATTTTGGAATAAAATTTGTGCCTTCGGTCGACATGAATCCAACAATGTTGGATTATTCAATTGTCTGTTGAACATCACATGAGTGGGAACAAAGTGTTCTTCGACATTATCTTCTTATTCTTCAACATACTCTTCATATTCTTGTTCTAAATTGTTATCATCCTCAAAATCATTGACCATTACATCTAAATTACGTGGTGTAAGATCAATAGAAACTATATATAGAGGACATGCTAGAACATCTACAATTGCTAATGAAACATTTTGTCATGTTACAGTAGGAGGACATGACCTGGTATCGTGACGTTGTGATGGCCTAACATCCTATGTCGATGGAACCTCCATTGTAGCTATAATGACATGAAAATCCATAATTTCATTCTCAGGTTGGTGCATAAGCAATGAATTTTTGTGTTCCGATTCTTCATCATTACTTATTAAATATTCCACATGCCAAAAACTATCAATAAATTATAGTTGTCTATATGTTATGGACTCTATCACTTAATTCCTTATTTGTTTTACCATTCAATGAATTTTCCATTGAATATATTCCAATGTTGTATATCCTCTGAGCATCAGAAATACCGTTAGTTTTATACTATAACTACATACTTATTCAGTGTCAAATATTTGACCACTGTAATAAATACAGGTAGTGTTTTTTATCTAAAATAATCCATTGTTATTTATTAAATCTAATCAAAGAATCAATTTATGTATTCATGCTTCATGTAATTTTTGTTGGAATCCTAATCCATCCACCAAATCAATATGTACAAATATATTTATGTGTTACTATTTATAGACCTCGCATTTTTGTGCTACATACCCAAAAAATAGAAGTCAAACATATTCATACATGTCCACATGAATCATATGCACGAGGTACATGAATGCGTCATTTAAAAGTATTGGGTTATATAAGAATGAAAAAATCCAATTGATTAAGCCTAGAGTGATACATGTCCAACTCCATTAACATTCTTAGATATGGAAATCATCTAGGAAAGTAGGGGGTCTGACCCAAATACCCTCTACCTGGGAATACTTTACTCATGAGAGCATTCAATTCATGATTACTCTAATATTTTATATACAGAAAATATATTCAACAACAAAATTAAATTTCAAAATTTAAATTTCCAACTAAGGTCAAGTTACATGAAAAACTAAATTCAAATAAATTTAAATACTAGGATTTTCCATGTATTTTTTTATTATATGGAATTATTATGACTCTGTGAATTTTGACGGCACGTGATTCGTAGACCAGGTGCGCCGATGATTAATTTAAGAACATTATTTTATGGTACATTCAAAAAATGGGTGAGCGGTGTTTTCTAACTATTGATCCAGTGCTTGGATTAAAAATCATAGCGAACCGTTGAATTTCCAGGGCTATGATTCGCTAAACGGGGACATTAATTTGGTTGCAGTAGGTATGGAGAAAAAAAAGTTATGTTTTGACTTTTTAAAAGAAATAATATAAAATAACATTATTATTTTATTTTAGCTTATCCTCCAACAAACAAGTGAAGGTGGGATCAGTGATGTCTCAAGCCATTGAATGGCTTGACCCTCCAATCGATGTAACATCAACATTGGGGAATTTAGGAAGCTTCCTAATTAATGAGTTCCATTAATTCTCAACATCTTTACTTACCATCACCCTCTATAGTTTATTTGGATTTAGAGGTGGAGGAGATGGCACGACTTCACTAAGAAGCAATGTGTTGAAGGAGTACCAAGATGCCAAACGATTGAATGGAGGAGACGGTTTGGTTGAGTACTGATGTGCGACAATGAAAACGAAAACCAAATATTGACGTTTGAAGTGGCGATGGGGGTGACTTGTTGTGGGGATGATGAACAAATAGTCTTTCTCAATCGTGAGTGCTCTCCTACGATTTGAGGTTAGGGTTGTGTTGATTATTATTTTTATTTTCCCCACATCCAATTTTAAAATGATAAGAACAGATCAATTAATGAAAAAGTTGATACACTATTCAATATATATCTTAGAGGGTGTGTTATAAAGGCATGAAATCCAATTGAAAAACTCTTTGACAAACCCCTCCCCCCCCAGATTTTTCTCCAATGCGGAGGGCACATGCCAACATGAACAAGGCCTGATCCCCTCCGCTTGTGCGTTAATTGTGATCACCCAATTTGAAGTGGGTGACAAGATGAATCAGGGCCAACTGAAGTGATGAACACAATCCCTTGAGGCTATAGGAACATACAACATAGGAAATGGGCCACCAGTTCATGACCGGCTGCACGATGAGCAGCATGCCGCCAACACCGGCATCAGCGGTAGTGCATGGAGGCGTGGTGGCGGCACACGGTAGCACCGACCACATGAATAGAGGAAGAACTGAACGTTACTCTGGGCGGAAGGATAATGATGGAGGGTCATGCCCCACGGCGGTGCACCCACACGGTAGCATGACCGCGGCCTGTGTCGGTAGCTGTAGGAGCAGGGGTATGACAACCCTGCTTTTAATACAAACATAAACCTGATTTATTACATAAAACATTCACTTAAAACAACATGGATGATCGAGAGGTCTAGTTTTTTTGGGTAATAAGACCATTACATAACAACTTAAAACATGAAATACAACATCTTTATTGAAAAAATCCTTTACATGACCCCTACATTCCCTCGTACTTATCATTGCATGGGATAACCTGAGGACATGTATAAGAAAAGGGTGAGATATAAATCCCAGTAAGGAAATAATCATGGAATAACATGAGGAATACAATACATGTTAAAAAATAGGCATATCAATAGATCACAAGAGTAGCACAAACATAATGGAATGATAAAGCCTGATAATCATAACATGGAAATGTGGCAACCACATTAACATGGAATTAGCAAGAGCCGACACTCATTGCACATGGAGCCTGAGTAAATCCTCATTGCAAATGAATCACGAGTAAAACCTCATTGAACTTGAATTAGAAAGATTCAATACCCATTGAAAATGATGTATCATGATACTATACTTTACCCAATGCATTGGAGCACTATAAGGGCACACCCATATTAAATATTTCATTTCATGCATAAGTGTGCCACATGGATCATATAACATGGATTCATAAAACATCATCATTTATTCCACGATAAAGGAATGTGGAATTCATACATGAAACTTTATAATCAATAAGTAAATGTTAATAAAGGTGAATACCCTTAATAGGGAAATGGGTATGGTATTCACTACACAATGACATTGGCTTGGGAAATCGGTTCAATTTCGGCAGTGTAACGACGTGATGTAATAATTCATAAAAAATGGTTTATGAGAGAGAATGTCACGACCCCCTTCCATCAAAGATGCCCCTCCTGAGCTGGCAATGGTGAAAGGGAGATAATGACCCCCGAGTCCCGCCTCTAGTAGGCCCCGGAGTGGCGACTAGCACCAAGGGTATGAGTTTATTTATTTTTTCAATCATGGGAGGCATTACCCTTTTTATAGTTAGGATCGGAAATAGGACAAGTCAACCACCAAAAAGGAAAAAGAACAAAGGTGCTGAAAAGAAACCCAAACCAGTCCCATATGAATGTATAAATAAACTGAAACAGGTACAAGTACAAATAAGCTCAAAGTACAAGTGAGTACAGTACCCAAAGAAAAACAAGAAAACAGCAACTGCACAGCTCTCACTGCCTGACTAGTAGGGTCCTGCACGACCCTGGTAGTCCTCCTGAAAACCTGAAACAACGTAGGGTGAGCATACAAGTATACTCAGTAGAGAACCTAAAGCTCTCATGCACAAGTGGGGAGACACCCTAAGGTCCCGTGAGAAAACAGAAGAACCAGAAACTAACAAGGAAAAACTATCCACCCAGCCTCACTGGTCACACTCACCAAGTAACACAAAAAAGTTTAGTATATATATAGAACAAAAGTATTGGGTACCACGCACAATTTCCCACTTAATTATATGCTGCTCTTCCTAACGGCAAACGTCCTGACGCTACCACACTCTTCCCGCCCGCACACACCTGGGACAAACCACGCATCCCGCCCGCACACACCTGGGCCTCATCCCGAAGGTTCTTGGGAACGGTAAGCCATCCCGAAGAGTCTTGGGCTAAAGGTCGCCTCAAGCCATCACAGCCTCCGAGACCTACCCGAAGAGTCTTGGGTGTAAGGTCACCTCAAGCCATTATAGCCTATGGAAGAAGGAGCAGGAAGGAGCTAGTAACTAAGGGGGAACACCCTCTCCCATAAAATGGGAGTGTTCGGCACTAGGTGCTTGACATGGGTGTGGTGCAACAAAACACAAAGATACAATTATATATATACATATACCAAACACACAGCCCAACCTATGGCTTCTTAAAAAGAGAAACTAAGCATGTGCCTTGGCACTGCTACCACGAAGCATGCATCAACAACCAAACAATCATCCCCCAACCCCATTTAGATTTTCATGTTTCATGCAATGGTTTAACAAATTATTACTACTGGGCAACTATTATCCAGACAAAACCTTTCACAAACATATCTCTGCCATCCACAACCAAGGTTAGGTAAAACGCAAGCAACCACATGCCATTTCATTTACAAAAGATTATCACAACCATACAACATTCCATCATTCATTTATTTCAAAGTTCCACACATAAAACACTTTCCACACACAAAACATTTCCGCATTTGAAAACACCTTTTACATCAAAACAAATTTCATAATCAAAACACTTTTCATAAATAAAGGCATTTTCCACAAAACAACTAAACCACCAACATGTTCATTATTCCAACTTTGTTCAACCGGGGTGATCACACAAGGTTTTCATTCTCATTTAATCATCTAGTCTTTACGTGCTTATCCATTTTCCATGTTTTAACAAAACCAACCACAAACAATTCAGATATCAATTGCGCACGCAAAGGCCACCAACGGCCTTGATTTTCAGTAGGAAAAGGCCTTTCAATCCAAAATCACAATCAGAAGATAAAGAACTGGAAGGCAATAGAAACAGCACAAAACCCCAAAACCTTCTTTATCCGGTTATTATCTTTATTTAAAGTTCAACTGCATCCCATGTAACAAAAGAAAAATATCCCACCCCGCATGTTGCACCAAAAAGAGAGACGAAGGTAAACCCCTACCTCAAAAGGTCCCGATCACGTCGCTTCCGACGACGTCCTTCGGTGTCCTCTGCCTTCGCCAAACCCGAAAAACGCCTCCTAGGATGGAAGCTGGAGAAGGAAGGTTAGAAGGAAAGGTGACAAGTCCGTGCTTAGAAGCTTCGTCTTGTCGCTACGATCCTGTGGCCGCTGACGGATCGTAATTCGGAGCTCGGACAAAGAAGTTAGAGGTGGAATACTTCTCGATCGTCCAAGAGCGTCGTCGTGCGACAAAGAAGCGATTGATATGGAAGATAAAACATGACCTCGTTCTTATATAGTCAACGAATAGGTAAATCTGTATTCAGCGTGCATTAATGAATACACGATGTGACCGTACATAAGTTACATGTTTTGATTGGTTAACACACAACACGTCACGCGGTTTCCACGCGTTTTAATAATAATGATAAATCTATCAATATGTGGTGTTTCGTTCACCCAAGGCATGAGTCATAAAAGTAGCTCATTAATGGTCTTAAAATGACCGTCATAATTTCAGGGTTACGCTGTCGCTGACGGATCGTCAATCCGATACCATATGAGGGAGATACGTTGGATACAAGATCCCGTAATAATAACAATATTAAATCTATTAATTCATGAGAGTTTCGGGTACCTAATCCGAAAACCCGAAAAAGACATCCAATATTGGACTCATAATTTTCGTCTCGTAGTCAGGGTCGCACAGCCACTGACGGTTTGTGAAACCGAGGTCGCACGAAGAAGTCATTGTGAAAAAAGTGTTTTATTATCAAAAAAAATGGTAACAATATTTTATTAATTAATTAATTATTTATTTCTCTAACTCCAATCAATCATCATTTGTCATTTTTCACGCTGGAAATTCATCACCAATTATCTCCTTTACTATTTATTTCACACTTAATTTTATTCCCATTAATATCTTATAACTCCTCCCTCTCTCCAATCTTTATTAATTCTTTCTCCCAAGATTCTCTCCCACAAAAAGTGGCGCCTCTCTCTTATATTTATTTTTCAATAAATTTTATTTTCTCTCTCCAATCTTTATTTTGATGGCGCGCCTCCCCTTTTATTTCATATTATTATATTTTTCATCTTCTCTCTCCTTGTGGCACGCCCCAAATTTATTTTAAACATTTATTTATTTATTTTTACACAATTATCATAACATCTTAAATTTATTCTAATATCTCAAATCTCATTGCATTTAATTCAAAACATAATTCTCATTAAATCATTATTACCAGATCTATAAAAAAAACCAACATTATTATTATAATTATTTAGTATAACACTTATAACAAAACCCAAAAAAATTTATTAACACGTCACCATTTATTATTAATAATAATTATTATTTTGATGTTCGCCGCATTGACCACATAAAAAAAAACGTTTTTACAAAGTAATCGACCGGAGAGGTCCGGGCCATTACATTAGATACCTCTCAAAACATTCTCGTCCTCGAGAATTAAAAACTGACCCAGAAGAAGGAAAGGATCTGAAGAACCACTCCACAAGATACCTCTCAGGGCTCTCGTCATGACAAGGAACCAACCAACATCTCTATGAGTTAGGAATTCCCTCTCCTATGTCAAGATACTATCCGCTTTAGGCGGCACTGACTCGCCTGTACGGTTTTAATCGCATCCTCATTAATGCGTCTTGATTAAGGATCAGGTTATTCCTCTCCCATATATCCGGACAAGCCACACACTTCCCAAGAACAAGGAACAAAGATCTCACATCCAACAAGCCAACATTTTATATATCAAAGGTAAAGGGTAACACCAACAAACAAAGGAAGGTATAAGTGAAAACAACCCCGGGTACTGAGCGCGCATCTGGGTCTCCCTCTCCCAAGTGCTCTCCTCAAGGCCGCCATGCCTCCACAACACACGAACCAAGCCGATGGTTCGTCCACGGAGCACTTTCTCCTTGCGATCCTCGATCATGACTGGCCGTTCCTCGAAGGTCGTGTCTTCTCCCACATCTAGCTCTCCCCAGTTGATGACATGAGAGTCATCATGTAAGTACTAACGAAGCTGGGAGACATGGAAGACGTCATGGACCCTCTCCAACTGAGGTGGTAGGGCCAGCTGATATGCCACCTCGCCAACGAGCCTCAACACCTCGAAAGGTCCGATGAACCTAGGGGAGAGCTTACTCCCCTTTCCGAACCTCCGCTGCCCCCGTCGAGGGGAAACCTTCAAGAACACATGATCTCCCACCTCGAACTCCAAGGGCCTCCTCCGACGATCAGCATAAGACTTCTGCCGATCCTGAGCTGCTTTCATCCTCTCCCGCACTAGCTGGACCTTCTCCGTGGTGCTCTGCACTACTTCTCGTCCAAGAGTACCAGTCTCACCAACCTCTGCCCAGCAAAAGGGTGAACGACATGGTCTTCCATACAAAGCCTCAAAAGGAGCCATGCTGATAGTAGAGTGGAAGTTGTTGTTGTAGGTAAACTCTACTAAAGGCAAGTGTCGTACCCATGATCCTCCGAAATCCAGAACACATGCTCGCAGCATGTCCTCCAATGTCTGGATAGTCCGCTCTGTCTGTCCATCAGTCTGAGGGTGAAAAGCAGTGCTAAGGCGTAGCTGGGTGCCAAAAGCATGCTGTAACCCCTTCCAGACTCGTGAGGTGAACCGAGTGTCCCGATCTGAGACGATAGTCATCGGAACTCCATGCAAATGCACCACCTCATACACGTACCTCTGTGCTAAGGTATTCACAGGTCCTGACTCCTTGATGGCCAAGAAGTGAGCAGATTTTGTCAGTCGATCCACCACTACCCAGATATCATCATGCCCGCCCTGAGCTCTGGGTAGTCCTGTGACGAATTCCATCGAGACGTCGTCCCACTTCCACTCGGGAACATCTAAAGGATGCAACAAACCACCAGGAACGCGGTGTTCAGCCTTCACCTGCTGACACACCAGACATTTAGCCACAAACTCTGCCACTTCCCGTTTCACCCCGGGCCACCAAAACTGTCCCCTTAGGCCTTGGTACATTTTCGAAACACCTGGATGTACTGCCAAGGCTGAGCTATGGAACTCACGAAGGACTTCATCACACATCACCTCTGGAACAAACAACCTTCCATGAAAGAGCATCCGATGTCGGCTGTCCTCCGACCATCCTTTCGGAGCGTTCCCCTGATCGACACGATCCTGCAACACTTCAACCTCAGGGTCTCCCCACTGAGACTCTTCCACTTACTGCAACAAAGAAGACTGTACCATCATCTGAAACAAGAAGCCTCTAGCACCTTCCACCCTCGCATCCAAGTGCAAGGCTGCCAACTCCCCCATCGCCTTCCAAGCATCATCAGATTCCCGAACCACTTCCTGATGCGGCTTCCTGCTCAGGGCATCAGCCACAACATTTCCCTTACCTTCAGTGTACGAGATCTCAAAGTCGTAGTCTTGGAGAAACTCGACCCATCTCCGCTGTCGCAAGTTCAAGTCACACTGGGAGAAGATATAGCGCAAGCTCTTGTGATCGGTGAAGACCACAAAGCGCTCCCCAAAGAGGTAATGTCACCACAGCTTCAATGCGAACACTACTGCTGCAAGCTCCAAGTCATGGGTGGCATAGTTCCGCTCGTGAGGACGCAACTGCCTAGACCCATAGCAGATCACACCCTTCTTCTGCATCAGCACACATCCCAAGCCAAGGCCAGAGGCATCAGAAAACACCTCATACAAGGATCCTTCCTCTGGCAACCTAAGGATGGGAGCACTAACCAACTTCTACTTCAGGTAGTTGAAAGCTTCCTGGTACTGCTCATTCCACAGGAAGACCTGATTCTTCCTAGTCAAAGCTGTCAACGGAGCAGCAACTCGAGAGAAGTCCGAGACGAACCTCCGATAGTATCCAGCAAACCCCAAGAAACTACGAACTTCTGCCACGCTCTTGGGTGCTGTCCATGAAACAACTGCTTCTACCTTCGACGGGTCCACTGACACTCCATGCTGAGACACCACGTGCCCAAGGAAGTGTACTTCTTGCGTCAAGAACTTACATTTTGACAACATTCCATAAATCTGATGGTGCCGAAGGACTTCCAAGACAGCCCTGAGATTCTCAACGTGCTCCTCCTTTGATCTTGAGTAGATCAAGATGTCATCGATGAACACAACGACGAACTGGTCCAGGAACTCTCGGAAGACAAAGTTCATAAGACCCATGAACACAGCTGGTGCATTCGTAACCCCAAACGGCATCACTACAAACTCGAAGTGCCCATACCTGCACCTGAAAGTTGTCTTTGGGATGTCACTGTCTTTTACCCTCAGTTGTTGATATCCCGACCACAGATCAATCTTAGAAAACCAACATGCTCCACTCAGCTGGTCGAAGAGATCATCTATTCTCGGAAGGGGGTAACGGTTCTTGACCGTTACCTAATTCAGCCTCCGGTAGTCTATGCATAGCCTGAGACCACCATCCGCCTTTTTCACGAACAGAACTGGAGCACCCCATGGTGACACACTGGGTCGAACGAAACCCTTATCCATCAGATCGTCAATCTGAATCTGCAACTCCCGCAACTCTGAAGGTGCCATCCGATAAGGAGCCATCGAGATTGGACGGGCACCTGGCTGTAAGTCTATCCCAAACTCAACATCACGTCGAGGGGGTAGAGTCACAACCTCCTCGGGAAAGACATCGAGGAATTCCCCAACAACTTCTGGAACATTCATCATCTCCGTATCAGCTGGAACCGCTGATATCCCACACAACAAAGAAAAGAGAGGCTTCACATGCCGGCTTCCCACCTGATAGCTCCTCTCGCCAACAAAAGTCACACGCTGTCCATCCATATCGGAGAACACGACTCTTCTCCGGAAGCAGTCGATAACAGCACTAACAGAGAACAACCAGTCGATGGCTAAGATGACGTCGTATGGCCGCATCTGTAGCAAAATAAGATCCTCCAATGGACCGATGTAGTCCCAACGTCAGCTCGCATCCCCGACAAACACAAGACAAAGGGGTCTGACCTCCAACAGGAGTAATCAGTACCAGGGGTATAGAAAGTCTCTCTACGTCTAGACCCAAAGCATGGGCTAGACTGGGTGCAAAAAAAGAGTGTGAAGCTCCTGAATCGAACAAGGTAGAAACAAGAGTGCTGAACAAACAGATCGTACCTCGTACCACCTCTGGTCCTGCTGGAGCTGCCAACTCTGCTGCGTGCAACTGTCCACGCCCAGCTCCTCTGCCTCTCTGATGTCGACCGCCTCCCCGACCACGCCTTGGTCGAGGTCCCTGAGGAGAACCCTGAGATCGGCCTCCTCCTACAGGGTCTACCCTCGGAGGGCCCTGCTGCTGCTGAAAGGGACTTGACGGCAACTACTGCTGAGGAAGGTACTGATCCTGACCACCTCCACCGTGCTGAGCTCTGGTCGGGCACTGACTCCGGACGTGCCCGAAACCTCCACAAGAAAAACACTTCAGTCCAGGACTCGAGAAGGAAGGACGAGGGCCTGAAGACCTTAACTGGAACCGCTGGGGCCTGCTCCCCACCGGCCTGAACCTGGAAGGTCCGGTCGCAGGAGGTCTACTACTGACTGCCTTCCCCTTCGACGGACCCGCCTGGATCCCTTCTCAGGGTGGACCTCCCTGCAAGTGCATCCTCTCTAAAACTTCCACCTTCTTCTGTACGGCTAAGTATGTCGGAAGGGTGAAGGGGGTCACAGCATACTGGAGCGAAGGACGAAGCGCCTATTCCAAACGTCTCGCCCGAGACTCTTCATCCAGAAAGAGTTTCGCAGCAAAGCGTAGGAGATTCTTGAACTTAATTCCCAACTCTCGAACAGTCACACTCCCCTGATGAAGGGAGAGAAACTCCTAATGCTTTTCCACCTTGATCAAAGAAGAAAGGAATTCCTCTCAGAACTCCTTTTCGAAGTCATCCCATGGAATCTCTGCCTCCTTCCTCTCCCCGAGGTAGAGCATCCACCATTGGCGCGCCGCGCCTCTCAGCTGACTGACCGCTAGGGGGACCCAGTACTCCTTCGGAGCACGGATCAAGGTAAAAGCGATACCTAGCTCTTTAAGCCACCCATCCGTCTCCAGGTCCGAAGTACTTCCCTCGTACTTCTTGAGAGTCTGACGCTGGAAAGAACAGAGGGTCTTCTGCCACTGGCTGTCTTCCTCCTCTCGATCGATCCTCAGTTGATCGATCGCATAAACCTGCTGGGCCTCGGCCGCCTGAGCCACCTGGGAACGCCGTCCAGGTGCCATAGCTGTACGGTAAACAAGGAAAACCTAAGCCCGAGTAGTAAGGAGATTTCTCAAGGGTTCATTTTATCATTTTACTTTATTCCCAGAACGCCCCAAATCAAGTAAAACACAAACATGATGATGCATGTACCTTTCCTAGGGTTTCTACCCTAAAATCAATGAAGCCTCACTTGGTTGTTCGGTAGGCTCAGAGTCCTTGCATCAGATCACGGGGGGCCCTAAAATCCCATGTCCTAGCCGGTCTTCCCTGGCCTATGTCACACACCAAGATCAGATAACACTATTTCCCTACCATCCCATGCAATCCTCACTGTGCATAACTCCAGACTCCATCCTATCTCTCAACCATTACTCTGATACCATTCTGTCACGACCCCCTTCCATCAAAGATGCCCCTCCTGAGCTGGCAATGGTGAAAGGGAGATAATGACCCCCGAGTCCCGCCTCTAGTAGGCCCCGGGGTGGCGACTAGCACCAAGGGTATGAGTTTATTTATTTTTCAATCATGGGAGGAATTACCCTTTTTATAGTTAGGATCGGAAATAGGACAAGTCAACCACCAAAAAGGAAAAAGAACAAAGGTGCTGAAAAGAAACCCAAACCAGTCCCATATGCATGTATAAATAAACTGAAACAGGTACAAGTACAAATAAGCTCAAAGTACAAGTGAGTACAGTACCAAAAGAAAAACAAGAAAACAACAACTGCACAACTCCCACTGCCTGACTAGTAGGGTCCCGCACGGCCCTGGTAGTCCTCCTGAAAACCTGAAACAACGTAGGGTGAGCATACAAGTATACTCAGTAGAGAACCTAAAGCTCTCGTGCACAAGTGGGGAGACACCCTATGGTCCCGTGAGAAAACAGAAGAACCAGAAACTAACAAGGAAAAACTATCCACCCAGCCTCACTAGTCACACTCACCAAGTAACACAAACAAGTTTAGTATATATATAGAACAAAAGTATTGGGTACCCCGCACCATTTCCCACTTAATTAGATGCTGCTCTTCCTAACGGAAATCTTCCTGACGCTACCACACTCTTCCCGCCCGCACACACCTGGGCCAAACCACGCATCCCGACCGCACACACCTGGGCCACAACCACTAACCCACCCGCAGACACCTGGGCCTCATCCCGAAGGTTCTTGGGAACGGTAAGCCTGCCCGAAGCGTCTTGGGCTAAAGGTCGCCTCAAGCCATCACAGCCTCCGAGACCTACCCGAAGAGTCTTGGGTGTAAGGTCACCTCAAGCCATCATAGCCTATGGAAGAAGGAGCAGGAAGGATCTAGTAACTAAGGGGGAACACCCTCTCCCATAAAATGGGAGTGTTCGGCACTAGGTGCTTGACATGGGTGTGGTGCGACAAAACACAAAGATACAATTATATATATACATATACCAAACACACAGCCCAACCTATGGCTTCTTAAAAAGAGAAACTGAGCATGTGCCTCGGCACTACTACCACGAAGCATGCATCAACAACCAAACAATCATCCCCCAACCCCATTTAGGTTTTCATGTTTCATGCAATGGTTTAACAAATTATTACTACTGGGCAACTATCATCCAGACAAAACCTTTCACAAACATATCCCCGCCATACACAACCAAGGTTAGGTAAAACGCAAGCAACCACATGCCATTTCATTTACAAAAGATTATCACAACCATACAACAATCCATCATTCATTTATTTCAAAGTTCCACACATAAAACCCTTTCCACACACAAAACATTTCCGCATTTGAAAAAACCTTTTACTTCAAAACACATTTCATAATCAAAAGACTTTTCATAAATAAAGGCATTTTCCACAAAACAACCAAACCACCAACATGTTCATTATTCCAACTTTGTTCAACCGGGGTGATCACACAAGGTTTTCATTCTCATTTAATCAGCCAGTCTTTACGTGCTTATCCATTTTCCATGTTTTAACAAAACCAACCACAAACAATTCAGATATCAATTGCGCACTCAAAGGCCACCAACGGCCTTGATTTTCAGTAGGCAAAGGCCTTTCAATCCAAAATCACAATCAGAAGATAAAGAACTGGAAGGCAATAGAAACAGCACAAAACGCCAAACCCTTCTTTATCCGATTATTATCTTTATTTAAAGTTCAACTGCATCCCATGGAACAAAAGAAAAATATCCCACCCCGCATGTTGCACCAAAAAGAGAGACGAAGGTAAACCCCTACCTCAAAAGGTCCCGATCACGTAGCTTCCGACGACGTCCTTCGGTGTCCTCCGCCTTCGCCAAACCCGACAAACGCCTCCTAGGATGGAAGCTGGAGAAGGAAGGTCGGAAGGAAAGGTGACAAGTCCGGGCTTAGAAGCTTCGTCTCGTCGCTACGATCCTGTGGCCGCTGACGGATCGTAATTCGGAGCTCGGACAAAGAAGTTAGAGGAGGAATACTTCTCGATCGTCCAAGAGCGTCGTCGTGCGACAAAGAAGCGATCGATATGGAAGATAAAACATGACCTCGTTCTTATATAGGAAACGAATAGGTAAATCTGTATTCAGCGTGCATTAATGAATACATGATGTGACTGTACATACGTTACATGTTTTGATTGGTTAACACACAACACATCACGCGGTTTCCACGAATTTTAATAATAATGATAATTCTATCAATATGTGGTGTTTCGTTGACCCGAGGCATGATTCATAAAAGTAGCTCATTAATGGTCTTAAAATGACCGTCATAATTTCTGGGTTACGATGTCGCTGCCGGATCGTCAATCCGATACCGTATGAGGGAGATACGTTGGATACAAGATCCCTTAATAATAACAATATTAAATCTATTAATTCATGAGCATTTCGAGTACCTAATCTGAAAACCCGAAAAAGACATCCAATATTGGACTCATAATTTTCGTCTCATAGTCAGGGTCGCACTGCCACTGACGGTTCGTGAAACCGAGGTCGCACGAAGAAGTTATTGTGAAAAAAGTGTTTTATTATAAAAAAAAAATGGTAGCAATATTTTATTAATTAATTAATTATTTATTTCTCTAACTCCAATCAATCATCATTTGTCATTTTTCATGCTGGAAATTCATCACCAATTATCTCCTTTACTATTTATTTCACACTTAATTTTATTCCCATTAATATCTTATAACTCCTCCCTCTCTCCAATCTTTATTAATTCTTTCTCCCAAGATTCTCTCCCACAAAAAGTGGTGCCTCTCTCTTATATTTATTTTTCAATAAATTTTATTTTCTCTCTCCAATCTTTATTTTGTTGGTGCGCCTCCCCTTTTATTTCATATTATTATATTTTTCATCTTCTCTCTCCTTGTGGCACGCCCCAAATTTATTTTAAACCTTTATTTATTTATTTTTACACAATTATCATAACATCATTAATTTATTCTCATATCTCAAATCTCATTGCATTTAATTCAAAACATAATTCTCATTAAATCATTATTACCAGATCTATCAAAAAAAAACCAACATTATTATTATAATTATTTAGTATAACACTTATAACAAAACCCAATTTTTTTTTTATTAACACGTCACCATTTATTATTAATAATAATTATTATTTTGATGTTCGCCGCATTGACCACATCAAGAAAAAAAAAACGTTTTTACAAAGTAATCGACCGGAGAGGTCCGGGCCATTACATTAGATACCTCTCAAAACATTCTCGTCCTCGAGAATTAAAATCTGACTCAGAAGAAGGAAAGGATCTGAAGAACCACTCCACAAGATACCTCTCAGGGCTCTCGTCATGACAAGGAACCAACCAACATCTCTATGAGTTAGGAATTCTCTCTCCTATGTCAAGATACTATCTGCTTTATGCGACACTGACTTGCCTGCACGGGTTTAATCGCATCCTCATTAATGCGTCTTGATTAAGGATCAGGTTTTTCCTTTCCCATATATCCAGACAAGCCACACACTTCCCAAGAAAAAGGAACAAAGATCTCACATCCAACAAGCCAACATTTTATATATCAAAGGTACAGGGTAACACCAACAAACAAAGGAAGGTACAAGTCAAAACAACCCCGGGTACTAAGCGCGCATCTGGGTCTCCCGCTCCCAAGTGCTCTCCTCAAGGCCGCCATGCCTCCACAACACACGAACCAAGCCGATGGTTCGTCCACGGAGCACTTTCTCCTTGCGATCCTCGATCCTGACTGGCCGTTCCTCGAAGGTTGCGTCTTCTCCCACATCTAGCTCTCCCCAGTTGATGACATGAGAGTCATCATGTAAGTACTGACGAAGCTGGGAGACATGGAAGACGTCATGGACCCTCTCCAACTGAGGTGGTAGGGCCAGATGATATGCCACCTCGCCAACTCGCCTCAGCACCTCGAAAGGTCCGATGAACCTAGGGGAGAGCTTACTCCCCTTTCCGAACCTCCGCTGCCCCCATCGAGGGGAAACCTTCAAGAACACATGATCTCTCACCTCGAACTCCAAGGGCCTCCTCCGACGATCAGCATAAGACTTCTGCCGATCCTGAGCTGCTTTCATCCTCTCCCGCACTAGCTGGACCTTCTCTGTGGTGCTCTGCACTACTTCTGGTCCAAGAGTACCAGTCTCACCAACCTCTGCCCAGCAAAAGGGTGAACGACATGGTCTTCCATACAAAGCCTCAAAAGGAGCCATGCCGATAGTAGAGTGGAAGCTGTTGTTGTAGGAAAACTCTACTAAAGGAAAGTGTCATACCCATGATCCTCCGAAATCCAGAACACATGCTCGCAGCATGTCCTCCAATGTCTGGATAGTCCGCTATGTATGTCCATTAGTCTGAGGGTGAAAAGCAGTGCTAAGGCGTAGCTGGGTGCCAAAAGAATGCTGTAACCCCTTCCAGACTCGTGAGGTGAACCGAGTGTCCCGATCTGAGACGATAGTCTTCGGAACTCCATGCAAACACACCACCTCATCCACGTACCTCTGTTCTAAGGTACTCACAGGTCCTGACTCCTTGATGGCCAAGAAGTGAGCAGATTTTGTCAGTCGATCCACCACTACCCAGATAGCATCATGCCCGCCCTGAGCTCTGGGTAGTCCTGTGACGAAGTCCATCGAGACGTCGTCCCACTTCCACTCGGGAACATCTAAAGGATGCAACAAACCACCAGGAACGCGGTGTTCAGCCTTCACCTGCTGACACACCAGGCATTTAGCCACAAACTCTGCCACTGCTCGTTTCACCCCGGGCCACCAAAACTGTCCCCTCAGGCCTTGGTACATTTTTGAAACACCTGGATGTACTGCCAAGGCTGAGCTATGGAACTCACGAAGGACTTCATAACGCATCACCTCTGGAACAAACAACCTTCCATGAAAGAGCATCCGATGTCGGATGTCCTCCGACCATCCTTCTGGAGCGTTCCCCTGATCGACACGATCCTGCAACACTTCCACCTCTGGGTCTCCCCACTGAGACTCTTCCACTTGCTGCAACAAAGAGGACTGTACCGTCATCTGAAACAAGCAGCCTCTAGCACCTTCCACCCTCGCATCCAAGTGCAAGGCAGCCAACTCCCCCATCGCCTTCCAAGCATCAGCAGATCCCCGAACCACTTCATGATGCGGCTTCCTGCTCAGGGCATCAGCCACAACGTTTTCCTTACCTTCAGTGTACGAGATCTCAAAGTCATAGTCTTGGAGAAACTCGACCCATCTCCGCTGTCGCAAGTTCAAGTCACGCTGGGAGAAGATATAGCGCAATCTCTTGTGATCGGTGAAGACCACAAAGCGCTCCCCAAATAGGTAATGTCGCCACAGCTTCAATGCGAACACTACTGCTGCAAGCTCCAAGTCATGGGTGGCATAGTTCCGCTCGTGAGGACGCAACTGCCTAGACCCATAGCAGATCACACCCTTCTTCTGCATCAGCACACATCCCAAGCCAAGGCACGAGACATCACAAAACTCCTCATACAAGGATCCTTCCTCTGGCAACCTAAGGATGGGAGAACTAACCAACTTCTACTTCAGGTAGTCGAAAGCTTCCTGGCACTGCTCATTCCACAGGAAGACCTGATTCTTCCTAGTCAAAGCTGTCAACGGAGCAGCAACTCGAGAGAAGTCCGAGACGAACCTCCGATAGTATCCAGCCAACCCTAGGAAACTACGAACTTCTGCCACGCTCTTGGGTGCTGTCCAAGAAACAACTGCTTCTACCTTCGACGGGTCCACTGAAACTCCATGCTGAGACACCACGTGCCCAAGGAAGTGTACTTATTGCGTCAAGAACTTACATTTTGACAACTTTCCATAAAGTTGATGGTGCTGAAGGACTTCCAAGACAGCCCTGAGATGCTCAACGTGCTCCTCCTTTGATCTTGAGTAGATCAAGATGTCATCGATGAACACAAAGATGAACTGGTCCGGGAACTCTCGGAAGACAAAGTTCATAAGACCCATGAACACAGCTGGTGCATTCGTAACCCCAAACGACATCACTACAAACTCGAAGTGCCCATACCTGCACCTGAAAGCTGTCTTTGGGATGTCACTGTCTTTTACCCTCAGCTGATGATATCTCGACCGCAGATCAATCTTAGAAAACCAACATGCTCCACTCAGTTGGTCGAAGAGATCATCTATTCTCGGAAGGGGGTAATGGTTCTTGACCGTTACCTGATTCAGCCTCCGGTAGTCTATGCATAGCCTGAGACCACCATCCGCCTTTTTCACGAACAGAACTGGAGCACCCCATGGCGACACACTGGGTCGAACGAAACCCTTCTCCATCAGATCGTCAATCTGAATACGCAACTCCTGCAAATCCGAAGGTGCCATCCGATAAGGAGCCATCGAGATTGGACGGGCACCTGGCTGTAAGTCTATCCCAAACTCAACATCACGTCGAGGGGGTAGAGTCACAACCTCCTCGAGAAAGACATCGAGGAATTCCCCAACAACTTCTGGAACATTCATCATCTCCGTATCAGCTGGAACCGCTGATATCCCACGCAACAAAGAAAAGAGAGGCTTCACATGCCGGCTTCCCACCTAATAGCTCCTCTCGCCAACAAAAGTCACACGCTGTCCATCCATATCAGAGAACACGACTCTTCTCCGGAAGCAGTCGATAACAGCACTAATGGAGAACAGCCAGTCGATGCCTAAGATGACGTCGTATGGCTGCATCTGTAGAAAAAGAAGATCTCCATTGGACCGATGTAGTCCCAACGTCAGCTCGCATCCCCGACAAACACAAGACAAACGGGTCTGACCTCCAATAGGCGTACTCAGTACCAGGGGTATAGAAAGTCTCTCTATGTCTAGACCCAAAGCATGGGCTAGACTGGGTGCAAAAAAAGAGTGCGATTCTCCTGAATCGAACAAGGTAGAAACAAGAGGGCTGAACAAACAGATCGTACCTCGTACCACCTCTGGTCCTGCTGGAGCTGCCAACTCTGCTGCGTGCAACTGTCCACGCCCAGCTCCTCTGCCTCTCTGATGTCGACCGCCTCCCCGACCACGCCCTGGTCGAGGTCCCTGAGGAGCACCCTGTGATCGGCCTCCTCCTACAGGGTCTACCCTCGGAGGGCCCTGCTGCTGCTGAAAGGGCCTTGACGGCAACTGCTGCTGAGGCGGGTACTGATCCTGACCACCTCCACCGTGCTGATCTCTGGTTGGGCACTGACTCCGGATGTGCCCGAAACCTCCACAAGAAAAACACTTCAGTCCAGGACTCGAGAAGGAAGGAAGAGGGCCTGAAGAACTGAACTGGAACCGCTGGGGCCTACTCCCCACCGGCCTGAACCTGGAAGGTCCGGTCGTAGGAGGTCTGCTACTGACTGCCTTCCCCTTCGACGGACCCGCCTGGATCCCTTCTCGGGGTGCACCTCCCTGCAAGTGCATCCTCTCTACAACTTCCGCCTTCTTCTGTACAGCTAAGTATGTCCGAAGGGTGAAGGGGGTCACAACATACTGGAGTGAAGGACGAAGCACCTCTTCCAAACGTCTCGCCCGAGACTCTTCATCCGGAAAGAGTTCCGGAGCAAAGCGTAGGAGATTCTTGAACTTAATTCCCAACTCTCGAACAGTCATACTCCCCTGCTGAAGGGAGAGCAACTCCTGATGCTTTTCCGCCTTGATCAAAGAAGAAAGGAATTCCTCTCGGAACTCCTTTTCGAAGTCAGCCCATGGAATCTCTGCCTCCTTCCTCTCCCCGAGGTAGAGAATCCACCATTGGCGCGCCGCGCCTCTCAGCTGACTGACCGCTAGGGGGACCCAGTACTCCTTCGGAGCACGGATCAAGGTAAAAGCGATCCCTAGCTCTTCAAGCCACCCCTCCATCTCCAGGTCCGAAGTACTTCCCTCGTACTTTTTGAGAGTCTGACGCTGGAAAGAACAGAGGGTCTTCTGCCACTGGCTGTCTTCCTCCTCTCGATCGATCCTCAGTTGATCGATCTCCTGAACCTGCTGGGCCTCGGCCTCCTGAGCCACCTGGGAACGCCGTCCAGGTGCCATAGCTGTACGGTAAACAAGGAAAACCTAAGCCCAAGTAGTAAGGAGATTTCTCAAGGGTTCATTTTATCATTTTACTTTATTCCCAGAACGCCCCAAATCAAGTAAAACACAAACATGATGATGCATGTACCTTTCCTAGGGTTTCTACCCTAAAATCAATGTAGCCTCACTTGGTTGTTCGGTAGGCTCAGAGTCCTTGCATCAGATCACGGGGGGCCCTAAAATCCCATGTCCTAGCCGGTCTTCCCTGGCCTATGTCACACACCAAGATCAGCTAACACTGTTTCCCTACCATCCCATGCAATCCTCACTGTGCCTAACTCCAGACTCCATCCTATCTCTCAACCATTCCTCTGATACCATTCTTTCACGACCCCCTTCCATCAAAGATGCCCCTCCTGAGCTGGAAATGGTGAAAGGGAGATAATGACCCCCGAGTCCCGCCTCTAGTAGGCCCCGGGGTGGCGACTAGCACCAAGGGTATGAGTTTATTTTTTTTTTCAATCATGGGAGGAATTACCCTTTTTATAGTTAGGATCGGAAATAGGACAAGTCAACCACCAAAAAGGAAAAAGAACAAAGGTGCTGAAAAGAAACCCAAACCAGTCCCATATGCATGTATAAATAAACTGAAACAGGTACAAGTACAAATAAGCTCAAAGTACAAGTGAGTACAGTACCAAAAGAAAAACAAGAAAACACCAACTGCACAGCTCCCATTTCCTGACTAGTAGGGTCCCGCACGACCCTGGTAGTCCTCATGAAAACCTGAAACAACGTAGGGTGAGCATACAAGTATACTCAGTATAGAACCTAAAGCTCTCGTGAACAAGTTGGGAGACACCCTAAGGTCCCGTGAGAAAACAGAAGAACCAGAAACTAACAAGGAAAAACTATCCACCCAGCCTCACTGGTCACACTCACCAAGTAACACAAACAAGTATAGTATATATATAGAAAGAAAGTATTGGGTACCCCGCACCATTTCCCACTTAATTAGATGCTGCCCTTCCTAACGGCAAACGTCCTGACGCTACCACACTCTTCCCGCCCGCACACACCTGGGCCAAACCACGCATCCCGCCCGCACACACCTGGGCCACAACCACTAACCCGCCCGCAGGAACCTGGGCCTCATCCCGAAGGTTCTTGGGAACGGTAAGCCTGCCCGAAGAGTCTTGGGCTAAAGGTCGCCTCAAGCCATCACAGCCTCCGAGACGTACCTGAAGAGTCTTGGGTGCAAGGTCACCTCAAGCCATTATAGCCTATGGAAGAAGGAGTAGGAAGGAGCTAGTAACTAAGGGGGAACACCCTCTCCCATAAAATGGGAGTGTTCAGCACTAGGTTCTTGACATGGGTGTGGTGCGACAAAACACAAAGATACAATTATATATATATACATATACCAAACACACATCCCAACCTTTGGCTTCTTAAAAAGAGAAACTGAGCATGTGCCTCGGCACTGCTACCACGAATCATGCATCAACAACCAAACAATCATCCCCCAACCCCACTTAGGTTTTCATGTTTCATGCAATGGTTTAACAAATTATTACTACTGGGAAACTATCATCCAGACAAAACCTTTCACAAACATATCCCTGCCATCCACAACCAAGGTTAGGTAAAACGCAAGCAACCACATGCCATTTCATTTACAAAAGATTATCACAACCATACAACATTCCATCATTCATTTATTTCAAAGTTCCACACATAAAACCCTTTCCACACACAAAACATTTCCGCATTTGAAAACACCTTTTACTTCAAAACATATTTCATAATCAAAACACTTTTCATAAATAAAGGCATTTTCCACAAAACAACCAAACCACCAACATGTTCATTATTCCAACTTTGTTCAACCGGGGTGATCACACAAGGTTTTCATTCTCATTTAATCAGCCAGTCTTTACGTGCTTATCCATTTTCCATGTTTTAACAAATCCAACCACAAACAATTCAGATATCAATTGCACACGCAAAGGCCACCAAAGGCCTTGATTTTCAGTAGGCAAAGGCCTTTCAATCCAAAATCACAATCAGAAGATAAAGAACTGGAAGGCAATAGAAACAGCAAAAAACCCCAAACCCTTCTTTATCCGGTTATTATCTTTATTTAAAGTTCAACTGCATCCCATGGAACAAAAGATACATATCCCACCCCGCATGTTGCACCAAAAATAGAGACGAAGGTAAATCCCTACCTCAAAAGGTCCCGATCACGTCGCTTCCGACGACGTCCTTCGGTGTCCTCTGCCTTCGCCAAACCCGGCAAACGCCTCCTAGGATGGAAGCTGGAGAAGTAAGGTCGGATGGAAAGGTGACAAGTCTGGGCTTAGAAGCTTCGTCTCGTCGCTACGATCCTGTGGCCGCTGACGGATCGTAATTCGGATCTCGGACAAAGAAGTTAGAGGAGGAATACTTCTTGATCGTCCAAGAGCGTCGTCGTGCGACAAAGAAGCGATCGATATGGAAGATAAAACATGACCTCGTTCTTATATAGGCAACGAATAGGTAAATCCGTATTCAGCGTGCATTAATGAATACACGATGTGACCGTACATACGTTACATGTTTTGATTGGTTAACACACAACACGTCACGCGGTTTCCACGAATTTTAATAATAATGATAATTCTATCAATATGTGGTGTTTCGTTTACCTGAGGCATGAGTCATAAAAGTAGCTCATTAATGGTCTTAAAATGACCATCATAATTTCAGGGTTACACTGTCGCTGACAGATCGTCAATCCGATAACGTATGAGGGAGATACGTTGGATACAAGATCCCGTAATAATAACAATATTAAATCTATTAATTAATGAGCGTTTCGGGTACCTAATCTGAAAACCCGAAAAAGACATCCAATATTGGACTCATAATTTTTGTCTTGTAGTCAGGGTCGCACTGCCACTGACGGTTCGTGAAACCGAGGTCGCACGAAGAAGTTATTGTGAAAAAAGTGTTTTATTATCAAAAAAAATGGTAACAATATTTTATTTATTAATTAATTATTTATTTCTCTAACTCCAATCAATCATCATTTGCCATTTTTCACACTGGAAATTCATCACCAATTATCTCCTTTACTATTTATTTCACACTTAATTTTATTCCCATTAATATCTTATAACTCCTCCCTCTCTCCAATCTTTATTAATTCTTTCACCCAAGATTCTCTCCCACAAAAAGTGGCGCCTCTCTCTTTTATTTATTTTTCAATAAATTTTATTTTCTCTCTCCAATCTTTATTTTGTTGGTGCGCCTCCCCTTTTATTTCATATTATTATATTTTTCATCTTCTCTCTCCTTGTGGCACGCCCCAAATTTATTTTAAACCTTTATTTATTTATTTTTACACAATTATTATAACATCTTTAATTTATTCTCATATCTCAAATCTCATTGAATTTAATTCAAAACATAATTCTCATTAAATCATTATTACCAGATCTATCAAAAAAAAACCAACATTATTATTATAATTATTTAGTATAACACTTATAACCAAACCACAAAAAAATTTATTAACACGTCACCATTTATTATTAACAATAATTATTATTTTGATGTTTGCCGCATTGACCACATAAAAAAAAACGTTTTTACAAAGTAATCGACCGGAGAGGTCCGGGACATTACAGAGAAAGCGGTGTATCATCATATTTACATGAAATGGAAATTAATGGGGTCATATAGATACATTTCCCAACAAATTTAATGTAATTTAGATTCATGATACAAAAGTATTGCTTGAATATTAATGTGGAGAGGGAAATTCCATTTGGAATTTCTACATAGTAACGGGTGTACATTGGAGGAATTTAATGAGAGAGAAATTGGAATCCCACCATTCAAACATAAATAGGGAAGTATGGTGGAGGTGAGAAACTATACCTAAACATTTATAATTGAAATTAAAAGGGCATAACAACTTAAAGAAAATTGGACAAAATGAGAAAGGAAGAAAACCCCTTACTTGGAAGTGTGCATTAAAAGGCTTGAGAGAGGCTTGAGAGAGGCTTCTTGGGAGCTTGGGGAACCTTTGGAGGATTATAGGGAGAGTAAGGAAGTGGTTGGATGAACTAAAAAGGCTTTGAGATAGGAGAAAGTTTGATCTTGGGTGGGTTTATATAGGAAAGGTGAGAGAATTATTTATTATTTAGGGCTGGGACACCTCACATTAAACTAATTCAAACCACAAACCAGCCCATGGTTTTTTCCCATTGTTTTTTCCAAAGGGGAGTGGAAAAAAATATTTTATAAGGCAAGAGTCTGTAATTTTTAAAATAATGGGGTTGCTTATGTTTAGATGAGTCACACTCCCTAGGAAAACAATTTAAAAAGAAAAAATGATTAATAAGTCTTGAAGGGTCCATTAATGATTTTTAAAATAAGTAAAAAAAACCCAAAATCACATTATTTTAATGTTAAAACTTATATTCTCCATAAATAAGGCTTATAGTATTTTATTGCATCACTATTGGATCATTATGATGTCATAGAACACATTATATATTTAAACAGTATTTAATTTTCACCCCAAAATTTTCTGTCTCAGAAAATTATGAAAAATTCACCATTGTATAATTTTGACATATTGACTCTAGAAATAATATTTATTTCATCTAAATAATTTTATAAATATGTTAATTTTCACTTTTAAAATAGAAATTTTCATTTATCAAAAATTCACGGGTTTTGACAAAAATGGCTTCCAAACCGTAATAAAAATTACGATTTCATTCATAAAATTATAAACGTATTTATATTAAATAAAAATAAATTTAATAATAAAAATAATATTTTATTTAAATATTATTTGATACAAAAATCCATTAATTTATCAAAATAGATTTCTTAGTTGAATATTAACTAAAAACACTATTTAAGCTTTAAAAACTATTTACAAGGTAAAGAAAATAACATTAAAATATATTCATTATTATATAAAAAATAATGTACATAACCATAGTGATAAGGTCTTGTTAAATAACCCATTATAACACCCACATAAGACCGACATGGAAGGTGTGCGATGGTGACAGACTCTTGGGGTGGCTCAGATAACATTGCTCGTGTGGTAATCTCTATCAACTTCCACTTATCTCGTAGGCAGTCCCGCTCGAGCATAACATGTTGAAGTTCAGCATGGGCTTGGTCAAGAGCGAAGCCCAATGATGCCACATATATTCCGAGTTCTGAAAAATGGGCTTCGTATGGGGCACATCTACTGGATGAGGACATCACTTTCTTTGTCTGAGTAAATTGGATTCGTTAAATCCCTATATTTATACTAATCATGTGCTCACTGTTCAATGTCTATATTAGAAACGGTCACAATTATTAATATAAAACCAAATAAGTTGACATTTTATATAAAAATTTTACATAAAGAGACATTTAATTAGATCAAGAGGGATTTCCATTAATGAATTTTTGGGTCGTTACAATCTTTCCCACTTAAGAAATTTCACCCTCAAAATTTTATTTTTCCCACAATAAAAAATGTGTCTAAATATGATTTATCACTTCTTATGATTCCCATGTCTCTTATTAAAACATGTGGTTTCGCCACAACACCTTGACGAGGGGAATTGTATTATTTCGTATAACTTTTTCTCTAAGATCTAAGATCTTCACTGGTTGCTCCTCATAAGAAAGATCATCCTCTAATTGTACCACCTCTGATGATAGTACATGTGAAAGGTCCAGTATGTAATTCCTAAAGAGTAATACATGAAAGACATGATGTACATTGGCTTTGGAAGTTGGAAGTGCAAGTTGATAGGCCACAGCCTCGACACGATCAATAATCAAGAAGGGGCCGATGTACCTTGGACTTAACTTACCATTCTTTCCAAAATTCATGACCTTCTTCCACGAATATATGCATACAAAAACCATGTCTCCAACATTAAACTGATGGTATCATCGATGGTTATCTGCATAAATCTTCTGTCGACTCTGGTCTACCTTCATATGCTGCTGAATGGTTTTCACCTTCTACACCATTTCTTCGACCATTTCTAGTCCAAGATGATTACGCATGCCAACCTCATCCCAACACGCCAATGTTCTACCCATTTTTACATAAAGGGAATCATATGGTGCAATTTGGATGCTCGAGTGGAAACTATTATTATAAGAGAACTCAACCATAGGAAGATGTTGATCCCATCCTCTTTTAATGTCCATTGAGAATGCTCTCAACATGTAATCAAGTGTTTGGATAGTCTGCTCGGATTGGACATTAGTTTGAGGATGATAGGCCATAACAAAGCTCAATTTAGTATTCAGAGCATGTTGAAGACTCTTCCAAAACATAGAGTTGAATCTTGGATCTTGATCAGACACAATAGATAGGGGTAATCCATGCAGTCTTACCACTTCCCTAAAATATATATGTTCCAGTTGATAAAATGAGAAATCCTCACAAATAGAAATGATGAGTACAAACAATGTAAGACGATCCACAACAACCCAAAATGCATTGTTGCCTTTGGATGTCTTTGGAAGTCTGGTGACAAATTCCATGGTGATGTTCTCCCATTTCCATTCTTGGTATGGGCAATGGTTGCATCATCCCCTTAGACAGCTGCCTCTCTGCCTTCACCTACTAACACACCAAGAACTTTGATGTATATTCATCGATCTCCTTCTTCATATTATCCCAAAAATAATTCTCTAGGAGATCTAGATACATCTTTGTGTTTCCTAGGTGAATAGTGAAATTTTAACTATGTGCATCATCCAAAAGTACCTTCTTCAACTCCAGACATGATGGAACACAATGTCTTTTCCCAAATCTCACAATTCCTTCTTCTTTATCATTAAAGTCTGAGGATTTCCCTTTTCTGATAGCTTCCACTTTTTCCTAAATTCCCACATCATCCTTTTGAGAATCCTTTAAACTTTCCAAAAGTGATATTTGAGCAATAATTTGTGAAAGGATTGATAATTCTCCCTTCTTTATGATTCTAATGTCCATCCTCATCAAATTTGAGAAGATTTAATCCTTTTAAATTCTCAACAATGATAGAATTGCTGGGTCCTTTCTATATAGAGCGTCCGCCACGTTGTTCTCTTTCCCTTGCTAGTAATGGATTGAGAATACATGGTCTTTGATCAGATCTAACCATATTCATTGGTTCATATTCAACTTTTTTTGTGTGAATATATACTTGAGGTTTTTTTGGTCCGTATATATTTCACACTTCTCCCCAAAGAGATTATGCCGCCAAATTTTCAAAGAGAAGATCACTACAGCTAGCTCGAGGTCATGTGTTGGATAGTTCTGTTCATGAAATTTCAATTTCCTTGAATCATAGGCAATGACTTTGTCATTTTTCATCAACACACATCCCATGCCCTTATTCAAATCATCACTGAATACCACAAAAATTTCTCCACTTGTGGGTAAAGTGAGCACGAGCATAGTGATAATACTTCTTTTCAACTCCTTGAATCTTTTTTCGCATTCATCACTACAAGATAACATTACTCCCTTCAATGTTAGATTGGTAACTGGGTTAGAAAATCATGAGAAATTTCTCAAAAATCATCGATAATATCCAGCTAACCCCAAGAGGCTATGAATATTTGTTACCGATGTTGGCCTCGACCATCCCTCAATTGCATCTATTTTGAAGGGATCCACAGATATCCCATTTCTTGTAATGATATGGCCCACGAATGATACCTCCTTCCACCAGAACTCACACTTGTTGTACATGGCATAGAGCTTCTCCTTCTGCAAGGTCTCTAGTACAGTTCTTGGAAGCTCTTCATGATCCTCCTTGGTTTTTGAATATATCAAAATATAATCTATAAAAACTTCCAAAAATTTGTCGAGGTAATATTTAAAGACTCTATTCATCAAGTAAATGAATATTTCTGGAGCATTAGTGAGTCTGAAAGGTATTAATATGAATTCATAGTGCCCGTATCTTATACGAAAAGCAGTCTTGGTGATATCTTACTTCTTCACCGTTACTTGATAATATCCCGACCGCAAATCCACCTTGGATAAGTATTGTGCTATACACAACTGATCAAACAAGTCAATAATTTATGGGAGAGGACACTTGTTATTTATCGTGATTTTTTTGAGCTCACGGTAATCGATGCAAAGGCGCATTGATCCATCATTCTTCTTGATGAAGAGGACTGGTGCACCCCATGGGAAGCACTTGGGCGTATAAACCCTAAATCCAGATTCTCCTGTAGTTGTTTCTTCAGACCTTCATGCTCCAAAACAGCAATTCTATACAATGTTTTGGATATTGGAAACTATAGCATCCCGCCTTTTTATCACATAAACTTTCATTACATTTTACAAAACCGAGGATCTTTAAGGTTTAGTGTCTTGGAAACCAGGAACTTTAAACATGAAAACATAAAACATTCTTCTAAAACACTTGAAAGGATTATCCTCATGTTTTTCATAGGTTAATTACTGCATCACATAACCTGGGGACATACATCAAAAGAAAGGGTGAGAAAAAAACCCATTAAGGGAAACAAGAGAAACATTTTACATGTGAACTTGAGATACTTCAATAAGGTCATGAAAAGAACTTTAAGGCATGTGAATGAAATCATGAGGGATATCATAATAAAAATAACATTTTCATAATTTGAAGATGTGGCTCCATAATTTAACATAGACAATCATGAACATATCAGCAAGGTCCATCCCCAAGGTGTCATTTGAAAATTACCAAGGTTATTCACCAAGGTATCGTGAAAATTGTAATCTCTAGTGGTTACATCATTACCCAATGCATTGGAGCGCTATCAGGGCGCACCCTTAAATTTGCTGTTGTTATCATGTGATCCAAATATATCATCATCAAACATTTCATAAATAACCCATATATCATAAAATAAATGGGTTTCATTTCATAATCATAACGTTTTAAAAACTGCTTTAAAGACATGATCTTTATGTCACTTTAAACCCACGGAAAGGGAAAGCGGGTTTCATGTATGTAAATCCCAGAATTTAAAATAAAATTTTTTGGTATATATGTGAATAACCCTGTAGAAATAAGAGCTTTGAGTATTCACTTTATAACATAAAATAATTTTGAGAAAAGAGAGATGCATTTTGAGACGAAAATTCTGCAGCATAACGACTATGTTTTGGGGTTTTAGAAAACATTGAAAAGAGAGGAAACATGGGCCAAACATTCATAAATGACCCATAAAATAGTAGAGGGATAGAATAAGAAGGATACATAAACATGGTAATGAAATTTCAAGGACATAACATTTGAAATGAAAAACATGGAAGGAAGACAAAAATTAGATTTCTCTTATGAAAATTTGGCAGCCTAACAACGTCACTTAAAACTTCTAAAAATGGATTGACGAGATCAAATAGGGTCTCTAATAATATGAACATAAATGATAAGTATGATAGATATAGAGATCATATCCCAAAATAATGAAATGTAACTTGAAAGACTTGACCAGAAAATATAACTTGAAAAAGAGAAGGGTGAACGAATCCCTTAAAAATTCGGCAGCCTAACGGCGTCACTTAAACTTCAACAAAAATGAATTGATGAGATCAAATAGGGTCTCTCATCATATGAACATAAAAGTTCAGTATTATAGATTTATATATCATACCCCAAAATAATAAAAAAGAACTTGAAAGACTTGACCTGAAAATAGATCTTGAAAACGAGAAGGGTGAAAGAATCCCTTAAAAATTCGGCAGCCTAACGGCGTCACTTAAACTTCAACAAAAATGAATTGATGAGATCAAATAGGGTCTCTCATCATATGAACATAACAGTTCAGTATGATATATTTAGAGATCATACCCCAATATAATAAAAAGGAACTTGAAATACTTGACATGAAAATAGATCTTGAAAACAAGAAGGGTGAAAGAATCCCTTAAAAATTCCGCAGCCTAACGGCGTCACTTAAACATCAACAAAAATGAATTGATGAGATAAAATAGGGTCTCTAATAATATGAAAATAAAATCTCAGTATGATAGATTTAGATATCATACCCCGACATAATTGAAAAGGATCTTGAAAGACTTGACATGAAAGTAGAACTTTGAAAAGAATGAGAAGGGTGAAAGAATCCCCTTAAAAATTCGGCAGCCTAACGACCCCAATTAAACATTCTTAAAACGAATTGATGAGGGAAAGACGGGGTCTCTCATCATATGAACATTAAAAGGGAAGTAATATGAATATATAAGAACATCCTCCAACATAAGAACATGGAGTATAAAAGAAATGACATAAAAGAGATTACTTGAAAAGAAGAGAGAGGTCAGATCCCTTACCTTAAAACGTAACTCTTAAAAATCAAAGGTTGAGACCTTGAGGGCTTTGGGGCACCTTGGGAGGACTCCTTGGGAGGTAATGAGACCAGAACTTCGTTGGGGGAGAGTGGGGAGTCGAATGGATGAGAGGATGGCTAGGTATTTATAGGGAAAGTGAGGGGACAAGGCATTAATGGCCAAGGGACACCTCATTAGTGGTTCTGGAAAAACCATGGGCTTGCCCATGGTATTGGCCACTTGGGACACCTCATACCTTATCTTAATATTCATAAGTTGACCATATTGATTACAAACTTAATACATCATTTAATGATGTCATTAAACACCCGTAACTTAAAAACTGTATTTTCACTATTCATCGAAAATTCAACTTTCTCAGAATAATACCAAAATTTCACCTTAACCAAATATCAATGCTCTGATTTCAAAAATTAACTCCATTTTATAAAAATAATTTTCAAAATATTTTTAATTTATTTTTTAAATAAATACACTATTCCCCGAAAATTCAATTTTTTCAGAAAAAACCCCAAAAATTACCATAACATAATATCGGTGCTCTGAGTTCAAAAATGAAATCCATTTTATAAAAATAATTTTTTTAAATATTTTTAACTTAATTTTTAATTAAAAAAACATTATTCCCTCGAAAAAACTAATACTTGAATAATAATTTATGAAACCGTTATGTAACCATTTTATTGAATCACATTACTTAATCAAGGTGCCTAGATTGTATTAATACTTTATTTAAGTGAGATTACTAATCCATTTGGACACATTACTAATCCTAATCATAAAATCACTATTCATAATTTACTATTCATCAAAAATCAAGTTGATCTTATTAGACTCTAAATTTCGTACTGAACATAATTGTAGAAGACCATTTTTTGAAAATCATTACACATTTTTAATTATTTAAGGTCTACATAAACATTTTTAAAATATCCTTTTTCTAAAATTCATCAAAAATATGTATACTATATTTATCCGGTCATTTAAAAATTCATAAACTTCATCATAAGAAGAAATCCCAATTTTTAGTTAAAACAAAGGATTACACAAGGCAGTTACGGTCTCCTTACATTGCCCCTTATCACACCAGCATAGGACCTAGGTGTAAGGTGTGCTAAGGTGAGATAATCTGAGGGAGGCTCGGCTAACATTGCACGAGTAGTAATTTCTATCAGTTTGAACTTCTCGCAAAGGTGATTCCGTTCTAGCTTCACACGATGAAGTTTGGCTTGGGTTTGGTCCAGAGCAAATCCCAGTGGTGCTACCTCCTTCCCAAGTTCTGTTAGATGGGCTTTGATCGGTCCAAGACTACTAGGTGAGGCCATAAAATATTATTTCTATAATAATTAACCAAGATTACTTGTATTTAGAGACAATAATCAAAATGTTTAGTTTCCAGCGGTCATATTGACCAATGGTCATATAACCGTCTAAACCCAACTGTCTCATTTTAATTATAATCATGTTATCAAATAAAACATTTTATTTGAGTATAAAAATAAAATAAAATAACACATAAAATTAGGAAACAAGATTTATTCAAAATTTCGGGTTGTTACAGAAACCCCACCTGTATAAGTTCAATTATGAATTCAACATCTTTTCTGGGAGGAAGACCAGGCAATTCCTCAGGAAATACTTCAGCAATTTCCATCACAATAGGCATGTCATCAAGGATGGTTTCTTCCTTGGACTCAATCATCGGAGCTCGATACACGTTCTCATAGGGTAGTAATATCCATGCCTGAGATGATAGAGCTAATTGAAGATTCATCTTTCTCCTTTCACTTGTAAAGAATTGGGGGTCGATTCTGCACATGGAGAGTGATTTCCCAGTCACGAAAATTTATGTTGGCTCTATGTAAGGAAATCCAATACAAGCCAATAATTGCATAAAATTCCACCAAAGGGAGTATGATGAGGTTTTCTGGGAATTTCAATCCACAGATTTTGACAAAGGAGGAGTTATATTCATGGGATACAATAATCTCCCCATTTTCCGTACTCATCGACATCTTCACTTCCATGATTTGTGGTGGTGATGGTATTATTCTACTAAACATTCTAGATATAAAAGAATGTGTATAACCTAAATCAAAAAGTACGTTCACTATTCTTGAATGAATAACTAGAGTACGTATCACCACTTCATTGTCGGGGTTCACTTCGGCAGTAGTGATGGAAAAAGATCACCTTTTCTTCCTTGGAGGTTGTTGGTTGCCACCAAAAGCCCTTGGCATAGGGCACTAATTTAAAATATGCCGTAGTTCTTTGCAGTTGTAGCAATGAACCACGCTTTAAGGTTCGAATAGAGCATTAATCCCATCTGTCGCAGCTGCAGGTCTTTCTAACCGACAGTTAATATCCAGGAGCCCTTCTCTTCCACACCTAAATCATTTTCTTCTACCATTCAGGCAATTTCCAGGGTGCTTCTTTCCACACCTTTGGCAAGTGGGGTGTTGGATCTTCTTAGAAACATTGGATTTATCGATCAAACCACGAGAATTGAAGTCCACCTTACACTTCTTATCCCCATGATACCCCTGAGATTATACGATCTCTATTTCAACCATGAGGTCACATCAGACAATTTCCTCATAGCTATCGAAGTCACGGATTTCCACTGCTTTCTACAGGCTTGGCTTCAGCCCACCAAAGAAGAGGTCAACCTTGTATTTGAGGGTAACGAAAAAAATCCATAAGCCTATCATGCAAGCCGTGTGATGTTTTCCTTGTACTCTTCAACATATTCGTCGTCTTTTTTTCTTTAGGGCAAGGAAGTCCATTTCCATCTTAAGCCGGAGGGTGCACGGAAAATATTTATCAAAAAACATCTTTCGCAAATCCTTCCATTCCTACACCTTGATCTCCTCCTCAGGCTTCGTATTTTTGATCAATGTCCACCATTGATTAGCATCACCCTCTTTATGATAAGATTCCAGGAGAACCTCCTCTTGATCAGAACATTGAAGGATGGAGAAGATCTTTTCAATGGAGTTGATCCATTGTTCATCGATTGAGGGATCGAATGATCCATTAAAATTAGGAGGCCTTTGTCTCATGAAGATCTCGATAGTGACTTTTTCTTTCTTAGGGGGATTTTAATGTTTCTCTTGACCCATGTTTCTATTCAATGCTTGAGTTAGCTGAGAGAGAAGCATGAAAAAGTTCGTGATTCCTGCTCCCATTGGATTGAGAATCTCATTAGTACAATCATCACATTGATCTTCTCATCGATTGTTAGCCCGAGTCCTCATATTACCGACCATTGGATGGAATAAAAGGAAAGTTATGGGTAACACATAAAGGATAATACAAGGAAAGAAATGATGACTTATAAATAACTCTTATTTACTTAACATATGAATCTAATGGGTTCAGTCTATGTTATCCATGATCTACTTTCTAACATATATTCTTAGGGAATTTTTTGTCCCTTAATAATAGTTCATAATAAGCTTGTGAATTTACCAAAGAATATCCCCCGGGATTTTCGTAACCAATAGTGAAACAAGGATCATTTTTGTGCACCAGTTCCTGTTCGAGTCCAGCTAAAAGTGGTGTTTTCAGGTTTTACCCCTAGGATACATTTGTGCCAGAGCCGCTTCTACCTTCTCATTTCCAGACAGGGATGTATTTTCTTGACAAACCATTTACTCAATACTTACCTAAACATAGGGATGTTTTTATTATACTTAGTCTTGTATCTAATGTATTAATAGGGTTTTCTAATCCTAATCCCAAAAATAACTAAGCCTATCCTCTGATACCAACTATGACTACCCTTTTTTTAATACAAACATTAACCTGATTTATTACATAAAATTTTCAGATGATATAACATGTAATATCGAGTGGTCTAGTGTAATTGGGGCCTAGGAACATTACATAACAACTTAAAACATTAAATACAACATCTTTATTGAAAACATCCTTTACATTCCCTCGTACTTATCATTGCATGGGATTACCTGAGGACATGCATAAGAAAAGGGTGAGATATAAAGCACAGTAAAGGAATAATCATGGAATAAAAAGAGGAATTAAATAAATTCTAGACAATAGTAATATCAATAGAGTGAAATAGGAGAATAATCATAAAGGCACGATAAATCATGGAAATCATAATATGGAAATGTGGCAACAACACTTAACATGGATTTAGCATGAGCCAAGGCTCATTGCACATGAAGCATTAGTAAATCCTCATTGCACATGAAGCAAAAGTAGAACATCATTTCACTTGAATTATAATGAGTCAACAAACATTTCACATGACGTATCATGATACTATACTTTACCCAATGCATTGGAGCACTATAAGGGTGAACCCTTCTTAAACATTTCATTTAATGTATAAGTGTGTCACATGGATCATATAACATGGATTCATAAAACATCATCATTTATTCCACGAAAATGGAATGTGGAATTCTTACATGAATCTTTATAATAAATAAGTAAATGTTCATAATGGTGAATACACTTCATAGGGAAATGAGTATGGTATTCACTACATAATGACATTTAATTGGAAAATCGGTGCAAATTCAGCAGCATAACTACATGACGTAAGAATTGAAAAAAAAGTTGATGAGAGAGAAAGGGGTGTATAATCATATTTAATAGAAATTTAATATAAGGGGATCATATAGATACATGTCCCATCAATTTTAATGGAATTTAGGTTCATGATACAAAAAATTTTCTTGAATGTAAATGAGGACAGGGAAATTCCTTTCAGAATTTCAGCATAGTAACGGGTGTAGATAAGAGGCATTTAGTGAGAGAGAAAGGGGTCTCCCACCATTAAATAATAATAAGGGAACTATGGGGTAGGTGTGAAACTATAGTCAAACATTAATAATTGAAATTAAAAGGGAATAACAACTTAAATAAAATTGGACAAATGAGAAAGGAAGAAAAACCCTTACTTGGAAGTGTGCTTCCAATGGCTTGAGAGAGGATTTTTGGGAGGTTAGGGTACCTTGGAAGGAATATAGAGAGATTATGTAAGAGGTTGGACAAACTAAAAAGTATTTTAGTGAGGAGAAAGTGGGATCATGGAAGGGTGTATATAGGAAAGGTGACAGAATTATTTATTATTTATGGTTGGGACACCTCAAATTATACTAATTCAAACCACAACCCAGCCCATGGTTTTTGCCAATGATTTTTTCAAAAGGGGAGTGGAAAACAATATTTTATAAGCCCAATGTCTGAACTTCTTAAAATAATGGGGTTGCTTATGTGGAGGTGAGTCACACTCCTGAGGAAAACAATTTAAAAAGACAAGATGTTTAATAAGCCTTGAAGGGTCCATTAATGCTTTTTAAAATTAGTAAAAAAACCCAAAATCACATTATTTTAATGGTAAAACATATATAGGCCTAACGTAAGGCTTATATTATTTTATTACATCACTATTGTATCATTATGATGTCATAAAACACATTATATATGTAAACAATATTTATTTTTACCCAAAACAATGACTGTCTCAGCAAATTATGAAAAATTCACCGTTGGATAATTTTGACATCGTGATTCTAGAAAAAATATTTATTTTATATATATAATTTTCTAAATATGTTAATTTTCACTTTTGAAATAGAAACAAACCTTTATAAAAAATTCACAGGTGTTGAAAAAAATGGCTTTCAAACCTTAATAAAAATTACAATTACCTTCATAAAATTATAAAATCATTTATATTTAATAAAAATGAATTTAATATTTATAATATTATTTTATTAAAATATTATTTAATATAAAAATCCATTAATTCAAAATAATAGATTTCTTTGACGAATATTAACTAAAAAACTATTTGAGCTTTAAAAACTATTTACAAGGTAACAAAAATAACCTGAAAATATATTCATTATTATATACAAAAATAATGCTCATAACCATAGTGCTAAGGACTTTTTCACATAACCCCTTATAACACCCGCATAATACCGAAGATTAAGGTGTGCGATGGTGACAGACTCTTGGGTTGTCTTGGATAACATTGCTTGGGTGGTAATCTATATCAACTTCCACTTCACTCGTAGGCGGTCCCACTCGAGCGTAACCTGTTGAAGCTCGGCTTGGGCTTGTTCAAGAGTGAATCCCAATGATGCCACCTCTTTTTCGAGTTCCAAGAAATGGGCTTCATATGGGGAACATCTACTGGATGAGTCCATAGCTTCATTTTTCTGAGTAAATTGGATTCGTTAAATCCCTATATTTATACTAATCATGTGATCACTGTTCAACAACTATATTAGCAGCGGTCACAATTCTTAACATAAAACCAAAGAAGTTGAAATTTTATATAAACATTTTACATAAAGATACATTTAATTAGATCAAGATTTATTTCCATTAATTAATGTTTGGGTTGTTATAAGGGCCCTCTGATTCAGCTGGCGGTAGTGGACGAGGCGTGTGATAGTGACGTGCCCAGTGGTGATTCCGTGACCCATCGACTGCGGCACAAAGGGACCTACGACACCACATGGCACTGTGTTGGGTCAAACCCCAAAGCTTGACCTAATGATATGGATCCTCACCATGCCAACCTTACCCAGACATGCCACGTGCGGGTGTCACTACCAGCCCGCACCCCTAGGTGCATGGGACCACCGGCCTAGCCCGGTGGACCGACCCGCCACCCTGCGGGCCGACCCGCAGCCCAGCGCCCTGACCTGTGGCCCATCAACGTTATGCCGGTCTAGGTGGACCCTGGTTTGGTTGGACCAGAGTCATGCCAGTTCAACCTAGATCGATCCGATTCAGCCCATGCTAAATTGTGTCGGGCTGGTCTGACCTAGGTGAATGGGACCCAGACCCAGTACCGAACAGTAACACAAAGCATTCCCTAACATAAAAATTGGACATCCATTCGAAGAACTGTCTATGGATTCGGGATCCTTAGTACCAGGATATCCTTTTGAGATACACTACTCAAGTTTTGGTGAATGTTGGGCTATTACCGGGTTGGATCGAACATGAATCCATCCTGAACATTGTCCTTAAAATGCATGTATCGTGCTTACAGTGAATCTGATTGACAAGCCGTTTGAGGCTTTGGGACTCTCTTGAGGAGACAAATACTATGTAACACCTCGTTCTTCCAGTGAACGTGCACCCGAGTTATCAATATCCCATAAAAAACTCACTCCCTCATTCCTCAATCCCTATTGGAACCTTCGTAAACGTCACCCCAACATCTATGACCATCTCACCATGGTCGACGATGTGATATGGGTCATGAACATATATTTTTAGTTGGGATATGTGGATGATGTCGTGCACCACTTCCAACTGCAGTGGAAGTGTAAAGCGGTATGCGACCTCGCCTACCCTCTAAAGTATCAGAAATGGCCCAATAAAACCCTTGTTATATCTTTCCTCCTCGGTCGAATCTCTGTAGTCCCCGACGAGCAGAGTCATGAAAGAATAGATGGTCCACCTCATGGAACTCTAAAGGAATATGTATCTTATCAGAAAAAGACTTCTGATTACTCTGGGCAGTCTTCATCTGCTCCTGGATGATCTGCACCTTCTCAATGGTATCCTGTACCAACTCTGGACCCACAAGTGCTGACTCCCCTAGGTTATTTCAGCATAGTGGTGATCTGCATGTTTGACCATAAAAGGCTTCAAATGGTGCCATAAAAATAGTGGAGTGATAGTTGTTATTGTATGCAAACTCCACCAAGGGAAAGTGTTCCTCCCAACTGTGGCCAAAATATGGCGTGCAAGCACGAAGCATGTCATCCAGTGTCTGAATGGTGTGCTTCATCTGACCATCCATAGGAGGGTGAAAGGTGGTGCTTATATGTAGTTGAGTCATGAATGATTCCTGTAATCCCTTATACAATCTAAAAGTAAAACCTGCATCACATTCAGAGACGATTTTCGATGGCACCCCATAGAGTCGAAAAATATCTTGTACATAGAGGCATCAAAAGCCCTATACTGATCCCTGCCATCGGATAGAAAGGAAGTGGGTTGACACAGTGAGTCGGTAAAAAATCACCCTGATTGAATCATGTCCCCTGGATGTACATGGATGCCCTAACAAAATGTCCATGGAGATCACATCCCACCTCCACTCTGGAACATATATGTGCTTTTGTAAGCCTACAATAACATGGTGCTCATCCTTAACTTGCTGACAAGTTAGGCTTCAAGAAACAAAAGTTTCCACTTCTTTCATCGTCCATGGTCACCATTAATGATTCCGGTTGTCTTGCTACATCTTTTCCACACCAAGATGTACCGCCAGAGGTGGCGTATGGAAATCCTTAAACACCTCCACCCGTAGTGGCACATGTACCATGGTACATCCTTTTAAGAGGATGAAGTGCTCCCCACCATCAGAAAATCAATCAGGTGCATGTATTGAGGATATCTTGGCACGTCAATCCTTGCATTCAATGTCCCCAAGATACGCCTCCATGACTCAATGAAGGAGTGGGGGACTGACAATCAAAAACTGGAGGTATGCCTCTCCATCACTCTCCATGAAGGATATCTGCATCGCAACTAGATACTCTGTCACCTCACTTAGTAAATGTAGGCCAATCCTCCTAATGAGTGCATCTGATACAACATTATTCTTTCTAGGAGTATAGACTATCTCAATGTCAAAGTCCTATAGGAACTCTATCCATCACTGCTATCATAGGATTAGGTCTTTCTGAGAGATGATATACCTGAGACTCTTGTGATTAGAGTAGACTGTAAAATGCGAACCCATCAGCTAATGTCTCCATAAATTCAAGGGAAAGACCACTACTACTAAATCAAGTACATGGGTAGAGTATTGTTTCTCTTGTTGCCTCTATTTTTTCTAGTTATAGGTGATCACTACTCACTCCAGCATCAGGACACACCCATGTCTGGTCCCTGATGCATAGCAGTACACTACATACCCAACGTCCTCTTCTGGTAGCCTCAAGATGGGTGCATCTGGCAGTCTCTGCCTCTGCTCCTGGAAACATTTCTATCATCACTCAATCCATACAAAGGTCTTCCCCTTCTTCTCCTATGTTGAGAAGGGTTCCACAACTTTGGAAAAGTCAGGCACAAATCTCTAGTAGTATCCAGCCAACCCCAAGAAACTCCGCACCTCGGTCACACTCTTGGGTGGATCCCAAGAATGTAAAACCCTTATCTTCACTGGATCCACAACAACTCCGTCCTCAGAGATAACATGTCCGAGAAAGTATAAATTTACTATCCATAACTCGCACTTCAAGAGAATACCATAAATCTGGTGCTCTCAGAGTGTATCCAGAACTATCTGCAGATGAAAGACATGCTCCTCCTTCGCCGCCGAGTATATCAAGATTTCATTGATGAGGACCACCACAAAGCGATCAAGGTATGGTTGGAAGATCCTATTCAAGAGTCCCTTGAACACCATCAGGGCATTGGTCACACAAAATGGCATAAACAAGAACTCATAGTGGCCATACCGACATCTGAAGGTCGTCTTCTGCACATCCTCATCTCGTACTCTGAGCTGATGATAACCTGATTTGAGGTCAATCTTTGAAAACAAATGATCTCCCTTCAGTTGATCGAAGTGATCATCAATACTCAGAAGTCATTACTTATTCTTCACGGTTACCCAGTTCAGTCACCGATAGTCCAAATGAAGTCTCAAACTCTCGTATGCCTTCTTGGAAAACAAAATCGGGGCTTCCCACAGAGAAACACTAGGTCTTATGAACCCATTCCCCTGAAAGTCCTCCAATTGTACCTGTATCTCATGAATCTCCACAAGAACCATCTGATATGATGGTGTAGATATTGGTACCATTCCTGGGTACATGTCAATGTAAAATCTACCTCTCTACGTGGAGGTAGTCTCTGAACATCATCCGGAAAAACAACGATATATTGGCCCACCACTACAGGATAGCTCGGTCTCTCAACATAAACTGCCCTGAGAGTAAGGCTAGCCCCTTGAAATTAGATATTCATTAATAATTTTAAAAAAATATTTTTAAAATTTTTTTTTCAAAAAAATATTAACAAATAAATATATTTAAAAAATGTAAATACTATATTTATAAAATTATATATTCAGGAATATAAATAAATATATATTTTTTATAAATATTTTTATAATTATAAATAAATAAATAAATAAATATATATATATTTAAATAATTATTAAATTTATAATAAAATTACATACATAATGAATATATTTACTATATATATATATTTATTATATATATATAATTATATGACTATTTATAATGATATAATTTTTAATTTTTTAAAATATTTATATATCTAAAAAGAAATAATTATATATTTAAATAATTATAAAATTGTAATATATATACATATCTAAATAATAAATATATTTTTTATGTTTATATATATATATGTTGACTATTTATATATATATATTTACAAGAAAAATATTTATAAATATAATTTTAAATACTTTATCAGTTCTTAAGTAATAAGTGTTGATAAATATGGATTTTATCATCATTTTTAGCACTCATGAAGACCTACTTTATCAGCACTAAAAAAGTGCTTATAAAAGTGTCCTAGTGAAATTAAAGAAACCTAACCTTTTTTGAACCCATCGTGATATCAGAAGATTTCTGCCAAAGCCACCCATTGTCAGTCCTTGTCCTTGGGGAACCACCTCTCGTCTGATGATAAACTAATTAACTAAATATTTATGTCACTATATGTAAATTTGAGGATTTGGATATAAATACCTTAATTGAATGAGCGAATTTATTTTTCCAAACAATTCTCTTTCTGATGATGGTCTAAAGAAACAATAAAAGATGATTTTATGCAATTCATGTAATGGAATTTATTTATTTATATTATATTTTAATATTCTTGTGTAAGGGTTTTTCGTTAAAAATTAATTTTTTCTTAATTGTGTTGTTTTATTTTAAGAGAAATAGTTATATGGGTGATACCATATTTATTTATTTTTAATGGATCCCTTTTTTTAAAATTATTATGGGGTTGTATTTATTTTACTATGTTGTGATATTCAACTATAAAGGTTACATATATTTTTATCAATAATAGTTTATTTTATAAATATGTATATATATATGTATGTATGTAAATATATATCGTTCTAAGTATTTATATATTTTTTTAGTACTTACAATGTACGCGTGATTTTATAATTATTTATTCACAAATTATTGTTATGAATTCTCAAATTAAGAGCATATTATATTTATTTTAATCAAAATTATGTATATATGTGAATTTATTTGGATGTTATATGTATTATACATTCTATGATATATATACATGTGTTTAAATGTCTATGAGATAGATGTTCCAAGGTGTATTGTTTTTTTCTCCATTGTTTTTTATACATCTTGTTGATGTGTATTATTATTGCTTCATTCTAACTTCATTATGGACCTCCTTAGAATCTCAAGGATGACTCAATGCATGTTACCTGACCTCTCTAGAATACTTTTCTACATTATTTTTTCCAAAAAAATATAATGGATGTTATCAAATTCTATATATAAGAAAATATTTTTAGGTATTCATCATTTTACACTTATATATACTTTTTTATGTCCATATATACATTTAATTAATATTAATATAATTTTATCTAAAATAAAAAATAATATATTTTAAACACATGTTACTTTCAAAATAATAAAATTACGTAACTATATATAGTTTTTTTAATCATTAATCTTTTCAAAATTTAAATAATTATATTTTATATACAATTCCCTATAATAATAATTATTTATTATTAATATATATTAAAAAATTATTATTATTAGTAATTTTTAGTTTAATTAGAAAAAATATCATTATATATATATATATATCAAATAATATATTTTATATTTAAATAAATATAAATATGATAAAAAATATAAATAGACACACAAACTTCCATATATAATAATATTCAAATAAATTTACTCTTATAACACACACACACATAGATATATATATAAAACATGTATATAATATTTTGGTCGATTCAATTCATTAACCTATGTATTGAATGAGTAGTGACCTCCATTTTATAGTTTTTGATAGTGGAAGGCAAAAACCCCATTCAAGTTTATTTCCCTTTGAGGTAAGTGTGAACGAAGTAGACACCTCCATCGACTACTTTTTCCAATCATATATTACCATATAATTTTTTTTAATAAAATATAACATATTATAAACCCAAATTTTATTAAAAACCATTATAAAAAAAAAATCAACCAATTATTTTATTAAAAATCTCTTCAGATCTTCATGGATAAATTCAAGGAAAAAATAAAATTAATTCTTCATTGAATCTACCTCCACATCAAATCAAATAAATTAATTTTAGTGTCATACACTCATCTGGCGTATTCTGATTCTTTTAACTCCAACCTCATAATTTCATTCCCACCCTTCACTCTATCGTTTTTTGGGTTATGTAGTCCCTTCCTATGGGAGGATTTGGTGGTAATGGAGACGTCGAGTTAATAACTATTGACAATGGTTTAATTCTCACAAATGGGAGGCATTATCTCATATAAAGAGCATAATGACGTACATCATATCAATTAATTCAATGGTTAAGGTTATAGACAACTATAATCTTCATCACCTCATCCCCTGAACATTTTTCATTGCATTTTGTTATTTGATAGACGTCTTTCATCTCTTGTAGAATTCAACCTATGTTTCTAGAAATACTCTAAGCAATATTTATACATGGGATGATAAATTCTTAGAGTAGTGAAAGAAACATAAATAATATGGGGGGTTAACACCGACCATAGTGGATATATTCTCTTTATCCTCATCACTCATGGATAAATTGTTTTGGAATATGTATTTTAATTTTTAATCAACATTCTTGCTTTACCGTCCGTATATCCCTATGGTCAACAATGATTGAATAGTAAAATAATTATACATAGTATTAATGTATTATTTCATATTTATTTTTAATTTATTTATTTTCATTATTAGTCATTTAATAATAGTTTTATTGTACAAGTAGATTTGTTGGTTCAAGTCTGCAACTGAGATAACGTAAATATGGAAATGCATCTAAAATAAATACAACCTTAAAAAAAGGTGTATGCCTTCTACTTATATTTTTTTTTCATAATTTGTTCTACTATTTTCAGGTTAATATCATTATCATTTTTAAAAAATACTTATTTTTTTCACAGATCTTTCGGGAATTCATATTATTCTTTCAACTATCTACAACAAGAAAAAAAAGAGTTAAAATGATTCTTTCAGCCAATGTTTCCTTGAATTATATATTAATTTCCTTTTTTGTTGAATTTATAATTCTTCATATTCATTCAATATTATTAGCTGAGATACCTCTCCCACTGTTGATAGCTGTTGTTATTCTATCTTAAAACAATGAGAATGGTTTTTCAGCTAAGAACATTGATTCAATACGTAGATTTAGTAGTTCGATATGAAAAGAAAATGGATGTTTGTCAATATAGGTAGTAATAATTTTTTGATACTTTGGGATGTGTAAGAATCATCCACACCTCAATCTGATGCACGGTGTGACCGAGATGACTCTAATTTCTTCTTTTTATTTTAAATTGTAATTAAGTTTAATAAAAAGTAAAATTTACATACTAAAAACTAATAAAAAATATTATAATTGTTTTGATACAGTATGTTAATGATCCATCATTAATTTTATATGTGTAGGAATTATCCACACCTCAAATTAATGCATAGTGTGACCGCTATGACTCAATGTGTCTGTTATCAGATTAGAATTGATATTTTAATTCAGAAAATGACTCTCATAGAAAAAAATGAAAAATTGATCAATACTTCTTTATAATTTAGAAAATTAATTCATATGACCTTTGGGATGTATAGGAATCAGTCTCACGTTAAACTGATATAGGGTGTGATCTATATATGTCAAAGTATGTGTTTACATTTAAAAATGGAATTTTCGTAAGAAAAAAAGTGACATACTCAAAATCTATAAAACACATTTAGATTGTTTTTATACTCTGGTAAAATTATCCATAAGTCATTTTAAAGGTGTTTGAATTAGCCAGACATCAATCTAACAGACAATGTGACTGATATGACTGTAAGGGAATCTTTATATTTAATATTGACCTTAATATTAGTAAAAATTACTACTGACATACTCAAAACTGAGAAAACATATTTTTATTTATTTTATATTTTAAGTAAATAAACTAAAAGTCATTTGAGACATATAGGAATCAACCCAACCTCAATTTCATGCACAATGTCACCTCTGTGACTCAATGGGTCCATTATGAGTTTAAAATTGACAGTATAGTTTAAAAAAGGCCACTCAATGAAATCAAACCAAACACGATTGGATTTTCTTGATAATTTAAGAAATAGATTCATAAATCCACTATAACATGTATGAATTAGCCTCTTTTATAACTGAAAAACTATGTGAAATGTATAGGTGAATGTACATGTTTTTAGTTTATAATTTCATTTGATTAACAAAGACAATCAATGTCCTCAAAACTAAGAAAACACATTTTTATGGTTGTGATACATTATAAAAATGATCCTTAAGTCATTTGAGACATTTAAGAATCAGTTGACCCACAATCCAATTCATAGTGTCACCAGAATAACTTTATGTGTGTTTTATCAATATATAGGTATTATTTTAGTTTAAAACATGCATCACATCGCCAAAACAGAGGAAATGATCCAAGAATATTTTATCTTAATATAAATTCTATATTCATAATTTATTCTTCCAATTTTGTGGTTTTTTTCTCACTTCAGTATTCTTTTACAGCTCACTACAATGGTGGGGAAGTTTGCTATTACAACACACTACAATATACCCCTTAATCAGCAATGATAAAGAGACCCTTTATCAATGCCTATATAAATGCTTATAATTGGTCCTTTATTTGACTAATAGAAGCAATAATAAAAAACATAGGATTTTAATCTCAATCCAGTAGTCAATGATTCTCTATCAATGATAATGGTTTTTTTAATGCTGTTAAAAGCCTATTTTTTAGTTGTGAGGATCCAGAGAAGAAAAAAAATTCACTTCTCCATTTAGTATATTTTCCTATCGAAGGATGCCATTTGGAATATACAATGCCCCTTGTACCTTATCGAGATGCATGGTGAGTATTTTTTTCTGATTTCATTTAGACATTCATGGTGATATTTATGGATTATTTTATAGTGTATGGATCTTTATTTGATGAATTTATATTTAGTTTGGGAAATTTTTTGGATCATTGTATTGAGAAGTATCATGTCTTAAACATTGATAAATGAAAATTCATGGTAGAGTAGGGCATTTTATTAGAGAATGTAGTGCCAAAAAATGGAATAGAGGTTGCTAAATCTAAGGTATATATTATTTCATCCCTACCATATCCTTCATCTATGTGTGATTTTAGATCATTCCTATGAAATATAGGATTTTATCGATGCTTAATCAGATATTTCAGAAAGATTGTTCTACCCTTATCTCTATTGCTTCAAAAAGATATTGGATTCATTTTTGATGATTCATTATGGTAGATTTTGATGAGGTAAAGGAGAATTAAACAACTCCACCATTCATACAACCCCCACAGTGGGAGCTTCCTTTATAGCTTATGTGTGATGTTCCCAACTTTGCGGTTGGAGGTGTCTTATTTACTAGGGTGGAATGGTGGTCCCATGCGATTTCTATGAATTGAGGGCATTGTATTCAGCCTAATAAATCTACAAAACAATGTAAAAGGTGTTTCTTATCATTATATTTTCTTTAGATAAATTCCATTCATATTATGTGGCTCCAAAGTAGTTTATTTCTCACCAAGTAGCTCTGGCGTGCCTCTTAAAGAAGAAAAATGTAAATCCCACACTTACATGATGGATTGTACTTCCTGATGAATTTTATATTGATATAAATTAAAATAAAGGGTCAAAAAACATGGTTGAGTAGAACCTGGGTAGGATTACTCACATAATCAAGGCTGACACATTGGACAAGGCACCACTTTGGGACTCTTTTCCCTATGAGCATCTTTATGCACTCTCAGATACACATTCTTAGTATGAAAATTCGGTTAACTATCTTTTTTTTCTCTGAAATTTATGGAAATTTAAACGAACATAAAGTCCAAAAATAAAATATTGGGTCTATATTTTATGTTTTGGATGATCCCTATATCCGGTGTATGCATAGTGACCAAGTCATTAAGATTTGTGTTGCTGATCTTGAGTTTGAGTCTGTTATTTATTTTTTTATATACACACTCACATGGAGGAAACTATGGACACCATAAATAGTGAGGAATTATTTAGACTCTGAATTATATTGTCCTAGATTATTCCATGATGACCATGAGTTTTTTAAGTCATGATCTCATTTCCAAGATATTGGAAACATTTTAAAAAGACACATGATAACCAACAAACCCATACTATTTTGTGACATTTTTTATGTACTATGAAATGATTTTATGACACCTCTTACAAGTTCATCTGAGTATTTGTATATTTTAGTTTCTGTTGTTTATGTTATCTAATTGGTGGAGGAAAAGGCCATGAGGAATAATGATTCTCTTATTATATTGAATTTTTTTGAGTGTTAAATTTTCATGTATGTTTAGAGTACCAAATGAAAACATTAGTGACAAAGGGAAATACTTTTGTAATCTTAATTTGGATTACCTCATTTGGATGTATCAGGTGAGACACAAAACATCAACACCATAGCACCCAAAACAAATGGTCGGGTTGAGGTTTCAAATATGGAGTTGAATTTTTTTTCTTGAGAAAATTGTGTAGTTGAGTAGGAAGGATTGGAGAATGCACTTAGATTATGCACATTGATATTATATAATAGAATACAAGACCCCCATCGGTATAACCAATTTAATATTGTTTTTGTGAAATTCTATCATCTCCCCATGGAATTAGAGCATCGGGTTTATTAGACGATACTGAAATGCAATATGGATTTGGTCCAAGATGAAATTCAACAGAACCTGTGAATTCAAGAGTTTGTGGAGATTAAATTATTATAATATATTAACTCAAGGCTCTACAGGGAAAAATAAAAAGCGTTTCTGATATAATGATCCAAAAAAGGAGTTTCATGTTGTGGAGAAAGTCCTTATAAATATTTAATTAATGAAGTATATTCCAAATATGTATTTTCCACATTGTTATGTATTTAGATTTTGTATAATGTTTTTCATTATGATGTAGTGGAGATAACATAAGAGGACACCTAGATATGATTTAAAATCAACGATTTTTTTAAATAAATACATTAAAGGAATTACTACTGATGCATTTTATTTCATCACACTACATGACCCCATCATCACTAGAGAATATCTAGTCATTCCTTACCCTTTCACTTTTATATTATTTTTTCTATTTATAAAATATTCATTTCAAGTATACATATCATCTCATAAGTTCACGTTGAATATAATGACTCATTTTAGGTGTGATGAAAGGGACAATAATTTGAGGTATATTTTTATGATTTTAATTTATGTGTGTTTTCTTTAATGTTAATGGTAAAAAATATATAAAAACAGAAAAAATCAAACAAAATATATCATATAACATTCTCATTAAATGTGGAACATATGTAAAATGTAAGATTTCTAAATTCATAGGTGGAATGATTGGAATGAAAAATATTTCATTATCATGGCTTGATTTTTATAAAAAAGTAAGTAGTCGATGATATGATTTGCTGTGTTATTATAAAATCTTTTAGATTACGAAACTATTCATTGTGATATTTGTCCATGGTAAATTATATAATTGATTCCCCACATAACTTTTCACACAACCATGACTTGTGAAAATTTTCTTACTCAATTGAAGTTATAGTCATGTTAGGTAAAAAATATAATCTTATATCAATGGTTTGTCCATACATTCATTTCTCTACCGATCAATTTCATTACTGTACATAATTTACCGATGTGTGAGTGTACCTAATATTCAACAACTGTATTCCCAAAAATAAAATAAAATAAAATAATATATATATATATATATATATATATATATATATTAATAAAGATAGTAGTGATGAAATGTTCAACAAGTGGGGATATCTAGTTCAGGAGATTAAGGATTGAATATTGGGAATGATTATGTGAGTGGGTCATGAAATTTGATTGTAAATGAATGTAGAATAGGTTTTCTGAATAAAATGAGGTAGGAATAATTCTTTTACAATACATCAATATGATGAATAATGGGTGGATATATGAGCTTGAAATGGTTGGCGCACACAAACATGTGGAATTAATGTCATGTTAGAATCCTAACATGTTTTTATATGATTAGTTTCATTAATATCACCAGAATTTATTTTGATACAATTTATGAGATGGTGGGTTTCATATTTATTAATATTTACTCTTTATAGGAATCTAACATTTCCTTTATTATAACTATGGATTGGGGAATATGAGAAAGCATATATCTTGTCATGATTTTTTGAAAACATGATATGGGATTTTTTTAGAAGTGCAAAAGGTTTTGTGTGGGGGAGTTGAGAAACCAAAATTTTATTGAATATTTTATTGGTAATAAATGAAATAATTTCCACACATTATTTTAAATATGTTTATTTATAAAATATTTGGTATTATATCATTCATTTGAAAATATAATGAAAATTACAGTTTTTCCTTTAAAATACTCTATAGTAATTCATAAATAAAGTTTTTTCTATGAATTATTTGAACATAATTTTTTTTAAATATGTTTCTATTTTAATGGTATACACCATTTATGTAGGAAATTTAAGCTAAATCATGCATTTTATTTGATTAAATGGACTACAAAGTTAAAGATGGGTTGGACTCAACAGATTGGACCTCACTTCAGTATTTGGGCCTCAAATTCTTCACATGTTCTTGTATTGGGACAAAATATGAAGAGAGGATCAAATTTTTTTTTCACAAATAATCCTTCTGGTTGGATATATGGTTTATTATTTTTGAAGGTAAAATAGGTAGTTCATGTTGGAATAAAATATATTTTGAATATCCATATTCATACATGAAACAATTTGTATCCTAGCCTCCCCTACCCCCTATAAATATGTGTTTTTTATAATTTATATGGGGGTATAAAAGAGTTTGGAATTTTATTTAAGAAGATAGGGTTTTCCACCTCAATTAACTAATCATTTCAATTAGGTTATCTCTTGAAGGAAGGATCCCTTCATTGAATCATTATTCTTCTTCTTCTTGTTGTTATATTTGTGTTTACATAATAAATTTCTTACTTCCTATTTTATTTATTATATTTTATTCTATTATATTATTTTTTAATATTCCTCTCTGTTCTGTAAATCAATTGTCGCTACAAGATTAGGTTATACCATTTCAATGACCTTTGCAAATGGAAAATGTTTCTATGTTCACTACACTACCCATGGAAGACAACTTCTTCTTATTAATCGATATTACTCTATCCTTATTCCCATTCTTATTTTGAATCAATTTGAATATATGATTCACATATTATGATTTCTGAATTTTGTTTTTAAATTAAACTAAAGTAAGTCAATAATGAAACAATTCACACAAAAACATGTGAGTCCCAATAATGTGTGAATTGGCATAGGGAAATCTTAATTTGTAAAACAAAACCACATGGGATAAATTTTTAGAGTTCAAATAAAAACCATAAAATCAATTCATCATAATTTAAAGAGTGGGTATGTTACTTAATTCACCATTGACCATAAGCTATCCTTAGAACATCAATCTATGTAGGGTTTTATAATTGAATGTTCCAAAGACACCCTAGGGTTTAACTCATTTTGTGTTTATGGTTTATTTAATTGTCATAGGGTATGGGGATTAGAAAAGTTGGGTATCATAATTAAGATTATTTTAAATAAAATTATAATGATTAATATGTCAGTTAATAGGTAGTGCAAAATTGTATGGGATTTTTAAAATAGTTTTCTATAAAACATCTTCTCCTTTATTTTATTTGTCAAATTTCATTTCAAAATTTGAAAAATATAATCCTCTTTTAGAAAACATATTATTATTATTTTATAAACATAAACCCCCCAAACCTTATCTGTTATTTATTTCTTCTGACATTATTTTCATAATACCTTTAAGAGGTTGTTTTAATTACCACATAGTTGAGATATGTCCCTAGTTTTCCACTCTGATTCACCTAAGTATCCAATAAATCACACATCATTTGAATGATATCACGATAATGCCTTTCAACTAATTTATTATATATTAATCAATTTCAAAAAATATAATTGAATTTGTAAATTATAAAACGTAATATTTGTTTTTTTTAAATCTTACCTTGATGAATTTTTCTTATTTAATGCCATACTAAGAATAAACAAATGGTGTTCGAATCTGGTGGTTTAAAATATCATAAAATGTGAACCAAATGTCCAAAACCATGAGAAAAAACCATGGGTAAGCCCTTGATTTTTTATTGTCTAGAACCTATATTCCCAAGACCTATATTTGAACATTATTAAACAATAACTACTGAAAATAGCTTATACCAATGGTTTTGAACTATTGGTATAGGTCCCCAAAGTGTTGGTATATCCTATACCAATGGTTTGGACTGTTGTTTGATGATTTAACATTTGGACAAGTAATGTAAAAAAAATACATAGTAGAGGTTTGAACCCATGAACTCCACCTTATATATCAATTTCCTAACCATTATTCTACCATTATCTTTGTTAATATATTTGGTAATATATATATATATATATATATTTATAAACAATTTATTTATTGATTTACTTGATGAAATTTTAGAAAAAAATTCATAAAAAATAAGTGTGCCTATCAAAAAAGTTCAAAAACCATCTAGTTAGGCACTAATAGAAAAACTATCCCAATAGTCTTGTAAAACTATTGGGATAGCCTCATTTTACATTTAGTATCCCAATGTTTTTACAAAACCATTGAGATACCCTTCTCATATCCTAACAGTTTGTAATTACCATTGGGAAAACCTTATATAAAATGGAACCATCCTAATGGTTTTACAGAAACATTGGGATAACATTATATAACCTAATAATTTCCATAACCGGTGGGATAAGACCCCATATACCAATTGTTTTCCATAACTGTTGGGATAGGGGCACTGGAATAGGTAACATTTACAGTAGTGAATTACTCCAATTTTGTTCTAAATACCCACCTATTTCACCATTCCACCTCACTAAAAATCAATACTACACAAATTTATGGTGATTGTTTCTTCCAATAAGACACCCCAAGTTGTCCTCAAGCCCCCAAGGTTCCATCCTCAAGTATTAGGAACAACACTTCACGTTAAGGGAAATTTCCACTACTCTTTTCCATTCAAGTTCTATTTTCATGTGGTATGTATTATAATTTTCAAAATAAAATATTTTTTCAACTTCATATTATCCAATTACTATAATAAGAGTCTTTTATTTATGGGGGAAACTTGTCCCCTCTCATTTTACCCATTTAAAAAACCATGTTTTATACCCGTCATGCGGCTGAATTTAATTCTCAAATTTCTCTCTTTAACATGAGAAATTCCCTTTTCCTTTTTATCTAAATACCTAAAAATATTTTACTTTAAATGGTTATTTAACTAGAGTTTAAAATTAATTTTTTATTTAGGGATTTACACATATGAAACCCATATGACCTGTCATGGGTTAGAAATGACGTTATTATCATGTCTTTTAAGAACTTTTTTATGCCATGATTTTGATGAGAAAACTGATCTTTATTTTCCACAGGTTATTAATAAAATGATTTATTATGATCTATATTTGTCATATTAATTAATACATATAAAGAGTGAGCCCTAATATCCCTTTAATGTATTGGGTGAAGAATTTAATCTCCATAGATGACATGTTTTACGATACCTTGAATAATAAACTTGGTAATTTTCATATATGACACCTTGGTAATATGATAATGAATGCCACATATAATTGTTATAGACACATATACATGTTATTATTCATGTTATTATTACCATTATATTACTCTTTCTCAAGACTTATAGTTATGACCCTTGTTCTTTTTTAAATTTCCCATGATCACATGTTATTTATCTCTCTTGATTAACCCCTTACGGAGCTTCACACTGACCTCAATCCTTTGATTTATGTCTCTAGGATATGAGATTCAGTATAAGTAAATGTTCTTGAACCCATGAAGATTTATTTTGAGAGGATTTATAATAAATGTTTTTGTCTTTTTTTAATATATACCTTATTTCCGAGAAACAAAACATAAAAACATCACCAATTTGTATCATATAATGAAATTAAATGGCGGTATACTATATTTGATGTCCTGGTATGTTGATGTATTGAGTAGTTACAATCCTTGATCAACTCTAACTATCTACTTTGGTCAATATTGAATACCTTTTGTTCGAATATATTCTTTAATATATTATTTTATATATATATACATCATAGTTTTTACTGTATAGATAACGCCTTTATATCTTTAATGAAATTATTATTATTATTGGATTTGGATCATGCATTGAGTGATCTTTCTCATCAAACTTTAATTTACATGAGGCATAAGCTACCACTATTTCATTTTCTACAAGTAAACCCCCCAATCCATTTTATAATGCATCACTATATATCATAAACCATTCTCTACTCTAGGGTTTACGAGAGTATAAGTTCAATGACCAACTTCCTCTTAATATTCATCAATACATCTTCACATTCTTTTATCCAATGGATATTAATTCCCTTTTTAGTAAACATTGTTTGTGTGTTTTAAAGTCATAAGACATTCCTAAAAAATCATTAATAATATCCATCCAATCGAAGAACATTTTGGATTTCTATAATATATATTAGTCTGGGGCTATCTTTATTCTCCTCTAGGTTATAAAAATATATTGATATTCAATTTCTTGTGATTAAATAACCACAAAATGTTACTTTAATTACCTAATATTAGATTTTATATGTTTGAAAAATGGATTCACATTTCTCAAGGTCTTTAATAGAATCTTAAAATGATCTTCATGATCATCCTTGGTACTAAAATATTTAATAGTATCACATGTAATGACAATCAAAAATTTATCAAGGTAATCTCTACAGATTTTGATCAAATAATCCATTAAAATGGTTGTTGAATTTATTAGCCACAAAGGAATCAGTATGAATTAATATTTTACATACCTTTTATGAATTTATGTATTACGTATATCACCCCTTTCTACCATTATTCTATGATATATAGAATAAATATTTATCTTAGAGAACATTTTATCCCCTCTTAGTTGATCAAAGAAGTTATAAATACTATGTATATGATACTTTTTCATTATCATGATCATTATAAGTTCATGGTTATCAATGAAAAATAAAATTGACCCGTCATTTTTTTAAGAAAAAGGGCATTGGTTTCCCCTATGTTGAAACACTTGGTTATATAAAACCATTATACATATTCCCATGTATTTTCTTCCTAAATTTTTAAATTTCAATGTCTGTCTTTGATGTCAAGATTTTTTAATACGTTTTACCATATCATTTGAATTAAATTTTGATTAAAGTGTGTGTGATAAGTGATTTAATTGACTAATGGTTGAAAATTTTTCATTTTGTGATGGAAAATAAAATTCATGGAATAATTGTTTTCAATTTCCCAATTCGGAACTCAAAATGTTCAAGATTCTATTCTTTTATATTTATATATCTCATGAACCAATATATTGGTGTATTTTTTGAAATAAATTTTGATATAATATTTTTAGTAAATTTTTTGTGTTTGTAGATTTGGAACTTTATTTTCCAATTTCCAATGTCCCAATATTGAATATCCCTTATTAGAATGATTTTTTCCAGTCATACTGAGTTAATAAAAAAATACATATGAAGTTATTGAATATTAAATTTTTAATATTCATGTTCTTTGAATTTTAATTTAAATAATTTATTTTTGATCAATTTAAATCATTTTTAGTTGAATTGTTCAATCTCACAATAAATTTGATTCTTCTTCCATTTGGTTTTTTGAGTTTTTTGTGATGAATTCTTTGTTTCATTTAAATGTTTGGGGTGGGAGAATTTAGGAGAAGTTAACCAGAATGATAATTTTAAGTTATGTCCTATTGGGCATTTCACTCTTCCAAATTGAGCAATAGTAGGTGCAATGATAGCTGAGGATCAAAATGAGACCTTAATTATAGTTAAAAAATTCCTTATTTTTAGCTAGCATGAAATATAATTTCAATTGGAAATTTTTAATCTTTTTTTTCCTTTTTTGACATTTTTTCTTGGTCCCATACTGACATTAAATTACTGTTTTGGTTCTTGATGTTCATTTTCGCTTAAAAATTATCAATGGGGTACCATAACAGGGTGATTTTTTATGCTCGTGGGATTATTTTTCGGATCCCAAATGATAATGTTCCATTATTTCTTGGATCATTAGATGGATTTATGTTTGTGAGTTACAGAAACATTGACATCTCTAATACTGAAATAAACCATAGATAAATATGATTTCCATGATTGAAGTTTACCTGATGCTGAAGGAAATCTGAAACTGATTGAACCTGGAGAAAAAACTATTAACTAAAAGGAAAGCTGACTCATGATTGAACCAGAGGGTATGTAATTTTCTGAGTGCAGTTTCCTACAAAATGAATATGATCCAAGAATGATGAAACCAAAAGGTATTTGGATCATAATTTATATAAAAATGAATTAAAGAATGAAGAGAACCCTTTGACGATCCCATCATCATGACTTCGATGCCAACAAACTTATCAAGGAAGGATATATCTTGATGAATTGAAACCGATGAACCCAGGTGCTCAAATTTTTTTTATAATGGCCTTAATTTACACTACAAAATCATGCACTAGTCACATCTCTACTTTTGGCGCATTAAAATTCACTAATTTAATTTTGACTAAGAATCAAGAACTGTTCTGATTTTTACATATTGAATGAGATGAAGCTAGATTGAAGAAGTTACAACACTGTATAATTTGTTGTCCAAATGTTTGTTGATAGAATGACTAAAAGAACTAAATTTGAAACCATGCATCCTGGCTAAGATGATCCAATGTGAGGCCAACATAGATACAATTGTAGATTGATGGAAGGGTCTTAACATGGAAAATTTGGCATATGGGGGAGTAGTTTTTAATTAAAGGATTTTTTTACCAAAGGGGGAAGTCGAGAGCCACTTCAAGTGGCGGTTTTCCCCTCACAACCCACCCCTTCCTCTCCCACCAATCCTTATTGTATAGATTAATAAAAGTATATATGAATATGTATTTATAATTACATTAAAAAATATATATTTACATTTCTAAAAATATATTTACAAATATCTATTTAAAAATAAGAGATTATTTATAATTAAATTTATAAATATAAATATATTTACATATTTATATATCTATATTTATAAATCTATATTTATATAGTTATAAATAATCCTTATTTAATTATATAATTAAATAAACCATATATAAAATTATTTATATACATTTAAACATTTATATAAATATATTAATATAAATAAACATTATTAAAATTAAAATATAAGGTTTATATATATTTATATAATTATATATATATATATATAGTTAAATGAACCTTATATTTAAATAATATATATATATATATACAAATAAACCGTATACTTGAAATTTATAAATTTATATATAATTATTTAAATATTTAGATAAACCATATTAAATATATAAAAAAGCCTTATTTTTAAAATTTATAAATTTATATATAAATATTTAAATTAATAAATAACAATTATTAAATTTATTTATAAATTACTTTATATATATTCATATTAAAATAAACTTTATTAATATATATATATAAACCATAATTATTAACAGAATTGAAAATATGTATTTATAAATATATTTATAAATATAATTATATATTATGAATAATAATAACTTATTTATATAATTATAAATATATAATGTAAATATAAAAAATATATTTACTATAATATTATGATGGCGTAAATATATAATTTTTTATTATAATAATTTTTATATTTGTAAAAAATAATAATATTTATGTATAATTATAAATTTATAATTATAAATTTATAATTATATATATATATATTAAAAACAATAATTTTATTAATAATAACATAATTAAAAATATTTCATAGTAATTGAATTAATTATATAAAACATAATAAGAAATATACCCATAAATTATGTAAACTATAAATGTAATGTTTTTAAATATTTAGGTTTGTGTCATGTAAAATAATTTGTGTTTACTATATGACTGATTTTTTTTTTCATTTTAAAATAATTTTTTATATGTTTAGTCAATAAGACAAATTCCATTTAGATTTTATTTTTAATTTATAATTTATACAATTCTAAAGTCAAATAAATGAAACATAATAATTATAAAAAAAATTGACATTGAAAATATATAAATTTTTAACAATTCATGTAATTTTATTTTAATTCCAATATTTGTGGACGTATTTTTATTTCACTAAAAACAATTAATTAACTCAGTAAATATGTTTTTTAAAATATACAACATGACATTTGAATAAATCAAATTTGATCCCTTCGGTACCACAATGCAGCGTGTGAAACTCATGCCCAATCTGTATCTAACGTCGCGTTGCCCCGATGTCCTAGCTATATATGCAGGTTCCTTCTTATGTGATGTTGTAGGCACCTTATCATGGTGTATTGTAGAGGATTGGAAGACATCATGTTTGAAGGAGGACCCAAATTCAGATGTGGATCCATATGACCTCAAAGCTCCTAAAAATGGCAGAAGTGTGATATTGAAGAAGTCATCGTCGGCCGGAGAGCGGGCCACCAAAAGCTATGTTACCACACACAACTTGAAGTATAAATAGTTAATAAAGGTAACATATGTAGCATATAAGCATCGACCTCTTCTGGAAGATCTTCAGTCATCTGGGCAAGATCGCCTCTCTGTGGTGCCACAACATCTGTATGAGCCTCTCCCGAATGTTTATGTCATTGCCTCTGACCCTGCTGATGTCCTCGTCTCTGTCTCCCAACTGGCGGTGATGATGGTGGTGGTAGTGGTTATGGTAGGATCAAAATTAGATGTATATACTCAATTATAGGATCAAGAGTGAATTTTATGTTCAAAAACATTTGTTTTTATCCTTAAGAAATCTTTGTTTAAACAATATTTTACCTTAAAGCATATTGAATATAAAATTAGAGTCACAATAAATGAGATTTACTATGATACACTTTCTTAATGTTTCAAATAGAAGTATTGAATAAAAGTTATTACAAAATTGAACAAATATTTTAACCTAAAGAGTAGGGTATCCAAAACACATAGGATAATGATCCCTTGATTTATAGATTTTTGAATGTCTATCTTACCCACACTATTGTAATCCCAATATTCGAAGATCAAAATCTGTCTTCATATTCCTCTAATCCCTCAATCTACATAGTGATTGGAACCTCTGTCTCCCTTTATTTGGATGCCCTAGATTAAGAAAGTACTTGAAACCTTGGTATTCTTTCAGCTTGGAAGCCCTCAATTTCATGAATCAATAATCATAATCCCAAAAAGAAAAACAAATCCAGTTTAAGATTTAAATGTGTGAAACAAGCTATTCACAACATTAAATCGTCAAGTCTTTTTCAAGAAGGAATTCTAGTAGATCTCTAATATAGTATCATGTCTTCCAAAAGTTCATAGTACTGAAAACGTTTAAATGATGGCGTATTTATAGGTGACATAAAAAATGGTTGAAATTTGCTTCAACGGTCATATTTTTCCAGAAATTTTTGAGTGAACTATAAATCTAGAACATATAATGGTCATATTATAACTAACTAGATAAAATAGTTTTTTTATAAAAAAATATCTTGGGAATCATTATGTATATATGAATATGTGTATATAATAAATAATGTTATGGAAAAATAATAACTTTAATAAAGTTAGAAAATCTTACATTAAAGAAATATCCTAACATTATGAATGTTATAAACATAATTTTTTTAAAAAAGGTAAAACCTTATGAATCATATATAATTAGTTCTAAATGTAATTGATAATCAGAATAGAAGAAATGAGAATTATATTTATAAAATTAGAAACATCAGAATTTAGAATTCGTGAATCTGATTCACATTTTTTTAGTGAATTAGAATTTCAGAAAGTGTAAATCAGATACAAAATTTTGAACAATTCATAATTGACGAAGTGAATCAAATTCATAAATTTGAGAGAATCAGAATCACCAAATTGAGACACTAGAATTAAAACTATTTTTAACATCACCTTTTTTCAAGTTCGGTTTTTAGAACCAACATGAAAATATCTGAAATTTGATTTTTCACATCGTTAATTATATAACTGATGTGAAAATCCATTTTTCATAACTTTTCACATCTGTTATATATAAATCGCCATGATATATTAATTTTCCTATATTTTTACCATCGGTTCTAAATAAAAGATGTCAAAAATCAATTTTCAAGATAATTTAACATCATTTATTTAATTTCTACATTAAAAGAAATTTTTAATGTCTGTTATTAAATAACGTACTTGATAAATGTAAAAAAACATTTATATCATTTCTCAAGATTCAATTTGGCTGGTCACAGAGCTCAAATGGAGTTTGGAATCAAAATTTATGGTCATCGGAAGTTGATTATCTCTAAACTATGTCTTTAAGAAGGCCCACTTCTGATGGACATAAATTTTGATTCGTAATTCCACTTGATCTTCGTGACTAGTTTAATCAATGCATGAAAAATTTACTATATGTTTGTAATCATTTTTCATGTCTATTATTTATGAACCGACGTAAAAAAGTCAAAAAAATTGATTTTTTATGTCATTTACTATATAACCAACAAGAAAAATCTGAAAAAATTTAAAATCCTTTAATGAAGGTTATTATAAAACCAAAATGAAAAATAATTTCAATATCCATCAAATGAAAATTTTCAATTTCATTACATCATGGCATCGAAACTTCAAATTTAAACCTAAATTTTTTAATAATATTTTTTCAATTATCATCTCAATTATATGTTTTCATTACGCCCATATTGTAATTTAAGGATCATTTCTTTCAACCATCATCATTCCCTCAACTCAAATTGTTGGATCTTTAACGTGAATCAAATATTTCTTATTTCCTCGTTGCCTTCAAGGTATTTGTAATTATTTATCCCTGTTTTATATTTTTTTATGATTTTTATATTAATTTGTATAACATTTAACAATCCTTTCTTTCAACCATCATCGTTCCACCAACTTGACTTGTTTGATCTTTTACATGATTTCAATATTTCTTTTTTTCACAATCATGTCAAGGTATTTGTAATTATTTTTCAATGATTTATATTTTTTATCACTAGTTTTCTTATTTGATGTACCATTTATTGATTCTTCTTTTATAATAATGATAAAAAACTCTTCATATCATGGAAAAACTACAATTACTCTTTATAATTCGAAAATATAATATGAGATAAAGATATTGTTGGATCATTCGATCTTTCCTCAAAAAATATTTATCAATCTTTTTATGGACAATATTTTTGATCCGTAACATCATTTGAGCTCTATATCATGTCAAATAGAATTGTAGAAAATTATCTACAAGACGATAAACATTTTTTACGTCAGTTTTTTAAAAACTGACAATCAAAATGACTTTTTACATCAGTTTTTAAAAAACTGAAAAAAATATGACTTTTAACATTGATTTTTTAGAAACAGACGTAAAAAATTACTTTATAAAGTCATTTATGTATGGAATTTCTCATTATTTTTTAAATAAACCAACATGAAAAAGCATAAAAATACCATTTTTAATATTGGTTATAAAATAATCAACATTAAAAATGTATTTTTAACATCGCTCGCAAAGACGTATCCTCAAAACCGATGTTAAAAATAAATAAAAAACAACATAAAAAAAGTGGTTTTGTACCTGTGAGAGAATAAAAATTACATTTTGGGATGATTTGGAATCAAGAAATAGAAATAAGATTCAATTTTATAAATGATTCAGAAATGAGAAACCAAAATTGGATTCAAATTTCCTGCGTGATTCAGAATAAAGAAACAAAATAAGAATCACAATTGTGAGGGGATCAGAATTGAGAAAGCAAGGGATTCCAAGTTTCATTAAGGATCTGACATATTCTTTTGACTTAAAAAAATAATGTTACACTTAGTTATAAATGGTATAAATAATATGCATATAAATATTCTTGTAGATAGAAAGAATTATTATGTAAATGTTTAAAATGATAAAAAAAAGTTATTAAGAAAATATGCTTGTGATTTCCAAAACATAAATAAATAAGAAATGTTATATGGAATCTTTTGACTCAATAAAGTCACCGTTTTTGTAAATCATAAATAGTATATTTAAGAAAAAATATTAAGGATGTCAGATTTTATAATTTATCATAAAAGCAAAACATATCCCCCCTTAGTTTATGACATAATATGAATACGACTAACTCCCGCTTATGTTAAGAAATACCCCTAAGAATCATATTATATCATTATATAATTGATATCCTTTCTTAATTAAATTAATATCACTTTATTTAATAATGACTTCTTTTAGTACTTTCCTCTTTATTATTTAATCCTTTAGCTAATAATATTTTAAATATATTCTTCTTTACCATTTTTAATTTCCAAAAACAATGGATAAGACTATAATATAACTGAAAATTTAGAAAACAGACTATACAAAACATTGAATAATAATACTTTGAAAAAAAAAATTACCACAAAAGATCTGAAATATATAAAAAACCATATCTTCGGCCTAAAGTGCTTGATCAAATACTTCAACTTCTTGAGCTCCTTGTGATCATCTTAAAAGTTTTCTAGAAGAACTTCATGATCCTAACACTTATTCACAACATTTTGAATCATTCAATGCTGGATCTTAATAATTTATTCCATAGACTTAAGCTTTTCATCAACCTCATCTCTCTAATCCTTTACTCTTTTATCTTATTGGTCAATTGAGTTTTGTTTCCACTATAAATCCTTGCTTTATTTCATCCAAATATCTTTTTCATCATTTATCATTTATATGATTTGGTTTGAATGATTTTTATCTTGTATTCTAATTCTTTGAAGGCACCATATACTATCTCAAAAATATCATCGAATTATTTAATATCATTATTGATGTGATTTTTCCACTTTTTTATATCACTGTAAAAATTCTTATGAGAATGATAATTCTGGACAAAGCTTTTGAAATCAGATTCATGTTTTATGAGATTTTACATGAAATTTTCTGTTGATTCTGATTTTTGGTTATATAATCTTGAATAAGCTGACATAATGACTCAAGGATTGTAAATTATGAAATTGATTTCACCAACTTCGTCAAAAACTGAAAAATAAAATCTTTTCCTATAGAGGAGGAAGATCTTTTTTATTTTCAGTTGTCCTGATTAAATTTCCCAAAATATACTTTCTTCCCATTGTCTTTCTTGGATTCCACTATCACTTACTTTTAAACTACTTCACTTTCTTCAGAAACATGAATGATCTTATCATCAACATCAGCATCATCATTTTCTTGATTTTCATTATTTCCACCAAAATCATTATTATATTTACAAATATCATTAACATATGGAATTATTTGAACATCACTTTCAATAACATATTCTTTCAAATAATGTGATTTTTGGAATGATTTTCCTTCTGACGAAAGCCTTGATGAAGTGGATTGAGTTGTTTTTAAAGATAACATGTTATAATAGATCTACATAGGAATTTATTCGATTTGATTAATATCATCATCACTATATTTCTATTGGATATTTTATTCTTCTTTATCATCATCATCATCATCATCATCTTCTTCTTCTACTTGAGATGGTTCTTTAAAAATCACAACTAAAATTTGAACAACATCCTTTCTTTTTACTGATTGGATAACCTCTACTACAACTGGTTGAGATTGTTTGGGAATTTTAGTTTCTTGCAAAAATTTCTTAGGAACTTAAATATTTTCCGAGGCTCTTTCTTTATCTTTCATCAATTCTTGAACTATATCATCTTCAATTAACTTATTCTTGAGCATCTTCTCTTTTTATCGTTTCTCAAGTTATTCATATTCCCTAATTTCCAAATATTTAGCTTCTGTTTGATCTAACCCTAACAATGAATCTTTTTCTCATCCAAACACTATTTCCTTTCTACACTTTTCAACAACTTCATCTGGGTAAGTTTTTTGTTTCTTGGACACTTGTGGTTCTGAAGCATGAGCTGATTTTTGTGGTTTCAAGACTTATTCCTTTCATTTATTGGTCACAATTGAATATTTCATTAAGATTTCTCAAACTTCCTTTGACTTTATGGAAAAGTAAAAAAACTCATTTGTCTTATAAATAAATGAATATTTCATTATTTTATGTGTGTCATCACTTAAAATAATAATATTGAATTTATTTGGTTTTGAAATGAAATGATTATTTAAGGAATTCAAGAAAATTATTATAAGCTTAGATAATATTGCTGGATACATCATGGTCTGAGATTTTATTGACTCATTCATAATATTAGTAATAGTAAATAAGATGTAATTGACCATGTTTATATTAATTATATTAACTAGGAAATCCATTATAAAGATATTAATTATTTTTAGGTTATCCTTGTATATGTTTCTTGGTTTTCAAATACCTAGAAACCATAATTCCACAATCCTGAAGTTTGATGAAAGGTTGGAAAGATTGGTCTTCTTTACTATTTTAAGACCAAAGCTATCAATAGCCTTAATTCTGTCAAATTAATTTTCTTAATCTAGAAACTTATGAGAGAAATATAATTATTCACCATCATAAGTTATTTCACAGATATTTTCGGCATTATTACAAGATAGAAAATAATTTTTCAAATAACTCTTAAAATGTAACTTATCCTTTCCACATTCATAGAAAAACTCAACTAAATAATAGAATTCAATAAACATGTCCTCATAAATAGGATCACATTCACCCATATTTTTTCCAATGGAAATTTTCTTTCATCCTTGAAACTTTATAAGAATTATTATTACAGAATCAATCCTGAGAAATAAGTCCTGACCAACTAACCTTTCTTTGGAGGCATACCAATCTTTATGTTTCTTATTTTCAGGCATCAATGTCAAATATGATATTGACCAAGAAATTTAGAACTTAAGAAAGAGATCTAAAAATTGGAATCATAACTTTTAATGGAAGAAACAGCAAAGGCATAAAGATATTGTAATTCGATGAGGGACGCGAGGGGGGGGGGGGTCCCCTAATTTATATAGTTGTTCAGATGACAGTTCGAATTCTAATATAGATCAAATAGATTAAATTTATTAGATGAGATCTGATGGTTGGGATTAACAAGAATAAGTTTTATAGATTCCAATTATATTATATTTTATGAAAATATATTGGATTTAAGGAAAGATGAATCATTTATATCTTTTCATAGAACAAGATTGAAATACCAAAGAAATGAAACTATAAGGTAAAAAGTAAAAATATGTATCGTTAATAGTTATTAAAAGGTTTTCAAATAATATTATTCTTAGATATTACATATTCTGAAATGATTTAATAGAGTCTTAAAACATTTTTTAGGTTCTGAATACTTTTTATAGGTTTTGAAAACTATTATTAGTTTATGAAATATTTTATTTGGTTCTGAAAAAACACATTATGATAATAAAGAGTACTCCACCCATAAAAAATGAGTAAGTTAATTTTGGATACAGTTTTTAAAATGGTATATATGAATGATTAATATATAGTTATTATTATTAATATTTTTTTAATTTGTTCAAATCTATCATAAGGTAATGATTTTACAAAAATATCAGAAATTAGTTCTTGCGTTCTAATGAATTGTAAAATAATATCTCTTTTAAGTGTGTGATCTCTGAAGAAGTGATTCCTAATACCTATGTGCTTTGCATGAAAGTGATGTGTTGGTATTTTTCTTATTGATATAGGACCATTTTTATCACATAGTATCTTCGTTTAAGTAAAACTCATTCCATAAATAGTGAGTTTGTGTTTCATCGAATACACTCGATCACAACAACTTTCAGTTGCTATATATTTAGCTTTCATAATGGAAAGTGATATAGTGTGTTTTTTTATTCATGAACAAGAAACTAATGAATCTCCTAATAAATTATATGTTCTAAATGTAGTTTTCCTATCTATTCTACACCCAAAATATTCAGCATCTGGAAAGCATTTTAAAACAAAATCATATCTAGAAGAATGGAAAAGTCCTAAATCCCTAATTCTCCTTCAATAGTGAAAAAACAATTTCACTGATTTTAAAAGGTATTTTTTTGGATTAGATTGATATCATGCACCAAAGAATATTGAAAACATTCAGTATAGATGACTAGCTGTTAAGTATGGTAAACATCCAATCATACCTCTAAAATATGATTGATATACTAGTTTTCCAACTTTATCAAAATCAAGGGTATTCGAGGTACCGATTAGGGTACATATAATTTTAGTTTATTCATATCCATACTTTTCAATAAGATCATTAATATACTTATGTTGAGATATATATGCTCCTTCTAGTTTCTGTGAAATTTAAAAACCAAGAAAAAATGTTTACTCACCCATCATACTCATCTTAAACTCATATTTCATAATATTCTTTAATAAATCAGTTAAGGATTGTTCCGAACATAATGTCATCAACAAAAATTTGATCAATTAAATTTTTTTCTTTATTTATAAAACGGGTTGGATTAGAGGTTCCCTTATCATAAATATTTTTTTACAAAAATCATGTAAGACTATCATACCAGGCTCTTGGGGCATGTTTACAACCATGTAAATCTTTCGTGTGTTTTAAAATATGTTCAGGGTGTATTGTGTCTTAAAAAATAGAAGGTTATTCAACATAAAATTCTTCTTCAACATATCTATTAATGAAAACACACATCATGTCCGTTGGAAAAAGTTTGAAGTTAATGAATGCTACAAAGCATACGAGAATTTGAATAGATTCTAGTCTAGAAATTTAAGAATAGTTTTATTAATAGTCTACTCCTTCATATTGGTTATATCCATTAGCAACTAAACTTTCTTTATTCCATAAAATGAGTCCATTTTCATCACATTTATTTCTAAATACCCACTTTAATAAAATTATATATGTTCATTTTTTTCTTTCAACGAAGGTCACAACTTTGTCTTTTTCAAATTAATTTTGTTCATATAACATATCTTTAATACAATATTCATCACAAAAAGATGCTTCAGTACTTTTTTTTGTAATTATGAAATAAATTCTTCATTCTCTACTTCATGCCTGAAGGAACATCTAGTCCTTCAGGTTTAATAACATCATCAATGATACTATCGCTGGGATGATTCTTTAGAAACAACTGACTTGGGATTTGAAGAACATGTTCATTTACATAGGGTAGAAAATCATCTGGAGTGCATACTTAAGAAACATTTTCATGAGTATTCTATTGAATAGAAAAATCATCCATCAAAGGATGATAATCAGTTTTTGAAAATACATTTGATGTTGTTGGTTGGGGTTAATTATAAAAATGATCAGTTTCATAAAATTTAATATGTACTATTTCCTCAATAGTTCAAGAATCTTTATTAAAAAATATATAAGACTTAGATCTTGTAGAGTACCCAAACAAATTCATTCATCAGATTTTGTTTTGAAATTGTGTAGGCTGTCTTTTTGTATTCAAAATGAAAACTTTGTATCTAAATAATTTGATGTATGAAACATCAGGTTTTTGGATTTTCCAAAACTAATAAGCTATTTAATTTAAAAATGGCCTTATTAAAACGTGATTTATATTATAACAAGTAGTACATATAGATTCAACCCAAACTTTTTTAGCAATTGAGTATTCACTCAACATGGTTCTTGTTATCTCTTGAAAAAATTGGTTTCTTCTTTCAATAACACCATTTTACTCAGGAGTTCTAGGGGATGAGAAGTTAATGGTATTTCCTCTCATTCTAAAAAAGATTCAAAATATGAATTTTTAAATTCTCTACCATGATCACTATTAATAGTTATCAATGGAATGTTTTCTCATTTTTATATTTGGCTGAAAATTATTTCAAATAATAAAAATTCATCAGATTACATTGTTAGAAAAATACCTATGTAAATCTAGTGTAATCATGACTTGATAAAATACATAATATTTTCCCCCAATACTTCCAGTTTGTATTGGACCAAACAAGAACATGTAGTCTAGTTGCAATACATCAATAATTAAGACTTAACATTTAGAATTATTTCTTGACTTATGTTTCTTGTCATATTGACAAGGATAAAAATGTTTTATAGAATCAAATAATTGATCTGGTAGATCCTTAAGAAGTCTTTTCTTAGAAATATTACATAAATTCCTAAGGTTAAAATTTAATAATATTATACATCATAACCAATATTAGTCTTCCATTGCATGAAGGAATATTAAGTATTAGCTCTTATGGTCATCTTTGTTATATGTATAAACATTCACATGTCGATGAGAAAAATAATGAACTCATCCTTGAGATTGTGTAGTACGAATTTATCATTTCTAATTTTAATAAGGTAACCTTCATCAGATAATGGACTTATGCTTATATGGTTGTTCTGAAGGCCTTTAAAAAATAAAACATTAGAAATTATGGATTTTCCACAATGAATAATGTTACCTATATCACCAATTACCCCTTGACCATTATCATTGATTGTGACTCTTCCACCTTTCATCTTAATAATATTATCAAATAAGTTTTTGTTACTAGTCATGTTTTGGGAACATCAAATATCCATATACCATGAATTTTTGTTGGTACATCCATTGTTTTCCTCAAAATAAAATAATAATATTTTCAGAATCCATACATTCATGGATCCAGAATTATTAGAAAGTAAAATATTAGGAATCAGATTTTTCCTAGAAAATTAAGATTTATGAATACCTAAGGATTGGATTTTATTTAAGGAAAATATTTTCTCCCAACATTCTTTCATTTATAACATGTTACATTAGAATATTTATTATATTTATTTTGTTTATTCTTATATTTCTTCTAAAAGTCCTGCTTTCCAACAATCTGATTCATCATTTCAGAAATATTGGTTAACTCATTCCTTGACTATTGATATTCACATAATTTTTAATGAATAATAACATTCTTAGAAAATTTAACTTAACAACTTTTTCAAGAGTTTTGGATTTCATCTGATTTGAAGTAGTATAAAATGAAACACTTCCATTATTCTTTAAATTCTCAGAATCTTTCTTCAATATTTTCTCATTTTGTAAGAGAGTTCAAAATAACTCATCAATAGTAACACTTGTAACATTCCTTAACTATTCAATAGAATCTCTCTTTGATTCTCATTCATTTTTCATGATGTCACTAATATTATCTACTATGATCTCATCAACTATCTATTTTCCTCTAATAGACTGTATACTATTTACAATAGTTATAAATCCCTGTTAAACATTAACAATAGGTTCTCCATAAGGGAAAAAACCATGATAGTCTCCTCTAAGAACATCTCTTCTCGTTTCATTATCATTAGAAGTTCCAAAATGTGAAACTTCATGTTTATTCCATATATTGTAAGATACATCACAATAATATATCTGGATATATATATTCCTGGCCATAGAACAAAGCAATGTAATTAATTCCTTATAGTTATTCTGATATTATTTCTTTTCATGGTTGGTAAAAGTTCTAACATCTTTATCTGGTATCTTATAATCTACATTAAGAATGAAAAAGTTTTCCACACAAGTATTTATAATAAAGTGATACATTATTTCTCTCATGTATTTATAATTTTTCATCAAATACATGTAATCTTGTATGGTTCATATTATCTAAGGATCTAAGATTCATTACTATCATATTTCAAAACAAAACATTTCCACTTCATGTGTTAGAGTAGTATGTATTTATAAACAAAAAGTTTATAAAATTAATGAACCTAATTTATAAGAGGAAATCAAGAATGATAAACATAGTGGAATTATATTCTAATACTAATGTGTATATTAGTATTTCAAATAACTCCTCTCATACCAATTTAAGGATAGAAATCTATATGTAGATGCTCAATTATATGAGTAGGTAAATTGAAAGTTTAAAAATATTAATTTTTAATCTTACGATACCTTGATTGAACAGGTAATTAGAACCTTTATCTTCCTTTAACATGAAAGCCCTTGATTTTATATTGCAATTATATAAATTTCACAAACAAAACAATTCTTGTTGAAGATTAAAGTATGTGGAACAACTTGTTAACAACATGAACCCTTCAAGGATTTCAGATGATGAAATTTTGGCAGAGCCCTTTTATAGCGGGATCTTACAATGGTTACATATAACAGATTAGAATAAATCATTTATCATTAAAAAATATCATGAGAAACATTATGTATATATGAATTTAACATTGTAAAACATTATGTTATGAAAAAATAGTAACATTATTATAGATAATAAATCATAAATTTATTAAAATATCTTAATATTAATAAATTTATAAAAATTATTTCTGAAAAAAAAGAGAAAACATTAATTAAGATATAAAATATGATATGAAAATAATTAAAAATCAAAATAGAAGAAATGATAATCAGATTCATAAAATTAGATGTTTTAAAACTCTAAAACCATGAATCAGATTCACATTTTTGAGTGAATCAGAATTTAAGGATGTATGAATCAGATTCAAAATATTTAACTATTAAAAATTAAGTTAATTTGATTCAAAAATTTTAAAAAAATTAAAACACAAAATTCATAGAATTGGAATCACTATTTTGGATGATTGTAAATTGAGAAATATAAAATTGATTCAATTTTCTTGCACGGTTCAAAATTGATAAATAGACATTGGATTCGATTTTCTAGGAGATTTGCAATTAGGAAATAGAAATCAGATTTGATTTTCTACATGATTTTTAATTGATAAATAAAAATCCGAATCACAATTATAAGAGAATCAGAATTGATAAAGAAAGGGATTTTGGGTTTCGTCATGGATCCAACGTATTTTTTTGACATAAGGAAAATAATGTTAGACTTATTTTTAATGTTTTAGAGAAAAAGAATAAATATTTTTGTATAGATAGAAATTATTATTAAAGAAATGAATAAAAAAATCAAAATATTATTAAGATGATATATTTTGGATTTCCAAAACATAAATGAATAAGAAAGATTATATTGAATCATTTGACTCAATAGTGATGGAGGTGCATCATCCTCCGGAGTCATTGTGGGGACATCATCATCCCCATGAGCTTCAACCAGAGTATATGTATTGAGAAATAATTGTGGAACCTCATCATAGAAATTATCAATTATGATCTAGAGATGATCATTGAGAGCTAACACATCTATGTGAACTACATCCTACCTAATAAATGCCTCCTCTTGAGGATTTTTGAAATTTGAAAAAAGAGAAGTGTTGTCTGCCTACAAATGAAAAAAATTATAATTAATAAAAAATGTGAGATAAAAAATATAACAAATATTAGTAAACATACAAACTACTGAATTCCAATAGCTAGGAATGTATGGTACATGATGTTGTGATGTCAATACCAATATGAATAATCCCCATAATCATATAATTGATAGCGTGTTGTGGGATATCTGTATTGAAAGATACTATATTGGGAACACATGTTCCAAAGCTTGATATAACATGCATAATACGGTGGTTAGACTATTGTCAATATACCTATATGCATAATGGGTTATAACCCATCATAGTGTCATGATTCCATTGGGATATGTTGTATAAAAGAAAACTAGTGCTTGACCAAGTCTGGATTGTGCCACTCAATTATGTGGAAGTGGATGAGTGGCACAAATACAACATGATCTCCAATCATTCTTGTGCATAATGGTGGAAGTGATGCGTAGAAAAAACCTGTAGACGAGGTCCATGAAACTTGAAATATAAACTCAAAAAATAATTCATAAATTAAAATTGATAATGTTACTAATAATACATTGAAATTTCTTTGAAAAGTAATATCAAAACCTATTTTTATACAGGAAAAAATTGAAATGTTCAACTTACATTAGATTGCTATTTGGTTTCAAATATATATCAAAAATCTGGCACACTATGCCTCGGTGTATTTACATACTGTTGAGTCGGACTCCAACAATTTATAAAAGAGTAATTTATGATAATGTTATATAAAATAATAAAAACAATTAATAAATAATTGAATGTAATGATGTAAACATACCAGCTTCTCCAAGGAAAATCCTAAAATAACTGTAGTAGAAGTGGTGCGACAGCTCAAGGAGCATTGCATGGAAAAACCTCCCAGAACCACATCTATATAAATGCCATAAAACCAACAATCTTATGTTCATCGGCTCGACATCTTGTATAGTTTTATATATGTATATGTGATAACACAGCAGATTCCCTACTATATGTAGTTATCTGATCAAGATCCTCATGTAATGGGAGGTATATTATATGTAGCAAAGTTGTGGATTAGTCATCACAAAACATTAATTTAATATTTCACAATATGTATATGTATGTTAGTTCTGATTAAGTGTCTTATTATCTGCATCATCAAGAATGATGGTGAAATTATCATCATTCCACCCCCATGCACAAGCAAGAACCTTGGTGGACATGTTGTATGCCGACGAAACCAATTCCATGTTGATATTGTATGACCACATACTATTCACCACTAGTGGAACTTGTAACTGCCTATCTGAGAATGAGAGTAACAACTGACTAATAAAATTGTGTCAAGCAATTCATTCCTTCAGTTGACCATGAATCAAATAGGGGGGGGGGATGGTTCAATGTTCGGTTGAACCTCACATTTGTGGGAATAGACAGTACTTTGACATTATCTTATTCATCTTAAACTTCCTATACATCTTATTATTCTAAATTTTCTTCATCCACATATTCATCGACCCACACATATAATGTACATGGATGGCTATCCATAGAAAGTTTGCCTGGGGGACATGATGGAACAACTACCATTGCTGATGGAACTTCTTGATTTGTTATAGAGGGAGGACATGACACATTATCATGATGTTGCGATGTCCCAACTTCCAATGTCGATTAAACCTCCATTGTGTCTATAGTCACATATAACACCATCATTTGATTCATCAGTTGATGCTTAAAAAATTAAAGTATGTGTTCCCATTCATCATCATTAGTAAATGGATAGACCACAATTTAAAACCTATCTATAAATTCTAGATGAATATATGTGATGGAATCAATCACTTGACTCTTCATCAGTTTAAATATTTGATGAATTTTCCATTGAAATTATTCTAATGTTTTACAACCTCCATGAATAAAAACTCCTTATGGTCATATACTATAATTAAATCCTTATTCTCTCTCAATTATTTTAATGTAGCAATAAATACTGGAAACCATATTATTTAACTAAAACAATCCATTTTTATTAATTAAATCTGATCAGAGAATCAATTTATGTATGTGTGATTCTAGTAATTTGGGATGGACTCATAATCCTTCCACCAAATCAATATGTTCAAACCATATTTATCTATAACCATATACAAAACCCACTTGTTTGCGTTACGTACCCAAAAAAAGAAGTCAATCATATTCATACATATCCACATGCAACATATACACGAGGTACACAAACATGTCATGTAAAAGCAAAGAGAAATATTATATTGAAAAAATCCATAGGAGTAATCCCGGAACGACATATATCCAGCCCCATTCACTTTTCTAGATAAGGAAATCCTCTAGATAATTAGGTGTTTTGACCCAAATCCCCCCTATGCGGGGATACTTTACCCAAAAGAGCATTCAATTCATGGAAACTCTTACTCTTAATATGCCAAATATATATTCAACAACTAAATTCAATTTTTTAACATCTATTACAAACCGAGGATATTGTAGATGAAAAACTAAATTTATTATCATACAAAAAATGTTATGCAAGGGTATATTATAGAATAAATTTATCAAATAATTACATTGGAAATTAAAAGAATTACATCACTATTTAAAATAATTACATCAGTTATTAAAATAATTAATTCGATAACTAAAATATTTTTAGTTAATTACATGCCCAAATTACAATTTATTACTTCCACATATTACAATTAATTAATTACCTAATTAAAATTAATTAAGCCCCTAAATACAATTAATTACATCCCCTAATTAAAATTAATTATGTTATAAATTATAATTAATTAATCCACTAATATCAATTAATTAAGGCCATAATTACAATTCATTAAGCCCTTAATTACAATTAATTAAGACCATACATACAAATAATTAATCCCATAATTACAATTACTTACTTACCTAATTATAATTACTTACTTCCCTAATTACAAATACATACATCCCTAATTACAATTAATTACTTCCCTAATTACTATTAATTACATCCCAAATTACAATTACCTATATCCCTAATTAAAATTATTTACATCCAAAATTACAATTAATTACTTCTCTAATTAGAATTGATTACTTCTATAATTATAATTAATTTATTACTTAATTAAAATTAATCACTTACCCGATTACAATTAATTAATTACTAATCATGGTTCACTACTTAATAATTACATTTAATTACTTAATTGAATAATTATTACAATAAACAATGTATTTATTAAAATTAATTAATTTCGAATTACAATTTACATTTAATTACTAAATTCATTAATTAATAATTACAATTAAAATAGTATTAATTAATGTTAAATACTTACTAATTATGTTACATTATTTACAAATTACATATAAATAATTTCCAATTATAAATAATAAATAATAAAATATTTAATAATAATAATTATATAATTACTAATTATAGTTAACTAATTTTTAATTACATTTAATTACCAAATTAAATAATTAATCATCATAATTAACTAATTACATTTATTTATTTTCTAATCAAAATTACCAAATTTCAGCATACAATTAATTAATAATAATTTTATTACTATGCACTATTTTTTAAGTGTGAATTATTTAATTAATTGATAATTTAAATTATATAAATATTAATTTCAATTAATTAAATATTAACAAAAATTAATAAATAAATAAAATAATTGTTAATTATAATATACTATTAACTACTTCCAATTATCTACAATTAACTAAGAAAAATCCTAAATAAAATACATTAACTATGAACTAATCAAATAAATAAATAAATCACAATATTTAAAAAAATTCAAAATATAATTTCTTCCTATTTGTAGAGAGGTTATGATGCTTTGGAGAAAATCTCAAATTCGCTCAGAGTTTTTGATTCTTCAGGGTTGCTCAATGTTAGAAGAGAGAGGAGTTTGAGAGAAAGGGAAAAGAAATGGGAGGAGAGAAGGTTGAGAGTGAATATTGGGGGTGAGACCCTTTTATAGGAGATGAAATCTTAGGTTCCACTTGAAGTGGCTCTAATATCATTTCAGCTAAATCAATCAGCACCATGTCAATTGGAGATGATAGTTTTTTAAAATATAGTATCAATCCCACTTGATGTGATGCTCACTCAATGCACCTATTGAAGTGGCATTGACTCCAAGAACCAGTAGAAGTGTCACTTTGTGGTCCTAATGAATAAAATTCCACTTGAAGTGGTTCTTTGGATTCTCAATCAAAATAACACCCCATTAAGTTGCACGTCCCTACCCCATATGGCATAATAAAAGAACTAAACCCGCTAAATTACAAAAAACACCCCCACATACCAAATTTTCTTCCCAAACAAGGTATCAATTTTTACCGAGCATGGAAGAGGATCATAATGAAGTAGACAAGTTTTAATAAGAGGTACCATAACATTTTATCATATGTGAGAATGTGTTGAAATTTTGGGGGTGAGACTTTTTAAGTGGGGAAGAATGTAATGACCCAAACATTATAAAATATATCTATTTCTTAAATAAATGTTGTTGCATATTATATATTATTATACCCAAATATAAAAGAGAAACCAAAAAAAATTGTATCATTAATAAACATCGTTACAATAGTAAGCTATGAAATCAATTAAAATGAAAAGCATTACAAATGGAGAAAAAATATAAAATAGAATAGATAAAACAAGAAAATAAGGATCCCCCCAATCTACTAGAATCATCACCCCAACTGAAAATTCTAAATAAATGAAACAATATATGCATTAATAAATGAATAACTTAATAAATGAAAATATAACATTAGGGAGAGTTTTTATTGATTTTTTTAAAATAATGAATTTCTATTTATAGGGTATAAATGGAAATGTGGCGGTTGGGCATCAACTATTATGACTATTGGCCAATATTATTGTTGGAAACTATGTCCTTGGTTGATAATTTTACCATCATAATTAGTTTTTATAAGTAATAATGACAATGGATAAAATATACATAATGTATAATCGATGGCCTAAACCAATAGAGTTGCACTATTAGTTACCCTTTTTCCCAAACATTGGAGGGAAGTAGTTTCACTAGAGTTCTCCCATGACCAAACCCAAGCCAAACTTCAATGAGTGAATCTTGGATGAAATCATCTACAAGATAAGTTCAAGTTAATTTTGATTACAACTCGATCGATATAACATGATCTATCCCAAGAATCTATTACCATCACACACATCACCCTTAAGGAACATGCATGGGTAATAAGAGGTTATGTGTCTTTCCCTTAGTTACCTAACATGTATTTTCTATTTTATAAATAAAATTTTTATTCAATAAATTTCTTTTTAGAATATGTTATCTTTATTAAATATATGTTTAATTGAGAAAAATTTAATAAATTTATGTTTGAGCACAAATAAACCATAATTCTATTTTTTTAGAAAATATAAAAAATTTATAATAAACCATCGTATAATAATTTTTTTTTAAAAAATAGTCTTCAAAAACACTCTAACATGAATATAAATGATAAACTAATTTTATAATTCCTTATGAAATTTTATTATAAGTGTTAGAAATTTGACGATGCCTTAAAAACTATTATTTTAAAATAAATAAGGATTTTTATATTTAAAGGTTAAAAATATAATATTTAGAGAATTTTTTTGATAAAATAAATATTATATTTAAAATACGCACATTTAAATTAGGATAAAGTGAATTTATGAGAATTTTCTCAAATACATTATTTTTTTCATGAATAGTAAAATTATATAGTTTTTGAGTTTTTGATATGTTTAATGACATCCTACTTGTGTCATAATTATGTATTAATTAATTAATCATAATCCAAGAGCTAAAATATGATATTTTATGAATATTAAGTATTGATAAAAAACTATTTTATTCAATTTTTTATTTATAATAAATATTTTAATTTCATCACATTTTGTTGAAAATGATTATAAATAAAATATTTTGGATTAGATAATTTATTTAAAAATATGATTAAAATTATAGTTTTCCATTTAAAATTCACTATTGTATTTCAGATATAAATATTTTTATTTGAAATATTTGGACGATAAATTTTATAACATTGTTCTTGACTTAATGTGCTACAACATTTTCTCTAGACATCTGAGTTAAATTATTCATTGGATTGTAGAAAATGGTCCATGAAGTCAAAGATGGACTGGACACTTCACATTGGACATCACTTTAGTATTTGAGCCATAAGTTCTTTATCTATAATTTTAATAGACCCATATGTGGAGAGAAGATATATAAAAAAAGTTATCATAGATCTTCCTTCTAGAAGGATAGATGTATCAAGAGTTTAGGAGGTCAAACAAGAGATTTAATTTGTAATAAAATATGTGTACAAATTTCCCACATTCACACATGATGCCACTTGTAACCTAGCCTCCCCTCAACTCTATAAATTTATTTTTTTTCACATTTTTTGGGGGTTAGAATTGAATTAGGAATTTGAGGGTATAAGATAAGTGTTTAAAATCCAATTATCAAAGCATTTCTATAAGGGTATCTCTTTAATCAAGGATCCCTTCATCAAAGTCTTCTTCTTATTCTTCATGATCTAGTATTTTTGTTTATGAAATAAACTTCTTATTTCCATTATATTTATTCTATTTTATTCTATTTTATTATATATTATTATTCTTTAATCTTATGATTTGGTTTTTAAATAATGCATAGAATCTTTATGGGGTTATACCCTTTAAATGAAATTTTTAAATAAAAAATGTTTCTACAATGACAACCCCGCCCTTACAAGAGTAATTATTCTTAGTACTCAATCTCACTCTAACCTTATTTAATTATTTATTTTGAATCAATGAGGAACAATAATTCATATTTTATGATATTTGAATTATGTATTTAAATTAAAATAAACTATGTAATAAATTGAACAATTCATGAAAAAATACTTTAGGATGAGTAATGTGTGAATTACGAGAGTGATATCATAATCGGTACAACAAAATAACATGAGATAAATTTATAGAGTTCAAGTAATATCCCTAATATTAATTCATCTTAATTTCTATAGTGGGTATGTTACATAATTCACCAATGACCAAAAGCTATCCTTAGGTCATTAATCAATGCAAGGTGCTACGATTACATGTCCTGAAGGTAACCTAGGGTTTAATTCATTAAATATTCATGGATTAGTTAATTCTCAAAGGGTTTGGGGGATTAAATATTAGGGGATAATAATTAAGTGTATTTTAATATAAATTATAATTATTAATAAGTATGTGATGAGGTACAGTCAGATAAGTTATGCTTTTCAAAATAGTTTTCTAGAAAACTTCTTCTTTCTGTGTTTTATTAATTAATTTTTTTTCACAAACCAAAAAATATAATATTTAACAAGAAAAATTGTTACTATAATTTTATAAACATCAAAACCCCAATCATTATAAGATATTTATTTATTTTATATTTATTTTAATAATACCTTTATGATGTCTTATTAATTACTGACTCTTTTTGAGACAACCTTATTCAGACACTTTGCTGCACCAAAGTACCCAAAAATCACACATATTCTAAAAGCACCCATCATAGTGACACTGATTTTTTTTGTAATTTCTGGAGGCGCATGTAATTTATTTAACTATTATTGGTATTTTTTTAATTTTAATCATTTCTTATCTTATTTCTTTCTTCATTGCAATATCTCAATTTTTCTTCTCTTCTTTTCGATTTTATAGTTTTTGATTTCTTAGACTACAAACACAAACTTATTTTCTTTTTATAATGGTCCACTATTTTTCATTTACTTTTTATTTTTATTTTATTTATGACATGAAGTAATCCATTGGATATATTAGATCTTGACCCTAATATTCAATGTAGCCTTCGAGCTTGAATTGGACAATCTTAGTCCACGGGATGTTTCAACATTCAACGAGTTGGAGAATTCCTCAATTTTGGTAACATTAAAATTGGAAGATATTATAATTTAAACATAAATTTAGAACCAATGGTTGAAAATAAAAATAATTAACCTAACAAAAACATTCAATAATTGGATGTACTTGAAATTATCTATCAACCAAATTGTATTGTAAATCATAATCCTGAATTAGACATTCAATTAAAATCAGGATTGATACACTTGATTCCAAAATTTCGTGGCCTCTCTAGAATGGATTCCAAATGTGATCTAAAAGAATTTAATGTGGTTTAATCAAACATAAATCCTAGAAATGTATCTGAAGATAAAATCAAACTAAGAGGATTTTCATTCTCACTTGATGGAACAACAAAATACTGGATGTATTATTTAAAACTCAAGATGTAACTTGTTGGAATGATTTGAAATGTCTTTTCTTACTGATAATTTTCCATCACCAATTACTAATACCATTCAAAAATAGGTTTCATGAATAAATAATGAAGGAGTTTTCAATGTATGTGTATTGAGAGTTATTAAAGATGTTGTGTCTGGGCGTCCCAAGTCACCAAATCAGTGTGAAACTACTCATATAATAATTCTACAATGGACTGACTTCTGTGGAGAGGAGAATGGTGTGTGTTGCAGTTATAGGATTATTGGTGGAAAAAACACTAGTATCTACACATGTGTTGATTGAAAAGATGACCCAAAAATCCATATAATTTGGTGATAGAGGTACACCACTTGTTAGAGGAGTACATTAGGAATGTCCATCTTCTATTGAAATTCATTTAATTGATACATTGTTAGAATAATTGACCACTATAGTGAGGAATATTGACATTAATATAAATACATCCCAACCAACTCATTTGAGGCCTTGTGTCATTTTCACTAAAATAGGTTACCCAACTGTCTATTTCTCCAAACTACAAGAGAGGAGAAATGGTGAAAAAATAATCCCTATGAGACCAAATCCACAACAGTAACAACCAAATTCCCAAAAGAGTTATGATTCATTTTCTCCCACAAACACTAAAGTGTGGAATGATCAATCAGATATGAGGTATGGATCTGGAAAACAACAAAACCCACCTTTCCAAAAAATCTCTATCCTCTACCTTACTGAAAATATTTACAACATTTACAAAGGATATTTAAAGCTCAATCATTAATAAGTAATCAAAAATAAATTATAAACCAAATTTAGATTCTGATACTAATGATACATTGAAACAATTTTTTTAATAAACATAATGAGTTGAAGAGTCAGAATTAAATTTTTAGAGAGTTGAAGAAACAAATAAGTCGGATTGTCATCTCCCCCTATGATCCGGTAAGAAATAACTCTAGAAATCTGCCTTCCTAGACTACTCCAAATCCCTATGGGAATTCCAATGACATCAAATTGAGAAGTTGGAAGCAAACAACTGATACATCATCACGCAACATTCCGTCGGGAATTGACAAAACTCTTTAGAATCCACATTCAAGATCTACTGATGGGATACACATGTAGACATACAAAGGTATGAAAACGATTGATGATGTTCTTCCTAAACCTTTTACCATTCCAAATATAGTTGTTCAAACTGAAAATATGGCTGAAGAGGAAATTAAAAAGTTGGTTTGGACACATTCAATCATCTTGAGATCAACATCCTTCTACTTGAAGCCATTAAGAAAATACCAAGGCATGCCACGTTCTTAAAATATCATTGAACCAATAGAAGATGTTTCAATGTAAATGAGTGGATCAATCTTGGAAGGAATGTGTCAACACTCATTACAAAAACTAATGAAATACAATCAATGTAAAATGATCTATGGACATTCACCATCCCATGCACCATAGGGGAGTTAAATATTTTTGATGCATTATTTGATTTGGGAGATTCCAAAAATGAGTTTCATATCTTTTTATTATCTTATTTATAGGTTTTTGAGTTGAATCCAACAAGAGTAGTAGTGGAGTTAGAGAATAGAGCTACAATATATCCAACGGGGTTCCTTGAGGATGTACTTGTTCAGGTAAGGTACATGGTCTTTCTACCATATTTCTACATGCTTTACATGGAAAACGATTAGGAATATTACCATTCGACCATTATCTTAGGTAGGAAATTCCTAAAAATAGCGAAAAAATCATAAGTGTCCATGATATTACCCATTCCCAGGAGTTTGGAGATGAATTTTTGATATATAATGTTATAGACCCTATGATGTACCCCACATATGAAAATTTTTACTTTATTTATCTCACTTTTTAAACCATTAAGTAAAAATCCTTTAGAGTTTGATTGCCCGATACATTAGAAGATTATGAGAATTGGTTCTAGGATGATGTTTAAGATAACTTACACACCTATTTTTAATGCACAATCCCATGTTCGATGTGATTTTTCTGTGAATTAATATTTTTATTCTGATCATGTTCACTCCGATTATGACATGGATGTTGAGTATGATGATGGATTTGATGCATTATTCTCTTATTTTGAAGATTTCAATTTTGATACTGATGTTTTTTGGTATATGATTTATTCCCTTCAACTTCCCCATCCATACAACACCCCCATCATTGTAAGTCATTCCATTTCCAAGAAATCTCATATACTTATTCTTGTTGTTGGGTGAATGATTACATATTATCATTTCCAACAATTACAATTTTGAACAAGAAGAAAAACTTTTTAATCTTTTGAGGGAGAACATTAGGGAAATTGGGAAGACCATGGCTGACATATATGGAATTTTCACATCTGTTTTCATCTATATGATTATTTTGGAGGATGGGGCTATATCGGTTAGGTATCAACAAATGATACTAGATCAAACTCTTCTAGATGTTCTTAAAATGGAAGTTTAAATTTTACTCGAGGCGGGTATAATTTATCCCATTTCAGATTCCTAGTGTCTAAGTCCAATTCATGTGGTTCCTATAAAAAGTGGTGTTATTACTGTTAGAAATGATAGATATGCTTTATTTACAATGAGGGGGAAATAGTTTTCATATGTGTATTGCTTATTTAAAACTAAATCAATCCACTTGAAATGATTATTTCACCCACCCATTTATTGATCAAATTTTTTGAGAGACTATATAGGAAGACACACTATTATTTCTTGGATGGATTTTCTAGATATTTTTAGGTTCATATAGTTCTGGAGGCACTACTAAAACCCTGATGTTTAACATCCCATGTATTTATCATCACTAGAAAAAATGCTGATAAGTGACATCTTTATGAGTGCTGTAGAAAGAGCTGATAAATTTAGCCCCTTATGTGTGATTTTTTTAGCACTGATAAATGTCTCCTTCATTAGGAGTTTATTTTTATCTATAAAAAAGGTTGAAATAAAATAAATGAAAAAATTCAATATATAAAAAATAAAAAATGATTTTTCTAATAAAAATTAACTTTTTATTAATTAAATAGTTACTATTAAAAATAAATAAATTAATTATACTATATAGAAATTTTAAATACTAATAAATATTATGTATAAAATATATTGATATGGAAAATGAAAATGAAAATTAATAAAATTAAAACTACATAAATTGAGAAAAATACTAATTTTTTTTATTTGATGATTATTGATAATGTTAATAAATAATATATTTTAAATATATAGATATATATTAATGTATATACATTTGAATTTTATATTTAAAAATATATATTAAATATATTTATAGAATAATGGATTATAATTTAAAATTAATATGATTTAATAATTCTGACTAATTGCATAGAGTAATGAACATATAATTGAATCCCGTTTGATTTTTCAATTTAACATGGATCAAATGTGGGTTATAATGATTTCACATATATGTAATTAATTCATTTTTATATACAATGTTCAAACACAAAACATATCCGTTTTTTAAATATTATTAAAGTGTACTTATTTTTAATTTATTATATTTCACTCATTTTTAACATGCATGTGCTTAAAATTATATATTCATTATTAAAATTAAAAATTATTTTTATGAAAATATTTATAAAGAAATATATTTAAATATGTACACACCATATTTATTAAATTATATATTTAAAATTATAAATAAATAAATATTTTTTATAAGGATTTATATAATCATAAATAAATAATCATATACATTTAAATGATTATTACATTTATAATAAATTGACTTAAATAATGAATATATTTACTATATTTATATTTATATATATTTATTAAATAAATATATATATATATTTATATATAATGATATTAATATTATTTCATAAATATTTTATGTAATTATCATTAAATATATATATATAAATAAATAAAATTTTAATAAATATATTTAAATAAAGAATATATTTACTATATTTATATTTATATAAATTTATTATATATATGTATATTCAAAAAAATTATTTATAATTATAAATATAAATTCTTTATCAGCGCTTAACTAATAAGCACTAATAAATATTGATTTTATTAGTGTTTTTAGAACTCATAAAGACATACCTTTAACAGTTCTAAAAAGGTAATGATAAAAGTGTGCCAATAAAATAAGAAAACTTATATTCTTGAAAACCTGTCATGATATAATAATCTTTCTATAGATGCCACCCATTATTAGTGCTCCTCCTTGGGGAATCGAAGATCGAATCACACAAACCCACTCGAATAACACAAACCCACTTCCTTCAATTTATATAAAATCATATGACATCTAGTGTTCGGTTTTAGTTAGGGTTTTCAAAGAAAAAAACAAAATTTGGATATGAGGGTCTCAAATTATCTTAAACCTAGTGATGTGGGCCTATGTTTTTCTTTTTAGGTTCTAGTTTTCTTTCTGCATTGGTCATTTTAGGATTCGAATCCAAGGGTTTCCAATTTTATGGTAGGTTTTGATTTTCTTTTTGTATTTGTGTTTCAGTTGTTTCATACTGTTTTTCATTTGTTTATGATTCATTTTTTTCTTGACTACTATTTTGAATATCCTGTTTTGGTCTTTTAAAATTACAATTTCTAATCAATTTGCTTCTTTGTCTACATCTATACCCTAGCATTATCCACAAGATAATTTTTTACGTTGGTTTGAAATCATAGAGAATCACCTCTGGACTACAGATAAACCAATTAAATAAATTTTTATGTTACTATATAAACTATGGATATTTTGGATATAAAAACCTTAAACGAATGAGAAAATTAATTTTGAGAACCAATTCTCAGTATGATGACGGTCCAAAGCGGCAATAAAAGCTGATTTTATACAATTCATGTTAGGGAATTTATTTATTTAAATTCTTTGTTAATATTATTGTGTGAGGGTTTTTCCATAGAAATTTATTTTCTCATATTTGTGTTGTTATATTTTAAGATAAATATTAATAAGGGTGATACCATATTTATTTATTTTTAATGGATTTGTATTTTCATAATTTTAATTGGATTGTATTTATTTTACTATGTTGTGATATTCTATTGTAAGGGTTACATATATTATTTTTCAATTAAATATTATTTTATAAATTTGTATTTATATATATGTAAATATATATCATTATATATATATATGTGTGTGTGTGGTTAGGATTTATACTATGAGGGTGATTTTATAATTGATTATTCACAAATTATGTTAATGGATTTTAAAATTAGGAAGGGATTATATTTATTTTCATTAAAATTTAGGTTTAAATGTGCATTTTTTGTAGTTATGTGTATTATAAATTCCATGATATATATATATATATATATATATATATATCTGTGTGTGTGTTTAAATGTGTATGGGATAGAAGTTTCAATGGTTGGTTTGTTTTTTTCCATTGTTTGTGATATAACTTATTGATGTGTATTATTTCATTATACCAACTTCATTATGGACAAACCAATAATCTCACGGATGGGTTAATACGTATCATATGAACTCTCTAGAATCCTTAGAATGGTACAACATATGTTCCAAAAAATATAATAGAATTTATCAAATTATATATATTAGATATTATTTTTATGCATTCATCATTTAATGTCTGTATATACATTTTAGGTATATATATACATTTAATTAAGACTAACATAAGATATACTTAAAAACCAAATATAATATTGTAAACTCATGTTACTTTCAAAATAATAAAATTATGTAACTCTATATACATTTTAAAAAAATAATTAAACATTAAAAATTTTAACTAATTATATCTTATAATAAATTCCCTAGAATAATAATTATTTATAAATAATAAATTTTTTAATAATAATAATAATAATAATATTTGTTCAGTTTCATTAGAAAAAGTAAATAAATATATATATCCAATAATATATTTTATATTTAAACAAATTTAAATATGATAAATAATACAAACACATATATATATAATATATTCAAATAATGTTACTAATATAACACATATATATATCATATATATTTATAATATTTAGGTTTTTACCTATGTATTGAATATGGAGTGAGCTCTATTTTATATTTTTTTATTGTGGAAAGCAAAAAACCCATTTTGGTTTATTGCAAATCAAGGTAAGTGTGAACAAATTACACACCTCCATCAACTTGTTTTTCAAATCACATAAATCCCTATTATTTTTAATAAAATACAAAATATAAAAAACTATGTTTTATCAAATAAACATTATAAAAAATCCTCAACCAATTATTTTAATAAATGTTCATCCAGATCCTTGTGGATAATTTCAAGGATGAAAATGAAAGTAATTCAACATTAACTGTGCCTCCCCATCAAATATATTAAATTTATTTTTGTAAACTTCACTCGTTAGTTAAACTTACATTTTAGAAACCCAAGACCCACAGGTTGCACAACACTACCATTGCATATTCTGATTATTCTATCTCCACCATATTCATTTCATTCCCACCCTTCACTCTTTTGTTTATATGGTTGTGTGGATATTTTCTCTGGAAGGATTTAGTGGTAATTGAGGTGTGAAGTTAATAAATACTTTCAATGTAGTAATTCCGACAAATGGGAGGCACTTTCACTTCAAGAGAACACAATGAATTATAATTTTCATCCACATCAGCTTCATCTTCCAGACTGTTGTTATTTTTTTTCTTTCCTTGAGACTCATATCCCATCTCTTTTATGTTTCTTATACAACTTGAATCATTATTCATCCCTTGTATGACTCTTGCTTAGAAAATTTTAAGCAACATAGTTAGATTTCCAAAAGAGAAGGGAGATGTGTGCCAAACAACAAAATTAAGTGATATATGTTTGGGGGATGAGATGATTAGGAAGATATTTGTATATGAAATTCAACTTTTAATTCATTTAGAGGATATCGATGACCATAGTATAGAATTAATCCTCATCCTCAACATTCAAGGATTGATTTTTTTTACAAATTCACCCCTTGGGCCCATAAGGGGCTCTGCGCTAGGGTTTCACCCCGCCGCCGCCTTCCTCTCCTGATGCGGATTGGCTGCGGTCCTCTCCTCGGTTCTTTGTCCTGGTGACCTCATGGCATGTAGTTTCTTCTTGTAGGAAGTCTATCCTTGGGCTCGAACAACTCGGAAAATCCCACCATTTTCTAGCCTCGATTCATGGTGGCGCGGTGAGGGTCCATTTTTCGTGCTCCAGCCGCTGCGATGAGGGTCGTCGCCTCGTTCTGCATCGGTTGCGGATATGTTGAGAGGATCTGGTCTCCATGCGCGTAGAAGGAGGCGACGGGATTTACATCTTTGGCTTGCGACGGATCTTATTCTGTTGATATTTTCAATAAAGGTTCTTGTTTTCAATTTTATTTGTCTGAGTTTATTGATTTTGGTTGGAAGTTTGGGTGAGTTTCTGGTTCGGATCTCAATTTGTGATTTGCGGTTGGTCTGCTTCAGCATTGCGGCGGTAGTGTGGTTTTTCAGCGGCGGCTTGGTTTCCATCATGATTTTGAATTTGAAAATGGTATAAGAAAGGATTTTGTTGATTGGTTTGATCTGTGAAGATTTTGCAGTTTGGTCGTTGATCTTTTGTTTGTGTGGATTTCTTGGGATCTTGGACCGTGAGGCCATGTTTGAATGTTTTAGTTGCCGAAGTCATGTTGGGTTCCCCCTTACCCTCAAAATGGGTTTATTCTAATAAAAAAATTAATTTTCAGTCAACACACATGGATTGATTGTTTCTTGAGACATATTTTCATTTTTTTCATCATTCGTGCTTCACCGTACGAATATCCCTATGGTAATTTTTTTTTGAATAGTAAACCAATTATTCATTAAAGTAATGTATTGAATAATATTTATATTTATGTTATTTCTTTTCAGTATTACTGATATAATAATTATTTTCCAATACAAGTGGATTCTTTTGAACGAGTCTGGAACTGAGATAATGACAATAAGGAAATGTGTCTAAAATGCATAAGGCTATCAGAAAAAGGTGAATTTCTACTAAGTAATTAATTAATTCTGTCACACTTTTATCTAATATTTGTATGTTAATTTCATTAGTTTTTTATCTAATAATTATTCAGTATTTTTCAAAGATCTTTTAGAAAGTCATATTTTTCTTTCAACTATTTTCACCAAGACACAAAAGAGATAAAATTATTCTCTCAGAGAATTTATTCATGCATTATAATTTCATTTCCTTTTTTGTACAACTTCCAATGCTACATATTGATTTGATATTATTTTCCCAGAAACCACTCTCATTGCTGAATCCCTCTGCTCTTCTAACTTTCAACAACAAGAGTGGGTTTTTAGATAATAACATTAAGTCAATATGCATTATTGGAAGTTCTTCATTAAAAGGAAATAGATGCCTGGTAAAATTGCTAGTTAGGATTGTTTTTGATACATTGGGTTGTATATGAATCATCCACACCTCAATTTGACACAATGTGTGACCTGTATTACTCTAAGGGATTCTTTTTATTTAAAATTGGAATTAATTTTAGTAAAATGAACAGCTGACATGATCCAAACAAAGAAAACATATTATTATGACTTTAACACTTTATATATGTGATCCATAATTCAATTTATATGTGTATGAATCGACCACACCTCAATTTTACACATAGTGTGACCCGTATGAGTCAATGTGTCTGTTATCATTTTAAAATTAATATTTAAGTACAAAAAATGTCACTCATTGAAAAAAAAGACAACATACTCAAATTTTCTTAATAATTTAGTAAATAGATTTATAAGACCTTTGTAATGTATAAGAATTGGTATCATGTCAAAATGATACACGATGTGATCGTAGTTGGTAAAAGTGTGTGTTTCTAGGTTAAAATGACATTTTAGTTAAAAAAGTGACAAACTAAAAATCAAGAAAACATATTTTGATTATTTTCATAATCTATTAAAATGATCCATAAGTCCTTTGAGATGTTTAAGAATCATCCAGACCTCAATATGACACATAGTGTGACTGGTATGACTCCAATTTAATATTTTTATTTATAACTGACATTAATTTTTGTAATAATGTACAAATAACGTACTCAAAAACAAGAAAACATATTTGTATTATTTTTATACTTTTGGGAAATTATCTAAAAGTCATTTGAGACATATAGGAATCAACTAATGTTCAACACGACAAACTACTTTACCTTAATGAATCAATTTGTCAGTTTTCTATTTAAAATCGATAGTTTTGTTCAAAACAATGCCCCTAACTAAAAACATTTAAAACAACCTTATATTTTCTTTATAATATAAGAAATTGATTCATAAGTCATTGGTGACATGTTTGAATCACTCTCATATCAAACTGATAAATGATTCTAGCAGCATAGTTTAAAGTGCATGTTTCTAGTTTAAAATGACATTTGAGTAATAAAAGACAAACAATGTACTCAAAACTAAGAAAACACATTCATATTTTTTTGATACTTTAAGAAAATGATCAATAAGTCATTTGAGACATTTTTGAATTATTCGAACCTCATTTTTATGCATAGTGTGACTGGTATGAATCTTAGTACATTTTTACAATATATAAGTATAATTTTAGTTTAAAATATGCATCACATCTCCCAAACTGAGAAAAATACCATAGATTATTTTATATTATTTTAAATTCTATATTCATACATTATTTTTCCCATTTTTGGTGTTTTTTTGCTTTTGTGTTCTATTACAAAGCACTACAATGGCGGGGAAGTGTGCTTTACCATCACACTGTAATATTCCCCTTTATCAAAGTTGATAAAGGGGTCCTTTATTAGTACTTATAGATGAACTGATAAAATGTTCTTTATCAGTACTTATAACAGCACAGATAAAAACCACTATCTTTTAATCTCTCTCCATTTGTCGATGCCTCTTTAGCACTTATAAATGACAATTTCTTTGTATATTTAAAGGCCTATTTTGTAGTAGTGTGGATCAAGAGAAGACAACATTCACATTTCAATTAAATACATTTTCATACTGAAGGATTCCATTTGGACTATGAAATTCCCCAAGTACCTTCTAAAGATGCATGGTGAGTATTTTTTTCTGATTTCATTGAGACCTTAATGGTGGTATTTATGGATAATTTTACAGTATATGGATCTTCATTTGATGAATGTATCTTTAGTTTGGGAAAGGATTTGAATCATTTTATTGAGATGAATGTGGATTTAAACATTAAAAATTGACAAGTCATGTTAGAGCATGGAATTGTCTTAGGAAATGTAGTGTCCAAAAATTTAATAGAGGTTGAAAAATCTATGTAACATATTTATTGATCGTTTCCATATCCTTCATGTGTGTGTGATATTAGATTATTCCTAGGGAATATCAGATTTTATCGACGCTTCATTAGAGATTTCACTAAGATTATTATACCCATATCTCAATTACATAAAGAGTATATTGTCTTAATTTTTTATGATTCATGTAGGGTATCTTTTGAGGATCTAAAAAAGTGTCTGAACACTCCACCAATCATACAAGCCCCATGTTAGGAGCTTCCTTTTGGCTTATGTATGGCGCATCCGACTTTGTTGTTGGATATGTCTTATTTCATAGGGTGGAAGGGTCGCACCATGTGATTTTATATGAATTGTGGTCATTGGATTTAGCCAAATAAAGCTACACAACAACAACAAAAAAGTTTCTTGTTGTCATATTTTTAAATATTAATTTCATTCATATTTATTAGGCTCTAAAGTAGTTGTTTTTTCTTAACATTCAGGTCTGACATGCATCATAAAAAAACCAATGCAATGACCAGTCTTATCAGATGTATTCTCCTTTTGCAATAATTTGATATTGAGATAAATAGAAATATGGGTTTAAAAAAACAAGGAGGGAGACCACATAAGTAGTATTACTTGCACACAATAAAATGACACCATAGACTATGTACCACTTCGGGACTCTTTTCCCGAGGAGCATCTCTATTCACTCTCAGGTACACATCCTTGGTATGCTGATTTAGTTAATTATCTTATTGCATCTAAAATTATTGATAATAGAAAGAAACATCAAGACAAAAAATTAATGAGTGGGCATAGATTTTATGTTTTGGATGATACCTACCTCTGGCGCATGTGTAGTGACCAAGTCATTAGGAGGTGCATTTCTAATCATGAGTTTGAGTCTATTCTGCATTATTTCCATACAATTTCACATGGTAAACAATTTGGAACCTGAAATATATCTAGGAATGTTTTTTTACTTTAGATTATATCATCTTATCTTATTCCATGATGTAAATGTGTTTCGTAAGTCATGCTCATGTGGCCAAAATACTTTAAACATTTCAAAGAGACATGAGATTCCCCAATATCATATACTATTCTATGAGATTTTTGTTTCATGAGACATTGATTTTATGGGTCCTTTTCCAAGTTCATTTGGGGTTGTTTATATTTTGGTTGTCATTGATTACATTAGAAAATGGGTGGTGGAAAAGGCCATGTGGATAGATAATTCTCTTGTTTTAGTAGAATTTGTCGAGGATTAAATTCTATATAAGTTTGGAGTACCAAATGCTATCATCATATATGCAGGGACACACTTTTTTGATACGAATTTTGATTTCCTCCTTTTGAAGTTTGGGGTGACACCCAAAACATTAACACCATACCTCCCCCAAATAAATGGTCATGTTGATGTTTTAAATTATGAGTTGAAATACTTTATAGAGAAAACCATGTATCCAAATAGAAGGAATTGGAGAAAGAGATCGGATGATGTGTCACACCCCAATCTCTATAATTTAATTATTTTAATTAGTTTAATTAGTACAAACCTTTTTAGTGCCATTCAGCATTGTCGAAGCACATTTTTTTAACGAGGCGACTACATGCAAGTAACTATCAGAGGTTTTCAAGACTAGGAAAGGGACAACTCATGGGTTAAACAGTGTGGTTTCTAATATTTGAAACAAATATAATTTTCACAAAAATAAAATTTGGTAACTATTTAAAAAATAATAATAATATAATTATTATTTTATGGGTAACGATATTATTATTGTTATTAATATTATATTTATTATTATTGTAATTATTATCAAATTATTATTACTATTATTTTTATTTAAAATGAAATGAATATTAATATTATTATTATTATTATTATTATTATTATTAAGAATTGTTAATAATATTATAGTTATCATTTAAATTTTTAATTAATATAATTATAATTAAATTGTTATTGATATTATTATTATTTAAAATCAAATGTATGAGTTTAATATTAAAAGAATATTTTTAATTATTATTATTGTTATTTTTTTTCTTGTTCTAATATTATTATTACGTTAATAAATTTATATAAAAATATAACAATAACTGTCAGGGGTGACCCCCCTTCCCTCCTCCTATGTGAAGCACGACCATAGATCCGCCCCTCCTTGAGGTCATGCTCTAGTCATCCACCCAGGCCTCCACCCTACTCTCTTATGTAACACAGCCCCAGCCTGGACTGTCGATCCACCCTCACCCGCTAACATTCCTTCATTGCATGACAAACTTCTGGTGTCTCCCCCCTCTCATGCATGACTTAAACCGCATGCAACTTTCACCTCACTAGTCGACATTGACTCCCCCATCGATGACCCACTTTTCTCCCACATGCACAAAATCCCTTCAATAGACTATTCTTCCTCATCGTTGGTGTTTTGGTAATTTTTTATTTGGGTTTTGGTTTTTCATTTGGTTTAGTTGTGATTTTCGGGTTTAATCATATATCATTTTGGATATGATATCTTATTCTGGGTCTAATATGGCTCGCTTGTGGTTCAATTGGTAGTCAATTGAAAATTTCACACCAATTTTGTTGTTTTTCGATGTCAAGGTAGGTGATTAAATACCTTAGAATTTATTTATAATTTAATTTTCATCTCAAATTTATTATAACATGTTTTATGCTCTTTTTGGGTAGTGTGTTTTGTGTTTTTGAAATTGATAGTATCACCATGTGGTTCGAAAAAAAATTATTAAGGGAAATGTTTACATTATTTTGTGCATTGTATTTTGTTGTTTTTAATGAGGTTTATGCATTTCTTAGAAAGTGAAAATTGGGTTTTTATAAAATTGAATATGTGTTTGATTATTTTAAGTGCCATGTTTTACGTATTGGGGTTTGTTTTAGGACAAAACCCATGTCTTGTCATTGGTTGGAGTTTTATAAAATTCGCATGTTGTTGAAATATGTTTTGGGATTATAAATGGTGATTTTAGTGTGTTTATGGTATGACATAATGTCTTTTGTAAATGTGGAATACCTATTGATGCCTTTGGCGATTATTAGACTCTTTTTTATTGTTTTATCATGTTTTGCTCATTACGGTGTGGACTCGAGTTTTCTACAGCAATGACCTAAATGTATATACATATGTAATAATGTATATATATGTGTTATCCTTGTACATATTACCTAGTGACATGGGGAATATTTACTTGGGATCAAAGGGTATATATATATGTATGTGAAAATGTATATGCATCTAGGTGAAGTTGTCTTATCCTGCCAACATCAAAAGCTACGTGTCTTGACGTATGTTTTTCTACATAGTAAATTCTTATTTCAACTTAATGTTTGTCTCACCATCTAATTTAAGGTCCTTAATTATTTAAAAGGCCCCTAGTTAATTTTTTGTAGTGTGTTGGACAATTTTGTGGGGTTTCGAGTCATCGATCCATGGGTGACTAACCTGCATATTCATTGGTAAGTAAATATATACATGTAGGTCACCCCATTACATGTATATTCGTACATGGCATTGAAGGTGCTTGTATTATGGTAGGTTTTCCTTTTCATATATATTAAAATGAGTACGCATGCGAGTGGAGACTGATATATGCATATAAGAATACATGTAATGATCCCCTGGATCATGGTCATGGGCCATGAAAATGTATTCAAAGTGCCTAGGTGTCTTTTCATATATGTGACGGTGTATATGCTTAGTGGGGGAGAAATATCTTTTCATTAGAATGTTCTAAGATCTGATGTGGGTGGATTTTTTCCACCTTAAGGTAGGTTTTATATTCCCTGACCTTTAATTAGAATTTCTATTACAACTTGGTATTCATTTAAAAGTGTATCTTCTACTTTTATTTGAAATGTATATCATATATATATATATATATATATCTGTGTGTGTGTGTTTATGAATAAATGGTTTTGTTTAGTGAAAAGTTGTTTCTTAGATGTTCTTGAATGCGAAATCGGGGTTTCCAAAGACGTGTTTTCTTCCAAGTGGGTTTTTTATAAAAGTGTATTAGTATGAATATTTTTCCAATGATGTTCCAAAGTGATTTACAAATTCTTTTGGGTGAGAATTCAAGGAAAAAAGGTACTTGGATTTTCATAAAAGGATTACTTCTTTTTTAATGTGTGGTTTTAAGCTTTTATTAAATATTCAATGCCTTGGTTGTTTACATATGCTTTCAAAATATTTTGGAAATAGAAAGAAGTTGGGTGACTATGTTTCTAAAATGAAAAGTGTTCCTTGTAAGTTATTAATCCTGTTTGATGATTTGAGAATGATTTCTGAAATTGGAAAACTCATCTTAAGGATTTATATCTTTCTTTAGAAAAATGAGGTGTATATTTAATTTACAAGTTGTTATATGTTACTAGGGAAGAGGATTTTGTAATGATGTGTCTTTTTGAAAAAAAAGGATGCACTTAAGGGGGGTGGTCTATGGTAAATACTGAAAAGTATTTAGATAATGAATGTGATGTGTGGGTGTCTTTACTTATTGATTAAACTCACAACCATTTGAACTAGAGAATCAAGGGAAACCTCATAATATAGGTGGGTGGACTAGGACTTGTATGCTAGATGATAATATATTGGTCTGTTTCATTTTCTTCTAGATGTATTGAAATTATATAAATAAATAAACATTATGATGATTGGAGACCAATATGTTACATGTGTGTTCCCTACTAGTAGATTATGCATGAGAATGTAGATCGTTGTGGTTGCTTTTACATCAGTCAGTGATGTATGAGGATCCTAGGTCCCCAACTAACACTAGTTTCTTAGGGATTTCCCATGGTGCTTGTGATATGTTTTCCAATTCAGTTGTTTCATTCTTGTTTCCAATTCTATGAAATCCATTTTTAAATTTTAATTGATTACCATTAATTTTGAAGTGTTAATGCATGTCTGGATTCTATTTTGAAAAAGTTGTGGTAGAGGAATTTTTTTTCCTAAAAAATGTAATTATGTTATGCAACACCCCAAAACCCGAACCTTATGTATTGATAAGTTATGTTCACTTTTTTTTGAATAACTGAATTTTTTTTTACTCATGATAAGGTAATAATATGATTTTAATTTACATTATAATGCAACCGAGTAAAACACACATGTGGATACAAGAATTTTCATTTAAATCAAAGCACCGTAGCGTTTACAATACACCGAGTTCAACAGAGTAATCATGCTTACCAAAAATACCTATTAAGAACCACATTAGAATTACAGGGAGACAACTTAAAACAATAAGAACCCCAAGGAAATAATATGGGTCCTTAGAATTTTCTCTAGTGAACATAAGAATGGATGAAGCCACCGTGGCCACAATAAGAACCAATGGTATGCTGTAAACCATCTTATTCTATCAAATTGAGTTTTAGGACACCCTAAGTCTTGGATTTATTAGACACTAATGTGACCATTGCCTTGGGAAACCATGGAACTATAATGGCTATAAATATATCCGTTGGACTCATTGAACAATTAATTGAAAACTTATAAGTATATTCTAGTCGACCATGTAATTAGTTTATAAATTGAAAAAAATATAAAACTACTGCAAACCATGAACTTTAAAAGGGAATAAAGGAATGTTTTGAATTATACATTGGTGTTTTTGAAATGTAATAAAGAATTCAAAACATTTTGCAATGAATGAAAATATGTTTTAAAGATTTTCATTCAGTGTTTTTACGTTATGTTTAATTTTTTTAATTAAACATTACTCTTGATTAACTTAGTTTTGACTAATTTTAGTACAAAAGATTTTACGTGGTTATATAGAATTTCAAATCATGTAAAATATTTGGTGCTATAAATAGCTCTAGAAATATTATTAGATAAGGTATAGTTAGGTGTTCATTGATCCTTCCTCAAGCTTAAATAAAAAGTCATGTTTGAAAAAAGAAAATTTATATAGAGTATTATTTATCTTAATTCCTTATATATATATATATGTTCTCTTAAGGTTATGTATTTATAAAAATTTGGGCCCGCTAGGCCCAGCCTTTTATGGATGGGCCAAGGGAGGCAGCTCACACTTGGTGGCTGAGCATAGCCCTCAGCCCAAGCCTGGGCCAGCCTGAGCTCAGGCATAGGTCCCCCTAGGGGCGCAACAGAGCACGGGAGCAGGCGTGCATGAGTGCGCAGAGTGTAGGCGCACCACCACGGGGGAAAGGTCACAGTGGAGCATGGGTTGGCCTAGGACTGCAGGGGTGGGGCAGGAGCCTATGTATAGGGCCCCTTCATGTGTGTTGTGTGTTTTCTGAGTAGACCATGGGAGGCTGAGGCTAATAAGGGAGGCAAAAATAGCCCATCAATTCAATGTGGGATGAGATTTTTTGGGCGAAACATGATCTGGTCCATTGGATCATGTCGCGCGGGATCTGGACCACCAATCATGATCTCTCTTTCGATTTTTAGAAACTGTGGATTTCCACAACATTTTTCTGCACCATTAGATCTACTAAGGATCTAATCATTGTCTTTCGAAGTTTTTAAAAAACTCTATATTAATATCATGCCACCTAATCAGACTCAAATTTAATCTAATCCTTCTATTACCTTTAGGAAACCACGGACGCATCCCAGCCCTTGATTCGAAGCCAGATCTGATCATGGAAATTGAAAAACCTCCCGGTTTTCTACTCAAAACATTGTCTTCTTCCCCTGGAGTGTTCCCCAAACAAGTCACCCTATACCATATTTCTTACCGTTTTTCTTCTCCCCTGACAGCCATTGGTCTCCCTCCTTCACGCAGTTTCCACAAGGGCTGTCTATTAGTTATTTTTAAGCCACATGGGCCAAGGATCCTATGAAACTTGTATTAACATATATATATACTCTATAGGTTTAGTTTATAAAAAATTATCTGAGGCATCCGAAGAACCACCCGGTTCCTTTCACCCAATCCTCCAGCGGACCTCAACGAGTGCTTCGACTGTTCCAGCGTCACCGGAGATCCTCTTCCTCCTTATGGTAAGGTAGAAGATTAATATCTTTATTTCTTGTGAGGTTTTAGGTTTTATATATATATGTACATACACTTTTAATATAAAATACATCACATTATGGTTAGAGGTTAATTCCTTCTTTAAGGGTTGCAAGATCTTAAGCTATAGGGTATTAGTAGTCCCTAAGTATGGACACCTCTTAAAAATTCATTTTATTCCTTAAATACATAATCAGTTATATATATACATATGTAAATGGAAATATTTATGTATAATATGCACAACTGTATGGTTTTTCATAAAACTGTATGTACGGAATTATGTTTTACTAAATATTGAGTTTCAAAAGTTAACGATGAACTATAAAATGCATGGAGTCATTTTTGTAAGAGTTCATTATAAATTGTCTCGAATATTTATTTTATCATCTTATGACTTGTATGGGTTATGTTTTAACATTTTCCATTAAATATATATTTTGTAAGAGTTTACTTAATTTGATCAAATTACGGTATTTATATGTGTGTAAACACACACACACATACACACACACACACACAAACACACACACACACACACATATATATATATGTACACTTATATAACTTATTATTTTATGTGTACATATGTTAAGGGTATTTTAATTTACAATTATTTTTTGTTATACATTTAGGGTATATTCAGACATACACACATAATTATATATATTTATATTTTATGATATTACAGATTATTTACAATCTTTAAATAAAGACTTAGGTGTGACATGTACATATTATATATATATACATATGGAAATATGTACACACCAATAAGTTTTAATCATAGTCTAAATAAACATAGCCTAAAATAAACATTGGTGGTTATGGTATGTTTTTTATATGTTTAATTTAATATCTTCATTACATAAAACTAATGATGTGCTGCAAATTATTTGGCCTTATATGCTATGTAACATAAGGCATGGATTTTTATTAATACATAACCGTTTATCAGTGCATGATTTGTGCACAAATGACATCTGGCATTATTAAAAATTTAATCCTTTGAAATTTTAAATATTTGTATCCATAAATCAAGGATTATGACAATTAAGGAACTATAATTTTATGTGGTAACCCCATCCATTCATTACTTGTGTGTTTTAAATCAATATCACATGTGCAAATAACGTTTACTATATTATGCATGTATTTGAAAAATTTATTACCTAAATAATAACCGACACATTATAATTTAGTCCAATGTAATTTCCATTTATTCACACACATTTTTGAGCATGATTAATGAGCATGTATTTTAATGCATTAAATGTTTATTACTATGGAAGAGTTGTAAAGTTATTATTTTATGTGATAATCAAACAATTTATTGATAATAATTTATGAGAAAAGAATTTTATTATTCAAGGTGGTATGAGACACTTTGAATAATGTAAATTAATAAACAAAGTAATATGTGTACTTGGAATGATACATTGTTTAATAAATCAAAGTGGTATGTGCACATTGATTTTGAGATATGAGTAATTCATGGGAACTAGTATGATCTAGGGTGGAGACCGGTAATATTAAACCCTCTGAGTTGTGGTCCGGTTACAGTAGAACCTCCGAGTTGGAGTCCAGTTATTATAGGCTCTCAGGGGTGGAGTCCGGTTACATAGGCTCTCCGGGTTGGGGTCCGGTTATAGTTATCCCCTAGTCCTTGGAATGAAGCCTTGACACGGTCCGACATATGCACATTCCTCATTAAGACTATGTAAACTAATTGACCAGAAGAGTATTCAACTAGTAGAATATTCCTGAAAAAAGAGCTTATGATCATGAGAATGAGAAGAAGTTTAAGTATGGAATATTTATTCTTTATGAAATATTCAGAAATTTAATGGCCAGTAGTAAATGATGATATTGAAGTTATTATTTTTGAGCACAACTCTGATCGTGCATTACACTTAGTTTTTAATTTTGTATTTTTATTTTAACAGGAAATGTCTTTTACTTTCTATTCTGAATGAGAATTCTCATAATTGAATCATGATAATGTAAGTATGTTTTAAATTATGCACTTATATCTCTTAGAAATTTTTCATGGTATTTTTAATGTGCTGAATAATTTTAAAGAAAACATTTTATGGAAATTTTGGAGAATGTTTTTCAAAAGTTATTTTGGGTATCGTATGTTATTTTTAAACCCCTTATTGGGCATTCGTATGCCCACCCTATGGTTTTAATTAAATTTTTTCAGGTAACATTTTTTAGAAGATGAGACATTTTAGTAGGATCTGGTTTCTCAGAGCCCGAACCAAATTCAATCCTCTATATGGCACCAGCTCCGGGTACTTAGGGGATGGGGCGTGACATGTTACATGTTTATGAAAAGAATAAAGAACAATAGTTTAATGGATCTTTTTTTTCAAACTAGCATGCTTTGGATTAATTTTCAAATTTATGGTCATATGGAACTGTGATTATTTATATTTCCTACTAAGAAACTCAGTGCTCATGCCAACATTACATTTCAGTTTTAGGTTAAGTCTTGGGTCTCTCTTAAGAGAGAGTGGTTCTATGTTTTGTGGTGACACATGGTGTCACTTGGAGGTATGTAAAGTTGGTTATATTTATTTTATATCTTATTATTATTGTTTATATACTTTTTATGGTTTATTTTGGATTATCTATCTTTTATTTTTCTAGTATAAATCATTCCTAACTGCTTGTTTTGATTCCCAACACTAGTTTCCAACCCGTGGAGATTAGAAACACCATTCGGGCCATGCTGCGGATCAGGCCGTGAACGGGGTCGGACGAAGACCCAGATTGGATACTGAAAAATGTTATCAGATGAGGAAAATTCTATATTGGGGTGACTGATAGATTTAGATTATCATTTTTAGGGATTATGTGGTAGGTTACGGGTCGGTTCCAGATCACCACCCCCCATGACAATACCTGAGTTACCTAGGGTATTCCAAGTTTTGAGTCTCTTATCTTTGATTTCAATTGAAGGATGAAAACAGAGGTTACTCAGTGTCTAGTTGGGACCCTAAATGAATAAGTGACAAATGTGGATCCCAGGTGCCTGGTTCAAGGTCCTTTTGGTGTTATCTCTTACAAGGGGCATTTCAAACTACTAGGTTTCCAGGTTGGGCATAAGAACTAATTCATCATTCTAGTTTTTTTGTTGGTTATGTTTTGTCTTGTTTTCAGATAGTTTTTGAGTGTTTTTGGAAATGAATGTTGTTTTTTAATTAAAGGTCTATTTTCTAATTATTTTAAAACTATTAAAATGGGGTTTTATTCAAATTGTTGTTGAAAATTTTTATATGATATCTTAAATGAGGAAGTATTTTGGTTTAAAAATCTTTTCTTAGGATTGAATTTGGTAATGGAATGGATTGTGTGACCCTTAGATTTTTTAGGATCATCCGCATATGAGTGGGTAAACACGTGAAGTACACATTGACACATATGTATGAGTGATTTGAGTAGAAAGGGATGGATACATATGTGGAAGTTCATAGGATTCCATGGGTGGGTTTTGGAATTTATGGATTTTCATGATTTTTCAAAAATGGAATTGAATGTAAATGTGATTTTGGGACTTGGGTTTTCTTGAAAATGTGGTTTTAGTATTCGAAAAGGGACTTTGGAATAAGGAATTTTTTATATTTTAAACAAATTTTTATTGGAACATTTATATTTTTTTTGATTGTTTCTGGATGAGGTTACTATTATTGATGTCATTACAGCTTGATATGTGTTTTGGATATGTGGTTAAGATGTTGTTTTGAAAATGTCACCCAATAAGGTTTCTAATATATCTAGTGATTCATGCATAGTTCCAGTTATTTTTCAGTGTTTCTATTTTATTTTGGTAACTAAGGTTTTTAGTACAATTGTGTGGTTGTGGAAGTAGAGTGTGTCTTCGGGTTGTTGGGAACTCTTCAGTTTGTTAAAGTTAGTGCTATTTTGGTCGGTCCAGTTTTGGATCAGTGAAGGTGGAATTAATCATCGGCATTGATGTTAGGGTGTCGTTGGTAATGGTTGGCTTTTGTTAAGGTTCTCCATCTAGATAGAAGGGCGTGCTAGAGGAACCTATTTATGAAGAATCTCATTCATTGGTGTCGAATGCTAGTCTTTTGGATATTTCTCATATGTTCCATTTGTATGTCCGGTTTGGACATTCTATGTCACTTGGTCAAATCCCTCTGAAGTCTTGTTGATGTGCGACCATTTAGGTCACCGGGGAAATTTTCTGAAAGAAGAATCATTCGAGAAAAGAGATTTTGTTGGGGGATTCTTGTTCTTGACTATGAGGATAAGATGCTTCAGCCAGTGGAGCCCTAGCCTCAGGTCCCAGAGTGAAGCTCACGCAAAATCAGGAGTTGCTGGAGGTGTATGAAACATCATCCCAGTTCATGTTTTACATATTAGGATTGAAACATATCAGTTTTCCAAAAACATTGTTTATTTTTTCATGGAAAATTTCATCATTCCATTATAAAAGTGAGATGGACTTGTTCTTCTAAAATCTAAGCAGCTTTTTTTATTCAAAATGTGGATTTTAGAAGCGTTCATTAGGTGAAGAAAGTGCCTCAGTTTGGTGAATGTAGAGGATTTTGTTCTTATTTTGGTTTCAATTTTATTTTCGTGGGGTTCCTCTAGTATACTGAGATTCAACTATAGTGGGGGGATTCTAGATTCCAGCAGTGTTGTTGTTCATCCTTATTTGGTGGGTTTCAGTTCTGATAAGAAGATCCTTCCTCTCGATGCCCCTGTATAATGAGATTATTAGTTTTGTGCATTTTATACGAGCCCTTACAGTAGGATAAATTTTTCCATGCTAATAAGAGATTCAAATCTGTTTGGAATTAGGGACTCCTTAGTTTCTGGTTGTAGTAAGGCAACTATTGGTTGATGTGAGGTTGTTGGGTGAAATCGGATTTGGAGTTCCAGCGTTTCCCCCCTGGTGGTGGTGTGTTGAGTTTTTGATGTTCTTAAGTTAGCATAATTCTTATATTTTGGAGAACCCTAACGTGTCCTACCCTTGTTCTATACTGTAACACCCCAAGATTGTATAGTACATTATCTCATTATAGTAATTAAATAACTTGCGCTACATGCAACACCGAGTTCGAACACACCACAACTTAACAAACTGGCCGTTCAAAAAGCAGTTATGAATAGTATTAACTGCATTTTGAATTTTATATTCTCTATATATTTTTAACACCCATATTATGTGTTTTTTAGACATAATATATGAACAAATTCAGTTTTTAATATAAAGGTAGTATTGTTCTCAAATGAAATTTTACCGCTTACTAATGGGGAATTTTTTTAAAAGAAATATCTAACTCATTTATATTAAATTTGACTAAATAACCTTCTTTTTTAGATGAGCTACATAAAAATTTAGTTTGGAAAAATATTTGGTACTTTTCTTATAACTTTCATATTTTGATGAATAGTGAAAAATAATATGTTTTAATTGAAAATAACTTTTTTAATCGAAATAATTTAAAGTGATAAATTGAGAATTTTAATTGTTTTGATGTATAATAAGATTATATTTTTATCATTTAATACAATATAGGTCATTATATGTAATTTCACATTTAAAATTGACATAAACACGTGTCATTCTTTTGATAGTTTTAACTTTTTAAAAAACCCGCCTTTTGGTTTTGACAATGAGAATTAATTCTAAATTAAAAAATGGAACATCTATGTTTTGAATTTTGTAAAATAGACTTCATTTTTGAAATAGGAATATAAAAATTAGCTGATGGATGTTTTTTGGTATTTTTCTGAAAACATTCAGTTTTTGAGGAATAGTGAAAGGGACTGCGTTATTATTTATAACCGATTTTTTATTTAAATAATTATTTATTTTATTTAAATTTAGTTTAAGTAAAAATATATATCTTATAAGTATATAAGTTCAATGTAATTCATTGAAGTCATTTTATAATAAAATTAGATGTATAAAATTCTATTGGACATTTTAACGTTTTACCCACCTTCTATGAGAATTTGCATATTTGCATAAAACATAATTTTACTGCTTCGGTGAGTTGAATTTAAAATATACGAGATACTTGGTTGAAATAATTATGTAAAATTCAGTTCAATATGATGAAAATAATTTTTGGTGAATATTAACTTTTGACTTTTTTTACCGCGATTAAAAGTAAATTAATTAATTAAGGGTATAAATGATATTATAATTACCCTAACATATTTCATAATTCTATTAGATAAGTGTAATTCAACTAAAAAACCTTATGAGTAAAATATGTTCCACTTTGGTTCACTTGGATTAGATTATTACATTTATTATTATTTTATTTAAAGAAGAGTTAAAAGTGTTAAATTCAATGTTTAATAACTAAACCATTTTTATATAGGGTTACACAAAATATAAATTCAAATATAAATATTCATTAAAAATAATAAAATATTTCCTACATAATGGTATTTTATTTATAATTTTTAAAGATTAAATAATTTAATTTAATTATGACAGAATGATGATGCATTAATTTCCTTATTAACGAAATATTAAAATAATTGATATTATAATATCAAAATAAATGTAAATTGATACTTATGATTAATTAATCTAGTTTTATAGGTTAATATGACATTTTTGGATTGATTTTATAAATTTTTCTCTAAGTGATAAAGTTGTTATGACTTTCACAAAAACTAAATACCAAATAGTATCAAAATTGACATAAATTAGTTTTTAAAACAAATACTATATTATTGTTTGATATAATATTCCTAAAAATACAAGGTTCAGCCAAAGGGATTAAATAATATTATATATTTCATTGGTGAACCACCTGATGATCTCTTCGAAGTTTAGTGTATTTTTATTAACCATATAGTGTAATAATACAAGAAGACACAGTAAAAGTTAAACTATTTAACTAAGAGTTAAGTCTAAATGATAAGGTTTAAATGGTTACCTAAACTTGTTTAAAACTTAATGGTTGAGATTATTTCGACCCATAACCATCTAAGACTCGATATAAATTCATTTGGATCCATTATAAACCGAAAATGATTGTATAATAAATTAATGTTTTAATCTTTTCCTAAAGTGACTCCACCCCTCTTATAAAAGAGCACTTCCCCTTCTCTAAAAGTCAGACCTCCAAATACATTTGTCTCAGACATCCCCTCCCTAAATATCCTTAAAACTTCCCTCACATGAACCTTGATTCCAAAATTTTATCATAAATTCATTCTATGTAGACCATTTGATCAACTCAAAAAAAAACACCCGAAGAAGAGGTAACAATTTCAACACCATCTTTCAAGTTCTAATCTTCTTCCAAATCCTCTTTCTTTGTTGTATCCATACCAAAATAATAACTCTTTTACCTTCTAAATATGGAAATTTTATTATAAATATGGTACAACTGTATTAGTTATTTTATCCATTCGATAAATGACAATGTCACCATACATGCGTACGTACAACTTACCGTCTCAATGTCGTGGTGTAGTTTGGTATTAAAACAATTAATTATCTGGATGGGTATAATAATGAGTATAATTGAGATAAATAATAAATATAACATGTTAATTATTCTTTATATATGATATTCTATCCGATTATATAATATTTCACCATCAATATAATGATATTGTTGCTCGTGTGTACGTACGAATTACCATCTTCATGAGGTGATAAGATTCATTTCCACATTCACCATTCAACGATGATTATAAAAATAAATAATACTAATAATTATTTATTATATGAAATAATAATGTTACTTAATATATAAATATATATATGTATGTATGTATGTACTTACATATATCTTATTCACTTACTTCCATTCAATAAGATATGAAAATGGAAACAACGTTTATGCGTACGTACGACCTACTGTCTCCATAAAAGGTGTTTTACATTTCATATATCTATCTATTATACATATTTATATTCGAAATATATATGATATATAGGTAAATTGTTATATTCTAGATTAATGTAAATTTTTATCTAAATGATACGACCAAAAATAACAAGTTAAAACACGTATGATAAAAAGAGGGATTATTACCCGACATGTTAATTTAACATAGAAATCACTTTTAAATGGGTATTATAATATCAAAAATGAATAGTGTATGATATAATTAATATGAATGTGGTTCAGGTATAATTTAATAACATACTATGGCCATTATAAATGAGGTTAAATGAACCCTCGACCAATATAAAGTGCAAGGTAAGGGTTATTTCTCCAATCTCATTATTATCCAAGATTTAATTGTGTAAGTATTTACTGGGAAATATTTATCAGCGATACACATATTTCATAAAAATATTTTCAAAAGGAATATTTTATGGTTTTCTCGGAGGTTCTATTTAACTAGATCAACATTTAAATGTTTTAAATATTTATCTTTCTAAATCTTTTTAATTATTGTCCATGTTAACAAAATGATATTAAGGATTTATTTATATGGACATGAATGTTTTGAAATGATAATTTTTTTGAAAAGTTTCAAAGTTTTATGGAACACTATGATTCAAAAATCTCTTTTAAATTACTTATTTTATAAATGTGTGACATTTAAATGTTTCCATGAAAAATGGATGTTTCTCTCATAGAATTTTACAAATCATTTTCATTTATGTCAACATCCACTGATGGATTTTAAAATTGTTTGAAGTTGATTTATTATGATACTAATCTTCCATATTGTATTAAATTTTTTCTGATATATTTGAATGTGGATGTGTTATTTTTATACCATTCATGGTTTATGGTTAAAGTGTTGACATTTTGTATGCTTGTTTTAATACGAATGTTTATGTTATGTTTAAACCTTCTCATATGCAGAATGTATTGGACTTAGTAAGTGACAGGTGGAGCCTACTATTGCTCCTTGATGCATCAGTAGGTCTTATGACACAATTAGACGTGGAATTGGCCGAGAAGTTTCCCAAATTTGATATATGGTTTTGGCTAAGGCCTTAATCATTTTTATACTTCTTGGCCGAGGCCTTCACAAAATCATTCATAATGTCCAACATTATTTATTCCCTAATTATGAAAATAAAATTGATGGTTCATGTGGTTATTTGAGTAGTAGAATACCTAGTATTATGTTTTATTATGGAATTATTTACTAATCTCATATTCTTTCCATAAAGTGTTCAAGATTATTATTTGTAAATGCATGTGTTGTACATTATTCCCCATGCATAATGTTATGATATCTTCCGCTGTATTACTTACCCTTAGTGAGCATTTGAGATCACCCCTTTCTTATGTTTTATTTTCTGAGGATTCCATGAAGTGTATTATGATTGATAAGCATGGTTAATCTAAGTGATTAATGGAATTATCAAAATATCATTAATGTTGTGTTTTATTTTTCTAATGTGTAATTTAACATTCTTGTAAGTAATCTGTTTTCCAAGATTGCTAAACATATCAGTCATTTGGGACTTTATTCCTAGTAATCATGCCAATGTATAAAAATAATGCACTGACTCTGGGTAACTGGGGTCAGGGAGTTACAGTTGTTATCATAGGAAGTTTAGAAACAACCTTGGAAATAGATTTAGAAAAACTCTAATTAGAGAACATTACCCTAAGAAAGTCTTTTAAGATTAGTATAGAAGAACATCCTATAGTATTGGTAATTTAAAGATTTGGTTTATTTTCCATGAAATACATCCAAGTCTAGATACGAGCATGTAGAGGAATCCCTGACACAGATGTACCTAGGAGTGAAAAAACCGACAAGGAGTTTCAGGCTTGACCCAGGGTATACTGGTGCACGATAATGGGATTTGCTGCACTTTTGGTTACGACACTCCCAGGAGGACTGGCTTAGGATAATTCACATTTTCATTACAGACCATTATAAAGGTTTTAAGAGTAAATTATTCCTCAATGAAATAATTTTTCAATTATAGATTATATGCATAATCGTTTCAATTTACGTTAGGTATTTTACATGTTTGGAATTATGCATTGCTATTCATAAAGTAACCTAGTGTAATCCATTGTTTAGAAATGACGCCTAGTATAAGGAATGATAATTCAAGAAATACGCAAGATCTAAAGATTAAGAAGGATCATATCATTAATGGTATTAAGACAACATTTAAAAGGTAAATAGTCTCCCATGTATTCTCATCATATGTAGAAATAATATCACGTGTTAATAAGATAAGTAAATATTTCCTTGAGTCCAATGACCTTGAAGAGGAGAAAGAGAAGAAACAGATGGAAGAGTGAAAGATGGATAAAGGGAAGAGGGAAAAGAAAGACTTTCCCATATGTGATAATTGTGGAAAGAATCACCATGGTAAATGAATGAAGGTAATGAGAGTTTGTTATAAGTGTGGAGAAAATTCACACAGAGTACGTGATTGCAAGGGTAAGAAAAAGTTTTCATATATACAATGCTTCATCTTCAAGGAGTTGGGACACTATGCAAAGAAATTCCAAAATCATAAGAGTATTCCCAAAATTCTACTATTGGATAATAATCAAGTTATGATACTACCGAATATGAATAGTAATGATTATATTTTTTTGTGTTCATATTAATTTATTTTGTCATTGGAGTATTGTATTAATGATGTACATGTCATAAAAATTATAGAGTATAAAAGGATTGTACTGCAGTACTATTTAATTAAGGACTTGTGATTGTGTGGAACAAAGAAAAGTCTCTCAATAGTGGGTTAATTTTTTTTGAAAATATGTGGACGATATAAATATAAACCACATTATTTCTCTAATAATGTGGTTGGGATTTTGGAATATGATATGATTGATTTGGATTAATTATATTTGATATTATTGACTACCTTGAAACTGATTAATGATTTGTATATTGCATCATTGTTGGAGTTTAAAATTTTTTTTGATAGAAGGAGTATATATATTATTCTATAATGAATAAGGTAGAATGAATTTAATCAATATGTTTTTAGGGTAATTCAGGGTGTTACAGTGTTTTAAAAGATTACACGATTAATGTATTCACATGTTATTATGTGGCAAAAATGATCTTCATTGTGTTTACCTTCCTTATAAATTTTGGACTGTGATTTTAGAAAGAAGTATTTTGGATAAGTCTAAAGGGTGGAATAGATTATGTTTTACATTGGTAACTATTGATAAGGTTAAAAAATTTCTTCTGATTATTTTTGGATTGTTATAAAAAGGACAACCCGGAGGTCAGGTGACAACCCGTCACATACGGCAAGGCTGAGAGATTTGAACCTGTAACCGATGGGCAACAAGGGTGAATCACCTACCACATTCCTACTTGATGTATGGGTTTGTATAATGTAGTTTTTTAAAATACTCTAATATATGAATTATAAATTAATTATTATTTTTACCCTATGTGATTATGATGCATAGAATATTTTTGAATTTAATTATCTTTTGGAGTGAAAGATGAGTTTGAGGTAGGAATTAGTTGAATGTTGAAACAAAAATTGTAAAGTATATATATATTTTTTCACTTATTCCATGACTAAATTAATTTTTAAATTTAGGGAATGCATCTTAAAACCAAAAATGTGTTACCCTAATACCATATGTTTTGTTGAACTGCTGATATTTTACATCATCTAAGATTGATGGCTTTGAGGCCCTAAATTTTACACTATTTTGTAATTGATGTTCTAAATCACTCCCTATAAATATTTATGTTTTTCCTTTAATTATGTGTCTCTAATTTCATACAATATTCTTAAAATCAAGGTCAAAATTTGGTGGTGACTTTTTCATTTCCCCTACCCTCTATTTAAGATTATATTTTATAAACACAATGTATGATGTGGGTTTTTCACAAAGTTATTTCTATATTCTTAACCATTAATTTTCAAAAAACAATTTCAAATTTCTAAGAAACAATTTACTAAAGGAGGGGAGAAACACCCCATGATTTTATAGTACGTTATCTCTTTAAAGTAATTTAATAGCTTGCGTTACACACAACACCGAGTTAGAACGCACCACCACTTACCAAACTAGTCATTCAAAAAGTGGTTATGAATAGTATTAAATGAATTTTGAATCTTATATACTCTATATATTTTTAATAACCATATTATGTGTTTCTTAGACATAATAAAAAAACAAATTCAATTTTTCAGATCAAGGAATTATTTTTCAAAAATTCAATTTTACCACATACTAATGGTTAATTTTTTAAATGAAATATCTCACACTTTTAAATTAAATTTGAAAGAATAAAATTATTATTTAGATGAGGGACATAAAAATTTATCTGGTAAAAATTTTTGGTACTTTTCTGATAACTTTTATATTTTGATGAATAGTGAAAAATTCAATGTTTTAATTGAAAACAATTTTTTAATTGAAATAATTTATATTGTTGAATTATGTAGATGAATGGGTTTTAAGTATAATTTGGTTATATTTTTATCATTTAATACAATTTATGTCATTATAAGTAATTTGACATTTACATTTGGCATAAACAAATGTCATTCAAAAAGGTGTAAACACGTGTCAATCTTTTGATAGTTTTTACTTTTTTAAAAACCCGCTTTTTGGTTTTTACAACGGGAATTAATTTTAAATTAACAAATTCAACTTCTATGTTTTGACTTTGGTAAAATGTACTTAATTTTTGAATTCATAATATCAAAAATATCTTAGTGTAAATTATTGGTATTTTTCTGAAAACATTCAATTTTTGATGAATAGTGAAAAACACTGCGTTATTATTTAAAACCAACTCTTTATTTAAATAATTATTTATTTAATTTAACTTTATTATAAGTCATAATAGATATATAATACATATATTAGGTCAACATAATTCATTGGAGTCATTTTATAATAAAATTAGATGTATAAAATTTTATTGAACTTTTTATCTTTTTTTACCCACCTTCTAGGTTCATTTTCTAATTTACATTAAACATAATTTTATTGTATATTTGAGTTTAATATCAAATATCCTAGATAAATGTATGAAATTATTATGTAAATTCGGTTCAATATGATGAAAATAATTTTTTGTGAATAGTAACTTTTGACTTTTTTTGCCGCGGTTAAAAGTAAATAGGGTAATTAAGGGTAAAATGATATTATAAATACCCTAATACTTTTCCTAATTCTATTGGATAAGATTTATTCATCTAAAATCAAACTTAGGAATAAAATATGATCCTATTTGTTCCACTTGGATTAGATTAGGACATTTATTATTATTTTATTTGAAGAAGAGTTATAAGTGTTAAAATCAATGTTTCATAACTAATGTATTTTTAAATAAGGATACATACAATATGAATTTTACAATAAGTATTAATTATAAAGATAAAATTATTTCATTGATAATTGTATTTTATTTATATTTTTTAAAAATTAAATACTTTAATGTATTTATGACACAATGATGATGCAGTAATTATCTTATAAATGAAATATTTAAATAATTGATATTATAAATATCCAAATAAATGTTAATTGAGACTTATGATGAATTCCAAGAATTTTCTAGGTTAATATGACATTTTAGTATTGATTAGATAAATATTTTTCTCAGTTATACAGTTGTTATGACTTTCACAAAAACACAACACCAAATAGTGTCAAAATTGACATTAATTAGTTTTTAAAACAAATAATATATTATTGGTTGATATAATATTTGTAAAAATTAAAGGATTGGGAAAAGGGATTAATAATATTATATATTTCATTAATGAACCACTTGAGGTTTTATGGGATGTTTAGAGTATGATTATTAACCATATAGTGTAAGAATAAAAGAAGACACGGTAAAAGTTAAACTATTTAACTAAGAGTTAAATCTAGAAGATAAGGGTAAAATAGTAACCTATACCTATCTAAAATATTTTGGTTGAGCATAGTTCTACCCATAACCACCTAAGTCTTGATATGAATTTATTTTGAGCCATTATAAACCAAATATTATTGTATAATAAATTAGTATTTTAATCATTTCCTAAAGTGACCGTCACCCATCTTATAAAAAGGAACAACTCCTTCTCTCAAAATCACATCTCCAAAGACATTTTTTCTTGGACAAACCCTGCCCAAATATGCTCCCAAATTTACTCAAATCAACCTAGAGTATATTCTTTGATCATAAATCCATCTTATGTGGCCCTTTTGATCAACTCAAAAGGAAACACCTGAAGAAGAGGTAATAATTTCACCACCCTCTTTCATGTTCTTTTCTACTCCCACTTTCTCTTTCTTGGTTGTTTCCATACAAAAATAATAACTCTAGTACATTCTACATAATTTTATGTTATTATAAATATTATACAACCTAATTTTTAATTCTACCCATCCTATAAATGACAAAGTCACCATAGATGCGTACGTATGGCATACCGTCTCCACGGCGTGGTGTAGTTTATTATTCAAACACTTTATTATTTAGATGGGTATAATAATGAGCATAACAAATGTAAATAACAAATATAACATGTTAATTATTCTTTATATATGATATTCTATCTCATTACATACAATTTCACCATTAATATAATGATATAGTCGCTCGTGCGTATGTACAGATTATCGTCTCCACGACGCGATAGGATTCATTTCCACATTCACCATTCAATGATGATTATAAAAATATATATTATTAATAAGTATATAATATATGTAATAATGAGGCTACTTAATAGATATATATATATATATGTACTTACATATATCTTATTCACTTACTTCTATTCAATACGATGTGATAATGGAAATTGCGTGTATGCGTACGTACAACCTATCATCTCAATAAAAGATGTTTTCCAGTTTTTATATCTATCTGTTATAAATATTTATATTCTAAATATATATGATATATAAATCATGTGTCATATTTTGGAATTATGTAAATCTTGATATAAATGATAAGATCAAGAATAACAATTTAAAACATGTGTGATAAAGAAAGCGATTATTACGAGATTGTTAATTTAACATAGAAATCATTATTAAATGGGTATTATAAAGTTAAAAATGAATAATTAATGAAATAAAAAATATAAAAATTGTTCTGGTATAATTTAATAACACAATATGGTCATTATACAGGAGGTTAAATGTACCCTCGACCGAAAGAAATTGAAAGGTATGGATTATTTCCCCAATCTCTTCATTATCTGAGATTTTTTATGTGTAAGTATTTACTGTGAACTAGTAATTATTGATACCCATATTACATAATTTTTTTTTCAAAAGGAATATTTTAAGGTTTTATGGGATGGTATATTTAACTAGGTCATCATTTTAAATGTGTTAAACATTTATCTTTCTAAATCTTTTTAATTAATTTCCATTTTTTCAAAATGATTTTAAGGATTTATTTATATGGAAATGAATGTTTTGAAATGATAATTCATTTCAAATGTTTCAAAGTGTTATGCGACACGTTGATTCAGAAATATCTTTTAAATTACTTCCTATATAAATGTGTGACTTTTAAATGTTTTCATGAAAAACAGATATTTCTCTCCAAGAGTTTTACAAATCATTTTAATCTATGTCAACATCCTTTGATGGATTTTAAACTTGTTTGAAGTTGATTTTTTATGATAAAAATCTTCCATATTGTATGAGATGTTTAGTGATATATTTGACTGTGGATGTGTTATTTTTACACCATTCATGGTTTATGGTTAATGTATTGACATTTTTTATACTAGTTTTAATATGAATTTTTATGTTATGTTTCAACCATTTCATATGAGGATTGTATTGGACTTAGTAAGCGATGAGTGCAGCCCTCTATAGCTTCTCAGTGCATCGGTATGTCCCATGAGACAATTAGATGTGGAATTGGACAAGTCCTTTCCCATATTTGATATATGGTTTTCTCCGAGCCCTTAATCATTTTTAGACGTCTTGGCTGAGGCCTTGACAATATGTTTCAGAATGTCCAACATTATACAGTCCCTGATTATGAAAATAAAATTGATGGTTCAAGTGGTTATTGGACTAGTTCAACACCCATGATTTTTTTACTGTGGCATTATTTACTCATCTAATAATCCTGCCATAAAGTGTTCTTGTTTATTATTTGTAGAGGAATGTGTTTTAATTTATTCACCATACCTAATATTTTTTTAGATTCCACTGTATAGATTACCTTTACTGAGCATTTGAGATCACCACTTTCTTATTTTTTTTTCCAAAGATTCTAAGAAGTGTATTATGATTGATAAGTAGGGTTATGATAGGGGATTAACGGCATTCTCAAAGGATCATTTATGTTGTGTTTTATTTTTATAATGTGCAATTTAACGTTAATGTAAGTAATCATTTTCCAAGACTACTAAACAGATCAGACCTTCGGTAATTGATTCCTTGTAATCATTCCAATGTATTAAAATAATGCACTGACACTAGGTAATTGGGGTCGGGGCGTTTCATGTATGGTTTTTTTCTCTGGTTATTTAGGTGTTACCTGTGTAGGGTAAAGGTCATCCTAGTTTTCATGGTTTTCCAAGGTTAGCTTGTGCATGGACTCAAGGATCGGTTAACAATTGTCCTGGTGACTTTTGGTGCTTGAAAGTGTTTGTAGTGGGGAGAATTTTCAATCCCTAATCTCTACAATATAATTATTTTTATTAATTTTATTACTGTTATACACTTTAGTGCCATTCGACACGGTCAAAACATAGTTGTTCTACTGCGTGACTACATGCAGGTAATTGTCCGAGGATGTCAGGCCTATGCAATGGCTAACACACGGGTAAAACTATTTGGATTCAAATGATTGAAACAACTTAAACATTTACAAAAGTAAAAGTCAGTAAATGTTTTAAAAAAATATTATTAGAATGTGGTAAATGATTTTATTATTGTTATTAGTAAATTTTTTATTATTATTATTATTGATAATAAATTGTTATTACAATTATAATTATTTAAAAGGGAATGATGATGATTATGATTATTATAATTATTAATAATTTTTAATAATAATATTAGCATCATTTAAAAGTGTTATTAATATAATAATTAAAAAATTTATATTGGTATCATTATTATTTAAAATCAAATGCATGAGATTATTATTGTTAGTATATTTGTAATTATTATTATTATTATTATTAATATTATTATTGTAATATTATTAATATTTTAAGAATTTGAAAATAATAGGAGTAACCATATGGGGGCGTCCCCCCATTTACCTTCTCTAGTGATGGTGTGACCCCCCACCTCCTCCTTGAGGTCTCCCTCCAAACACCCCCCTCGACCTCCCCATGCTCTCTTGTGATGCAACCCTAGCCCAGACTGCGACTTTGCTCTGCATCGGATGCCCTACCTCCATCGTACGACCTGTATCAAGAGTCTCGCCCCTCTTGCATGCGACCTGGTTCACATCCCCCTCCCCCTCACTGTTTGGCACCGTATCGCTTCCCCCATTGGTTCCCTACATTCTTCCTGTACGCGCAAAATCCCTTCGATAGACCCTTATTCCTTATTGTTTAGGTTTTGGTCCTTTATTGGGGTTTGGATTTCCAGCATGTTGAGTTGTGTTTTTACGTTTAATCCTATATCATTTTTGGTTTCATCTCTTATTTAAGGTCCAATTTGGTTTTCTTACGGTGCAATTGGTATGATATTGAAGATTTCAAACCAATTTTGGGGGTTTTTTATATCTAGGTAGTTGATTCCATGCCTTATCATTTATTGATTATTTAAATTTTTTGTCAAACAAATTTTATCATGTTCTATTATCTATTTGGGTAGTGCGAATTATTTTTTCAAAAGTGTTAGTATGCCTATGTGGTTGGAGTAAAATTTATTAAAGGGAATGGTTACATTTTTGTGTGCATTATATTATGTTAGTTTGTTTAAAAGAGATGTATGCTTTTTTTAGAAGTTGTAAATTTGGTTTTTTAAAAAATTGAATATTTATTTAATTCTTTTATGTTCCCTAATTGATGTATTTGTGTTTGTTTTAGGTGAAAACCCACATCGTGTGATTGGTTGGTGTTTGATAAATTTTTCATGGTGTTTAAATATGTTTGTGGTGTATAAATGATGATTTTATTGTGTGTATGGTATGTTTGGATGGCTTGTGTCAATGTGACATAACTTTTGTTTCACTTGCTGATTATTAAACTATTTTTATTGTTTTAGACTGTTTTGGTCATCCTGGTGTGGACTCGAGTTGTCGGCAGGAAATTCCTAAATGTATATACATATGTAAGAATATATATATATATATATGTATACTCTTTGTAAATATTCCCTTATAATGTAGGGAATATGTAGTTGGGATCAAAGAGTATATATATATGTTAAAATGTATATGCATGAAGGAGAAGTGGTCTCGAAAATCCATTGTCTAAAGCTATGTATCTTGAAATATGTTTTAATACATAGTTTATTATCATTTCCACTACTTGGATGTAGCACCATCTAATTTAATATATGTAATTGTTTAAAAGGTCCCCAATTAATTCTTCATAGTGCGTTGGATTGTTCAGTGCAGTTTGAGTCATTGGTCCATGGGATACTCACCTGAGTGTGCACATGTAATTAAATATATACATGTAGGGTCCCCCATTATGTGTATATTCATCCATGAAATTTAATTAACATGTATGGGGCTAGCTGTGTCTATGTCTATATATATAAATGTATAATCAGGTTAGTGGAGACCGGTATATGTGTATAAGCATGCCTGTTACGATCCTCTTGCTCATGTTTATCGGACATGTGAATGTATTCATATGGGGTAGGTGTCCTTGAATGTATATGAAGGTGAATATGATTAGTGTTGGAGAATCATCTTTAATTTAGAAATCACCCATAGCTAATGTGGACAACCTGTATCCACCTTCTGATAGGTTACCTATAACCTGACTTTTAATTATAATTTACATTACTGATTGGTATTCTTTTAAAAGTGTGTATTCTAATTTTATATGAATTTCATAAGATATATATATATATATATGAATAAATAATTGTGTATCTTGAAATGTGGTTTCATCGAGGTTTTGAATGTGAAATGGGTTTTTCCAAACACATGTGGTCTTCTGGTCGATTTTGTTATAAAAGTGCATTGGCATGTTCGTTTTTCCAACGAAGTTCCAAAGTGATTTCCAAAATGAGTTTTGGTGAAAATTAAATGAAAAAGTGTCATTTTATTTTCTTAAAAGGATTACTACATTTTTAAGTGTGGTTTTAAGCTTTCATTAAATATGTTTCACCTTAGTTGTTTATTTATGATTTAATAATGTTTTAAAACATAAAGATGTTGGGTGAATTGGTTTCTAAAATGAAAAGTGTTTTTGTAAGTGATTAATCCGGTTTGACACTTTAATAATGATTTATGAAAATGGAAAACACCTAATAAGGCTTTCCCACTTGGTGTATATAAATGAGTTGTATATTAAATGTACGAGTTTTTATAAGTTCTCAGTGAAGAGGCTAGCAGAATTATGTGTGATTTCTTTTAAAAAAATGACAGACATAAGGGGGGTGGTCAGTGGTGAAAAAGGAAATTTTTTTTGATAAATAATATAATGTGTGTGTTTATTTACTTATTGATAAAACTAAACATCATTTTAAATTGATCATCATGGGAATCATGGGTATCTAGGTGGGAAATCTAGGACTAGTACACAAGATGATACTGAAGTGGTCTTTCCCTATTTATTCTAGTAGGATTGATGCTACAAAACTAACTAAACATTATAATGATTGGAGACCACTTGGTTATGGGTGTGTTCCCTACTAGTTGTTCTTTCATGAGAACATAGATCATTGTGGTTGCTATTCCATGTTTCACTGAGGTACACTGATCCATGTTTCCCAACATACAATAGCTGGTTATGGATTTCCCATGGTTCTTGTGATATGATTATAAATTTAGTTGTTTCATTCTTGTTTTGACTTTGGAAGAAAACATATAAAAAATTAAATTTATTCCCATTCATTGGGAAGTGTTAATTCATGTATGTATTCTATTGTGAAAATGTAATGGTAGATAAATGTTGTTGCTTAAAATTATAAATTTGTTTCTTTATTTTGAAAGGAATAAAAAACAATATTTTAATGGGTCTTATTTTCAAACTAGCATGTTTTTTGTATCATTTTAAAGGTAATATAATAGGGGGTTGTTATTCCTTGGATATACTTCTGAGCTTTACGGGCCTCATGCCTACATTACTTTTTAGTTTTAGGTTCTAGTCTTAGGTCGCTTTTGGGTGAGCACGGTTCTCTTTTTGGTGGGGACCATGGGGTCACATGGAGGTATGCCTCGCTTGTTATAATTATTTTATTTTATATTATTAGTGTTCACCTATTTAGTCTTGGTTATTTATGTTTATCTCTCTTTATTGTTTATTGGATAAATCATTCCCAACTACTTGTTTTGATGCCCAACACTTGTTACCATCCCATGGGGAGCAGGAATTCCTTTCAGGCCATAAAACAGACTAGGTTGGGTGCCAGTTTGAATGGAAATCCGACTTGGTCACGGAAAAAATTTTAACAGTGGAGGACCTTTCTATTTGGGGTGTTTGGTAGATGGAGATTTGGATTTTTGGGGCTCTAGAGTTAGGTTACAGGTCGGTTCCCGATCATCATTGGTCGATACAAGACCTGAGTTACCAAGGGTATTCCGGGTTTCAAATATCTTTTCTTTGTTTTGTATTGAGGGATGACAATAGTGGTGACTCAGAGTCACACAGTAACACCACATTGAGTAGTGGCCCATGTGAAGCCCAGGTACCAGGTTCAAGGTCCTCTTGGTTTTATGTCATACTTGGGGAATGGATCAGTACCATGTCGTCGTGTTGGGAATAAGTACAAGTTCCTCATTCTGTTTTTTATTGGTTGTTCTTTTTGTTGATTTTAGTTGGTGCTACAGTGTTTTGGGAAATGATGATGATTTTTGGAAATTAATGGCATCTTTTTCTACTGATTTTTAAACTAATAAATAGTATTTTCTTTCAAATTGTTTTGAAATTTTTTAAATGATATTTTAAATGAGGAAGTATTTTGGTTTGAATAATTTGTCTTACATTTTTACTTGGTAATGGGATGGAATGTGTGACCCTTGGTATTTTTTATGATCATACATATATGTGTGGGTAGGCACATGATGTTCACGGTGTCCCATATGTACTGCTTATTTCAGTGGAATGGGATGGATACTTATGTTGTGGTTCATAAGATGCCATGGGTGGGGTTTAGTGATTTATGTTATTACTTCATTTTTCTGAAATAGGCATGAATGAAATAATGATTTCTGGAATTTGTTTTTCTTGGAAAGTTGGTTTTGGTATTTGGAAAGTGAATTTTGAATATTGAAGTTTTGAAATTTAAAATAAATGTTTTGGATATGTTTATATCAGTTTCGTTGTTTTAGGATGTGGTAACCATTATTGATGCTGCTACAATTTGATATTCATTTTCTATTTTTTGTTTACATGTTATTAAAAAACGTCACCCAAGAAGGTCACTAATATAGCTAGCGAGTCATGCCAAATTACAGTTGTTTTTTATTGTTGCTAGTTCATCATAGTAATTGAGGTTTTTTGGGAAAATCGTGTGGCTATGGATGTATAGTGTGTCTTCAGGTTGTTGGGAACTCCCGAGTTTGTTAAAATTAGTGTCGTTTTGGTCCGTCAGGTTTTGGATCAATGGAGGTTGAATGACTATTTGTCGTTGGAGTTGGGGTAAAGTTGGTAACAATTGGATCATGGGAAGGTTCTCTATCTGAAAGGTATGGTGCACCAGAAGAACCTATTTATGAATAATCTCATTAGTAGGTTTCAACTCTTAGTTTTTCAGAACATTCACCTAAGTGCCATTAGTATAGCCTCTTTATGTATTCTAAGACTCTATATCACATCCCTCTGATGTATTGTGGATGTGTGACCATTTGTATCATTGGGTGAGTGATCTGAAAGAAAAATCATCTAGATAGGAGTATTGGTTGGTGGATTCTAGTTCCTAACAATGAATAATAAGATACTTTAGCCATCGGATCCCCAGCTTCAGGTATTGGGTGAATCTCGTGCATGGTCATGAGTTTCCAAAGGAGTATGAAACTTCAGACCGGTACATGTTTTATAAATTGGGATGAAAACATTTGAGCTTTTCATAACATTTTATTTTATCTCGGGAGATATAATCATTCCATTGAAGTAGTTTGATTGACTTGTTTTGTTGTAATCTAAGCAGATTTTTCTGTTCTAAGTGTCTATTTTTGAAGATTTTGATAGGTGATTAAGGTTCTTGAGTTTTATGGAGGTAGAGGATGGTGTATTCGGTTTGGTATGAGTTTACTTTCACGGTGTTCCCCTATTATAGTGAAATTCATTTGGTGTGGGGTGGGGTGATTTTTAATTTCTGTAGTGTTTTTGTTCACCCTTGTTCATAGAGTTTCTGTTCTGGTAGGGAGATCCTCCGTCCCAATGACCCAATATACAAGTTTTACTCATTATGTGTTCTCATTTTGAGCACTTGTGGTAGGATCGTTCCATTCCTAATAATAAGTGTATTATCTTCATTCGTTATTAGAGACTCCTTTGTTTTTAGTTGCGATAAGGCCTCTATTGGTTGATATGAGGAATTTGAGAGAAATCAAATTGTGAGTTCCCGTATTTCTCCCACCCTTTGGGTGGTGTGTTGGGTTTTTGATCTTCCTCTGTTTAAAAAATTCTTGTAGTGGAGAGAACCCACTCGTGTTATCCCCTTGTCATGTGTGGTGGTTTCCCTTAGTTCAGTTTGCTGTGACCTATGGAGAGTAAATTTCATCCCGAGTTTCATGGATTTTCCCTTCTTGGTTTGGGCATGGACTTGAGGATTGATTAAAAATTGTCTTGGAGACTTTTTGGGGGTAGAAATTATCTGTGGTGGGGAGAATGGCCCCTGCCTAATCTTTATAATTTAATTATTTTAATTATTTTAATTTTTACTATGATTTTTAGTGCCATTTGACATGGTCGGAGCACCATTGTTCAAATACATGACTACTTGCAGTAAAATGCCCGTGGAAGTCAGGCTTACGCAATAGAAAGCACATGAGTTAAACTGTGTGGTAACCAATTTTTGAAACAAACAAAAGTTTTACGAAATTAAATTTTGGTAAATATTTAAAAAATTATAATAATATTACTATTATATGGGTAATGATATTATTATTAATATTAAATTTAATATTAACATTATTGTTATTAAATTATTATTACTGTTATTATTATTTAAAAATAAAATAATATTCTAATTCTTATTATTATTAGGAATTTTTAAAATATTATTATTATCATTTAAAATTCATTTTAATATAATTATTAACAAATTATTATTGATATATTTTTTATTTAAAATAAAATGAAAGATGTCATGACCTCTCCCCCGAGGCCCGTGCTGTGACTACCCCAAGCCCGCCTTCCATAGGCTAGGGGCTGACGACTAGCACCAAAGGCATAAATCCCTAAAACTAGGAAGGCATTGCCTTTATAACCTGAAAACACACACAACAGAGTACATGTTGAAAACAAAACACTATGTAAAACCGCATAACAAAAGGGTGATGAAAAGTAAAAGTGGCCAGAAATACAAGCCTAACTCTAAAGTACAAGAAACTAAAAGTACATGTACATAAAAAAGAAAAAATATCTCATGGATTGTCCACTGGGAAATCCTAATTGAAGGGTAGGTACAGATGGCCTCTACATCACTCCACGTCTGTCCTTCTCCTCCATGTATCGTCTGCCGTGTGGTCCATTTCTGGGTATCGTCCAGTCCGGGTACACCCAGCCTCGGTCAGCACTCTTCGTCTTCTGCATCCAACACAATGAGGTGCAGACATAGCACATGCATGTGTGAGTATAACGATACTCGGTAGGGACCCCAAGACCTTGTATTTCTCACAAAATCCAATGAGGTTAAAACAAAAGGTATGAAATAAAAAGTTAACCACACTTAGATATATGCCCGCACATATACCTAAGTTATTATGTAATCCATCTCAATCAAGAGCTAAAAACAAAAGTTACTGACTTGGCTCACACAGGTATAAAACTTCTGTAGAGAGTTTGAGATGATTAGATATAGCCACTAAATCATCTATTCTGTCGAACCCACATTGGATCATGGTGCAAGAAATCAGTGCTGTTGAACCCACACAAGATACATGAACAATATTTAGAGATGATGAACCGACACATGATCTAGGAACAGTAGTCCAAGATTTCGAACCCACACAGGATCCTGGAATAATAGTTAGAGCTGTCGAACCCACACAGGATCCAGGAACAGTAGTCAGAACTATCGAACCAACACAAAATCCAGGAATAGTAGTCAGAGCTGTCGAACCCACATAGGATCCAGGAACAGTAGTCAGAGTAGTCAAACCCATACAGGATCCAAGAATAGTATTCATAGTTGTCAAACCCACACAGGAACCAAGAATAGTTGTCAGAACTATCAAAACCACATAGGATCCAGGAACAGTAGTCAGAAGTGTCGAACCCAGACAGGATCCAGGAATAGTAGTCAGAGAGCAACCAGCCACAAGGTTTCCGCACAAGAACACTTGATTCCAGGAGGATACCACCTAAATCCAAGTTTCGATACATGAACAACCAATATGTCCCACGAAGAAATATCCCGAAGTTCCGCCTTGTCATAGGGTTCTCAACGCAACAGACGGCATGTCAATCGGACGCCCGGTCTGTGAGTTATTAGTATTTTTGTCCCAGGGGCCCATTTGGATTCACGCATGATCCAACCTGACCATATTTCAACTATTCCCAAAACTCCTATGAGGTATACTCTATCAGACCGTCATTCTACATGATTTCCAGTACCACTCACTGTTCGTCAAACAGACATCTGGTGCCAAAGTTATGGCCGAAGGAGCGTAAATGGGTCGAAGGGGGCCCGAGTCTAGTCTGACCCTGTCGGACCGACCTGGTCTGGGTCGAATGGCCTGAACTGTTGGGTCTGGCCCATCCTGTTGGGCCCCGACCAGCTGGCTGTGAAGGCCGCGAGTAGTGCCAATGCATGGACTGGTCACGAGGGATCGGACCGACTGTGCGTCGATGTAAGGGCAGTTCAGCCAGGAGGCACTGCGGGGTGGTGAAGAAGGCTGGATCGGCCAGGCGCGCGTGGGGCGCAGCCCAGCGGCTCAGCCTGGATGGCCGATGCGAGTTTGACCAACACCGCGAGGGGCACGACACGAGTGGCTTGGAAAGGGAGGCCGACAGGCGGTCGGGCAGCCAGTGGGCGCACGGAAGGCCGGCAGCGGTCGGAAGCCCGGAGGCCGGCATGCGGATGGGTGGCCGGCAGGCGCACGGGAGGCTGGCGATGGCCGAGAGCTGGTTCGGCCGAAGTGTTGTGATGGCGGTGCGGGTTGCGGAGTCCACGAGTAGTGCGGTCATTGCCTGTGGCCTCTTTCGCCTCTTTGTTTTGTCGCTATGCCGAAGAACATTACAAAGAGATCGACGGAGGGAGTCGGTCCATGTTAGTTTGGCCCGCACCTGCCGCATTTAGGATAAACACAATCTTACAATGAATAAAGCTATTTAGGAGTGACTTCGACTTCCATTCATGGAACCTACTCCGCAGTAGGACGTCTTCGACTGCGATGACCCAATACAAAAATTTGCGATCGGGGAAAACGCCAATGACACCGACATCCTTCTTTTCTCAACGATCCGTCTTCTTCCCCACGCCAACATCGAAAAACATCGAACAAAGGTAAGGGGTTTATTTGCATATTAATTCTTTCCTTGATTTTATTTTGATGACTGGAAAAGAATCATTGTAGAAGTTGTAGAATTTGAAGTTCATCGTTCTCTTTTCTTGATGGACCGATTGCAATCATCCTAAATGCAGAGGGTACGGTCCAAACTAGCATGGCCCGACTCCCTCCACCGATCTCTTTGAAATGTTCTTCGGCATGGAGACGAAATGACGGGGTGATGGAGGAGACATGAAACTACTGCGCTACCCGCAGACTTTGCAACCCGCACCGCCCCTTGTGGTGCTTCAGACAAACCGGCTCTCAGCCGCTTGCTGACCACCTGACTTCTAGTTTCCGCCGGCCTCTTGTGTAGCTACCGCCTCCTGGTTCCCGGGTGCCGCTGACCTTTTGTGTGCCCTTCGGTCTCCCAGCCACACGCCGTTCTCCCGGCCAGCCACCAGCCTCCCGGGCCGAGCCTACCGAGCCGTGCCCCTCGTGATGTTGGCGGAACTAGCCTTGGCCATCCGGGCCGAGCTGCGCCCCATGAACGCTTGGCCGAGCCGACCTTCACCCCCCCGCAGTGCATCCGGGTCGAACCTCCCATACAACGATGCGCGGCCAGTCCGTGCGCCCGCGAGCTGTCCGTGCCCTCCCGCTACTTGCAGCCTTAGTGGCCTACTAGTCCGGGCCAGAACCAACGGTCATGGAGGGTCGACCCAGACCGGGTCAGCGTAGACCGGGTAGGGCCAGGTCGATCCGACCGGGTCACACCAGACCTAGACCCACTTCGACCCATTTACGCTTCTTCAGCCATATCTTTGGAACCAGACGTCCATTTGATGAACCATCAGTGGCACTAGAAACATAGAGCGTGACGGTCCCTTAGAGTATACCCCACTTTAGTTTGCGGTATAGTTGAGATACGGTCGTGCACAAATCCAACTAGGCCCCCGAGACTAAAAGGCTAATAACTCTCAGATCGGGCGTCGATTGACACGCCATCTGTTACGTTGAGACCCCTATGATGAGGCAAACCATTGGAATATTTATTCCTGTGACTTAGTGGAATTTTATGTATTGACACTTGGATTGAAGAGTGGACCATCCCAGATTCAAGCGTGATTGTGCAGAAACCCTATGTTCGACTGCTCTCTAACTACTGTTCTTGGATCCTGTGTGGGTTCGACAGTTATGACTACTGTTCCTGGATACTGTGTGGGTTCGATAGTTCTGACTACAGTTCATGGATCATGTGTGGGTTAGATAGTTCTGACTATTGTTCTTGGATCCAGTGTGGGTTCGACAGCTCTGACTACTGTTTCCGGATCCAGTGTGGGTTCGACAGCTCAGACTACTGTTCCTAGATACTGTGGGGGTTCAACAGTTCTAACTACTATTCCTAGAATCTGTGTGGGTTCGAAAGCTTTGACTACTGTTCCTGGATCCTATATGGGTTCGACAGCTCGGACTACTATTCCTGGATCCTGTGTGGGTTCGACACCTCTGACTGCTGTTCCTGGATCTTGTGTGGGTTCGACAGATCTGATTTTTGTACTAGGATTCTATGTGGGTTTGATAGAATAGATGATTTAGTGGATACATCTAATCAACTCTAACTCTCTACAAAAGTTGTATAACTGTGTGAGAAGAGTCAATAACTTTTGTTTTTACCTCAGGATTGAGATGGATAACTTGATAACTTAGATATATGTATAGGCATATACCTATGTGGGGTTAACTGTTGATTTCATACCTTGTGGTTTATCCTCATTGGATTTTGTGAGATCTTGAAGTTCTTGGGGTCCCTACTAAGTATCATTATATTCACCCCTGTACGGGCTATGCCCACACCTCATTGTGTTGGATGTAGATGACGGACAACGCTGACCAAGGCTGAGTGTACTAGGACTGGATTGTACCCGGAGGTAGACCACATGGCGTGATGCTACACGGAGGTTATGAATAGACTTGGAGTGATGTGGTGGCTATCTGTAACTACCCATCAAGTAGGATTTCATGATGGACGATCTAGGAGCTGTTTTTCATTCTTCTAGTACATTTACTTTATGTTTTTTGTACTTTACAGTTGGGCTTGTATTTCCGGCCCCTTTTACTTTTCAGCACTCTTTTGTTATGCGGTTTTACATAGTGTTTCATTTCCACCTTGTACTCTATTGTGTGCATTTTCAGATTATAAAGGAAATTTCTTCCGAGTTTTAGGTTTTTATGCCTTTGGTGCTAGTCATCAGCCCTTCTCTTATGGAAGGCGGGCTTGGGGTAGTCACGACATCGACCCCGGGGGACGGGTCGTGAGAAATTGGTATTAGAGAAGTCAGTTCTACCATAGAACATCAAGCTATGATCTTTTCTGTGAAGTAATAGTGTTAAGTGTAGTGAGTGTGGTTTTTAGTTTAGGGAGTCCAGTGTTGGTGTGGCGGCCAACGAATACATATACTAGGACCCTGATTTCTGATTTCCAACTCAGTAAACGAAAACACTGATTGTGTGTTTGTTTTTAAAAGTTTTCTTTGGGTCAGCTCACCAGGTCATGTCACCGGGTATAATATTTTGAGTCTGTCGTGTCTGATTCTTTCTGGATGCCTCTACATGGACGACCAGCTAGAGTTCTGAGATTTGTATGCACTGAAAGCCCACCGAGCGACGAGGCTCTGATGCAGGGCCATTCTTTCAATGTTGGCACCTTCTGGTGGTGTACCAGCAACACCACCACCTGTTGGGAAACAAATACAACTAGACACATTAGTGGACGGTGCACGACAACTGAGCACATTTCACAAGTTCCAGTAGCAGAGGCCTATGAGGTTTCTAGGGGAGACAAATTCCCATTGTAACACCCCCTAATTATAAAGGGTTAAATGACTAATTAATATGACTCAAATCAACAAGTTGCATCTTCCTTTTCGAGAGCCTACCTAATTAGAACTCTATATTTAAGTGTCCTTGGAATGGAGTAGTGATCAGGATGGGTGACCTTTTGGGATGTTTCCCATGGTGTATGTGAGTGAGGACAAAAAACACTAGAAAGGACAAGTGTCGGCCTGTGGGGACTGTCATTAGTCAGATGACTCGTTCGGGCACGTGGGTGGGCCCTTGGGTGGGGACCACTTGTCTACATGGAAATTGGTGGCACCTGGCAGGCCAGGACACGACGACCATGTTAAGGCAGGGTGGATGTTGTGTCACCGGGGCCTAGTTGTTCCATTTGGTTTCAAAGGGGGATCCCAACCGTAAGTGTGGTGCACAGCCTAGGTTGAGATGTAGGGCCCACAATAATTACATTGTGCTCTAGGGGGGGGGTGATTGTAACACCCCTGATTGATAAAGGGATAAATTAATAAGTTATATGACTCATGTCAACAAGGTTCACATTCCTTTTAGGGAGCCTACCTAATTAGAACTCTAGAGTTAAGCATCCTTGTCCAGGAGTAGTGATCAGGAAGGGTGACCTTCATGATGTTTCTCAGGGTGTGTGTGAGTGAGGAAAAAATAAACTTGAAAGGACAAGTGTTGGCTTGTGGGGATTGTCATTAGTCAGATTACCCATTCGGGCACGTGTGTGTGCCCTTAGGTGGGGACTATGTGTCTGCGGGGCAACTGGTGGTACCTGGTGGGGCAAGACCCGATGACCATGTTAAGGAGAGGTGGTTGCCCTGTCACTGGGACCTTGTTGTTACACATGAGATTATTATTATTATTACATTTTTAATTAATATTATTAATATTATTAATATTATTATATTTGAAATATATTTTTTATGAATTTGAAAAAAAATAAAACTAACTATAGGGGGTGTCAATCCCTTTCCCTGCTCTTGTGCGAGGCATGAACACCAACCCCCCCATGAAGTAGTGCTTCAGAAATCCCCCTTAGCCTCCCCCTACTCTCTTGTGATGTATCCCCATCCCGGACAAGTTCTCTACCATGCATCGACTACCCTTCCTCTATCACATGACCCCCATTTGGCATATTCCCCTCTCACGCACGTCCTGGTCTGCAACCACTTTCTCCATAGCTAGTCAATGCCACTTCGACTCCCCCAAAGGTTCCCCTATAACCTCACGGACGTGCAACATCCCTTTGGTTAACCCTTTTCCTCATTGTTTGGATTTTGGTTATTGTTTATTTGGGATTTGGTTTTACAGTTGGCTGAGTTGTGTTTTTATGGTTTAATCCCAGATTTATTTGGGTTTGGTCACTTGTTTAGCATCCAATTTGGTTCACTTGTTGTGCAGTTCGTATGTGATTAAGGATCTCACACCAATGTTGTGGTTTTTTTAACATCAAGGTAGATGATTCCATGCCTTATAATTTATTGATAATTTAATTTTCATGTCAATCTTTTTTTAACATGTTCTATGCTCTGTTTGGGTAGTGTTAATAGTGTTATTGAAATTGTTATTATGCCCATGTGGTTGGAATAAAATTTATAAAAGGAAATAGTTACATTCATGAGTGAATTCTATTTTTTTTTAAAGAGTTTAATTCATTATTTAAAAGGTGAAAATTGGGTTTATGAAAAATTTTCATGTTTGTTTGAATCTTTTAATTGGAATGTTTTATTTATTGGGGTTCGTTTTAGGTGAAAACCCATGTCTTGTCATTGGTTTATGTTTTTTGAATTTTGAATGGTGTTGAAATATGTTTTGGGTGTATAAATTGTTATTTTAGTGTGTTTAAGGTATGTTTGGATGGATTTTGTGCATGTGGCATAACTTTTGAAGCCTTTGGTGATTATTAGACTCTTATTTATTGTTGTAGCATGTTTTGGTGTGGACTCAAGTTTTTGGCAGAAAAGACCTACATATATATACCTTGGTAAGCATGAATATATATATGTATCCTCCTTTTACATATTCTCAAATGAGGTGGGAAATATGTACTTTGGGTTAGAGGGTATATATATGTGTGAGAAAATGTATGTGTGTGTTGGTGAATTTGTCTCAGGCTGCTATAGTCAAAAGAAACGTGTCTTGACGAATTTTTTACTACTAATTTTATTCTTGTTTCCATTTCTTTCTTGTCAACCCATCGAATTTATGGCCATTAAATATTTAAAAGGTCCTTGGTTAATTTAGCATACTGCGTTGGACTGTTTTTTGTGGTTTTAAGTCACTTTCCATAGGAAACATGCCTGCATGTGCATATGTAAGTAAATATATACATGTAGGTTCCCTCATTATGTGTATATGCACCCATGACATTGAATGTATATGTATGGAGATAGGTGTGTGTATGTGTATATATAAAAATGAATACGTAGGTGAGTGGATACTAGTATATGAATATAAGAATACCTGTAAGGACCCCCATGAACATGTTGATGGGTCATGCAAATGTATTCCTAGGTCCTAGGTGTCCATGCATGTATGTGAAGATTCATATGAATATTGGGGGAGCAACAACTTTTAGATAGAATGTTCCAAGAGCCTAATTGGTCAGCCTGTTTCCACCTTGAGGTAGGTTACCTATGCCCTGACCATTAATTAGAATTTCCATTACTACTTGGTATTCTTTTAAAAGTATGTCTTCTACTTTTATAATAAATTCATATGATATATATATATATACATATATCTTTCTATATGTTTATGAATAATTTTTTGTGGTTCAAGAAAAGTGGTTTCATAGAAATCTGGAATGTGAAATGGGTATTTACAAAGGCGTGTGATCTTCTGACCGGTTTTGTTATAAATGTATATTGGCATGTTTGTTTTTCCAATGATGTTCTAATGATATTTTAAAAATGTGTTATGGTGAGGAATAAAAGAAAAATTGTAGTTAGATTTTCTTAAAAGTATTTCATCATCTTTATGTGTGGTTTTAATATTTCATTAAATATGTACCACCTTGGTTGTTTATTAACACTTTCAAATTTTTTGGGAAACTAAAATATGATTGGTGATTATGTTTATAAATTTAAAAGTGTTCATTGTAAGTTATTAAGCACATTTGAAACTTTTAGAACGGTTTATGATAAAGGAAAACCCCTCATAAGGTTTTCCCTATTTCATTAAAAAAATGAGGTGTATATTAAATATACAAGTTGTTATATGTGCCTAATGAAAAGTCTTGTTCAATGATGTGTGTTTTTGAAAAAAAAAGATGCGCTTAAGGGTAAAGGTTAGTGGTGAAAACTCAGAAATTTGTAGATAAATAATGTGATGTGTTTGTGTCTATACATGTTCATAAAAATCAACACCATTTTAAATATAGCGTCATGGGAATCATAGGTATCTAGGTGGGAGGACTAGGAAATGTACGCTAGGTGATATGAAAGTGTTATGTCCCAGTTTCTTCTAGAAGGATTGATTCAACAACAGTAAGTAAACATTATGATGATTGGAGGCCACTAGGTTATGGGTGTGTACCCTTCTAGTGGCTCATGTACAAGAACATATATCATTGTGGTTTCTATTCCTTGTTTTACTAATGTACATGGATCCTAGGTTTCCAACTTATACTAGCTACATTGGGATTTCCATTGTGCTTGTGATATGATTTTAAATTGCGATGTTTAATGCTTGTTTCTTCCTTTGTGAAAACCATATTTTAATTTAAACTGATTCCAATTCGTTTTGAAGTTTTAATGCATTTCTGGATTCTATTGTGAAAAATGTAGTGATATAGAAATTTTTTTCCTTAAAAATATACATGCTAATAGATATTGAAGAAAATGAAAAACAATATTTTTATGGGTCTTATTTTCAAACAAGCATGTTTTGGGATTCTTTTTAAATGTAGGGGTAGAAAAAATTGTTATTCCTTGGCTTTCCTACTGAGCATCTCGGTTCTCACACGTACTTTAATTTTTAGTTTCTGGTTCTAGTCTTCAGTCACACTTGGGCGAGTTTGGTTCTATGTATAGTGTTGACCCATGGGTTCACATGGAGGTCTGTCTAGGTGTTTTTCAATTCTTATTTTTTTTGTTATTAGTGTGTACATGTTTCTTCTGATTTATTTATATTTATCTATCTTTTATTTTTCTGTTCTAATTCATTCCCAACTACACTTTTTGATGCCTAACACTAGTTATGAACCTATGGGGATCAGAAAATCCATTTGGGCCATGTCGCAGACTAGATCAGGTGCTAGGTTTGAAAGAGACCAAGCATCATTCATGAAAAAATGGAATTAGAGGAGGCCCTTGTTATTTGGGGTGTTCTATTGATGGAGATTAGTATTTTCATAGTTCATGAGTTGGTTATAGGTTGGTTCTTGATCCCCACCACCTATGAAGAGACCTGAGTTACCAGGGGTTGTTCAGGTTTTGATACTCTTAACTTTATTTTGGACTGAGGGATTACAAAAGAAGGGAATTAGTGTCATAATTTTACCACACATGGAGTAGTGACCCATGTGGATCCTAGGATTCTGGTTCAATGTCCTCTCTGTGTTATGTCTTACTTGAGTCATTACTCACTACCATGTCCATGAGTTTATTATAAGCCCTAGTTCCTCATTCTGATTTTTTTTATTGTTTGTGCTTTATATTGATTTCGGTTAGTGTTAGAGTGTTTTGAAAAAAAAAAGGTTGTTTAATTAAATGAAATGGATCTTTTTATAATGATTTTAAAACTTCTGAAAATGGGTTTCTTTCAAATTATTTTTGAATGTTGTGAAATGAGTTTTTAAATGTAGAGGTATTTTGGTTTGAAATATTTGGCTTATGTTTGGATTAGGAAAAGGAAAGGAAAGTGTGACCCTAGGTATTTCTTAAGATCATCTGCATACATGTGGGTAGGCACATGATGTGCACGTTGAAAAATATGTATGGGTGATTTTAATGGAAGGCTATGGATACTTATATGGATTTTCATATGATTCCATTGACAAGGTTTTGGAATTTATGGATTTTTATGATTTTTCTAAAATAGACATGAATGAAAAAGTGATTTTAGGAAATGATTTTTCTAGAAATGTTGGTTTTTGTATTTGGAAAGTGACATTGGAATATGGTAGTTTCAAAATTTTAAATAAATGTTTAGGCCATGTTTATATTTTATCAGTTGTTTCTTGATGAGGTTACCTTTATTGAGGATTATACAGATTGATATGAATTTTGGCTTTGTGGTATACATGTTGTTAATAAAATTTAGCACAATAAGGTTGATAATATACCAAGAGAGTTATTCCGAGTTCTGGTTCTTTTCAAGTGTTGATAGTTTATTGCACTAATTGAGGTTTTATGGGACATGTGTGTGGTTATGTATGTATATTGTGTCCTAAAGTTGTTGGGAACTCCCATGTTTGTTAATGTTAATGAAATTTTGGTCAGTACAGTTTTGGATGAGTGAAGGTTGAATGAATATTTGTCATTGGAGTTGGGGTGTAGTTGTTAATGGTTGGATTTTGCGAAGCTTCCCCATCAAGAAATTAGGGTGTTCCCGAGGAACCTGTTTATGAAGAATCTCATTCAATGGTGTCTTCTCATAGTTTGTCAGACCTTTCCCTAAAATGCCATTGGTATGGCCTGTTCTGGAATTCTATTCTGCCTAATTACATACCTCCAATGTCTTGTTGATGTTCGACCATTCAGGTTACTGATGGATTGATCTGAAAGAAGCGTAATTAGGGAAAGGATTTTTGGTCAAGGAATTCTAGTTCCGGACTATGAGGCATAAGATGATTCATCCATACAAGACGCATCCTTTTGTCATAGGGTGATGCTCGTGAAACGTCAGGAGTTTTAGGAGGTGTATGAAACCTCAACCTGATTCATATATTCTGTATTGGGATGAAAACATATGAGGTTTTTTACCTTTGTTTATTTTATCTGGGAAAAGTTATTTATTCCATTACAATAGTGTGATGGATATGTTTTTCTACAATATAAGTGGCCTTTTCTATTCTAAATCTTTCTTTGGGAAGAGTTCGTTAGGTGATGATAATGATTGAGTTTTGTCATGGTAGCCGATGGTGTTTCCATTTTGGGTTATGCTTTTATTCGTGGTTTTCCCCTATTTTTGTGAGATTTGACCAGTTTGAGGGTAGATTCTTGATTCTGATTGTGTTGTTGGTCTCCCTTTTTCGGAGGGTTTTAGTTCTGGTAGGGAGATCCTTCATCCCGATGCCTCGGTATACTGGGGTTCATTATTGTGTGTTTTTAGTTCGAGCCCTTGCGGTAGGATCGTTTCTTTCATGCTAAGAAGTGAGTAGGCTCTATATGGAATTTGGTACTCCTTAGTTTTTGGTTGCGATAAGGTTGCTATTGGTTGATGTGAGGGAGTTGGGTGAAATAGTATTGAGAGTTCCCGTGATCACCCCCTAGGGTTTGTGTGTTGGGTTTCTTATGTGTCTAAGTTAATGGATTTTTTATTGTGGGGATAACCCTTTCATGTTCTAACCTTGTTCTATATGGTGGATTCCCTTAGATCAGTCTGGTGTGACCTGTAAAGAGTAAAGGTCATCTAGAGTTTCATTATTTTCCCTGGTTAGTCTGGCCATGGACTATTTGTTTGAATAACAATCATCTTGGTGACTTTGTGGGGGCATAAAGTGTCCATGGTGGGGAGAATTGTCACACCCTAATCTATATAATTTAATTATTTTAATTAGTAAAATATGCATTAGTTCTATTCGTCTCAGTCAGAGAATAGTTTTTTAACTTCCCGAATTCTTGTAGGTAACAGTTTGAGGATATCAGGCATAGGCCATGGCCAACTCACAGGTTAAAGTGTGTGTATTCCAATTTTTGAAAAAATATATTTAAAAAAAAATCAGTAAATGGTTAAACCATAATAATAATATTAAGATGTTGTTAATGATGTTAATATTATTATGAATAATTTTTTTTAATATTATTTTTATTAATATTCTAATTATTTAAATGGAAATAATAATAATAATTATTATTATTAAGAATTGTTAATAATATTCTTAATAACATTTAATATTAAAATTAATATAATAATTAGTATATTGTTATTGATATATTTATTATTTAAAATCAAATTCATGATATTATTATTATTAGTAAATTTGTGATTATTATTATTTTTATTATTGTTTTTGTAATAATAATATTATTTTATGAATTTGAAAAAAAATATGGGTAACCTTAGGGGGAACCCCCTCCTCCTTCCACTGCTTCTGTGTGAGGCACGACCAGCGCCCACCCCCCAACCATCCATTAGGTCGTGTCCCAGACATCCCACTCGGCCTCCCCCTCCTATCTTGGGACGCAGCCCCATCCTGGACCGGTGCTCCACCATACACTAGATTCCATGCCTCCATCGCACTACCCACATTCAACATCTCCCCACTCATGCCCACAACAGGGTATGTAGGCACTCTCCCCCTCACAAGTTGTCATCAATTCGTCTCCCACGTAGGTGCCCCAAATTACTCATGCATGTGAAGAATCCCTTCGGTAGACACTTACTCCACAACCATGTGGTTGTAGTCCATTTTTATTTGTGGGTTGGTTTTCCAGTAGGTTGAGTTGTGTTTTTAGGGTTTAATAATGGATTATTATTGTTTTGATCTCTTGTTTAGGGTCGAATTTTATTCTCTTGTGGTGAAATTGGAATTACATTGATGATTTCACACCAATATTGGGTTTTCATGATGGTGAGGTAGGTTATTACATTCTATAGAAATTATTGACAATTTAATTTGCTTTTCAAAATTATTTTAACATGTTCTATGCTCTATTTGGGTAGTGTGATTTTTTTGAAATTTTTAGTATTCCCATGTGGTTGGAATAATGTTTTGGAAGTAAATGGATACATTCTTGATTGGATTCTATTTTCTTATTTATAAATATTTTTATTCTTTGTTTAGAAGGTTTTATTTGTTTTTTTAAAAAATTACAGATGTGTTTGATTTTTTAAGTGCCATGTTTTATATATTGTAGTTCATTTTAAGTGAAAACCCGTGTCATGTCATTGGTTGTTGCTTTGTAAATTCTGAAAGCAATTGAAATATGTGTTGGGTGTATAAATGATTATTTTAGTTTCTTTATGGTGTTCTTGGATGGCTTGTGTGAATGCGACATATTTTTTGAAGCCTTAGGTGATTATTAGACTCTTTTTTATTATTGTATCATGTTTTTTTAATCGCTGTGTGGACTCTAGTTTTTGGTAGAAATGACCTAAATTTATATAAAAGGGTAACCATGTATATATATGTATCCTTCTTGTACATATTTCCTCATGAAATTGGGAATATGTACTTCAGATCAAAGAGTACTGATATATATGTGTGAAAATGTATGTGCATGTAGGTGAATTGGTCTCCTACTTTCAAATATTGTTTTTCTTGAGGTAAGTTTTTTTACATAGTTTATTCTTATTTACACTACTTGGTTATCTCACCATATAATTTAAGGTCGTTAATTATTTAAAAGTTCCCTGGTTAATTTCACATAGTGTGTAGATTGTTTGGAGTGGTTTCGATTCACCGTTAAAAGGGATAATAACATGTGTGTGCATAGGTAAGTGAATATATACATGTAGGTTCCCCCATTATGTGTATATTCATTTACGGAATTGAATGTAAATTTATGTGGATAGGTGTGACTATATATATATATATAAATGCATATGCAGGTTAGTGGAGACTAGTATATGTGTATAACAAAGCTTGTAAGAATCCCCTTGCACATATTCATTGGTCATACAAATTTTTTCTTAAAATCTAGGTGTCCTTGAATGTATGAGAAGTCATAGATTCCTAGTGGGGAGTAACAACTTTTATATAGAAATTTCTAAGAGCCAAAGTGGATGAATTTTTTCCACATGGAGGTAGGTTACCAATGCCCTAACCTTTTATTATATTTTCTATTAATTCCTGGTATTATATTAAATTTGGGTCTTTTTAATTTATATGAAATTCATAATCAATGTGTATATATATATATATACATAAATATTTATTTCTGAAAAAATTGTGTTGGTTCTTGAGATGTTGTTTCATTGATTTTTGGAACGCAAAATGGTTATTTCCAAAGGCATGTGGTCTTCTGGCCGGTTTTGTTATAAAAGTATATTGGCATGTTTTTTCTTCAAAGAAGTTCCAAAGTGATTTTTAAAATGGGTTTTTTTCTGAGAAATCAAGTAAAAATGGTAAATATATTTTCCTAAAATGAATACATTATTTGTATGTGTGTTTTTACACTTGCATTAAATATGTAACATCTTGGTTGTTTAGTTACACTTTCAATATATTTTGGAAACATAATGATGTTGGGTGATTATGTATCTAAAATGAAAAGTGTTCCTTATATGTGATAAATATTGTTTGTCAAATTGAGAATAAATTACGAAAAATGAAAAACCCACTTAAGGCATTCCCTCGTGATTTAGAAAAATGTGGTGTATATTAAATGTATGAGTTTTTATATGTTCCTAGTGAAGAGGCTTGTGGAATGATTAGTGTTTTTGAAACAAAAAAGAGACGCACATAAGGGGGGGGGGGTGGTGGTGAAAATTGAAAGAAAAATTAGATAAAGAATGGGATGTGCGTTTGTGTGTCATTACATGTTAATAAAACTCACCCCCATTTAAAATATAGCATCATGGGAATCATGGGTACTTAGGTGGGAGGACTAGGATCAGTATGGTAGATGATATTTATGTGGTCTGTCTATGTTTCTTCTAATAGGATTTATGATTCAAAAATGACTAAATATTATGATGATTGGATACCACTAGGTTATGGGTGTGTTCTCTATTAGTGGCCCATGTATGAGAATGTAGATTGTTGTGGTTTCTATGCCACGTTTCACTAAGGTACGAGGATCCTAGGAACCCAACTAACACTCGAGGATTACATATTTCCCATGCTTCTTGTGATATGAAATTCAATTTAGTTTTTTCATGCTTTTTTTTCGTTGGTGAAAACCAAATTTAAATATAAATTGATACCCTTTCTCATTTAAGGGTAAATGTGTAACTGGAATCTATATTGAAAATTTTAGTAGTACAAAAATGTTTTCCATTAAAAATGTAAACCTGAAACCATATCTAGAAAGGAATGAAAATAGTACTTTAATGGGTCTTATTTTCAAACAATCGTGATTTGGTATTCTTTTTGATTGTAAGGGAATATGTAATTTTTATTCCATGCCTTTGTTACTGAGAATCTCGGTGCTCACACATACTTTTCATTTTAGTTTTAGTATTTATTATTGGGTTTCTCTTGGTCGAGCGTGGTTCTATGTTTTGTGGGGACCCATGGGATCACATGGAGGTATTCCTAGAAGGTTATATTTATTTTATTTTCCGTTATTAGTGTTGACATGTTTTTATGGTTTATTTATCGATATTTGCCTTTTATTTTTCTTGGATAAATCATTCCAAACTATTTTTTTGATGCCTGACACTAGTTTCCAACCCATAGGGATTAGGAATACCCTTTGGGTCATACTGTGGACCATGTCGAGCACTAGGTCGGATGGAGACCCTGTTTGGTTCATATAAAATGGTATCAAAGGATTCACTAGCTATTTGTGTTTTTTGGTATATGTGGATTAGGATTTTTGGGGCATAGAAGGTAGGTAACGGGTTGGTTCTAGATCACCACTGCACGTTACAACACCTGAGGGCCTAGGGTAGCCTATATTTTTAGTCTCTTTTTTTTTGGTTTTTGAGAAGACGATATAGGTGAATCAGTGTCACATTGTGACCCCACAGAGAATTGTGACCCATCTGAAGCCCAGGTGTTCAGTTCTAGGTCTTATTAGTGTTATGTCTTACATGGGGTGTGGCTCACTACCATGTCATATCATTGGGCATAAGCACGAGTTCCTCATTATGATTGTTTTTTGTTGGTTATGATATTCTTGATTTCGTTGGGTGTTAGAGTTTTTCAGGAAATAAAGATGTTTTTCAAATGAAAGGGATCCTTTTCTATTGATTTTAAAACAATTAAAATGAGTTTTCATTCAAAGTATTTTGGAAATTTGAGAAATGAGTATTTAATTGGTGAATTATTTTAGTTTGAAAATTGTGTCATTTGTTTGGATTTGGTAATGGAATGGAATGTATGACCCTTGGTATATCTTAGGATCATCTGCATACATGTGGTTAGGCACATGAAGTTCATGTTGACACATATATATATGTTATTTGAGTGGGAAGCGATGGATACTTACGTGTCAGTTCATTGGATTCCGTGGGTGGGGTTTTGGAATTTATTTCTTGGATTGATTTTTCTAAAATGGACATGAATGAAAAAGTGTTTTTAGGACATGGGTTTTCTGGAAAAGTTGGTATTGTTATTTGGAAAGTTACTTTGGAATATGGTGGTTTTGAAGTTTAATAGATTTTTTGGAAATGATTATATTTTTTGGTTATTTTGAGAGGAGGATACCATTATTGATGCTTCTATGGCTTGATAGTCGTTTAAGATTTTTGGTTTACATGTGGTTCAGAAAATAACACCCATGAAGGTCCCTAATATTGCTAGCAACTCATGCCCAGTTCTGGATTTTTATATGTTTTTCTAGTTTATTATTGTAATTAAGGTTTATTGGGACCGTTCTGTGGTTATTTATGTTGAGTGTGTCTTCAAGTTGTTGGGTACTCTCGAGTTTGTTAAAGTTAGTGTCGTTTTAGTCGGTCCAATTTTTGATCCGTAGAGGTTGGCTGAATCATTTTCATTGAAGATGCGATTTAGTTGGTTATGGTTGGATTTTGTGAAGGTTCCCTAGTTGGGATGTAGGGTGTTCTAGAGGAACCTATTTATGATGAATCTCATTCATTGGTGCTAGATCCATGTTTCTAAGACCATTCTCTTATGTCCCATTAGTATGGATGGTTCAGGCATTTTGTGCCGCCTTGTCGCATCCCTCTGAAAACATGTTGACGTGCGACCATTAGAATCACTAGTGTATTGTTATGAATGAATAATAGTTTATAAATAGGTTTTGGTTGGGGGATTCTAGTGCCTGAATATGAGGCATAATATTTTTCAACTAACGGAGCCCCATCCACAAGTATCGGGGTGATGCTCACGTATATTCAGGAGTTTCTAGAGATGTGTGAAACCTCTTCCCGGTTCATGATTTTTATAATGGTATAGAAACATCAATAGTTTTCTTACCATTGTTTATTTTATCATGGGAATGTTCATCATTCCATTACAATAGTGTAATGGACTTGTTCTACCACATTCAAAGCGGATTTTCCTGTTCAAAGTGTTTCTTTTGGAAGATTTCGTTAGGTGATGACAATTCTATAGTTTTGTGGAGGTAGGGGATGGTGTTTTTAATTTTTTTGAGTCTTCATTGATGGTTTTCCCCTGGTATTGTGAGATTCGGATGGTGTGGGGGGTAATCTCCATTACGACAATGGTTTTGTTCACCCTTGTTCGTATGGTTTCAGTTTTAGTAGGTAGAACCTTTTTCCAGATGCCCATATATACTAGATTGATTCATTGTGTGTTTTGAGTTGAAGCCCTTGTAATATGATCATTTTTTTCATCCTAATAAGAGAGTCATATCTTTTCGAAATTACAGACACCGTAGTCCCTTATTCTAGTAAGGCTGTTATGGGTTAATTCTTGGGAGTTGGGTGAAATCAGATTGACGGTTCTTGTATAACCCACCCCCTTCGGGGGGAGGGGGGGGGTTGGTTTTTTTGTTCTGAAGATAAAATAATTTTTTTGTAGTTTGGATTCCCCTCTCGTGTTCTCCCATTGTTCATTACGGGGATTTACCTTTGATCGGAGAGGTGCGACCTGAGGATAGTGAAGGTCATCCCATTTTTCATGGTTTTCCCCTGGTTGGATTGGGCATGTACTCGAAGTTCGATTAACAATCATCTTGGTGACTTTCTGGGGGTAGAAAGTGTCCATGGTTGGGAGAATTTTCACACCCCAATATCTATAATTTAATTATTTTAATTAGTACTATCATCTTTTGATCTATGCGGCATGGTCGGAGAATAGTTGTTCAACTTTGTGACTACTTGCAGGTAACTACTTGAGGATGTCAGGCCTAGGCGATGGCTAGTGCACGGGGTAAATTGCGTTGTTTCAAATGATTAAAATATGTAATATATGTACAAAAATTAAATTTCATAAGATTTTAAAATGTATTATTATTGTTATTTATATTTGGGTAATGATTTTGTTATTATTATTTTTAAATTTTTTATTGATTTTTTTAATAAATTATTATTACTACTACTATTATTTAGTAGGAAATGAATGTTTTTTTTATTTTTATTATTATTAATTTTTAATTATAATATTATTATCTTTTAAATTTGTAAATATAAATATTAATATATTTATATTGATATCTTAATTATCTAAAAAAATGTATGAGATTATTATTATTATTATATTTATAATAATAATAATTATAATTATTGTAATTTTTTATTATATTAATAATTAGAAAAAAATGTCTAACCCAAGGGGGTGTCCCCCACTTCCCAACTCCAGTGCGATGCTTGACCACCCCCCATATTCTTGAGGTTGCACTCTGGCCATCCCCCCTCGCCGTACCCCCTACTCTCTTATGATGCAGCACCAGCCCAAACCAACACTCCACCCTACACCGACAACCCAACCTCTATCACATGACCTGCATCTGGCATCTTCCCCTCTCGTTTGTGACTTGGTGCACATGAACCTTCCCCCTCACTGGTTGGCACCCCATCAGCTCCCCCACCACCACCCTTATTTCCTCCCACACATGTAGCATCCCTTTGGTACAACATTTTTCCACATCATTGAGGTTTTTCCCTTATTTATTTTGGTTTTGGTTTTCTAGCATGTTGATTTTTGTTTTTAGGGTTTAATCATAGATCATTATGGTTTTGACCTCTTGTTCATTGTCTAGTTTGGATTTCCTATGTTTCAATAGGTATGTGATTGATGATTTGACCCCATTTTTGATTTTTTACATCAAGGTAGGTGATTCCATTCCATAAAATTTATTTTTAATATCATTTGTTGTTAAACTTATCTTAACATGTTCTATGATTTTTTTGGGTAGTGCGAATTGTGTTTTTAAAAGTGTTATTTTTCCCATGTGGTTGGAATAACATTTAATAACGGAAATGGATATGCTATTGAGTGCATTATATTGTGTAGTGTTTTTAAAGATTTTTATGCTTTGTTTAGAAGGTTTGAATTGGAGTTTTGAAAAAAATTCATATGTATTTTATTCTTTTAAGTTCCTTGTTTTATGTATTGGGGTTATTATGAGGTGAAAACCCATGTTGTGTCATTTGTTGGTGTTTTTTTAAATTGTGCATGGTATTTAAATATGTTTTGGGTGTATAAATGGTGATTTTATTGTCTGCATGGTAGGTTTGAATGGCTTGTGTGAATGTGGAAAACCTTTTGAATCCTTTAGTGATTATTAGACTCTTTTTTATTGTTGTATCTTGTTTTTTCATCCCGGTGTGGACTCGAGTTGTCAATAGTAATGACCAACATGTATATACATAGGTAGGAATGTATATATATATATGTATGTTCCATGTACATGTTCCCTCAGGATATGTGGAATATGTAATTTTGAACCAAGGGTATATATATAAATGTGAAAATGTATATGCATATAGGTGAAGTGGTCTCGCATTGAAATTGAAAAAATATGAATGTCACGAGGTATGTTTTTCTACATAGTTTATTCTAATTTCTACTACTTGGTTGTCACACCATCTACATTATAGTCCTTAATTGTTTAAAAGTACCTTGGATAAATTTGGACAGTGCTTTTGATTTTTTGGTGTGGTTTTGAGTCTCCAGTCCCAGGGCGACTCTGATGAATATGTATAGGTAAGTAAATATATACATATAGGCTCCCCTGTTACATATATATTCATTTATGGAATTGAATATACATGTATGGGGCTAGGTTTTCCTATGGGTATATATAAAAATTCATATGAAAATGAGTGGATACTGGTATATGCATATAAAAATACCTATAAGGATCCCAATGCACATGTTCGTGGGAAATGAGAATGTATGCATAAGGTCTATGAGGTATGTCTTTCTGGTTATCTTTATTTTATATTCTACTATTAGTGTTTACATATTTTTTCTGGTTTATTTCTGTTTGTCTATCTTTTATTTTTCTAGGCCAAATCATTCTCAACAACTTGTTTTGATGCCCAACACTAGTTTCCATCTTGTGGGGATCAGGAACGCCTTTTGGGCCATGCTACAGACATGGTCAGGATCCAAGTCAGATGTCGACCCTGTAGGATTCCTGACATGATGCTCCTTGGTATTATATAATATCATACAAGACCCCCATCAGTATGTCCACATTTCATATTGTTTTTGGGAAAGCCTATTATCCCCCCATTGAAGTTGAGTATCAGGTTTATTGGGCTATAAAGAAATGGAAATTGGATTTGGCCCAAGATGGAATTCAATAGAACCGGCAAACTCAAGAGTTTGAGGATAGAAAATAATCATAGTATAAGAATTTATGGCTCTATGAGGAAAGATAAAAAGTGGTTTATGATATAATGATCCAAAAAATGAGTTTCATGCTAGAGAGAAAGTCTTCTCTATAGTTCGTGAATGAATTTGATGTCTAGTTATTTCAATTCTAGATGGTTAGGTACTTATGTTGTGTCTATTGTGTTTCTTTATGGTGTAGTAAAGGTAACATAAGAAGACACCAAGAGAAGTTTTATAATCAATGGGCAATGTTTGATGGAATCCATTGAGGGAATTATTTCCGATGCATTTGATTTCATCACACTATAAGACCACATCATCAGTAGAAGATATTAGACTTTTCTTAAACCTTTCACTTTTATATTATTTTTCCTATTTAAAATACTGTATTTTATGTACACATATCATCTCAAAATATCTCGTTGAGGATAATGAAACATTTTAATTCTGGGAGAGTGGAAAATAATTTGGGGTAGATATTTACGATTATTATTTGTGAGTTTTGAGTTTGTTTTCTATTATGTTTTTTGATTTTTTTTTAAAAAAACCCAAAAAATGTTTTCAAAAAAACTAGAGAAAAAATCGATAAAAAAAATATCACGTGACATTATCATTTATATGTGGCACATATGGAAAATTTATGATTTCAAAATTCATTGGTGGAATGATAAAAATAATAAATATTTCATTATTAAGGGTCTATTTTTACAAAAATTTATGTCAGTGATGGTATGATTGGTTGTTTCAATATAAAACCTTTTAGATTATGACACCATTAATTTTGATATCTGTTCATGGTAAAATGTATCATTCATTTCTCAACCCAACATTTCACACAACAATGGATTATGAAATTATTCCTACTCAACTGAACATATAACCATGTTGGGTAAATGTTCATCTAATATCAATGGTTGGTCCATACATTCGTTTCATTTCATATCAGTTTCAATACTATTCCAAATTTATCTACATGTGTGTACCTGATATCTAAGAGTTGTATGTCCTAAAAAATTAAAAATATATATAATTATATATATTAATTAATAGGGGAGTGATTAAATGTAAAAAAAGTGGTGATATCTAGTTCAGGAGTTTAAGGTTTAAATTTTGGGAATACATAAGTGAATGGGTCTTGAAATTTGATTTCAATGGAATGTAGAACAAGTTAGATGAATTAAACATGGTAAGAAGAAATATTTTACTTGACCTGAATATGATGAATAAAGGGTGGATATATGATCTTGAATTGGTTGGCGCACACACATGTGGGGAATTAATTTCATTGTAAACCGATAATATACTTTTCAATGATTACTACCATTAATCTCACTAGATTTTATTTTGATACAATATATGAGATGATGGATTTCAAATATATTGATATTTAATCTTGATGGGAATCCTACTTTTCCAATACTATCACTATGGAATAGGAAATATGAACATGCGTATATCTTCTAATAATTTTTTGAATACTTGATATGAGGATTTTCCCAAGAGTGAGAATGGATAAGTGTGTGGGAGTTGATAAAACACAATTTTATTATTTATTTTATTAATAATAAATGACATAATTTCCCCATATTGTGTTAAATATATTATTTATAAAATATTTGGGATTAGATCACCCATTTGAAATTTTGATGAAAATTCTAGTTTTTTCCTTAAATATTTATTGTAGTTTTTAGGACATATATATTTTTTCTATGAATTATAAGAAATTAAAAATTAGTAAATATTTTCCTAAGGTAATGGTATACAACTTTTATCCCAAACATCTAAGCAAAATCTTGCATTTCATTGGTGTAAATGGGATATGAAGTTAATGTTTTGTTGGACTCGCCAAAATGGGAATCAATTCTGTATTAGGGACATGAATTATTCATCTATGCTTGGATTATCCCAAACATGGAGATAAAATCAAAAGAATTTATAAAAAATAATCCTCTTAGAAGGACATCTGGTGCACGCGTTTTAGTGGTTAAACATATAGATCAAGTTGGAATAAAATATTTTTCTGAATTTCCTCCTTCACACTTGAAAGAACTTGTAAACTAACCTCCCCTAAACACTCTAAATATGTGTTTTAATTGTCTAAATTGTGTGTGGACATGCATTAAGACGTTTAGAGTGAAGGTGAAGTGTTTCGACTCTAATTATCCATGCACATCAATAATGGTATCTCTTAAAGTTAGGACCCCTTCATCGAATCATTCTTCTTCTTCTTTATGTTGTAATATTAGTGTTTACGTAATTAAATTCTTAATTTGTATTATATTAATTATATATTATTCTATTTTAATATATTATAATATTATTTAACATTCTTCTTTGGGATTTAAAACATTATTAGAAACATGACTGGGTTATACCCTTTCAACAACCATTGCAACAGTAGTAGATCTAAATCAAACCCTCTTCACATAATTATTTTAAATCAACGAGAAACTATGATTCAAATATTATGATTTTTAAATTGGGTTTTTAAATAAAATGTAACTAAGTAAGAAATTGAAAAATTCACACAAAAAAATACACGAGGATGTGTAATGTGTGAATTTTGAGAGTGTTGTTTTATTTTGTAAAACAAACCCACAAGAGATAAATTTGTAGAGGTATAATAAAACTCATAAACTCAAATCATCCTAATTTATAGAGTGGTTATGTGCCCTAATTCAACATTAACAATAATCTTGCCTTAGTACATCAATCAATTCATGGTGGTATTATTGCATGTACCAATGATATCGTTGGGTTTAATTCATTTTTTCATTATGGTTTAGTTTATAATCATAGATTTTGTGGATTAAAAAATTAGGGAATAAAAATTAAGTGGATTTTAATTTATATTATATTGATTAACAAGTAAATGAATATATAGTGTCAGATCAGTTGTGAATTTTTAAAATAGTTTTCTATAAAAACATCTTGTCATTCCATTTTATTAATCCAATTTATTTTCAAAAAGAAAACAGAAAAGTAATCTTCTTCCAGAAAACATATTCTTATTATTTTATAAACATAAAACACCCCTATATTTCTATGTTATATATTTATTTTATCTTTATTTTTGTAATACCTTTAAGAAGTTGTTTTAATTACTACCTCTTGGAGAGACGACCGAGGTTTTCCACTATGGTGCACCTATATACCCAAAAAGTAACACATCATTTAAAAGTGACCCTGACAACTCCTTTCAATTATTTTATTATATTTTTATCAATTTTCAAAAATTTAAGTGTCTTTCTAAAGTCAAAAAAGTAAAATGTGATTTTTTAAAACCATACATTGTATAATTTTTACTCTTAAATTCCAAAATATGCATTATAAAATGGTGTTCGGATTTAGTGGATTAAAATATCATAAAATGTGACCCAATGGTCAAAAACCATGAGAAAACACTATGGGTAAGACCATGATGTTTCATGGTGTACAACATAGATTCCCATGAACTATATTTGAAAATTATTAAAAATTTACAACTAAAAAATAGCCAATAACAACGGTTTGGAACCATTGGTATAGGTCCCCAAACTGTTGGTATAGACTATACCAATGGTTTAGAGAGTCATTGGTTGATTTGTTATTTTGATAGGTAATTTTAAATAAACTACACAACATAGGTTTGAACCCATTTCCTCCACCTTATATATCAAATACCCAACCACTAATCTATAATTATCTTTTGATAATATATTTGGATATATATATATATATCTCATTTATATGTTGATTTATTTGATGAAGTTTTATAAAATAACACATAAAAAATAAGGGTACCTATCCCAAAAGTTCTGAAAACTATTGGGATAGGCATTTATAAAAAATATATATATCCCAATGATTTTGTAATTTTTTTGGCATAACCATATATTACATGTATCTATCCCAATGGTTGAACCAAACTGTTGGGATACCCTTTTAATTTCCCAAAATTTTACCATAAACATTATGAACTCCTTATATTAAATGGATCTATCCCAACGGTTTTACCAAACCATTGGCATATCCTTATATTACCCAATGGTTTTCCCTAACTATTCGGATAAAACCCCATATCCCAATGTTTTTCCATACCTGTTGGGATAGGGGCTCTGGTATAGGTAGGATTTCCAGTACTAAATTCCTTAACTTTTTCTATAAATACCCACCTATTTTACCATTCCTCCTCACTAAAAATCCATCTTACACATAGTTCTATTGATTTTTCCTTCGAAAAAGTCACCACATAATTTCCTATTGCACCCATGGTTCCAACCTCAAGTTTTAGGAACAACTCTTCATGGTAATGGAAAATTTCACTTCTCTCTTCCATTCAAGATCGATTTTCATGCGGTATGTATTATAACTAAAATAATAAGTTATTTTTCCACATTATATTATCCAATTACTATAATAATTTCATTTTATGAAAGGGATACCCTTTTCCCCTCTCATTTTACCTTTTAAAAAATCCATGTTTTATACATATCTAGTTGCCGAATTTATTTCTCAAACCTTCCACTTTAACATGAGAAATTAACTTTTCTATTTTTTCAGAATACCCAAACATCTTTTATTTTCAATGGGTATTCAATTATATTTAAAAATGAATTTTTTATTTATGGATTTACACATATAAAACCCACATTTCCTTTTCTTGGTAAAAAAGGACGTAATGATCATGTTTTTAAGCACTTTTGTATGCCATGATTTTGATATAAACCATGTTCTTTATTTTTCAAAGGTTCTTAATGAAATTATTTACTATGATATTTGTGCATAAAATTAATTAATACATATGAAGGATGAGACATGATATAAATCCAATGCATTTGTTAAAGATTTTAATCTATAGAGATTACATGTTTTACAATAACTTGATGAATAACTTTAGGAATTTTCATTTATGAAACCATGGTGATAAACCGTGGTGATATGCTTATGAATTACTAATTTAAATATCATTGAATAATTTCTAGGTTATGATTCATGTTCTTATTACTGTGATATATACCTTTCTTATTACTTATCATTATGCTTCAGGTTATTTTTTATATATCCCATGATTGCATGGTAAATGTCTCTCTTTATTATTCTCTAACTGAGATTCATGCTCACATCTTTCTTTTGATGTATGTACCTTGGATATGAGATGTAGTAAAATTAACTTAGTGTGAACCCATGAATATGTCTTTCAAGTGGATTTATAAGAATATGTGGAGAATTCATGTATTATGTACCTTATTTATTTGAAACTAACCATTAGAATATCACATGTTTGTACCATGTAATGAAATTAAAAGGTGGGATTCCATATTTGATACCATGAGATATTGATGTATTGCGTAGTTACAATCCACGATCAACTCTATCTATCTCCATTGGTCTATATTGAACACATTTTGTTAGAATATATTCTTTATACTCTTATAATATATATATATATATCATAGTAGTTCCATTATATATAATGCCTCTATAAATTTAATGAAAATATTATTATTGTTGTCCTTAGATCATGCATCGAGTGATTTTTCTTTTGAACCATTAATTGATGTGAGGCATAAGCTACCCCTATTTTATTTTCTATAAATACACACCCCAATACCTTTTTTGATTCATCACTATATATCATTCACCCTTATCCACTATTGGGTTTGTGAGAGTATCAGTTCAATGTCCCTCTTTCTCTTAATATCCTTCAATCCAGCTTCACATTCTTTTATCCAATTGAACTTCACTCCATTTTGAGTTAACTTAGTTGGTGTATTTGAAAACCAGTAGATATTTCTCAAAATATATTGATAACATCCATCCAATCAACAAAGATTTAGGATTTCTATAATATATATTTCTTGAGGGCTATATTCATTCTTTACTATACTAGATAAATCTATAGATATGCCACCACATGTAATTATATAACAAAAAAATGATACTTCTATTACCTAATTTCAAACATGATAAATTTGGAATACAATTTCTCATTTCCCAAAGTCTCTAACAAAATCCCTAAATTATATTCATGATCATCCTTGATATTAAAATATATAAGAATACCATATATGAATACAATAAAAATTGATGGATTTAATATCTAAATATTTTGTTCAAATAATCCATAAATATGGTGGGTGTAATTGTTGGTAAAAAATGAATCAGTATGAATTTCTATTTTCCATGCACATTATGAAAGAATGTATTAGGTATATCCTCTATTTAAACTATTATTACATGTTATCTAGAACAATTATTTATTAATGAAAACATTTTATCCCCTCGTAGTTGATCAATTAAATCATAAATATAGGGTATATGATACAATTTCATTATCATGATCATTTTAAGTTCACATTAATCAATATAAAATATAATTGACATATCTTTCTTTAAAAAAACGTGTATTGGATACCCCCATGTTGAAACCCATGGAAATATAAAACCTTTATACATATTCTCATGTATTTTCTTCTTTAATTATTATTATTCAACATCAGTCATTGATGTGGAACTTTTTAATACATTTCCCACATCATACAAATTACATTTTTATAAAAGTGTGTGTGATAAGTGATTTAATTGATTAATTGTGGAAACATTTTTATTTTTTGATGGGAAATATAATTCATTGAAAAATTGTTTCAAATTTTATAAATTTTGAACTTTAAATGATCTAGTTAATTTGATTTAATATTTATATATCTCAAGAACAAATGTTTTGGTAGATTTTGTCAAATAGGGTTTGAGATAATATCTCCAGTTTTGTTTCTATTTTTTCAGCTTTGGAATAATCATTTCCAATTTTCTATGTCCCGATTTATAACATATCTTTGTGGAATTATTTTTTTACACTCATAATGAGTTAATAAAAATATCATTTTTATGTTATTTATATGATGAATTTTTAAAATTCAATTTACATGAATTTTAATTTTAATAATTTCTTCCCGATCAATTTAAATATTTTCTTATTGAAGTGTAAATATCATAATTAATTTGATGAAGGATCCATTTTTTCTATGAGTTTTTCTCGATGAATTATTTGTTTCATTTAAATATTGGGTGTGGGAGAATATAGAAGGAGCTAACCCAAATGATAATTTGAAGTGTTGTCTCATAGGGAATTTCACTTTTCCATATTGAGAAAAATTAGGAGGATTGAAAGTTGTAGATGAAAAGGAGGCCTTAATTTAGGTTAAGGACCTCATTAACATTATATTTTGGTGTAATGTAATTTCAAATTGAAATTGTTAATCTTTTTTTATGTTTTTTTGGAATTTATTTTTATCCCAAACTTGTATGAAATTAATATTTTAATTGTCAATGGACATTCTTTCAAGAATTTTATCAAGGATGATTTCATAAGAGGATGAATTTTTAGTGATCCAAAGATAAGTTTTTGTATCCCATATGATAATTTAATTTTCTTTTCTGGATCAGTGGATGAATTTATGCATATATGGCTAGAGAAAGGGGTTGTCTCTAATACTCAATTCTGTTGAGGATAAAGATGATATCAAAGGTTTAATTTTACATGAGCCTGTAGGAAATATGAAACCGATTGTACCTGAAGCCATAGATATAAACTAAAGGGGAAGATGAATCATGATTGAACCTGTTGGTATGTATTTTTTGGAATCGTGTATTCTAAAGAATGAATCTAATCCAGGAATGATGAATTCCAAATGGATTTCGATTGAAATTATTATAAAACTAGATTAATAAATGAAGACAACCCTTTGAATTGTGAAGACACCCCCATTTGTGGGAGAATTCAATGAGAGGAAAAAAGGATCTGTCAGCAATAACTCCACAACTTCTTCCTTTGGTGGGTATCCAATAGAATTGGAATGAAACCATTGTTGAAGTAGACGACAGTGGGAGAAAATTCAAGGGTTGATGATCCCACACCATCCAACCCTTGAAAAAATTGATTTCCATCATCTTTAAAACGTGATTAAGATCACCTGATATTGTAATTAGAAAACCCCAATGTAATACTCATTGTAACCTCTGACGCATTCATCTGTAGAGTAATAAAGTAGTTTCCCCCTTCTTTAGAGGATTTATGTAAAAAATTTTGAACCACATTAATTCTCTGTGTTGATCCATTATTCTTTTGGTTTTGTGTGTTATTTATCGCCACGATCCTCCGATACCCCAAAAAAGTTGAATCAGAGGGGTTTATATTTGAAATGGTGAAGTGGCAGTGATGATTCTGGTGATCAAAAAATTGAACATTCTCATAAAAAAATTTCCAGCCCAAATCTTTGAAGGGCTAAGTGTGGAAATTCTAACAGCACAAGCAGCGTCGAAAAAAGAGCTAAATTGAAGGAGATAAGCTTAGTAAAAGATTGGTCAAACTGTGGGTGCTACAGTACCACCGAGATGGAAAAGACAACACAGTTAACATCTTCAATGAAATTTTGTTGAGTTTTTCTTCGACTTTTTGGCCATAGCTCTAGCACACCACATCAACGCAATGTCAGCGGTTAATTCAGATCGTTGAAATTGTTTGGGTCTCTATTGGACAATCAGAGTCCCCTTTCTGCAATCCAGAAGATGATTCCAAGTATTTTGATTGTTCCACATACATCTATAAGGATAGTTTTTTAAAATTCACACCCCATAAGAGAACTAAAATACCAGTAATATGATTACACTCACTGCATTTAATTAAGATATCTGGATACTGAAAATGGAGGTCATTTTTTTATATTAAATATTTGTGGAAGCCTATAGTGGTAACAACTATGACCATTGGAGCACAAGCAGAAGAGAAATAAATTAGTGGTAAAACCTATGAGAAGATATCTTCCATTACCCCACCAGAGGATGAAGAGTAGGTCATACTTAATAGGAAGTGTTCCACTCAGATCAGACTGTGGATTGACAAGATAATCATCCATAAATTATCTAATGAAAAAGACACCACCGCTCTTTGGAAAAAATATGAGAAGATGTATGCATGGCCACTGTGAAAAATAATGAAATCCAGATACACCATCTTGAAATCATTAAATACAAATATGAGACCATCATATCCGAACACATTAGAATGTTTTAAGGTTCTGCTGATTAGTTAATTTCATTGAAAATTATGGTTGATGATTAGTTTCAAGCATTGACTATGTTGAGTTCTTTACCGAAGCCGTGGGACACATTAGTTGTGTCAGTAAGCCATTATACTCCAGATGTAACTCTCATGATGGAGAAGGTGAAAGACAGAATTCTGAATAATGAGTCCAGAATAAAATATTAGGGACATACACCTGAATCAGATAATATTTCCACTAAATGAAAAGGGAAGCAGAAATGATAGGGATGAAGTAGAGGAAGAGAACCCCATGACCGAAGTCTTAAAAAGAGTATGTTTTAGAAATATCGATAAAGATATAACATGAAGAGAAACCACTATAGAAAGACCAGACACTTCAACTGGGAGTGTAGAAGGGAGAAGGTATAGTAGATAAATCCAGATGGTAAGACACAAAATAATGATGCTATAGTTTATAACAAATAGACTATTAATGTTCAGGAATACAATCAGGTTAGTCTTTCTATCTATGACACGACATGGGTGAGAGATTCTGGCGTATCCTTCCATGTAACATCTGGAAGATATTTTCTCTAATCTTACAGTTCAGGGTGTTTTGTACATGTGAATATGGTAAATGATGTCTCATCACAAATTAATGGTATTGGTAATATTTTTCATGAAACTAATGTCGGATACAGGTTATTTTTAAAGGATTTAAGGAATGTTCCTAATATTTTCCTCAATAGGATATCCATTGGAATGCTCGATGACAAGAGATATGTCAGTTCCTTTGGTGATGGGAAATGGAATCTAACCAATGGTAACCTGGTAATTTATAATGGAATGAAAGGTAACTCTCATTATCTCACAAATTAAATACCATGTAGAGAAGAAGTAAATGTAGCCTAAATATAATTTCCTCAAGAAGTTTGGTACAGGAGGCTGGGTCACATGAGTAAGATAGGAAATATAATAATCTCATGGAAAGATCTCATGTTGGGCATAAAAGATACACATTTGGATTCTTGTGTTGATTGCATCATGGGAAAAAACACATAGTATCATTCCATAGTTATATACTATCCAGAAAAGATAATGTTTTAGATTTTATTCACACTGATGTCTTCATGATGAGCACTAAGACAATGTGAAGAGATATTTAGTTTGTTGTCTTCAAAGATGATCATTACATTAATTTATGGGCCTTTTCTTTGAAAACTAAAGATAAAGTGTAGGTTGTTTTCTAGAAGTTTCATGTGAAGGTGGAATGAAAAACAAGAAGGGATTTAATGTTTGAGAAAGAAGATAATAGAATAGAGAATCATGGTCTATTATTTGACCACTTTAGGAGTTTTGGCATCAGGCTAGAAAAATCAGTACAGAAGACGCCTCAGCATAAGAGTCTTGTATATAGGATGAACAAAGCCATTTGTGAGAGGGTAAGATGTATGGTCCCAAATGCAGTACTACAAAACACCTTTTTATGGGAGGAAATGATGACCACAATTGATATTATCTAACATTTCCCATCAGTTCCACTTAACAAAAACATTCCTGAATGTTTCTTGGGAGGAAAATATGTTTCATAAAAACAATTGTGAGTATTTGGCTGCAGGGAATTTTTTCACAACCTGAAAGATGAGCGGGTAAAGCTGGATGGAAAAGGAAAGTAATATATCTTTTTGGGATACGATCATAGAGAGTTTGGATACTATCCTTGGGATCCTATCAACATGAGGTTATTTAGAAGCACATATGTGGAACTTCTAGAGGAACATACGATTGAAGATTTAAAGAAACTATAAAGTGAAGAGAAGTCTCAACCAGAGGAATTTCCAGTCAGTCTGGAACCAGTCTCACCACAATTAGTACAACCTAGTATGATATAGATACGCGAAACTGATGATAAATCACTACGAGGTAATATGTTTCAATTTTTATATAATTCTTCATCATATGTTATTCGAGAAAAGATTCCCCCAGAAACACAGTTGAGGATATCTGCAAGAAAACAGAAATCGTGTCGTAGATAGTCACCAAATGAGCATGTGATGCTCCCTACTGGGGGAGATCCAGATAGTTGTGATAATTCAATCAGGAGTCAGCACAATATTGAATCAAAGAAGGCCATACAAGAGGAGATGTGATCCTTTCCCAATAACCATACATTTGATTTGGTAGAATTACCACACGGAAAGAAGGAACTCAAAAAGAAGTCGGTGTAAAAAATTAAAGGAGAATGTGAAATCTCACAACTGTGCTACAGAGCTTGAATGGATGCAAAGGGATTCATTCAAAATAAAGGTATTGACATTGATGTAATTTTTTCTCCTATGGTTAAAATGTCTTCTATCAGTGTTTTTCATGGATTTACGGCTAGTTTGAACTTGGAGGTTCAAAAAATGGATTTACAGAAAACGCTCTTAAATTGTGATATTGAAGAGAAGATGTACATAAATCTGCTAGATGCTTTTCAGCTAAATGGGAACGAAATCCTAGTATGCCTGGTTTTGAAAAGTTTATATGGTGTGAAATAGGCACTGAGGTAGTGGTACACGAAATTTTATCATTCATAGATAAAAATGATTATTGGAGGACGATCGCGGATCACTGTGTTTATATCAAACAATTTGTTGAGGGTGATTTCATTATCTTGTTTATTTATGTTGATGATAATTATATTATTTGTAGAGATATCAACAAGATTGATAGGTTGAACATGGAGTTGAAAAATTCTATTAGAATGAATGACTTGGGAGACGATACTTAGATTCATGGTATGACTATTACTCGTGACATGGGGAGTCACAAGATTTGGATATCTCAAGAGGGGTACATTGTAATGGTTCTTGAAAGATTCAACATGGAAAAGGGGAAAAAAGTTACCACTCCACTTGTGAGTCATTTCAAGACCACTCAAATTTAGAGTCCATCAGCTGAATAGGAGAAAGAATATATGGAAAAATTTCCTTATCATTCATCAGTTGGTAGGTATATATATTCCATGGTGGCCACCAGACTAGATATTTATCATGCTATTGGCATTGTGAACAGGTTCTTATCAGTTCTAGGAAAGGAGCACTAGAAAATGATCAATTGGATATTGAGGTATATCCGAGTTACATCTAGTCATTGTTTATATTTTGAAAGTGATAAAACTGATTAAAAAGGATACACTGATGAAGATATTGCTAGAGATGTAATAAAATGAAATCCATATCCAGGTAAATGATATCATTTGTAGGGGGATCAGTCTCATTGAAATAATGAATTCATAAGTGTGTTTCTTTATCCCCCACATTAGTGAAATATATTGCGGTCACTGAAGGCTATAAAGAGATATTGTGGATGAAGAAATTTTTAGTGGATTTGGGACAGAGTCAGGAGAATAATATTATCGATTGCGATAGTCAGAGCACTATTAGTATCAATAAGAACCGATAATTTTATTCTTGGACCAAACTCATCGACGTGAAGTATCAGTAGATCTTATATGTGATGGATGAAACATTGTTGATTGTTGGAAAAATCCACACCAAAGATAATGGGGAATACATGATGAAGAAAGTTCTACCAAAAGAGAAGATTGAAGCCGGCAAGTAGACAACACGTCTAGCTTCTACCAAAAATTGGCCATGAGTGGAGATTTATGGGGGACACTCTTATTTGTGGGAGAATTTAATGGAAGAAAAAAAAGAGCTGTCAGCAAAAATTCCACTACTTCTTCCTTTAGTGGGAAGCCGACCGGATTCGTATGATGCTTTTATTGAAGCATACAACAATAGGAGAAACTTCAAGGGTTGATGAACCATCCCAAAAAACCCTTCATAGTCATTATTTTATTCATCTATAAAATAGGATTATGATCCCATGATATTGTAATCATAAAAACACATTGTAACAATCTGTGTTTCCCTCAAAGCATTCATCTAGAGAGTAATAATGTGTTGTCCCCTTATCCCATTAACGTTGGAAACAGTTTTTAAACCGCATTAATTCTAGTTGTGGATCCATTTTTTCTTGTTTTTTGTGTTTTTGATCGGCACGAATATCTGCTTCCCCATCATGATGAACCTAGTAGCATGACTTCGATGTAAACGAACAGATGATAGAAGGAAAGATCTTGATCAATTGAAACTGATGATCCTGAAATCAAAATCTATGAATAATGATGTTACATGTTTTTTCCTATTTATCAGGATCAGTTGGATGAAAATATGATAATGTAGGGGACCTGGCACATCTTGAAAGTTACAATTTTAATAATGTAGTGAATCACATTCTAGGTGCTCAACATTTGGGCCCAGGGAGTTCAGTTGGCATTACCGCATCAGGCACCATTTGCATATCTACACATGACATGATCATATTTTCTAAGGATAATTTAATTGATAATAAATATCTTTTCTATGTATGTCATATTTAAGGAGATGAAGCACGATTTAAGTCCTTATAACACTATAAATGTTTTTTTCAAATGATCGTTGCGTGGAAGTCTGAAAGAACCGAATTTTAAACTATGCATCCAGGCTCTAAAGAACCAATATGAGGCCAACTTGGATACCATTGCAGATTGTTGGAATATAGTTCCATACATGGAATTAATTTATTCCAAACAGGGGCATGGATCTAAGGGATGCATATGAGGTCAAATATGTTATGTCTGACATGGAAATTAAGAGAGGATGTGTGTTGCCCAGATTAATTTTCTAATGTGGATAATTTGTGAAGACTCCTCGTATTTTTTTCATCCAGATAATAAATATGAAAATTTGGTCCTTGAAATGATATTTTTCTGGTAGGAGGGGGAAAACAATATTGAAAATTTAATTTCTAAATCTCTCCCCATCAATTCTAGATCCATGAAATGCCTCTAGGATTCTCTTGTTTGGAGAAAATGAAAGTTTCACATGGGAGGATATACATTCTTGGAGCCCCCACGGGGTGGACTAGTTGTTAGGGTTGAGGGTTGTGGATGTCATGTCCAGTGTTTGATTCCCACTTCTTGGAGGTTTTAGTCAATGTAATTTATCACCATGCGATTTAACACCACCATAGTGCACGGTAGCTTGGAGAGGCCAGTTTTACCTAGTCGAGTTGCAGTTAGCTTTCATGACCCAGATCCTGGTACACCTACTGGGGAAGAAGATATGATGGTAAGAGAATAAATAGTATAATTAGGATAGAGTTTCTATTTAAAAGGTGACACATTCTTGGAGTTCAGCTCCATTCATAAGAAGATGATGATGAGAATGACTCGTGCCACGTAGAGAACATGGATTTAATGAGAAATGCTATAGGCGACCTATGAAATTGGAGTTGTGCACAATACATTAAAAATAGTGGGGAATCAATCAAGAGGAATGATAGTGAGGGTTGAGGGATTGATTTTAGGGGATGGATGATAATAGTGGGAATGAACCATAAGACATGGGAAGCATTGGACAACGAATTCAGAGCTTCTCAATGTATAATACATTACATGAACATTTCTTCTTTTTATGTTTATTTATATTTGATATATTGTAACATGATATCACAAACATGGTTCATGGATAAATCCTTTTCGGTAGGAACTAAAATTTTCATCCATCATTCTTTTAATTAATTCCTTAATTTTCAATATTGGGATGTTATTCAACACAATTCATATATAGTCAATACATTCTATAACTTCATGAAATATTACCCTATTGCTCTTGATTGTATTTTTTTTAACTATTATGAAATATTTTCTCAAAATATTATGAAAATAGTTTTTGAACAATAGAATAACACACCAGTTGGGTTGGATTCATTATAAAAGTGGATCCCCAATGATATTTTAATTTCAAATGAACAAATAAAAATTTTAAAGGAAGTTTGTTGAAATTTCCCTTTAACTCACATAATTTTTGGTTAATCCTGATATTCTTTTCCATTACATTTTTCTTTAATTACTCTACTTTTTCATCATTTTTCAGCACATCATGAACACATTGACACTAAAATTCACTATATTACTTCTCTTTTTTTGTAGTGTTATTTTCATGAGTTGTTGTTTCTATTTATTACTTTTCTCAAAACCATTATTATGTGTTCAACCCCTTCTTATCGTAGTACTATAGTTATTTAAGTAAAATGAAAATAAAATCATGATTGGTCTCAATGAAAAAAAGGTAAAATTTTCACACCATTTATGGAGAGGTCGTGTGCGAAAAATGTTAATCTAAAAAACAGAAGACAAAAAACAACATCATAAATGTGTTTTTAAGGAACATGTAGAAACTTAAAAAAATTGATACTATCATTTTTCTTGAAAATTCACTACAACCAAACAAAAATTTAACAACGCTACCCTTTATCAGTAATAGAAAAATGTGATGATAAAGAGAACCTTTATCAACACTAAAATGATCACTGATAATGATTTCTGTTTATCATCTCTTTTGTTAGTGCTGATAAAATTTACCATTCGTTAGCACTTTTTATATAGTGCTGATGAAGTGTAACCATTATCTGTATTTTTCTTTAGCACTTATAAAAGGTACTCTTTATCAGTGCTTTATTTTTAGCACTGATAAAAGTATCGAATAAAATATAATAATTAAATAAAAATTAAAAATGGATTTACTAAAAAAATTAATTTTTTATTTAATAAAAAATTATTGATAAAATTGAATAAATTTATTATGTTGTATATAAAGTATAAATACAAAATAGAAATATATATTAAATATATAGACATATGCAAAATGAAAATTAATCAAATAAATATTAAAAATATGCAAATTTAAAAAAAAATTAAACATTTTATTAATTAAATAATTTTTGATAATACTAATAAATAGTATATATAAAATATATAGATATATATGAATATATATAAATATGATTTAAATAAGAAAAATAATTTACACATTATATTAAATAATCATATATTTTGTGAAGAATGATTTGAAAAAAATTAATATGAATAAAAAATAATGACCAATTGCATTGAGTAATGGACATAATTGAATGTCAGTTTATTTTTCAATTTAACATATTTTAAATGTGTTTTATATTGATTTCACATACATATACATAATTAATTCATTTTTATATACAACATACACACAAATATTTATTTAAATAATCAAATCGTATATAAAAACATGTACACCTAATATTTTTTAAATTTATTCAAATATTAGTATTAATTTCAAAATTTCATTATTACATGATACATTAAATATATCATGTATGTAAACAACATATTGGATTTATTTATTTTTTAATTTAATTACTGTTTGATTTTATTAATTTTTAATATTTTTAACTTTTTGTTTGTCTTTATTTTTTTTCCAATTTAATCATTTTATATTATTTATTTACATATATTTAATTATTATGTTTTAATATTTTCAATATGTAGTCATCGTTATTTCAATATATATATTTTTTAATAATTCATATTTAATTTATAAAACTTATCCATTTTTTCAATATTGAAGATGTGTACACATTTTTAATTATTCAATTCCAATCATTTTCAACATGAATTCATTTAAAATAAAATATTCATTGATAATGTTAAAAATACATATATAATTAAAATATTATAAAAAAAAATATTTATAAATAAATATATTTATAAATGTATATTTACAATATTTATACATTTATACAATTATTCATTAATAATTATAAGTTAATAAATATTACTTTTAAACAAATTATTTATATAATAATTGATAAATAATTATATATTTTTAAATAATTTTAAAATTCTAATAAATTTACCTAAAAAAGTAATATATTTACTGTCTTTCTATTTATATATATTTAGTAAACAAATATATTTAATTATATAGATATATATAATGATATAAATATATAAACATATAAAAAATATTTTTTAATAAAATGAATTTATATAATTTAATATAAATATTTATGTATTTATATAATTATATAATTATAATAAATATATTTAAATAATTAATATATTCACTATATTTATATTTTTTAAATATGTATATAATCATATAAATACAGTTTCAATTTTTGTAATTTATAATTTAACTTATAAATCCTTTATCAACACTTATGTAATAAGCGATGATAAAAGAGATCATTATCAAATCTTTTTTGGAAGTACTAATAAATACGTCTTGATGTATTATATGAATCCTTTCCAGTCACGAAAATGTCATCATATTTGAATCTCTTCACGGTAGCCACATTCTGTCGAGACTCCTCCTCATTGATTCCAAGCAAGAATCAAGGCTCGAATGAAGGCTCAAACAATTCTAAGGCTCAAATCCAATGTTCGTATGATTCAAGGGTTGACTAAATCCAAGGCTCAAATGAATTCCTGTTCTGGTGATACGTCATCATCTATTAGACGATTCAAAGATTGAATCCAATGTATACTATTTTCTCCTCCTCCTCAATCATTGATTTCTTGTTTGGTGATATCTATTGGTGTTTTTATCAACATTATTTCAACTGCCAACATCTATTTTCTACCACCCCTATAGTCACAATTTAGTCCACCATATTCCCCCTGATCTCGGCAGCCATTGGTACACCATTACCATGGACGGCGCTACAACACCTCTCGAGTTGGTGCATGAGGAGCACGCCTTTGGTGTGCCTCGGTGAGGTCACACCACCTCACCTGTGGTAAGGCACAAATGGTGCGCCTCTCTTTGCCTCACGCCAAGGCGCACAGAGGCACGTGCTTGGGAAAACAATGCCATAATCTAATATATACTTCTTTATCACAAAATGAAACACTTTCTTAATACTTCTTAAAATTATAACCCCATTTATAGCATTATATATATATATATATATGATTAAACCTAATACATATGATCTGAGTTTAATTATAAATGGGTGAAATGAAATACTAATCAAAATGCATTGATTTATACATTGAGGGTGTATATATATCACAGTGAACAAACTCAAAGGATTGTTTCATTTAAATATCTAATTTATTATTTTAATTATTAACAAACTCTCCATTATAATTAGTATAAAATATCAATCAATTTTATCGTCTTATTATAAAAACATCTCAAAAAAAACCATTTTCATGTCAGTATATAAATTTCTGATTATCTAATATAATAATTTTTTCACCACTAAAAAAAATTTCTTCTTTCAAACATAATTACTACAAATATTTACTGACCCCATAATAGAATATGCTTCGACTATTTTTATTTACCTTTGTAAAAATATATCCATTAATAAAATGATGACCCAAATAATAATACTTCTTAAAAATAACTTCACTTCATTCATAAAATATCTAATAAACACTAAGTATGTTTTACTTAAACCCATATAAAAATAGATCACTCTTTAGCATTGAAATTTATTTCTACCATATGTCAAATGAAAACAATTTATCTTAAGAGATCCACAATTTCTAAAAAAACAAGTACCCTATGAACTTATCAAAAATATTTATTTTCATTAATTTTCCTGTTATATGTGATATTAATAATCAAAATATTATATTAAATGATCTTTATTTAGTAAATTTTTTAGTGTTATGTCATTAATAGATTCCTCTTACATTCCATTATTTTCCATATAAAACATTTCTAATTATTTATTCACATTCATGTATGTATTTTGAAAGTCATGGAAACCCTTCTTACAACAATTTAATTTTCTATATGTTAAATATAGTTCATTAAATTGTTTAAATTCATTATCCAATTTTGCATATGAGGAATATCATCACTTCAAATCTATTTTTGTAAGAGTGGGTCATCTCCCCTTTAACATAGAGCCTCCATATCTTCCATAATTACTGTTATTTATCTCATTAGGACTAAAATTTTATACTATTTGTCCCAAATAACCATGTAACCCATAATGTCAATGAAAATGAAATTTTTATATAAATCCAACTCATCATCTACTTGAAAATAATTCTTATTTTTAACCAGTCTAAACATAATTCTGGAATCAATTTATCATCTATGAATTTTGAGATGTTCAAAACCATTATTTATTAGGTATATAGCTTTCATAAAATTATCTTTTCAATTTCTTATCGATTTATTAATTTAAATTGATATTATAATTTTTAAATTTTTTCATATATTTTATAGAAAATTAATATTAAATGTAAAAAATCCTAAGGTTTTTACATCCCCTGTTACAAATAATATAATGGAGGTTATCAACTTCTTTTTATTTTGGAATAGTTATTAGACATTATTTTTAGGTATTCATTATTTTCAGTCTACATGTATTGGTTCCACCCCTTGGATTCTATTATTACCATATATGTATATGAAATAACTCTTTACTTATTAAAATGTTTTATCAATACATTTTTATATATAATAGTTGATGTAATGAGAGTTTATTATTCTCATTTATCATATTTTGGATTCCTATTACTCTTTAATTGTCTATATTTTTTTATTTGTTTATAGGATTTAAGAATGACTCGATGAGTCATTTTAATAATGTTCAGGCTAGAATCAGTTATAGGATTGAAAGTATTAAAAGTGGAATCTCTCTTATAAATATTGAATTTATATAGTCCCTATGTATTCCTATATCATAACATGTCATCAGTGAGACCCCTTCAATCATAGGCAATAATTTGTATTCCCCCCAAATATCACCATCAATAGGCCATGAGTTAATAACTAGCACTAATGTTTTAATTCTCACATGTGGGAGACATTACCCCTTTTAAATGACATAATATAGTATAGATATCAACCTCTTCAACATCATCACCCAAATATTTTTTATTGCAATTTGTTTCTTGATACTCATCCCTCATCTATTTTATATTTATTGTACTACTCTGAGCAGTAGTCATCCCTTGTAGGACTACTCCTTTGAGTATTTCATGAACATAGGCACATGTCCACAATAGATGGATAATGAGTTTCAATAAAAAAAAATTAAATGATAACTATTTGAGAGATGAGATTAGGAGGATTAATTCTTTCTATAACTTTAAACTTTGGATGAATTTAGATGATAAAATTTAACATAGTGGTGTAATTATTTTCTTAAATTAAATTACATATTATCATCAAAGAATAGTAAAATTATTTGAAACAATCAAATGTTGGGTTGCCCTTATAAATTTGTCTTTAACATTCACCTATGATAATGAATATCCAATTTGTATTTATTTATTTATTTTACAAAATTAATATTTTATGTACCAAATAGAGTATATATGAATTGAAAATGGATTTACACTAATTATTTGACAAAAGAGTATAAATATAAAGTTAAATATTTCATCATTTTTTCAATATACCATTCATATAAAACTATTCAAATAATTTATCTATGTTTAGAATGTTGTAATTCATAAAAAATTAGTCCAAAAACGTTTTAAGAGAATTTTATTTGTAACATAATAGATTAGAGATATAATTTTTTGAATAAACAATGGGAGAAACTGATCATGAACACTGATTTAGATGATATTGTAGTTTACAGATCATTTGATATGAATAGTAGTGTAAATGATGACAGAGATCACATGGAAGACATGAAAATGGAAATTTAAGATGAACGTTATGATTGTAAGAAGTTTTTTTATAAGTTAAATGGATTTTCTAAGAAACCATTTTATACCGGATGTACTATATACAGAAAAATCAGCTGTGTTGAAGATATACAATTTGAAAGATGGAAGTAGATGGAGTGACACAAGTACTATAGAACAACATGGTCTCCTAAATGATATGTTTTGAGAAGAAAATGAACTACCATATCAAACTTATTATGCTAAAAGAAATCTATGTTCCCTGGGCATGATCTCTAGAAAAATATATTCTTGTCCAAATGGTTTCATATTATTTATTACAAACCATAAATCACTCATAAAATGATGTTTGTGTGGAAAAAATTATTGTATGAAAATGGATCCAGTACTTTGAAATATGCATTGTACATTCATATCATTCCACGATTTAGAAGACAATATTGATGTAAGGAAACCTCATGACAATTGACATTTCATGTATATTAAATAATTAATGACCGAAACCTACCTCTTACAACTCATTCTTCTTAGTGGAAGAAAATGGATTATGAGTATCTTGAATTTCGAAATGAGCTGAGAAAATTTCGTCTTTAATTATATATAGATGAAAAAAAATTCTTTTGGTGTACAGAGTAGTACTCACATTACATGATCTGTCATGTTGGTAAATTATAACTTTCTGACAAGGTCATGCAGGAAGCACAAATGAATTATGTTTTCTCTACATAAATTTAGACCAATGAAACTTGGTAATGACATTGATTCCTATTTGTATCTATTGATCAAAGATATGAAATTTATGTGGGGTACATGTGTTACAATGTATGATTATCTATAAGTAAAGAATTCACATTGAGTTCCATGTTTTATCGGATGATAAATGAAATCCTTTCTTGTTGAAATTTCTTAGTTTATAACATTAAAGGAATTTTAGGGTGTCCCATTTGTGAATAATGAACACACTCATTTATTTTGATACATTCAATGAAGATTGTGTGTTTAGGACATGAAGAATATTTTCCCTCAATGTCATAAATCTTGATCTTGGATGATAACATTCGATGAGAATATCAAACAAGGTACCACAATGTCTAAAATATCGGGTTATCAATTTTTTTATAAATTAAAACATATTGACACTATTTTTGGAAAATCATTTTCCAAACACCTTATGAAATATGGTTTTAAGAACAAATCAATTTTCTCTGAATTACCATGTTGTAATTTTTTATGTTAGACATTTTCATGATGATATCAATTTATAAAAAATGTATTCGATTGTTTTATTGGCATGATACTGAATATTCCTAAAAAAGTTATAGATAACATCAAGGCTAGGTTGGACCAGATTGACATGGATATAAGGTAAGAGATGGACTTGGTGAAGGTTAAAGGGTGGAATTTTCTTCATCCAGCAGTTTACACTCTATGCAAATAGGAAAAACTGTAATGCTTCCATTTCCTTAATATTTTAAATGTTATACATGGGTATTCATAAAATATCATGAATATCATTTCAATAACTAATTTTATGTTATAGAGACAAAAATTAAAATTCATTCTTTCTTTGTTATAAGATTTTATTTCTATTTATTTATGTTACATTCTTCCTCCAAATGTATGACATAAATTATAGTGACCCTAGTCTGTTACACATATCATTAAATTATTTTAAGAATAATTAGACAAAAAAATAAAAGACAAGGATAATAAATTTTAGTATCTTTGAAGACTATGTACATAAAACTAAAAACATGGAACTAAAAAAATATTTCATTATTTATCATCCACTATGAGATTCTAACATCCTTTGAGCCCTTATATCTGCATAGGATAACCATGGGATAACATGAAAAAAGTTATGAGATAAAAAAGCACGGTTAGGGAATAAACATTCAAATAAATATTTTCACATTGGTTAAACGACATAACATGTTGATATAAAAAGGCAAGTAACATTGTTAAGCATAAGGAATCATAACAAGGGATTATATAATCATGGATTCATATTAATGTGGTATCAACATAAAACATGAATTTAACATGAGTTGAGGATTTTCACAAATATAGGTGCATGATTCAAGGCTCAATGCACACAGTGATGCATGAGTCAAGGATAACAACCCAGACCATTGCACATGGAGCCTGAGTCAAGGCTAACCAACAAGACCGTTGCACATAACGTCTCATCAGAATAAATATTACCCAATGAATTGGAGCACTATATGGGCGCACCAATCATAACATGGTCATGAATATATTTTACACATAATGAATCTTACATATGAAATCAAACATAAACAGAATGGTTACCCATGGAATGAAATGTGCATCATAATCATGTCATAGAGCATAAAAATGATTGTATCATAAAAGTATCCATGAAAGTAAGGAATTAAATCATACAAAGACATTCATAAAGATAATTTACAATATATCATGATAATTCACGTCAAATTGATGTGATAACATGTAAAAATAGTTCTTAAGAAACATTTGAATTAAAACATTTTAGTGTGGTTTAAGGAAATTGTTTAAGATCATTTAAAATAGAAAATTGAATAATATTTTATATAACTCCATAAAGTAATTCTAAAAAATTTCATAATAAAATCAATGATTTTTTAAAAACAATGGTCACATGAACTAGATTATTAATTTCACATAATAATAGGTATAGATTCTGGAAGTTCTATAAAATCGGGCTTGCTTATCAAGAATAATTGAGTATAAAACCATATAAAAACATGTATATACCCAAAAAATAAGGATGAACGTATCTTGATAAATTATTTTGGAATATATAAACTGAATTTTTATGATATACATGAAAATAAGAGTGAATTTCTTTTTTGTAAAAGGATCGAAAATTACCTGAAGGAATAATAGAGGTTTTGGAAGAATGCCATACTATAGGTATGAAGGTGTTATTAACATGATATTAATGTCTTGGATAATCAAATAAGATTCATTTAATAATAATTCAATAACCCATTATACCTTTTATAGATTTATTATAACCTTATTATGTTCATTTATGGCCTTTTTATGGGTTAAGATGTTCAATTCCATCATTTCGGAGTGTCAGTTTCCTTGGGTTTCATGATCGATTTACATCTATTTGTTTATCAAAAGTCATTCCCAATAAGGATTGTTTTCAAGAAATAAACTTATTCGTTATTAATTAACTTATATAATATGAAAATACCATTTTTTTCTATAATTTAGGATGGTTCATTAGATAAATTATTAATGATAATTGTTTAGATTAATTTAGCATTTTTGATCACAAAAAACTCATCTTATTTTACAGATTAATATCATTTGTAAAAAAATGATTCCAAAATATTACATAACAAAAAATACATATATAATAATCTGGTTCAACCATAAAAATGGTTTTCGGACCATCCTTGAATATGGAATTAAAATATGAATGCAAGTCATCCACATAGGTGGTATTTAGCACCTCAAAGATGATGTTTTCATTCTTAATTAAAAGAGAGGAGAAAATTTTGATAAAGAATTATTACATAAACAAGATAAATTTCTAGTATATATATGATACTATATTTTTCATGCTTCATGGATTAGAATATGTGAGGAGAAGATGAGAAAAGAATGGAACTTTAAAAGAAGTAGAAAGAAAATCAAAGAGGGTTTTACCTCTTAGTTCCATCTTCTTTATAACCTCCATAAGGGATTTATTTTTTCCTATTATTAAGAAAAAAATAAAAAAAGGTTTAGGGTATAGGTTTGGGGAGAGAATTGGCTAGAATTTGAAAAAAATGAATGCTTGTGTGGTGTGGGAAGCAGAGTTGGCAAGGGTTGGTAGTTATAAACTAGGAGAGGGGTGTTTTCTCATTATTTAATTCATTAATCTATTATTTTACTCATGATAAGAAATAGTGTTGATTATTAAGGCTAAAAAAATTATTTAGATCATGTGAGTTCTAACCAATTGTTATTACATCATCAAGGATAAATGAATATTTTGTTTATCTTATAACTTGTATACTCCGTAATATATGATATTTTACTATTTTCCAAAAATTCAAGTATTTTTGAAATAAAAATTACTCTAATCTTCTCTCAATGTGTATAATTCAAAAATTAACTCAATTTTATGAAAATAATTTTCTGAATATAAAAAATCAAAATTTTAATTAAAATCAAAATATACTGGAAAAAATACAAATTTTAAAATTATAACTGATTTTATTTCACTTTGAAAAATTATCTAAGGTCACATTAAATTATCTTATAATTATAAGACATTAAAATAATTATTTATTAATAAATTTTATGAAATTATTTTTTTGAAATTAATAAATTATTCAAGAAATTTCAATTAAAAATTTATGACTTGAAAAAATACCAACTCTTAATTAATAATTTTTTAAAAATTTATTTACTTGAAATGTGATATAATTATATCATATTATCACTTATAAGATGAATAAATATTATTCATAATTTCATTGGTGATGTTACTATTCAATTGGATGGTTTTCTATTCATAATAGTCACATTACTATTCCAATGGTCAAGTTACTATTTCATCGATATAGGTTTCTTACCATCTTGACACACTTCTTATTCCATTAATTCATCATTTTTAAAGAATATATTGTGTTCTGTTATGTGTTTATTTTATATTACATAATTATAAGATTGTAATTTCAATGATCAAAGTTTTAGGTCATTAGATTCTTCCCCCTTATGAAATTTGTTCCTCGAAATTTCATTTAAATTTTAATATGAAAATTCGTGTGGGTAATTTTCCTTCATAAATTCCTTTAGTTCTCATGTTTCCTATTAATACTTATGGTTATGCCATATTACTTTGATAAGGTTATTAGTCTTAATTTGTATAACTCTATCACTATGATTCAAGATCTTCATTTTCTTCTCCTCGCAAGAAATAAAATTCTCCAACCGTACAACCTATGAAGTCAGTATATGTGAATAATAAAATATGTACATCGTTAAAAGGGATACATGGAAAATATCATGTACTTTAGACATGGAAGGTAGAATTGGTAGTCAATAGGCCAAAGCTCTAACATTATCAAGACTCTCAAAGTGGACAATATACTTGGGACATAGCTATCCATTCTTCTAAAATCTCATGAATATATTCCATTGAGATATTAAGAGGAATAAATGACTCCAACATTAAAATAAATGTCTCATCAAGATTTTCTTAATAACTCTTTCGTCGACTTTGGGATTTTTTATGTTCAATTGAATTGTTTTTGAATTTTCCACCATTTTATTGACCATTTATGCTCCTAGAATATTAAACTCACTAACATCATCCTAACATGATAGTGTTCTGCTCATTTTCCCATAGAAGGTTTCATATGGGGCCATTCTTATACTCTAGTGGAAACTATTGTTGTATAGTACTCAACTAGAGGTATATATTGGTCCCATCATTCTTTTATTTTGATAGAACACACTCTCAAATTAGATTCTAGTGTCTATATAGTTCACTCGGATTGGACATCAGTTTGAAGATGATAATCCATATTGAAGTTTAGCTCAGTGCTTATAGAATGTTAGAGACTTTTCCGGAACAGAGAGGTGTATTTTGAATCATGATTTGATATAATCAATAGTGTTACTACATTAAACCTTACAACTTCTTAGATGTATATCTATTCAAGTATATCGAGTGATATGTCACCTAGAATTGTGATAATGTGAGTTATCTCTATTAGACATTCCCCAATAACCCATATAGAATTTTTTCTTTTGGATGTATTTGGATGTACAGTGTGAAATTCCACGGTTATGTATTCCAATTTCTTGTCTTGTTTGAGTAATAGTTTCATCATCTATTTAGACCTTTTCTTTTTAACCTCTATTTTTTTTGACATATCAGGCACTTTGATGTATATTCACTTATCTCCTTTTTTTTATTTTCCCACCAAATTTTCTCCCTAAGATCTCGATAAATGTTGGTAATCCCTTGGGGAATAGACAAGGTTGAGCTATGTGGTTCATTTATAAGCTTTTTATATCCCCCTATATTAGATGATACAAATAGTCATGAAACAAATATTAGGACACCTTCTTCAAAAATCCTTATACTCAGTGGATTTCTCATTCTTGATAGATTCCACATTTTCTGTATTTCCATATTATTCCATTAAGTATCCATTATTTTCACTTTATAGGATGGGTGAGCAATAATTTGAAGAAGGATTGATAATGTACCTTCCTTAATGATTCCCAAGTCCATAAATTTCAATATAATAATATTATATCCCTTTAATAATCATCATTGATAAAGATGGAAAATCCTTTATAGATAGAGAATCTACAACCATATTTTATTTACCGGGATGGTATTGGATTGGGAAGTCATAATAATTGATGAGATCTAACAAAATTCACTTGTGAATATTAAGCTCCTTCCATGTGAATATATATGTTAGACACTTCTGATTATTATATACCTCAAAATTATCCCAATTAAGATAATGCTTCTAGATTTTCAATGTAATGATCGTAGTTGTCAACTCCAGATCCTAAAAGAGATAGTTTTGATCAGGTATTTTCTACTACCTTGAGGAGTATGACGTAAATTTATCATTTTTCATCATTACACACCAAATATTTTCTTTGAAGTGGTGATGTATCCAAAAAATAGTTCTCCACTTTTCTAGAGTGTGAGTAATGGCACTGTGATAAGCCTATTTTTGAGATCCTTAATGATTTCCTTACAATATTGAGTCCAGAAAAATAACAATCCCTTCATGAACATATTGGTTATTATTTTTTAAAATTGTGAGAAGTTCATCAAAAATCTTCAGTAATAGCTAGCTAGGACAAGGAAACTCAGATCTCTATTATAGATGTTGTCCTGGGCCAATATTTAATAGTATTTGTCTTAGAAGGGTCCACAGATATTCCTTTACTACTGATAACAAGCCCCAAGAATTATACTTCGTCTATACAAAACTAAAATTTATTGTACTTTTCATAGATTTTATCCCTTTTCAAATTCTACAATAGAGTATTCAAATTCTCCTCATGTTCCTCCATTCTTTTGGAGTATTTTAGAATATCATCTACAAATACAACCAAAAATTTGTTGGGATAATCCCTAAAGACTATATTCATTAAATCCAGGAAAATAGAAGGAGCATTAGAGATTCAAAAGGAAATCACTATGAACTCTTAATGTCTATACTTCATTTAAAAGACAATATTGGTAATATCATTCTTCCTCACCTTTAATTCGTGATATCACAATCGAAGGTCCACCTTATATATATATCAACCCCAACTAGCAGATCAAACAATTAATATATATGTGGTAAAGGATATGTGTTCTTTATCCTGATATTTTTAGCTCATGATAATTGATGTATATGGGAATTTATCCATCCTTCATTGTCAATAAGAGGGAATAAATACCCCATGGTTAAGAAATAAAACATACAAAATCATTTTCCAAATTATCCTGTAACTACTTCTTTAGTTATTTCAACTCAACAGTGGCCATTCTATAAGTTGTATTTCATATAGGAAGGGATACAAAAATATGTTAAGTCAAAAAATAAACCTATATATTAGGATAAGAACATGGAAAATATTCAAGGAATACAATAGTGCAATCCCTCATGATTGTCATATCTTCTTTCATGATCATCTCCTTTGTCTCAATCATTTGAGTGAGATATGATTACTCATAAGGAAGTAATATCCATGCATGAGATTATTATTCTAAAAGAGATTCATCTTCATCCTTATACATGTAACTAATTGAATTATTCATTGGGATGTGAATATTTATCTACATTTTCCATCATTTGATGTTGGATTAGTATAAATATATCCAATCTATGCCCAAAATTAAATCGAAATCCTCCAAAGAAAGTAAGACAAGATTTTCTGGGAGGTTTAGTCTACAATCATTAACCATGGATGAGTTATTTAATTTGGATGTAATAATTACCCAATTATATATTCTCATAGATAACTAAACCTCCATATTTTGAGGTGGCGTTTGAATATTTTGACTAAACATGCATTATATGAAAGAATTCATAGGACTAGATTTGGATAGTACATTATCTAATATTGATTGAAGAACCAGCGTACATGTCACCACCTCATTTTATGGAACCACGTCAGCAATATTTAAAGAATAAGCCCTTCCTTTTTTCCTTGGAGGTTGTTGTTGATTTCCTCTGTAACCTCGGGGCTTATGGAATTGGTTTGAAAAATGTTCATATCCTAGGAAGATGAAACACTGCACTAATAGCTATGCATTGATATGAACCTTCCATTCTTCATCCACATTAGTGGGATTCTTCATATACCATTGTCAGTTCATATCCAAATACCATATTCTTTCATATTTTAATCATTTCTTGGTTTCCTTTAGATAGTTCCCAAGATGCTTCTTCCCACAATTTTGACACCTGAGATATTATGTCTTCTTTCCATCACGGGATTACTTATAGATCCACAAATATTAGACTCCATTTTCCATTTTATTTTTCACTTGTCTCATGAGACCATTAAGTGTATCTGATCTCTATTTCAACCATAAGGGCACAATGGAAAATCTCATCATAACTTTCAAAGTCTCAAATTGCCAATGCTTTTGTAGGCTCAACATTGTTCTTCTTAAGAAGCGATCTGCCTTGATTTCGGTGTTCATGAGAAGGTCAGAGGCATATCATGCAAGACTTGTAATGTATTATTTTTACACCCTGAAAGGATCATCTTCATTCTGTTTATGTCTGAGGAACTCTCTTTCCATTATTACGTGAAGTGTTCAGTGAAAATAATTAATGAAAACATTCTCTTGAATTAAACTCAATAAATGGAATTAATTTCATCATTTGAATTTATATTTCTTATCATTTTATACCACTTATCATCTGTCCCAGCAATACAATAGACCTCAAACACAACATTATCTTATTTCTAAGAACTGGAGGGGAAAAATATTTTCCATGAAGATAATCCACAGTTCCATGAGTAAGGGATCAGAAGATCCACTAAACATTGGATGACATTTCTGCATGAAGGATCCAATTACAACATAATCTCTATTAGTAGAAGGGGGTCTTTCCATGTTATTCAAGTTATTAATCATAACTTGAGATAGTTTATAAAGTACTATCATAACGTTTTGGGCACACATTCCCATTATATTTGACATTTTCATTGGAAAATAATCACATTACCTGTCACATTGATTATAGGAATGTGTTCTTCGAATTCCCGCAATTTTCGAAAAAAAATAATGTGCAATTAGGGGGATTGAATAATTAACTAATGAGTATACTAAAATGAAACATTGAACATAAATGGGTAAATTTTTAAAGGAAAAGAATATCCTAACCTGTGATTCACTAGGTTTCAATCTATGTTATCCATGATCTGTTTCTGAACATAAATTCTTATGGGATAGTTTTTCCTTAATAAAAGATCATAATGAGCTTATCGATTGACAATATCATATATCCCAGCAGTGTCAAACCAGGTATGAAGTAAGGCATGTTTTCATGTACTAGGTTACCCCGAGTTAGTCCCGGAACACCTTTTAGGATTTTCACTCCTAGGAACATCTTGGCCAGAACCATATCCAATAGTAGTATCTATATTGGGACGTATTTTCCTGAAAAACAGCATACTCTATTCATAAAAACATTTAGGGATGTTTTTTAAAATTAGTCTTATCCATTGGATTCTTACTAAAGCTCTATATTCCTAGGATAAAAAAACTAGATTTTTTATTTTGATACTATCTATAGTGAGACTAGTATTTTACACATATAATTACATGATTTTAAGTATAATTAAACAAAAAATTACATTCTAAGTATTATAATGTATAGTTTCTCAAAAAACTAGGTACATAAAACAGAAAATATGGAACTAAAAAACATTTTTTTATTTATCATCCATTATGAGATCCTAACATCATTTAATCCATTACATGTTTATAGGAAAACTAGGATAAAACATGAACAATGTGATGATATAAAAATCATAGTAATGGAATAAAATTGAAATTATTCTTAAAACACAGTTTAGATAACGTTACATAAAGTTATAAAAATGCATGGAGCATGGGAAAAAATCAAGAATCATAACATGGGATCATATAATAATGGATTCATAGTAATGTAGAAGCAATATAAAACATGAATTTAGAATGATCCAAGGATTATTTCACATAGAGGAGCATGATTGAAGGCTCACTGCATATAGTGAAGCATGAGTCACGGATGGCCACTATGACCATTTCACATGGAGTACGAGTCAAAGATAACCACCAATACTGCTTCACATTATGTCTAATGAGTCTAAACATAACCAATACATTTGATAAATATCTGGGTGCACCCATCAAAACATATACATGAATATTTTTACCACATAAATAACCAGACACATGCAATCAAACATAAATAGAAGGGTAACCCGTGGAATGAAATCAGTATCATTATCATGTCATAGAGAATAATAAATGGGCATATCATAAATGTGTCCATGAATTGAAGTAATTAAATCATACATGAATATTAATAAATATAATTAGGCATATATAATGATAATTTATTTCAAGCTGATTTGATAATAGTTATAATAGTACTTAAAAACATTAGAATTTAATCATTTCAGTGTGGATTAAGGAAGATATTAAAGTGAACTTGAAATAAAAAATTGAATAATATTTTATATAGAACCAAAAGATAATAATAATGTTTTAATAATAATTTGGGTGATTTTATAAAATTAATGTGTTCTTAAAACATATTTTGGCTTTCAATTGAAAATGGGTAAGAATTCAGAATGTTTTCATAAATCGAGATTTCCTATCAGGAATAATTGTGTAAAGAACATTTTAAAAACATGAATATCCTAGAAAAATAATGTTGAATGGATATTGATACAAGATTTTTCAAAATATAAACATATGTTAAAATATATACATAATAATAAAAGAGAATTTCATTTGGGTGAAAATAGAGAAACAATAACCTAAAGGAATAATGGAGGTTCAGCTGGAATCCCTTACCTTAAGTCTGATGGTGTTCTTGAATTGATATTAATTTCCTGGATAATCAAATAATATTCCATAACTAATAATTAATGAACCATTTATACATTTATTTTATTTTTTACAACCTTATTAAGCTCATTTGTGGCCTTTTTTATGGTTTGAGAGGTTCAATTTTATCGTTTAGGTGCGTTAGTTTCCTTGGTTTTCTGGTCGGTTTACTTGTAAATGTGTATAAAAAATCATGTAGAAAGAGGATAGTTTTCCAAAACTGACCTTATATGTTATTAGTGAAATTATATAATATTACAATTAATTTTTTTCACATGTTATGATTGTTAGTTAGATAAATCATTAATGATAATCATTTTGAATAATTTAGTGTTTTTTATCACAACAAAGTCATATTGTTTTATAAACTAATATCATGTGTTAAAAATGATTCCAAAATAATAAATAAGATATACTACATATATTATGACCTGTTTCATCCATAAAAATGGTTTCATGACCGGATTTGATTACGTAATTAAAATATTAATGCACGCAATCCACAAAAGTGAAAATCAGCACCTCACAGATGATGTTTTCATTATTAAATTAAAAGTTAGAGGAGTTGATATTTGATGAATAAATATTCTATAAAAATGATAAAATTTGATTATATATATGTTTTTTTAGTTTAAATTCTACTTGTACAAAGATATGTGAGGAGAATATGAAAAATGAAAGGAACATGAAAAGAAATTGAATGAAAATGGAATAGAGCTTTTCCTCTTAATTCCTTCATGAGAACTTCCTTAGGGGATTTTGATTGGTCTTTTATTAAGGAAAAAAATATCTTGGGGTTGGGGGAGAGGTTTGGGGAGAGTATTGGGTGGAATCGAGACAATTCTCAAGGCTTGAGATGGGTGGATATAAGAAGTGGTGAGGGGAGGTATTTATAGTGAAGGTGGGGAGTGTTTTCACATTAATTAATTCATTAGTTTATTATTTTTCTCAAGACAAGAAATATTGTGGATTCTTGAGACTATGTAAAAAAATTAGAAAATTTTATTTAGAATTAAATGTTCTTACATCATCCATGACTCTACTAATAGTGTATTTAACATATTATGCATGTATACCGTAAATTACATTATTTTACTATTCACAAAAATGCATTATTTTAGAAAAATTCCAAAAAGATACCCTAATGATTTATTTACATGTAGAATTAAAAAATGAAATCCATTTTATGAAAATTGTTTTCTAAATATGTGAAATTTAATTTTTAATTAAAATCATAATTTATTCGAAAAAAATAATTTTTTCAAAATTATAAATGATTTTACTTCACTTTGAAAAATTATCTATGGTGTCATAAAATTATCTTATACTTATAATACATAAAAATAATTATTAATGAATAAATTTAATAAAAATATAAATTTTGTTAAATTATTAAATTAGTCATAAAATAGTAATTGATTATTTAAGTCTTATAAAAATTACGACACTTGATTAATTATTTTTTAAATTTCTATTTTCATATAGTATGATATAATTATATAATATTTTCACGTATAAGATGAACAAATTTTATTCATGATTTCATTGATGATGTTACTATTCAATTGGCCAGTTTACTATTAATGAGGGCTATATTACTATTTTCTGGGTCAAGATACCATTTCATCAGTACAAGTTTCTTTACGTCTAGAAACGCTTCTTATTTAATTCATTCATCATTTATAAACTTTATATTCTGTCATATTCTGTGTTTATACTATTTGAAATAATTATAACAAGGGAGTTTCATTGATAAATTTTTTTGATTCATTATATACACTAACCATACTCTGTTTCTTTTTCAAATCAATATATAGTAAAGTTATAGACCCGATGAAGTTTCTATTCATGAATAATGAGGATGTAGTCATATTATGTGAATTAGGGATGTTGTTTCCACAACTATTATTTGATATAACTATCAAATTTATGTTTATATTGTTTATAGAGGTTAAAAATTGTGGTTATTTCCATTTCATATGGATGTACACCATGGAACACTATTTGATGATTTTGAAAGGGCATGTCAAAAATAGTTATTCGACAAAAGATTTTATTACAGAACAAATTATTGATAATGATGTTGTTGAATACTGTACCAATTACCTATCATATTTTGATAGAATAAATCTCCCATATTCTAATCACAATTAATTACTTATAGTTGAATAAATTCTTAGAAGAGATGTTGTTATAATTACCTCGATAGAGCAGGATAATTTCCACCTTTACATTTTATATAGTAGTGAACATGTTGATCCATACATTGAAGCCCACAAATAATTTCTTAGAGATTTGAATCCATCAAGGGTATAAGGATGGTTATCAAATATGCATAATCAATAGTTTATAGGATGGTTCTTAGAATATATTTATAAATATTTATCTGAAAATATGAATTCAATTTCTGAACGAATTCAATGGTTATCCAGGGGACCGAAAGAAAAAGTTATATCTTACAATGGTTTTGTAATAAATGGTTATAAAATCTATAAAAACAACATGAATACTATAGTGTGATGAAATATAGTTGTGCTACACTTGTGAATGAATTGTTTCCCTTATCGGGTTCCAATATAGAAATACAATTTATGAAATTATGTCATATTTTTGAAATTATTGAACAGATATAAGAGTTGGATTATATAACATTTTAAGTGCCATTTTTCTATTAAAATGTGTTGAGAATATGATTGATGTGAAATATTATGAAATGGTATTCATGAAAGTGAATTTCATTGTGGAAGGGGTAAAAGATGATATGTTCTTGATGGAATCACAAGTAGTTCACGTATTTTATGTCTCATGTCCAATAAACCAGAATTGTACAACTATCATTTTAAGGAATAAAACAAATGTCAGGTCGTATGAAAATTCAACCAAGGATTTCCCCTTCATTGGGAGATCACAATCAGTTCATGAAATTTCCAATGCAGATAATGTATTTTAAATTAGAGGAAACCTCAATGAGGGGATTTGGACTATTTATTGAGGAACCAAATCCCTAAAGCATTTAAAAAATAAATATCATTCAATGAGAAAGTAAAAGTGTATTTTAATATAAATTTTTTTCCTCATAATATTATCTGTTCACTACTATATTAAAAAAGTATAAATTAAATTTTTGACTACTCATGAAAACATTGTCAAATGTAAATTATGGTGTTACCTTTCCCATGGAAGAAAAATCTATAACAAAGGAAAACCTTTGGGAAGATGTATTAGAATTGTTACGATATAATTTCTCCACTTTAATGTAAATTTATATAATGAAAATTTTATTTAATTTTAATTATTACTTGTAGCGTTAATTTATTTTAGAATAATTCTATTCATCTTTCATGCATTTATGCAATGAAACATCCAAAAAAAATTTCTCCCTAAAAAACTTCTCACTAATATAGTGTTGGAATTCATCAATTTTATTGGTGTTTCATCTAATAACATTGCAGGAAGGCAAATGATGATTCCTATGATCAATCATAAAGAAAATAATGATTTCATCAGAGTGCAATAATTATCCATAAAATAAATTTATTTCTTCATATTGACGTTTAATTTGTTATTTTTTATTACTCACAAATTGTTTTTTCTTATATACGTGGATTACTTTACTTGAGTTGGGGTGGTTTGTTCGAAGGTAATCATACTCATGAGAGATTGGACATTGAGACTACAACTGAGATAATGAAAACAAGGAAATTGTTCATCAATTTATACAACCATGATGAAAAGTTTAATTTCTACGACTTATTTAATTGTTTTTCATAATTTTATCTACCATTTTTAAGTTAATTTTATTATCATTTTTATTTAATACTAATTTTTTCCTAGATATTTTAGGAATTAATATTTTCACAGTTCCTTTATTTTTTTATGATTTATGCCAATATTTCATTGCTTTTTGTACCAAAACATCCTCAAATTTATTCCCCATCAAACCATTTTCACCCCAATAGTGTTAGAATTTATCACTTTCCTTCAAATTCCCCCCATTTATATTGATAGTAGAGGAACGACACTGCCTATGCTCAATCAAAGAGGTAATCATGATATTTTCAAAATAAAATAATTTTCTATAGAGTTAATGTATATTTATATTTATGCTTAATTCATTTCTTTGTATTATTTATCGTATACTAATTTTTTATTACATAGGTGAATATTTTGTTAACTTTTGGGTGGGTTATTCAAAGCTTATTATGCCCATGAGTGATTGGACTTTGATACTACTATTAAGATAATGATAATAATGAAAAAAGTCAAGAATAAAAACAACAATAATAAAAAGGTTAATTCATTCTATTTATTTAATTAATTTTTTCATCATTTTATCTAATGTATTAAGTTAATTTCATTATCATATTTATTTAATATTTATTTTTTTCATATATCATGTACCATCCATGTATTATTTTACAAGAAAAATTCATTTAATTTCCTTACTTTCTTTGTTGTGGGGGTTTCCCATGCAATTTTTGAGGAAAGGGTGAGTTTTCATTATTTGGCCCAAACCGTCAGCCCATTTCCAGATTTAAAAAATAATTTTGTTTCATTTATAATGCTTTCATTTTTTAACATCATGCACCCATTCCACTTCCCAAATAGCCTCCCCTGACCTATTAACACCAAAATATTTTTTTTTCACCCTTTAAAAAACCACAAATATGGTGGATTTGGGTTTTTAATCAAGGAACGTGTCCATCCAAGAAGTCCATATCTATTTTTAGAAAACAAACATGATTAGTTAATATAATATTTAATATTTATTATTTTTCCGTGATTCCAAGTCTCACTAGAGCCCATTGAACCCAGGGACCCCCCCAATTTCTTTTCCATTCTCGAGATCTCATGTACTTCTCGAATTAGGGAATAACCACTTATGGTTTCTTAAATATTAAAAATGTTAAGATGTACTTATTTCATTCATAACTACATCTATTTTTATGATGTTTACCCATCTCAATTCTCACATGACCTTATCAGCCTTATTCGATCCTCAATTTCATTTATTGGTTATTTGGAAATTTAGCTACTGGTATATTAGTGGTGATTTTGTCAGATCACTCATGTATGTGGGTCTCCTTCCTTATTCATTCCATTTACTTAGAGTTATTTCCTATTTATTGGGGTTTCATACATTATTCATGAAGTTAATTATGTCTAAAAAGTAGTGCTTAAAACATAGGGTTTTATATTGTGTTTTTTGGTCTGTGTTTTTGGTTTTAGGCATGATATAAGTTCCTTGTGGTGTGGTAGTGGTGTAGTTGAATTTTTGCACAAAGATTCAAGGGTTTTGATACTTCTGGTAGGTTATTCCATGTGTAATAAATGATAGAGTAGTTAGATTTTCTGAATTTTTATTTTATCACACTTATACAACATCATATTGGCTGTGAAATCTACTTTTATTGATAGTTTTTATGCCAATTATTTTTAGGTACTAATTTTGTTTTAAATTGGGTGTTTTACTTGACTATTTTATGTTATGCCAAATGTGGTTGTTTTATTACTCACATAAAGAGTTTTTATAAATGTTTTTTTGTGGTGAAAATTATATTTTGATTAACATGGGTATGAAGATGGTGTTCTATTTGGGTTTTTATAGGTTTTATTCTACAAAACATTGTTATGTTTTGTGAAGTTATTTTATTGAAATCCAAAAGGTTTTATTTAGTGTTGTAAGTGGTTCAAAACATGTGTAGATACTATTTGGAGATGATTATTACTAAAAATGATGTTTTTTATCTGATAATGGATTTGGGTATCATGACATAATGTTTGATCATGAAAGGGGAAGCCAAGGTATATCATGGGGCATGTATATACTAGTATGGTAGTGATCTGGATGGGTTTTTTTCTTTTTTCACTAAGAAAAATGTATAAAAACAACATAAAACAACTATATCAATGAATATTGGGGACCAATAGGTTATGGGTATGTTCCCTACTAGTTTCTCATGCAATAGAAAAAATGTTTCTTTTGGTACATTACACCGAGGTATGAGGTACATGGGGCCTGAGACTACCTAGTGCCTAGGGGTGTTCCCGAGATTGGTACTCAATGAATCTTGTGTATTTATCATTTGATTAAGGTTATTTTTTTGTAAAATAAAGTACCTTACATTTTTTACTTAAATGTGTTCACTCATAGAAAAATTCCTTTAAAAACTATTTACATTTAAAATTTTCATTCTCTAGAAAGTATTTCCACCATTACTAGTGTATCAAAAATTGAAATATTTTTATCTAGTATTTTTTAATCTATGGAATCTCATGGTGGTATCCTATTGTTTTTAGGATCACACCCTAATTACACCACTTGTGTGTAAGTATACTTGATAATGTTAGACACATTTAAATACAAGGCCTTCAGGGATGATGGTTTGGGTTGTTAGTCCACTTCCTTATTGCAGAGTTGTGGATATGGATTGTGGGTGATGACCCTTAATCATGTGGATTCCATGGGGCTGATTGGTGATATTTTTATTTGTCATTGGACCTCTTTTAGTATGTTTTAACCTATTTATTCAGTTCATGATTTTATTTATGTCTTGTTTGACATGAATTTTTAGATTTGGTTTATCGAATTTTTTTTATGTATCTATATTCAGGTAAATTTTTCCAAAACCAAAATATATGATTCCTGAGAAATTGTTCTAGCCCATGGGGATAGATAAGGCCCTTCAGTCCTTGTCATGGGCCTGTTTTTGTGACTATTTTGTTGCCAACCGGTTTCGGTTCGTGAAAAAATGGTATCAGAGGAGGTTAATGTTTTTCAGTTGTATTATTATTTTGGGATGAGTCAGGCTAGATAGAAGCTATGACTGTCGAGACAATGATTTTTGGTCATGTATAGGGTTCTTGGCCCATACCTCTGTTGGAAGACCGCGAGTCACCAAGGGGTATTGGAATTGTTTGTTTTACTTCATTTTAAGGTCAGACGTGTTTGCTGTTGACTGCATGTGGAAATCCGGTGGTGGGGGGTAGTTTTTTATTTAATAATTTTAATGTGTTTGGATTATTTATATACAATGTAATTGATGAGATTTTTAGAATATATGAACTGATTTTATCTCTTGTGAATTTTTCCTTTTTTAGAAACATCCCACCCCAGAAAGCTCCCATGCACCCATGGGAGGATGCAAAAGAGATTTCTCCCTCACCTCTTGATCAGAGGCTAGGAGAGGTTGTGGTTCGGGCTTTCCAAGAACTAGGACATGAACTAGATCATGTTACATCTCATTTTATAGAATATGAGACGAGTCCTAGGAAGGATAAGGCCAAGGAGTTTCTGAAAAATATGCCTCATTACTTCTGAGGTAGCATAGAACCCTTGGAAGTAGAGGAATGACTCGAAATGATCGAGCACATGTTGGAGTCATTTGATACACATGAGGATATATGGGTGATGTGTTCAACTTTTATATTAGAGGGTCCCAGCCATAGGTGGTGGGAATTGATACTTCAAACTCGGAAGAATGAGAAGATGCGCTAGGGAGAATTCAAGGCCATCTTTAATAAACAGTACTTCCTTGAGGTCTTGGCATATGCTTGGTCATAAGAGTTCATGAATATAGTTCAAGGGGATCATTCTTTGATGGATTATGACAACCGTTTCGCTGAGCTGGTTTGGTATGCCATTGAAATAATCTCTAATGAGAAAGTAAAGGCCCAGAGGTTTGAGAAAGGCTTTCAACCGATGATAGACTACTATGATTTCTTGTTTAAGATGAGGAAATTTTCATTGGTGGTTGATCAGGCATGTGTGGTGGAGGTTTACCGGAAATTGATGACTGGTTTCTCTAGGAAAGTATCAGTAGTGGGCATTGAAATCTCTTTAGAGAAGAAAAGGAAGTGGGAGGAATTGATTATGAATGGAGGTGGTAGTTCGGGCCACTCTTCCTGGCATTTTTTATCTGTGGATTCTAATGAGAGATCGGTCATGTGCCACCTGTTCGGAAGACCAGAGCACATATGACAAGAATTAAAACATCATTGAAATACATGTTATAAATGTGGAGGTATGGGTCACTTTTAGCACTTTTTTGGGGTGGCACGTCCACTTCAGAGTGGGACAGGATTAGTGGGTTCAAGAAGAGTGCCATCACATTCAAAGACGTCAACCATGGGAGGATATCGATTTTGTGGCTATGGTTTTAGGGATAGGTCATATTTTGTTCATATCTAGTTTATGGAACAACCAAAGAATAACGGTCATCCTCATATAGAGACCAGGCATCTCCATGTGGTAGATCATGCACCGGGAAGATCAAAGGCGTGACCGCCGATAGTTTGACGTACCGTTTTGATGAAATCATCTATAGATGCTACTCTATTGCTTATCAGTACCTCTGTTTAATTCATTTTTTCTCATTTTCTGGACAACCTGAATTTTCCAACTGATTTTTTGTCCTTTGTGATGGAGTTGGCGACACCTCTTGGAAAGAAAGAACATGGTCTTAGTTGCCCATCATGTGCGCATTCTGTGTCAGTGGTTGAGATGGAGCGACACCTCTTGGTATTAGATATGGAATTATTTTACATAATACATAGAATGTATTTCCTAGTTCACTTCCAGGAACACATCGATTGCTATAGGTGGTGGGTCAGTTTCATGGTACCTTATGGGAGTGTTCGGGTTTTTCACGGGGAATGGGATACTTGGTCGAGTCGTGTGAGACCTCCACTACTAGAGTTGGGACATGTTTTTTAGTTATCATTGAACATGATAAGGGAATATGGTAATTATATTGATGGTGGACTACCGCATGTAGTTGATGCATATCTGGGGGTATTTATGGGTGATTTTTTAGGTTTTCCCATGGAATGGGATGTGTTGTTCTAAATTGATATGGCATAGGGAACACAACTAATATCTCTTCCATCATATCGCATGTCCACCACCGAGATGATGGAATTAAGGATACAACTGGACTACATATAATACAACAGATTCATTGGCCCGAGTGTCTCCCCTTAGGCCTCTCCTGTGTTGTTCACGAAAAAGGCTGACGGATCCCTCTGGTTGCGCTTTGACTACCTGAAGTTGAATAAGGTAACAATCAAGAAAAAATTTCCTTTTCCCCAAATAGATGAATTTTTTGATCATTTGATGGTGTCAAGGTGGTTTTTTATAATAGACATGAGTTCGGGATATCAGCAACTCATGGTGAAAGGAGAAGATATCCCAAATACAACCCTTCAAATTTGGTATAACCACTTCTAGTACAAGGTCATGAGCATAATATTGAACAATTCTCATACGATCTTTATGAAACTCACAAACAGAGTGTTCCATCAGTATCTCGATTCGTTTTTCATGGTATTTGTGGATGAAATCATAGCATATTCGGGATCCAAGGAAGAACATGAGCATCACCTGTGGATTATTCTAGGAACGTTGCGGGAGGATCAATTTTATGAAAAGTTGTACAATTGAAGTTTCTAGATCAGAGAAGTGAGATTTTTGGGGCATGCGATCTCAGAACAGGGGGTTTCGATGGACACCTAGATGGTCATTGTGGTTATGACATTGGACCAGTCGATGAATGTTTTTGAGATTATGAGTTTCCTTGGACTAGCTGGTTATTAATGGCGGTATGTTTGGGATTTATACAGGCTTTCATCACAGATGACGACACTCACCTGGAACAGGGTGAAGATTTTATAGGTCCCAAAATGTTAGGCATCCTTTGAGGAGCTAAATAGGTTAATGACTACATCCCCCATTCTGATTTTTAAAGAGGGTAGAAAGGGGTATGTACTGTATTGTGGTGCTTCGGGTATGGGTATTGGGTGTGTGCTTATACAGGATGATCACATGGGGGAGTACTGATCTCGCCAACTCCAACCACACGAAATGAATAACCCGACCCATGATATGGATTTAGAATCTATCATGCATTCTTTGAGGACATGGCATCACTACCTCTTTGGGTAGAAGTTTTTGGTCTACTATGATTAAAAAATCTTAGCCTACATATTCTTCGTAGAAAGACATCAACCTGATGCAGTGTCATTGGATTGAGTACCTATAGGGTTTCTACATTGACATTGTCTATATGCTAGTAAAGGGTAACATGGTGACCGACGCCCTGAGTAGAAGAGTCCCAGTATAGGCTTTGAGGAAGTAAATTGTTGAGTGGACTTTGATGGAACTCTTTGCTCAGATTCATGTGGAAACGAAGGAACACAGTTGAGGTGAATTCATGGTGAGCATTAACAAGACTCCTTCTCTCTTGGAGTTGATTCAGAGGGAATAACATTGTAAGGATATTTTTTAGCAGTCGAAATAGTTTATTCATGGTGGGAAGATGTAATCTGATTGGTTATCGTCTTATGAGGGAATCATGTGCTTAAAGGGACATTGAGTAGTGCTGTTATCTCTACGGAAGGTGGTGAGGTAGGATAGCCACCCATCTCAGTGGGTTGTCCAACCTGGTGCCACTAAGATGTATTGTGAAGTCCTTTGGTTGTTCGCGTGTCCTGGTATGAGATAAGACATCACAAATTTCGTGTCGAGATGGTACACATGCCAGTAGGTGAAAGAAGAGTGCCAAAGGCCCTCCAGTTTTCTCCAGCCATTACCCATTCCAACCTGGAAGCGGGAAGTGGTGGCCATGGATTTCATATTTTTATGCCTCATACACCTCGAGGTAAGAATGCCGCTTGAATGGTGATTGATCATCTAAAACAATCATCCCATATCATTCCAATTAGAGATACACCTAAGATTAAGAAATAAGTTGTTTGTAACTTTAGGAGGTGGTAAGGATCTGTGGTGTGCCATCATCAGTCGTCTCAGATAGAGACTCATGTTTTACTTATGGTTTTCAAGAAGACCTTCAGAAGCCCTTGGGGTCTGAGGTTAAGATGAGAACAACATACCATCCTCGAATATATGGTCATATAGAGTGGGCGAATCAGATTTTGGAGGAAATGCTCTGTGCATGCATTCTAGACTTTGGAGGTTTCATGGATATCCATTTTGTATTGGCTGAGTTCTCTTATAATAACAGTTATCAATCCTCAATTTGAATGGCTCATTTGGAGGGACACTATGGATGGCCTAGTTGGTCCACCTATATTGGGATGTGGTTGGTGAGACATCAAGGTTGGGGTTGAGTCTGGTGTAAGAGAAGTCTGAGAAGATCATGTTGATTAGGCAACAATTATTGATATCTTAGAGTCTCTATAAATCATATGCAAGCTAGAGGATTTGAGTCTTATAGTTTTCTATCGCTGGCAAGAAATTCATGAAAATGGCCCCTCATCTGAGCCTTCATCAATTGAGAAATCAAGGTAAGCTGACGTCGCGTTGTGTCATACTGTTTGAGATCACTGAGTGTATTAGAAATGTGGTATACAAGTTGTCCTTAACTTCTCAGTTTGATATTCATCCATGATGTCATCCATGTCTCCCAGTTGAATAAATAAAAACCAGATCCACCCCATGTACTAAATTAGGAGGAGTAGAATATAGATCATGATTTACCAATTTTTCAGCGGCTTGTGTAAATAGTGGAGTTACAAGAAAATGTTCTTTGGGGTATGTCTATTTCACTGGTCCGAGTTATTTGGCAGCATGGGAATGATGAAAATGATTCATGAGAGGGGATTTCATGGGTCGATGAAGAGTACATGTTCTTATATTCTTATCAATCATCAAGTTGACTTTCTAGGACAAATTTTTTCGAAGTGGATATAATTTTTAAATCATTGACTTATTTTAAAGGTAAATTTCATTTAATTTCTTTTCATTATTTGTTAAGGGTGTTTCATATGCATTTTTGATCAATGGGTGAGTTTTAATGATTTGGGCCAAACTATGAGCCCATTTATATTTTTAATTTTTTTTCCTTTATAACACATTAATTTTTCATAACTACGCACCCATTCTACAACACAATGGCCTTCCCGGACCAATTAACACCAAAATATCAATTTTAACCCTTATTAAATCCCTAAATATGGTGCATTGGGGTTTTTAATTATGGAATTGGGTCATCCCAGAATCCCATTTCTAGTTTTTAAATAAAATTAATTAGATAAATACTTATTCAATTTTTATGATATTTTGGTGATTCCAAGTCTCACCCGAGACCACTAAACCAAGGAGATCCCTCATTCTCATTTCCCCAGCTTTGGAGGTCATATGAATCAGGAATTAGGGTAGAATATCTTATGATTTCTCAAATCTTCCAGATTTGATGAGGTAACTTGTTTCCTTGATAGATCGTTCAATTTTTAATCGTTTCCCCCATTTTAGTTCTCACATGATATTCTCAGCCTTATTTAAACCTCAGTATCATTTTTTTCTATTTGTAAATTCATCTATTAGTATAATTGGGGAAATTTATTCAAGATCTAACATGTAAGTGGTACTCCTTCAATCTTTATTAAAATTTTATAGAGTTCCTTCCTTTTGCATGGGGTTACTTCTCTTATTTATGAAGTTCCTTATATCCATAAAATAGGGTTTCAAACCTAGTGTTTTATACTAGGTTTATTTTTCTATACTTCTAGTTTTAGGATTGATATAAGTCCTTGATGGTGAGATAGTGGTGCAGTTGAATTTTCGCACAAAGATTCTAGGGGTTTGATACTTGTGGTAGGTAATTCCATGGGTAATAAATGCTAGGTGATTTATCTTTTCTGAATATCTAATTTCATCATACTTATCATTCATCATCCTTATTGCAAAATATTATTTTGGTAAGATTATTTAAGAAAATGATTTTTAGGTACAAATTTTGTGTTATATTGAGTGTTTTAAATGCCTATTTAATTTTATTCCAAAATGAGGTAGTTTTATAACTCATTTAATGGGTTTTTAGATATTTTTTTGGGTGATAAAAATTCTTTTTTAATGAATATAGGTATCCACATGGTGTTAAAATTGGTATTTTTAAGGGATTTTGTTTGCAAAACATTGTTATTTTTTTGACGTTATTTTATTGAAATCACAATGGTTTTATTGAGTGGAGTAAGTGGTGAAAAACATGTGTAGCTAATTTTTAGAGTTGATTATAACCAAAACTAATGTTTTTATCTGATAATGGTTTTTGATATCATGATATAATTGTTTGAGCATGAAGGGGGAAGCCCGAGTATCTTGGAGGGAAGATATGTACTAGTACACTCGTGATCCGGATAAGTTTTATCCATGTCTCACAGAGAAAAATGGATAACAACAACACTAAAAAACTATATTGATGATTATTGGGGACCACTAGGTTATGGTTATGTTTCCTACTATGGTCTCATTCTTGAGCATAGATTTTTGTAAGGATACTTTACACCGTGGTACGAGGTACATGGGGCCCGAGACTACCTAGTGCCTAGGGGAATCCCTGAGATTGGTTCTCATTGAATCTAGTGTATTTATCATTGGAATATGCTAGTTTTTTCTGGAAAATGTAGAGTTTTAAATTTTTTCTTAAATTTGTTCTCTCATGAAAAATTCCCTTGAAAAACTTTTAAAATTTAAATGTTTCATTCTCTCTAAGGTATTTCCAACAATTCTTATATATCATAAATGGCATGATTTTTATCTCGTGTTGTTAACATAATGTAATCTTTGGGGGTATCATATTGGTCATAGGATCACACCCAATATACACCACTTGGGTGTAAGTATATTTGATAATGTTTGAAACAGGTAAAGGCAAGGCCTTCAGTGATGGCGGTTCGGGGTGTTAGTCCCCTTTGTTGGAGCGAAGTTGTGGAGATGACTTGTGCGTGATGACCCATTGTCATGTGGATTCCATGGGGATATTTTGAATCTATTTTTTTTTTATTATTTGGAACTATATTTGCATGTTCTATCCGATTTATTCAGTTCTTTATTTTCTTATGTTTTGTTTGGCAAGAATTTTCAGATTCGGTTTATCGATTATTTTTGATGTTTTATGTATGCATATTCAGGTAAATTGTTCCAAACCAAAATAAATGATTCTCGGGAACTTGTGCTGGACTGTGGAGATAGGCAATACCCTTTGGGACTTTTTGCAGGCTGGTTTTGGTGCCAGTATTGTTGGTGACCCGATTTGGTTTGTGACATATCATTTGGGAAGTCATGTTTTTCATTCAAAAATCTACAGAAAGACTCAAAATAGATAACATTTACTTTCTTCTAATGTTATCAGTTTGAAAAATAAGGCCAATAGAAATCACAATATAATTTTTTAATTGTAATTTTTTATACTTTTGTGTGTATATGAATCATCCACACCTCAATCTGACACATGGTGTGACTGGTATGACTCAAAGTGCTTATTTTTATTTAAAATTGACATTAATTTTAGTATGAAAGACAACTCACATACAGAAAACCAATAAAATAGATTCATATTATTTTCATATAATATTGAAATGATACATAAGTAATTTTTGATGTTTAGGGATAATCCTCACCTCAATCTAATACACAATGTGCCTGATGTGACTCAAAGAGTCTGTTATCAGTTTAAAATTGACATTTTCATTCAAAAAGTGTCACTCACTTAAAATAAAAAAAATTATATTGAATTGATAATTTAGGAAAATGATTAATATTTTATTATTGAAATATAGGAATCAATATCACATCAAATCATTACAGGATCTGACTGGTATGAAAAAAGTGTGTGTTTCTTGTTTAAAATGAAATTATAGTATAAAATAAAAGTGACATACTCAAAAAAAAAGAAATAGAATAAATATTATATATATAATTTATAAAAATGATCCATATATTATTTGATATGTGTAGGAATTAGATTCACCTTAATCTGAGACATAGTTTGAATGATATGACTCTAAGTGTGTCTTTTTAATTAAAATTGATATTATATTTACTAAAAATAAAAACGACGTAATAAAAACCAAGAAAAAACATTCTTATTTATTTGATACATTATAAAGATTTATATAAGTCATTTTTATGTGTTATAATTTTCTTCACCTTAATCTAAAAACAGTGTTCCTGGTATGACTCCAATTTTCCGTTATCATTTTAAAATGGGCATTTTCGTTCAAAAAGGATAAGTCACTAAAACTAATAAAATGAACTCATAATGTATTGATAATTTAGAAAAATACCCATTATTCATTATTGACATGTAGGAATCAGTCTCATATAAAACCAACACATGATGTCACTGATAGGTGTCAAAGTGTGTGTTTCCAGTTTAAACTGACATTTTAGTAAAAAAAGACGAGTGAAATTCTAAAATAAAATAAAATAAACAATTGGATTGTTTTGATAATTTTTTAAAAAAATATAAAAAACTAATTTAGGATATGTAGGAATTAACCATTCCTCAATACAGAACACAATGTGACCGGTATGACAGATTGTGCATCTTTTTATTTAAAATTGACATTAATTTCAGTAAAAAAGACAACTCGCATACTCAAAATAAAGAAAACACATTAATGTTTTTTGGATACATTAGGAAAATGATCCATATGTCATTTATTTATGTTTACGAATCATCCTCATTCAATACTTGATGTTCCTGGTATGACTCAATTTGTTTGTTATCAATTTAAAACCAACATTTTTGTTCAAAAAGTATCACTCAATAAAAATAAAAAAAACACACTTGGGCGAGATTTATAATTTAGGAAATTGAATCATAAATAATTTCTCATGTGTAAGAATTTATTTCACATCAAACTGATACATGATGTGACTGGTATGACTCAAAATTCATGTTTCCAGTATAAAATGAAATTTTAGTAAAAACAAAATTGATACAGTCAAAATATATCAAGAACATTTGGATTGTTTTGATACTTTATGAAATTGATCCATACGTCATTTTAGATGTCTAAGAATCATCATCCCATCAATCAGACACAATATGTTACTGGTAGGACTCCAATTGTGTTTTTTATTTAATATAGACATTAATATTAGTAAAAACGACTACTAACATACTCAAAATTGATAAAATGAATTTTTATTTGTTTTATAATCATTTAAAAATATTAATATGTAATTTTTGAAATATAGTAATCAGAATCCCTTCAATACAAAATAATATGTACCCACTATAAATCAAAGTGTCAGTTATTAATTTAATATTGACATTTTAGTTCAAAAAGCGTTACTCACTAAATACCAAGAAAACATGCATTCAATGTATTTATTATTTAATAAAATTACTCACAATTAATTTTTGATGTGTAAGAATTGTTATCATATAAACCCAACACATGATGTGACTGGTATGACTTAATGCATGTGTTTCCAGTTTAAAATGAAATTTTCATAAAAAAGAGAAGTGATATACTCAAAACTAATAAGAAACATTCATACTATTTTTACACATTATTAAAATGATCCATAAAACATTTTGAATGTGTAGAAATCAGTTTCACCTAAATCAGATGTATGTTGTGGTTGGTATGACTCAATGTATTTCTTTTTATTTATAATTGTCATTAATTTTATTAAATATGACATATAGAAATATCAAAATTGATAATCCGATTAATTTTGATACTTTAAAAAAATGATACAATATTCATTTTTGATGAGTAGGAATCTGAATCACCTCAACCCGATACATGATGTGCCTGATATGACTCAAGGTGTCCATTATTAGTTTAAAATCCACATTTTACTTCAAAATGTTCCACTAACTAAAAAATGGGCTTAGATTACCATGATAATTTTGAGAAATAATTCATAATAAATTTTTGATAAGTAGGAATCATTATCACATAAAAAAATCACACGATGTGTCTGGTATGACTTAAAGTGCATGATTCCAGTTTCAAATGACATTTTAGAAAAAAAAGACACGTGACATACTCAAAACGTAAGAAAAAAACATCATTTTTTAATACATTATGAAAATAATCCATAAATAATTTTGGACATTTAAGAATCAGACACACCTTAATAAGATGCACATTATGATTGTAATTACTCAATGTGCATCTTTTTATTTATAATGGAAATCATTTTTATTAAAAAATATAACTAACCTACTCAAAACGAAGAAAAATCAATCAGATTGTTTTTATAATTTTTGAAAAAAATTCTATACGTAACTTGTGACATGTAATAATAATTATACCCTTATTTGGATACATTATGTTCATGATATGACTCAGAAGAATCCACTCTCATTATAAAATTGACATTTTAGTTCAAAAAGTGTCACCTATTAAAAATAGAATAATACACACAAATTGTCTTAATAATTTATAAAAATGATTCATTAGTCATTTTAGATATATAGAAATTGTTCTCAAATCAAATCAACACAAGATGGGATTGGTATTATTCTATGTATGTGCTTTCAATTTAAAATGACATTTTATTAAAAAAAGACTAGTAATATACACAAAACCAACAAAATTCATTTGGATTTTTTTTGAAACATTAAAAAAATGATACATAAGACATTTTGGACATATATGAATAATTTACACCTCAATGAAACCCTAAATTTGACCGGTATGACTCAAAGTGAATATTTTCAACATATAAGTGTCAATTTAGATTAAAACACACATCACATTGCTAAAATTGAGAAAATGGTCCTATATTTTTTTCTCATCATTCTATATGATATTTCATTAGTAATTTCCTTATAATTTTTTATACTTATTTAGTTAATTTTCACCGAGATAATGATTGAAGAAGTATAGGAAATGGTGTGACATAAAATAATCAATTGTTTCTCAATACCATACACAGTTTTCATTGTATGACTCAAAGATTTGTTTAAAATTAAAATGTAATGTTAATTTATTTCTTTATATTATTAATAACCTAATAATTTTTTTATTATACATGTGCATTCATTTTCTCTAGTAGGGGTGGTTAGTTTGGAAATAGCACGAGTCAGGGTAATAATCAATAGAAAAATGAATATTGATAATTTTGAATAGATGTAATTATTTTTAATTATGTTATTATATAAATCAATGATTAAAATATCTACAATATAGTATGTTTTTTGATGTATTTGTGTAGTAAAATTAATTTCATTTAAATTTTTTACTGGTAAATTATATTATTGATTTATTTTGATGTTTATGGTGCCATAGTGTGTTGTTAAAGTACACGAAACTGGTGTTTCAGTGTGCTATTATATCACTCTGTAGTATTTCTCTTAATCAACACTTTTAGAAATGATGATAAAGGAACCCTTTATCTGTTTTAAATAACAACATAGATAAATGTTATCCATTATCAGTGCTTTTATAATATTGATAATGGACCCCCTTATCAATGCTATTTTAGTGCTAATAAAAACCTAGGGATTTTAATCTCTCTCATGTATCCAGCGATTCTCTAGCACTAATAAAGGCCCTTTTTTATTCTATTAAAGGCATAATTTTTAGTAGTTATTTTTGAAATATTATTTTCATGCACACAATGTAAAATTTTAGGTACATAAATCCCCTAATTCCCGAAATATAAAATGATTTTATATTCCCAAAAGAGGAAAAATTAACCTGAAACGAATGAGGTGAGAGAGATAGTCTCTATAGTTATTGAACTAAATATTATTCAAGAAATCATTCCATAACACTTTAGAAGGATTATGATGCGGGAGTATCAACATCCTACATCGTAAAAAACCATTCATTCATTACGTTATCCAAAGAGGTAAAAATTGTGAGCTTTAATCCACATACACTCCACTTATTCCAACATTCAATGGAATGCCAAATGAGGACTACCTTTCCTTCTTTAGATATTTTTTTAACATAGTGTATTGGATTCCTCTGCAGGGGTTAAGTGAAGACAGACTCAAAATCTAAATTTTTCCTTTATTTTATATGTATATTCTAGTAATTGGATTTTTTATTTAGATAAAATTTTTATGAGACATATGAGTAACGATATTTCACAAAATTAAACCCTAGAATACTTAGAGGATAGTTTAGAACCAAAATCACTAGCTTTTACGAAGAGTATATAGAGGCCTTCCAGGAAGCATGAGATATATTTATGGAACTTCTTAGTAAATGTCTACATTACTAGATTCTTACACATCTTCTTATAAATGTTTACTATAAATGTTTTCTAAATCCAGGTCAAAAATGGTAGAACCATCTACTGGAAGAAACATCAAAGATAAAACTGAATAATAATTGAGAAAAATCAATAATAATATTGCCGTAAATTCACAACAAAAAATTCTAAGAGGATATGAGTTAATAGGGGATAATGAAATAATTTACCTGTATTGGGAAGGAAATATCAAATTTTTGAAATAAAGGACGACCTCCATTCCTTAGTGAATCAAAATTCTATACAAAGTGTTAAATAAAATCGGAAGTCAAAATAAGAACCAAATCCTTAAAGAATGGATCCAAAAATGAGGTATGTTTGGTCACTTTAGTATCTATTTTCCCAATTATGAAATGGAAATCCAACCATTTTATGATAATTTTTTTTAAGGTATGATCCTAGGATGTATGCTTGAGATGATCCATTCTGTAATAGTTATAATTGAGGGTATAGGAATCACACTAATATTACATGGAGATATAAAGGAATGATAATACAACATCCCCTATATTGCCATAGAATCCCATACAATAATTCCAAAATCAATACATGGATGAAACCATTAATCCTAATGGGAATATAGAGGGGATAATTAATATAATGTTTAAAATACGGATTCTCAAGAGGCCAACTAAAAATCTCAATATGAATCTGATAAATCTCAATTAGATGGTAGGATACACAATCTATAACATCATATGGGATATATATCCCTGTAAAAGATTACAATATATAAATGGAATGTTTGCAACACTATAGAAATGAATCTTAGTGAAAAAATCATGACTTTCACTATGAGAATCAATTTAAAATATCCACCAGGATTATAGAAATGTATATAAGATATACCATGAAGTAACTATGAATAAACCAAGAATGAAATGTCTAGAATATCTGGAATCTAGAAATTTGGATTTCCCTTAAAAAATTTATTTAAAAATTTTCATACGAATAGGAAAAGTTGAATAAAAATGAAAGAAATTTAAGATAAATTATGTAATGTAAAACATTGGGGAATAATTTTAGTAGATTCCTTAAATTATTTAACATATGATCCTAAACACACCATTCCCTTTGAAAATTTAGAAGAATAACCAATATCATGAACTTCCCAAATTTCAACAGTTGTTTAAAAATCTTTACATTAATAACCCTTTACTTAATTACATAGTTATGGTCCCATCATGTATGAAACTTCTTAATAAAATTATTTCATATAAGAAAATCCATTAGTATTTTACCATCAACATCCTGAAAGAGGAACACAGTGTTGTTATATATAATTTACCACAACGTTTTCTCAAATATAAAGGTAGTTCTGTGATTAAATTAACCATTTAAAAAATATTAAATGTCAATTTATTTTGTGAACATAGATCTAGAAAAAAAATTGATACATTATTCCCTATTTTTAAAGCTTATATTAGAATACCTGATTCCCACTACATCAGTCTTGCAGTTCGTTAACAGCTCCATCACATACATAACTGGTAAAGGGAATTATTTTATTATTGGATAGGTATATATTTTTTAGTAGTATAATTATCCATTTTATAAATTAAATTTTATAAAGTGGTTCTAATAAATTTCGGGTGACTATTTCTAGAGACTGTATGAGAGGTTATCAATGTTTCCAATAGGAAGTTATTTTTTATCTTGGGTTATGAAACTGAGGAGTTTATTGTCTTTGATAGATTTAAGGTTCCTCTAAAAACTTATAAGCACTCTAAAAATTATTTCCTAGATTTTCAATAACCCTTTGTTATTGTTAAATTCTAATTTTGTGGATAATTGAGGATATTAAAAAACACCCACACATACTGAATCTTGTATGGGAATTTGATCAAAGAAAAATAGTTAGATCATGTTGATTCATATGGGATTGAATATCTAGAATAACATGATATGTTTTTTGAGGAAAACATTATTCAATAAAATAATGAATCTAATTGTGAGTTCTTATCTAATTTGGACAAATGTGAGTAAGAGACTTTCTTTTGATCCCAATCGCTCATTAAAAAATAAATTGAATACTTTAGACCACCTAAACTCAAAAGTATAACTTCCATCCATGTATCACCATAATTAGATATCAAACCACTTACCACTAACTTGGAATATTATTTTTCAAGTGATAAATATTTATTTCCAGTTATCATAACATTGGATTTGGGGAAAAATATAGAAGAAAATCATTTTGATGTGTTAAAAAGGTTGAAATAAACCATATCATGGTCCATAGTCGACATCATAAGGATTTACCCATCATTCTACATGCACAATATCCCAATGTAAATTGATTATATGTTGATGTTTTAGGGACATACAATAATGAATCCAAATATGAAATTAGTTTTGAGATAAAAAGTGATAGAAATCACTAGTTCTTGAATTATTTATCCCATTTCTAATAGAACATGGGATAACTCTTACCAAGTGTTTGTCAATAACAGATGTGTCATAGATGTACCTAATGAAAAGTATGATAAAATTTAGTTTAAAACAGAATATATGTGAAGAGCGTGGATTGATTATGTACTACATAATTATGCCACTATAAAATTCCACTTTCCCATGCCATTCATAGATCTAACGAATTATAGGATAGCTGGAAATGAAATTATCAATTCTTTCTTGGTGTTTATTTGGGTTATAACAAGATTCCTATAACCATATATGATTTTGAGAAAACTGTATTCACATGCCCTTTTAGAACATTTTCTTACCAATGAATCCCCTTATGGATTTGTGGTTCAATAGATATAATTTGATAGTGTATTATGGATATTTTTCAAACATGATTGAGAGGATTATTGATGTTTTTTAGGGTGTATTTTCAATATTACATAACATATTTGAATGTAGTTTGGAAAATATAGAACTTGTTTTATTGAGATATCAAGAGACTAACATGGATTTAAGTTACGAAAACATCCATTCATGGAATCCGATGGAATAATGGTTGGTCAGAAGTTCTTAATGCGGGGTATATAAGTAGATAATGTTAATATATATGTGATTCAAATTCCCCCCCACCTAGAAAATGTCAATGGCGTTAGCAGTTTTTTGGGGAAATATGTTTTCTACAAGTGATTCCTTAATGAGTTATCTATGATCACAAGACATATTTTATCTATCTTATGGAAGAAAACAACATTTTTTTCAATTATATGTGTTTATATTTATTCTAACTTCTCAAAGATAAACTATCTTCACCAATAATAATCCCAACTCCAGACTAGAAAATTTTATTTGAGTTAATGTGAGAGGCTAGTAATCTTACTGTATGAGATATTTTAGGGAAAGGGATATAAAATATGATTTGTGTGGCATATTATTCAATTATAATTATAGATTATCACTATGTAATTATATCACAATTAAGAAAGATATTTCGAACGTAGTTTTTTCCAAATAAAAATTCATATAGTACTTGATTGGATCTAATGTTATAGTTTTCGCAAACCGTGCTTTAAAAAAGTAATTGTTGTCAATGAAATATGTAAATACCAGAATGATTATATAGATACATTAATTATAGTTATTTTATTAGGAAATTAATTATAAGGAGATGAAAACATGGGGTTCAACCAAAATTCTCGGTTGATAATTACCCAAAATGAAGAACCATAAGAGTTAAATAATTCTGTCCTAGACTAAAAACAACTAGTTATTATAACAAAACGTACTTATTGGTATGAAAATCCTATAATATTTCTAACTGCAATAGTCATGTGCAAGGATGTCATAAACAATCATTGAAATTAATTCATTTTATACCTCAATTAAAACATTTCATATAACCCTTTTTTGTTTAAAAGTTATATTTGAGGAATACATAGGAGTTGTATTCCGAAGGAAGATATTCTTCCCATTTTAGGAGTCTTCTACTCTTCCCCATGTGGGGGAATCAATATGGTAGAATAAATAATTGAAAATTGTATTTATGATAGTTTCTTTTTTACATACACTATTTGTAGATGGTAAGTGCATAGTTATTGGTTTTGACAAATATCATATTATGGGAAATGTTGGACGAAAACATGAGATACAAAAAATAAAAATTTAAGAGCATAACATTTTTTATTTTTGAGGTATTAATTTCATGCGACCTTCTCTATCATCTCATGGAATTTGATATGTCTTTTTGGATGTGTAAAATGTTTCAAAATGGGTTTATGTTATAGATCTTTCAAATAATAATCAATTAATGAAGTGAAACTCATTTTAAAGGATTTTTTTCGATTTAGGGTGACCAAATCCTTAATCATAAAGAATTGAACCAATATCTAGAATTTCAAGTTGAAGCCCTTGATGAAAATATATTTATGTATGAAAAATTGTGGAATAAACTATCTTCCATAGTCATGTGGGGAAGTATAAATATCCAAAAGAGAAATGAAAGATATTTTAGAAAAAACATTGAGTAGTTCAAAGAAAGACCGGTCTTTACAGTTGGATGAGACAATTTGGGAACACAATATTATATTTATAACTCCCATCAGAATATATCATTATATTTCTTTTGGTAAAAAATATTATTTACCTAGGGTGCTTCAACACTAGTATTACTATGATTTTAAGCCATCAAACTTTTACTTAGATTTAGATGGTGACATGAAATTGCAAGAGAAAACTGGGTTAGAAGATAATATAATAAAATACAATGAAAATTCTAGAATATACTAAAAAATAACTAATAGTATTCATGAAAAAATCATCCAAAATATGGAATTTATGTTTGGGCATATAGTTTTTATTTTAAAATCATGACTCATGATTTTTCCTTTAAAAATAAAAATGAAATGGTCTTGACTTTTTACTATCAGAAGAGTGTTAGTGTAATTTCTATGATTTGGTGCTCCCTCAACTGACCGATCTGGCTCGCTATATGACCTTAAGCGAGGGTTTAATGAATATATTGGGAATATTATACCCTCTGATCAAGAGATGTAATGAAAGTGGAAAATAATAGGAGAGTTACATAAATAGAAGAAACAATATGAATAAATAATCTATCATACAATGATGAGAATATTCCAATTAAATAAATCTAAAACGTAAAAGTATAATTTAATTTCAAGCAAAAATGAATCTAAATTTCACGATGAAATTAATAAAAATAAAAGAACAGGATGAAAATAATAAACTCAAAAGACTATAATCCTTGACAACACATTAGTCATGTTTAAAAAATCCAACCCTTCTAGTAAGAAATAATCAACTACATGTTCCTAAGGTCTAAAACTATATCCATGTAATTGGATTAGGTACCAACTGGTTGTCCAAATAGGGTGTGATTAAAACATAGTAGGTCTACACCACCTCATGTGATAAACTTGTATGAGAAATATAATTGATAATATATATAGAAAAATAGGGTATTAATTTAATAAATTAAGAATATACATGAAATAATACCACCAATACCCAAATCTTCAGGTTGACAACAACTGTTCGCCAAACCTTCTTTGATTCCCTATTAATATCTCTATATAGGGGTTGATCATCCTACAACATGATGGATATCTGTATCCTATAGAAGATTCTCTTATCGAGGAAGAATTGCTCATAATATTTCATAAATAATCACATCTTCCAAAGGGATAAATTGAATATCACACTCAGGAATACTATAATATCACACTCATAAATACTAGAATCTCTCACTCATCTATATCAGGATCCTACCCTCAGGCATATCAGAATCTCACCCATAGAAATATCAGAATATCACCCTAATAAATCCGATAATCCCACCATCAGGGATCCTATATTATACTTCTACCCATCATGCATATGAAAGAATCATATATTCTACCCTCTGGAATTTATTAACATTGTTATTAGCCTTCATGTAGTACAAAAACATGCACCATTCCCTCAGGTGTCAATATAAATCATGAGTTGTAACCTAAAAATCACATAATTCCACAAAAAATCCCACAATAAAAAATCCATCACATAGAGTCACATAAAAACATAGTTTATGCAAGAAATTGAAAGGACAAAAAGGGTTCTTGATATATAATCATAATACAAAATGATAAATTTATAAATTTATAATTTATCTAGCCATGTATATTTCACTAATTCAGGTTCAAACTTATCTTTATAATTATATAATACATGTTTATTTAATAATTTAACTCTAAGGTCAATAACATATTAGATAACCCAATTTAGATGAGGTTATTCTAATATAATGAAACACCCAATGTACATGTTATGCAAAATCATATTATTAATCGAATAATAAATAAAATTTACCAATTTATTACAGGGGTCTAACAACAAATGGACTATGTATTCATAATGCCAAAGGCTACCACACAGATAGAGTTTCCATATGTCTCATTATCCACACATATAAACCCAACATGATCCAATGGATTCTCTAAAATGATCGATTATAATTTAATAGGGACTATTAAATTTTATTTGTTCGCACACATATCACGACAATTTAACGACTAGAACATTTAGAAATAAAATTCCTCTTGAAATTTAATTAAATGTAATATTATGTAATATAGTTGTTGAAATCACATTCAGTTATTTAATTTATTTTATCCTATTGGATTTAAAATAATATTAATAATCATAACCATTTACAATATACCCATTGAAATTTGATCATGCGATTAGTGTAAATATAGGGTTTTAACAAATACAATTGACACAAACAATGGAAGTGATTACCTCAACCAATATGACCATTACCTTTTAGGAACATTTATCATATCTTATGACAGAGACATCATCTCTATGATTTTCCTTTGACCAATCCAAATCTCACATCCAACAACTTAAGCATGATTGAAACTAATTATGGGGGAAGATCATGCTCATCGAGATCATGGCCCAAACCTTTTATGTCGAACCTCCCAATGAAAATATCACTATCATGAACCTTACCCACAGTGAATGTTATAGTGTATTAAAAATATATGTATCAATCACATAATAGTATCAATATATATATTATTTTGAAAATAAAAATGGTAATATTTATTGTGCATTATAAATGAGTTTTATTTTGATACAATAAAACCCAAGTTGTATTTTTGGGTAATATTCAAATTCAATTAAGGAATTTATTTTGATGAATTAATATAATTTTGAGATAATCAATATTTTATTGGAATATTATTATTAAATATTTTTTATTGAATATAAATGATCATATAATTTTTATGAAGTCAAATGTAATTTTTATAAAGGATCAAAAACTTTCATTATCAAAACACCAAGAATTTATCAATTAATGTGGATTATCATTTTAAAAGTGAAAATAAAAATATTTATGGAATTCTTATTATTAAATGATTATTATTTTTGGAATTAGAATACCCAAATTATGCAATGGTTAATATTTCATAATTTTTTGAGACTACCGATGAATTTTGTGTCATACTCTCAAGGTAAGGGTTCTTTTATTTCTCCTTATTATTCCAGAATCATATTTATCATATGTGTTTTATCTTAATTTACTAAATTTGTGATATGTTATTACATATTACCATTAAAATAAATTTTATTTATAAATTATTATAGACCCCTTTCACTCCATCAATCCCTCCCATGAGCATTCATATGCCCCCATCATGTTTCTAAAATTTCATCATGATTTTCTTGGCCAAACAATTGTTTTTTGAATATCACATCTATTTCATATCAACGCTTTTCACCTTTATGAACACATACATCTTGATTGGATACATGAATGTATTTATTCCAAACTCTTTCATTATGGAATAAAATATGACTATGGATGAATCATGTTTTATGATCTATATGGAACACTTAAACATGAGAATGAAATGAATGGGACGGTTACACCTAAAAGTATATAGCACTATAATACATTGGGTAATGTTTTAGTCTCATGAGATGTGAAGAAAGGGATTATGGAGTGATACTAATCCTTCACAAGAATTTTCCATAATTATTTATTTGCAGTTATCCTTCACTTATATTTATGATGTATTTTTTTGTATTGTTGCCACATTTCCCATGTTTCTTTTATAATAATCATGATATATCATGACTCATTATTCATGTTAACATTATTAACCCTTTTATGTCTCATTGATATGGCTATTGTCTAACATTTACTAATTTATTCATGTTATTAAATGTTTATTCTCTTACTGGGATTTATAGCTCACCCTTTCATATGTATTTCCCCGGGTTATCCCATACTATTTTAAGTATAATCATATTAATGAAGTTTTCATCAACGATAATATATTTTCTATTTTAATATGTTATGTAATGTTCCAAATTCAAAAAAACACTATATTTATCTATCTTCCAGGCTGTATTATGTTAAATATAATGAAGTAAATCATGGATTAATGTGTAATAATGAGAAGGGTTTCCAAATTTGATATCAAATGAAATGATTAGTTATTTTTTTGGGATTTGTATTTGAAAAGTCTCAAAACACCTTATGAAGAAGACTAATTATAAGAAAACGTACCTAAATTTTGTTATGTATAGAGTAACTTGTTTATCAAGAAAACACATCCCTATATGGATACTACAAGTGGATGGGGCCTGGGAACAGATGTACATAGAGGTAATACTAAAAAACACCATGTTGAGCTAGACTCGACTAGGAACCATTGAATGAAAATCTGCCTTAATTCATACATAGTATGACACTACCATAGGATATGATGTGGTAAATTCATAATATCATTATGATGTATTATTAAGTGAATAAAAAATACACAATAGAATATATGTTAGGAAATAAATAATGGATAACATAGATTGAATCCTATAAATTCATAAGTTAAGGAAATACTTGTAATTATTTAGTTGTATATTTAATTTCATTGTATTCCCATTTATGTATTTAATAGTTTGAAAATAATCATCCCTAATGTTTCCTTTATTATATCCAATGGCTGTAAATAGGAAAAATACTGTAAAAAACCAATGTGAATGGAATTGTGATGACTGCCCTAATGTGACTCCCAACCCATTGGGAGCAGGAATCATGAACATATTGATAATACTCTCTCACCTAAATTAGGTTATTAATAGATTCCTTAATCAATATGGGCAATAAAATACCCATAAGAAGGAACAAGATATAATTAATACCTTTATAAGACAAAGTCTTCCAAATTTCAATAGATCATATAATCCCCAAATCAATGAATATTGTATTAACTTCATTTAGAAAATCTTCTCCATCCTTCAATGCTTCGTGCAATAGAAGGTTCGACTATATGTTTATCAGAATGATAGATTAGCTTATTAGTGGTTGACAATGATCAAGAAAAGGAATCTTGAAGAAGAAATCATAGCAATAGGGTGGATTTAATTCGATATTTTTTTGGGATAAACATTTTCCTTCCAATCTCTCACATAAAATGGAATGGTATTTACATTCACTTAATAAAAAAGGCAACGAATCTATCAGGGCATAAGAAAAAAAATTAAAATTACTTCCATGATAAACTTTCTATTTTTTAATTAATTATTAATGCATGTTTCACTAATTCTTTGGAGGGATGAAACCCAGTATATGAGAATAACTTGCGATATGAGTCTTTGATAGAAATAAGGATATTTTCTGATTTTCCCATAATGTTGAAATGTCACTCAAAATATCTCAATTGTATCACGGGGATAACACAAATAAATTATAGTTTAATTCTGGAGGTCTGATGGTGAATGATTACTGGGATAAAAAATTTCAACATCTAACATTTCAAAATAGTAGAAAGAAGCCCACTAGAAATTTATTAAAGGGAACGAGGAAATTATTTCGGTACAGGAATAAAGGACACCTATATAGCGATTATTGACAATGAAAAAGCCACTAATGCGATGGAGGAAATAAATTATCCAGTCAACCCTCAACACATAGTTCATTTTTCAACTATAATTAACTAGGACGCTTTTCAAACCAATCCACTAAGCCAAGTGTTTTTGGAGACAACCATCAACTTCAATGAGAGAAAAGGAGAGATTATGCTATCAAAACCACTGTGGTGGAGCCCAAGAATGAGGTGGTGATAAGTATGCTATTTTTATTCATGAATTTCGAATAAAATTATTGATTTCTGGTCCATGTATTTTTTTTTATCGTCAAACTTTAGTAGAATTATTTAAAAACCTCCTCAAATCAAGAAGTTGAGTGGTCCTTGAAAAAGGAAAATGGGGAAATTATTTCATCTTAAGTATATAACTCCTCCTTTTTTGGAATTAACATCTTATAAAAACTTATGATACTACATTTTCGAGATGTTAATGTAGTTATATTTATGGATTTAATTTACCTATATAATGAAAAAAAAAATTGTATGAAAAGGAAATCACTGTCTATATCATGAATCATCCTCTGATTCTGTTCAAATATAATGGTATTGATGAATATTTTTAAGGACCAAAATCTCATGAATGAATATTATTTCCCTATGATCAAGAATATCATGCTAAAATTATTGAGTATAAGTAAAGTAAAATCATTGATGGAATGCCCATTGTGAAGGAATGCACTGAAGTATATCCTGAATAATATCATGATTTTATTCTTATCGGTGAGATTGAATTTTAAATCGAACTTATCCATGGGTTGTTACCATTATCCAAGACTCCATATAAAATGGGTTTTTTTTGAAATTGATTAGATGATGAAATAGTTATAGGAGAATCTGGATAAAGGGTTCATACAACAAAGTGCTTCAGCATGGGGTGCACCAGTCCTCTTTGGAAAAAAAGAAGGATGAGTCAATGTTACATTTCATTGATTATCGCGAGCTCAACAATATCATGATAAAGAAAAATTATAGTCTTCCATGTACTGATGTATTTTTCAATCATATATGTGGAGAACAATAATTTTCTGAGGTGGATCATTGATCTGGGTATTACAAAGTTATGGTGAAGAAGGGGGATATCCTCAAGACTTCTTTTCATACAAGGTACATGTATAATGAGTTTATAATAATTCAATTAGGACTCACTAATACTATAAAAATATTCATAAACATTATAAATGGATTATTTATAGATTCACTGGAAACATTTGGGGTTGTCTTGATATATGATATTCTAATATAATCAAAAATCATGGTGGATCATTAGGATCATCTGAGAACTATGCTAATGACCTTACGATAGGATAAGATTTATACCAAGTATAGAAAATGTGATTTTTGATTGAAAGAAGTCTAATTATTGGGGAATATAATTCTATGAAATGGGATATCTATGGACCCTTTAATGACTTATGAAATTTAAGGATGGCCAAGGACAATATCTATGACACATATCAAAATTTTCATTGGATTAGATGTGTATTATTGTCGATTTGTGGGCTACTGATCAAAATTTTCAAACAATCTAACTAGGATAACTCATAAGGGAGTCATGATTCTTTGGAATGATGAATGTGATGATTGTTTAAATGAGATGGAAAAGAGATTTTTTATTTCAATTTTACTCACACTAACCACATGTGGAGATATTTTTATTGTATTAAATGATACATAGAACATCGTCTTGGGATATGAGTTAATACTGAATTTAAGATCAATAGAATTTTACTCAAGGTAACTAAAATTCCATGAATTGAACTACGTAATGTATGATCTAGAGTTGGCTCCAATGATCATCATATTGAAAATTTGGAGGTGTAAACTCTTTGACGAGAAGTGTGAAATATATACGGATAAAAAAGACTAAATTATATATTCACACAAAAATAGATGAATATGAACCAATGAAGATGGTTTGATATGATCTAGAACTATAAATACACAATCCAAAACCATCATGGGAATGAGAAAATATCAAAAGATGATCTATGAGGAAAAGATCCAACACTTTTATCATTTATGATAATTGAAAAGGATCCAATCTTCGTAGACTTTAAAAGGATGTACATGTGAATCATAAAGCAAAGAATATCATAATAACTGTAAAAAATGATTGATCAACCCTCACTTATGGAGAGGGTGATTTATTTTTAAAGAGATGCTCTAGGAATTCAGAAGAAAGTGGAATCTATATGAAAATGGGAAATCCATATAGTTCAATGATAAAGAAAAAAGATTTGTGAGATTTTGGCTACGACTATGTGTACGATTAAATTCCGAGTTGAAGGAGATGTTGGATGATGCTCATTGAACATATTTCTCCATCCATATATGAAGAATGGAGAGATATTGAAATATCAGAGAGCACTTTTTATATAAAAATATAATTAAATATATCAAATAATATACATTAATATTTCTTTTCTATCAGCAAGTGAGATCTTAATGGAAAACATTCAAGGGGTTGATGCAACCGTTACCCATACCTACCTATAAATACGAAAACATAACCATGTACGTTTTTAATGGTCTTCCAAAGAAACAAAGAGAAAATTAGGCTATCTGGTTTATAGTAGATTCTATTACAAATACTTCACACTTCATTGATATTATAAAGAACTTATCACTCGATCAACTTGAAAGGATATACATTATAGAAGTTGTGAGGCTGCATGGAACACCACAATTGATTATATAGGATTGGGATCCAATATTTACATCCAATTTATGGAAGAGTCTCCAACACACTCAAAATACTAAGTTGAATTTCATAATGGCTTATTGCCACCAAATTGATGGACAATCTGACCAGTTGATCCCGATAATCGGGGACATGTTTAGAGCATGCTGAGTTGACTTCAAATAAGGATGAGACCAAAATCTTCCTATGGACGAGTTATAATACAACAATATTTTCCACTCATGTATCCAAATTTCCCCCATTAATCCCTTTATAGGAAGATATGTAGAATACCGGCATGATGAGATGATGTTGGTGAACAAAAACGACTATAACTTGAAATGATCATGGAAATTGTGGAAAAGGATATGATTATTCTATAGGACATAATGGATGATCTGAGTCGACAGAAGAGATATGTTATGAATCATCGACATGATCTAGTGTTTGATTCTAGAGACATAATATTCCTCTACATATCTCCATGGATGAATGTCATGTGATTTGGGGTGAAGGGAAAGCTTAGTCCAAGATACATCATTCCCTTTAAGATCATTGATCACATTAGAGGTTCGACATATCAACTTGCACTCCCACCTAATACATCTCAATTTCTTGATGTTTTCCATGTATACATCTTGATAAAGTACATAACAGACCCCTCACATGTACTCAAGACAGAGACAACACTATTGGAGAATGGTATTTCTTATGAGGAGTAGCTAGTGAATATCTTAGATCATAGAGAAAAAGTTCAATGGAATAAGATAATTCACCATGAAAAAGTTCTTTGGATAAATGAAACATTTGAAGAAGAAATTTGGGAACATGAAGAGGTAATTAAACAGAGTTACCCTCACCTATTTTAGTGAGTGAAATGAAAATTTCAATGGAATTTTTTTTGAAGGGGGTAAGACTGTAATGTCCTAAACATTTATATATAAAATTCATCTTGTTATTTAATTAAATGTAATATTAAGTAATATGGTCATAGAAGACACATTAACGTGTTTTTTTCCTTATTTCCTATAGGATTTAATAGAATTTTAAGAACCATAACCTTTGATAATATAGATGTTGAATAGTGATATTATGATTATTATAAATATAGTGTTTTAAAAAATCCAATTCACACGAATCAAGGTTGTGATGATATAAACCAGTAGGATCATACAATATGAATCCCATTTTTCTGAGCTTCTAAGGGAGATATAATCTTTTTGTTTTTTTCCTTGAACAAGCCACAATTGATTTCTTAAAACTTATGTATGGGTGAAATATTTTATGGGGGAAGTTCAAGCACATTGAGATCACGACCCAAACCATGTACGCCGAACCACCCCATGAAAATATCATTATCATGCACCTTAACCTTAGAGAGTGTATTTTTGTAGTAATGGTAGATGTATCAAGACCATATTAGTATGAATATTTATATTTTATTTAATATAATAATGGTTAAAATTACATCTACTTTTTAAAATATTTTAATTATGATACTATAAAACAAAAAAAATTATTTTTTGGTAATATTTAGATTCAATTAAGGAATTTATTTTAATGTATTTAATGATTTTTGAAATAAATAATATTCTATCATTATATTTTTTGAAAATAATTTTTATTAAATATAAATGATCATATAACTTTAATGAATTAAATTGTATTTTTTATAGCGAATCTAAAACTATTATTGTAAAAAATCCCAAATTTTCTCAACTAATATGTATCGTTATTTTAAAAGAAAAAATTTAAATATTTAGAAAATTAATTTTTAAATATTAAAAATTTATTTTTGGAACCATAGCATAAAAATTATCCAACAGTGAAATTTTCATAATTTTATATTACTATAGAATTTTTTAGTAAAAGATAAATATTGTATTAATATATTTTTTGTATTATTACATCATAATGACGCAAAAGTGATGTAATAAATAGTATGAATGGAATATAAGAAAAAACATATTTCATCCCCTTAAAAAAATTTCTTTTATGTTTATTTTTTTAATTTTATTAATCCATTATGATTCCTCCAAAAAATATAATAAATTTTAAGGTTTAAAATAATTTATTTAAGAGTATGACTCACCTACACATCACTAAGAGTAATATTTTAATATGATCAACCCTTGGTATAATAAAATAATTGAAAAAACACCTCTATGGTAGAAACCATTGACAAAAACCAAGGTAATGTGTTTGGTTTTAATTATTTTATTATATAGAGTCCTAAACTGATGTTTGGGAAATAATAATGAATTCGCCACTCATATCCAATAGAATCTCAACTAATATACCTATTATCTTCCCTCAAAATCCTCGAATAACATCCTTAATATTCCCTCACCCATCTAGAGTCCTCCAAAAGTTCCACATTGATCATAAGAAACTCCTCCCATGCATTTTGATTCACACTCACAAGGTAAGGGTTTTTTTCTTTATCCTCTTTATTCAAGTATATTATTTATTTTATTCCCTTTTTCATCATTTCCTAATATTGATATATATTCTTCTATATCACAAAAATAGTCCATTTTATATCTAAATTATGTGATAACCCTTTAAATCTCACCAATCCCTCCTATATTCATTCATAAACCACTTTTATGCTTCCAAAATATCACCACAGTTATCCATGATAAAAAATTGTATAATGAATAACATACCCATTTTCTCTCAATGGTGGTCCCCTTTATGGAAAAATGATTCATGATTTTGGAAATGATTTATTTATTTCAAACTCGTTTTTTTGTAATAAAATATAATTATGGCTGAAAAGATTTAGTATGATCTATGTGAAACACTTAAGTATGAGAATGAAATAAAAATGATGAGTTTTCCTGAAATTATATAGTGTTACCATGTGTTGGATAATGATTTAGGCTCACGAGATATCATGATAGTGATTAGGGAGTGATGTTAATCCATCATGGGACTTTTTCAATAATTTTTTCTCTGTAGTTATGGTTTACCTTTATTTATGATGCAGTTTTTCAAGTTGTTGTCAAAATTACCATGATTCCATTATGATTATCATTCAATATCATGCTTCATTTTTATGTTATTATTATAACCCCTTTTATGTTTCATTGATATTACTATTTTCTAAAATTTACTAATTTATTCTTATTATGTTATTTTTATTCCTCTATTGGGCATTGTAGCTCACTAGTTTCTTATGTATTTCCCCATGTTATCCATTACAGTTTTATGTATGATCATGTTATGATCTTTTTCTATAAAGATGACATATTTACTATTTTATGTTTATTTCTAAAGAACCAAATTCAAAAACACACTAAACTTCTTGATCTTATAGGTTATACTATGTGTAATAATATATAATAAATCATTAATTAATATATAACAAATATAAGGTTTTTCATAGTTGGTGTGATCACACATATTGCACATACTAGGGGTAATTAAATTAGACTAAATAGATAAGTTTTAGACTACCCATATTTAATTTGTGATTCAGAAAACACTTACAACAAGTAATGAAAATAATAATCAAGGCGAATAAGATCATAAGGCGAAATATTGATCATACTAGATCAAGATCAACACTCAAACTAACAACGATCAAGAGTTTCAACTACCAAAACTATAGAACAATGTAAGTGAAGTATATTCCTATGAAAAAAAACACTGAAGATCGATTTCTTGAATGGGAAGTCCAAAATGGTGGTAGAAACTACATAATTTCTAGGAAATCATCTAGGGATTGAAAGAGTAATAAAAAGAAAAATGAAAAACATGAATTATAAGTGTTGTTTTTTATAAGTAAATAGAATGAAAATGTATGACACAAAGTTAAATTCTTGAGTTATGAGTTTGCTCAAATTTTCATCACCTTAGGTGAATTAACCCTGCTCAAGCATTACATGCTGTGTAATGTAGATTCAAAGTGTATACAAAGTTCATGTAATGAACCAGTTCACAACCTCTATTACTTTTATGAAATCCTTCTAGCAACCATTATACTTATTTTAACTCATTTACATAATTTTTAAATGTCCTGCATGCAAAATTAATAACTTCTTCCATAGAATAACTTGAACCGCATCTAAAGCATTCTAAACTCACTGAATGCCTTTGTACAGTAACCTGAAACATATATACCAAAAAGACATTAATTCAAAAAACATACATACCGGATAATTAGGTCATCCTATGAGGGAAATATACTATTTTTTGAATCAGAATGAACCAGCATGGATTAAAGACAAGGAAAAAAGGGGTTCAATGAAAAAATTATAGATGGTAACAACTACAAAAATATGGGATCTTATAACCTCCCCACTATACAGTATCTTATCCAGAAGCTTCTCCAAGTATTACTATTGTGAATTGGTAAACAAGTCTAGCAACTTTTCTCACCTATCAAACTCCCTCTCTTATGTATACTCATGAAAATGCCTATGATACCACTGTACTTGTACTAGAAGAATAGTCTTTCCATAGATATTTCTTCTAACAATGAACCATGATATGGATAAAACTCTACTCAAAAAATGAATCAACATCCAACCCAAAATCATTAACATATATCTTGTGAGTAGTTTCAAAATGATATATCCAATGTTGAAACAGGTGAAATACATCATGTTTGGAGATATGATGATGTGGATCATCTAAACGATAATCCACCAAACTGAATCATTCCTCTATCTCAAAAAAACCCAAAAACATCCAGGTTCAAGTTTCCCATACTTTCTGATATGACATTTCCAATGAATAGGTGGCTCCTAAAGAGAAAAGTGATGACCAACATCAAACTCTAATGGTCATCTATGATGGTCAGTGTATGATTTATTTCATCTCTACATGGTCACAAACAACATTATAATCAACTAAATCTGCTCAAATGTATCTTGTACGAGAATAATTACAAAAAGTAATGAATCTCATTCCTACAAAAAAATTGTGGTGAACAGAATAAACAATCAGAATATTCCATTAAATTAGGTATTTGGATAGATTCCAAGAATATGTTATTATAGGCGAACTCCTTGATTTCTAAATGATTCTCCCATAACCCATCAAATTCCAAAACATAGGCTCATAATGTATCATCGAGAAACTGAATAATCTAGTCATTTAGGCATTTGTCTAAGGATGGTAGGTTATAGATAAATGAACCTATGATCAAAAAGCCTTCTAAAGACCTTTCCAAAACTAATAAGTGAAATTAGGATGTTGGTCGTAAATACTAATCCTCATAATATCATGAAACTGAACTATCTCACACAGTTAAAGACTTCCTAGATCATCAATGGTGGTTGTTTTATTGATAAGAGAGATGTGGGATATATTCTTCACTTGATTTATAATCTCCCATACTACATCATTCTTGCGGGGTTTCCTAGTTAATCCTGTCACACAATCTATAATGAAATCATATCACTTCCAATCCAAAATGGGTAGGGGCTACAACATCCTAAGTGGCCTTTGGTGGTTGACCTTCACTTACTGATAGGTGAAATATATATCCATGAATCCAGATATCTCTATCTTCATCTCTTACCACCATTACTGTGTAGGGAGATCATGATACGTCATTGTAAAAATAAGAAGTACCACACAACTAGAAGCATGAAACTCTCTCACCAGATCCTCATAAAAACCCATATGAACCCATAAATATCCCTGGAAGAAAATAACATCATCTCTAGAAAGTGACCATCCATCTAGTGGCTCCCCACCATATATGATGTCGTTTAGAGAAAATCCCTCCAGACAAGATAGCTGATATATCATGATCCAGTCATGAAAGAATTGGTATAATAGATGTTGAAGTTAGAGTTACTATTCCTTGGGACTTCTGATCATCAAGATTCATATTTTAAAAATCATTTCATTAGTTTTCACTCATCACAAATTTCCAACCCTACCTTTTTTTCACTTGATATCTCAAGGAATGAACAACAAAATTTCCCTTTCCCAGTGTGTAACCTAACATGAATTCTAAATGGTATAGGTACTCAACCTACCTCCTCTACTAAAGATACTAGTCCTACTAAGAAATGATATAATTGAGTCTCTTTTGGTCTATGTACACTACAAACATATTTCCCAAAACATAGTGACTCCAGCATCTCATGGATTGTACCACTATAGCTTACTCCAAATCCGGAGTAGGGTAATTTTTCTCATGTGGTCCACGATTTTAGGATCCATAAAAAGTACTCAATCATTTTTCATTTTAAATTAACCGAGTCCAACTCCAAATGAGTCAGAGTATAAGTTATATTCCATATCTGAAATAGGTAAGGTGAGGATTTTTGCTGAAGTCATCCTTCCCTTTAGCTCCAAAAAGTCACTCTCATAAGCATCTGACCAAACAAACTTCACCTCTTTCCTGGCCAGGCTGGACATTGGTGCTGTCAATTAGTAGAATACCTATATGATGCACAATTAATAACCTAGAAGTGAAAGAAAACTCAATATCATGAATAATTTTTTTGTTTTCCCCCAATATAAAATGGAATTAACATTTTATGGATCCACTAACACTCAAATATCTTAGATGAAATTGGACAAGAAGTTCATTTTATAAATCTATGAACATTATTTGGTTTTCTTGGCATAAAGCTGATTCTCTCTCAATGTACTCAGGTTTATAAAAAGATATTGGGAATGATTTTCTACAGATTGGGAGTATATTATGACGAGATCAATGAAAACTTTCACAAACTGATCATGAAAATAATGAATGATCTTATTCATCAAGGCCATGAATATTTATAGCGTGTTAATCATACCGAACAACATCACTATGAACTCATATAATCTACACATACACCAAAAATTATTAAGAGGTATGTCTGATGGTCTCACCCATATTTGTTGGTACCCTGACCTCAAGTTGATCTTTTAGAAAATCCTGGCACCTGTCAGCTAATAAGAGAGATCATCAAAGCATGGTAGGGGATAATATTTTTTGATCATAATATGATTTAGTCTCTGATAATCCACACATAATTGAACTATCCCATTAAACATCTAACTAAAAATAATTAGATAACCTTGTGGAGATGTACAAGGTAATATGAAACCCTTTAGCTTCTAAATCTTCCAACTAATATTTCAACTCTAAATGCTCTATTATTTTAATTCTACAAAGGAGGAATTGAAAGTAGATCAGATGGAGGAATAAACTCAATGGTGAAATCAATATCTTACTCAGGTTGCATGATAGGTAACTCTTTATGATATATTATTAGAGAAAAGTCCCACCACCAGAGAAAAATTATTCTGATTCATTAATCTATAATCCAGATCAGGTATAGTTATCTGAACCATGATATAATCTAATATACACTATATTGTTCATGAATAACCATACTAAAAATTTTACTTACCCCGGTGAGTATATCTACCCTCTCATGGAGATAGAATGGAAACTCTCCTATAATAAGTTGACATAATCCTTGTATGTAACTACTCAGTAAATACCAATTATCAAATAAAATCCTATAATTTTCATCAAAAAAATATCCCAAAGGAAATGATATTCACCATTTTCTAGAGAACATTTCCTAGAAAACTGTATAAAAAAGGTCAACAAAAATGGTGAAAGAAAGAGAAACACTAGATTATAGTATGTCGACACTTGGATTAACAAGTGAATGAAAATAAAAAACAATTCATTTATTCCCTTTTCCTTTAGATAAAATAAGGTTTTAATTTCACAATATATATGTTGAATCCCAAGGTTAGCCAAGAATTCTTTAGAACCATACAGATATATTTATCTATAGGTGCATCCTCTTGCACTTGGATGTATCACCAATGTCATCTGAATATTATACTTCCCACGATGAAACCACAATAACATATCGTAAACAAATGGCGTCTTCCCTCAAGATAACTATAATATCACTATTTTTAATAAGAGAATCTCTCCCATAATAATACTAGAATCATTACCTTAGGTATACCAAAATACCTCCCTCAGGCATATCAGAATGCCACACCAAGGCATATCAGAATCTTTCCCAAAGGAATCCTATGATCTCTCACTGAGGCATCATAGGATTCCGCATCTATCCTTCAAGTATCCAACATAATTATATACTCTACCCTCATGCATGTAGTACATTTTCTCCTAGCCCTATGTAGGTGATATTGAAACTTGTTCCATGATATCCGGCATCATCATAAATCATGAGTCATATAATGACAAACTAAACATACCACAAAACATCCCACCCTCAAGAATCCATCACATTAGTGTCACGTAAATGCATAAGCTATGAATGCAATAGAATGTTTAGAAACACACATTCCATATATATAATAATAATACACAATGATCAATTTATCCAATTTTCATTTGTCCAGCCAATTATATTTCATTAATTTAGGTTCTCAATTATCTTCATAATCATTTCAATTAAATTTCATTTATCATTTAACCGTATGGTCATTTACATATCAATTTTCCTAATTTAGTCAAAGTGATTCTACTATAAGCAATAATGAAATAAATTTTTTATCCCAATTTATAATATTATGCCAAAAATCAATAAATTTAACCAATATTTTATAGGAAAACAACATCAAATAGACAAATCCCTAACATGGTTCATAGATGGAACACCAGTTGAGTTTTTTCAGGTCTCAGTCTCCATGCATATGGACTCAACAGGATCCAATGGATGGTTTAAAATGAAAAATAATATGTTAACATAGATTATTCAATTTTATTGGGTTATGTGCATGGCATGCCAACATGATTTCACAAATTTCACATTCTTTGGGTAATAAAATTAGACCCATGGTCTAGGTTTTTGGCCACCCATCGTTTATCAGTGATCAATTCAATGCTTCCAACTGGTAAGGTCGATAAAAATAATGGCACAAATGATTTCAAGAAGAAACTAGATCAATCCCGATCAATATCAACACCCAAACCAAAAAAAATCATTATTTTCTTCTTCCAAAACTAGATAAAAATGGACTAAAAGAAATAACCTATTCTAAAAAACTCACCAGAGATCGATTTCTTGAATGGGATATCTGTAATAGAGGAAGGTTCTCCAAAATAATCAGGAAATTTTATTTGGATTGAGGGAAGGGGTATTCATATAAAAGGAATGAAAACATAAGAATACATCCTGATGTATAACTACTGATTTTAATTAGTACACAATGTGAAAATGTATTACACAACATTTGATTCTCATGTTATGAGTCTACTAAAATTCATTTCTCCTTGAGTGAATTAACCATGGTCAAACATTACACATCATGTAATGTAGATTCACAACATGTATCCTTTTTACATCATAAACTAGCTCATGGTCCGTATTATGTCCCAAAAAACTTATTGGAGACTATTAAAAATCCTTTAACTCATTTTTAAAACATGTAAATTTTTATATACATACTTCCATAGTAGAGAAAAAACCACATCTGAAGCCTTCTAAACACATGAAAAACCTTCATATTACCACTTGAAATGTTTACAATTGAGCTCAATTAATTCAAAATTATCATAAAATCCCAAAACCTTAGGTAAATTTTCTCACTAAAACATCTCTCCATATTGGAAAAGACTCAACCAAAAAAGGTTTAAATACACAGAAAACCCAAACAAAACAGATTCAACGAAAAACTCAAATAGTGATGTACGTAGAAAAGGATGGTATATTATAGATGGAATGTTTGTCATTAGCGCTAAATGAAGACAAAATTGTGTCTTTAATTTTTAATGACTAAATGGGTACTACATTTAGTGGTATCAAAAAGTATTGGCTTCAATCATTGTTATAGGGGATTGAGGTCTCACAAAAGTCTAATTAAAGAAATAATATTTAGTGCCTCATGGGATTCAAATCCTTGCTATTATTGTTTCTTTTATTATTTTTTTAAATGATTTAAATGATGAATTGATATATATTTTTCCATTAATTACTTATTGTATTTAATTATAGTTCTCCTGGGAAATTTTATGTAGATCTTGCTGACAAAAGGAGAGTATAATTCCAATTGTTTTCATGAAAAATGTAGCTTCATGATGCATCCACAAAAATAAAACTTCCTTAAAAATAAATATCTTGTATTTATCTATATTTATTTTAATATTTTGAATATAATTATTATTTTCTAGAACATCAATGAACTACAAACTATCTAATATGGGTGATATTACTTAAGTAAAAAATGGAAGATATTTTTAGCTGAAATTTATATGAGAAAAGATTCAATTCTAGGAGTGTTTTTTTATTTGTACACATATAATATATATATATTTAAAAAAAAATTGTTTCTTTATTATAGGGTTACATAACAATTTGATTTTGTTTTTAATGTTATCTTATTTTCATGAATTTTTGCTGAATTCTATTGGTTACTAGTGCAGTTTTAATTTTATTTATATTAATTAGAGCCATTTAATGTTTTCTATTTCTTATTAAAAATCATTGATAATAACTAGCTTGGAAAGTTATGTTTTTATAAAATTTGTTTGAGATTGTAGAAAAAGAAAATTATTGAGCTTCACCGTAACCCATGAACATGATTTATTTTTTGCAGAAATGTTTTTTTAATCATGATTTTTTAAAATTTAGACACAAACATAAGATTAAACATTCGCTATTATAGTGGATTCTATATGTGTTATTGGGGTATCAAAACATGATAAGAACTATTGATTTCTGTTGCCATCCAAAAAGAACTAATTTTTTAAAAATATTTCCTGTCGAAGAATCTATAGACATTATATTCAATGGGAGAAAATGTTTCATATGCTTGATGAGTGTGATGCCACATTTAGGATGTTAGTTTCTTTTATTTCATTGATTCAATTAAATTCATCAGTTTATTTCTCTTTTGAAACAACATAATTTTTTTATATTTTTAGACTATGAATATGAATTTTCATTGGCATGGATTCTTTTTGGAATTAAAAAAATTAAATAAACATCTAAATGGGCGATGAAATGAAATTAAAAATACAAGTTGAACCTTTCATTCTGTATTATTATTAATTTCTGAAGGGTTAATTATTCAATTTCATTGTTATTTAAAAGAACACATCCATTCAGTTTCTTCTTTTTAATTTCTTTTTAATTATGTATGTTGGTTCACTGGGTGGTAAATATATGTTATTATATTATTATAAGATGAAAGTTGAATTATGATTAATTATGTTCAAAATGTTCAATGTTATTCATTTTTTTAAAACATGAAATTATGTTTTCACTTATTAAATTAAATTTTCTATGGGAAATAATTATTTTACCAGATAATGTGCATTAGGAAATATATTTTTAAAATTGAAACTTTGTGTAATTTTATTTATACCTTAATGAGATTTATTCTCTTTATGTAGGTTTATTGAATTAAAATCTTGAGGAAAAGGTAAAATGTAAGCATGGTGGAATTTTAAGAACCCCTATTTTAGTACATTTTGTCACATAATTCAATTGAAATATTGATAAAGGTATTTTAACAAATTTCATTAACTGATTAATAGTTGATTTTTTTTCATTTTGTGATGGGAAATATAATTCATTAAATAATTTGTTAAATTTTAGTAATTTTTTTTCTTTAAATTGAAAAGGGTTTGTTAATTTATTTTTATATATCTCAAGATCCACTATTTTTTGTAGATTTATTGAAATGTAGTTTGAGATAAAAAAATTAGTAATGTTTTCGCATCAACGACATTGGAATTTTTATTTATAATGATACAAGTTTTTTCACAAATATATTCTTATTGGAATGATTTTAATTATCACATAATTAGTTAATAGAAATTTATTCTTAATGTTATTCATATGATAAATTTTTAATTTTCATTTTTCTTGAATTTTTTCTTAAATAATTTTTTTGAAACCATTTTAATATTTTTTTTGAATTGTTCAATATGATAATATGCGAGATGAAGTTTCTATTTTTTTTAATTTATTATAATGAATTTAGTATAATTTATCATAATACATTTTGAGATAAATTTTACAATATGATAATTATATGTGTAAGATGTAAAAATTTTCAATTTGTTAAAATTTAGAATAATTTAATAAGGAATATAGAATACGAGGGTCTATCTCATAAGAATGTTATATGCTAGTAAGATAATTTTTTCGGGTGGAACCAAAAATTTCAACAGAAGAAGTAGAAAAAAATTGAAATTCCCCCAAAATTTTTTTTCACCAGAATGAATTTTACAAATCACTCGACTGAATTTTACAACACACCAAAAGGATCATTCCCTTAACACCTAGTGGATTTTTTCTCCCACCAGAAGGAATTTTTTATGCATACAGGTACATACAATTTTGTTCCATCATCGAACATCACAATAGAGACATGCCACTTGATCTCCCAAACAAAGAGGACCTTTGATACATGACTCTCCATCACAGATATTTTCTTATTCTATCATCAATAATACTCTTAAAATCATCCTATGATATTCTCTTCATCATCACTTCATACGAGCAACCAAAAACATGGTAACCCTCCCCGATTATCTATAGGAGGATACATCATTATATCCCTCCCTCTTCTTTTATTCTATTTGTTTTACATCATTGTTATGTCATGAATTTTTATAGGAGTTGTGCATGCCTAACACACAAGATAATGGGAGAAAATATATCTCAATTCTTATTTTCAAAAAATTACAGACCTCTCAATTTTACAAACTCCCCTATCAATTTTTATCTATCAAATTCAAATTTTAAAAACAAAATAATCAAATATAATTTACTTCTCTCAATGAATTTAAGTATTTGAGGCTCGAGAAACATTAACACTTCATGTTATCAAATAAACTAAGGATAAAATGATATCCGAGATTGGATTTTACCCGATCCCAAAATAAATATATAATCCAAACCATTAAAACTCTATTATTATTGATTGAATACAATTTAATGTATTGTGAATAATGGAGATTAGGGTTTTGAACTGATGAAGGGTGATCAAATAAGCCTTGTTTATTCACGATTGAAATAAAATGACATTGATATTTATAAAGAGGATGCTTGAGACGGATTGATAACATTATGTAACACTATTTTTTCAACAAACCAAATTCCATAGCTCACCGATTCATCAAAATAGAGTGTTTTTAATTGGATGAGTTATGCTTCCTATAGAATGAATCAGACGAATGACTGATGAACCCGAATGGAACATATATCTTAGTTTTTGTCTATCTCAATTGAAGAAAAAAGAAAACACCTTGAATAAACTAATAGCATGATTTAAAAACCAAAAAACATCGAAGGAATGTTGAATCATGATGAATTGAAACTGAGGAGCCTAAAATGAAAATCAAATGACACTATTATAACTCATTAATTCCTATTTATATTGATCATATCGAAGAATATTTAAATATGGTGGAGACCTTATTTAACATAAATGTTGCAATTTCGAAGATGTGCTGGAATGAATTCCACTTGATTCACATTTTCTCTTAGTTATATCAATTGAAATGTTCACATCTGCATAATACACATATTTGATGATGATAATAGCATGAGATAAGATGATCAAGAATGTCGTTGACACAACATGTACTAGAGCTGAGTGAACATATACTGATTCCTGAGTATTTCCAAAGATCGAATTAGGGAAACCATTATTCAAACTCGATTGAAATCAATTCAGAAGCATGTAGAATGTTCAATTATTCTAATTAATTTTTGAACTATTATGAGTTTGATATATTGAATAAGATGTATCTATATTAAATAAATTCAAAAACTATATAGTTTCATTTTCAAATGTTTTTTGAGATATAGTATAAATGTATATAATTTGAAAAATTAAAAAAACCAGAACATAAAAAAATTGTGGTTCAGTTAATGTGAAATACATCAATGGGGAAGTAATCATATTTTTTATATTATAAAATAAGTATCCAAAAGAATATATAAAGAGGTTGAGAATAAAAAAATGGCCACTATTAATATTTTTCCAATTGGTCACCAACTACTGCTAATTTTATTAGGAAGAAATTGTCTTGTCTCGGTATTCTCTAGAATCCACCCACCATGAGGCAGTGATGTTTTACATCAACATTATATAATATTCAGCTTGATGAAAAACATCCCTATGTTTCTACTCAAAAAATATTCAGGCTGCTCCTATTTCTGATGCTTTCACCGGGCCACTAGCACATCGTAGGTGCTACTATGTTTCTGCACATTCCCACATTCAAAGGTGGTAGACCTCTATCACTTTCATTAGTAATGTCAACTACTTTTTCAAAATGTGATGATGGTACATTGATTCCATCATCAATGGAGTCCTACTTGGTTATCATGTCCATGTCTGGGTCTCCCTAAAAAATTAATTCATTTTTGTGGATATCATTCCTTGTTTTGTCTCCATTTTCACACCGGTTAATTACAATGCTTCTATCTTGATAGAGTAGTGACCTTTCTTAAGAGAGATTAGTCACATTAGGAATGTATGAATGCCTCTCTAGACATTATTTATATTAGGAACCTTTGAATTATCCCGATTTTGGTCGGTATCACATATAAGTCATCATAGGAATTCAACCCAATGAATATTGGGTTGATCATGAGGTTTATGACACTAGGGATGTTAGACTTCATCAGATTTTTCCCTTTGGAATCTCACATTTATTTAATGGGGCATGAATTTTGGTTTAGGGGATGAGATTAATGACTTGCAGAGAGAGATCAAAACATACTGTTTAGACAAACCGAGGACTTGGTCTAACTTCGTATTGATACGGATCAGAACATCTTATTAAGATGGATAAAATAAAATGTTTTTCATCTTGTGTAGATGGATTATATTGTACTATTTAGAATGTTTGAGGGAATTTCATCCATTCCCATAAATATTTCATAGATGGTAGGTTGGGGTGAACCAGGATGCCCCTTTGAGGAGGATCTGGTGCCTATGTTTGTTCTTTGGATAGATTAATTCCTATTTGGATGGTTATTGGGATTAAAATTTAGAGAGGAATCCTATGTACAATATTTTAGATACATGAATCAAAACCCATTTAGTTTTATTTCATAGTTTAATGTCATGTGACAAAACCATTCCATGCAGTTTAACGACACGCAGTAGGGGTGCTCAAGTCACAGAAGTAACAATGATGAGGGATAGTGTGGGTGTTACATGTGAAAGATACCCAATGAAAGAGAATAAATATTTGCGGAATCATATGGGGATTAAATATGGGAGCATACCTTTAGAAGAGAATCATCCCACAATGGGGGATATGTTGTAGGGGCTTACACATTAAATATTCCATTTAGTGGAGGATCATCCCATGGAGGGATGGAAAGTGAAATTCGATGATGATTATGCATGGTGAATCCTCTGAACATCACACAATGTAAGGGTAAAATTTTAAATCATTTTATGAGTATATTATCATGTATTTTAACATCATATGACTTGGATGTGGAGTTATGAATTTTTACATTGTAAGAACCTAGTTCTTATTCTTGAGGTACAAGGTTCTTCTTTTCCTTTTTCCTTAAGTGTTTTTGATAAAACAAGGAAAATGTGGGAAAAATCCCAAATTTATGGGTACTCATAGTGTATGTTTGTATACACATCATGTACTTTGGCCACGTGGGATGATAATAAAGGGAATGTAGGGTTGTCAGTGAATAAGGGTGTAAAAACTTACTACACGCCATGTACATAGTAATACACGTTTTTCAATCAGTCGGCAGCTGAACAGTGAGGCAGTGGAAGTATACTCCAATGGAACGATAGTACACACAATTTACTTAGTAATACACGCCGTGTAATCAAGTTGGTAGATGAACAGTGAGGTGGTGGAATGTAACTGCCAAGGGAATAGTTAAAAACAATAGTACACATCATGTACATGAGAAGTACACGACGTGTAGTTATGTTTCTTCGTTAAAAATAGGAAGTAGTTTCTTCTTTCAGTAGAGGAGGCAAAGAACTCACCAGGAGCTACGGGAGAGGTGGCCGAGACTTGGAGGAGCTCTTAATCACTAACAGAGACTCCAATTCTTCCAGTGTTGATCACTTTTGAACCATGCGGGTAAGGTCTTACCTCTCCTTGAGTCTTTCCTTCCAATTAATTCTCTAAGGTATGTTATTTAGGTTTCAACGAGTAATCATTCATCTCAGATATACTTCGTTATTGGTCGTTTTGGGAGGTTCCTTTCACGTATATAGATCGGAGGAGATCGAGGTAGGTGGTCTTGTGTTTAATTCCAACTGTCAAGTTTATTTTGTGTACTATTGTTCCACACGCCCATGTTTATTGTGTCTTATGGTTGAGGCATAGACTATTGAGATACCTAGGATTGCATAGGTAATCTAATGATTAAGTATAAACTGATGTTTCAGATCGTTGCAATGATCTAAGGCCACCAAAAGGTTGTGTTCCGCTAGTTTAGTTATTTGGCCAGAATACCCGTGGTTATTCTGTGATTATAACATTTTTTTAGTTTTCTTGAGAGGAAATATACAAACTGCTTGCTTATGCATTGGGAGAATCCTGGTTACTTGCTTTTCCTATGGAATGCATGAGATAAGTGTTTGTTTAGCCTGGGGGAAATGTTTTGTTTATCCTGAGGGAAACGTTTCTTATGCCTGAGTGTAGTAGCTTCCATTCCAGAGGTCAATAACTTGTATTCCTAAGGAATATATTCATTATGCTTGAGGTAAGTTATCATAGGGTTTCATATCTGCTTTCCTGAGGGTAAGGATTTTCATGTCTGAGGACAATGTTTACTTTTAATATTCCATGTGGTGATTCTTTTGTTGTACCTACCAAGATAAAGCACATGCTTCGTATTATTATTATCTTTTACCCTTTAAATAGAATTTTGTGGTTTCTGCTGTGGCATTGTATAGGTGATTGTCAGCCTAGGATGAGTCTTAGAAACTCAGAATTCAATTATATTGAATTGTTAAATAATTATTAAATTCGAAATATAACTGGTAGGAATGGAAACTTTTGATTAATTCCTTGTTTACTGAATTTCATTATTTCACACTACTGTTGCACATTTTTACTGACAGTTTGGCATGGGACTTTGGTGTTTGACTACTGGGATTTATTTATCACACCCTATTTGGGTCATGTCTTGGGCCCAAAAAGATTATATTTATGCTGGTGTTGATAAGGGAAAGGGTCCCTACACAGGTACTCGATTGTTGCAGATGAGTAAGAGAGTATGGGATCAAGCATAGGCTTGCGATGCTGCCGAGTTCCTATTGCATTACTTTGGTTTTGTTTTGATTTAATTTGTACCTTGTGTTGTATGGTATTAAATTTCAGTGTATCCTGTTTTGGTTGATTTCTTAGAATTAGAGACATATTGCATTATCATATATATGATTGTTGGTTATCTTTTACTTCAGTTCCATTGTCCATTTCAGGTTTATATTGTTTACTGCTTCTATTTTTTGTATGTTTATATTTGTTTTCCGTTCCACTACACTTTGAAAAATGAGGGAATGTTTTTACCACTATCAGTCCTATGCCCTCACTATTAGTCGGAAACATCTTGCATTTGGGGAAATGCGCTTGAGGTCATGTAAACAAATAGGTTCGGGGCAACCATTTTATGGCACCTCAATCTGGGACATTACTTACATCATGCATCTCAGACATTGGTAGGCTCAGTCTTCAAGGTTAATTATGTAAAATATAGTGGAATATCTAGAATAATGAAACCTCAAATAAAGAAGGTGAGAATTTTCCCATAAAGATTACAAATCTCGTGCTTATGTGACCATCAATTAGTAATCTCTGGGTAGACACAACTTTGGAACCACTGTGGAGGAGTGTTCATAAGAAGGTCTGACATTAAGGTGTCTATGATTTTAAAAGATAAGAATTAGGGTATATATTTTTAGATTAAATGAATAAAGCTAGTGATATTTGGTGAACAATGGATTATGGTGAGGATAAACAGGTTTTGGATGATCACAGACGACCTGGGAACTATAAGTTTCTAAAAGTAGGTTGACTAAAAGGATTAACTATAGATATTCCTAGACAAAGATCATAATAAATGTTGGGGATACATGGAGGAGGTTTTTTCAAATAATAGAGTCCCATGGTGATCATAGGTTTCATAATTGATTATTAATTTTGAAATAGAGTGATCATCCATTAGGGTAAATTCGTGGTTCTCATGGGGAAGGATTCATGAAGGGTAGGTGCTTCGCAATACCCAAAATTCCTCAAAAGGGTATCTTTCCCATGTAAGGAATGGACCATTTTAATATTAATCAAAACAATGTTTTGAGGTTTTATAAAACAATGGGATGTTGTCCCACAAAGGATGGATACCATGGAAGATACATATTCTATTTCACCCATTGATATTAGAAGGATCAAAAACTATGAGAACATATTATAAGTAAAACACTCATTTCCCCATAAATGTCAAAATCAAGGGGATATTTATAGTGCTAATGGATGTATGGGAGTGTGTTTTTTCATGGATAGAGCCAATAAAGAAGTTTTACGAGCATCAGAAACATAAGGGGATTTGTGAACTAGAATAATGCTACAAAAAGTTTACCATAAAGTAATTGTGCATCCATGAAGAGATTTTCGACCATTGACTTATGCTATATATAGGTTACCATTAATCCTTTGTTTGGATGGTACCTTTGTGAGTATTGACCATTCTTAAAGATGGATAACATCACGATTCTAGTCCCATAGATGGATTGTTGGTGCTTTTATCCTGGATTCATTTTGAACCATCCATTCCTTCCTCAATCTCTCCCATGACAAGATTATTTTAGTATCCAAAAATTTCCCCTAGATAATTGGTGTCAACCGGGGAAATGAGGGTAAAATTCTATGTGAAAACTACCAAAAATTGGTAGTTCACCCCCATCTGCAAAATTGGTTATTGGAGCTCAATCATGAAACCTACAAGTGAATCCCAGCAATAGTGAACCTAGTTTTTGAAACATATCATTACATGATAATAAGCATAATGAAATAATAAATTACTTTCCAAGGATCATAATGTCTAGTTTCCTGTAATACAAGGTTCGTAAAACTAATAACATGAAACTAAATAAAACCATTCTTTATTTAACATGCATTATGATCTCTTAATTTCCTTTGATCCCTAACATCTATATAGGATATCCTGGGGATAAAATGAAGTAATATGTGAGCTAAAAAGACCAGTAAGAGAATAAACATTAAAATAATGCTTAGAACTTGGGTTAAAAGGCATTACATAATGATATAAAAAGGCATGGAACATGATTAAATATAAGGTATTATAACAAAAGTTCATATAATCATGGATTCATAGTAATGTGGTAGAAACATAAAACGTGATTTTAGCATGATTCACGGATCTTTGAACATATAAGAGAATGATTCAAGGCTTGTTGCACATAGAGGAGCATGTGTGAGGGCTAACCCACAAGGTCGTTGCACCTGGAGCACGAGTCAAGGCTAACCAACAAGACCATTGTGTATAATGTTACATGAGATTAAAAATTACTCAATGAATTGGATAAATATATGGGAACACACATCATAAGATGTTAATGAATATGTCTTCCACATAAATTATCATACATATACTATCAAACATAAACATAAGGGTTTCTATGAAAAGAATTGGGTATCATTGTTATGTCAAAAGTCATATCAAAAAGGAATATCAAGGTTGTGTCTATTAAAAGGATGGATTTAACTTATAAATTGATATTAATAAGGTAATATAGTCAAATACCATGAAAATTGATGTCAAACTGATGTGAAAAGTGTTTTTACGAAACATTAGAACTAAAATGTGTTAGTACGGTGTAAGGGAAAATGTTTAAGATTATTTAAAATGGAAATGGAATAATTGATTGTATAAAACCAAAATTGAAACAAGGTAGTATTTTATGATAGAATGAGTGATTTTAGAAAAATAAATAAGGCTTAAATTAGATTATGTAGAACACTTTAAAATGGTAAATAATTTGGGAAATTCCTTCAAAGTCGTCTTGCTTATTGGGAGGAATTGGGTAGAGATTCATTTAAAAGCATTTATATCCCTAAAAATTAATGATGAATGTATAATTATAAATGATTTTGGAACATATAAAAATCATTTAGAATATCTACATAAAAAAACATATTCATTTGGGTAAAAAGATATAAATAATTACACAATAGAATAATGGAGGTTCGGGTATATTATTTTACCATATATTCAAAGCGATTCTGCACTTGATCTTAAAGTCCTGATAATAAAATTAATTAATTAATTAATTAAGAACTTTTATACCTGTATTTAATTAATTATATCTTATTAATTGCTTTCATGTCCTTTTTTTTTGGATTATGAGATTCAAATTCATTATTTGGAAGTGTTAGTTTCCTTCATTTTCTTGATCAGTTTACTTCTATATATGTATGGAAAATCATGTAGAATGTAGATAGTCGTTATGAAATGAACATATATGTTGTTAATAAAATTTTATAATATTAAAATACAATTTTTTTCAATATGTGATAATGATTCATTAGATCAATTATTAAAGATAATCATTTAAATTTATTTAGAATTTTTTATCACAATAAATTAATTTTGTTTTATAAATTAATATCATGAGTAAAAAATTATTCTAAACAATTACCAAAGATATAATAAATATTTTATAATTATTTTCTACTATAAAAATATTTCCATGACCATCCTTGAATAGTAAATTTAAAGATGAAAGCACATCGTCCATGAAGGTGGTAAATCGGCACCTCACAGAAGATGTTTTCATTTATAAAGTAAAAGAGAGGGGAGAAGAGATTTGATGAAAAATTATTCCATAAACATGATAAAATTCATGTATATATATGATAGTTTTGTTATAATGACAATTTTACAAGGGGATGTGAGGATATTATAAGAAAAGAAAGGAACTGGAAAAGAATTTTAATGAAACCAAAATTGGTTTTTACCTCCCAAATCCTTATTTTTGAGAACCTCTTTAAGGGATTAGAGTGGATCATTTATTAAAACATAATTCTCTTGGAATAGGATGAGAGGTTTGGGAAGAGCATTGGGTGAATGATGGACACTGATCATGGCTAGAGAGGTGTGAGAAGAAGAGGTGGTATTTATAGTGGATGAGAGGGGAACATTCTCATTATCTAAGGCATTAGTTATTTATTTTACTCAAGACAAGAATTATTGTTGATTATTAAGACTCAATTAAGTAATTAGATCCGATGAGTTATAACTAATTATTCTTATATCATCCCTGAAAGAATAACTAGTATATCGAAATTATAATTTTTATATACCTTAAATTACTATATTATACTATTTATAAAAAAATTCAAGTGTTTCTGAAAAATCCAAAAAATTCACACCAACAATCTGTCGATGTGTAGAATTGAAAAATTAACATCATTTTATGAAACTAATTTTCTATGTATGTGAAATGTATTTTTTTTAAAAAAACAAAATTCACTTGAAAAATACAAATTTTAATATTATTATTGATCTTATATAATTTTCATAAAATAACTAAGGTTCTATAAAATTATATTAAAATTATAAGATATAAAAATAGTAATTTAGGAATATATTTTTTTAAAATAATTTTTCTTAAAATTAAATAATTTTTCATAGAATTTTAATGAAATATTTACGACTTAAGAAAATACCAACACTTAATTAATAATTTTTTAAATAATTTTTAGCATATACTATGATATAATTATATAATATTTTTACTTATAAGATTGCTAAATTCTCTTCATAATTTAATTTATGGGGTTACTATTCAATTTGTTAGTATATTATTAATAAGGGTCACATTACTATTCTAAGGTCCATGTTACTATATCATCGACATATGTTCCTTAACTTGTAGAAATTATTCTTATTTCATTCATATATCAATTATAAATCTTGTATTATGTTTTGTTATGTTTTTATATAAAAAGAAATAATTGGAAGAAAGTAATTTCCATTTATAAAACATTGGGTTGTTACACTCTCCCCCTTCTGAAATTATCCCCTTGATTTTTTTATACATACTATGGTGAAAACATGTGTGGGTTCTTTTCCTTCATCGCTTACTCTAGTACCCATGATTCCTATTCTACATATAGTTTCTCCAAAGTACATTGACAAGGTGAGCTGTCTCATTGCATAGAACATTATCTCTATAATAAATGTTCTTCACTGGCTGCTCCCCAATAGAAATATTACTCTCTAACTGTACCACCTATAAAGTCAATACATGTGAGGGATCTAGTATGTATTTTCTTAATAATGATATGGGGAATACATCATGTACATGAGGCATGGTTGGTGAAAGTTCTAGTTTATAGGACACTTCTTCAATATAATAAAGGATCTCTAATGTTATGATGTACATGGGACATAACTTACGGTTCTTCCTAAATCTCATGATCATCTTCCACGGAGATATGTAGAGGAAAACCATGTCTCCAGCCGTAAACACCAAGTCTAATCGATGATTGTCTGTATAGGACTTTTGTCGACTATGGGTTGTCTTGATGTGATTTTGAATGGTTTTAACCTTCTCCACCATTTATTTGACCATTTCAGGTCTTGGGATCTTATGTTCACCAAATTCATCCTAGCATGCCAGTGTTCTACACGTTTTCCCATAAATTTCTTTATATGGATCTATTTAGATGATTGGGTTGAAATTATTGTTGTAGGAGAATTCAAATAGTGGAATAAGTTGGTGCCATCCTCCATTAAAGTCCATAGAACATGAACTAAACATGCCTTCCATTTTATGAATAGTACACTTAGATTGGCCATCATTTTGGCAATGATAGTCCATACTAAAGTTTATCTCAGTGCTTAGAGCATGTTGGATACATTTCCAGAACAAGGAGTTGAATCTCAGATCTTGATCGGATAAAATATATATTGTTTATCCATACAACCTTACCACTTCATTAATGTATATCTGTGCAAGTTAATCTAGTGATAATTCCTCTTGAATTGCAAAAAACTGAGCTTCCTTTGAATGAAGTTCCATAAAATCCCATATTAGATTGTTTCCTATGGATGTCTATATAAGTATAGTGGAAAATTACATGGTGATGTTTTCACATTTCCATGTTGGTATGAGTAATTATTGCATCATTCCTATAGACTTATTATATAAAGACTTATCTTTTTGAAATACTAGGAATTTTGATGTATAATTAGTGATTTTATTTTTCATATTTTCTCATCAAAATCTCTCCTAGATATCTCAATACAACTTTGTGCTCCCTGGGAAAATAGATATAGATGAGCTATGTGAGGCTTTTAAAAGATATTTATTTATCCCTAGAGTAGATGGTACATATCAGCATGACCCAAATCTTATGACTCCATCCTCACTGATCATAAACTCAATGGATTCCCTATTTTTGATATGTTCAAAAATTTCATGAATTTCCAAATCATTTCTTTCAGCATCCTATATTTTTTACACAAGAGATGTTAGGGAAATAATTTTATAATGGAATGATATTGTTACTTACTTAATGATTCCCTTGACTATCCTTGCATGTATATGATTATTGGATCATTACAATTCTCATCATTGATAAAGATGTATGATCCTTTCTTATTAGAGAATCCACCAACTATTTTTTTACCATGATGATAATGGATTGAGCAGGAATAATTCATGATGAGCTCTAACCCTAATTTATATTTCATTTAAGATAGTGGTATGTGAATATATATTTGAGACTTTTTAAATTAGTATATATCTCACTCTTCACCACAGAGGGATACTGTTGCTATAATTTCGATGCAAAGGTCACATCCGCCAACTCCAGATCATGAATATGATAGTTTTGATGATGAATTTTTAATTGACTTGAGACATAGGTTGTTACATTATCATTTTTCATCAGTACACATCCTAGTCCTTTCATATAAGAAACATGGTATAATACAATGAGTTATCATCTTTTTAGGAGTGTGAGTACTAGCACAATGATTATCCTCTTTTTGAGATCCTTAATGATTTCCTCCCATTATAGGGTTTATAAAAACCTCACCCCATTCCATGTAACCTTGGTTATACAATTTTAAATTCATTATAAGTTCTTCAAAAACCGTATATAATACCTACCTAAGATATGGAATTAATGGATATTTATTATAGAAGATGGCATATGGCACTCTTTGATTTATATTATCATGGAAGAGTCCACAGTTATTCCATTGCAAGTTTTTACATGCATCAATAATGATACTCTATCTACCCAGAACTCACATTTATTGTACATTGCTTATATTTTATCCCTTAAAAAATAATTTAGCATAGTTTTAAAATTCACCTTAGTTTATCCTTTAACCCATAGTATATCAAAATATCCTCAATAAATACAAAAAAAAATTTATCAGGGTATTATTTAAAGAATCTATTCATGAAGACCATAAAAATTGATGATAGAATTTATGAGTTCTAATGGATTCACTATGAATTCATAGTGTCCAGACATCATTCAAAAGCAATTCTTGGGAATGTCTTCCTTACTCACCTTTAATTGGTGATATCCTGAATGAAGCTCCACCTTAGAGAAACGGTTGGACCCACATAGTTGATCGAACATGTTATCTATCCATGGGAAGGGGTAAATTTTCATTAAAATTATTTTATTTAGCTCATGATAATCAATGTATAGGTGAAATGATCCATCCTTCTTCTTGAAGAAGAGAAATTACACATCCCATTTTGAAGCACTCGAGTGTATAAAACCCTAGTCCAGATTCCTCGGTAACTACTTATTTTGTTCTTCCAGCTCAATGATAGACATTTTATAATTTGTATTGGATATAGGTAAAGTTATAGGAATAAGATCAATTGATAACTCAACCTCTACATAAGGATGAATACTGGAAAACTCTTTATGTAGTACATCAGTATAATCCTTCTTTATGGGTATATATTGGATCATGATCATCTCTATTGAATCAAACATTTTAGGGAGATATTATTACTCATAATTTACTAATAGACACACACGAGAATAAGATTTGGAATGAGATTCATCTTCCTCCTTACATTTGTAGAGAATAATAGGATGCATATGGATGATAAGAGTGATATCTATTTCTTAAATGTTGGTTTTGGATTTGTATAAAGATAGAAAATCTATTCCCAATATAGAAACATACTTTACCAAAGGAAGTAAGATAATATTTTATGGAGATTTTATCCCACAAAAATTAATCGGGGAGGACTTATGTACTTTGGATGCAATAGTATACCCATTATTTGTAATTATATATAACTCAATCTCCAAATTTTGAGGTGGTGTTCAAATCATTCTACTAATTTTGAATGATATGAAATAATTCATAGAACACGAATCAAATAGTACATTCACCAATGTTGAATAAATAACCTGTGGACATGTCACTACATTATTGTCTGAATCCACATTATTTGTAGTGATAGCATATTCCATTCATTATTTCCCTGGAGGTTGTTGTTGATTACCTTTGACAACCCTCATCTTAGAGAAATGGATTGAAAACATGCCCATATTCCATGCTGTCGAAACAATCCACTACTAGATGATAATTGATATGAACCATCCTTTCATCTTCCACATTAGTTGGATTCTTCACATCCCATTGAAAGTTCTTAACAAAGTTCCATTTCTTCTAAATTTGAAGTGTTTCTTGATTCCCTTTAAAAATATCCCCGGATTCGTCTTCCCACAATTTTTACATGTGAGATATTTGACCCTTTTTACATCATGGGATTTATTTGGAGATCATGCCATATTAAACTCCATTATATTATTTTTTTCCCAAAAGACCATTGAGAGTATCTAATCTCTATCTCTTCCAAGCTGAAAAAATAGAGAAATATCTATATAATTGTTGAAGTCTTGAATCAAAACCTCTTTTTGTATACTCATCTTTAGTCCTCTAAAGGAGAGATCCACCTTGATTTTTGTGTTCATGAAATAGACGGGGGGAATATCTTTCAAGACTTGTAATGTTTTCTACATATGCCCTGATAGACCCATATTTTTTTTTCTTAAGTCCAAGTAACTCTCATTCCATTTTTTCATGGAGGGTTCAAGAAAATATTTAATGAAACAATTTCCATGAATTCCTCCCAACCCATGGAATCTATTTCCTTCTAAGACATCTAATTTTTGACGAGTGTCAACCAATTATCATCTTCCTAATAAAAACTATAGAACACCAGCAAAAATATCACTTATTGAGAGAATTGGAGGATAGATAACATCGTTTCAATGGAGTTAACACACTATTTCAAAAGGATGGGATCATAAGATTTACTAATCATGGGAGGCCTTTTCCAAATGTAGTATTTGGTTTCAAAATGATATTTTTGTATAGAATAATGTTGTTCCACATGATTCAAGATATTATTTATAACATGAGGTAGTTGAGAAACTACTATCATAATGTTTTGAGCACGCATTCCCATCATATTTGGAATTTCATTAATGGAATCATCACCTTCCCTATCACAATTATTATTGCTACATTTTCTTCTATTTCCTTCCATTATAAAGGAAAAAGAATGTTCAAATAAGTTGATTTAATACTTTACTAATGATCATAATAAAATTAAACATTGAACATAATGCGATAAACTTGTTAAGGAAAGGTATATCAAAAACATGTGATTCATTAGGATTCTATCTAGGTTATCTATGATCACATTTATAACATATTTTCTTATGGGAATTTTCTTTGATCCCTTAATAATGGTTTATGATGAGCTTATGAATTTACCAAATCATTTTTCCCAAGAGTGTTACAATAGGTGAACAGTAAAGCTCATTATCATTTAACAAGTTACCACTAGTAGGGATCAGAATATGATGTCACAGTTGTTACACCTTGGTACATTTTCTCTAGAACCACTTGAACTTATAGTATTTTTTACAGGGATGTATTTTCATGATAAACCACATACTATATACTATAAAAAATTTATGTATTTTTTCATATAATTAGTTTTATCCCTTGGGTTCTTACTAAATTTCCATATTCCTAGTATAATAAAATAATTAAACATTTCTTATAATACTAACTATAGTATCCCTAGACTTTTACACACATCATTACATGATTTTTAGCATAATTAAACAGAAAATTACAAGCCAAGGACCATAAAGTCAAGTTTCTTGGAAGTATAGGTACAAAAAACAAAAAACATGGAACAAAAAAAAAACATTTCCTTATTTTTCATCTATTATGAGATCTTAAATTCATTTGGGCCATTACATATTAATAGGATATCTTTGGGATATCATGGAAAAATGTATCTGTTAATAATCCCAATATGGGAATAGACATTAAAATAAAACATATAACATTGGTTAGAAAGAATAACATAATGATATAAAAAAGAATGGAACACGATTAATCATATGGAATCATAACATGGGATCATATAATCATGGATTAATACTACTGTTGAAGAAACATAAAACATTAATTTATTGCAATTGAAGGCTCGTTTTACATAGAAGAGCATGATTTAAGGCTCGTTACACATTTCAGAGCATTAGTCAAGGAGAACCACCATGAACATTTCACATAACATCTAATGAGACTAAAAATTACCCAATTAATTGGAGAACTATCTAGACACACACTTCATAAAATATTCATGAAAATGATTACCACATAAAGAATCATACATATGAAATCAAATATAAACATAAAGGTTGCATATGGAATGAATTCGGTATCATAATTATGTAAAAATGGACTATCAAAATATAATATCATAGTAGTTTCCATGAATGGATGGATTGAAATAATACATGGACATTAATAAGGTAATATAGGAATATATCATTTTATTTTATGGAAAAATAAAGTGAAAATATTGTTTAAGAAACATTAGAAATAAAATATTTTAGTACGGTTTAAGGGAAACATTTCAAGATTCTTCTAAATGGACAAGTTATAATTGTTTGCATTCAACCAGAATTGATCCAAGTTATAATTTCATTATAAAATAAGTTATTATAGAAAAAAAATATATTTTCTCAAAAAAAATTATGTATCACACTTGAAACTGGGTAATAATTTAGGAAGTTCTCTTAAATCGAGCTTGCTTATTGCGAAGAATGGGGTAGGGAACTTTCTAAAAACATGTATATCCCAAAAAATAATGATGAATGGATCATGAAACATTATTTTGGAAGCTATAAAAATCATTTAGAATTTTTAAAAAAAATCATTACATAATTTCATTTGGGTAAAAAGCGAAAAAGAATAACTTCGAAGAATAATGTAGGTTCGGGTAGAATCCCTTACCATATTTCTGAAATGATTTTGAACATGATCATAATGTCCTGGATAATCAATTTTAATACATTGATTAATTAATTTATAACATTTAATACATTTATTTTATTTATTATAATTTTATTATGTTTTTTCATGTTCCATTTTAGGGATTATGAGATTCAATTTCATCATTCATGAGTGTTAGTTTCCTTGGTTTTTATGATCGGTTTAATTATATATGTGTATGAAAAATAACTTATAATGAATATATTTTTCTAGAACAGAAATTAAAATTTTTAATGAAATTTTTAAATATTAAAATACACGTTTTTCTTAATGTGAGGTTGATTCATTAGAAAAATCATTAATGTTAATCCTTTAGATTAATTTATCATTTTATGATCACAATGAAATCATTTTGTTTTTTAAATCAATATCATGTTCAAAAAATGATTCTTGAAACTTAAATAAGATATAATACATATATTAAAATTTGGTTTATCCATAAAAATTGTTTTAGGACCATCCTTGTATAAAAAATTGAAACATGAAAGCACGTCGTCAATGAACGTCGTAAATCGACACAACATAGATATTGTTTAAATTTTTGAAGTAAAAGTGAGATGATAAGTCATTTGGGGAATAATTATTTCATCAAAATGAAAAAATTAAATTATATATAGGATAATGGGGGTTTTCATGAATCTTGGAAAAGTGGAAGTGAGAATAAAATATGAAAAGAAAGGCACTTGAAAATAAATATAAAGAAAATGGAAGATGATTTTACATCTTGATTTCTTCTCCTTAAGAACTTCTTTAGGGGGTTGGTTCTAGTATTTTGTTAAGAACAAAATATCTATGACACAGGGGAGAGGTTTTGGAAGTGTATTGGGAAGAATAGGAAAAATTATCAGGGCTTGAGAAATGCGAGGAGAAGAGTTAGTGTAGGGATCCATTTGTAGGGGATGAGGGGGTTTTCTCATTATTTAATTCAATAGTTTATTATTTTTCACAAGTCAAGAAATAGTGTAAATTCTAGAGAAAAAATAAAGAAATTAGTTCATGTAAGTTCGATCCAGTTGTACTTAAATCACCCACGACTCAATAAATAGTGTAATAAACTTATATTGTATAGATATCATAAAATATAGTATTTAACTATTTATAAAAAATTCTACTATTTCAAAAAAATTCCAAAAATATCACCCTAACAATTTATTGACATGTAGACATCAAAAACGATCTCAATTTTATGAAATAAATTTTGTAGTTATGTGAAATTTATGTTTTATTTAAAAACATAATTTTCTCTAAAAATATTGATATTAAAATTATAATTGATTTTATATCACATTGAAAAATTAGCCGTGGTTTTATAAAACTATATTATTATTTTATGATATAAACAAAATTACTTATGATTAAATTTTATGAAAATAAATTTTATGTAAAATTAATAAATTATTCATAAAATTGTATTTAAATATTTATGACATACAAAAATACCAACACTAAATTAATAATTTTTAAAATACTTATTGACATATAATATGATATAATTATATCATATTGTCACTTATAAGATGGATAAATTTTATTCATTTTTTCATTGTTGTATTTTTCATTCAATTTTCCATTTTACTATACATAAGGGTTACATTATTATTCCAAAGGCCAAGTTACTATTTCCTCATCATAATTTCTATAACATAGATAAAAACTAATTATTTAACTCATTAATAATTTATAATTTATGTATTGTGATATATTATGTGTTTATACCAAATGAAATATTTATATGAATGGAATTTCCATTGATAATACATTGGGTTCTTACACCAGACAAGAACCACGAGAAGTCGTATGCCAACAAATAAAACATTGTTTTATTAAGGGGGACACAAGTATTTCATAGAAATAAAATCTTGATCTCTCTCTTTGAGAAGGTCTAAAACATTTTGAGTTATTTGTGATTTCAATCCTTATCACTTGTGATAATCAAAACCACTAAGAACCTACATCCTTGTACATGAGGCATGGTTGGTGAACGTTCTAGTTTATAGGACACTTCTTCAATATAATAAAGTATCTCTAATGTTATGATGTACATGGGACATAACTTACGGTTCTTCCTAAATCTCATGATCATCTTCCACGGAGATATACAGAGGAAAACCATGTCTCCAGCCGTAAACACCAAGTCTAATCGATGATTGTCTGTATAGGAATTTTGTCGACTATGGGTTGTCTTGATGTGATTTTGAATGGTTTTAACCTTCTCCACCATTTATTTGACCATTTCAGGTCTTAGGATCTTATGTTCACCAAATTCATCCTAGCATGCCAGTGTTCTACACGTTTTCCCATAAATTTCTTTATATGGATCTATTTAGATAATTGGGTTGAAATTATTGTTGTAGGAGAATTAAAATAGTGGAATAAGTTGGTGCCATCCTCCATTAATGTCCATAGAACATGAACTAAACATGCCTTCCATTTTATGAATAGTCCACTTAGATTGGCCATCATTTTGGCAATGATAGTCTATACTGAAGTTCAGCTCAGTGCTTAGAGCATGTTGGATACATTTCCAGAACAAGGAGTTGAATCTCAGATCGTGAATGGATAAAATATATATTGTTTCTCCATACAACCTTACCACTTCATTAATGAATATCTGTGCAAGTTAATCTAGTGATAATTCCTCTTCAATTGCAAAAAACTGAGCTGCCTTTGAAAGATGTTCCATAAAATCCCATATGACATTGTTTCCTATGGATGTCTATATAAGTATAGTGGAAAATTACATGGTGATGTTTTCACATTTCCATGTTGGTATGAGTAATGATTGCATCATTCCTATAGACTTATTATATAAAGACTTATCTTTTTGAAATACTAGGCATTTTGATGTATAATTAGTGATCTTATTTTTCATATTTTCTCATCAAAATCTCTCCTAGATATCTCAATACAAATTTTTGCTCCCTGGGAAAATAGATATAGATGAGCTATGTGAGTCTTTTAAAAGATATTTATTTATCCCTAGAGTAGATGGTACATATCAGCATGACCCAAATCTAATGACTCCATCCTCACTGATCATAAACTCAATGGATTCCCTGTTTTTGATATGTTCAAAAATTTCATGAATTTCCAAATCATTTCTTTCAGCATCCTATATTTTTTACACAAGAGACGTTAGGGAAATAATTTTATAATGGAATGATATTGTTACTTACTTAATGATTCCCTTGACTATCCTTGTATGTATATGATTATTGGATCATTACAATTCTCATCATTGATAAAGATGTATGATCCTTTCTTATTAGAGCATCCTCCAACTATTTTTTTACCATGATGATAATGGATTGAGCAGGAATAATTCATGATGAGCTCTAACCCTAATTTATATTTCATTTAAGATAGTGGTATGTGAATATATATTTGAGACTTTTTAAATTAGTATATATCTCACTCTTCACCACATAGGGATACTGTTGCTATATTTTCAATGCAAAGGTCACATCCGCCAACTCCAGATCATGAATATGATAGTTTTGATGATGAATTTTTAATTGACTTGAGACATAGGTTGTTACATTATCATTTTTCATCAGTAAACATCCTAGTCCTTTCATATAATAATCATGGTATAATACAATGAGTTATCAGCTTTTTAGGAGTGTGAGTACTAGCACAATGATTATCCTCTTTTTGAGATCCTTAATGATTTCCTCCCATTATAGGGTTTATAAAAACCTCACCCCATTCCATGTAACCTTGGTTATACAATTTTAAATTCATTATAAGTTCTTCAAAAACCGTATATAATACCTACCTAAGATATGGAATTAATGGATATTTATTATAGAAGATGGCATAAGGCACTCTTTGATTTATATTATCATGGAAGAGTCCACAGTTATTCCATTGCAAGTTTTTACCTGCATCAATAATGATACTCTATCTTCCCAGAACTCACATTTATTGTACATTGCTTATATTTTATCCCTTAAAAAATTATTTAGCATAGTTTTAAAATTCACCTTAGTTTATCCTTTAACCCATAGTATATCAAAATATCCTCAATAAATACTAAAATTTTTTTATCAGGGTATTATCTAAAGAATCTATTCATGAAGACCATAAAAATTGATGATAGAATTTATGAGTTCTAATGGATTCACTATGAATTCATAGTGTCCAGACATCATTCAAAAGCAATTCTTGGGAATGTCTTCCTTACTCACCTTTAATTGGTGATATCCTGAATGAAGCTCCACCTTAGAGAAACGGTTGGACCCACATAGTTGATCGAACATGTTATCTATCCATGGGAAGGGGTAAATTTTCATTAAAATTATTTTATTTAGCTCATGATAATCAATGTATAGGTGAAATGATCCATCCTTCTTCTTGAAGAAGAGAAATTACACATCCCATTTTGAAGCACTCGAGTGTATAAAACCCTAGTCCAGATTCCTCGGTAACTGCTTATTTTGTTCTTCCAGCTCAATTATAGACATTTTATAATTTGTATTGGATATAGGTAAAGTTATAGGAATAAGATAAATTGATAACTCAACCTCTACATAAGGATGAATACTGGAAAACTCTTTATGTAGTACATCAGTATAATCCTTCTTTATGGGTATATATTGGATCATGATCATCTCTATTTAATCAAACATTTTAGGGAGATATTATTACTCATAATTTACTAATAGACACACACGAGAATAAGATTTTGAATGAGATTCATCTTCCTCCTTACATTTGTAGAGAATAATAGGATGCTCATGGATGATAAGAGTGATATCTATTTCTTAAATGTTGGTGTTGGATTTGTATAAAGATAGCAAATCTATTCCCAATATAGAATCATACTTTACCAAAGGAAGTAAGATAATATTTTATGGAGATTTTATCCCACAAAAATTAATCGGGGAGGACTTATGTACTTTGGATGCAATAATATACCCATTATTTGTAATCATATATAACACAATCTCCAAATTTTGAGGTGGTGTTCAAATCATTCTACTAATGTTGAAAGATATGAAATAATTCATAGAACATGAATCAAATAGTACATTCACCAATGTTGAATAAATAACCTGTGGACATGTCACTACATTATTGTCTGAATCCACATTATTTGTAGTGATAGCATAATCCATTCCGTATTTCCCTGGAGGTTGTTGTTGATTACCTTTGACAACCCTCATCTTAGAGAAATGGATTGAAAACATTCCCATATTCCATGCTGTCGAAACACTGCACTACTAGATGATAATTGATATGAACCATCCTTTCATCTTCCACATTAGTTGGATTCTTCATATCCCATTGAAAGTTCTTAACAAAGTTCCATTTCTTCTAAATTTGAAGTGTTTCTTGATTCCCTTTAAAAATATCCCTGGATTCGTCTTCCCACAATTTTTACATGTGAGATATTTGACCCTTTTTACATCATGGGATTTATTTGGAGATCATACCATATTAAACTCTATTATATTATTTTTTTTCCCAAAAGACCATTGAGAGTATCTAATCTCTATCTCTTCCAAGCTGAAAAAATAGAGAAATATCTATATAATTGTTGAAGTCTTGAATCAAAACCTCTTTTTATATACTCGTCTTTAGTCCTCTAAAGGAGAGATCCACCTTGCTTTTTGTGTTCATGAAATAGACGGGGGGAATATCTTTCAAGACTTGTAATGTTTTCTACATATGCCCTGATAGACCCATATTCGTTTTTCTTAAGTCCAAGTAACTCTCATGCCATTTTTCATGGAGGGTTCAAGAAAATATTTAATGAAAAAATTTCCATGAATTCCTCCCAACCCATGGAATCTATTTCCTTCTAAGACATCTAATTTTTGACGAGTGTCAACCAATTATCATCTTCCTAATAAAAATTATAGAACATCAGCAAAAATCTCACTTATTGAGAGAATTGGAGGATAGATAACATCGTTTCAATGGAGTTAACACACTATTTCAAAAGGATGGGATCATAAGATTTACTAATCATGGGAGGCCTTTTCCAAATGTAGGATTTGGTTTCAAAATGATATTTTTGTATAGAATAATGTTGTTCCACATGATTCAAGATATTATTTATAACATGAGGTAGTTGAGAAACTACTATCATAATGTTTTGAGCACCCATTCCCATCATATTTGGAATTTCATTAATGGAATCATCACCTTCCCTATCACATTTATTATTGCTACATTTTCTTCTATTTCCTTCCATTATAAAGGAAAAATAATGTTCAAATAAGTGGATTTAATACTTTACTAATGATCATAATAAAATTAAACATTGAACATAATGTGATAAACTTGTTAAGGAAAGGTATATCCAAACATGTGATTCATTAGGATTCTATCTAGGTTATCTATGATCACATTTATAACATATTTTCTTATGGGAATTTTCTTTGATCCCTTAATAATGGTTTATGATGAGCTTATGAATTTACCAAATCATTTTTCCCAAGAGTGTTACAATAGGTGAACAGTAAAGCTCATTATCATTTAACAAGTTACCACTAGTAGGGATCAGAATATGATTTCACAGTTGTTACACCTTGGTACATTTTCTCTAGAACCACTTCAACTTATAGTATTTTTTACAGGGATGTATTTTCATGATAAACCACATACTATATACTATAAAAAATTTATGTATTTTTTCATATAATTAGTTTTATCCCTTGGGTTCTTACTAAATTTCCATATTCCTAGTATAATAAAATAATTAAACATTTCCTATAATACTAACTATAGTATCCCTATACTTTTACACACATCATTACATTATTTTTAGCATAATTAAACAGAAAATTACAAGCCAAGGACCATAAAGTCAAGTTTCTTGGAAGTATAGGTACAAAAAACAAAAAACATGGAACAAAAAAAAACATTTCCTTATTTTTCATCTATTATGAGATCTTAAATTCATTTGGGCCATTACATATTAATAGGATATCTTTGGGATATCATTGAAAAATGTATCTGTTAATAATCCCAATATGGGAATAGACATTAAAATAAAACATATAACATTGGTTAGAAAGAATAATATAATGATATAAAAAAGAATGGAACACGATTAATCATATGGAATCATAACATGGGATCATATAATCATGGATTAATACTACTGTTGAAGAAATATAAAACATTAATTTATTGCAATTGAAGGCTCGTTTTACATAGAGGAGCATGATTTGAGGCTCGTTACACATTTCAGAGCATTAGTCAAGGAGAACCACCATGAACATTTCACATAACATCTAATGAGACTAAAAATTACCCAATTAATTGGAGAACTATCTAGACACACACATCATAAAATATTCATGAAAATTATTACCACATAAAGAATCATACATATGAAATCAAATATAAACATAAAGGTTTCATATGGAATGAATTCGGTATCATAATTATGTAAAAATGGACTATCAAAATAGAATATCATAGTAGTTTCCATGAATGGATGGATTGAAATAATACATGGACATTAATAAGGTAATATAGGAATATATCATTATATTTTATGGAAAAATAAAGTGAAAATATTTTTTAAGAAACATTAGAAATAAAATATTTTAGTACGGTTTAAGGGAAACATTTCAAGATTCTTCTAAATGGACAAGTTATAATTGTTTGCATTCAACCAGAATTGATCCAAGTTATAATTTCATTATAAAATAAGTTATTATAGAAAAAAAATATATTTTCTCAAAAAAAATTATGTATCACACTTGAAACTGGGTAATAATTTAGGAAGTTCTCTTAAATCGAGCTTGCTTATTGTGAAGAATGGGGTAGGGAACTTTTTAAAAACATGTATATCCCAAAAAATAATGATGAATGGATCATGAAACATTATTTTGGAAGCTATAAAAATCATTTAGAATTTTTAAAAAAAATCATTACATATTTTCATTTGGGTAAAAAGAGAAAAAGAATAACTTCGAAGAATAATGTAGGTTCGGGTAGAATCCCTTACCATATTTCTAAAATGATTTTGAACATGATCATAATGTCCTGGATAATCAATTTTAATACATTGATTAATTAATTTATAACATTTAATACATTTATTTTATTTATTATAATTTTATTATGTTTTTTCATGTTCCATTTTAGGGATTATGAGATTCAATTTCATCATTCATGAGTGTTAGTTTCCTTGGTTTTTATGATCGGTTTAATTATATATGTGTATGAAAAATAACTTATAATGAATATATTTTTCTAGAACAGAAATTAAAATTTTTAATGAAATTTTTAAATATTAAAATACACGTTTTTCTTAATGTGAGGTTGATTCATTAGAAAAATCATTAATGTTAATCCTTTAGATTAATTTATCATTTTATGATCACAATGAAATCATTTTGTTTTTTAAATAAATATCATGTTCAAAAAATGATTCTTGAAACTTAAATAAGATATAATACATATATTGAAATTTGGTTTATCCATAAAAATTGTTTTAGGACCATCCTTGTATAAAAAATTGAAACATGAAAGCACGTCGTCAATGAACGTCGTAAATCGACACAACACAGATATTGTTTAAATTTTTGAAGTAAAAGTGAGATGATAAGTCATTTGGGGAATAATTATTTCATCAAAATGAAAAAATTAAATTATATATAGGATAATGGGGGTTTTCATGAATCTTGGAAAAGTGGAAGTGAGAATAAAATATGAAAAGAAAGGCACTTGAAAATAAATATAAAGAAAAAGGAAGATGATTTTACATCTTGATTTCTTCTCCTTAAGAACTTCTTTAGGGGGTTGGTTGTAGTATTTTGTTAAGAACAAAATATCTATGACACAGGGGAGAGGTTTTGGAAGTGTATTGGGAAGAATAGGAAAAATTATCAGGGCTTGTGAAATGCGAGGAGAAGAGTTAGTGTAGGGATCCATTTGTAGGGGATGAGGGGGTTTTATCATTATTTAATTCAATAGTTTATTATTTTTCACAAGTCAAGAAATAGTGTAAATTATAGAGAAAAAATAAATAAATTAGTTCATGTAAGTTCGATCCAGTTGTACTTAAATCACCCACGACTCAATAAATAGTGTAATAATCTTATATTGTATAGATATCATAAAATATAGTATTTAACTATTTATAAAAAATTCAACTATTTCAAAAAAATTCCAAAAATATCACCCTAACAATTTATTGACATGTAGACATCAAAAACGATCTCAATTTTATGAAATAAATTTTGTAGTTATGTGAAATTTATGTTTTATTTAAAAACATAATTTTCTCTAAAAATATTGATATTAAAATTATAATTGATTTTATATCACATTGAAAAATTAGCCATGGTTTTATAAAACTATATTATTATTTTATGATATAAACAAAATTACTTATGATTAAATTTTATGAAAATAAATTTTATGTAAAATTAATAAATTATTCATAAAATTGTATTTAAATATTTATGACATACAAAAATACCAACACTAAATTAATAATTTTTAAAATACTTATTGACATATAATATGATATAATTATATCATATTGTCACTTATAAGATGGATAAATTTTATTCATTTTTTCATTGTTGTCGTTTTCATTCAATTTTCCATTTTACTATACATAATGGTTACATTATTATTCCAAAGGCCAAGTTACTATTTCCTCATCATAATTTCTATAACATAGATAAAAACTAATTATTTAACTCATTAATAATTTATAATTTATGTATTGTGATATATTATGTGTTTATACCAAATGAAATATTTATATGAATGGAATTTCCATTGATAATACATTGGGTTCTTACACCAGTCAAGAACCACGAGAAGTCGTATGCCAACAAATAAAACATTGTTTTATTAAGGGGGACACAATTATTTCATAGAAATAAAATCTTGATCTCTCTCTTTGAGAAGGTCTAAAACATTTTGAGTTATTTGTGATTTCAATCCTCATCGCTTGTGATGATCAAAACCACTAAGAACCTACATCCATTAATAGTTACCCGTGAATCCAATATTCATGGGGAATCCTCCGTGAACCCAAACTTCATGAGAAGAGATTTAAAAAACACCCTAAAAAAATCCTTAGTATAAGATAAAATGATGGCCTAATGTACCAACGTTGCTTTAAATAATTGGGAAGAGATGGATGAGAACCTATAGAATGGGTATAAAATCTAGGGTGAATCACATCATGACTCACTCACCACATTGCTGAAATATTATCATTATGAATTCCTTCTTCTCAAGAAGATTCCTTTTGATGAATTTGGGATGAGGGACAACGTATTCATCCTTGAAATGAATATAGATGATCTAAACTACTGGTTTTGGAGATCACCTTGAATATACTAGTGCCATAGGGATACTAGAAGACACATTTTGAATTATCATGCATTTCTCGTAGTTCACACTATACCAAACCATGTTAAAAATCTAAATGATGAGGTGTTGGAGGATGAGACATCCCCACCTTGGTTCAAGAAAATTTCAAAGGAAGGTTTGTGGGAACCAATCATGTGGTTGATATATATCAGGGATTTGTACCATGGTATAAACTTCATATATTAATGAGATTGGGGTTATTAGAAATGTGCATCGTTCTATGCATTTGAATACCGGGGTTCCCATAGTTAGGTTAATGTGGTTAATTGCCACAATAATATTCTACTGGATGTTACCAATGAGGGATAGAAACATGGGGTTGTGGTCGAGCACCATAATCATGGAACAAATACTAGAAATTGGGGAAAACATCCAACTATATTTCTTAGTATTGGTGAAGTTTTACATGATGCTCTGCCACATCAGCCAAGGGAAGACACGACCCCATGTGTGAGGGCCATAAAACATTTTGTATAGTTTTTTTGTCAGGCACATGAAGGGATACAAATATCAAAACCCCATCTCCCATCCTAGTATGAACATCCTGCAATCAATTATGAAAATTTTCAGGAGTCTACCACTAAAATTAGGCTATGTGGGCCTGATAGAGATGATTGGGACAATAAACGACTTTATATTTCACTAATTCTCCTTTCCCATGGGGAAAATGACAAAAAATGGAATGAGTACCCTCATGCAGCAGTCATAACTCATATCCTTTCAATCCTGGGGTAGTAGTGGTGAGGGTTGACTGCCAGGTGATTTACGAGACATACATTCCTCATCCGTTCACGAGATAGTTTTGAATCATGAAATGATTGAACCCAAAGATGTACAAATATGTGTTCCATGAGTTCCAAAATTCATTCATGAGTAAGATCTAGTTTATCTTTAGATGAAAATATATAAAGGGGAGGAAACAGATTCCACCACCTACTTCCGCGTATGGTAACATCAACAAATTTGGATAGAGTTGGGAGATTGTGTATCATTTAGAGATATTGAAGCACTAAACTACACCGTCTGATGAAGGAGGGCCCCTAAAACTATGGGTTCATGGGAAAGTGGTAGTTTCAGTATGTTGTGGAGCTAGGGTTGGGCCAGTGGGTAGGGAATAAGTAGATCCAACAATTCCTGACACGTCAAAGGAGGGAACCACAGGGATATGAGTTGAAATAGTTAAGAAAATCCTTATAAATTAGTTATAGGAGGATGGTTAACCCTATTGGGTGGTCCCTGAGGGAGCACGTTCAATCCCTGGGATAACACCAGTGCCACCAAGATATCCCCAACTGAACAGTTTTCTCAGACTCCTTGGATATTTCAGGGATTTTTTTGGAAAATCAACGCCCTCCATGGGATATAGAAATATATCAATGGAGAGAGGATATTCCTCATTGGTTTAGGCCATGTTTGGGTAGGATCCTTCATTTCCTAGGATGAGGCATTGTAACACATAATAGATTTATAGTATTTAGTCCTCTCATAGGTCCCCTTGATTTCTCTAACTTGTTGAGTGAAGGTGCATCTGGTGAAGTCCTCCTCTTCAGATCTCTTAGATAGTGAGTTAGATGTGTTTTCACCTCTATAAAAAGAGTTGTAGGAGTCTTGGGAGAGTGATTCTTATTGGTATTATCTTGTTAAAGGGGGTAACCATTTACCATGTAAGTCACATAATCCCATGCTTCGAAAACTAATAAACTCCTAATAGCATTGTCTAACTATTATTGTACTCATGTAGGGATCAATTACCACAGATTATGGGAATGTTTATGAAGAACCTTGGGAAGTGTGAAAGGGAACCTCAACACATGATGGGGAATTCATAGGGATCCTCCCTGATGTCATGTCTAGGAGTGACTAGTTGTCCGCTAAAGTGGAATATCTGAATAAGGTGAAAACATCAAGGGGGATTCCATTTCCAGTCCTACTACCCATTAATATTCAAGAGTTTTTAGGTGGGATATGAAAATACAATAAGCCTATTCTCTGTTTCAACAATCCTTTCATACTTTATCTTTATATGTTTTTCTAACTTGTGTTTAAATAGTTGTTTGAATCATATATAGGACACAAAAACTCACATCAACATTCGATTCAACATCACTCGAAGCTGAGGTATTGACATCTGGTGCCTCCCTCTCAGTATAGAGGGAAATGAATGTTACAGTGGTTGTATCAAACATAGTGGTGCCACCATAAGTGACTATCGAGACCATTCTGTCATCAGAGGGGGTCGAGGTAGTTCCCATAATGGGGATAAGTTAGGGGGATTTAGTGGATAAGCCTATTTTCGAGGTGCTAGTAGAGGCGATTATTGGAGATAAATCATTAATTGAGGAGGTGATAGATTTTATAGTAGTTGGAGTGACTGGGGAGACTATGTTGAATGAACATGACCCAAAATTTTCATCATTGGAAGATGTATGAGTTGAGTCCATTATGAGCATGGACAAGATCCTTTTACCAATAAAAGTTATCAAGGAGGCTGCAATAGCTGAGCTCTTCTTGGAGGTGCCACAAGTGTTAGATGGAAATTTATCTATGGGTGAGGGGACTGGTGATGATCTATTCCCTTTCAGAAATGGATCTTTTCCCACACATGGAAATGCCCATGGATGAACTAACAATGGATGAATTAGAGGTATTTCCTCAATATGAGCTTGTTCTGCACAAGTACTTTTAAGATTCTGGATCATATGCTGCTGATATGAATTGAGTCATTTATTTCATGGCCTGGAGGTATGCGTGAAACTTTATCACCTACACCATGATGGTAGAACTACCAAACCTAGTGGGATCACTCTACTAGTGTCTAGTTAGTCTAGGGATCACTGGGGTGGACTCTAATGGACTTCATGCACTGGATCAAGACTTCATTGTCAAGCGGGTTCATGTCAAATGGAACGTATTCGATAATTCATGGAAAAAAAATATGAGGTATATAATTTTCTTTAGTTATCCGAGGAGAAGATCAACTCCTTATAATGGACGATGTATGAGAATGATGTCATGGACACTTTTTAATATGAGATCTTCAGCCATATAGGGGCCCAGTTGGTGGAATCAAAAGGCAAGGTAGTAGAGGAGGTATCCCAAGTGGTTGAATGTCGAGTCGAGTATAATTAAAGTTATATCAAGGATGAATAATTCTTTCCTAAAGCAAAGGAAGATGTGGAGGACCATGAAAAGTGGCATCAGAATCAATAGGATACTCAACAGTGGTTGGATATGCTCAAGCGCAAAATCAGTTGAAACTTAGGGGAATCTTATAAAGGAGAGGCCCTGATATGTGGATGAACCTCAACAACATCAGTTGATTTTTTTAAAATTTCATAACACTCAAAAATGTCTTTTTATTTTATCATGGTTTTGTACATTAATAACAATAACAAGAGAAGAAATGAACAATCCATAAGGACACGTGAGTCATTCATGGTGTTAGAAATAACAAATTATAACATGATTACTCATTTATTAGGGAGTCTCGTTTAAATAGTAGAAAACCAGAGTCCAAATTTTTTGATTTACCCTATAGTGTGTCTCAGCCGAGGAGGTCTATGGTTTGAGAATGGGTCTTTATAAACAACCGAATTTATTTTGATCATGTGATACAACATGAATGGGGCAATTAATGGGAGTTTAATTCTACCCAAGGAAAGGGGAGTGAAGTGTGTTAATTTATATTCCAATGATTCGGAACAAAATGGAGGCAGAGTGATGATGGATGATAGCAAAAGACCATGTTTGAAACACATAATTCATTATCATTTTTTTGAGGATAGGGGAAAACAAATTGAGGGTCAATCGTTAACCTTGTTTGAAACACATGGCCTATCTCAAAATGTCTTATGAAGTATTTTTGGGTTCATAGGATGGTAGAGGATCTTGTTTCGCATGGAACCATGCACTAAAGGGGGGACCATTCATATGTAGAGGATGATGAGTATCCAAATAAAGGGACACAAAAAGTGTGGATACGAAGTGATCGAGTGTTCTAATAGATGTCAACCCTCTTGGAATTATTCTACTATGTATTTGAGCACATTGGGTTGGAATATCAGTTTGAATAAAGGTTAAACTCATCGTATATGGGGAGAATCATCTTGGATTCCATGTGAAGTTAAAATAGCATAAATGATGCAGTAGGTTACTAGAACCAGTAGAAAGGGATTCTTAGGCTAGGGACTATGATGCACCATAGTTCAACATCAGGTGGAAAGGATGATAGAAACATACTTTAATGTTTTTTATGGGTTTTTACCATGAAAATTAATATAATGTGATTAGGACTTCAAGTTGTACAATGTAACATTGTTTGACTAGGACACCAAGGCATAGAGTTTAACATCGTGTGACTAGTATTCCAAGTTGTAAGTTTAATGATGTGTGACTATAATGTGTGAACTTACATGAATAACACATGCATAGTAGTAGTGGTAGGGGGCGTAGGTGGGTAGCACGATAGGGGCCGTACTTAGAGATGGTCATATAAATAAAAGATATATTTTCATACCTTGCATCCCGAAAAAGAATCTAGAGTGATTTGTACAATTTTTATGGTCATGACCCTTGGTAAAATGGGTTGCATATCACAAAGGGGGCATGTGTTTCATAAGGGTGATGTAAACTGACTTAAATGGATTGGTATAATAGGACCTACCACACAAAATAGCATGAATACATTTTTTTTATATATTTTTGAGGTCATGATTCTTAGACCATGATACCTTGTTTAAGGTTATAGAGCTTGGAACATAGGGTAAGAATATGAAAAAGGAATGTGTAGGATGGAAGAGTGAAAAAATTGTTGTGAATTAAGGGCCAAGAATGAATAATACTTCACAAAACATTCCCAAGAATACTTTGACATAGTTTAAAGTCATTATTCTTAGACTTGGGTCCATAAATTAACGTCATAGTGTTTAAAAAATGGGATCATACTTTGAGGTCATATATTTTTGACCAATATTGGGATATCCAAAAATATTTGGCATGACATGGAATATTATTAACCCTACCTAAAATGAGGGACATGGGAGGCCCCACACCATGAATCAAATGAGGGTATGGTTTTAAAAAGATTAAGGTTTTGATGGTTGGACCTAGGCTCATAGTTTAAATTTTAAAAAATTAGAGCATTTTCAAATAGATTATGGTAATAAATTTTTTAAAATGGTTTGTGTGTATTGATAGAACATGTTTGGTATTGAAGAATGATAACCAGATGTGAATGGAGGAGACTATGAGGCCAACTGACACTCGAAAGAACATCCCTGAATAAATATTTACATTGTTTACGGTTGTGAGGCTTGGACCCATAGTGAACTCATGCATCAGAACCTCACTTGAAGAAAATTTACTCTTGACTCCTAAGCCCATATTATCCATGATTGTTGTGAGAAAAAATGAGTGGCATGGAGTTCCAATTTCTTTTTGGGGAGAACACAATGAGGGAAGGAGGTGACCGAAAAGTCCCATATGGGTTATTTTGAATTTTTATACCTGGATAGTGAAAGGGAAGTAATTGAAATATGGGGAACCGGTATTGACCATGTTAAAAACATAGGTTCTATACCTATGTTAGTTAATTTTAGGGAGAATAAATGAAGGATCAATAACTGACCAATTCTGAAATAAGGGAGCCACAATTCGTTTCTAATGATCCTTCTAGGAATGAGCCCTGGGTAGTAGTTGAGCTAGTGTCACATGAGACCATTTCTATTTGGGAGAACATTCAGATCTAGAGGATGATGATTATCCAAAGTGGAGGAGAATTTAAGTATGAAAGCGAAAAGGGGTAATGTTCCAAATGAAATTTCTCAAGGATCTATTTCACCATATAGTCAAAAATGACTAATGGATGTGCTGATATAAGATAAACAAGCTAGTGTTGGAGGGAAAATACCCTGAAACTACTTGATGGAATGGTTGGGCTTAGGAAAAAACATCTAGGTGTCACTATGTATGTCAATATAATTGGAATCAAGACACACAATGTTTTGGGAAGTGTTGGTAAATGAGATCGAAGACATATAGGTGGGGAGGAATCCTTTCTGGTGGAGATATCTAACCATAACATATTGGGAAGCATCATAGTTTTTAATGGGGTATTTCCTAACATATCATACATATAATATTAGGCATACTGATTTCACACATGGAAATTTTTTTTTATCATCATCTCATATTTATCATATGATGCATCTTATGTTCATGTCATAGGGTATGGCCATAGTGTAACATTGTTCATTGAGGACATTGGATGTGGCAGTCTAATGTTTTAAAACACGGGCTTCGGCTGCTACAAGTTTAAATACATAGAGGCTCAGATTATATAGGTAATTTCTAGTTTAGGGTCACGTATCATTGAATAAATGGGGGAACATGTTAGATAAGGATTATTTTTTTGAATGAAAGAGTGACAAAACATTGTGTAAGAAGGTCTAAAGGGACCTTTTTATACTCAAAATTTGAAATATTGTACCCCAGGTTGACCCCATACTTCTAGGGAAGAAATTTCCCAGAAATTTATTTATGAGAGGGATAGGTCCAAATTGATTTTTTTGGAATTTAAACATATCCCCTATGGATTGGAATCAAGATGCAAGTATTTTTGGAGGTGGAATTAGGATACCGATGTCTGAAGGAGATACCCTCTCAAATGATGATACTGAATAGTATTTTATTAGGATATGAGGCATACCAATTTTATATAGGATAAGGATATTATATTACATCATGTTCTGAGGACAATGTCTTTTTTCATCCCATATGTTTTACATGGAGAATTTCAGTTTTATATGAGGTCAATAATCACACATTAAGAGGAAACACCGTTTTTACTTGCTAATGCTATACATTAACATCGTGTGATGAAGATTTTTGTAGGAAATGCACATTAATCTGCCATTATATTATTTATCATGTCATTTCAAGAGGGAATCACATCCATCTAATGGGTTAATGAATATTTAAGGGTCCTATACCTAAAAAAGGAGTCCAATGAGATCCTTTTGGGGTGATAGATCAATAGGTAACAAATGTTTTTGTGGTGAATCTATAGTTGTGCATAGAGATATAATGTCTAGGAATCAATACTTTCACAATGAGTATGGGAATAAAGATACATGTGGTAATGGGAGGTGGAATAGAATTTCTAAAATAGTATGGATGAATAAAACCAAGGAAATGAAGGATAAATTCCCATAGTTTAGAGTCATAATACTCGGAATGGGGCTCCTAGTTTAAGGTCATAAAGCATAAACCGAATCCAAATAGTTTAACATCATAATTCACAGACCATGGGGAGGTTATTCAATGATGTTCATGAATTAAAAAAGAGATAAAAATTGGAATGAAAGGAGCTAAGTATGTCTTACACTACATTAAATAATCTCAAACCATACAACACACATTTTAACCTCATACGTTCTAGACCATGGAGAACATTTTAAAGGGATGATGCACGAACTCTTAGAAAATATTTTAATGTAATGATTATAAGACTAAGATTTTTTTTTAGGGTTTTCATGTGGAAAAAAATTGGTAGAACTTGATGTGAATGGAGGGAATACATGCCCACATACCAGAAAAATATATCAAAAAAATGACACATAGTTTAAACTCATAATTATTGGACTCGGGTGACTGGGGAAATCAATTTAAACTCATGAATATTAGAAAAAGAATATTTTTGTCTCATGGGTATCTATGTGGCACTGTATAGGTAAAAACCATTGTCAAAGGATCCAAGGATGATTTATTACCACATCCAAACCTTGAGATGAAATGCATGTAGTTTTAAATAATAATTCTATGATTAGAAATTGGGATAAGGGGTAGAAGGGTTGAAACAATTCTGGCTAGGCTTAGAGATTGGAGGTCTAGGAATCTGTATATATTCCATGGTAATGGGGATTAATCCATACATTTTTACAGATGGTGTGACGATGGAATATGGACACCAGAAATTGGAAAATCCTCTCTGATTAAGGAATGACACATAACTGAAACAAGGTAAGGCAAAAATTTACCAAAGTGTAATGAGGATATTGGTTTTGGTTTGTCTCATATCATATGAGTCATCCCAATTTTAAAAGGGGTATTGATTAAGACCATATCATATTTATCATATGAGGAATTCTGGTAGTATATAGTGTAGTATATTTCATATTATAACATACTTATCGAATGAGTCTTACTAGTTTTATATGAGGTAAGATCATAGTTTATTTTCATACATTGAGGATAACTGAGTATTTATTTTAATATAACACAACCGAGACATTTCGATGTTGTTAGTTTAATTCCATAATGATCCTAAAATAAGGGTTACTAGTAGATTAAGGTCCTTAATAATTGACCGATGTCAAATAGTTTAAACATGTACTACCTGGACCATGGGGTTTCTATTAGTTTATGGTCATAGAGCTCATCCCAATATAAATTAGTTTAAGGTTGTATAACATGGACACTTAAATGAAATTTAAGGTCATTATATCTAGACCCTTGAAAAAATTTTATGGGTTTCTTTCATGGAACATTTGAAAATATTTTAATTTTATAATGTAAGGACCATTTGAAAATATATTACAGTCTTACGGTATAGACCATTTGAAAAGTGTTTAAGGTCATTCTAAAAAGACCATGTGAATTCTCACATCATGTAATTCTTAAGAAACATGGTGTTGGGGGGAGATTTGTTACACTCTCCACCCATAGTTATGAAAATTAATTCTCTATTAGAATATATTGTATGAACAATCTAAGGAAATTCCCATATGGGATCCAACATTGGTTGCTTCTTACTGGGTATAATCAGTTTTTTGAGATATTGTGACATATCTCACTGGAATAAAGTGAGGAGGTGAAATTTTTTATTTAATTATCTCACTATATATTCTAGTGCCTATCTAGATTGTTTAAGGTCTAGGACATATTCTATTTGAGGGATTCTAACTTTGATAGACATAATTATTCCATTTTTTGCATCTACTAGTTGTTGATAGCTATTCAGAGCTACAAAAACAAATAATTTATGGGAAATACTAAAACTATTCCTTATAATAGGGAGTATGGGGTGACAATGGAGGAATATTTAGTCATCATATGATATGAATTTATGGCATTAGGGATATTTTTGACCCCCTCTTCTTGTAATGACCCACCATTTTCTGTAGAATATTAGAGTGGGTCTAGTTCAATGCCTCAATCTGTCCATCTTCCAATGCATGATAGTGAAAAATATGTATGGAATGGATGTTGTGTTTGGCATAGAACATCATCAGTTTTAAAAACCAGATGTTGGTGCCACTTTCATTGAAAAAATAATGTGGAAATCCAAATTGGTGGATATTGTGGGAGCTAAAAAAACCTAATCATAGACGGGGAATTAAATTCATTGAGGGGAACAACATCTTCCCATTTGGAAAAGAATTAATTCACAATCATAATATACAAGCACTATCAAGATGTTGCTAGTGAGTATGCCCCCATGAATTCAAGTCCCAAAAATACAATGGGAAACTTGTACTTAGTGGTACATATAATCTCTTGTGGTTGATTCACAATGTTGGCATGGACCTAACATTCATAAAACCTCTTGGATATCCTAATGAAATTTTGGACCATGGTGGTCCATAAGCATATCATCCTCTGAATATTATTGGAGAGATTCAATCCCACATGATGGGTGCCATATGAACTGACATGCACCTCCTACATAACATTGGGATTCTAATTTCATTGAATTAAATATGGGAGGATTCCATCAAACCCATTCCTGTCGAGGGTTCTCTATAGGGTTGGCCCACACTGGAGTCGAAACTGTGATTCATGCCAGTAAATTCACTCACATTCATCTTGGTATGGCAGGATAATTCCACACTAAAGATTATAGTTGAAAGGTGTTTTTTAATTTGGGGATTCCTCAACCATGGGGGTACTTGGGTGTCATGGAACATAAGTATCAGTAAACATTTAATTTTCATGTTGTTTACCACACTCAAAAGTCATGTGGGAAATAAACCTTTGGTGTGCCACAAGAATGCAAGATCATCCAAGTTATGCTTTGAGAGAGACACAAACAAATGTTCGTAGGTGTTAGCTCAACCATTATGTGAATTATGTATATGATTCACCCTCAACTATGAAGTAAACCGGGCCATCAACTGATGAGTCTACTTCAGTTGGGGAATGCGATCGTGATTTATAATGATGTATTCCCTATTGATCTTTTTGATTATTAGTTTGGAGTCTCAATTCACTTGTAAAAAAGGAATATCAATCTTGAGGGCCAACATGAGACTAGTAATGAGGGTCTAATACCCTTCCTCATTTTTGGTGTAGACATATGACAATAAGAAAGAGTACACAATTACAGTTTATGTAAGTGCAATGATGATGATTACTAGGCCTACAATATTTATCTTGGGGGTATTGATCCTTCTACTAGTTGGGATCTAGGAGGAACAATAAAAATTTACCTTCCAACAAGGCATGATCCACAGTGACAATAACCTCATATAGAAAATAAAAATATAGGGGTAGTTCATTGGGGGCGAGATGTGCATCTTAGAAGTCTATCAATGCATGGAATTTGACAGAAAAAATCTGATGTCAAACTACTGGTGGATCACTACATAGCATACCAATCATCTTGTCTTCATTTGGCAATTGAGTATACAAATACATGAGTCTAATCATGACACAATATTCATCTCATGATGATGTAGATAATTCTACATCTTATGAACTAAAAAACAAGAATGAGAAACTCTTCTCAATGGGGGAGTATCTGGTCTCTGTGTTGAGAAGCATGTGATTAAAATATTATAAACTATTCTCTCTATACTCTTTGTTTATTGGTAAAAAAGGGTGCTAAAGGAACATTATAATGCAATCACATAAAGGATCGTATAATTTCAAGAAATAGGTGGAATTCGAACTCGAGGGTGTAGTAGATACTGCTTTTTATCAACAAATGCAGTCCAGAATTTTTTATTCCATTGATAAAAAAACTTTTCCACCTTCCTGGAAATGTTGTTACACTTGTCAGCCACATTCATGTAAATGGGATTATATAGGCTATGTTGACTTGAATTCCCCACAGCTTCATAAGATTATTTAGGGGATGCATTTTATTAATGACCATGATCTTCTCTTGGTTGATCTCAATTCCTCTATATCATATAATGACACCAAGAAACTTCCCATAGGTATCCCCAAATGTTCAATTCATGGGGTTTATCTTCAAGTGTTGGGTTCATAATAATCCGAACACTTTATAAAGATCTTTGAGATGGTCCTAACACTATTTAAATTTGACTACCAATCTATGCAATTTTCATCATCCTGACTACAATGCTAGTAAAAAGTTCTCTATGCGGGTTGGATACAATGCCTCAAGAACTCCTCCCAATACACTAGAGGATTTCAACTAGATGTAAGGGACTTGGTTGTGTCCATTAGTGGAATATTTCCTCATATCAGAGTGAAAAATCAATGAAAATATCTTAGTATCATTCACAATAGTAAAAAAAACAATGAAAACGTAGTCAATAACCTGAAATAGAACATGATATAATAATAAAGGAAAAATATTTGAAATCATGAACAATTATTCCATACAAACAACATTGGTCAATAAATTGGGCAGACCATACAAATATTTGAGTACAAAAGAATGTAAAATAAAATTATATGGCTGTACTACTAAATCAGATCAAGACAACATACCTAGTCACTGGACCTAGTCAAACTACTCCAACCAGATTAGAAGAACCAACATGAGTGTCTCTACTCTAACATGAAACTCTGGGGCTCATCCCTATCCACCGTCCAAACCACGCTCCACCTGAAAATAAGTCACAAGTTATACACATACATTGAGGTTCATGTGTAGGTCTAATAAATAATAGTAGTAATCCACCCTCATAATGAACATATAAAAATACACTATGATAAGTTTATATGAAATAAAACTTCCCAACCTAACTGAAACACAACATAAAGATAACTAGAAAAAATAATATAAAACCACAATCAAACCCCATGTGCATAATTCTGGTCAACTGGGAACATGCCACCATGGATGTACATATCTATATACTTATACATGCATATCTATATACCTATAAAAATATACATTAGTATGAATATTCATGAGTAAGTGAAAGAAATAACATTAACCACCAAGCAGTCGATCCTTGGTTCTATAATCCTAATCTTCTAGACATCCGATTCAAGGGAATTAATCTAGACATCGTGTCACTCAAGTTGTGTATCATTTAGCCGATCTCAATGCCTATAATCCCAATCAATATATAACATCTTTTTCCAACGCTAAAAATATCTCTGATAAATATTGGTTACAACAGATGGATTCTCATCATGCACCTGGGTTCACCCGTACTCATCTTAAATCTTGGTAAAGAATTATTACAGGGAAGAAATCTAGAAATCCTATAAATTTTCAGTGAACTATTCATCATACTGGTCATTACATTTAAATCCAGTCCTATATCTGAGCCTTATATCCCAGTCCATAGGCGGTCATGATATTATGAATCAGATAAAACAAAGGGTCTAACCCTTAGGTGATATATAAGAGATCTCACTAGTGATATGTCATAACCACCCCTCGATATCCAAAAGTGAAAGTCAAACATATGTGTGAGATGAATTGTTCAACAACCATGAATAGAAAAAGGATCGTAATCCTGATCCCAGAGAGAATGTCTATATATCCTCATCATATGATAGGTTAAGAAGAGAATAATCATCACCAATAAGCCATAGAATGAGGATACCATAATCATACTATATAGACGACATGTCAAGGGGAGAGTAATCATCCACCGAAAACCCTAGGTTGAGGAGAGTGTAATAATACTCATTTAATCTATTATTGGATTAGAGTGTAATTATATTCATTACATATCAGATTTTAGAGTGGACATTCATCCTCATCACTCTAGAGAGTGTAATCTTCCACATGTATCATTACTAGGTATGCCATGTAAATATATCGTAGTAGTTGGATCAGTAGCCAGTTTCTAGGAAGTACCTCTTTAAATACATTTAATATAAGAATAAAATATTTAGGCTCAAAAACCAAGTCCCATGTAGTACCTCCATGTATAAAAAAACATAATAAATAAATGGATCAGAAGCCTGATCATAGGTAGAATTCTTGAGCATCCCAAAGTGAAATAATGATGCCTCGTGTCAGGATCAACAAACACCAATAAGGATGTACCTCTGGTAATCATCACCGAATCAATAATAATCATGTGAAAAAATAAATAAATAGTGATGGTGCATGAACACATAATCACAAAACTACAACCATAACCACTTAGGCTTACATGTTTGGAATAGGTTCTATGGTGACACCCAATACCATCTCTACCCAAACCCAACACACTAGATCAGGGTCAATCAATGAATGGGGAACCTGTTGGGTCCCTCATGTCATCACTGAGAAGAATCCTACATGGGACTCATGATCTATAGACATAATTGGCAGCATCGTACCTATGATTCATAGCTCTATAGGTAAAGGAGGAGTCCGATATGGGATCCTCAAAGAGAAGGGAAGGAGGAAACCTATGTGGGATCATTAAATTAAATGACAACTGAGGCATCCTACATGGGATACTAATAAAAATATATATAAAGGGGATCCAACATGGGATTCTCTAGTTCATCATGTAATCAAATGTAACCCAAATGGGACCTTCAGTAACCAGTAAAAAGATAGAGGAATCACACTTGAGATCCTCTAGGTTGAATGTAAACTAAGGTATCCTATAGGGAATACTGAGTAACAACTAGTCTCATGGCCTCTTGATCTAGAAGGTCACATCATGCACATGATACATCCTTAATGGAACAATATTAAGAAAATGTCCAAAAGAGACATCTCATACCCCATCTTAGATCAGGTTTTCTAACATGGTTATTCTGAACACCAATCCAATAATTCTCAAATAATGTCTCTATTAGGTGATTACTGGATTCAAAAAATGGATGAAGTACCTCTCCATTCAAGTATCACCCCATTGAATTCCATGAAATACCTCTCTTGTATTACCATTTAAATCTACGAGGGAAGATACTCAAAATGGACTACTCATAAGTCCAATTCCAAATCATAGGATAAATGACCCAAAAAAACCCCTCAAATGGTTATAGAGGGGAAATACACCATGTGTCTCCAAGAGCACAAGAAGTGTACTCCCAAACACCCACTTGGGAATATACTCTCACTGGAAATTGAATATAAACACCTATACAGACATCCTATAATAGGGGTACACAATGTGAACCATACATGGGGTACCAAACCATGTCCTTTAATGGATGACAATGTACGTGTCCTACTAGTGTACTTTTACATGGCATGCGACCCACATGGGGTCTGCCCGTGTACTCTAGATAGCCTTACACCCCTACATGGGTGTCCTAAATTTGTAATCATCTACATGACTGAGTACTGGTACACGACATGAACACTTTTGTATAAGAAATGTACTTAAAAACAACATCATACCCAAATAGTAATAATTTAGGGTGTGTATTATCGGAACCATACACCATGTAGATAGAATTTCCAAAATGGAAAACCTAAGAATCACCTAGAAAGCCATGTTTAAAAAAAAGTAGTAAATCAGGCCAAAAGGGGTCATGAGAAAAAATTTAAGGGGATAAAAAATGGAACGACTCAAATATGTGGATTTATGACATAATATAATAATGTCCTACCTTTGGGAAGAATCCACAGAAGCATCACCAATTTATGTAGTCCGCGGTTACTGCATGGCGATCTGACACATCTCAAGCTCGTAGTGATACCTTCTTCTCTCCATATATATTTCTATTTCTCCCTTTACCTCTCCTCTATTATTCTCGTGGATGTGGAATCCCCCCAACTGTACATTAGAATATAAATGGAAGAATGAATGAAAATAAAAAAGAAAAAGAATAAAAAAGGATACAAAATAAAAAGAAATATAAAAAATAAAAATGGGTATGGGCCAGCCCTAGTTCCAAAACTGATTTTATGACCCACTTATGTGAAAAACTCCATTTTGGTCTCAAAAAAGGTTAAAAAATGTTAATTTGACCCTCTTTTAGAAATATATTACCAAACGAACCTGCACGAATAAATTAATATTTAAATTATTAAATATTAACTATTATTTATTCCACTAAAATTAAAAAGCATAGAATATCTACCAAAATTCATTGTGTAGGGTAAAGAATCGATTTTCAGACCAAAATAGATGTAAAAAAATTAAACAAGTTCTTATTGTAGAAGAAATGTTCATTTTCCACATATAAGCATCTAATAGAAAAAAATTCAAATTTCTACTCAAAATTAATGTTTGAAAAAATATGAATTGTTACATCCTCCCAAACATTAACCTTATCATCCCTGAGAATCATAGTGTTATGAAAAGCATCCATGATATAAACATAAACTTCTATAGAACCAAGCTATATAGACTATCCAACAACTACCTTCATAGTGTCAACAACTATCTTATACACGATATAAATTTAACTGAGATTGATATGGTACTCCCTACCATAGGAATACCCTTATTTTCAGCTAAAACCCAAACTCTGTGATCAATGTATCATGAAAAATAACGAATATCAACTGAAACAATCGTCACCTCCCTCAAATGACCAATGGTGTACTCCCCCCACCCCCATGTGGATTATCATCCACTATTCCTTGACAACAACCTCAAAAATTTCCTTTTCCAAACTATGAAAGACATTTAAAAATAAAATAAGATCGATGTAAAATCAATAATATCACAACACTCTCAAGAAAATATCATGATGGAGCATGATCATCTCTAACAAGGAGTACACTAAGATTCCATTGAAATTCCTATACACATCTCTTTGTTCCATGATTACCATCCTATCAATACTTGTCTGGGATTCATCCATGATTCAACTAGGTTATGGTACCCCATTCATTCATGATGTCTCCACTACCATGGAGGGACATTCAAAATTCAACCACATATCCTAGGAAATGACACCTATGAAATGTATTATAACCATGGGAACATAGATCACACCCGAACACTAACTAATTTATTATTTAAAACAAAATCACACACAAGCAACATGAGCCCTTATGACCCAAATCATACTACAGTGAGTTTCCCATTAAAAGCTAAGCTAACTGTGCTACTTGGACCATCAGTTTGAAATGCTAGAAGATCCATTATAAATTATCTAAAATATTGATTACCTCACCAGTGATATGATCTATTCCATGACCAGCCCTCAATAGGGATCTTTCTTGTCATTAGTGTCTACTAAAGCTCTAACTACATTAGAAATAGTTGAAACACTAGTCAAATTGGACAAGCACATAAAAAATCCTGCCAATAAAATCTGGTTTTGATACAAGAGTACCCTAGGTGATTATAAAAATTTTGAATGTATCAATATTCCTATAAAATAAAACTCAAATAACTACACTTCCTCGATCAAATAATGAGAATAAAACCATGATCAATTCCAAAAAGGGAATATATAAACACAGGTCAACCAATATCACATAGGTTTTCCTCAAACAGAATGGAAATATACCTAAAAGTGTCTGAGTCAAACTGAGGGCCTTTAGGTATCCCACATATACCTAATAAACAAGTCTCACATGTGGGTTATAAGGTCTAACCACATTACCCAAAAGATCAAATCTATTTAAAGAAGGTGAAGATCACAATGATCTATAAGGGTTAGAAAAAAATGGCCTACAAGGGCATGATCCACACCCATCATACTTATATAGACTTCTCCCTTGGGGACACAGAACCATGATAGAAAATGAAACTGAACTGAATCTCACCGAGCATCCGTATACGATAATACTCTATAGTGGTATAGCTTACGTGAAAAGGTATATGAATACATCAACAACATACAAAGTGATCTGACTAGTTAACTGATACATGTAAAACAATACCCAACAAGTGATACAACAGAAGGTAATCACAAGACATAGAAACCTAAAAGGGTGTCTTCACCTATCGTGCACGAGGACCAAGTCATCAGCCTCAAAACCAAATGATTCAATGTCGATCAACATAACCTACCATGAGAAAAAACATATATATATGTAAGTATACCCTATTAAATAGGCCTTAGCCAGTAAAAATCAAATGTGAGGAGCCCTATATGAAGTGAATCTTACATGCCAAATATGATGTATGAGATGAATCTTCCCATTGCCGACCAAGAGTCAAAATACATCTCTAACCTCTTTACAATGGACAAGAGTCATAAATCCACAATAAATCATAACATCCACACAAAATTCACGTTACTCAAGATGAAAATCATATAAAACTGTAACATCACAGATCCAAATAGAAATCCAATACCCATATAAACCGGGGCATCTTACCAGAACAAGGGTTCTTGATGCACCTGTCCAATATCCATCACATAATCCAAAAAATTCCTAATACTCATATCTACCAGATCACAGATAACAGTGACATCATATGATGTGACATTGGGAAGATAATAACTTCATATGAGATTGATAAAACAATATATGTAGTTATTTATCATATACAGCTGTAAATAAACAGAGTGCGGAAGTTGTTAATAAAATTATAAATAACATGCTGTAATAATACATGAAAAATATATATAATCACATACAAAAATTCCATACAAAAAACACTGGTCACCCATTGGGATGAACATACAGATACATGGGTACAAAAGAAACTAAAATAAATATACAGGGATATAATAATATCTCTGAACTAGACCGCATACCCAGTTTCCTGACACTACTAAACCGCACCAGCCCAATTAGAAGAACAAACACAAGCAGCTCTACTTGATCATGAAACTCTAGGCCTCATCTGTATCCACCATGAAAACAGTTATCATCCTAAAAAGTATAAATAAGGTCTATAAGTACACCATGGTGCATGTTCAAAGGTGATAAATAATCTCATTAGGCCACCCCAATGATGGACCTATAAAAATATACTTCTATTGGTGTATTAAAAATCCAATTGCTAAGCCTAGCTAAGACACAACTGAAAGACAAGTAAAAAAACATGAAACCATTGTCGAACCCTAGGACCATAATCCTTGTCTACTATGAAAGTACAACCATGGATTTATAAATCTTTATACATATATATGTATAGTACCATATATATACATATAAACATAAATAGGAATAATAATGTGTATTTGAAGGAAATAACATAAAACTATCAAGAAATCGATTCTTGGGTTCATAATACTAATCGTCTGGAAATCTTATTCATGGGAATTGTGTTGGACATCGTGTCACTAATTCCATGTATAATTAATTAAATATAAGTGTTTTTAATCCCAATCGACATATACATACAATTTCCAATACCAAAAATATCTATGGTCAAGCTATGTCATCATGGGGGGTTTCTCTTCTTACACCTTGTTTCACTCGTACTAACCTTCAATCACTATAAAGAAGGATTCTAGGGAAGTAAATCTAAACATCCTATAAATTGTCGCTGAACTAGTCATCTTACTACTCTTTCCATGTAAACCTAGTCTAATGTCTAATCCCTAGGTACTAGTCCGTATGGGGACATTACATTGTGGCTTAGATTATCCCAAAGTGTCTGACCCATATGTGATATGTTGGAGAGCTCACCAGTGGGATTTCATTCCCAACCCTCAAGATCTATAATTGAATTTCAAACATAGGTGTGAGATTCCATTCTCAGCAACCCTTACCAAAAAAGGATTTATAAGCCTGGTCCTAGAGATAATGTCTGGAGATCCTCATTATATGGAATGTAAACTAGAAATTAGGGTTCATATAAAATCCACAAGTATAGGAGAGCAAAATTATCCTTTATATACCACAATTCAATGAGAGTGTAACAATCCACCAACGAACCTATGTTGAGGATAGCGTGATCATCCTCATTTAACCCATGATCTGGGGAGAGAATAATCATCTTTATTACATATCAAACCTAAGAGTGTAGAATAATCCTTATCTCATGGGATAGCATAGTTATCCATGAGTATCATTACTAGGGATTCTATGTATGTTTATCATGTTAGTAAGCTCAATTATAAGATTCTAGGAATCACCTCTAGAAAACACAATAATTTAATAATGAAATATATATATTCAATAGCCATGTTCTATGTAGTACCTCTACATATATAAATATATACAAAAATAAAATGGAAAATAGTCTTGATCATAGGGTGAATTCTCGAGTATCCCAAAGGGAATGAATGATTCCTCACACTAGGCTCAAAAGACAGCAACAAAGATATACCTTTGGTAATCATCACTACATCAGCAAGAATCATGTGAATTCATAAACATGGATTTAGGGATACTAAAAACCTAAACCCAACATTACAACCATATCCACTCATGATTACATGTTCAGAATGGTTTCTATGGTGAATCCCCCAACAATATATACCCATACCCGACACACTATCTCTTGGTCTGTCAATGAATGGGGCACCCGTAGGGTCCCTCAAGTCGAAATAGAGAGATATCTTACTAGGGATCCTTAATGTATACACATACGCAAAGGTTAACATAGTTATATAGGTAATGGAGGAGTTTGAAACGTGATCCTTGACGATAAAGGAATGTGATATCTTACCAGGGATCCTCAAACAACAACAAAGTAGAGTCATCCTATAGAGGATCCTTAGAACAACCCACATGTAATGGTGATCAAACATGGGATTCCCTAGTTCAGCATGAAATATAAGGTAACCCATAGGTTTTGATCGATAACTAGAAAAAAGATAGAGGAAACCTACATGGAATCCAATAGTATTAACATAAAGAAGAAATACTACAAGGGATCCTCGGTAACCTCTAATATCATGATATATTGCAATAGAAAGGAACATATTGCGAGGGATTCATACTCAAAGGAATGATATGATTGAAACAAACAAAATAAATAACTCGTAACCCATTTTAGATTAGAGTCTCAAAATATATTTGTCTAAATATCCAACCGACCATTCTCACTTCCAATCTATCTTATGAGATTTCTGGATTCAACAACTACAAGAAAACCCTATTTGTTAAAGTAATGCAAATTATGAGTCCTCAAAACACCTCTTGGGTCATAACATTGAGATCTATGTGATATGATAATCATAATGGAATATTTAGAGGGCTAATTCTTACTCCAAGTAAAAAATAAATGAAAACCCCTTCAAGGGATAAAAAAATGTGTAGTACACGACATGTCTCCCTGAGAACATGACATGTACTCCCAAATCCGCACATGGGTGCCTATACCTACAAGACATGGAATGTGAATTCCCAAATACATGACATGTAAGAAGGGTACACAATGTTCACTCTATATAGGGTACCTAAACGTGCCTCTCAAATGGCCTAGTCATGTACTTGGCATGAACCTGTACTTCTATATGGCAAGAAACCCACATGGAGACTGTCCGTGTACTCTACAAAGCCATGTAACCCTACATGGGTAGACATACAAGATACTCAGCTACACAATTGATTACTAGTACATATCTTGTACACCATAGTACATGGAATATAATTTAAGACCTTCATCTTCCATCTATGTTCCCTAAATGACAGGCCATGTAGATGGGTTTTATCAAATGTAAAAACTCTGAATCACCCCAAACCCTTATTTTCAACCCAAATAAAGTATACCAATCCAAAAAAGGCCATAAGAAATAATATACGGGGATTAAGAATATGAAATTAATAAACAAAGGAGATTTATAGAAAAAAAGAAAAATAGACTACCTTTGGGTGGAATCCGCCATAACTTTTCCCATTTTCATGGTCCACTTTTGCCACACGACTATCAGACATGTCCTATACTACGCAAAAGCACCCCATTTTCATACTCTATCTTTCTATTTATCCTTATAACTCTCATCTCAAAGTCAAGTCGATGATAAATCCCTTGGTAATATATGATAATCCAGTATAATTAATGAAAGGAATGAAAAAATATAAAAAGAAAAAAAATGAAATGAAATAGAAAAAGTGAAATGAAAAAGGGGCCTGTGAAAACCCTTATGACCAAATTGAGGTTATTCCCTGATATGGAAAATATCCTTATTCTAATATAAATAATAGAGAATCTCAATATGATGCTTGGTTGAAAGGATAAGGTTGAACTAACCTATGAAAATAAATAAATATTTCATTTATTAAATATTAAATATTAATTATTCGGATAAATGTTAAGTAGCTCAGAAATATACCAAACTCCAACACTAGGGTAAAAACCCTATTTTGGGACCAATGGAGTAGTTATAAAAATTATCCATGATCATAAGATAGGGGAAATTATCTTTATTCTTCTTACATGAATATGAAAAAAATTCATATTTCATCCCAAAATTGTAGACTGGAAAAACATAGGTCATTTTACATTTATAATTCCACAAAAATCCCATGAAATTGATTGAATATGTAGTGCATGTACAATTTATAAATGTATCATGAATTATTTAACCTAAAGGGTACCATTTGATAGAAAATAGTCCCTCATAGAACTCAGATGGTGCTGTACTCTTCATCATTGGGGGCATCCTGATTTGATTGTATGTGGAATATCCATACATGAACGATATTTTATGGAACCATGTTGTGGAATTTACCATTAAATATATCACTAGAAGGATAGAATCATCCTTTGTACAAAATAAGATGTGGTTTTGAATGTCGATACAATATCTGTTTTACCTGTTCATCTTCTGGATTAGGAAATCATTGGCTATCCATATTGGGTACTGGGCTTCCCAGAAGAAGATGAATTTGAAAATATTCTAATATTTGGCTTAAAATATGGAACCATTATATGGATGAATATTTTTGGTATATTGATTGAACACATGATGAACTGTTGGTAGGCTGAGATTGTGAATGACGACTTGAGTGTCTAGCCCTGGAATTTCGTTATAGATCAAGGTGATGACAAATCGATGTTTTTTCTGGAGGTCCACATTCTATTACTGCACCTATGAAGACATGAATGTTCAGAATAAATGATTTACATATAAATTTCTTGATACTAATGGTCACCTAAATTAAGTCATCAATGGAGGTGGAAAAAACATATTCAAATGAAAGATTGTCATTTTCTATGTCCTCTTTATCATTTGAGATAGGAGGGAAATATGGAGGAGGCTAGTCCTCTAGGTTAGATGAATAAGGGGAAGAACTGTTTTCTACTCTGGTAGACATAGAATCCTCAATGAGGGGTTTATTATTTACCACGACTTTCATGACATAATCTATTGAACCAATTCCATCAGGTCTCTGGCCACAGGTCTCATTCTTGATTTGATGAAATGGTGGTGATTCATTTTTCATTGAGTCACCCCACTATGAAGTACATGATGGAATTCCTTGGATTCGTGGTCATAGGTAGAACATCTTATGACATTAAAATATTATGGGTTTCTAGTATTAGTTGGGGTTATCTAGTGTAGGAGAATGAGGTAATTTATGGGTATTCATTTTTCATAGGGTTTTTGAAACCCTTTTTATTGAGGATAATGAAACGCCCACACATGTCTAGTGTTGTAGCCTTTAACTGATGAATCATGGTAACAAAAAACTTTCCAATTAACCCCATGTAATTATAATTTTGTCTTCCAAATCATTAGAAGCATTGACTCACACAAAACCATTGGTCTGGACATATATTGCTTCTATCGTGTAGTTGGTAGCATCCAAAGAGTTTTACTCTTAGCTGTTGAAGGGGGATGCATCACCCTAAAGTACCCCTACTCAACTGTTTTGGTATTGAATGAGGAAATGATGGTATGAATAGGGATCCACTACATTAAAATGAATCTATGGTCTTTCTATTAGTTCATTATAGGTGGTATCCTATGAGACACCCATAAACTCAGTGCTTGAAATTAGACCAACAGACCTGGTCTAAAGCCAAATCATTCCTCTTATCATGTAGTTGGTAGCATCCAAAGAGCTGTATTATTAGAAGTTGAAGGGGGATGCATCACCCTAATGTTCCCCTACTCAACTATTTTGGTATTAAATGAGGCTCTGATGGTATGAATATGGATCCACTAAATTAAAATGAATCTAGGGTCTTTCTATTTGTTCATTGTAGGCGGTATCTTGTGAGAAAACCATAAACTCGTTGCCTCAACCAACAGACATAGTCTAAAGGCAAACCATTCCACATATTTTTTGCTGACTCTTTTCATATCCACAAATCAACTGGTTTGAGGGAGTCATATGATCTTCTATATATATCAACATGTTTTGTATTTGGGTCATTATGAGATTGATCTCAGAATCAGTATCCACTAGGATGCGTTAGATATCTGTGCTATCAAACTAGCCTTGGATATACACTATGAAAATTTTATCCTACATTAAAACTCCCTCATCTCCCCCAAAAAATGTTATGATGTCTCAACACACCTCTTACATATATTCCTCTACGTAGTAGACATTTATAATAGCTAGCTCCTCTTTGATCTGGGGGGGGGGGGCTCTTCAAAGTATTCATCAAGGTACCTACAGTTTTCTTTCGATAAGAATAGATCATAGGGGATCGAAAGACTCATGGGTATGGAAACAAGGATCTTAAAAACATCATAATTCCATTATTGGGGAACTTTTTCCTCCATGGTGGGTCTTTATTTAATAGGAGTGTAGTAGATACTACTAGCTGAATGACTAGGGTCTTACTATTGCTAAATATATTCTACTTCTAACTACCTCACCTAATATGAACAACTATCGGTTAATTTGTCAGTTGTTTGAGGTTTGGATCCAGTTGGACATAGATAATCAGGTCCTGGCCCTGAAGGATATGCTCTATCAACAAGTAATTATAGATATGGAGGTGTACCAAATGAAGTAGATTGAGAGGACAATGAAATTTGAGCCTTACAAAAACACTTTTTTATAGTCTCAGTAGCAAGAATGGAATTATCTGAGGCCCTAGGTTTAGAATTAGTCATATTGGAGTGTCCATTTAATTTATATTGATAGTGTGTACTAGAGTAACCTGATAGGTTTACATAAAATTCCTCACTATTGGGAATCTTGATACAATCTACCCACTCGACGACATTCACTGAGGCATATTACATCTTATGATTAGTTGTATTTTTCAGCGCTAGGTAGACCCCAACAGTATCTCATAACTCATAGGGAATGTAATATCCAAGAGTTTGAAATGGATTTATCATTAATCAGGGAATCTGATATCCCTTTCATTATAAACACCTATTCTTATGAGATGTTTAATGTTGTGAAACATATATGGATGTGGTGGTTGAAGGGGGAAGGACCACCAACTGAGGTAATGGCTTTCAAAAATAGGCATACACGATACAATTACTACGATCAACTATCTTACTATCCAACAGTTCATTGTATTTCTATGTTCAATGACTATGATCCTTCTTCCATTCACAAGATCCTTTACCATCACAGTTAGGCTTAGAAAAATCATGTGTCACCTATGCAAGAGCTTCACTAAACGTGACCAATTCATCGTACACATGTTCCTAGATCTAATATTTGATCATGAATAATTCAATGATTATGTTTTTTAGGATCCTGTGGTATGGGAAATGATCAGGGTGGTCGATGAGTCCAACCTCCTAGAGGATCTTTCCCACTGTAAATTTTATAACTACCTGCTCTAGGAAAGAGATGAAATACCCTGAAACCTATGAATCTCATAAGGAATTGTTCTTGTTCCTTCTGTCTAAAAGGGTCCCTGGGATCTTTTCCATGTTGGGGGGATGGAGCCACATTCTCACATCAAGGCGATTGTTCTAGGAATGTTACTCCCTAAAGGGGATATGTAGGGATGTGCTATGATTAGTTGGGCTATGCTCTATAAGTCTCTTCTAAAAAAGGGGCATGCAGGTTTAATAGATTAGGAACATATGTATGTACACTGGTGAAAATATCATCTTTTGTAGGTTTTCTCATAACACATAGAAGATAAAATTACTGAGACTATTATCTAGTTTTCTAAAAGGCTTCCTTTAGGAACTGGAAATTTTTGGAGAACTCCTAGAATCAACATTAGTAGTTCAATTTTTTGAGGTAATTATGATCTCACTCATAATGATCCCCACACACATTGTAAGAAGCTAATCATGGCATAGAGACATTTCAAGCGAGTATGTGAGGTCCATACATTAGGTGGAAAATCTATTAATCACTCATTAGGCTTCTACTTTCAATTTAATAGGTTCAAAATTCACATCTAGTGCATGGTGGAGATGAATTTGATGGGTAGATTTCATTGGAGATCCTAAAAAATGTCAATAGAACATTTGGGAAATTTAATATACCATAAGAAAGTAGGACCTTAAAGCATATAGATGAAACATTGGAGCTTGGAAGCCTCATAATATTCTGGGGTCCTCAAGATAGATCCAAACCCTGATGTAAAATGGGCCAGATTCTACAACGTGTCAACCATCCCATTGAATGGTGTGAAGATGGGATTTCCAAACATTAGGGGTGTTCAGACACTTTCCCCCCATGATGAATATGAGTTTCCATAATGAACGATTTACACTTTTCATGTTTCCAAGGTTTATAAAAATTTAGTAGTAGAAAATATCACATCAAAATCGTGGCATTTTATGGCCACAAATACATTAATAGACACATTGAATTGGGAATCCATATAACCCTGATCACATGGATGATAATCATGCTGATCTAGTGGGGTTGATGACTCACACCACCATCATTTTCCATATCCTATACATTCTTCCCTAAATTTTTGCATGTGGCCATTATTTTAAAACTGGGGAATATAACCTAAAAGGATTGGGTTCCAAATTAAAGGATATATTAGGGGTCTTTTGGAGTTATTGAATTTTGGTAACCCCTTAGTAAGGAGGTTATAAGTGAACATTTTTTAATCCTTGAGATGCTGGATCTAGGAAGCTGCTATATATTTTTTATTTTCCTTCAACAGATCCTAGAATGATTTGTAATGATTGGAATATCTCATTACCTTATAGAGATACTGATGGCTTAGAAATAATGTCTCATTCTTGGGACCTCTAAATCTCTAGAAACATTTGTTTATGTGAGAGGACACCTACTGGGGGGGTCCTCTTGGTATGATATTGTCCCATTATGTGGTTATTCACATTCATTCCATATGTTTGAAAACATGTTCCTTTGATTCTTTAACAGGTCATGGATGAACTTGTATAACGAAGAAGTATCTATGGGGGAACATTCTTCATTGATAGATAGGCCAAGTTATAGAAATATAAGTATGAAATAGATAAAAACATACTATCCCCAGCCTCTAATTTGTATGTGTAGATATTCCTCTTCCCAGACCCGACGAAGCACTATGAGGCACTTGATATAGGTATGGTAAAGGGTTTAGAAATATCCATATGAATCTCTGTGTTGAGATATCAAAAGAATTCTGATCTAACCCATTATATAATACTAGTCAACATCATCGAGGTGCTCTTAACTCCCTATGATGGTTAAAATTCAATCATGGAGGTAGTGGAATGTCTCATTGATAATCTAGTGAAAACACACTGTCATGTCCATAGTAATGGTATTTGGGGTGAAAAATTATAAAGTTATAGGTTTTCAAAATACAACTGATAGCTAGAAAGTGGGTGTAACTTCCCACATTCCCTCTTTATCAATGGTAGGGTCATACTCCTTGTCACCATGAGCCTCAATTAAAGATGTATGAAATAGGGGTGGAAGCACTAATGTAGATTGTTTCTCATCATCACATATCTATAGGATGGGTTATTCACCACTAACCCTTGTGTAAAGGAAGAAACATCAATTTGTGTCTTAACAGAGTGCTCTCCGTCATCTGAGTTCATAAACCTAGACCCTAAAATCTCTCAAGCATCTTGTGTGGAGGTATAGAGGAGGGAAACTAATGGTGATGGAGAGAGATTAAATATGGGCCCTAAGAAAGCATCCAAAACATCCTCAACCGATTTGTACATATGGAGGGATATGTGGATCATGTGGACATATTTTTTTAGGATCATGTGTTTCAAATGTTAGGCTTCTGCCCCGGACTCCAGTTGCTAGGGTAAAGGATCCCTCATTATTTAGTCCGTCCCGTTGGAATTTTAGGTGTAAATGACAACATGAGGCTTCCAAGAGTTCTTCCTTCAATTTGTAGTGATAGGAATCCTTCCCTACTATGGTTCATCAGACCATGATATGTCTTCAGCATAGGGAGGACCTCCATGATGGTTTGTGTCAGAGTGATAAGGGTCTCCAAATTGTTTTATGGGAGCGTATGGTGGACCATTTTATTTATTGATGGAGTGGGGAGGACCCCCATGACGATTAATGGAGCGAGGTGAACTTACTCTTTTTTGGTGAAAGCATGGGCTGGAACCCTATGCTAGTTGATAGAGTGGTTAGGATATATATATTGGTTCGTAGTGGCTAGGGAAAACATACATGTCTATTACTTTAGGATAGGGGAGGACATTCACCATGTTATTTGAAAAAATGGGGGTGGAAATCCATAGTAATTATCCACATTATGAGATGGACCATAACAGATTTCTATGGTGAAGGAGACTAGGAGAGTTGATCAAGCCTACATGTGAGGTATATGGGGACCAATCCTAATTGATAAAAGATGGATCCTAGTTCATCAGTTTTAGGTATCTGGAAGGATACACGAGAGGTGTTAGAGGACACAAGAGCTATATGAGATTCCCATTATTTGGTGGTGTCCTAGGCCTACTCAGATGTTAGCATTGAGTGATATAGAGTGGGGTCAGCAGAGCAGGTTTGATGTACATATTCTCATCAACTAATGGGACTTGTCAGTACTGGAATTGGTGAGGCCTAGATTGATCCCTCCTAGGTATCTCTCATGTGGTGGCCATAACGGGAATGAATCAAACATCCCCTACCCACTTGAAGTATGGGAGTGAGTCATCATGACTATCTTAGGAGACACTCCCCAAATGGTTCATTGTTGAAATAAGGGGAGTATTTACCCTATATATCCCTTGGGGGAGGCGTTGTTGATGAGGCAATGATGCCTCTAGGTCTTTGTGGTCCATATTCTTATTGGTAATGACCCCTTCTACTCATATCGGTGTACAATAGTGTTGATAAACCTCCCATGGATAATCATAGAGGGTGATATTGGGAAAGGGAAACCAATAGATGAAGGTGAGGTGGATGTCATGGTAGACGTGTAGTTTTAAGGTATTTACACATCAATGGACCTCCTTCCCTGGAGCCTATCAGAGCTAGTTTGTAGACTTTCTATTGAGTGAGTCTAATAAGTCATATGAATTCATTTGAAAATATAGGTACAGTAAAGGTGATTCCCAATTCCCAAACATCATCCATTCTTCCTGAAGTATATATGGAAACCACACTGACTATGTTATAGACCATGGATACCCATGTATAACTACCCCAATAAACATGTGATCTTTTTGTGAGGACCACAATTTTCATAGTGGGACCTAGAAATGAATGTATGAATTTAGTGACATACCAATCTGTTGATTCCTTATAAAGTACCAGTCCCCATGGTTTAGGAGAATAGTTTAAGGTTGAATTCAATATTTCTTTTTCTGATGCATTTACTAGGGACCCAGTGCATCGCATTCATTTCTATGTCTCCTCACATTCCTATTCTCCAAAGTTGGAACTATTCTATCACTTTTATCAGAGATGTCTACATCTTGATCATAATTAGATGATGGGGTGATTGAACATATTTCCCTAGATTCTTCCTTGGATCTTGTTTCTTAGTCCGACACTCCCTCAATGAATAATTCTTGTTCATATAACTCATTATCAATTCCATCTCATTGTGGAAATTAGTTAATTATGATTAATTTTATATCAAGAGGGAAGAAACCTTCTTTCAGGGTGATTATTCACATCATGAATGTCTTGATTCAAGTGGGGACATTGGGTATATCAGGAACTTGTAAATTATTTCTCTTTTGGAGGGAACCACATATAATTTACCTTGATTTCAGAACTCAAGGAATCTTTTGTCGATCATAAGGTATAAAATTACAAATACATGTGTCTTCCAAGGATTTTACAGTAGGCATCCAATGTTTATTTCATAGGTTATGTACATTAGATTATGGCATGATTTTATCATGTTGAGGAGATGGATCATAACGTCCTATTGAGGAAGATTGTGGAAATAGTATATAAAATTGTGTAGATAGATTATAATTTCTTATTGAGATGTCATGAGGATTCATTTTGACATGTTTTAGAGATGGATACCAAATTTATATTGAGATTTATTGATGGTATTACATCCCTTGGTGAGAATATTTCATAGTTGGATGGTTGGAGTTGATAAGAACACCCTATTGAGGGGGATCTGGTGGTTCAGTGTGTCCCTTAGAGTGAATAATTACCACATGGATGGTTTTTAGGATTAAAACATAGGTAAGAATCCTACACACAATATTTAAGGTATAGGGAACCAAAAACATGTAGTTCGATGCTGTAGTTTAAGGTCATGGGACATGACCCATCTATGCACATTAACATTATGCTATAAAGATGATCATATCACTGAAGTAGTGTCATCAAGGGATGTTCTAAGGCTTACACAAGGAAGCTTACTGATGAAAGAGGACCACTATTTGGGGAACTTTTCGGTGATTCTGCATGGTAGCTACAATTTGGAGGAGGATCATTCAATGGATAAGAAAAATGTATTGAGCATTATGTGTGTATGTTTCCCTTTGGAGGAGGATATTCCAATGGTCATAGGGAAGGTGGAATCCCTTGATGATTGTAAATGGATAATCCTATATTCACCACATAGGGTAAAGCAATAGTTTTTCATCATTTTCTACGGATATTTTCATACAGTTTAATGATTTACATCTAGGATGTGGAGATATGTAGTTTTAAATCATGAAACTCAGATATTAGTAGAACCCCTCCTCAAGGGGAACCATGTCAAAGTGATTTGAACATCTTGAAAAAGGACCCTCATCTAAAAAATGTGTGTAGTTTCCGTTGAAGATTCTATCTATAGGGATTATGTGAACACCTATCACGAACCTTTGGGTGCGACAAGGAATTGGAACTACTTTGGAGGAGTTTCAACCAAGAGGGCCAAAAATGGGGTGTCTATGATTAGAAGAGATATAAATTAGGGTACCTATTCTTCTATGGAAAAAAAGGTAAAGTCAATGTTAATGGGAGAAGAATGTTTTGCAGTGGTGTTGAACTGGATTTGGATGATCCTGTGGGAGATGGTCACTAAACATTCTCAAAAGAATGTTTTCCGAATCGAGTCCCCATAGAGAGGCTTGGAGAAGCTACTTCATAAAGGTTGTGGATTCATAGTGGAGGGTCTTCTGAATTCTAGTGGTCTCATATAGGTTGGGGTTTTTATGAATGAGTATACATCACAATATTGAGTGACCCTGCATTTAGGTAAATTCCCAGTTTTCATGGGATAATCTTTGCAAAGGGTAGGTGAATCGTAAAACCCCAAATGGATTAGTGGGATTTCTTCTTCCATGTATGGAATGAAACATCATGAAAGGAATCTCAACCAAGTGTTGTGGTTATCAAAAACTCATAGGAGTCTGTTTCGTGAAGGGTGGATACCTTGGGAGATCCATATACTCTTTCACATGTGGAGATCAGAAGTATCATGAATGTAGATCATTTCTTCAAAGATGAAAGGTCACATCTAGATAAAAGTTGGACTCAAGGGGGGTATTTATATAGCTAGGAGATGTAGGGGTGTAGGTTTCATGAAGTTTGAAGTCAATCATGATATTTTATGAGAATCATTAATGGACATGGCTCCACGAACCTGAATGATGTAGTGAAAAGGTAACCATTAAGGCATAGCATGTCTATAAAGGAGAATTGAGGTCGTGTATTTACTTTACATATAGGTTTCCATCAATACTCTATGTGTCTAAGTCCTTAGTGAGATTTGACCATTAATAAAGGTGGTCACCATCTGGATTCCATTACCATAGATGGATTTTAGGTCGGTTTTGGATCATATTCACTCCAAACTAACCGTCCCTTCCTCAAAATCTCCCATGACTTGTGTATTTCAGTTTCAAAATATTATTTCCTAATGTTCATATGAATATAATGTATGGGATATGTTGATCATGTCCATAAAATGTTTTTACATGGTATATATAACCACTTTCTTCAACATGTCTGTGAGTTATAGGATGTTATGATCTTCTAGAGTGAGATACATTTCTAATTGCTAACCTAGCTGATAAAATGGAATGAATCATAAATATGTTTTGTTTGACTATGATGTAATTGATTCTTAAAAATAAAATTAGAACTTGGACATTCATAAAATAAATTAATGTTCACTTTGATAATCCCAAAGACTCTAATCTACCCATATAACTTTATAATTTCTTTGAATGATTTTTCACTACCATATAGTTGGATTCTATAGTAGATGAAGACACTACTCATTGTAGTGTATATCTATATCTTATTGGTCCTCCCACCCTTGTGAATGTATATCTAGTGGTAGATCGTCACTTTTCTAGGTCCCCTGCATAATTTGAATCAACATATTTCATAAGAAATATCCCATCATTTTTATCTCTATAAAACTTCAAACCAACAGATATAGAACCTTTTATATACCTTATAATCTATCCTAATAATTTCCAATAACATTTAACAGGGTCAGTCATGTACTGAATTACCATAAACACTACATGAGAAATATAATGTCTCATACACACCACATAATACCACAACGATCCAATTGAAACTGAATATGGAAAATGATCCATATGTTACCTCTCTTCATATTTCTTTGGAGAAAATGATGCATTATGTTTGAAATATAGGGATGAATAAGTTGTATTTATCATCAACAACATAATTTTAGAGCAATATCTTCAAATATTCTATCAGGATGAGGGTTAGAACACCCTTAGCTATATTTCTTCTGATCTCCATCCTAATAATATTTTTAGCATCCCCTTGTTCCTTCATCTCGAACTTCAAGTTGAGACGAGATTTCTATCTATGAATATTCCCTTCACATTTATAAAAAATTCACATATCATTAACATATTAAAGTATGTAGATAAATGTATCATCATTAATCTTAATTAATTAATCACAATGAATGAAATTAGTTGAACATATTTATGATTCGACATAAAATTTAAAAACCTTTTGTACCATTGTATCATTGACTGCTTCTATCCATACAATGTTTTGTTTTCAATATACAAATCCAATTATTGTGTTCCAGTACACAATAACCATCCGGATATATCATATATCTCTCTGAATCTAATGACCCAAGAAGGAATATTGTCTTGATATCACATAGATATAATTGAAGATGAAACTATGGAACCAATGTCAACAAAGATCATATATATTTAATCTCAACAATAGGATAAAATCCCTCATTATAATATATCTCTTATTTATGTGAAAATCCATTAGAAACCAATATAGCCTTGTACTAGATAGAATTATTTATAGTGTCATTTTCCTTCATCACAAACACACATTTATAACCTACTGATTTCATGTCCTTCAGTGGTGGAACAAGATCCCATGAGTAATTTTCTTGTAGTGAATTGATTTCTTCCTCTATAGAAGACAACCATTGATTTATTTATTTTCAATCCAAAACATTTGGATGGATTTCTGGAACATCATCTTCAATTATATAAATTTAGTCTCCAAACATATCAACATACATACATAGTATCCATATGGTTCTTCAGGTTCTACTAATGGTGATACTCTCATGGTGATGAGTATCCTACCATAGTGCTACTTCTTCCTCGGTTTGAATATATACATGATCAATGTACAATATCTCTTATGGCTCCAAATAAGTCAATAGTAGAATTTTTTATAATTCAATTAAAACACTATCTGATTTATTTATCTCTCTTTCGTATCCATTTTACATCACTATTAGTGATTCACAAAAAGTAATGTCATGACTCTAAATGATCTATTTTTTATTTTGGATCCCATAGTCGCAAATCCTTCACACCATCTATGAAGACCAAAAATAAAGTTATCCTTGATCTAGTATACAAAATTGAGTCTATAACACGAAAATAGGCAGTAAAAGAAAATAAATGTTGTCTTTCATAATCAGATACATTCATACCATACTAAACCTCTCTAAGAACTTTACCATCAATCAGAAAAGTAGGTATTCTATTCAAAATTCGTGTTTCATACATAAATTTTTATGACCAAATTTTTTTACTAAAACTATATTGATAAAATATAAACCTTGCCTTTTAAATGAGAATATGGTTCATTTTTTCTACTATAGCAGTCTACCATGTAATTCCAAAACCTATAAAATTTCTCACAATAACTTCATCCAGAAAAACCTTCCTGAATGTATATAATGTGAATTCTCCACCATTATCAGATAACAGTCTCTTGATTTTACATCCTGTTTGACTTTTAATTAGCCTCTTACACTTAATTAAGTGATTAAAAACCTCATAGTTATGCTTCCTGACCTATACCAAAATATATCATGAGTAATCATCAATAAATGTTAAAAAATAATGATTTCCTATAATAAAGCATTTTTTGATGGTCCCCTAACATCGGTATGGATATATTCAACTGTTCCTTTAATGTGATGGGTCACAGTGTTGGAACTAAGTCTAGTATACTTACCCATTACATAATTCTCTCAAAATAACTATTTTTTTTATATTGGCACATTTCCAAATTGATTTATTTACTAAACTCTTCAATTATTTCTCCTTGGTTTGTTCATGTGTCATGATCCACAATCTGAAGGTGTCTAACTCACTCTCATATGATATCACTACTCCACATGTAATAGAATCAACATTAAAAGAATAAAAAGTACCTTTTGATTACCTTAAATCAAAATTAATTATTTGTAGATAAATTTCATGAATATATATTCAATTGTTATCTAATTACCAAGCTTATCAACATCTCCAAGATATATGAGGTTCTTTTTTAGTTCTGGTACAAATCAGTCTTCTGTTAGGTGATAAATTTTTCTATCATGAATTATAAAACATTATATTCTAATACCTCCCAAGTGAAAAGTGTTTTTATTTCTCATAAGCACCAAAACATCATTTGACACCATAATACATGAAAACCACACTTGATTCATGCACATATGGAATGAACATCAAGAATCAATTTACAAACCTTCAAAGTGGATGACCATTTAATAAATAATGAATTTTGAATCATCAAAATCATTTTTTGTGCATGTACTACATTCATTTATAGTTTTTGAATTTTGGAGAAACCGTTATTCTAATGGACCTTTTAATGAGAGTGGGCACATTAATCTATTTATACTAAGCAGTAGGTAGATTTGCTCATCGATTTCAATACTCTTTTATGACTCTTCATCAAATAAGTTCATAATTTACAAAAATATTTAGTTATAAGGAATCTATACTAGAAAGAAAATGCTAAAAATAACTATTTGAACAATTCAATATGACGACAATTGGGTAACTAATTTTTATTCTAAGGCATTGTTACTTTAAAAAATGTGTCATCCATAAAAAGGATGTTCTTTTTTTTCAAATAATTTATCCACACATCATTCTCCAAAAAAGGAAATAATTACCATATCCTAATTTTTTTAATATCTTGTACACCACCACATCACCCTCCCCACTTCCTTTTTCCACACACACCACAACTTGAAAATCCATTTTTTCACTTATTCCTCGTGATTAATCAGAATAGGTTTCTCCAAAATATCAGACCAAAAAACCATGAAGTTTACAAGAAGAAAATATGTCTCAAACTATAGAATGGTCTAATCATCCATATGGAGTGTTCAGACAAGTAAGAAAGGTTGTGAAAAGATGTTAATTTGCAAGGGCAGATTCTTAGACAACAATGTGATGTAGATTCTTGAACATAATTTTCAAAAATAGTTTATAGTGGTGAATATAATAGGAAGTTTCTCACACATGGAGGTTATGCTTCATTCCCCATGTAATTAAACACACCACTCTGATATTGGATTGTTGTGGGAAATCCTCACTCTCTTAATAACAACAAACTAAGTAATTTAAATCAAAATAAAAATCAAAATAAAAATGGACATAATAAATATACGTGGTTTTTTCTGGGTGACTTACACCAACAGGGAAGGTAGTATATTTTTCATATTATAAAATGAATGAAAAATAATAATTACCATGTATTTCCCATATATATTCCTCCAAATAAACATCCATAGAGTTGGAGAAGAAATAAATGGCCACTACAATTTTTCACTAGGTTCCCAACAAGAGATGCTAATTTTATTTTGTGGAACCTACCTTGTTGTGGTCTTCTCTAGTGTCCACCCACCAAATATAATTGATTTTTTCAACAATATTCAATAGCTATGATGATACATTGTGAGTCCCAATGGGATTTTGGTGTATATTGAGGGATTAGAGTTCCTAATAGAGAAATAAATTTAACCATATGTCAAAATAATTTACCCAAGAATGGATTACTATTCGAGTGAAAAAGATGAGGAATAATAAGTTGTGACGAAAATGTAAAATTTTTGTAATTAAGACTTTAATATATGATGCCAATACATTGAATAATTGAAATAAATAATTAGAAACAAAATTGATAGTGGTTATATGGACCACACAAATTTTTGAATAGTACACTTATTTTAGTTCACCTTGCTAATTAATTTGGAAATATATTCTTCATAATGGGAATTTTAAAGAAGGAGGAAATCAATGTTAGACCATAATTTATAAATTTCTCAATATTAGCAACGAAAACTAGAAATACTATTAGGATAATATTTCATATATCCAATACATGTTTCACATGGGGGAGTATCATTCTTAGAGGGATATTAGCTCAAGTCATAGGATGAAGATGATGAATAGTTACCCACACCACATGGATACAAGGGTTTTGATGGGAAATATTGTTGTTGAGCTTCAAAATTATAATTGGTGTCTGATTACATTATAGATAATGGATGGGAATTCATCATGGGTAACAATAATGAGAATTGATATATTTATTATATGAGATGAAATAAAACATTAGGCGAAAACCAAATGGCTTGAACCATATTGGAGAAGGTAATAGAATCATTGAGATATAGAAACATATTATTCTACTCTTCATCAATTAATGTTTGTTGATTGGAACTTATTATTTTATCTTGGGATGAAAACCATGGTTCTTAGTTATAACATTTTAAGGGGAAATATATTTTTTCTCCTATTTATTTTATTATTTTCTTTTATTTTCAAATTTTAGGATGTCATTCATCGCATTTATTCTATATTCAATACTTCATAAAAAATCATGAAACAATAGCCATTATTGTAAATGTATTTTTTGAAACTTTTTGGAAATATTTTATCCAAATATTATGAAAAGAGGATTTGAACTATGGAATATTATACCAAAATCAATGAAAAATTGATCTTTGGGGGAAAACATCCCTGTTTTTCTCACTATGTATATATGATGTTCATCAAGACGACGTATAAAATAGTAGAGATCCAACCTTCTCAATAGTCATGCTGGCTTCTTCATAGAAGTGGTTCCATATCCATCTTTTAATTTCAAATGAATGAATATTTATTTGAAAGGCAATTAGTTTAAATTTACACTTACTCACTTAATTCTAGTCACTCTTGTTATTATTTTATCTCATATTATTCTTCAATTTTTAATCTTTTTCATTATTGTTACTTCACTATTTCAATACATTTCTACCGACATTCACCCTATTGCTTTAATTTTTTTGTAGTTTTTTTTCATGTTTTTTGTATTTCTTATATATTAGACAACATTTCAATGGTGTTCGGCCCCTTATTATAGATGCACTAGGATAAAAAGTAAAAAGTGTATGATAAGGTGATTAATCTCAATAAATACACATTAACCATTCAATATGCAAACTTTGATATAAGAATGGAACCCAATATGAGTTATATTAAAATTTAAACCTCCTAACATGAGATAATTCTTAGAATCTTTGGAAGATGTAAATAAATATATTCCCAATCAATTTTTATATCATAAATATTGTGTTTCTCATAACTTTTTTATGATAAAAATCCCACATGTTTTGGTATTAAGAACTATAATAGGGAATCAAATTCCATAAGAGTTCATATTCATCCTTGGACCGGTAGATTTTCGTTTTTTGGGATGTGAAATAAAATTTACCTATCTTATAATTTGATATGTGCTCTATGTAAGGATTTATAGTCCATTCCCAAAATCACATTAAAATTACAAAAAGTGATAATAAAAATATATAATGGAATAAAATTCCCACAAACATCATTCATAGATGTTTTTATGACCTATGGTTCCTTCCTAAAACCATTATGAGTTTTAATATATATTTCAATATCCATTTGTTTGGGTGTTGAAGTAATGGTTTAAAAAAGTCTTCATATAAATAAGTGTGTAGATATAGAGTTAAATATGGTCTTTTTAATTTTTTAGTGGATGATGACTATACCTTTCACCAATTCACTCTCATGACCCATATTAATGGCAGTGATCTCACAATCATTTTCATTATCCCTTGGAATTGGAGAATCTTAACAATAGTTGTATTCATTAACCATTAGATTAGCGTGTTCATTGGAATAATTTTTATACTCCATGTAATTAAATCATTGAACCATGTTTTGTAAATTAGTTTGAGATTTATTTTCAACCATTTCATTTGTTTTTCTCTTTGTATTTCTTTGACATATATGTGATTTATAGTAATGTATCAAACTATGACGCTAATAAATAGTTCCCTAAGCAGGGATTCCCCATGACATAGAGCACAACTCCCCCTATGTTAGAGGATTCCAACTTGAATTCGTGGTTTAATATGTCATGTGGGGAGACTCTACCCTCTTTTCCAGATTAAGCAAAAAACATATATCATGTGAAATAATGGATATGATAAGAAAATAACCAGAAACATGTATTACCAACAAATTATCTAATGGGGTACAAACCACAACAAACAATAGACACTCAATTTCATGCTAACCGTTCTAGGTGTGAAGAAAAACCGAAATAAAGACAAACAATTGAATCCCCTAAAAGGTCCTAAATACATGTTTGGATCCTCATCCAAGCATATCCCAAGAGCAACTCAACTTCCTAGCATAGGGCCCTTGTGATTATCTTAACCTACAACCTTGAAATATTCTCCAGTACCTAGTGGTAGCCCAAGCAGCGTGTGTGTACAACTCAATATGAAAACATCAATGGTGTCTAAAAAATATACAGTCTAAAGAGATAGTGCATCCAAGTAATAAGTAACTATCAAGGTAAAACAAATGATAAATCATGAGTAATTAGTTAACAATATAATCATAAACCATTTTCATTATTAGTGTCATTACATCAATTACAATTTCCCTATTACTAATTTCATATTCATCATGTGTTCCAGGGGTTAGGAATTACATCATTTACACTATATACTTAGATGGTAAATTACTATGCATATGGGAATAAGTTAATTTTCGAAACACTACAGAGTTAATATTTCATAATAAATATAGTAAAAATTCATAGAAAAGTCAGTCTAGGTAGTCTCATCAAACACATCAATTAGGTTAATTGATCCTCAATCCCCTTGCATAACCCATACATTGGGGGGGGGGGGGGTTAGAGCCTCAATTATAAGATGACCTAGGGGTTTAGATCCTAAATTTCATTCCCCCACAACAACCAAGACATTTAAACATGATTATATATCTATTACCACATATACTATATCACAAAACAGACACCAATAATAGCATAAAATTCACATTTCATAGTCATTATTCTTGTAGGATTAATATCATTCCTTAGCTGATTTTTATATTTAAAATTTTCATTTCATATCCCATTAAACCCATTTCCTTTCCTTATGCCTTAACAATTTATGCATATTCCACAATTCTCATGTATTATCCATACTTATCATAATAATTAATCCCTACATGTTATCTATTTAACACACATATGAAATGATAAACATTTACCCATTGAACATATCTTCATTCCAAATGATTTAGCTCACTTCAGCATTTCCTGTACATTTTATTAGTCATTTAGCATAATTACTTTTTACCTCCATCCCATTTCATATTATATAAACAATCCCTTATTATGTGATCAACGTCTAGACACAACAACTCACATTAAATTTTTAATTCAGTTTAACATACCAATATGTTCTTCATGGGTTCTGCTATTTCAAATATAAATTATGGTCTTCACATTACCTTTTCCTATGTTTAGAAAACTTGTAACACCCCATGGGTGGCCCAAATTGGTCTATTAAACATCATCACAACCCATGGGGATTGAGAGGTTATATAATTCCTATGAGAAAACCATTTTTTCCAAATATCACCAAAAACAATAAACACACAACAATTGGGAAGAAAACACACAATCATATAAGCAAAAGTCAACATAAAGACAATGTGATATAACTTGTCTACCACCTACCTCAAATCCAAAGGAAACAACTGGATTAACCACAACCTTAGATATGGATTCCTAACCCCTTGATTAAACAACCTATTATCCATAGAAAAAATAGAGTTTTTGGATTCATTAGTAGATAAACCAAATGACAATCCCTAATACCAAAAAGAGAAGAAGTAAAAAGATTAGACTCTCTCAGAACTACGCTCTTCCACCAACAGTGCTCCTAATTTCATGGAATCAATGGAGATATATACATGTATGTTCTTGAGAGTTTATGTTCATCGCTATTGATGGTGGAAAAATAAAGGGGAAGAAAAAGTTATAGGAAGATAAAAATCTTAAGGAGGCTGTTTTGTAATTTCTCACCTTTTCATGGGGTTCATGGGTTTGGCATACAATTTTCCAAAAAATGTATAAACCATTCACCTTCCACTATCTAAGGGTGGTTGAGTCACATGGTTACCTGGGGAGGGTGAAAGGGTTTGAAAAACCGTGTTCCAACTGTACAAAATGCCTCTGTCCAAGGACACAGGGTTTTTCACTAACCCTAGAAAAATTAAATACACAATGAATCCTTCCTCTAGAATAGCATGGTTTGTGTGCACATGTTTCTCAAACCATTAACCATCCATGAAACATACACAAAATAGCTAAATTCATTTTTTATTTTCTGTCCCGATCCCTCAAAATACCAATGAACATTCTTATACAATCAATAAAAATTTGATTAACCAAAATTAAATGGTTAAAACCAAATGTTAATAAAGAACATACCTCTACCAAGTACGAGATCTTACAAACTCCCAACCTTAAATCTATCATCCTTGAGCCATTCTCCTAAGAATCACTATACTTATAAAGAATATATATCTGACCACAATTACTTCACATCCCACTCTCTTTTAAAATATTATTCCTGATCATTTACATGGTTCCATAAAACTCAAACCAAGGGAACAATATTTCACCCTTATCCTTCCTCACTATGATCCTCAATATGAACTGGATTCTCCTTGAAGGTCGCATTGGCCTCTAGCACATCATCCTCAATATCCTCAACATCAATCTTGTGAGATATGTTAGGGTGATACTGTAGAAGCTGAGAAACATGAAATACATTGGGCATGCCACAATATCAATATGGAATATCAAGTTGATAAACCATTGGTATGACCCTTTATTAATTTTCCAATGTCTCCACATATTTGGGAGATAACATAACTTGCTTCCAAATATGATAGTGACCCAACCATGGACACAATATGAATATGATTTCTTCCTACCCTGTGCCATTTTAATGTTCTTCTTGATTCAACTGGACCTCATCTGATGCCTCTTATACGAGATTTGGTCCAAATAAATTTGATTCCACCCCCTCTAACTAATACAACAGATATCTACCTGACCTACGATAGAGATCCACATATGGTGCCTTATGGATATTTTCTTGATAAATACTTCTATAGAAAAATTCAACAAGTGATAAATTTTTTTCCTGTGATCCACCAAAACATAGAATACAATCTCTCAACATTTCCTCTAATAATGGAATTTTACACATTTATTGTTCCTTCATTTGTGGGTGGAAATACATACTAATAAAAACTTGGGTACGATGAACCTTATGTAATACCTACTAGACAATGATGTAAAACATGTTTCATGATCTGAATCACTTGTTTATGAAAACCCATGAAACTATACTATCTCTTTAATGTACATCTCAATTTACTAGTCCATGGTGAATGTCTCTAGAATCGAAAAGAAATAAGGCACTTTAGTCAACAGATCTATGACTAACAGGATCACATCATTATTTTGAGGTATCCTTGGAAGAAATAACATGAAATCTATCATCACATAAACCCATTTCCATTCAAAAATGGGAAATGGTTAAAACAAATCACCTAGTCACTAATGTTCATCATTCACCTGCTGACGGTAAGACATCAGTTCATGAAATCTGCAAGCTCTTTCTTCATCCCAGACTACCAATACCACCTATAAATATCCCAATAAATTTTGGTCAATCCATGATGAACTACTAACTTTTATAGAACAATATATCACAGTAAGTCTTCTTATAAGTATGTGGGCACAACAAAACATCCACAATCAAAAACAATCCCATCATCTCCCATAGTCCAACTAGATGGTGACTCTCCACCTTTAAATCATTATCTGAAAGACAAACTTTCTAAATCCTCTTGTTCTTTATCCTTGATCTGGCTCAGATGTGTGGAATCAACTTCCAGGTATGCTAGGGTCATTTTCCATCGACCATCCATCACCACTAGATGCATCTTAGAAACGAACTCCATCCTCCCCCACTCAAAACTAGATTCCTAAACTGTCTGATTTTGAGTCTTCTGGCTGAAAGAAAATGCAATGATATTTCCCTTTCTTGGTGTGTAAACCAGCTCAAAATCAAAGGACTATTGGTAGTTGACCCATATTTTATGTAAAATATTCATATCACACTTGGAGAATATGTAATTAATAATAATTTGATCGGTATACATGGTAAAACATTCTCCCAACATGTAATGAAACCAACATTTAAAGGCAGAATCCACTGTGGACAACTCAAGATCATGTATAGGGTAATTTATTTATTGAGGTACCAACTTTCATTACCCATATGAAACAAATTATTTAACCTACAACAACATAGCTTCTAGAAATACACTAGACACATCACAAACCATGATATTCCCTTTTCCGGATTCAGGTAAGATCAGAGTAGATGTGGTTTCCATCCACTTCATCAATTCATTGAAGGATTTCTCACATGATTCAGACCACATAAACTTGTAAAACATTTTGTTAATCCCAAATGTGGTGCAGCTAAATTTGAAAAGTATTTAACTAACTATTATTAATTTCCTTCCAATCCCAAAAAACTAGAGGCATAAAAAACATTTTTGGGCTGATCCAAGACACAACTACATGTACTTTCTCTGGTTCCTCCAATATTCCTTCCTCTGAAATAATGTGACCCATGAATTGCACCCTATCATTACATTAATGACATTTGGATAGATTGGAACATATCATATTATCTATTAGTGTAATAAAGATGATTTCAAGATATTTATCATGATCGTTATGATTTTTGGGGTACACCGAGATGTCATCAACATTGAAAACCATAGACTAATGCAGATATTGGTGAATTATTTGGTTCACTAAATCCATAAAACTGCAATTGCATTATTCAACTTGAATAGAAAAACAAAAAAACCATATATCTTCTACCTACTCTTTAATATAGTCTATAGTATATCTGATGACCTCACCCTTAGCTAATGATACGCTAATCATAGATCATTTTAAAAACACACTGATGCCCCTCTCATCTAGTTGAACAAATCATCGATCGAAGGTAGAGGGAAACTATTCATGACTATAATCTAATACAACATATTATAATAAACAAAAAACTTTAAAAATACATCCAAATTCATAGTAATTGGACCAACGATCCCCATGGTGAGGTGATAGGATGAATAATACCCTTATTTGTAAAATCCTCCAACCGAGGTTTAAGATCATGGATTTCTAGCAGTTCCATTCGGTATGTCCGAATGGAAACTGGTTTTCTTCCCACTACTAACTCTATCATGAAATCAGTATCTCTCTCAGAAGTCAAACCTAATAAGTCTTTAAGAAACACATCCTGGAACTAATCCACCATAAGGGGAAAAAATAATTCTCTACTCCCCCATCAACAAGCATAAAACATGCTACTTAGGTTGTGAGTTCACACAAATGTGGAAAATCTAGACCTTAATGGCCTTCCTGAATATCCCATTCACCAAAATGGTCCTAACTATCTCCCTCTAGAGATGTGAATGTTACCAAATGATGGTAAAATTAAATGTGGTACTGAAACAACTTTATCCATTCCATACCCAAATTCAGATCCAAACATGACATTTTAAGAACAAAAAATCACACAGATATCGGTATCCAAAAACCTCATGAGCATGCACCCTACACTACCTAATTTCATCTATTTACACCCATAATGGTGTATCTATCGACATTACCCCACATACATATTCCACATCTAGGCCAAACATAATCACAAACTTAGAATAATTAAAATAATGTGATGCACATGAATCAAATTATGTACTAAAAAGCATGGAAGATGAAAAGATCAAACCCTGAATTGATGATGGTCCCAACACACCGCCTCCTAGTGTCTAAAAAATGGTATAGAGTTTGCCTTCCCTTCTACCCTATGACTTAGTCTATATTCTGGGAACTGTACTACTCTCATAATGTAGATTGTCTCACCCTATAGTTCCACATCCACCACCTAGACCTGTATAACCTATTGAGCTCAATTTTCCTTCTATATATGGGGTAACCAAACCCTGAAAACCATATGGCGTCTTCCTTTTTCCACTATAAGTTCCCAGATATTGATGTTTATGGAAGAACCTCTTCACAGTCCCCATTTTTACGCACGCTAGACACCCAACTGATGGTCGATGGTACTAACCACCCATGTTCCATGACCTTCCACACAAATATAAAAACAAATTATTTCCACCTTGATAAGATGAACCTCTATTATAGCTATTCTTTAGACTCCCAGTGTAGTGAAGTCTCCAAAAACTCTTCTTCCTGTCCTTGGAAGTCTTACAACTTGTCCATCCAACTGGATCCACGATCTCACTACCTAAATCCTCCTTTAAATTTTCTTCAGAGATAAAAGCCTAATCCACTAAACATGAAAATTTATTTAAATGAAATATGTTTACCAAGTATATTATCTCATTATTATTTCTTTCCTATTAGCGTCATGTTGTAGTATCCTCATCATGAACCAATGATGGAACAAGGAGCTGCAAGTCTATGAAGTGGTCTACAGAATCCATTACTAAAAAAGATCCCCACATCAACATTATAAAATGTATAGACCACTACTGTATCAAGGTATATGGATATAAATGATATTGGAACTTCTATTGGAAATACTTCCATAAAATTTCTTCTACCTGTTGAGTCTAAACTAGAATATATCACTAGCATTTTTTTGGTCCCCCCAACATATTGTCTACCAACATGAAAATTTTCATTGTTGGAGTCTCCTTGTGATCTTAGATTGTCTATATAAAACTATATCCAGGACTCTGTTCCCTCAGGTCCACCATCTTAAATAGATGTTTGAGGGTGCTGTAATAGAAATTCTCATGTCAAATCGAACATACTCTGCACAACCACCCCAGCGTCCCTTTCCATCATCTGATCAAAGTGAGTGATGTTCTCATGAAACTTCTCATCTCCTGAATTATTTTTGGACCAATGGGTTTCCTTTCTCTACTACTGCTGGGGAGTTCTTAGTAACTTCCTATTGTCACAAAACAATTAAATTCCATTATAGAAGAAATTTTCTATAATTCCAAACCTGAGTCTTAGAAACCATAACAAAATGCTTTTGCATTTTTTTCACAAAATAGTGAACTCCAATATCCACAAAAATCCATTCTCATACACTACCTAAACAATCACAACTTCTGGTATATCACTAGCCTTGGACATCCCTATTGCGAGTTATGGTGAACATGGAGTAAACAAATTCACACAACCAATACTCTTTTCTTTTAACACTCTTGTATCTTTACACCAACTCAACATAAACCATTATACTTTATAAACCATTTCCATTCACACTTTTCATAACTAGAATATTTAACTTATTTATAACCTTTAATTTACAAAATTCATTAACCATTGTTCAAAATTATTTTCATTTAACATTTTTCATCATTTTTATTAGACACTATTTTCCTCAATGTTTCATGAATAAGGAATATATGATTCCATTCATGTCCCACACACCCATTCCATTTGTACCTACTATGATGTTTCCACATATCTCCCTAGATGACTATAATGATACTTGAACAACATTATACCATTCTAACAATGAGAATAATATCATAAAATCATCACATCACGAAACAAGTGAATCACCCAATGGCGAAATATTATTCAAATATAACAAAAAACATCAAGTATAACAACTCCCGACCTAGGAACATGAGTTTTCCCTCATACATGGGTTAGCTACTTGTAAAAACAAGGTTATTACCAAGTCCCAGCACATCCCAATACCATGTATACCATCCCAAATAGTAAAAACGTGGAAAATACCCACACTTAATCAACCTTTTAACAACCTTGGCCTAGAATCCACTAAATGGTGCCCCATTACAGGTTTCCACATGACCTCAAGTATGCCTCCTCATATTCTAGAGGTTTATGACATGTAGAAAGGTTATAATAAGTCACTAGGGGAGAATATATTCTCCTAAACAGAGTACGTCACATCATTATCATATTAAATAATATAGTAGATAAGAAAATAACAAAAAACATGCATTACCAAACAATTTCCAAATAGGTTACAAATCACAACCAACAATATACATTCTAGGTCATGATAACCAAACTAATTGTGATGAAAACCTAAAATAAAGACAAACAACCAAATACCCAAAAAAGATCCTAACATTATATCTAGATGATCTTATATGAACATTCCAAGGACAACTCAATTCCCTAGAATAGATCCCTTTACCTTGTCCTATCCTACAACCATGAAATCTTCTTGGATACCTAGTGATGGCCAAAAATGGGTGTGAGGAAAAATCATAAGACAAATAACAAGAGTGTCTAAAAAATATCCATTCTAAACGTATAGTGTGTGTAGGTAATAAATAACATACATTGTGAATAAAATGGTAACTTATGATTCATTAGTTAACAATATACTATTAAACCCTTTTCATTATTAGATTCATTTCAAAAATTACAATTTATTTAGTACTAATTTCATCCTCATCATGTGTCCCATGGGTTTGGAATTACATCATTTACTCTACATCCTATGATAGTCAATTAATATGCATAAGGGAATAAGTCGTTTTCCCTAACTCTCTATGGATAACATTTCAATGTAAATAAAATAGAATTAACTAGAAGGCTTGGTATAGGTAGTATCATAAAATTCATCTTTTAGGGGAATATATCCTTAGACCCCTTCCCTAACCCATGTATTGTGGGGTGGGGTTAGAGCCTCAGTCTAAACCTGACTCGAGGAAAATGATCCAAAATTCCAACACCCCACCACAACCAAGCCATGCACACATGGTGATTTATCTATTACCATATATATCATATAAAAACCATAGAAAAATAATAACAAAACATTCACATTTTATAATCATTCAACATGAAGGATTAACATCATGGCATAACCCATTTTTACATTTACCATTTTCATTAAATTGACCATTTAACCAATTTCCTTTCATTATGACTTAACTATTTATGCATATTACAAAATTATAATGTATTAGCCTAATTTAACAAAATTACCAATTCCTACATCTTATACATTTTACACACATGTCAACTCATGAACATATACCCATTCTATGTTTCTATCATTCCAAAGGATTTAGCTCACATAAGAATTCCAAGTATAATTTATAAGTCTCTTAGAATAATTACTTCATTACCTCTAGCCCTTTTCATATTAGTCAGACAATCACTAATTCCCTTATCAAAGTCTAGAAACAAATATTCATATTCCATTTTTTACTTCAATTTAACATAACAACATGTTCTTCATGGGTTCTACTATATCACATATCAATTACAAGATTTACATTACCATTTCCTATGTCCAAAAATATTGGTGCACCCCACGGCTGCCCCTTAATTGATATAGTAAACATCAAAACGTCCCATTGGTATTTTTAGGGATTAAAATACCTATTAGACAACCAATTGTAATAAATATCACTAAATACACTAAGCACACAACAAGGGGAAATCAAACACACAATCATGAAAGCATAAATCAATATTATGACTAACGAATATAACATGAAAACCACCTACCTTGAATCTGATGAAAAAAACATGGTTAACCTTATCCTTAGATCTAGATTGAAACACCCCATGAATCCTCAGTCAAGAATCCATTTGAAAAAATTGGTTTTAGGGAATCAATTGATGATTACCCAAAATACAAATCTTAATCTGGAAAAGGGAATAAAGTGGGAGATTAGACTCACCCAGAGCATAGATTCAGAACCAACAATTACCCAAACAACCTAGAAATGAGGGAGATCAATCCTTGGGAGCTTTTGAGGGTTTATGTTCGTTACTAGGGATAGAGGTAGAAGAAGGGGAAAATCAGGTGTGAAATAAAAAATCATTAGGGGGAAGATTTGGAATTCCCCACTTTTTAATGGGGTATACAGTTTGGCAACATAGTTTTCCAAAAAAAATTCAAATGACACAGTTTCCATTGTTCATGAGCGGTTGAGTCACATAGTTACTTGGGGAGGCCCACATAGTTTAAAACCCATGATCTGACTTTGAAGAATGCCTCCATCCAAGGCTACATGGTTCCCCCCATTGCATGGTTTACATACCTGTGCGACCTTCCACCTGGTTTGAATGGAATGTATTCAAAACTATCTCTAACCATGCGCCAACTGTGAAACATGCATAGAATGGCCAAATTACAATTTTCTTTTATGTCCCAAACTGCCAAAACACCAATGCACATCCTCATGAAACTGATAAAATTTTCATTAAGAAAATATGAAAGTTTCAAACCAAAATATAAACAAGAACATAGCTCTGTGATATCTAGGATAATACATTTATGACATTATCTTCCACACGTGAAGAAATTATTCATTCCTCTGATACAATCCAACAAATTCATCATCCCAAAATTTTAGTGTGAAAAAATTTTATCCATTTTTTATCATTTGTGTTTACATTGAACTGAAATTCCCTTTTATATTCTATAAAATATTGAGTATGATATTTTCTTATATCCATTTAAAACTTGAGTGAACATCGAACATATTACTCATAGACACCTAAGTCCATTATACGTAATTATTTTCAGAGACATAGTTTTAATCCACTAAATATATGGTTTATTATCCTTTTAATATCATTGATAAAACCAAATGTTTACCTTCAAATTATAATGAATTTTTCTTCATAAGTACTTACGGCATCATCGACCCTTTGATATAGCTTTATAAACACTCTATTTATTTTAATATGAGGCGTTTGAGGAACATAGGTTTTGGAACATATATTATTAAATTTCCCTCATTCCTTGGAATAAATTTCATCAGTTTACATGTGTTCTTAATGAGATTCTACCATTTATCTCTCTAACCAGACAAATTATAAATATATACAAACATCCCATTATTTCTATGAAAACAAAAAACCATGAAATATATTTTTGGAAATGTTAATCAATTTCTCCATAATTATCAGATTAGAATACATAATTAAGGATGGTGGATGTTGTCTCATAAATGAATAAATGGTGAGTTGTTTATTACATGTTATGTTTGAGAGTTAGCAAGATTTTAATTATTGTTAATAACCTTTGAGTTTAGAGTGATAATATCCATGTTATTTTCAACTCCAACCCCTATCACATTTGGCTTCCAATTAGGACCACCATTGAAATTTACATTTCACACATTTTTTATTTGATTCCTACTAGTTCAGTGCTTTGTATAATAAAAACATTATTAGTTTGAGTATTAAACAAAAAAACTAAAGTAATAAATCATATGTTAACAGAAACAAACCCTATAGTGTCTCAATAGATTACACATTCATTTCAAAATTTGATACATCATCTTCAACCATTATCACTTTTTAATAGTCATTGCTTGTTTGGAGTTATGCCCACTAATTCCTAATACAAATATTAAACTAAATTCCACACTGGCATCAACTAATTAGACCCAATCCTAACATATATATATATATAATATATTATTCTATATTAATACCCCTTTCATATAATAACAATACATACACTAGAATCATTAGGTTTAGTGTTTTTGGATATTAGATACCTGAAAATCATAATTTTTAATAATTATTCAAAACCTATCACAAGATTATGCACACTTGATATAACACTAAACATATTATACATAATACACATCATCATGACCTATGTAATATAAATAAAAGAAATGGGAGTGCATAGATGATATGTAATGGGTAAAACAAGTTAGATATTAATCATGAATCATAAGTGATCATATGATGAACATGTATGTATGATAAATTAGTCAACGTACAATATAATTGAATCATATCCATTGAAACATTAATCATAATAATAGATATAACATAATGTTTTTGACTAACATTAAAATAAATAATTTTAATATAATGTCATGAGACAATAATCATGTTACATGAAACATAAAAGTAGAATGTATCATAATCATATACATTGAAATTAATTTGTTATTTCAAGGCTCACGACTGAGACCATCATCACATAGTATATTATAGAAAATCTCTAATCCCATATGTTTCATCTAATGAGATATAAATAAATAACCAATTCATCACTATATAACTCCATTCTAACTCATGAAATAATAGAAAATAAAACATATGTGAGCCACATAAACAAGAAACCCTTCATAAATCATCCTTTATATGAATAAAATGTAAGAAATAGAAAACATTCATAAAATATTTTATTAATAAAAAATAACACATCAGGATAAATAATGCAGATTATTTCATTAAAACATTTCCAAATTAAATATACTAAAACTTTAATGATAATTATATAGGTGAAAAACAAATTAGAATAACATAAAAATATAATTTTGAATAAAATAATATGGTTTTTAATTTTTTGATAGAATTTATTTTAAAAGGAACATATTTATCAATCACTAATTTTAGAGAAATGATGATAAATTAAAAAATATATTTTTTAGAGAACCGTGAGAACATGAAAAAGCAGTTTTCTAATTAAAAGAAAATAAAATGTTTGGAGAACGTAAATATAAGTAAATCATTAAAGAAGAGTGTCTAAAATATTCCTTCTAAACTTTTGTTTTTATGTAAAATTAATTGTAAAATGAAATGATGAATTATAGATAATATTTTATGGATATTCATAAAATAATATTGAAAATATTGACATGGAAATATGATTTCCTTCAAAAATCAGAGATAAGTTTAGTCTTGATTAGAAGGGTCATTACATGTGAATTAAAAACCAATTAGATGGGAAATGTTTAGAAAGAATATACAATTTCAAAATAAATAATCTAGATGAAAATATATATCATTTTATAGTGAAATAAAATAAAATTTCCCATGAAGTGAATTTAAACACACAAAATCATGATTTCAATGTTAGATTGGAAAACAAACCCACATCTATAATAATATCTCCTATCAAAATATTGGAACCTTATTTATAATATGTATAACCATATTATTAAATTTTTTTATGAAATTTATTCATATTTATTATCATTATTAATAATTAATTATAATTCTTTATTACTTATATATTACATAGTTTTAGTTTTTTTTACCATCAAGTGCTATTAGTTTTTATTTTTTAGTAAATGTTTTGGTATGACAGTGCTAATCCATGTTCATCAATATGATATTAAAAAATCATAGACAAATCAAGGTAGTGCATTAATTATTTTGATTTTTTTCCATTGTCCATTTAATATAACATTTGGGTTTGGTTTTCATGAATGGGATTCCTGATGAATTCAAGATGAGAATATTTTGGTTAATTTTCTGATAAAATTTCATGACGTTATAATGACCATTATTTTTTATATAATTCATAAGAAAACATATTCATAAAATAAACTAATCTTCAATATAATATATTATTGTATTAATATCATGGTTTTCAATCATGGTTGAAATGGAAATGTTTATCTAGCATTGTACATATCGCTGGTTAAACTATCCCTGATTAAAACATATTATATTAAATAATGAGTAAAAATATATAATCAAATTATAGTAATATCATTTTTAAATAGTCATAATTATTTTAATACAACCTAATTAGAGGTATAAATTATATTTATAAAGCGTGGTGAAAAGAAGGTATTTAAATAAGATGGTGAATAATTAGACAACTAATTTGATGAATTGGATCCTTATCAAAATTGATTCTTTCATAATGAAGGATCAATGACCCCTTATTGAGACCATAATATAAGAAATATATAAAAATTATTCACTAGAGGTACATAGGAATAAGATTTAAATTATAGAATATGTAATCATATATTTTGATATGGGTAGTTAAGGGGTACAATTATATGATTGTTTGAGTTGAATTTCCACAAATATTAATTTTTAAATGAGAAATAAATGTATTATTACTTGAAAAGTTGATTCTATTTGGATATATAATGGATATAGTTATTTAATCCTCTCAAACACACAATTTATATATACTGTTAGAGATAGTTTAGGCATAGACCATTTAATTTAACTAATTTTACCTCATTTTAGCCTTTCTTTTCAAACTCAATTTTTCATAAAATAACATAGTTTTACATCTCAAAAATGAAAAATGAACATTTATGAATTTTTTTCCATATTTTTTAATTTTATTTTAATATTATTAAATTAAATTTCTATAATTTATGAAAATTGATTTTAAATAAATGATTAAAAAAGCATAAAAACAATATTTACATAATAATACTTTTAACATAAAACTGGCATTATTTTTATACTATAACATGTAATAATTATAAAATGAATGATTATACATATATATATATATAATTTCATTAAATCTGATACTCAAAATATGATAAATTTATCTTTTAAATAAATACATGTGACATATAAAGAAAAAATGTTTTAAAAAAATTATTTACAATGAATCATTAATTTATTAATATTTTTAACTCATAATGTTTTTATTGGATTCTTTCTGTTGTTTTAATTATCATTAATTTAGTTATTTCAATCAATTTTATTAAAAAATAAAATAAATTTAATATATAATATGCACCAACAAACAATTTCATTTAAATAATAGATATTTTTAAAAATGATTTAGTAAAATTTAAATTTTTCCAAATTATTTATCATAATTAAATGTAAAATAATTTTTTTTCAACAAATTATTTAGTTATAACAATTAAGAACACAATGTACATGTTTTATAAGGGTATTCCCAATGACAATATTTCCAATGACCACATATCCAATAACCTTATATCCCAAGACCATATATATAATCAATATATATAACAACCATGTTAAATTTCATGTATATGAAAATACATACTTCCCAAACGTGAAGGAACCCATTTCGAGAAGGATCTAATTCATCAAGCCCTTCAATATACCTTTTTTGATTTAATATCTCTTTTCCCAATCTCAATTCAGTCAGAAATATATACCTAATCTTATACACATAGAAAAGAAGAAAAAATAAATAAATAAAGGGATAATGAAGGGGACAACGTATACCATATTTTGGGGAGAAATTAATTCTATTATGATGATTTTTTTTTCAACTTCCTAAAATTATAATCATCGAGGAAAAATTAAAACATCAGGGATTTATAATGGATGGTTGTTTAAATGAAAAGGTAGAATTGGTTATTAAGATTATATATTCTACTAGGATCCCACCTACATAGAAATATTTCTGATTAGATAAGATATTACGAGGATAGAGTTGGCAGAATATATTAGATAATGGAGGGTCTAAAATATCTATGGATTATAATTGAATTAAATTGGGGTGATGTGGTGAGGTGTTATTATTTTATAAAATATAAATTTTAATAATAATATAGTGAAAATTTATAAGGATATCACGAACTCATTACCCCTATCAGATACCCTATAGATATCATAAGATCACCCCACCATTTTGTACCTATAATATAGTACCTTATAGACCATAATTGGGAACTTGGTGGTATCTAATATGATTTTATAACCATTCCCAATCACACTACATATCTCGTATACCTATACTATCTAAACAATGGTACTTATTTTTATATAAATTAATTCCATCCATTATCATATCATTTACATGAACACCTAAATTACCTATAACACCTCTAAACTCGTATAAAAAGAATTTAAATTTTCCTCAACCCTTATAAATTTAATTAATAACTCATATCTCAAAGCACCACCGACTCTAAGTTAACCAGATCATAATTCTATTTTATCATAACAACATGTAAAAATATTTGTCATTAAATAATCCATATATATATATTTTCATCCACAAGAGTATTACTTAAAAAAATAATAATTTTTTTCTCAGTCACTTGAATCAAAGATCGGAACATTTCCACTATCTCAAATTGAAAAAAACATGCCTCACCTTTTTCCCATAGACTAATTTTTTTTTAATTTTTATCACTGGGATCCACCATACTCATCAGTTGCCTTCCAAAAAATTCAGTTGGTTTTAAGAACATTTCATAAGACCTAAATACACATGAAAAATTCCAACTAATTCTCCTCTCTACTAGGTTTCTATAAATTTATCAAAAACTAATACTCCAAGCCATGAATAGATTTAAATATATTGAAATAATGATAACAAATTCCAATAAAAATTCACTCATACTCAATAGAAAATATAAAATTCAAACCATTTTGTGTTATTCATGTAATAAAACATCTACATAATCAGTGATTCAACTACAAATCACATGACCATAATCATTTAATCCTAACATTATATTAATAATCATTTTTGTAGAATGTTCTTATATTAAATGGGAACTATAAAAATGATCCTTGAAATGAATTTATTTTCTTTATAAAAATAATTATAGATGTTATATTATCAAATCCCATAATGATAATTTTCAAAATATATTAATTTTACCCCAACTGTTTTAAATCAATATCCAAATATAGATATCATTCATGAGTTATAGACTTCACCAATTATATGGGTACATACTCCTCCATACATTAAAATTTTAACTAAAAAATTCAATATTATATTATTTTCACAAAACAATTCAAATAAAACCCTGTAATTGAATAATATATTCACATTACATTCTCAATATACTCACTTGTAATTGGAAGGAAATGTGAATCCTCAATGAAGATAGTTCAAGGTTCTTCTAACATGTCACTCATGAGGTTAACTATAATCTACCTAAGGTATGGTTTATGCTCTCAAACAATAAACTATAAAATCCTAACTATATGACTATTTATATTTCCTCCACAACACACACTAATTCAGTCAACTTCCATAACCACATGAAAATCATCAATCAAGAATAATGATTGTAATAACCAATTTAAATGAGTTTACTATTGTTTCCTAGTATTTGAGGGTTTCATGGTAGTTTCCCATACAAATTCTCAAGATAATAATAACAACCTAATATGACACATGTGTCCAAAACAATCCTTTCCACATAACTTACACCTTTGTTAGGGAAAATACAAACCTCCTAAAACCTCATAACAAAACCATCTACATGTTGTGAATTTTTCTTGTAGTTACGAAACTTAATTAATTATACGAAGAGTTCATAGATGTATGATCATTAACTATATATATTTTTTGAATGATGATTTATTCTGAGATAAAGGGGATTATTAACCTCTTCAAGTATAAAATTTTCAAATATTATGAATATAGACACCCAACATCTACTATTACTCATCCACTATATTTATGTCAATAGAATCAAGAGGTAAGGTAACTTTTTCCCCAACGAAAATTCCTACATAATTACCATTGAGTTGGTGATAATGGGGAAAAAGGAACAATATGAATTTTCAAGGAATTATATACATTTTAATTCAGTGTACCTTATGATTTTTTGAAATGATAAAATAGAGAAGAATTATTATTCAAATTTATTAATATAATTTTTAATTTACTGAACAAGATTTTTTAGTTCCATGAACACCCAAAAATTTAGTAAATCTTCTATAAGAGCATGTGTATATTCATTCTTAATATCTTTTAAACACATCATTCCGGATTCATGGTTATCTACCATACACATGTGTCATCTATATGTTGAGAGCTATCATGGTCTCACATATCACCAAAGGAGTACAAGTACATTCACAAAAATTTAAATTCCATAAAATTTTTTTTAGGGTTAAATAATTCAATAATTCCACCCAAATTATGGGTAAAAAATATTCTTAAACCCATTAAGAACACTAAAACTCTTCCATTCAACACATTTAACAATTATCATAGTCTTATAAAAAATCTATAAGAGTTTTTTTTTGAAATATTGATATAATGGATGAACCTTCTTAAAAAAATGTATAATTATTCATTATACAAAGTTAAATGACATAATTATATCTCCTTTTAATCATTCAGAGAGAAATGTATAATCCACAATGTCTATCAATTTAAATATGTCACAAACCAACCCCATTTTACCTTGAACAAGCTACCCGAGTTGATCCAAGGAAAGGATGGAGGGGTGGTCCTAGTCTTCCCAAGATGGTGACAGGAGCTAGAGCATCATCAAAGTACCAATGGGAATGATATATCCTAATGAAAGAAAACTAAGATGCATGAATTAATATAACAATAGAAAATAAATATATTATATATAAAATTAATAATGAACAACAACATGACTAACATGACCACAAAAAATACTCCACAAAACCCCATGGTTCACTCACTGATACCAAAGCCAAATATCACCTGAGAATATCCCAACTAAAGTTGGAACCTAAAAGTGAAACTAAAAACAAGAAAACACTATAATCATGATTATTGAAACATAGTAGGTGGGCCCGATTTTTTCTTACCCCAATGCACATTCATTAAAATAAAAGAAACTCCATTTTCAAGTGTTAAATACAAAATATAAACACATGATTTCAACAAATTTCAATTTAAATAAAACAATGATAATACATTACCATCATGAATTTAAAATAAGGCATAAGGAAAGTAGGTAGGGGGAAACAAAATAGAGAGCGATCATTTTTCCTAAAAGTCAAAAGAAGGAACGAATGATTTCTTAATTAAAATATCTACGCAGAAATCAATTTCACTAAAATACACAATTAAAATTTTCTAGATAAATACCAAAACCATGTAGAAGAAATTTGGTCCTACACAATGAGGCAAATAGTACAAACCATACATTTATTATAGGAACACGATATATCCTAGGAACTCCGAGAAGAACAAGAACATACTATAAATGGGACTCATCCTAAAGGCATGGCCTACTCGATGATGTCATAATGCCCTAACGCCCAAACATCACCCTACCTGGCCTGGTCGAGGGGCCCAATCCAATATGTATAATAAAAAAATACCCTTGATGTGGGCCACTAGCTAATTCTTAATCATGATTAGTGGAGAAAATATTGCTAGTAGTCCTAAAATCTATGCTATGTTTCCCTTCTAATTTCATATGGGGGTGTGTTAAATAGTATCAAGCAACAATCCCTTTATACATCATCACCTATAACACCTACAAATCAGCTCCACCCCATCCTCCTTGAGGGTATTCACTCACCAAAAAAGATAATTATTACATAAGTGAGGTCCTATCTCGAAGACCCTCTCTTTTCATGATCAGCCAACAAGGAAAGTGACCAAACCAATAAGGGGTTTCAAAATAAACAATTCAAGGTGCCAAATGGGACTTATGAAATTCTTATAAAACCAAAATTTAAATAAGAACAATAAAAAAATAACTTTGTCCTATCCAATCATTATTTAAGTCCAAAAAAAAATTCCAGAATCCAAAGGGGCATACCATCAAACATTTAATGTGCTAAAATCCATTTTGAATTCACCAATCACCATTTTGAACTTTACAACACATTTATAGAAACAAAAAAAACATGATTATAAATATAATTAACCACTTAAAATAGTTATCCATGACATTTAAAAAAACAAAAATCATGAGTGGCATAACACAAAAACATCAGATGTCGAAATCTATTTTTCAAATCATGCACACCTCATAACATCTCTCAATTATGTTTTTCACTTTTTTTATAATTTAGTAAACCATTAAAACAATTTATAAAACCTTTTTAAGAAAAACCCCCAAGGATTTTAGGTAAATACAATACCAAAAACCCTCTCTTTATATTCAACTGCATGTCACGACTAGATGAAATTGTAATTCACAACATCTTAAAATTTTAAAAAAATATTTAAATAATTTATAAACCACTGTAAATGAAACTAATAGATCTGAACAAAAAATATACCAAATTTTAACATGAAAAATATATTTCCAACCAATTTCATATAATAAATTATTATAAACATTGTGAGTCAGTAATTAAATATCACAGAAGGTGCAAAAACCCTGGAACAGTTGAATATTAAATTTAAAAGGTATGTAAAAGGATAATCCTACCTCAATCGCTGAAAGAATTCCCAAAACCAGTTCGATGCTTTATTCTCACCTCAACCACACCATTTCGGATTAAGAACAAAATCTAATCTTGAAAATCAGACTATTTTTTCGGGATCAAACCTAAAATTGTAATCATGGAAAAAAACCCTAATCCTATAAGAGAAAAAGAAGATAATACAAGTTGGGAAAGTATGAAGGCTGACGTCGGAGGAGAGACATATCGTTGAAGCTGTGTATGAGGGAGGGTGGCCAGAGAAGGTCATTGGTAGGGGGTCATGTGGAAATATAGGGTTTTATAAAGGGGTTTTTATTTTCTGGGTTGTGTGTGCTAGAGTAAGGGGTCACATGGTAGAGTAGGGTTGCAGTGACCAGGTGGGTGGCACCAGTGAAGACGACCAGAGAATCACACAAGTAGAGTGATTAGTTAGTGGTGGAGCATAGAGGAACAAGGTTTTCACATGGTATTTGGATCACATATGATGGGATATGGATAGAAGTTGATCGGGAAAACTAAAAAGAAAATATAACTACTACACCAATAATAGAAATAGTTATGAAAATTAAAATAATTATATAACAGTAATAATAATAATGATATATCAATAAAATAATTAATAATCATAATAACAATATAACATAATGATAATAATAATAATAATAATTTTTCCCATTTTCTAATAATAATAAAATTATTTACAATTTTTACTAATAATGATAGTAATATAATATTTCGGTTAATCATAATATTAATTTCAAATTAATGACTACAATAACGAGAATATTTTAATAATAATAATACTAATAAATTAAATTTATTAATAATAATAAAAATAATAATAATCCCCAAAAAAATTTATAATACGATCAACATTATTATTATTAGAGTAAAACTGAAATTGTTAATTTTATTTTTAACACTCATTTTATTATACATTTAACTTATAATTAATATTTTATACTGGGCAGGAAATGCAGTGACCAGGGCATAGTCGCACAGTCTCCCAAACATGTTGTTATGCCCGACAGTCTGACGCCACTATGCCCAAAAAACCAATTTTCCTCAGCAAATCCCAAAAATTTAAATATGGACTCATGAGAAGCCTGACCCGAGCTAGAACCTCAGAATAATTAAAACTTGGGTATGAAAATTCTCACCACTATAATGCATTCCATAACCAAGGTCAAACCCCAATAAAACCAAACTACATTATAGTTAAAGAACATTCCAAAATAATGATATATGAGGTGATCACAAAAATACCAATGATAGGGGAATGACTAACAAATTGAACTCGGGAGACTAAACCAAACTCCCCACTTTGTTTCTCCTTACCTCAAAAGCTAAGTCACCTCCAGTTGATCGATCCGAAAAGAAACAGAAACTTCACAACACTAAATCCAACAAGAAAAACCCTAATTCATTAAACAACCTCAAATAGAATTCATACCATCTACCCAAATAAACAAAAAAATTTCAAACCACATCTTTGGGAAACCTCCATAACCATACATCAAGGAAACCTACAAACACTCTTATCCCAAAACGCACTCAAAAGAAATACATTGACATAGGTGGCTCTATACGAGACCATACACCACCAAACTAATACTTGGAACGAAGATAAGGTACTGACATAGGGAGGCCCAAATAGACTATCCACCATAAGAAGGAGGCTAATATTGAGTTAAATGAGATCCGTGATGGGTCTACCCACCATGAGAACTATGGAATGATTAAAAATCAAGAGAAATTTTTAATCGTACCGGAGAAACCAACAATAAGGGGAGGGGAAGGAAGGGCCCAACTAACGGGGCATCAAAACCAGAGCTAAAAAAACAAAAAACTCCACACCATTGTACGAAAACAACCCAATACACATCTGATTAACATAAACATCACACACTAGGTCAAATTTAATAATGGACTACACCTGGAGGCTTAACTGTTTTAATATCCCTTTCTACGAATCGAATTTAAACCAAATCCTTTTCACACTACTGGGGTCCCCTAAATACATATCAGATTCAATCTTGGACCTATGGCTGGAGCTTTTATGTATGCATCATCTCATGCTTCATAGTTCATCTTTTGAAACCCCTGAAAAGAAGGCACAAATACAATTTTCAAAAATTACACTTCCATTAAAATAGAAGTTAAAAAAGGGTTTGACAATAACCATTCTTACAACTGAAGGAAACAAAAGAACAAAAAATGACACCATATATGACTATTACATCCAAATAACATTATAGAGGGAAAACCCCAAACTGATCCCAACCATCATCCTACTCCAGGTGACATGATGAGGTGAGATATAAAGGGTTGGGTCTGTCATCTTGATGCTTCTTGGAAACACCTTTATTAAACAACTATTTGTGATCCAAGCATCCCCATGTGTGGAATATTCTTGAAATATTCGAGCATGCTGACGTTTTGTGACCTAGTATACCAAACTGATTATAGATCAAGAAATTACACTCCAAATATGTTGACTGGAGGTCTGAAGGAATCCTAATTTCCCTACCATCACCACCAGTATCAGGTTACTTCCAATTCTACTTTTGGGAATCCCCTACACCTCTTCCAAAGGCTAGTGGATGATTCACTATCCCAGGTCCTCTGGCTAATTCAACTTCAACATGAATGGTGTCTCTCACACTATTGGAGAAGGTTGTAATGTTGAGTAATTCCACCATAGACTACATTTTAGGTCCGAGAAATAATTAAAAATGTTCAGCCTTATCAGGATTTTTTTGCAACATAAAATGGATCATATTGAACTAGGTCAAAGAAACAACTATATATTTCTAATACCGAACATACACCATGCGGAATACCATATAATTGAATCATCTTTCTTAGCTTCCTCTTCTTAGAGAAATATTTTTGGATGACTGATGACTTGAAGAACTCCCATGTATGATATTCCATATTCTTTCTTCGAGACACATTTTTCCTCCATTTCCAGTTCGGGTCCTCAAACATGATGGTAAATAAATTTCCTCTTAATGACTCATGTAGCATAAAGAAAATGAAGTCTCTATCTATCTTATGTGTCAACTATTTGTCTCAATAGGATCATATTGACCATAAAATAGAGGAGGGTTTATCTTAAAAAAATAAATAATGTACTCTATAAGATAATAAACTAGAATGTTTTCCAAAGATTCACCACCCGAAGCTATACCATGGAGATCCATTGAATCTTTAAGGGGAAGGACACAAAAAAAACAAGGGAATAAGGAAGAAATGAGATTGATTAAAACAAATCCATCACCATTTTAAATTCATCTTCTTACAATTCAATACAAAAACTTTTAAAACCATTCTCTAGAATCATTGGAAATTAAAAATGGTTCCCAAGGGGGAAAATATCATTGATGGGTGACTCGGGTATATGGCTGGCAGCAAAATTCCAGTCATGTCCCCATCACGAAGAGCATTCCAGGAGAATTCCCTCTACTCTACATGGAATTATAGGCACAAAATTTTCACGGAGGCCACTACCCAACTCCCTTTTAATTTCACAATACCATGTAATCCATAAGAACAAAAGGCACCAACAAACCCTGGAATCCCTTCAAAATCATGAGGTAAATAATGAATACTGGTTCATGACGTTCTTCCCATTCCAATACATAGAATCTAAAAAATCCAACCCCTTCTACCTTAGCACCCCCATGTAACAATGTGTGAAATAATAAGTAAGTACCACATAAGAGATGACCTACTCTAATACCATTTCGTCATGAAAAAACCTAGGTCATCCCAAAACCGGTCACCCAAGATGAATTTTGGCACAGCCCGAGAGGTATTCTCGATCCTCCTTGGCTGGAGAGAAGTCCCATGGCATCAACATAGTAAAAATGTGAATGATTTCACCCAATTAAAATAAACTATGTAGTATAAATAAATATAAAAACATAAAATAAATAAATGAAATGAAAAAAAGAAAGAACGAACAATGACATTACTAACCCGACCACATACAAGACTCCCAAAAACCCCATGTGTCAGTATTCGATACCAATACCAAACATCACCCATGGTGATCTGAACCAATGCTCAAATCTAAAAGAGAAACTAAAAACAAGAAAACATTATACTCATGTGTATTAAAACCTTATAGGTGGGCCCAAATTATTATATCCCCAATGAACATCCCATAAAATAAAAGAACCACCAACTTCATGTTTGAACTTTCAAATATAAACATTATTTCTCCAAAAATTGCATTTTAAAAAATGAATGATAATGCATTACTCTCATGAATTTAAAACAAGGCACATGGGGACCAGGTAGGGGAAAAGAAAATAGAGAGTGATCATTTTTTATAAATGTGAAAAAGGGAAGAATTCTTTCCCAATTATAACATCTAAAAATAAATTTATATAAAAAAACTCATATAAAATTTTCCAAATAAATAATAATACCAAGTACAAGAAATTTGATCCTACACAACATGGGAAATGGAACTATCTATAGTCATATTAGAGGGATATAAAAAATCCTAGGATCTTAGATAAGAACTAGAACATTAGGTACATGTAACTCATCCTGAATGCATTCCCTACTTGATGATATCATAATGACCAAATGCCAGCCCATCACCCTATATGGCCTAGTCGAGGGGTCATATCTCGTAGTTATAATAGTAAAATATCCCCCTACTTTGGGCAAAAATCCATTATAGAATATAAAATAGTGTATCAAACATTCTCAGAAGTCCTTGTAGCCATGATGATTTCCAATGAAACTTTCACAAGGGGGTGTTACAAATAGTATCAAGAAACACTCCATATATAAACTTTCTGATATAAAACACACAATATAGCACCAACCCATCCCCCACGATGGTATTCCCTTACTATAAAAAATTTATTACACAAGGGAGGTCCCATCCTATAGACCTTCATATCTCATGATCAACCAACAAGAAATGAGACCAACAAAAGAATGGTTTTCCATATAACCAATTAAAAGTGCCAAATGGGCCTTATGATATTTTTACAAAACCAAACTTTTATAAAGAAGAACACATGAAAATCACTTGAGTCAGTCCAAATTATCATTCATGTCCAAAACACATTTCCGAAATCCAAAGGGGCATACCATCACACATTTTATGTGCTAAAATGCATTTTAATAACTCCAACAACCATTTAGAACATCCCAACACATTTATATAAACAAAAAAACATGTTTTTTTGAAAATAATTAACCACTTAAAAGTGATAATAGGGAAATTTAAAATAACAAACAACATGAAAAACATAAAAAAAAACACCCCTATTTTTAAAATCATGTGAATCCCAAAAAATCTCTCATAAATGTTTTGAACTTCTTTTTTATAATTTATTAAACCTGTAAACTAATTTATAAATAATTTTTAATAACACCCAAAGGATTTTATGTCCAAACCACACCCAAACCACAATATTTATGTTTACCCTCATATAAAGAGTATAATAAATAGTGATTCGTAGAATCTTCATAATTAAATAAATTATTTAAATAATTTATAATAAATTGTAAAATACACCACAAGTCATGAACACAATATATAACAAAGTTTCACATGAAAAAATAATTTCCTACCAAATTCACATTTAAAAATGATTCTAAAAGTTTTGATTCACTAATTAGCTATCACTAATGCTTAGAAAAACAAGAAATAGTTTAATATTAAATTAAAAATGTATGTGTAAGGGGGAACAAACCTCAATCATCAAAATAATTCTAGAAATAGTTGCGAAGCATTGTTTACATCTCAACCACACCTTTGTAGGATAGGAACAAACCTTAATCATGAAAATCAAAATCAATGTTTTTAGAATCAACCCTAAAATTGAAACCCCAGCTGAAGAACCCGAAATCTATAATAGAAAAAAGAATAAAATACTATATGGGAAAGGAGGAAGTCTGGTTCCATAAGAGATGTGGGCTAGTGAAGCCACATTGGAGGAGAGGCATGTCAGTGAAGTTGTGCCTTAAAGAGGGTGGTGGGGGGAGTTCCCCATAAGGGGGTAGTGTGGCCAGAAACAGTCGTCGTTATGGGTTTCAGGAAGCTAGGTGGTGAGTGCTGGAGAAAGGGGTCGTACTGTTGAGCGTGGGGTGTGGTGACAAGGAGGGTGGCGCTGGTGAATCTGGTCAGAGAATCATTCGGGTAGGGAGAGGAGTTGGTGGTGGAGTTCGTGCTCACAATGGATTCGTAGGCGGTGTGGGCCCTGTAAAAGGGGATAAGAAGAGATGTTGTGAGTGAAAAAACCTAAAAATAAAATAAAAATAATTTTCTAATAATAATAATATTTATAACACTAATATTAATAATACAACCGTAATAATAAAAATGATGTTACAATAAAAATATTTATTGTATTTATAATTGTCAAATAATAATAAAAATAACTAATTTTTCCATTTTTAATAATATTCACATTAATTAAAAATTTTAATAATAAAGCTAATAATATAATATTTAGAATAATAATAATATTCATTTTATTTAAAATACAATAATAACAAGACCAATTTTAATAATTATAATACTAGTTAATGATGTTTAATAATAGTAATAATAATTCCCATAAATTTTGATAATATTATCATTAATATTATTATTAGAGTAACACTTAAATTTTTTTAACTCTCATTTCATTATCCTTTTAAATTTTAATTCATATTATATATGTGTTAGGACGTGCGGTGAGCAGTTCATAGCCACACGGTCTCCCAACCGTGCTGATTTTCCCGATCTTCAGACACAATCATGAACAAAACACCCTTTTAGCTCAATAATGTTCAAAATCTTATATAGGGACCAACCCCAACCCCAACACGAGCCCGAACCATGGAAAAATTAAATCCCAAGTGTGACAACTATCCCTATCATAACACTTTCTACCCGTGGAAATCCATAACCAAGGTCGAACACAAAAACTGAATCCAAACTCCTTTATAGTTCAACAAGATTCTTAAAGAAAGATAGATGAAGAGATAAAAAAACAAAGATGGGAGAAAGAATAGCAAGGTGAAATCAGGAGACAGAACCGAACTCCTTGCTATGTAACACTTACCCCCAAAAGCATAGACACCTCAAGTTGATCGATCTAGATGAAACAGAGCTTTCATAAAGATAAATCCAATATTGAAAAAACAATTTCCTTCAACATCCTCATACATAATTGATATCATCTACCCAAATAAAAAAACAAAATATAAAACCCATCACGGGGAATCATTTGATACCATACATAAATGAAATAACCAAACAGTCCCATCCCAACACTCAATCAAACAGATGAATTTTAATTAGGTGAATCCAAACGATGTCATACCACACTAAACTGATACTAGAAATGGATCCGATATACTGACACGAGGAGGCCCGAATGGACTCACCACCATAAGAAACACGCTAACACTAAGTTCAATGAGATCCACAATGGGTACCCCACCATGAGAACTAATGAATGGAGAAAAACTCGAGAAATTATTACACTGACCTGAAACCCCCACAACAAGGGAGGGGGGTAAACCAAGTTAACGAGCATCAAAACTACAACTGACAACACAAACAACTCCACACCCTCCTATGAACACAACCCATGTGACACTCAGTTCACCCAAATAAGACACACTGGTCCCCTTTAATAAAGGCCTATACATGGAGGTTTAAATCTCTATATATACCACAATGATAATAAAATTTAGACCAAAGCGTCTCCACACTACTGGGGTTCCCCTGACCATATGTCAACTTCACTCAAGGACAAATGGCGAGAGATCTCATGTTTGAAGCATCTTCTGCTTTATAGTAAGGATTTTGAAATCCCTGGATAGAAATCATAGATCCAAAATTCAGAAAACACACTTACATTGAAATAAAAGTTTAAAAAGGGTTCGACAACAACGATTTTTACAAAATAAGGAAAAGAAACACCAAAAACACTACCAGACATGACTATTAAATCAAAAAACATTACACAGTGAAAAAAACAAACTGATCCATACCATCACCCAACTCTTGTGGACTGGATGAGGTTACCATTTTAGAGTTGGGTCTAGCTTTACAGTGCTTCTTGGAAACACCATGATAGAACTTCTTCAGGTGACCCAAGTGTCCACTAGTGTGGCAGGTTCATGGAGCACTCATGAATAGTATAATTTAGTGACCCTTCTAACCACACTAATGAAAAATAAATACATTTAACTGAAAAGAAAATGTCTGGATCTCTAAAGGATTCTTAATTCCCATACCAACATGACCAGCATCAATATTAATCTCATTCTTCTTATCAATATCCAATGAATTTCCTACAAAGGCCAGAGGATGATTCACCATCCCATGTCCTCCTTCAAACTCATCTTCATCAAGAAAGGGTTGTCTTACTTCATTGGAGAATGTGGTTAGGTTTAGTTTTTCCACCTTTGATTGTAGTTCTGGTCTAAGCACACATTCAAAATGTCGAGCCTTCTCGAGATCATTTGAATCATATCATGGGGAATACAGTACTGGGTTCATGAAATGAATATATAATTCTAATACTGATCTTACACCTTACAGAATACCACACAACTCCACCCGCTTTATCAGATTTGTCATCTCCAAGAAATATTATTTGATAGATGATGAACTTTTGAAATCCTAGATAAGATCTTCTTGAGACTTGCCTCAAGAGCTATTTCCACCATTTCTATGTCGAGCATTCGAGCATGAAGATATAAAACTTTTCCTTTAATGAATAATGAATCACAAGGATGCTGAAGTCTCTACACTCTTCTACATCCACTATTATACCTAGATAGGATCAACATGACCATAAAAGATATGGGGTTAAACTTCAAAAAATACTAAAGGTTGATCAACTAGATTGTTTTCCAAAGATGCACCACCAAAAGCTCCACCTTGGGGATCCATGGATTCTTTGGGGTAGGAGGACACTAAGAAATATGGAAACAATAATGAAGGGAGATTGATTAAAAAATTCCATTAAGATTTTAAATTCAACATTTCACAATGGAAAAAATACCTTTTAAAACCATTCACCAGAATTAACAAAAACTCAATATGGTTCGTAAGAGGGAAAATAGTATGGATGGGTGACTCGTTCATTTGGTTGGAGGCCATATAAAAGTCACATCACTATCACAGAGACCTTTCTAGGGTAATGTACCCAGATCCACAAGGCTTTCTTGGCCCTACGAGCTCATAGAGGCCACTAACCTACTCAATATTAATTTCCCAATTCAAAAAAATCCATAAGAACCAAAGACACTAAGAATCCTATACATTCCATTTTAAATTGAGGTTTGGAACGAGAAACGTTCATGACGTCCTTATCATTCCTACACCTAAAATCCTGAAAATCACACTCTTTCTACCTTAACATCACCATTTAATAATGGGAACTCTAATAAAAAAGTTAAAATTAAGTGCTAACCTTCTCGGATACCATTTTTTCAAGAACCAACCCAGGTCGACCATGAACCTGTAACCCAAGTCTGATCCATGGAAAGGCCCGAGAGGTGTTCCCGATCCTCTCAGGCTGGAAAAATGCACCCGGCCATCAATATAGTACAAATGAGAATTATAAATCAAAATGACAATAAACTAAGATGTATGAGCATATTGAAAAAATGAAAAAAATAAATAAATGATAAGAAAAGTAAATAAAGAAAAACAATACATCTAACCTTACCACGATAAGGATTCCACATAACCCAATGGGCCACTCTGTGAAATCGAAACTAAATGTCACCCAATGAGAAAAAAAAACCAAATATCAAACCTATAGGAGAAACAATAAAGCAAGAAAATGTTATATCCATGAGTATTAAAACTCAGTAGTTGGGCACATACTATTTTATCCCTAATGCACATCCTTTAAAATAAAAGAAAAACTAACATAAATTTTGAACTAAATATTATAAACATAGGTTTTCCACACATTACATTTTAAAACAAATAATGATAATCCATTACACTCATGAAGTTAAAACATGGAAAAAGGGATCCATGAGGGGGAAAATAGAGAGTGATAATTTTTCAAAAAAGTGAAAAAGGTAAGAATGCTTTGCAAATTAAAACATCTACCATAAAATACATTTCAATTAAACACACATTTACAATTTTCTAGGTCAATACAAAAACCATGCACATGAAATCTGACAGCACACAACGAGGGAAATTACACTAACTGTACTCATATTAGAGGAACATGGGAAATCCAAATAACTCTAATGAGAACTAGATGATACTAGAGATGTGACTCATTCTGAAGGCATGCCCAACTTGATGAAATCATAACACTCTAACACCCAACCATCACCCTACCAAGAATATTTTAGGGAACCAATCCCATAGTATTAATAAAAAATATCCCCCTTCTGTGGGCCAATAGCAAATGCTTAATCTAAAATAGTGTAGGAAACGTTCGCAGTAGTCCTCATACATGTTATAGGTTCCCATTCTATTTCCCCATGGGGGTGTTCAAAATAGAATCAAGTAAAAATCCATATATTCTCTGTCACATATAACACAAACAGACCATCACAAATATAGCTTCCTTGAGTGTAGTCACACACCAATGAAAAATAATTATGACACAATGGATGTCCCATCATGAAGACCCTCCAGTCTAATGATCATCCATCAAGGAAAGCGACAAACCCATGAAGGGTTTTCCAAAAAACCAATTAAAGGTCCCAAACATATCTTAAAACATTTTTACAAAACCAAAAATTTATAAACAATCACACATGAAAATAACATTATTCAGTCTAAATTATCATTCAAGTCCAAAACACATTTCTGAAATCCAAAGGGGCATACCATCAAATATTTAATGTTCTAAAATCCATTACAAAAACTCCAATATCTATTTTCAACATCATAATGCATTTATATAAACAAAAAACAACGATTTTAAAAATTAGTAACAACTTAAAAGAGTTTACTGGGATATTTAACCAAACATACATCATGCACAACATAACAAAAACACACTACACTTTAGAATCCATTTTTAAAATAGTACGGACCAAAAACCATCCCTCAAACATATTTCTCACTTTTCTTATAATTTTAAAAAACATTTCTACAATTTATAAAACCATTTCAAGAAACACAACAAGGATTTTAAGTCCGAACCAGACACAAAACCCTCTCTTGACGTTCAACCTCATATGAAGACTATCTCAAATTGTGATTCATAGCATCTTCACAATTTAATAAATTATTTCAACAATTTATAAACTATTTTAGGAGACACAACAAGCTATGAACACAAAATATAAAAAAATTTCACATGGAAAAACCATTTCAATGCAATTTCACATAATAAAATTATTCTAAAATTTGTGAGTCACTAATTAACTACCACAGAAGGAGGAGAAAGAATGAAACCATTGAATCATAATTTAAAAAGGTATGTTCAAGGGGGAACCTTCTTCAATCATAAAAATACTTCTTGAAACTGGTGTGAGGCTTCATTCTCACCTCTTCCACACTATTATAGGTTAGGAAAAAATACAACTCAAGAAAATAGAACACAAATTTTTGGAATCAACCCGAAAATTAAAACCCTCACCGAAGACCCAAAAACCTGGAATAGAAAAAAGAAGATAATAACAATTGGGAAAAGAGGAAGGCTGACGTCAGAAGAGAGGTGTACTCGTTATGACACGTTAGAGAGAGGGTAGTCAAAGGTGGTTGTCGATATGGGGTGATGTAGTTGGGAAGGGTCGCCGACAGGGGGTTCGCCTAGCCAGATAGTGGGTGCCAGAACAAGGGGTCATTAGTTCGGGCATGGGTGAAATGATAGGGAGGAAAATACTGGTGAACCTGACCAGAAAATCAAGCATACCGACAGAGGAGCTAGTGGTGGAGCTTGCACGAACAATGGTTTTGTAGGGGGTGTAGGTTGCGATGGAGCGGAGAGGGAGACTAGTTGGGTGGGAACCTAAAACGAAAATAAAACTAAAACCATAATAATAATAAAAACATATTAATACAAATGATATTACAATAAAATTAATAATAATAATAATATTAATAAAAATAATATAACATAGTGATAAAAATTATAATAACTATTTATTTCAATTTTTAATAATAATAAAAAGAAAAAATATTTTCCATAATAATTATAAGAATATAATATTTAGATTAATGAAAATATTCATTTTATTTTAATGACAAAAATAACAAGTATAATTTTAATAATAATAAATCAAATTAATGAAATTTAGTAACAAAAATAATAATAATCCCCATAAAATTTAATAATATTATCACTAGTATTATTATTAGATTAACACATTAATTTTTATTTTATTTTTAACTATCATTTCATAATACTTTTAACATTTAATTCATCATGTATACTAGGAAGGCCATGAGGTGACCAGGGTGTAGCTACACAATCTCCCAACTATGCTGCTCTACCTGAGTGTCATAAGATTCCATGCCTAAAAGACTCATTTTCCTTAATAAATCTCAAAAATTTTAATAGGTACTCACTTTATCCATGACCCAAGATGACAGAAAGGAAAAATGAAACTAGGGTGTGATAATTCTCCCCACCATAACAACTTCCACCCTCAGAAAGCCACAATCAGGGTCGAACCCCCCAAAAAATGTTATACAGTTCAAAGTGATTCCCAAAGAACAATATACAAAGAGGTCACAAAAACACCACAAACAAGAGAATGAATAATGATATGAAATCAGGAGACTGAATGAGACTCTCCGCTAAGTTCCACCTACCCCCAAATGCTTAGACACCACCTGTTGATCGATCCGGAAAAAAACATTCATGATACTAAATCGATCCTTACAAACACAAATACGTTAAACATACTCAAATAGAATTCATATCGTCTACTAATATAAACAAAAAAATTCAAACCCAATCATAGGGAAGCCAATATAACCTTACTTCAATGAGTATTCCAACCACTCCCATTCCAAAATTCACTCAGTGGAATGAATTTAAATTAGGTGGATCTGTATGAGCCCATCCGACACCAAATTGATACAGTGAATGGAGCTAAGGTAATGACACGCGGAGGCCAAAATGGACTCCCCACATAAGAATTAGATATCACTATGTTATAAGAGATCTATTATGGATCTCCCCATAATGATAACTAGCAAAATAAGACCAAATAGGGAACATTTTACATGAACTAGAAAACACCACCACAAGGGGTGGGGAGGGATGGTCCAAACAAATAGGGTATCAAAAACACATTCGACAACACAAAAAACTCTACACCCTCAGATGAAATAACCCAATACACTCTCGATTCACACAAACAAGCCACACAATTCCCCATTCATAAATGACTATACTTAGTGGATTAACAGTCTTGATCTCCCTTGTATAGAATAGAATTCAGACCAAATATGATTTATACCATTGTGGTTCCATGGACTTTATTCCAGCTTAACTCTAAGACCTATGGCATGAGTAAGAGATGTTTGAATCACCTCCTACCTCACAGTCAGGATTACGAAACCCATGAATAGAAAAAAAATATCAAACATTTAAAAAACATGCTTCCATAAAAATAGATGTTCAAAAAGGGATAAAAAATAACCATTCTTTCAATTGACAGAAAAAACACCACAATGTTCTACCAGATATGACTATTACATATAAACAACAATACAAAGAAAAACCACCAAACTGATACCAAGAATCACCATACTCCTACATACTGGCAGATGTGACCGTTGAAGAGTTGATCCTGACTTCATGACTCTTATTAGAAAAATCTTGAAAGGACTGCTACAAGTGATCCAACTGTCCATATGTGTGGTAGGTTCTTAAATCACTCATGCATGTCAGATTGTATTCTCCCCACTTACCAAACTAATGGAAGTTCATGAAATTGTGCTCTAAAGTGGTTGAATATAGGATTTAATGCCTCATAATACCCATACTAGCACCATCAACATCGGGACACTTCCCATTCTTCTTATCAGCGTCCCCTGCACTACATACAATGACCAGAGAAGGATTATACATCCCAAAGACCTCCATCAAACTCAGATTTATCAGGGAAGGCTTATCACACTATGTTGGAGAAGGTGTTTAGTTTTCTTTCTTCCACCCACGACAGCTGTTCAGGTCAGAGTGCAAGGTCAAAATGTCAAACCTTCATAGGATGGTATGCAAAATACCATGTATCATATTGAATATGGTCTTTTAAACATCAATATAATTCAAGTTATGGTGTGAGACCCAGATGAAGACCACAAAACACTATCCTCCTTATCAGCTTCTGCATGTCCTAGAAATACTATTGGATGAAGGATGACTTGAAAAACTCTAAAGTAATAAATTCCTAATACTTTCATCGATACCCAATTTTCCACCATTTCGGGGTCAGGCCTTCGAGCATGAAGGTAGAAATCATTTCCTTTAATGACTCAGACAACACAATCAAACTGATGACTCCCTCAATATTTTTCATCCACTCTTCCATATTGAGAGGATAAACATGACTATAAAAGAGAGGAGGGTTAAAATTCTGAAATTCCAGAATGTAGTCTATAGGTTGAATAATAGGAGTGTCTTCTAAAGATACATCACCAGAAGCTACACCTTGGGGATTCCCTGAATCATCATGGGAGTGGAAACTAAGAAACAAGGAAACAAAGAGTCACATGACTTGATTATAAAAATACATTACCATTTTAAATTCACCTTTTCACAATTCAAAACAATACCTTTTAAAACCATTCTACAGAATTAATGAAAAACAAAAATCGTTCATATGGCGGATACTAGCATCAATGGGTCACTCAGTCATATTTTTGGAGGCCATATGCCTGTCATGACACCATTTTAGAGAGAATTTAAGGGTAATATCCCTGGATTCACATAGATTTCCAAGACCTTAGAGATCACTAAGTCCAATACCCATCTCCCTTTTCATTTCCAAATAACAAACAATCCATAAGAACCAAAGAAACCAACAAATCCAAACGTCCCATGGTAACCCGTGGATCAAATGAACAAGGGTTCATAAAATCATTTCAATTATTATAACTCTAATCTTGAAAATCCAACTCCTTATACCTTGATATCCCCACGAAACAATGGGCACTCTAACAAAGAAGGTACACTTAAGAGTTGACCTACTTTGATACCATTTTTTCATGAACAAATCTGGGTCGACCTTGAACTGTTCACACAAATTGATCTATTTAAATGCATGAGAGGTGTTCCAGATACTCTCGAGCCATCGACAAGTTCCAGGACATCAAAAAAGCACAGATGATAAATATTTCTCTGAACGAAAATAAATGGTGTAGAAAAAATAAATATATAAATGAAAAATAAGTATAGGACAAGAAAAGAATAATCAAAGAAAATACGACTAAACTAACCATTATGAAAACTCAATGTGATCCCATTTGTCACTCTCCGATACTAAAAACAAATGTCGACCAAGGTGATCCAAACCAAAGTTGGAAGTTTCATGAGAAAAAAAACAAGAAAACTCTACATGCATGAGTATTAAAACTCAATAGGTGGTATATGAAAATTATATCCATAATGAAATCCTTCAAAATAAAAGAAACATCAATTTTAAGTTTGAACTATAAAATATAAACACATGTTTTCCTCACTTTTTCTATTTAAAAAACAATTATAATCCATTTCACTCATGAATTTAAAACAAAGAACATGGAGAGCAGGGAGGGGGACACGAAAATAGAGAATGATCATTTTTCATAAAAGTGAAAAAGGGAACACCAACTAAAACAACTACCATGAAATCTATTTCTAAAAACACAAATTTACAATTTTCCAGATAAATACCAAAACCATGAATAGGAAATATGGTCTTACACAACGAGGTAAATGGCACTAACCATTCTCATATTAGAGGAACATGGGAAATCCAAGGGGCTCAGAGGAGAACCAGAACATACTATACATGTGACTCACACTGATGGAATTTTCTAATTGATGATATCCAAATGCCCTGACACCCAATTGTCTCCCAACATATCCTGTTCAAGGTTACCAATCCCAATGTAGTAATAACAAAAACTCCCACTGAAATGGGCCACAAGCTAGTGCGTAATATAATATAATACAACAAACATTCTCAGTAGACCTTATTTCTATACAATGTTCACATGCTATGTTCCGAAGGGTGTGTGGTGAAAAATATCATGAAACAAGATATATATACACATCACATATAAAACACAGAAACCAACACATCCTGACTTCCATGAGGGTAGTCAGTCACCAAAAAAAACTATTACACAATGAGGGTCCCATCCCAAAGACCCTCTCTTTTCATGGTAAACCAACAAGTAAAGAGCCGATCCCCTAGAGAGTTTACCAAAATACCCATCTAAGGTTCTAAATGGGGGTGAAATTGTTTTTTACAGATGAAAAATTTTATATACAATCACACACAAAAATCACTTTACTCAATCCAAATTATCATTCAAGTCTAAATTTTTTTTTCCAAAATGCAATGGGGAAAACCATCAAACATTTAATGTTAGAAAATAAATTTTGAAAACTTCAATCACAACATTGAACATCAAAACACATTTATGAAAATAGAAAAATGATGCTTTTAAAATTCTATATCCACTTAAAAGAGTTAACAATGACATTTATCAAAACAAATAACATCAAAAAAGTAACTAAAATACACCACATGTTAAAATGAATTTATAAAATCATGAACACAATAAAACATATCTAAAACATGTTAGACACATTTTTTAATAATTTAGTAAACCATTAAAAAAATTTATAAATCGTTATTAAGAAACACTCCAAGGCTTCTACTTCAAAACCACACTCAAAACCATCTCTTTATGTTTAACAGAATATCAATGCTATCTGAAATTGTAATTCACAACATATTTAAAATTTAATAAATTATTTAAAAAAATTATTAACTATTTTAGGAAACACAACAATCTATGAACACAAAATATACATAATTTTCACATGGAAAATGAATGTAACACCAATACCAAAAAAGATTGTAATCATTTTGAGTCTCTAATTAAAAATCACAGAAGGTGAGAAAAATATGAAATATTTGAATCTTAAATTAAAAAGGTATGTTGAAGGGGGAACCTACATCAATCATAGGATGACTTCCCGTAACTGGTGTGAAGCATTGTTCACAGTAAATCACACCATTGTAGGTCAGGGACAAACCCTAATCATGAAAATCCAAATAAACCTCTTTATAATTAACCTTAAATTGAATCACTAACTGTAGAACCATAAACCTAGTAGAGAAAAAAATATAATACTGGAGGGGAAAGTAAGAAGTTCAGTGCCAGAGGAGAGGCATACTGGTGAAGCCACACTGAGGATAAGTGTGTCGGTGAAGCAATACCAGAGAGATGGTGGCCGAAGGAGGTCGCTAATAGGGGTCACAAGGTCAGGTAGGGTTGTTGACCGGGGGATTCCATGGTAGGGTGGTTCATTCAAGAGCATGTTGTCACGCGATCAGGCATGGGTTCTTCGACAATGAGGGTTGTGCTGTTGAATCCGACCGGAGTATCACACTAGCCTGTAGAGGTGCTGGTGGTGGAGCTCATGTGGACAAGGGATGCACAATGGGTGTGGGTTGCGTAGGGGTGGATAGGGAGAGAATATGGGTGGGAAAACCTAATGATAAAATAATACTAATACTATAATAATAATAATAATAATAATAGTTATAACAATAATAATAATTATAAAACCAAAATAATAAAAATGATATATCAATAAAAGTATTAATTATAATAATAATAATTACAATAATAATCTATCATAGTGAAAAAATAATAATAACAATTCTTTTCCATTTTTATTAATAATAACTTCAATAATAATTTTTAATAATAATAATGATAATAATATAATATTTTGATTAATCAAAATATTCATTTCATTTTAATAAAAACAATTACAAGAACAATTATTATAATTATAATAATAATACAAATTAAAAAAAATTAAAAATAAATAATAATAAAAAATCCCATAAAATTTGATAATATAATCATTTAAATTATTATTCAAGTAAAAAATTAATTTTTATTTTATTTTAAATCTCATTTAGTTATCCATTTAACATTTAATTCATCCTACATATTGGGCTAGCAATGCGATGACTTGGGTGTAACCACACGGTCTCCCAACCATTTTGTTCTGCCCAAGAGCTAGATACCACCATGCCCAATACACCCATTTTACTCTATAATGCTCAAAAATTTATACAGGGACTCACCCAAATCTGGAACCGATCCAGAAACATGGAAAAACTAAAACCCGAGTGTGACAATTAATTTCTATTTAATGATCCCCGATTGGGCCAAGCCTTCAGAGAAGACCAGTCATGCCGAAAACCAACATAGTTATATTGTAGGCCTTAGGGACCTCACCACATTCCGGAATAGATAGCACGTGGTAGTTTTTGTCTCCTGCATGGTTGGGTTTTTAAGTCACCTCCCCCCCTACTCAAACCTGTGACCGTAGGCTTATCATATATATATTAAACTGTCACCTACCTGGCGCTCGTGGAAGGAAAAGTCTTATCATATATATATATATATGTAACTCATTTTCAAAATATATCATGATATGAAACCCATGAGAATACGATTACACACAATAACCACTAATTATCATCAATTTTTGTTCTTTTAATCCAGACACATTAAATGAAATCCAAATAACTAGATATATCCACTATGGTTACTCTGAACTCATAAACAACAATGAAATACATCAAAACTTGTGTTTGTGATTCACATCATCAAAATTAATAATAATATTTAATAGAACACCATAACTCATAAAAATCACCTCATATCAAGTATCAAGGAAAATAGATTATTCATTCAAATCAAATGTCCTCACCATACATATATCTCAGATATAATGTTAATAAGTGACAAATTTATATAATAGCATCTTAGTTAAGTTCAATAAAATATTTCTAAAATAATAAATTATTTAGGATAATGTTGAAAATCTAATTTTTGATGTATTAATTAAATAAAACCTTCTATTTTAATTAAAAATATTTCCTAAAAACATTTATCAATAATTTTACCGAAAATATGGTTTATTCAATTGAGATTCTACAAATAATTTATTCAGGAAAATATCATTGAATTATTTTTTACCAATTGATTAACAAAAATAATTATTGAATTATACCTTCTCAAATACATTTTATATATTAAAAAAATTATGAAAAATCCACTTCTAATCATAGAAAATCATGCATAAGTCACCTGATCATACTTTTTATATATAATATATCTAATTATTTATATTTTCACATTGGGTGATAAAAATTAACAATATAAAATAATATGAAACATGTTAAAATTAGAAAAAACTAATAATGAAAATAAATAAAGACAATCACATTCCAAGGAAACTTCAACTATAATTTTTCATGTGTTACAAATCATAAGGTTGGTGTCCGTTAAATGTTACAACTAAACTATAAACCTATAGAACATTCCAAATAAGTAATATATGTTTAAAAATAAGTTAATGATCTAAAACTACTTCATATTCTGACCATCATAATCCCATTCACATAGGATGATCTGATATGCCTCATTAACCCATACCCCCCTCCTTTTATTCCATAGGATACCAACATCAAATCAATATATGGAAATATTATGTGTGAAGTTTATACCAAATATATCAGGGAAAATCCTAGTAGGTAAACAACAAAAAACCATATCATAGATGAAAAACATGTAGTAGTATGTGATTTTATAGTAAAAGGTATACTATGATATATAAATAATCACCATAAAAGAATATAGTATTCTTAAGATGTTAAAGCTAAATCAACCCTGAATGAGATATACTATCATAATTTTACTATAGTAAAATAAAAATAAATATATAATAGAACTAATACTATAAATTACCTCAGTATTTTTATTATTTAATCTCTTCAAATCCCTAGATAAGACTATCCCATTCAAAAATTAATGGGAAAATAACGTGACCCCTACACCAAAAAACACACCTTCCCACAATGGTTCACGTACTGGGTGTGAGTTCACAACATAGAACACAACCAAAATGGTATCCATATCTTAATAAATTATTTATACAAATTCATATATTATATCACTGAAAACAAAATTACATAATATATAAACATTAAAAAAAACCTAATAATTCATTTTTACTTAAAATTTCTAATGAATTAATCATATAAATTTTTCTTCATTTTCCACATATTATCAATCCACCATAGAAACCAAACATACATTCCATGATATGTTCTGAAAATAATGTCTTTATAAACTATAAAAATTACATGTGAGGTATTATGACCATATTTTTATGTTCATGTCTGGGAATCAATATCCTTACATAAGAGGGAAGAAAAATCATGAATATAGGACCATCCATATAAAACCATATTCAACATCATCCATTTCTCAGGTTACCTAAATTATAATTCATAACCAAAATAATGATTCATTTATCTTTCTATAATATATTTAGAGCATATATATGAGGAATTAATTATAGTAAACTCCATAATCAATATAAAAAAATCATTATATAACACTAATCATATTAAGGGAATGAGATCATTTTTATTTTTTAAAATAGATTTAATCTATTTATAATAAAACATAAATTGATTCTCAAATTATATCTCATGACCCCTAGGTTTTTACTTATATGTTCTTGAATAACGTATATAAGATAGAGGATGACCCCCTCCAAATTATGTATATCTTACAAAAAATGTACTACCATCATTGATGTAATAAACAAAAATTTGTATCACAGGTAACAATTTAAATTGTGAAAAATTATCTTAAGACACTATTTTACACTTTTGAAATATTATATTCCTAATATAATTCCTCAAGAAAAAAACTACCCCTTTTATCCATTGATATACATTCACTCAAGGTTATAGGGACTAAAATGAGACCCCATATTGGTGATATCACACGGCCATAGAATCCTTTTACAAATTGAAATCCAAATTTCTAAGAAAAATAAACTTAGACATAATCATTTTCTAAGGATTAAAAACAATTATTTAAGGAATAAAAAAAATCATATCATTGAAAAAAAATTATTATTTATGAGTCATCATTAATATTGACACCCTTCATGGGTGTAGAGTAAAATTATAATCAATGCTCATATATTAAATTAATTAATGGATATTTATAAATAAAACAATAAGTAATTGAAGTATATTCCTCCAATATAAATTTTTATTATAAAGCCACTTTAAGGACAAGTGGGAAACCATGGTACAGAAAACAAAAACCACTACGTACTAAAAGAGCTCACAAAATGGTTAAACACAAGGCTAAGGTTCTTTGAGTCAGACACTCGATATAGTTTCTAGTGCAGAGTACTAACCTAAGTGTCTGGATCCACTTTGATGAGTTCTTCAAGATTAGTAACCATTCTATCCATTATCTAAATAAATTCCTCCAAGGTGATTTTTCATTGATTGAAGCCCCGGGCAATGATTCGATCTTTCTTGTCTATCCACACTTCTTGCTCCTCGGTGGCATCAACATTTAACCTTCTTCCATAAATTCTTAAAATTTCCTCATTTGAGGTGTTGGGATGAAGGACTTTTTCAATCAATTCTTCCTTGGAGTGGAGGATGAGCTTTAGACACCCCTGCCTCTTCTTCCATCACTCTTGGTTCTTTGCTTGGATCTCCACTCCCCCTTTCTTGTAAGCCTTTCCTTTCCTTGTTTTCGCCTTTCTTGGTCGACCTGGTTTCCATCGGTTTAGGAAAGTAAGAGTAGTATTTGCGTCCCTTGGATTTTTTCACATGGGCCACGATACATTTCCTTGAGTCACGATTTCCTTTTTTCCCCTTCTTCCTTCTTGGGATGTGAGGGCCTTTCCCTTGGAAATGTTCCACACTGTCCGATGAGACGTTGTTATACCCATCATCACCTAGCTCTTCCTCCTGTGTTAGTGTTTGTTCTTGATCCCTCAAACCTTCGAAATGTTTTTTCATCTCCACCCCCTAGTCTTCTTTGGGGGGCCTTGGCCTGCACCAAAAATCGCCTCGCCTGTTTTGACCTCCAAGTAATTCTTCTTCCCCTCTCTCTTAGCTCGAAGGAATGGGGAGCTATGAATGGGAGTGTTTGGGTCCAAGGGCCTCATGACACTAACTCCCCCCTGCCACCTTTTTACCTACAGAGAATCTGTAGCAGATTGCAAAAAGGACTTCCCCTGATGTACCAGAATCCTCAGCCTCTATGATGTTACCTCCCACAGGGGCAGCACTGCACAAGGGAACAGTCATATCTGGTCTATTGTGCTGCTCTAAATCTTGATCTCTAGATTGAGGCTGCTTGTTGGTGTCCTTCGAGCCCCGACCTTGCTGTTCAACATAATTGGATTGATCTTTAGCAGAAATCTAGAAGTTTAGTGACTCTTTCCCAGGACTTGAGCTCATCCCAGATTTAACTCTCACCCTCTCGCCACTGTTTTCATCCGATCCACCTTTCCTACACTCTTGTATGTCTTCTTTGCCACCTGAGGGATCATCTGTGTCTTAATGTGTCACCAGTCCTTCAATTCCAGCACCCATAATCTCTGCACTTCCCTTGGCAGCTGATGCTCCTGGATTGCATGCCCCCAGATCGTGTTTCAGTCTTCCATACACTACAGCAATTGTCGGGTTCTCAGACTTCTCCACCAACTCTTTCACAAATCCATGTTCTGCAATACTAGGACTAGACCCCTCCATCTCCCCATCGGCTAGACCCTGATGCCACTGCTGAGAACAGGTCACCACACCAACCTACACACCTTCGAAAGCATGCAGAATCAACTTCCTACCTCTACACTTTTCCTGATGGTGTCCAATTTTGAAGTACCGAGAGAAGAAATCCAGCCAGGACTCAAAAACCACTAATTGTTTATACATGAACTCCTCACCCATAGCAATCAACAAAGAGTGGACCAGCAGACCAGAGATATCCACTTTAACACAAATCCTTGGAGAGATCGGGTGGCACACTGCCCCTGTTCTACTATCAGAGCAAAGGTATCGACCGACCATATTTCCAAGCATTCTGATAATAGGTGGATTCTAAAATGGAAGTGGTTGTTCAGGAAAACATACCCAATTTTCCGTGGATGGAGAATACCATTTCATGTGATAGTCGTATGTCCATCGGAAGAGAAAAAAATGGGAGCCATGACAGTACCAAGGAGCATACGACCATGCCACAATCAGATCTTCTTCGCATGAAAACCGAATCATTCTATGCCTTGAGTCAAGGAGACCCATGGTGGCTCTCTCTTGAAGTCCCCAATAGTCAAAGATAACCCAGTCAAAGAGATCCACGGATGGATGTCGTTGCTTTAATCGTGCTATCAGGGTCGTATTCAGCAAGGAAGAGGCATCCGTGAATTCCCAGGTTGAGATCGAGAGCTGTGGGATCCCATCGAAACATTCTGAAACTTTGGGAGAAAGGGAGATTTGGGTAAATGAGGGCAGGGAATCATGATTCAAGAAGTGAACGAAATAAAAATAAACTATAACTATATTTGAAATTTAATGTTTATCGCACCCACTTACTTATTATCTCTTATATAAAATAAAAGAAACTAAATATAATTATATGGAGAATAAGGGAAACAACCTACCTGGGATTATAAGTACAATTATCACCCATATTAATATTTTATTCACCCTCAATCACCTAAAATTTTATAAATAGATATATAAAACAAAAATTAAGGATCTATTAGGAATTTTGAATTATGAATAGAAGAATCATAGAAATAATTGGTTGAAGAGGCCAATACATCATTTTTTAGTATATATCTATAAATGGATTATTGATTTGAAATAAGATAATTGGTACGGAGGTGGGAGTCGAGTGGATATAATGTAGGGTCCTATTGATCCAGAACTACTTAAAAAATGGATCAAGTGTGATGCCCAAAAGTTTATTTCTCTGGTAATAATAAAAATATGGATTTAAATTATTTTATTTTTATGAAAACTTAATAAACATACAAAATGGACCCAAGGATTTTTATTTAAAAAACATTTTAGTGTTACATTACATCAAGATCAAAATAGAATTATATTATCCAAATAAACCTACTAAAAACCAAATCAGTGCCACCACAATGCCCCATAAAGCAACAACGATACCCAATAAATTGAGAATCTCTCCATGTTTAGTCATAACGAATAACATCAACATTAAAATTATGAACACCATACTTACCATCAGTGGTATATCAAGAACCATCTTATTCAATTTTCTAGAGATTTTGAAGAACCTAATGTTTGGTTTTATAAGTGATCTACGTGACCGTTACCCCTTGGGTGACCGTTGGAGATATTTGTTACCATTGAGTTCTAATAGCTATAATTATATCCATTGGTCTCTTTGGTAGTTTAATAAAAAATTTCTATTGATTTTTTTTCAAAATATTTAAGTTATGAAAAATGTAACACAACATCTTATTATGAGCATTAAAAGGACAATATACATCATTAAAATGTAATTCTTCTTAAAGCGCAAAACCAAAAAATGATTTTGAATTCTATAATACTTGTATAAATGTTTTCATTCCAATTTATAACTTTCTTTTTTAGATCTATAGTGTCTATAAATAATTTTATTACGGAAAATGTAAAATTTAATTTATATTTTGTAATCTTTTGAAGTTTAAATAAAAGTCACGTTTTATAAAATTTATGACATTCTATATATAGTTAAAATAAATGGATTTATTTTCTTATGAATTTGTAAATGTGAAATTTTTCTTTAAAAAAGTATGTCCACTAGGGATAGCCCTTTAACTGGACCAAGGGAGGCAGCTTGTGCTAGGCGGCTGAGCCTAGAACTTAGCCTTAGCTCAGGCCGGGATGAGTAGGGGGGATCATAGCGTCCCCAAAGGTCAGACATGAGTGCGTGGGGGTTCAGAGTGTGCCACCAGAGGCTGAGGCCTGCAGGGGGCGAGAGCCTGTGTATAAGGCCCCCTTGTGTTTGTGTTGTGTTTTTTTCTGAGCGTCCCTCAGAGTCTCGTTCTGATGAATAGTTGATAAATCTCTCACCGTTTCAATGGGGGATGTAAAATTTCAACTAGGATCAAATCCGGACCATTGGATCATGCCACACACGATCTGGGGAATTGATTTCGATCAAGATCTTGACCCCCACCAACAAAGAAATACCTCTGCATTTTTGTACACCATCCAATCAGACACAGATCTAATCTTGTATTTTTGAGATCTGTATAACATCGCATCAAACTAGGGCCAACCGATATATCCACAAATCTAATCTGAGCTGTCCATTATTTTAAATCACCCAGATACACCTCAACCATCGAATCATGGACGGATCAATTCCAGGTCATCTATTTAATCATGAGTTTCTCCTCCTGAGTTTTCCTTTTCTTTTCCACATGCATTGAACCTGTAACCCCTACAATCCTTTTTACACAGTTTTTCTTCTCCCATGATAGCTAGTGGACCCTCCTTTCCCCCTTTATTCACAATTTTTTCCCTGGTCATTTAATGTTTTGGATAAGAATCACATTTCCAACTACAAAATTAAGGGTCCCGGTTTTTTTACATACAGGTTATAATTTATAAACTCCCAGTTGCACCCCACGTATTGCTAGGATTTTCTTCTTCATCTAGTAAGCTTCCGCGAGTTTTCCTCAAGCCTCTCCTCCCTCCTTAAAATAAGGTAAGGGATCTATGTGGCAATGTATTCATGTTTTGAGGGTATACACATATATATGTATACTTGTAAAAATTTATATGTACCCATACAGTTTGGATGAGATCTTCTTGTATGCCAGTCCTAGTCCTATGGGTTTTCATGTTCAAGTGGTATAACGGATGTAAGGTTTGAATTAAATTTTTTCTTGTTTGTGAAATAACATGTTTATAATCTTTATATACTCGTTTTATGAAAATATATATGTATACTCATATATATAATATTACATCATTGAGGTTTAGTTGAAAACTGTCATCTAACCGGTCCCAGGACTAATCGATTTTGGGTTCTGAGGTAATTTTTTAACATGAAGGTTTGATATATTCATTCAATATATATTTTATTCTTTAAATATGTACTGATATATACAGACAACCATTCAATATTAAAATAACCTTTATGATGTTACGGTTTCATGTCCTCTACATTTTGAGTATCAAAGAGGATGTTAAACTTTTGTTTTAAACATATGGAATTACATTTTAAAATATGTTTATATATCCTATACACCTATTTATATAATTATATAGTATGTATAACCCGAATTATGGACAAATTTTAAGTCCCTAAAAATTGGACATCGATGATTTTATTGACATTTTGATAAACATGTATGTGCCATTTGATCTTGGTTTAAAAACCCTAGGTATACCGTATTATTCACATATGTTATATGTGTAATCTAGGTTTACACATTTATATATTTGATTAATAAATAGACATTTAAAATTTTATTTTATGATTTGGGATCTTTTGTAAATTAATGTGACTAAAATATCAAGACATATGGGTTTCATGGTTTTTTGGTTTTAATCCTTTTATACATGATGTATTCTTGGGATATGTGAAAGTATGGTTGTACATATAAACTTTTTTCCTTAATTTTATTTATAAATTTTCGAAGGTTTCCAAAGGAAATATTAAACATGTATTTTAAAAATATTTATTTAGTTATGTTTAAACACTACTCTTTATATATACTGTGGTGTAAAAATAAATATACACAACACTCAACCCAATGTGTAGATATTAAAAATTCTATACTTTTATTGTGTTTAGATCCTGAGTATATATTTGGGGTTATAAACTTCTAAACTCATATGTATGAATCACTTATTTTCATACATATTAAATTGTATTGGTTATAGTTGGGATATATGATTTCTATTTTTGAAATTTTTATGTGTTAGACAAAAACTTATTTAGAAAGAAAATTGAGAATCTGCAAGCTTAAAACCACACATGAAATGTTTGGTTTCTCTTTAATTAATTATTCATCTAGATAAAATTAAATTATGAATATTAATTGATAAGGTTTTTGAATTTTAATTTTACTGTTGCATGTGAAAAAACTCGTGTTCCTTTTAGTACCATGGATTCCATCACCCATGCCAGAGTCTACATACTATACTCACCATTCAATGATTAAGTCATGTGGTTGATAGTTATGTTATTAACCATTTAATGCATGTCTCACCTTATATATATGTAAATGTTAAATGATGAAATTTAACTATTATGACCTAATATAAATTAAATTAAACTATTCTTTTTGGTATTAGTCACTTTGAATAATATGAAATTATAAATTAAATTATTGAAGGTGGTGTGGGTCAATTTGAATAATCTGAAATAAGGAGACATGAAATATGTAAAACTTATAATGATAAGTAATAAGTTATTTACTAAATCATAGTGGTGTGTTCACATTGATTTAGAGAGATGAGGAATGCATTGGACTTAGTATGTGGCGGGTGGGGCCCGCTATATCCCCTTGATGCATCGGTAGGTCTCATAAGACAATATTTGGTCTTGGAACAAGGGCTTAACAAAATGATTATCTATGGTCCTGACATGAGGCTGGGATGTTGTGGTTATGATGTCCACCATATGCACATTCCTCATTATGGCTATGAAATTTAGTCAACCAGAAGAATATCTGACCTGTAGAATAATCTTGTGTAAGAGCTTATAAACATGAGAACCAGAAGAAGTAAAAGTTATGTCATTGTATTTATTTAGTACTCAATGTCATTAACTAGTGTATGTCTCTCATGAAATTGATGATTTTATTTAAGAGAAACTCTGAACATGTAATATTCATATTAATTATTTTTGTACATTCTTTTTCACAAGAAATTTATTTTCCATCTTACCCTATATGTGCATGCAATTAGATTAATCATGTTTCATTTTAACTCTGTTATTATTCCTTGAACTATCATATTATAATTGTAATGTTATAATACAGGTGTGACATCATTTCTAAAGAAAATGTTTAATATAAAATATTAAAAGATGTTTTCCAATGATGTAATTAGTTTATTATGTTCAAAACCCCTTACTGGGCATTCGTATGCTCACCCTACATTTTTGAATAAAATTTTTCAGGTATTGATTTTCTGCTAAAGATTCCTAGTAGAAGTGACTGGTTTCCCAGAACCTAATACGAATTCGATCCTCTATAGGGGATATGATGTGTAATTTATCAGTGCATGTTTTTGTTAGAAAATACACATCATGATTCAAGGCACCAGCTCTGGGTATTCTGGGTCCAGGTCCTCACAGTTGGTATCAGATGATTCAGTTTAGATAACTGCATAAATTCAGAAAAGAAAAATATACTTTGGCATTACTAAATATGCGGTTTTCTTAATTTTTATATGGAAAATCAAGGTACTATTATTTTTTTCTCTTCCAATTGAGGCTCTGGAATTGCTAATTTCCATAGCCATTCACAAAAACTATGTGAACTATTCCCATATTCGTATTACATACAATCACCTCTATGAAATGTCCAACTCTCCTCGGGAACATCAACATCACCGAGGAGCAGGTTTGTACATTCTTTTTTTGATTCAATACAAATTCACATCCTACCCATGTCATGGGAAATACATCAATGTAATTCGTAGATGCTTCACCATAGTGGAAAGCATCTCATCTCTCATGGCCTTCCATGAATCTGTAGCAGGAGGAGACCTCAGCTTTGCAAATATGTGCCAAGTCTTGTCCTGTGGCCATTTTGGTCAAGTAATGGACATTGAAATTCTTGAAATTGAAGCTTCCCATTTTGTTTACATACATCAAGTACATTGTGATTTCTCTCATCTATACACCCCTCATTTCAGACTCTGGAGACACGATAAGAGCACCCACGAGATTGAACCCAACTACTCAGGTTATATATGGATCATGGAGATAGAGAGTTTTGAAATTGTTTTGGGTATTCGTGTAATTGGGAACTGGGGAAACCGTTAGTCCTGGGTGCAATAAAAAAGTTTTTTATGAAAATATAATTTGTTGTTTTTTCTTCCTTCTACCTTTTCGGTGTTTGTGAGCCACTAATTGGACTTTCATAAAAAAAAATTCAGATGGAAGGTTAAACCCATATTATATCTCTTCTCATTGAGATACGAGAGACCATCATGGTCAAAACATATGCAGAAGAGTACCTTCCATTTGCAAACTTACGTATAACATGAAAATATCTTAATGGGATCTCGAACAGTCCCAAAATTCTCCATACTTTTGAAGAGGATGCTTACATCTACCACCTTATAGCCAATGCTCAACTTGCTGGGTATAGATGAAGGGGAAAGTACCATGAAGGTCTTTTCCTATGCTTCACACAATCTTGACACATCACAGCTAGGGTAAGGTTTCAAGGTGCTTCCTTGGAATGAGACCTACGTCCAACCTATATTTTTCAGATCCTATGAATCAGTTTGTATGACCATATTGACGTTATTGAAATCCTCAAATAAGAGATTGTTCGAAGAATCCTTAGAGAGTTTTTCCATTTTGGCGTCTCTGAGCTCTCTACCTTTCGAGCATCACTTTGGAAGCCCGAGTGAACACAACATGTGTTCAACCCATACTATCTGAAGTGTGTTTGGGCCAGGGAAGAAAAATAGTTCAACACCAACTTGGGTATTCATCTAGCCTTACTTGGGGATCCTCCACGATGGAGGGTGTGGTAATGAATGTTAGGGATTCTTCTTTAGTGTTGTTGTATGAAAGGAATTGTGAGGACACAATTCTTATTAAGTTGTGGATAATGTGACGCACCAAAGTTTATTTCTTTTGTAATAATAATAGTAATTTTTTAAATTATTTTGTTTTTATGCAATCTGAATAAAACATACAAAATGAACACAAGGATTTTAATTGAAATAAAACACCATAGTGTTACATTACAACAAGATCAAAATGAAATCATGGTAACCAAAGATACATATTAAAAACCCTTTTAGATCCACTAAAATTCCCCCTAAAGAAACAACAATACCCGATTAATAGAAAATCTCCCTTGGGTCAGTCATAATGAAGAAAATCACCACAACCATTATGAAAACCATACCTACCATCATTAGTACAGCAAGAAACATCTTATTCAATGTCTTGAGATTTAGAACACCCGAATTTCTGGTTTTTTATGTCATCTACCCGACCGTTAACCCTTGGTTAACCATTGGAGATATTTGTGTCCATTGTGTTCCAACGCCAATAATATTAGCCATTGGACTCTTTGGTGGTTTAATAAAAAATATCTAATGACGTTTTTTCAAAACATTTAATTTATGAAAAATGTAACACAACCTCTTATTGTGAGCTTTAAAAGGACAATAAATATCTTGTAAATTTTATTCTTCTTGAAACATAAAACCACACTATGCTTTTGACTTCTATAATACCAGTATAAAAGTTTACATTTCATTTTATAGAATTGCATTTTAAAACTATTGTGTTTATAAATAATTTTAGTAAAGAAAAAGTATAATTTACTTTATATTCATTAATCCTTTGATGTTTAAATAAAAGTAATTTTTATAAAATTTATGATATTATATAGGTAGTTAAAATAAATGTATTAATTTTCTTATGAATTTATAAATTTGATAGTAGGAATTTAAAAAATAAATAAGCCCACTAGGGCCAACCATTTAGTCTGGCCAAGGGAGGCATCTCGTGCTAGGAAGCTGAGGCTATCCCTCAACCACAGCTCAGGCCTACATGAGTGGGGGGGAGCATAGCTTCCCTGAAGGGTACACAGGAGTGCATGGGGGTTCAGAGTGTGACACTGTAGGCCGAGGCTTACAGGGAGGCGTGTATAAGGCCCCATTTTGTGTGTGTTGTGTTATTTAAGGAGTGTTCCTCAGAGTCTCAGGATTATAATAAATTGAGAAATATTTCACCGTTTCGATGTGGGATGTCTAATTTCAACATGGATCAAATACGAACTGTTGGATCGCATCGCGTGTGATCTGGGCTTCGATTTCGATCCATAGCTCAACCCTCACCAGCTGCGGAATATCTCCTCATTTTTGTACATCATTTGATCTGATGCGGATATAATCTCAGATGCCCGTGATTTTTAAAACATCTCATGGAACTAGGGACATCCTATCTAGCCACAAATATAATCAGAGCCACCCAATCTTTTAAATCACGTGGAAACACCTCAACCATCAGATCAAAGCCATATCAAATCCTCACCTTCTATTAAATCTATGATTTCTCCTCACACGATGTCCTCATCCTCTCCACCTGATTTGAACTAGTAACCCCTACATATCCTATTTGAACCGTTTTTATTCTCCCATGTCAACTGGTGGACCCTCTTTCCCCTCCTTTCAACAATGTTTTCCCCAGTCATTTAATGTGCCAGATAAGCATCATATTTCCAATAACAGTATTAAATATCATTTTTTGTATACATGTTATATTTTATAATATCCTGGTTGCACCCCAAGAATCCCTCAACTTTTTTTCTTCCTCCAATAAGCTTCCATGATATTTCTTCATGCCTCTCCTCCCTCCTAGAACAAAGGTAAGGGGTCTAAGTTGCCTTGTCTTCTTTTTGAGGGTATACAAATATATATGTATACATGAAAAAATGTATATTTCACCTTAGAGTTTAGTTGAGATCTTCTCGTATGCCAATCCTAGGCCTGTGGGATTTCATGTTGAAGAAGTTTAATGGATGTAAGGGTTAAAATACATATTTTCTTCCTTGAGAAATAATATGTTCATATAATTTATATACTATATTTATGAAAATATATATGCATACTCATCTATATTAGTATACATCCTTATGGTTTAGTTGAAAACGCACATGTACCTGATCCAAGGACTAATGGATTTTGGGTTATGAGGTAATTTTTTACATTGAAGGGTTGATATCTTTGTGAAATATATATTATATACATTATAAATCAGATTATATATGTACTTATATATACACACAACCATACAGTTTTATAAGAAACATTATGATGTTACCGTTTCATGTCCTCTACAGTTCTAGTATCAAAGATGAGGTTGAACTCTTAATTTAAACATATGGAATTATATTTTCAAATATGTTTATATATTGTATACGAGGACTTATATAATTATATAATATGTATATCCCACCTTATGGACCAATTTTACGTCACTCGACATTGGAATGTAATGATTTTATTGAAATTTTGATAAACATGTATTTGGCTTTTGATATTGGTGTAAGACCCCTAGGTATACCCAATTGCTCAAATAAGTTATATGTGTAATCTAGGTTTAAAATTTTATAAATTTTTTTATTAAATAAAACATTAATATTTTATTTTATAATTTCAAACGTTTTTTTAATTAATATTACTAAAATATCAAAGTCATATGGATGTCATGGATTCTTGGTTTTAATCCATTTATACATGATGCATTCTTTGGATATGGGAATGTATGGGTGTACACATAAACATTGTTCCATAATTTTATTTAGAAATTTTCCATGGTTTTCAAAGGAAATATGAAACACGTGTTTTAAAAATATATATTTAGTGTTGTCTGAACACTACTCTCTATATTTACCTTGTTGTATAAATAAATTTACACAACACTCTTCCCCGTGTGTAGATATTCTAAATTATATACTATTTTTGTGTTTAGATCATGATTATTATATTTGAGATTTTCATACTTCTGTACTCATATGTATGAAAAAATTATTTTCTTACATGTTAAATGGTATTGGTTATGGTTGGGTTACATGCTTTCTATTTTTGACACATATATGTGATATACAAAATTATATTTATCAATAAATGTTTGAGCATCTTCAAGCATAAAAACCCACATGAAATGTTTTTTTTCCATTAATTAATTATGCATCCAAATTAAATTCCAATATGAAATTTGATTAATAAGGTTTTGGAATTTTTTTGGTTACTATTGCATGTGACAAAACATGTGCTTCTTTTGGTACTCTGGAAGTCATCAAACATGCCATAATGTTTTTACTGTATTCACCATTCAATGATAAAGTCATGTAGTTGATATTTTTATTATTAACCTTTTAATGCATGTCTCACCTTATATATATGTAAATGTTAAAGGAATAAATTTAACTACAATGACCAAATATGGATTATATTTAATTATTCAATGTGATGTGGGAATCTGTAAATAATATGAAATGTTAAATTAAATTATTCTAGGTGGTATGGGTCACTTTGAATAATGTGAAATAAATAAATAAGAAATATGTGACACATAAAATGATAAGTCATATGTAATTTAATAAATTAGAGAGGTATGTTAACTTTGATTTAGAGAGACGAGTAATGCACTAGACATAGTATGTGGTTGGTGTGTTCTGCTATATCACCTCGATGCATTAGTAGGTCTCATGAGACAATCTAATTTCTTGGAACATGGCCTTGAAAAAATGATTATCTATGGTCCTAGAACGAGGCATGAACAGTATGGTTATGATGTCCGACATATGCACTTTCCTCCTTATGGATATGAAATTTACATAACCAGAAGAATATTTGACTAGTAGAATATTCTTGGTTAAGATCAAATGAACATGAAAACTAGAAGAATTATAAGCTATGGCATTGTATTTTTATAGTACCCAATGTCTTTAGCCAGTGTATGTTTTTCATGAAATTGAAGTTTTCATTTAAGTGCAACTCTGATCATGTTATACTCTTAGTAATTAATTCTTTACTTTCATTTTCACATGGAATGTGTTTTACTTCTTACCCCATCTGATAATTCCTATAGATGAATCATGTTTCCTTTTAACTTTGTTTGTATTCTTTTTATTGTGCTCTTTTAATTTTTATGTTATGCTACACGTGTTATAGCATTTCTTAAGAAAATGATATATAGAAAATTTTAAAAGAATGATTTATAATGTTGTAATGAGTTTATTATGTTTTAAAACACCGTACTAAACAATCGTATCCTCACCCTACTTTTTTGAATAAAAATTTTCTTGTATCAGTTTTCAGCTGAAGAATCTTGGAAGAAGTTACTGGTTTCCCAGAACCTGAACAGAATTCAATCCTCTCTATGGGACCTGATTTGTAATTTATCAGTGGATGTTTTTGTTAAAAATTAAACATCATGATTCAAGGAACGGTATTGGGTATTCTAGGGCAGGTTCCTTAAGACAAAATATTGAGATAAGTGGTTTTATTTTTTTAGAAATTACAATTATAAAAAAATATTAAGAAACAAATTTTAATTCCATCGTGTGTTTAGTATTATAGTATTGGAAATACTTGTGTCTTCCAGATAGCCCCACACCTAACTACACTAACTAACATGTACTAGGTAAAATACCGCAATGTACTCAATGATATCAAAAAAATTTAAAAACCCCCCACATGTCTAACTGAGTACATGGTATTACATTAACTGGTACTATGTGGTTCAACATGTCCTATTGAACAACACCACCCTTCTCCCATGCTTTTCCTGAACCCCTGAATTACTAATAATATATCAAAACTCTTATAAACCATCATTAAATTAATCATATAAACTCAATTATCAAATTAAAAATGATTTACTAGAAAATACTCTTGGATATAATTCCAAATAAGACAGTATTTCTAAAATCACATAGAACAATATTTATCTGTGTCATTACAATATTGAATAATATTAAAGCATATTCCTGGACATGAAATGTGGATATGTTTTCATGAAATAAAATTTATTATTAAAATAATTTTTTGAATAATTTTATGTTTAAAAATGAAACATTGATTATGTTGACTAATTTTATTAACTATTTTATTTCTTATCTACCTATGATTTACAAGTATCGTACCTACAAGATAATAGTTAAGGGGAAAAATCATTATTTTGAATAAAAAAATATTAAATGTATAATATTTGATTAAAAGGTAAAATATATATTTATATTGAATAATAAATGGTATGTGAAATGTAAAAATATTGAGAATATGTTTATAATACTAATATTAATTGAAAAACAATGTCTCAATAAAATAGTTTTATATTACACCAATATACTATTTACCATGAACAATATTACGTGAGAAATACTGAAGGGAATATTTTACAAGGTAAAAAAATTAATATAATAGATACATAAAAAATTAAAATATAGGATATTAGAAGTGACAATAAATAATATGGGTTATAAGATATTAATTTAATAATTTCATGGTTATAATTATAATTTTTTACAAAAAAAATAAATTTGATCGTATAGAATCCAGTGAAAAAAAAATTATGTTTAAAGGATAATTAATTAAAAAAATATAACAATTCCTAAAGATATGTCTTCCGTAATAAATTTGGTTTGAAAAAAAATATGATTACAAGAGTTCTATCACATAAAATATGTAACGACTCTAGATTTAATCAAAAGATAAAAAATATTACTGTAAAAATATATCACTAAAGTTGAAAGTACATATATCTTTGGGTTTACTCATATATTAGGATACAATATTAAAATTTTCTTATTCAAGAAGGTAAATATATTTATATATAAAAATAATATTTAGAATATTATTCGTAAAAATATAGATATAATAGTGGTTTTATAAGGAAGAAAAATGTTCATGTTTTTTATAGTGTAGTTACATTAGAAAAAATGTACTAATATCCCTATTCTAATACAATATTAAAGTGTATAGAGAAATAAGTGTCAATGGAGAAAACCCAAATCTGGGGAAACAACTAACGTGGTAAATTTTTATGGAAATGAATGATAATACAAAATATATTAATTGGTATAAAACCGTGATATTAATAACAAATCATCCATAAAGTGTATTAATAAAACCTTTTAATGTATTTATGATGCTCCATCCAATTTTTTGAATAATATAAAATATTGTTTTGTTGAATTATCTATTATAAAATGTAAAAACAATATAGTATGGAATTATTTATATATTTATAATTGGATAAAATATTTCATAAAAAAATCAGAATTTAATTTTTGATGTTAGTGGTTTGAGAAATAGATATATATGATCATTTTTGTCATTCTATACCCATATATATAACAATAGTGGTTGGAATTACGAAATATAATTACAATAGTGGAGATATATGATCAAACCTAAAATAGAAAAAAATGAAATATAAGTTTCATTAACCTATATATTGCAATTTCAATTAAGATAAGTCATATCTAATCCCACCTTTGTACTTTTAGGATTATGTTTCCAAATGGGATAAAGATACTAAAATAAAATAGAGGAGGAAAACACTATAACTTGATAGTGGTACATAATTTCATAGGAAAGTGAAAATAAATGAAATACTTATAATTAGGATATTAATATGAAGGGGATATTTTATGAGGGTTTTTAGTGGATTTACTACGTTGATAAAAATATTAAAACTATTACATCATATTTGACCACGTGTGAAATGATAATTTAGAATAATTTTCATATAATGATTCTTATAGTAATTAACAAAAAAATAAAAATAGGTAGATTGAAGAGGTATTTCTACGATATAATTATGAAATATTAAATAAATAAACAATTCAACCAAAATTCAAAGAATAAATTAAAATATCATTGCCTACCTAAATTATTCAATGTGTTATAAGCATCCTTGATGAGGGAATGTTCCATTATATAAAATATGATGATTTTATGAATGAATAAAATATCATAAAATGGAACATAAAATGAATACATCATGAAAATAGAAAAGACTATGATTATATGAAAAACATAATGAGAAGATTAAAATTTAAAAAATATCGATGATATAATAAAGGATGTTGTTTCCTCATAAACAAAACTCTCACCTATGATATGGTGTAAACATTTTATTTATAGGTTAGCTGTCTATCGATCTTCTATAAAAGTATCATTAATAAAAATAAAATATAATTTATCCTTCTTTATGTTTTTCCATAGTTTATTTTTAGTTTCAAATGTAAAAAATTTATAATTTGAAAGGATAAATGAACATTCAATGATGAAAAAGTTAATATGATAGTGGACACTTAATTCACAATACATTGGTTTAGTGTAGAATTGATAATGGTTTGTATTTTTATTTTACCATTGAAAATGAAAAAAAGGATTCATGATGAGTGTATCAAATAATGAATATGTTAATAATTTTTATGTTTTTTAAAAAATTACGGAATAATAAACAAATATCATGAATAAAATATTTTATAACCGAATAATTAAAACTTCTTCCAAGAATAAAAAATTTTAGGAACCAAATAACAATTACATGAAAAGAACACTTATTTTTAGGTAATGTATTTTTGAATTAAAATTTTTAAAACATTTAAGTATCCATAAAAAATTTAAAAAAACAGTAAACAATATTATTGTAACATCCCACCCATCTCACTATTTGGGAAGAGGCTAGATCAGTTCTCTACATGACCTTAGGTGTGCCAACCTGTATTCCAGAGGTTTCTGACTAACAGTGAAGGCGTTATATGGTATTGTGGGGACGTTGTACTCCATTTAGCAGAGTGCACAATAATAATAAATATCCAAACACTGAAAATGGTAATAAATAACTTGAGTAAACCTAACTCAATAATCATAAGTGTAAATATATGAATTGTGGCAATGTCTTGAACAACCATGTAGTACATACAATACATCCCATTGTGCATGTTATAGGTATATTCTAAAATAACAGAAAAATAAACAAAACGGGTCATTTGTAACACTGAGAATAATCTCATACAATCCCCTTATACCAACTGAAATATCCTAATCGACCATTCTATCCTGGCCCAATTCCCAATCATGTGTCTTAAATAAACATATTAGAGATACACGGGTACCCAAGGGAAATGGTCACCCAAGTCGGGAGTGATTAAAACTCAATTAGTGGTAATCCACCAAAAATAGTGTCTAAAAAAATCTTCTCTATATATAGTGCATGTAATATTATGATAAACAGAGGTGTCAATTTATAAACTAATGAAGAACATCAAAAAATCCCACTAACCCCTAAGCATTGAATTTATACCCGAGCTTCACCAAACCCGATTCGACTAAATTCTATACATCTCTATCAAGTGGTAAATACTTATATAATAAGAACTGTCACCCGAATTTCTAAAGGATTCTATTAATTCAATATGAATCACCAATATCATGTTTCAAGAAACTTCATGCCTCGCCCCCAGATTTCAAGTGGTATACCTTATTTCTTATGAGGTATCACTCATATCAGGTCTCATGTACCATCTAACTAGGCTATACTATATAGAAATACTAATATATTACTAGAGCACACATTACTAAGTGGAAATATCATCACATATTGGGATCCGTAAAAATTCCCATGCCGAAGTCACTGACATCTTCATAGAGAACACATATCAAATGGGAAAGATCATATCATACTGTGATCCATACAAAATCTCATGCTTCTTTCATTTATGTCTTTCCAGGGATCACATCTACAAGGAGAAAGATAATAATCACAAGAGGTGGATTCCACTACACTTGGGTGAATCACTAAGGCCATGTATCATGAGATAGTGGTCTAAGATGACATGAATCCTATCAGCAATATCAAATATAATAAATAGAATAATATCAATCTTCATTCACATAAAAATTTTATCAGGATCCATATTGGTAAATTAACAAATTACTAGCTTACCGATCATTTATTCTAAATTGTTGGATTCATAAATATCTATATGAATCACCTATTCATTTCATAAAAAGATACCATTTATCACTATTTATATGAAATTATAAGTTATTAAATTAATCCCATTATCAATTAACTTGTAATTAAATTTAATTTTATTGATTCTCTTACCAACGATGAATAACTAAAGGTTAGCATCAGGTAATAAGAAACCTTATCTAACTTGTAGAATCTCATGCATTAGGGGGTTCTTTAATTTTATGAATAAAGTAACCATACACACAAAATAAATACTGTTAAATTCTCTTATTTACCAATTATCACAATATTTTTTTGATAACTAGTGTGTTCTCATGAATCAGGAAGCATCCATGGTATAATGTGAAGTCAAGTTCTCAATTTAAATACCATACAAATTTACATGGTTGACCAAAATATAACCAATCAAAACTTATTCAAGTGTCATTATGTTTATTTTTTAATGTATTGAACTTATTATGAAGGGTTGGAACACCCTTGGGAGGCCTCTTGTAAATGTCTTAAGGCCCACAGACCAAACATGGCCTAAGGAAAGTCTTAGCATATAAATTTTCATTGAGGGAGTAGATTTTAAATTATATTAGGTCACACTCATGTCCTACCAATGCGACTGAACATATTGAATATAGTATAACAAAATGAAATTGAAAAAAATTGGTTGGTTATAGAACACCCAACTCCATTAGACATAACTCCATGCAAATATTGGTTGCAAGACATTACTTACATTGCCCAAGTCTAATCGTCCATTCTTTAAACACCACCATTTCTTATCTCTGGCCTTAACATCTAAATTAATTAATTATATCTAAATTATAATTAATTGTTTAATAAATAAAACATTCACCCAATAGGGAATGAAAAACATGATGAATGAATTACCAGACCACGTCACCTAGCCAAAACAATTTCTAACCTCCCTTTGATGGACCAACATGATCATTTGACACCCAATTGGGGAAAAGAACTATCACATTATAAAAAAACAACAAAAAATTTAATATAATTAAATTTGAAACCAAAAAATGGAAGCCCCATGATTCAACATTAATTGATCACCCTTTAATGGATTTTATTCCACAACATGGGATACCCCCATTCCAAGTAGATTTATGATCTGATCATCCTAAGAGAAATCAATTATGATCCGATGAATTATCCATATGACATCTCAATTAGAATCATGAAATGGAAAACTAATGAAGTATATTACAAGTTTAATTATAAGTGTCAGTGTATATCAATGCCTAGGACTATTCATGTGGAATCCATCATAAATTATGGTGCTTAAAAAAATGGAGAAACTCGGTCAAAAGGGATCCTGGAATCTACGATCTTCGCTTAAGTTGCTTCTCCTCCTAAGGGGTCCAATGAGAATCATTATTTTTCGGGTTTCCAAACCATTCCCATCAAATACAAACATCTAAAAACCAATCAAATTAAGAGTTATGATGTGGAAACATGTCTTACATCTTATAATATTTGGTAAAATGGGGCTTACTAGGCCTGGAAATATATTGTCACTATGTGAAACATACTGTCATATCGTTAAGGTTCTGTCCATTCCCCAGAACCCATTTTTTTACATAAAATGATAATTCATCCACACCCCAGGGAAATTATTAATTTATGAATCATATCCACGACATTAATCACCACCAAGGGCTTTTTCCAACATCTGGGCTTGTCCGTTTCTCCACTGATGTTTTCGCAAACCCCTAAGACTTCCACCACAATATTATATTTTTTTTAAAACATCATTAAATGATTTTAAAATCCCTATAAATTCCCTATTATTCTTATATTTTGAAAACACCCACCCAATAAAATATAAATTCATATTACACTAGGAATACTCATCTTAGATATTCATGGTTTCTAACTGTTATGTATATGGTTCCAAATATAAAATTTTAGAAGTTTTACACCTAAAATTATTTATGGATAAAAGATTTGATGGGAAATCCTAATAAAAATCATGAGTTAACTATTTATTTATAAAAAATAGAGTTATGTCAGGTAACTAATTAATTTTTTTCAAAAACTAATTTTTCTGTCAGAAATCATTTTAGGAGTCTCTAAATAATTTAGGGAAAATGTTTTCTAACACATGAATTATTCCTTAAGAGAAATTATAAAAAATTAAATTGAGATATTATGAGTATCATGATGATTGTATTATATCTAGAATATGTCTAATTGTATATTTTATAGAACATAAAATTTAAAAAGGAATCATAGAACATATTTTGTGTTAAGGAGAATAATTTTTTTTCTTCAATGTAAATTCATCCAAATAAACAAGTGTTCCAATTTTTTGAAATTAGTGATTTTATAACCATGATACGTGTTAATGGGTTTAACATGAACATAAATTTTTATAAAAAAATAAAATTAATCATTTCATTTTGAAATAAAAAAGAAAATACATAGTAATTATGATAAAACCCAATTATTTTATTTATTTATAAAGATAATATTTCTTCAAAAAACATTTTCAATAGCTCTGATGAAATAAAATATTTTTTGTCAAATATTTGATTGATAAATTATTTTATATAAAAAATATCACTCCAATCATTAATCATATAGTAAATTATTTTTTCCATGGTATATTTATTTATTGTTTGATTATAGAGTGGATTTTGGATGAATATGAATACTCTATCATCAGGAAAAAAATGAATAAAAAAATTCACAATTTACTTTTCAAATAGGGTATATAAAAATCTCTTCTAGTAAAAAAATTATTCAATTAAAATATTTGAAAATATTCTATAAACATATAATATGTATTATAATGGTCTAAACCTTTTACATTAATTTTTTATTTTGGTGGTCAATGTTTTTGGGGAAGGCTGGGATGAGTTTTGATGGAATAATAAATTAGATTGATATAGGATTTTAGCTATCAATCGTGATGAAAATATGATCACAAAGAGTTTTTTAATGTTTTTTGGCTGGTAGAGATGTGTTTTATAAATTCTGAACATTTTTCCACGCGATATAGTATCTTGACATGAGGAATTTGTTATAGCGTAATGATGAAACTATCATAATTATTAAATTTATTAACAGATGTGGGATTTAGAATTTAATGTTAGAGGTCATTTGTTCTTAAATTTTTCTTCTTTTCCATGGAGGAAAAGGTTTAAATTAGGATATAATATTACTATTGTGTTTATCTATCCTTCTATGGTTTTAGAGTGAATTTTAAAAGTGGTGTAGCATTTATATAGTCTTATATAGTTATATTATATCCATTGATTCATTAATGTGTCACGACGTCATCAATATCTCTATAAGGAATCCAATATCATTGACATGGGAGAGTGGATGGTGAGGATTATGTGATTTTTGTTGAGATACCTACTAATATTCAAGATCATTAGTAGAAAGTGATTCATGGGTGCATATTTCAACTCGTTCATGTATGGGGGGTGCATGGTGGCTTTATAGATTGTGTGTGAGAATGCATGAAATTGATTCAAGATAGGTATCCTTAAAAAATTTCAACCATCACTACTGGAATAGAGGTCTATACCAACAATTTGATGCCAATGGTTATAGAAAACCGTTGGTATATGTGGAGTACACAACTTTTTTCCAACGGTTTTATCAAACCGTTGGGATATCTCCCAATAGAACCCATTTTTTTCAACGGTTTGATAAATCCATTGGGATATCTCCAAATTCCACCACCTTTACCAATGGTTTTAGTGAACCATTGGTAAATCATAGTTTTCCCAACAGTTTTAAAAAACCGTTGGGTAAAAGTTCCTCCAAATACACAAAACCCCCAATTCTCCCCCAATTATCTATCTGGCTGACTACAGCCCTGAAATTGAAGCTCTCCCGATGCTCCCTTGTTACCCAGTCTCTGAAACTCCATCCATCCTCTTCAATCAAACAATTTTTCTGTTCTAAACTTCAAATCTGTAAGTTCTACCCTAGTTATAATGTTCTTCATCTATTTTTTTATTTTCTATTTTGATTTGACCTAAACGTGAGGGATCTCTCTATACAAAGACTCAGAAACTTGTTCCACTCATAGATCCATCTTAAATCAAACAATTTTGTAGTTCTACACTCTAAATCTATAAGTAATACTTTAGTTTTAATGTTTTGCATCTATAATTATTGTTTTCTATTTTAATTTGGTATAAACTAGGTTGTGTTGTTTATGGCATGTGAAGGTTAGTGATATTGAGGATGAATTGGATGTTGGTTGGGTGATGGATTGGAATTGTGATGTTTTTTGGATTATGTTTAGTTAATTTTCAACGAATTATTTGGGGATTTACTTCCTTTAATAGAACCCCCAATCCTCATGGACCCTGGACACCCCCCCTCTTGGACCCTGGACAGTCCCCCCCTCATAGAACATGGACAGCCTGCCCCCCTCTTTCCTGAAACTTGGAATGCCCCCTCCAGGACCCTAGAAACCCCCCCTCCACCCTCCTCCCAGGACCTTGTATAGTCCCCCCTCTTTCTCAGACCCTAGGAAGCCCCCACCCCCACCCTGGACCCTGGATAGCCCCCCTCCTAGATGGACCTTGGATAGCCCCCCTCTTTCCTGGACCATAGAAAACCCCTTCTCCCCTCTCCTTGACCCTGTACAGCCCCCACCCCCCTTCCTGGACCCTAGACAGCCCCCACCCCTCCTCCTAGACATTGGACACCTCCTCACCCCCCTCCTCAACCACCAAATACCCCCCACTTCAAAACATTGACCACCAAACTTGGACATGCTGGATTTTCACTAAAAAGATAGATTTGATCCTCAAACCACCTCAATAATATCCTAACCAATGCTTATAATATGGTTTTCACCACATAAAATCCAATTGTATGCCAAGTCACTAGTCTATCCTCCCTTGGCTAGATTTTACAAAAATCTCGCAACCTTAAGGATCCAAATAAAAATAAATTGATATAAGACATTTGATAATGGATTAAAATTTCAAATTGGGATCCAATGAGGAATATTTGAGATATTATGCATCATTCCCATGAGTAAATCCATTTTTATATATCCTATAAGTTATTCTTCACAATTCTCACACATAAATTATTTGTAAAAATGGGACAAACATTTATAAAGGTTCTAATATATAAAAATGAATCTATTTGTGGATGCAGCTTAACCAACAATGTCTAGTTTCTCTGCCTCTTCAATGGTCATCGATGTGCACATCCTGTCTCTATCTGACCTCGTATCATGGGTGACTCAGCGTCTGACTGATGACGAGCGCCAGATTCTCTTACTTCCACACCAGATTCACGTCTGCTATGCTCTTAAAGTGATCAATCCCACTAAGTGTTTGGCTGATGACGAGCGCATGATTCTCTTACTTCCACACCAGATTCAATACCGCTATACTCCTAAAGTGATCAATCCCACTAAGCGTCCCTGTGAGCTTGATGACACGTCCACCAGTTCTTGTAAGAGACAGAGCAGTTCTGAGCTGATGGACCAAGACGATTGACCAGTGTCCATCCATCTGGCTGAAGACGTAAAAATTAGCGCTTCCTGGGAGGCAAACCATGTTCCATAGTTTCATCATTTTTCTTTTTTTACATATATTTAGGAAATAAACATGGCATGTATGCAACAATTTTTTACCTGCTTCTAATTTGTATGTGCACTTTTCATTACTCTGCATGACTGTTTCTATTTTGTCTGATCCTTGGTGTTATTTTTTATGACATGATGCAGCTATGTGCTGTCTATGTGTAGATTTTACAGGTACATAAGTATGTGCACATTTCATTATTCCATTCTTTCAGTGCGTAGGTCGATGTTACGAGGGAGGTTTGTACCAGAGGTAGACGAGCATATCCGCGCACCAGAATAGACCATTCCCCTCCCACTAACATGTCATCCTCCTCCCTGGACCCCAGACAGCCCCCCTGATAGCCCCCCACCCTCATCTTTGGTCCTCGGACTGCCCCCTAGATATCCCCCCGAATATCCCCTCCACCCTCCTCGATGGTCCCCAGACAACCCCCCGGACACCCCCCAGACAGCCCCCTTCACCCTCCTCCCTGGACCCCGGAGAGCCCCCGACGCTCCTCCTCGGTCCTCAGACAGCCCCCTAGACATCCACCCCACCCTCCTCCCTGGACCCCGGACTACCCCCTGGACACCCCCCGAATGTGACGTGTACGAGTCAACCTCGCCTCAATACGAGGCTCGGTGTGGCCGATACCACTCAAAATGCCTCTGTTTTGATAAAAATGGACTTATTTTTAAGTGAAATAATCAAATGTCATACGGTAAACTGAACAAACACATTCGTATTCTATTGATACTATAGGACAACAATCCATGGGTCATATTTGACGTGTACGAGTCAATCCTGCCTCAATCCGAGGCGCGGTGTGTAACAACCCGAGACAACCATGTTTTGTTTTGACAAGTTTGTTTTCCAATATCACCTGTTAAGTAAACCAAAAAACAATTAATAATAATAATAATATGCACCAAATGGATGAAAATTTCTTTTATTTAAATAAGCAACATTTTGGCTACAACATCCTCTGACCAAACAAGAAGGTAAACTAACCGAAAATTCCAACCAAGAACCCGATTACAATAATGGGAAGACTGCTTAAAACTACTAAGAGCCTGAGAATGCGGTAGGGGTTTTGAGCATCCATCATAAGGAACATAATGATTGCTGAAGCCACCGCGACCGTTCTCAGCACCCAGGGGATCACACGAACCATCTTTGATTCTCCTTCAGTCACTTGGGATAAGGGACACCCGAGACCAAACCTTTCTTTTTATAAGCACCCTAATATGACCATTGAACCCCAAACGGCTATAAATTCGACCGTTGGGTTATTTTGACTGTTGGGTCTCCTTATCCTCTATGTTGACCGTTTGAAATAAGATTATTTACCGAAAAAAGGATCGGTATGATAATTGTTTATTTTTCTTTAATATTTTAAAATGACATCAATGTTAATTTAATTAATTTATCTTTTGTTTCCCAAAATGAGACTTTTATTTAATGTTTCAAAACAACAAAAATTAATATTTTTGTTTTTCTTCCATTATGAATATTAATTTGAACAATTGAACCTTTACTTTCTAATTTTATTAAACCTAATGAATTTTTATGAGTTATATATATATTGCATAAAATTAGATATATTATTTCTTTAATTTGACCTTTGTTAACTATTTTGGAGACTACGACAAATTATGGTTTCTTCTACTCACGTGTTTCGTAATTATATCAACACACTTTGATTAAATATAGTTACGTTTAATAATCTTTAATTAAGAATATTAAGGTAATTAACAAACAAAGGAAACTAAAATATATATATCTACATATATATATTTTCATGTTAGCATAATTATATTAAGTTACCATACTTTATAAAATTATGTTTTCTTAAATATAAAATGAAAATTTAGTACTTTAAAAATTTGAGTTAAATAATATTTTTGTTTTAATAACATTTAGATATTAAAATATAAATTTAAATTTAGATAAGTAACAATAAATAAAGGATAAGTTAAATTAAATTATATGTTTTTATGAAGGAAATAGTGAAAAAATGAAAATATAATTTATGTTTTAAATAGGGGTTTAATAGTTTAATATATAGGTGATTTAATGACCCTTGACTTAGGATAATATTAGTTTATTAATAAGGTTGAATTAATGATTTTATAATAGGTTTAATAAAATAATAAAATAACAGATTTTTTTTTATTATTTATGATAAAAACAATATAAAAAAAGGGAGAGAAAGAATCGGGGGGGGGGGGGGGGGGCTGTTTAAAACACCGCGGCAATCTAGAGCCGTCCGATCTGGCGCTCTCCATCGCGACCATCCATTCCTTTTTAATGCCGCGTCGCGTCTAGGCCATCTGATCAAACTGTGTCTAATCTTGTCCATCCGTTTTGTTTCACATTTCTCTCCTACCTCGCGCATGCGACTTCTTCTTCTTCCTGGTGTCGTCGGACCAGTAGAGTTAGGGAGCCTCGTTTCCTCCGCCCGAGCCGTCAACGGTCATCCCCTCTCTTTTTCTTCTACAAAATCGGCGCCACGCTCTTAATTACCGGCCTCGGTTCCCTCGACGTCTCCACAGTTGTTGAGCCTTTTTCTTGTTCTTTTTAAACTCCAAGTTGCACCGAAGGTGAACGTTGGCACCCGAGCCCTCTCGACCTATCCAACCTCCGAGACCTCATCACTGCTCCATTCTCTCCTCCTCCTCGTCGAACAGGTAAGGGTCGAAGTCTGTTTTTTTAATGTTTTGTTCTAAACATCGGTTTTCATGTATATAAACATATACGGGTTATATATATATATACGTGTACATCCTGTGTATACACCTTCGGCTTCCCCTACCTCATTGTCGCATCTCCCTCTCCTCCCCTCTAAATAGGAAAGGGTCGTGTCCTTTTTTTTATTTGGTTACGCTTCGGTTTATATATTAATATATATAAGTATAAACATGATATATATATATATATGTATACCTGCTGGAATTACATGTTTCGGTCCCTCTTGCCTCGCCCACTCCTCCTCCCCGACCAAGGTAAGAAATATGTTTTGATTTCAGTTTTGGTTTTTTCAAGATTTGGTATATGTATATAAACATGTATATGTGTATTTACATATATATACATATGTTATATATATAAATACCTATACATTTCAGTTATGTATGAACCTGAAAAACCGAATTTTGGAGTAAGGGTTCAAAGAATCTGATTTTATTTGGGTAAGGGTTAATCTTGTTTTGTGTTTGTTTAAACTATATATATGTATATATATACTTATATATGTATATGTGAAACAAACCATTTTGGGTTTTTATGATTTTCAATTGATGATAATTTGTTTATGAAATGATGTTCTTAATGTATGAAAAACATGTAAGGGTTAAGTATGGTTTTGTGTCTTATTTTACTTTGGATATATTTATATATATACAAGTTTATATAAATGTATACCTCTATGTAGATGCAAGTCCATAAGACCCTCTTTCTTGTATACTAGTATCCTTCCTCTCTTGGAGAACCTAGTTTGGGTATGAATTTAACACATGTTTGTGATTTAACGTTGGTTTATGTGTATATATATATCGGTTTATATGTATATATATATATATATACAACCATGTGTATGTACGCACCATGGGTAATCACACCCGAATGTCATGGAGAACCCCTCTTCTACATATAGGCTCTAAAATATAAAGGTGGGAGACCAAGTCTAATTTGTGTGTTCTTGCATTTCGGTTTATATGTATATATATATATATGAGTACATATATACATATACATAAGACCCAGTAAACCCCTCTTCCACAAACACATAAATATGAGTACACTGAAACAATTCTAGTCCAGAGCTTGTGAATCAGGTAATGTATGAATTGAGTATTATTTAATTAACTGAAACACTGAGTCACATTTACATTAATATGAATTTTGTTCCCATGTTTTGTAGTTTATTACTTTATAGCATGATAAAGTTTATCAAAAGAACTTGCACAATTATATACATATGTTTTTCCCAAAGGTGGACTTGAATATGCCCATTGTAACTTCAACTGCCTGTATAAAACACCCATGACATCCAATTACCATCATATGTGAACGACCATGCTTTAATTGGAATGTTAAAGTGTTATGACTATTTTTCTTAAAACCAAAGTTTTCAGATGTTAACTTTTTTATGTGAACGAAGCTTTAGCATGCATACAATAATGTTTTTAATGATAGAACTGTTTACATGTTAATGAATATGTATGTGAAAATGGGGTTCAATTATAAATGTATGGAACCCCATGAATGTATGACCATGTTAAGATATGTGAGGGATGTATAGGACTTAAATGTTTACGGACGGGTGCGCCCGGAATTAAACAGCGCTCCAATGCATTGGGTAAAGAAAGAGTCTCATGAGACGTTATGTGCAACGGTCTTGGCGAATAGCATTGGCTCGTGCTACCATGGGAAACAGGATTGGCGTTTGGCCTTGACCCATACTAAAGTTTTGTTTTAAGGTCATGACGCAAGGTCTTGACAAAGTCCAGTATTATGCATCCCCTCTGCATGAATTGATAAAGGTCAACCAGGGGTTAGTTCAACTAATATGACAACCCCTAGTTGAAAGCTCCCATGACTATGAAAATGTAATTTTTATGTCAAGAACTGTTTTTCATGTGGTAAACTGATAGATGAACTGTATATTCTCATGAACCATGACATGCACGTTTTCCCGGCTTAGTCACACTTTTAATTTTAGAATTTAAGTAACCTTGTTGAATATTATGCATTGTTTATGTTGCTCTCTCTGATCATGTTTACTTTGGTGTTTATTTCATGTACGTGCTTCTTTATGCAAGTGGGTTTCAAATAAAGATGGATTTCATGTTTTAAGAAAGGATAATGTTTTGTCTTTAGCAAAGTATTTTATTCTATTCGAAAAGATTTCTTTGATAAAGGATTCTCTTAAAATGTATTTTTTTTAAAAACCCCTTACTGGGCATTTTTCCTCACCCTATTTTTTGTTTAAAATTTTTCAGGCATGGTATGTACTGATGAGGTTAATCAGAGCAGCTGGTTTCCCAGAATCCTGAGCCTCGCGATCTTCTGTAGTCATGGGACATGATATTTATTTTTTAATGATGTAATGATAAGTATATCATGTCTCATGAGGCACCCTGGGTTTTGGGGCCTCTACAGTTGGTATCAGAGGATAGGTTCAGGAAACTCTGGAAAACCAGGTGATATAAATATATTGCTAAGAATAAGTAAAAATGTTATAACTTTCAGATGGCTGATGTACCTACCGACCTTTTGTCACTTCCCACTGAGTCTCTAGAGAACATTATATCTCTAGCCAGTCGTGATAACTTTCTAAACTATGCCCAAATTCGCATGACGTGTAAGCACTTGTAAGATGTGTCAAACTCATCTAGGGTGCTTAGTCTCCATCGGGGAATGGGGATGGATTATCTCCTAATGATGATGACCCAGTTTCCCTCGTATGCACGTCGGGGAAGGTATCACGAAGGACTCTTCCGAGTGTTTACAAGTGGCGAGGAATTTGGCACAATGCTAGATAACCCTTTTCAAGAAGCTGCTGCTGCCGGAGACCTCCGAGTGGCTTATTTGTGCCAGGTCCTGCACTATGGCTTCTAGGGCCAGTTAATGGACTTCGGAGCGATGGAAGATGAGTCCACACGTGTGTCTATTAGGCAAGAAGTGTACACTGATGTTTCCCAACTCCACACCCCTCACGCTAAACTTAGGAGGCGTTATAAATGTTCCCATGAGTTTAGTCCTGTATGTTCATCCTGTGTGTGGTTTGAAGAGTTAGGAAGTTTTGCCACTCTTTGTGGCGTACGTCTTGTAAACTTTGACTTTTCCGTGTAAACCTTTTTCATAAATGGAAGTTTCTTGTTTCCTTTCATGTCTCCACCTTATCAGTGTTGTTAAGAGTTTCCCTTCGATGTTTGTTTTCAGATGGCTGGACAAACGAACTTCTCATCCCTACCCGATGATCTAGTGGAAGTCATATTGATCAAGGCATGAATGGTGGATTATCCATCCTTTCTCCACCTATGAGGGTCTTGCCAGTGTTTTCTCGATCTAGAAAATGGTCCAGAGATTCTTCGGTTATGTCAAGAGAATGATCGCGTCTTTCACCTCATCGCTGCTGCTCAACTCCCCTACTATAGGCGAAGGGGAATGTACTTTGAGGGCTTGTTCCAATGTTTCACTCTGGCACAAAAAGTTTCTGCCAGAGCGTGTTTCCTCATGGCCGCCCAGGATGGCCAGCTCAGTGCAGCTTATATGTTCCAAGTCCTGAACCTCAGTCTCCTCAACCGCATCATCCCTCTCGACTACCTCGATCATGATGTGGCCAGAAGAGTCATCAAGGAGTTTATCTACTCGGACGTTTCCGAGCTTTGCATCGCACGAGCCTCCCTCTGGAAGCCCGTCTGCAGTACACACGAACAGAAGTTCAAGGAGCACTGTTCAAGGTGCATCTGGACTAGGGAAACGGAAGAGTTGTGTGCCAACTTTGGTGTCCCGTTAACCGAGCCAGACCCGCTGTTTCGGTAGAGTTATACGTATGGGGTTTCTGTTTTTCTCTTTTTATGATAGAATTGCGAGGGCGCAATTCTTTGAAGGGGGAAGTAATGTAACAACCCAAGACAACCAAGTTTTGTTTTGACAAGTTTGTTTTCCAATATCACCCGTTACGTAAACTAACAAACAACTAATAATAATAAAAATGTGCACCAAATGGATGAAAATTTCTTTTATTTAAATAAGAAACATTTTGGCTACAACATCCTCTGACCAAACAAGAAGGTAAACTAACCGAAAATTCCAAACAAGAACCCGATTACAATAATGGGAAGACTGCTTAAAACTACTAAGAGCCCGAGAATGCGGTAGGGGTTTCGAGAATCCATCATAAGGAACATAAGGATTGCTGAAGCCACCGCGACCGTGCTCAGCACCAAGGGGATCACACGAACCATCTTTGCATCTCATTCAGTCACATGGGGTAAGGGAAACCTGAGACCAAACCTTTCTTTTTATAAGAACCCTAATATGACCGTTGAACCCCAAACAGCTATAAATTCGACCATTGGTTTATTTTGACCATTGGGTCTCCTTATCCTCTATGTTGACCATTGGAAATAAGATGATTTACCCCAAAAAGGATCGGTATGATAATTGTGTATTTTGATTTAAAATTTTAAAACGACATCATTGTTAATTTAATTAATTTATCTTTTGTTTCCCAAAATGAGACTTTTATTTAATGTTTCAAAACGACAAAAATTAATATGTTTGTTTTTCTTCCATTATGAATATTAATTTGAACAATTGAACTTTTACTTTCTAATTTTATTAAACCTAATGAATTTTTATGAGTTATATATATATTGCATCAAATTAGATATATTATTTCTTTAATTTGACCTTTGTTAACTATTTTGGAAACTACGTCAAATTATGGTTTCTTCTAATCATGTGTTTCGTAATTATATCAACGAACTTTGATTAAATATAGTTACGTTTAATAATCTTTAATTAAGAATATTAAGGTAATTAACGAACAAAGGAAACTAAAATATGTATATCTACATATATATATTTTCATGTTAGCATAATTATATTAAGTTACCATACTTTATAAAATTATGTTTTCTTTAATATAAAATGAAAATTTAGTACTTTGAAAATTTGGGTTAAATAATATTTTTGTTTTAATAACATTTAGATATTAACATATAAATATAAATTTAGATAAGTAGAAATAAATAAATGATAAGTTAAATTAAATTATATGTTTTTATAAAGGAAATAGAGAAAAAATGAAAATATAATTTATGTTTTAAATAGGGGTTTAATAGTTTAATATATAGGTGTTTTAATGACCCTTGACTTAGGATAATATTAGTTTATTAATAAGGTTGAATTAATGATTTTATAATTGGTTTAATAAAATAATAAAATAAAAGATTTTTTTATTATTTAAGTTAAAAACGATATAAAAAAGGGAGAGGAAGAATCGGGGGGGGGGGGGGGTGTTTAAAACACTGCGGCAATCTAGAACCGTCCGATCTGGCGCTCTCCATCGCAGCCATCCATTCCTTTTTAATACCGTGTCACGTCTGGGCCGTCCGATCAACCTGTGTCTAATCCTGGCCGTCCGTTTTGTTTCGCGTTTCTCTCCTACCTCGCGCCCGCGACTTCTTCTTCTTCCTGGTGTCGTCGGACCAGTAGAGTTAGGGAGCCTCGTTTCCTCCGCCCGAGCCGTCAACGGTCATCCCCTCTCTTATTCTTCCACAAAATTGGCGCCACCCTCTTAATAACCGGCCTCGGTTCCCTCAACGTCTCCCCAGTTGTTGAGCCTTTTTCTTCTTCTTTTTAAACTCCAAGTTTCACCAAAGGTGAACATTGTCACCCGAGCCCTCTCGACCTCTCCGACCTCCGAGACCTCATCACTGCTCCGTTCTCTCCTCCTCCTCGTCGAACAGGTAAGGGTCGAAGTCTGTTTTTTAAATGTTTTGTTCTAAACATCGGTTTTCATTTATATAATCATATACGGGTTATATATATATATGTGTACATCCTGTGTATACACCTTCGGCTTCCCCTACCTCGTTGTCGCATCTCCCTCTCCTCCCCTCTGAATAGGAAAGGTTCGTGTCCTTTTTTTGTTATTTATTTGGTTAATCTTAGGTTTATATAATAATATATATAAGTATAAACATGATATATATATATGTATACCTGCTGGAATTACATGTTTCGGTCCCCCTTGCCTCGCCCACTCCTCCTCCCCGAGAAAGGTAAGAAATATGTTTTGATTTCAGTTTTGGTTTTGTCAAGATTTGGTATATGTATATAAATATGTATACGTGTATTTACATATATATACATATGTTATATATATAAATACCTATACTTTTCGGTTATGTCTCAACCTGAAAAACCGAATTTTGGAGTAAGGGTTCAAAGAATCTAATTTTATTTGGGTAAGGGTTAATCTTGTTTTGTGTTTGTTTAAACTATATATATATGTATATGTATACTTATATATGTATATGTGAAACAAACCATTTCAGGTTTTTATGATTTTCAATTGATGATAATTTTTTTATGAAATGATGTTCCTAATGTATGAAAAACATGTAATGGTTAAGTATGGTTTTGTGTATTATTTTACTTCGGATATATTTATATATATACAAGTTTATATAAATGTATACCTCTGTGTAGACGCAAGTCCATAAGACCCTCTTTCTTGTATACTAGTATCCTTCCTCTTTTGGAGAACCTAGTTTGGGTATGAATTTAACACATGTTTGTGATTTAACATTTGTTTATGTGTATATATATATATATATATCAGTTTATATGTATATATATATATATATACAACCATGTGTATGTACGCACCATGGGTAATCACACCCGAATGTCATGGAGAATCCCTCTTCTACATATAGGCTCTGAAATATAATGGTGGGAGACCAATTCTAATTTGTGTGTTCTTGCAGTTCGGTTTATATGTATATATATATATATATGAGTACATATATACATATACATAAGACCCAGTAAACCCCTCTTGCACAAACACATAAATATGAGTACAATGAAACAATTCTAGTCCAGAGCTTGTGAATCAGGTAATGTATGAATTGAGTATTATTTAATTAACTGAAACACTGAGTCACATTTACATTAATATGAATTTTGTTCCCATGTTTTGTAGTTTCTTACCTTATAGCATGATGAAGTTTATCAAAAGAACTTGAAAAATTATATACATATGTTTTTCCCAAAGGTGGACTTGAATATGAACATTGTAACTTCAACTGCCTGTATAAAACACCCATGACATCCAATTATCATCATATGTGAACGACCATGCTTTAATTGGAATGTTAAAGTGTTATGCCTATTTTTCTTAAAACCCAAGTTTTCAGATGTTAACTTTTTATGTGCACGATGCTTTAGCATGAATACCATAATGTTTTTAATGATAGAACTGTTTACATGTTAATGAATATGTATGTGAAAATGGGGTTCAATTATGAATGTATGGAACCCCATGAATGTATGACCATGTCAAGATATGTGAGGGATGTATAGGACATAAATGTTTATGGACGGGTGCGCCTGGAATTATACAGCGCTCCAATGAATTGGGTAAAGAAAGAGTCTCATGAGACGTTATGTGCAACGGTCTTGCCGAATAGCCTTGGCTCATGCTACCATGGAAAACGGGATTGGCGTTTGGCCTTGACCCGTACTAAAGTTATGTTTTAAGGTCATGATGCGAGGTCTTGACAATGTCCAGTATTATGCATCCCCTCTACATGAATTGATAAAGGTCAAACAGGGGTTAGTTCAACTAACAGGACAACTCCTAGTTGAAAGCTCCCATGACTATGAAAATGTAATTCTTATGTCAGAAACTGTTTTTCATGTGGTAAACTGATAGATGAACTGTATATTCTCATGAACCATGACATGCACGTTTTCCTGGCTTAGTCACACTTTTCATTTTAGAATTTATGTAACCTTGTTGAATATTATGCATTGTTTATGTTGCGATCTCTGATCATGTTTACTTTGGTGTTTATTTCATGTATGTGCTTCTTTATGCAAGTGGTTTTCAAAGAAAGATGGATTTCATGTTTTAAGAAAGGATAATGTTTTGTCTTTAGCAAAGTATTTTATTCTCTTGAAAAATATTTCTTTGAGAAAGGATTCTCTTAAAATGTCTTTTTTTTTAAAAACCCCTTACTGGGCATTTTTGCTCACCCTACGTTTTGTTTAAAATTGTTCAGGCATGGTATGTACTGATGAAGTTAATCAGAGCAGCTGGTTTCCCAGAATCCTGAGCCTCGTGATCTTCTATAGTCATGGGACATGATATTTATTTTGTAATGATGTAATGATAAGTATATCATGTCTCATGAGGCACCCTGGGTTTTGGGGCCTCTACACGGTGTGGATGGTACCATTCAAAATGTCTCTTTTTTGTTCAAAATGACTTTAATTTTAAGTGAAAACAACAACTGGCATACGGAAAACTGGCCAAATGCGTTCCAAATCTGTTGAAACTTTATTAAAATGATCCATGGGTTATATGTGACTTGTAAGAGTCAACCCCAGCTCAATCCAAGGCACTGTGTGGCCGGAACCACCCAAACTGTCCCTCTTTTGTTTAAAATGGACAATATTTTATGTACATACTCCAAACAGATCAGATGGATTCTGATAGTGTTGATACTTTTTCACAATGATCCCTGACTCATATGTGATGTGTACGAGTCAACCTTGCCTCAATTCGAGGCCCGGTGTGGCCGACACCACTCAAAGTTCCTCTGTTTTGTTAAAAATGGACATAATTTTAAGTGAAATCAATAACTGACATACGACAAACCGACCAAACACATTCGTATTATATTGAAACTTAGTGAAAACGATCCATGAGTCAAATGTGACGTTTATGAGTAATACCCTCCTCCATACGAGGCTCGGTGTGGCCGACACCACTCAAAATGCCTCTGTTTTGTAAAAAATGGACTTAATTTTAAGTGAAATAAACAACTGAAATACGGTAAACCGACCAAACGCATTCGTATTCTGTTGATATTATAGGAAAACGATACATGGGTCATATGTGACGTGTACGAGTCAACCCCGCCTTAATCTGAGGCGCGGTGTGGATGGTACCATTCAAAATGTCTCTCTTTTGTTCAAAATGACTTTTATTTTAAGTGAAAAAACAACTGGCATATGAAAAACTGACCAAATGCCTTCTAAATATGTTGAAACTTTAGGAAAACAATCCATGGGTCATGTGTGACGTGTACGAGTCAACCCCGCCTCATTCCGAGGAGCGGTGTGGCCGGAACCACCAAAACTGTCCCTCTTTTGTTTAAAATGGACAAAATTTTACGTACTTACGCCAAACTGATCAAACGTCTTCTGATTATGTTTATACTTTTTAACAACAATCCATGACTCATATGTGATGTTTATGAGTCATCCTCGGCTCAATCCGAGGCTCGGTGTGGCTGACCCCACTCAAAGTGCCTTTGTTTTGTTAAAAATGGACTTAATTTTAAGTGAAATCAACAACTGACAAATGAAAAACTGCCCAAACGCATTCAGATTCTGTTGAAACTTAAGTAAAACGATCCATGGGTCAAATGAGACATGTACAAGTCATCTTCGCCTCAATATGAGGCGCGGTGTGGACGGGACCACTCAAACTCCCTCTCTTTTGTTAAAAATGGACTTATTTTTAAGTGAAATCAACAACTGACATACGAGAAACTGACCAAACTCCCTCATATTGTATTGAAACTTTAGTAAAACGATCCACAGGTTATATGTGATGTGTAAGAGTCAAACCCAGCTCAATACGGAGCGCGGTGTGGCCGGTATCACTCTACGTGTATGTATTTTGTTTATAATGGACAATATTTTACGTACATACCCCAAACCAATCAAACGGCTTCTAATTGTGTTGATACTTTAGAACAAAAATCCATGACTCATATTTGATGTGTACGAGTCAACCCCGCTTCAATCCGAGGCCTGGTGTGGCCGACACCACTCAATGTGCCTCTGTTTTGTTAAAAATGTGCTTAATTTTAAGAGATATCAAAAACGGACATACGAAAAACCAACCAAACACATTTGGATTATGTTAAAACAAATGGAAAATGATCCATGGGTCAAATGTGATGTGTAGGAGTCAACTTCACCCTTATCTGAGGAGCGGTGTGGCCGGGACCACTCAAACTTTCTCTCTTTTGTTCAAAATGGACTTATTTTTAAGTGAAATCAACAACTAACATACGGGAAACCAACAAAACACCTTCGGATTGTGTTGACACTTTAGGAAAATGATCCATGGGTTATATGTGATGTGTACGAGTCAAACCTAGCTCAATCGGAAGTATTTTTTGGTTGGTATCACTCCATGTGTATGTATTTTGTTTAAAATGGACAATATTTTACATACATATGCCAAACCGATCACACGGCTTCTGATTGTGTTGATAATTTTGCACAATGATCCATGTCTTATATTTGACGTGTTCGAGTCAACCCTGCCTCAATCTGAGGCCCAGTGTGGCCGAAACCACTCAAAGTGCCTCTGTTTTGTTAAAAATGGACTTAATTTTAATTGAAATCAACATCTGACATACGACAAACTAACCAAACGCATTCAAATTCTGTTGAAACTTAAGGACAACGATCCATGAGTCAAATGTGACGTGAACGGATAGCCCCGGAAATCCCCCCACCCCCTTCCTGGACCATGGACAGCCCCATCCTCCTCCTTGGACCCCAGACAACCCCCTGGACTTGAATAACATTTTCCTTTTGTACCACAGTATATGCAAGTAAATGAGGATCGTATGCCTTATGTATAATTCTATTACAATATGATTAAATGTTATACCCCATGGATGATATGTAAATGTAGGAATGTTGATTTCACATGCCTATTTTTATTTCTTTGACCATGCATGTTATTTAGGGTTATTCCTTTTTTGTATGTCTTGAACTATATGAATGACTTGGTAAGCTTATTAGATCATGCTCATCAAATGCATGTGATGATATGCTATATTTTGAATTCAAATCCTTGTTGCACATTCTCCATGACCCCCATACTCGCTCCATGGAAATATCCCCTCCCCTCTTCCTGGACAACCCCCTCCCCTCTCTAGACACCCCCCCACATCACATTCAATGCAAGTCATGCATCACTCTAGATAATGCACAAATATTAACCACATTGTTAATTCACTTTATCAAACATACCCCTCATGCACCAATTTCTATCATAATCATCACCTTTTTGAGTAAGAAAAAATTTATATGTGTGAACCCAATAAATTGAAATAGGTTAATTGGAAGACTTGTTGTCATATGAAGATTGAAATGGGGAATTGTATTACATGGCATGGTTTGAAGAGTTATGTTTTTATGTGTTTTTTGTGCTATTTCCAATGTTTTTTGTGGTGTTTGAAGTCTATTTCTAGATTTTATTTGTGATGTTTTTTATGAAGGTGTATCAAGGGGAGGCAGTTGTATGCAGGCTACTGGTTTTTTGTGAAAATACCCAACACCAATGGTATAGAACCATTGGTACTCTTTGAGCATATATGAATATATACTAACGGTTTATCTAAACCGTTGGTAAAAAGCTATACCAACGGTTTAGAACCGTTGGTATGCTTTGAGCATATATGAATATATACCAATGGTTTATCTAAACCGTTGGTAAAAATCTATACCAACGGCTTTAAACCGTTAGTATAAGCTCAAAAATATCTATTTCCCAATGGTTTTAAACCGTTGGTAAATCCTTTTGCCAACGGTTTAGAGGAACCTTTGGGAAATTAAAACTTCCACCACCTTTTTCCAACGGGTTTCCTTAAACCGTTGGTAAAGAGATTTCCTAACACCTTACTTCCCTACGGTTTGGGAAACCGTTGCTATATCTTATACCAACAGTTTTCCAGCCTATACCAATGGTTTTGAACCATTGGTATTGTCTATATTTCCAGTAGTGTATATTTCTTTTAATTTGATATTGTGATTCTTGATTTTATGATAGTGTGTTTTAGGAAACTTATTCTGTACTTGTTTTGTTTCGGTGTCGAAAATAATCGTGTTTTTGAGGCATCTCTTTTGGGTGTTTGTGAATTATGAAATTTATTACTATATAAGATTTGGTTTTCAATCATGGGGATGTGAATCATTTTAGAGATATACAACATAATTTACTATAAATTTATAGGTTTTTTATATAGTTTTTTAATGTATTGGAGAATTAAATGATGACTTGAATAATGTTAGGGAGAATAAATGGGTAGTTGAAGCTAGAATTTTAGTTTTTACATGATATCACATAGTGATTAATATATGTATGGAATGGCTAGTCGGTTGATGGAGTGGTTTTTTAATTATATGTAATGTTTCACCGTATATATGGTCATACAATGTGAGGCATGTGATGAAACTGTTAGGATGGTATGACTCTGATTATGATATACTCTATAATACCAAATGTAGGATCGAATAAGTACAATGAGATACAAATACAAGAGGGGGTGAATTTTATTCTTTAAAAAAATTCCCTTAGGAAATTTTGGATAACCAAAATTCACAACACCTCTATGTTCTAAGAATTGCATGATTCCGGAAAAGTGATTCCAGAAATAAAACATAACAAAAGTTTACACTAGATATGATTCTACCTTAAATTGTATAGAATCTAACTAAATCAGAGTACAAGTAATGAATTGTAAGAAAGTTATACTTTCCTTAACGATACAAAATGCAGCGGAAAAATAAAGTTGTAAAAACTACATGTAACAAACAATAACTCTTTTGACCCAAAGAGAATGGTATCCAACAACCCTAGATAAGAGATCCCTTGATTTATACATTCAATAAAGTATGTCTTATCCACACCAGGGTAATCCCTCGATGCGAATATCAGAGTCTGTCTTTCTATCCCCACAAAACCTCAACTATCAGGTAGTCGGAACCTCTTTCTTTCTCAGCAATTAAGCCATCAACATTAAGGTGTTGGAACCTCTGTCTTCATATCCCCGGAAGCCCTCGATTGTAATCAGAAAAAATCAGAGTCACACAAAGCACGCCTGCATAAGGAAATGTTTGAACAAGCTGTTCAAACGTATTGCACGAAACTTTGAGAGTTGATAAGATCCTCTCTCTCTAGAAATTACTTCAACATCATGTAAGCACAGATTTCAAAGTTGTGTCAAAGTTATTCCTTCTTATCAAATGAGGTCCTATTTATAGGCAAATCTCCAATGGTCGGATCCCTCCTCCAATGGTCATTTATCTCCTTGAATTTCAGAGGGAACTGTACACGTTTCACTCAACCAACGTTTAGTCAATAACTGAAAGCACGACATCATTTTGTAATGAATCATGTGTAAGTGTAAGTAAAACTAATGTTCGGAATGTGAGAAAATAAAAGTTCGGAGTCTAACCAAAATTGAATTAGGAGTCTATAATAAAGAGATAATCGGATTTTGTTTTGTAGGAATTCAGAACTTGAATTCTGTAGAAATCCAGAGTCTGAATTTCAAGGAAATTCGGAGTCTGGTTTAATTTGAATTCGGAACCAGAACTAGAAATGTTCAGAGTCAGAGTTCATGGGAATTCAGAGTCAGAACTCATAAGAGTTCAGAGTATGAATTCAGAGAACTTGGAGACAGAACTTAGATAAGTTCAAAATCAGAATTTAGAGTCGAACTATAAGAGAGTTCGTATCCATACTTCGGAGTCGAACTAAATAAGAGTTCGTATCCAGAATTCAGAGTGGAACTTCATGAGAGTTCGTATCCAGAATTCAGAATGGAACTTAATTAGAGTTAGTATCCAGAAATATGGAAAGGACCTTCATTAGAGTTCTTATCCTGAATTCAGATTGTAACTTCCTTAGTGTTTGTATCAAGAATTTGGAATGGAACTTCATTAGAGTTCGTATCCGGAATTCGGAATGGAACTTCATTGGGGTTCATATCCAGAATTCGGAACCTAAAACAGCATGCTTCATATCTAATTATTATATGATTCCAAGGTTTTAGATATGAATTTTATTTTTATACTTAAGGAAAATATTTATATGAGTAATGAAAACATGGTAGGGGTAAATTCTTTTGGGGAGGAAATTTTTCTTATAGAAGTAAAATATAGATTTTCTTATATATAAGGTGTTTGTGATTTTCAAAACATGAAGGAATAGAAAATTCATAAGGAAAACCTTATTAACTGAACAGAAACATGGATATGATGATGTTATATTTAGGTATCAATTTTTGGATCGTAGAGATGTGTTGTGGAAAGATAGTCTTGGTTATGGATTGAAATAATTTTTGATAATCATACATATTAAATGTTTCATAATGTAGTCAAGGACTGTATTATAGGGTTCTGGGTGTCCAAAATCATTGTTTCTTCTTCTTTTTTTAATTGCATTACAGTTTACATGTTTCAATGTGAATTTTATTTTAGTCTTATCAAGTTTAATGGGTGATGATAAGAATTAAACCTTGTTTATTGGGCCTTTAAGAATTACATTTTGATCACCCTGGATGTTTCATGACCTTCCTAAACAATATCATATTTAATGTGATTTATACCGAAGATCTAAGGGACATCACAATGTGATTTCTAAATCATCATTTCCTTTAATTACAGGGTCACTCTTCTTGTTATAGAAACATTTTTTCTTATTTTATTATAAATAAAAATATATCAAAATTTCTATCAAATTTTATTGACATCCACTAAACCCTAGGCGACTAGACATGCATCCTTGTAGATAATTAATTATCATTGGTAAATTTTTTCTCTCGACATAGAAAGATCAATTTTGTTTAGATATAGGAAAATTTACACCGCACTTATTCATTACTTTCTAGATTATTATTCTCATAGAGGTTTTGGTAGTTGATATGCTTGAATTTTGGTTTTTCTGGGATGAGTGACTAATGGAAGATATTTTTTAATGGTCAATGAGTATTTCTATAAACATTAATGGCCTTATGATCACCTTCTTATTGTTGATTCAATAATTTAATCTTGTTTTTACCCTTTAATACAATCTCATATGATTTTTTGTTTTATTTTTCTTTTATATTCATGTTTCATGGGTTTAGTTTGAATTTATAGGGACCAGGGGCAAGATATAAGAATATATAAGGTGGATTTGGGTCTCTTATGTCCAGGATGAGTACTATTTAGCTCTTTGATAATTTATAATGTCCATAAAATATGTCACCATGGGGTGAGTGTGACTATTGGGAAGATTTGATACAATGGGTGGACTCAATAAGGAAGATGAGTTATGGGTAGCTGATTAAATGTTTTCTTTGGACTTGTTGGATTATAAAGAGAGGATTGTGCCAAATGATGATGGTTGATATGACCATTTGCTTAACCCTTAGGAGTGAAACCCTCTTGTGAGTGGTTTGGGTCTCAGTGAGTATTCTATGTGGGAAAAGTCCATCATAATTCGATGGGTGTCATACATAAGAGTTTCATATAATTTTTAGGTTGAGGGATCTTGAATATGTTGAACCGGCCCATTGGGTTTGGGTTGGAGGAGCCTTCAGGTACTGACATCACTGATGAGTGATAAGTGGGGGATAATATTAATAGTTAGAGGCCATGATGGGTCTTGAAGATCTAGTGGGTTCCCGGATAGGATGGGTGAGATGTTTCATGGATATATGATATTTATTAGGTGAATAGATCCATGGAATCATCTACATTTTTGTGTAAGGGAAACAAAACTTTTGTTCTTTCATGTTATTAGGTCCTCCCCAATGTATATGGGGAAGGTTCAGTGTGATTTTGACCACCCTAGAGTCTATACAGATGGTTCAAGATGCTTTATTACATCCCTAAATTACATAGGTATTGTTCTATGTGATGAAAATAACCAAAAGTGGGTAATAGGATAAGTGACTATAAAAAATGTATTGGGTTAGTGATTATTAATTGGAAATTTCCATGAGTTGGCTTATATTGAGGAACAACATCAAGGCTTGGTCACTGTGTGATTTAACACATAACTAATAGAACCAACCTAGAGTGATTAGTCAGTGCATTTAGATATGAATGTATGAATGGGAAATTCTCATTGGGTAGTGGTTCAAGGATTAGATATTTCCCTACCAAGAGTCTTCAGGTACAAGATAGGAATATTTATAATTGATAGACATAAGAGGTGGATTTCAAAATGGAATTTAAGTAGTTATTATTATGTTTCATTGTTGATTGGTTATAACATGGTATCCCGATTCATAGAGAATTAGGCTGGCCAATTTAGCACCCAAAGTCCAATTCAGTCGTGTGAAAAGTTTATTTTACATCATGAATACACATACGTGATGTGGTATACTAGGGATACATGGTGATACTATCTTAAGAAGGATTTTTTAAAAATTAAACATGTACCCTTGTCCATGTGTATACCATAAATATTATTTTAGGATTAATATACGGATTGTAGAAAAAAGGGATGTTGCAACCTGAATGTTTTCTGAAGATTGGGTGTGTGAGGCCTGAAAATAGAAGTAGGGCCAGTGCCTACAAATTGATTTTTTATTTTATTTTTTATTTGGTATCATCTGAGTGTAAGACCATTGTTTTTATGACAGTATTATTCGACATTGTAAATTATGATAGATTATTATGATTTTTTATTTATTAATTCATATATGATTTTGTGATATGTATTTTGGTTAAAATTATGCAATTTCATCACTCCAATTTGAGGTAATAGTCTATTAATTTCTTGGATTATTCCGTAACCACTTCATAGTAGCCTATGAAATAAATTTTTGTGTTCCCATGTTTATGTGGTGACCTTGTCTGGGGAACTAATGAGTGGCCCGAGATGGTGCGTCAAAAAGTTGTATTGGTTCATTTGTTTTATTTCAATTTTCTGGGGAATTGGTAAGAATCTGTTTCAGGAATTTTTTATAGAATGATATAGAACACATAATAGTTATTCATAAACATCATTACAGTGAAAGGTCTTGTTTCCAAGGGTGTGTGATTGTTGTTCTTTATTTTTGCTAGTATGGATGAGATGTTTTCTGAATATGAGGTATATATAATATGTTATTATTTAACGTTTTTGGATCTTATCCCACTAGAAATTGGTCATGTACATGCATCATATTAGGCACATAAGAATAAAATGTCATGTTTTTCGATGAATGTGATTGTTTTCTATGATAATATGGTTTGACTATTTAACGTTTTGACAATAATTTATATGACCTTTTTCTATATAACATGTTGATGGAATTATACTCAGATAGACAACAATATTATTATTGATGGAAGGGATTGTGTATCTTAGTGTAACTCTTTATTCTATGGTGGAAATATAATCCCTTCATCAAGCGATACATGGGGACCCTTATTAGGTTTTTTTACGAAGATTATTCCTTAGTGATGGATCCCTGATGGGTTTGGTATAGTCATGTGATTATTGAGGAATGGTGTGAGGATGATCATGAACATAAATATGTATGTGGACACTAATAGGTTATTGGTGGAATTCTATTAACCACAACTAATAGCGGTGAATAAACCTTGAGCGGGTTATGTTAAGGAATGTAAAATTCCTTATTCTTTGAGATGAAATGTTCTAGGAGTATTTTTGGTATCATGTCTTTCATTATATGGTATGATCTAATGGATTCAGGGCCATATGGTTCTCATAATGGTCTTTGGTGTTGTTTGGTGGTATAATAGTATAATTCTCATGTTTTTGGGAATGACACACCTGTGGAGAGAGGTTGTGTGATAGAATTTTTCACGAGTGAGATGAATCACATATGAAGAGGATTAATAAGGATGATATAGTTATATAAGACTTACTTGACGTGGGTAATGGTAATTGAGTTAGAATTATGATCCTAGGTTTATTAGGATGTGACTCATGGGAGTGAAAATATATCCATAAAACCATGTTTCTCTAGAGCGTACAAACATTGGGTTCTATTTATACTAGGGAAGGTATTGGGTTATAACATGTTAATCGATTCCTAGTTAATCAATCTTAGTTTTTAGGATGAGAGTAAGTGTTAGTGTGGAATTTAGGGAAAATAAATAGTGTGTTGGGGAGTGTGCCAACAAGGTAAACATGGGTATGGTTGGGTTGTGAATTTGTGAATGATCCATTAATCGGATTTTTGTAATTTTTTTGGGTTGTGGTGGAACATTGGTGTTGTGACAACAATATTACTATGGTGGGTTCTGTTCTGGGACATTATTTGAGCCAGGTAATCAAAATATTCAGTGTGATTCTCAAGGGCATGGTGGACCATAGATTGATGAAAAGGGAAATATACCTCAATGGTGAGATAGTTATTTTGTAATTGCATATAAGTTCCACAGACTAACCAATCATATTTATACCATGAAGGGAGTTTCTAGGGACTATAGAGAATGGATCGGGAGGAGGGAGACACTTGTGATGTTGGGACTCATATAATGATATTACTTGATGAGAAGTATAACTAAACATATATGGTGGGGTGACCACCATTGTGTATTAGAGGAATTCATTCCCAGTAGGTTGAGAATGAGGGGTGTGTGTTACTACATGTTGGTTCTTGGGCTTGAGTTTGATAGAAATATTCAGTCTTTATACATGTTAATATTTAGAACATGAGACATAGTGAATTGGAATTTATATTATTTATAGAAATTATAATGATAATACTTTGCTAGGGAGTATTGTATCAGTTACAAGTGAATGGACCTCATTCCAGAAGGGCCATGGTTTTGGAGAGACCATTCAACCGATTTCCAAGGTGATATAAGATATCAGTGCCTGGTATAATCCATTAATATCTGGATCCCTAATAAATACTACATTTTATGATCATATCTAGTATTGGTTAGAATCAATGAATTATAATCAGGATAAAGGTGATCTTAGTGTGATCTAAATGTAATTATTGAGGTGAATCGGGATTGATCACCTGATTCACGGGGTGAACATGTTTTGTTTCCAAAATCAAGGGGTGAAATTATTTTGTGAAATAATGTAGGGGTTAAAAAAATTTAGGACATGATTATAGGGTGAATATTGTGACAAATTGTAGTGATGGATTCTATCAAGGAATATATTATTTGGAAGTAAGATAAGTTCACATTGTGGATCACATAGAAGTCTCACCCTGCATGGGGTAGGGAGATTGTTGGTGAAAATTATATGATTTATGTAAGTGATTGTTTTATGGATGAATCATTAAAAACCACAAACATTTTGGGTAATGTTGGATAGAGGAGGTATGACTATCATTGATGTGGAATGGACGACAGTGATATGGAAACTATGTTAGGAGAATCTTTTGAGATGTGATTGAAGTGGTTTTGGGATTAGACTTGGAGTTATTTGGAAATACATTGTATCCATGATTGGTGTTTGGAGTTATGTAATTGTTGTCTGTTTCATGTTTAGGGATGGAACACAATATGTTATCAGTGAATTGTTTATTGAGATTTGATACACTAACTGATTCGAGGACTACCAAACTTCTTGATAATGAGAAGCATTATGGTGTATAGTTTTCAATGACTTATAGATTTCTAAATTTGGATTTTTAGAAGAATATTTAATTTTCCATACTAAAAAATGTTCATTTCGAGAAAATGGACCCATATATGGATACATAAAATTTGAAAATACTAAAATAATGTATTTCTTATGGGTATTAAGGTTTGTTAGATGTACGTATGGTCTAATTAAGCATCTGTATAGAGATGAAGTGTCTGAGATATAGGAAGGACACATTTAAATTCATTCATATAGTGATGTACTGCATCATTGTTTTGATAAATCAGGACAGTGGAAGATTAAACCTACACAAATTAGATTACAGTGTAAACCGTAGGTTCATTTACTAAATAGTGTGTTAGAAATATTTTATTAAAATAAAATCAACGATCCCCCAATATTTTCGGTAGACATTTAGAATAAGGGAAGGTGAAATGGATAAACCTCGCCTCTCTTCCTTCTCCATTGATGTTGGGTACCCTTGATGGAATTTTGTGGTGATTCTGAGTTATATTATTTCTCCATTTAAATTTACCTTTCCCATGGCTTATTTTGGCCAATTTTTAAGGGTTTTTTTCTAATTCCACTAGGGCATGGTGAAATTAGCTTATTTGGATGGGAGTGTAAAGTTTAGTGTTATGGGATAACCAAAGATATAGTCTATATTACATACATCATCAATATGGATGAGATTAGACAACACCATATTTTTTTATGTTTTCTGGAATAATAATATAAAATTAATGGTTAGATGGTTGTTAGATGATATTGATTTTTCATAAGGTAGTGTTCAGGGTGTGCCAAGATACTTCTATGGGCAGTTGTTCATGGTTTCAGTGTGATGATGATACTTAGTGATTTTTTCTCATTAAATGACTCTTTGGATTATATTAAATAATTAATTTAAAATTTTTATAATTAATTATCCCTAAAATGAGACATGGTAAAGGATCTTAGTTAGTTGTACAAGATTTTATGAGGCAAGGACGAGATTCGGTGTGGTGATATAAAGCTTACTGAGGATGGTAACATCATTTTAGAGCTATATCGTCCCTTTAATAAAAAATATATTACTGTTTATATATTATTTTATAACTACATACATGTTTCATGGGTTCCAGTAGAACAAATAGACACCAGTGGTTTCTTAATGGAATAGATAGCGTAGTGTGGGGAATCCCATACTTGATATGAGTGTTGTCAAAAAATTTGATAATTCGATAATTCCCAATAACTGCCTTTCCAAGGAATGAGATCAACAATTAGGATGATGTGAGTCCTTGGGTGGTATCATCATATGAGATGAGACATGGGTATTCAATAATGGGTTTCCCAAGTGCTAGTTGGATGAGCTTGTAAAGATTGGGCATAGTGATGATGGGTGACATGAAAATTCTTCTCAAACTCATGAGTGACACACTCTTGAGGGTAGTCTAAGGCTTGGAGAGATTTTTTAGAAAGAAATGTTTATCAAGACTAGATAGGTGTAATGGAAAGGGATTTCTTATGTGTAAAAATATAATGATTATTGATGAGATTAAGCCAGTCCTTTGGGTATGAGATGTAGAATTCTTTTGGGAAGTGACTTGACTAATAAGTGATGAGAACAGATGATACTGAGGGATAGAGGATATGAATGTTAGTAAGGACCTAGTGGGTTCCCTGATGTATAAGGTAAGATATTCTATAGATATGGGATAGCTCTCATGCAACCATAGAGTTGGAATCAGATAGATTATTATGTGATGAGCTACATGCCCTATGATCCAATTTATTATATAGCCTTATTAGTGTTTTTGTAGGTATTGATCATTGTTCATGTGACCTTCCCATTTTATTCAGGGATGGTATGGTGTTCTTATTTCCACCAAAGTTTCAACGGGGATGGTTCAGTGATCATGTAACCTCCTCAATATTTTCGGTGATTGTTTGATGTGCTTATTTACTCCCACAATTCTATAGTGATGATTCAGTTTACTTAATTTCCTACACAAAGACATGGAGGATGGGCCAATTTTATGACTATTCTTTGATGATGGTATAAGGTTGAGGACCATACTATACATTGATAGTTTAGTTTCTGTGAATTTGACTTCTCCTTGAGCAGGATTAGGTCGAGGAATGCATTAGGATTTGGTTCGTGGTATGATTTGAATCCTGAACCATTGAACCTTCCAAGATTTATTAGGTACTTTATTGAAATATAGAGACATGATCATTTTTGATGAATTTTGGTTGTGGCTAAAATTTTGGTCTCCACCCTAAGTTGAATCTTTGTGTACGATATGAGCTTCAATGTGATGGAGAGAAATATGAGGTGAGTGGGTGGATTCTAGGATGGATCTAAATCAGGTATGACAAGGTGTTGTGGTGGCCTACATAAGAAATGGTGACCGATGGTGTAGAGAGCTATGGTACATTGGTTTTCTCCTGATGTCTAAGGTGCTTTTTTGACATATTTATAATGTTTCATGAGTACACATAGTTGATGGAGTCAACAAGGGGTACTTGGAAAGACCCTATAAAGTAGAATTTATCACATGATATACTAACAAACTAGTATATGTGAAGATATTATATCTCCATTCAAGTTCAACACATGACTTTTAGGGGATCAAAATTTTGTATCTCAATGGTTTTAGAGATATATAGTTTTTGAGGCATAGTGTAAGAAGTAGGGAATGTGTCTATGCATATTATTTTTGTTTTATTTTTTATTTAGAATTAAGCCAGTGGTTGATCAACATTTGTATGAATTTATTCTTCTATATGGTACATTTTGAAACCAAATTGTAATTAGATATTTATACAAAATTTAATTTTTATGCGATAGATGTTATAATTATTTTTAAATTAATTTATGACTCTTATTTAGGGTAATAGTATCCAAATTGTATAGATTATTCCCTCACCGCTGTTCATGAAACCTCTATTTTGTGGAGAGTCACTCTTTAGGCCATTTGGTGACCTCGTCATGGGAACTATTGTGTGGCCCAGGGTGTGATGTCATAGAAATGATGGAATCACCATTCAAAAAATAGGAAACACTTAAGGTTGTTAAGGAAATAGTGGGTTTGACATATATAATTGTGAGGTTTATGTTTATACATTATATTCTAAATTAATGTGGAATAATGACTATCAATGTGTTGGTTAAAAATGTTTTTTTGCTTTGTTTAACATTTTTTTCTTTTATTTTTTTGTGAAATATCTATTGTGGATAGAGTGGTATTTTCTAGTAATGGTGGATTGTTGCGATGATTGGATTTCTCTTTTGTTATAGTAATGGTGGATTAGTTATTGTGAAGTTACGAAACTATTTGAAGAGGTAGTTTTAATGAAAAGGGGATCATTTTATGGCTATTATTGTGGATGTTGAAATTAACTATGTGGAATTTGATACTGTTTGGGAGTTGGATGGTGTGTCTTCTGTTATTGAATCCAAGTAACACATATTGATACTAAAATTAATTATAAGAATGAGTAACCAAATGATTATAAAACTAATAAAAATTTGGGCCATAGCTACGGAACTATAGCCACGGTTTTATAGGTCCGTAGCTATAGCTATATTTATTTCCACAGTTTAATTCAATCTTTGTGTCTAAATCAATATTACACTGGCGCGTCGTTTTTTCCCCAATCTGTATTGGGCTCCTCCTCCTCCACCGATCCGCAGCCCTCCTCCTCCTCCCCCGATTTTCACACCACGCAGCCCTCCTCCCCGATGATGTCTCCTCCTCCCCGCAGCCCTCCTATCCTCCCCCGATTCGCAGCCCTACCACCACACAACCCTCCTCCCCGACGGTGTCTCCTCCTCCCCGTAACCCTCCTCATCCTCCCCTAGTTTGCATCCATATCAACACGCAACCCTTATCCCTGATGACGAATCCTCCTCCCAACAATCTCCCCGACAATATCACCGTGCATCCCTCTCTCACAGAGGCTCCCTCCTTCCGGACGAACTCTCCCACACCAGCGCCCTCCTCCCCGACGACCTCTAGTCAGTGGTCTCACTATTTGCAGGTAGAAGCTTATCGCTCTTCATGCAATTGAGTTCGGGTGTTAGGGTGGTGTTTGGAGTATGGTGGCTATGTATTGGGTATGGTTTGGATTTGACTTTGGTGGTTTGAGTTGTTCATATCCGATTTTCATGTAGGCCTGAGGAGTGAATGATTAGACCCAGTTTCGATTTGAGAGTTTTTTTCTATAATTATTTGAATGTTTCCTATTTGAAAATTTGTTTTTTAATTGGAAATAGATTCAAACATGTTTGATCTACGATTCAGATTCAATAGTTTCTGCAATTATTTAAGTTTTTATGTTTGAGAAGATCAATTTGTGCTTGTTTTTTCTGTTCCAATACCATTATTATCTGTCCATTTTTCTACTTTTTTGTGGAGACTAGATCCATTTTTAGTAGCTAAAATTTAGCGATTCAATTTATGATTGGTCTGAGGGAGGCCTTTTTGATGGAAACAGAAAAAACGTGATAGGGTGAAGGAGAAATGGATCAATGAGTTAGTAGTTTGTTTGGTATGAATGAGAAAGGTGTGACGAAACATGTGAAATTGTATAAATATTTAATGAAAAAAATATAATATAAAATTTCTCTATTATTAAGAGCCTTATTGTCTATAAAACATATATTTATGGAAAATTATGTCTCCAAATTTATTTTCAAAACAATGAATGAACATTCTATCCAAATTGGGAGGAATCCCATCTCCCTTAAATGATGGAGCTAACACTCCCTTAGCCACTCCTTCTCAGTGGTGTGAATTTTATGGGGATGGATCTTACATTTTGACCCATGATTGCTTCAGTTCTTAATGCATGGTTTATTAATTTTTTTTTTCATCCCTAGCATTGCATTGATGAAACAGTCTGCTAAGAGAAATGTAAATGTGAGGATGCAGGTGAGATGCCCGGTGTAACACCCCAGGTAAATAAATTATATGAAAATTTTATATTTATCATTATTTGTGAATAAAATATTAATATTAATTAAAAGGGAACTCTATGCTCGATGGCGTACCCAATACACAACAACGAGTTTCTTTGAAATCTTACGTTGCACTCTAATAATAAAATAATATTATTTTAAATGGTAGTTAACGCCTAGCCGTTGTAATGGAGGGAATGAATAGAACTAACTAAAAAATGATTATATATGTTTGTCAAATATTTTTACTTTTATCCAATAAATGTTAGAGGCTTAAAATGCAAATGAATCCAATTTTAAGCAAAAATCTTCAAATATTCTTTAAAAGGTCGATTAATCTCCTTTTGATGGAGAACCCTTTTTAAATATACTTTTGACAATTTTATATGTTGTATTTGAGAAAATAAAATCCCTCTTTAGAATCTGGACAACAAAATTAGTTTGTGTAATTTTTTGTATTTTTCCGATAAAGATCTTTTTTAGTGAAAATGTTGCATTTTAATTAAAAAAATCATTTTAATCTGATTTATTTATATGGATAGATTATATTTTTAATTGAGATTAAAGTTTATTTATAATATATTTTTACCATTTAATCCATTGGTGGTCATTGGAATTAATTTCACTTTTAAATTTGACTTAAACTAGTTTCAATCTTTTAATAGATATTGTTTCTTAAAAAAACGCTATTTGTTTTGACAGCAGGAATTAATTATTAAATTAAGTAATTCAACATATATGTTTTAAATATTGTAGAAAAGACATAATTTTTTAATTTAGAATATCAAATATATCTTAGGGTGAATTTTTGGTATTTTTTGAAAAACATCAATTTTTGATGAATAGTGAAACCACTAAGTGGTAGTTAAAGAAACTAATTATTTTGTTTAAATTAAACATTACCACTTCTGTGATTTTATTTTCAATAATCCGATAGAAATGGTTTTCATTAGGAAGTAAAATGTGGTTCAATGAGATTAAAATACATTTTTGGTTAACATTAACTTTTAAGTTTTATTAATCACGATTAAAGGTAATTAGTGTAATTTAAGGTAAAGATAATGTTATAATAATATTAAATGACCTTGAAACATGTCCTATCCTTTTTGGATGAGTAATGGCCGACCAAGAAAATCCATGGGTCAACTTGGGGACCCCATGGAGCCAATTTGGTTGGAAAATTACATTAATAACTTTTTATTTAAAGTTAAAATTAAAATGTCACAAACATGTATTGTTTTACTAAAACAATTTTTACATGGGGATATTCAAGTAATATTTTTTACTATAAATATTAATTATAAATCTATATATATTTCCTACATCATGATATCTTTTTTATAATTTTTAGACATTAAATAAATTAATTTATTTATGGCACCGTGATGATGCGGTGATTACCTCATAAATGAACGATTTAAATAAAATGAGAAGATAAGGTAAAATCTAAGTCTTACACTTGTCAAAAACCTATTTTATAGGTGAATTTCGAAACCTTATCACCTTATCATAGGAATATATACTTTTGGGACATTTAAAATCCGAAAAACATTTTATAATAAAGTAATATTTTATAACATTCCAAGAGTGCCCCTCCTCTTGTCTTATAAAATGCCCCCACCTCTACCACCTTACCCACACCTTTCAAGCCTTTAGCTTGGCCAAACCATGCCCATTTCATCTCTCCATATTCATATATTCATCATTTAAGCCTCAGTTTTAGCAGAATGATCTTCAAGAAACCCTTTTGTTTCAAACCAAGAGGAGTTACCCGATTTAAAGGTAATGTCTTCACTTGTGTTCTTTTGTTTTATTTTGCTTCTCCAAACCCATAAAATCTTTTTATTCCTTTATTTTGTAACAACACCAGTATATTAAATATTCTAGGATGTTTTTATGTGATGTATTTGAGCTACAATTACACACACCTTCGTCTAATGGTTAAAAAATATATTGTATCTGTGGATGGTGAATTACTGCCTCACGGAACGATGATTGTTCAATATTCTCTTAACACCTTTCATGGTGGACATTATGATGTCACTGTATTTTATATATGATATATATGGTATTTATGTTTTCCATATTCTCTTGTATTTTATATTTAAAACACACCTTTATGCTTTTCATGTTGTGCAAATGCGATAATTTCATACGAGGAAGTGTGGACTACCGCCCCTCAAGTGATGTGACTCGTTCATGAAATACATGGAATGTATAAATAATTAAATTAATGAACATATTTGACCTATAAAACATATATATTATTCTGTAATTATAATATATATATATATATATCTCAATTAGTATTAATTCCATTAATACGACAAAGAAATGATAGTAGCATTCATGCGTACGTACTGCCTACTGTCTCCATGAACGGTGAATTTCATTTCTTTTTATCTCCAAATGTTATAAATTGAATATTTACTGGATATATAAGATATTTAAATCATTAATACTATTCTGGAGATGATTTACTTATAACTACATGGACAATCATTTTCAAACATTTTCATTTTTGACTCATGTACCAAACAATGACAAAAACGTCTGATATGAACTCACATTATTAACAAATTATTATAAAATTATAATATGTGATATAAAGTGAATAACAATCTTTAAATGAGTAATTTAAGCAATTATAAATTTACCAATGTTTATTATTCAAAAATATAATGAAACGAACAAGACAAGTCAGACTTGAGTTAAGTGATCCAACCTCTTTCTTTCTTTTAAAGTACTCTCTTTTATGTAACATATTTTAAGCTCTTCTTTCTTATGATAGGGGATGTTCTTATATATTCCTAGTTCTTTAAATTTTATTTTAATATGATGATAAACCCTAATTTATATCAACAATACATTTTTTGAAGTTTTATGTGGCGCCGTTAGGCTTCCGAATTTTCGTAAGGGGATTTTCGTCTCACTTTTTATTCCCGTGAGATTCATACTACATTGGCCACTATTTACTTTTTTGTGGTGTATGTACTGACCATTATTTTACTATTTGTATAATATAATCTCATTTATGGGTATTTACATCTTCATTTTATGACCCTTCATTCATGGGGTGTACGTTTCGAAAGTTTCCCAAATCGGTAAGGGAACCTTTCACACTCCTCTTTTTAAAAGACTTATTTTTTATGTCTTTTAATTTATATCTTATTATGTTGGGATATGTTCATCTATATCCTTATTTATGTATGTTTCATTTCCAAGTGATGAGATACCATTTTCTCTCTCATCAACTAATTTTATGAATTTTAAGGTGACACTGTTAGGCTGTCGAATTTTACCAAAGAACATCTTAACACAACTTCGATTTCTTTGGGTTCAACTTGTAGTTATTGAATATGTCATCCTATGAATATGTGTGAATGACCTATGGTTATTTTACAATTAATATCCACTTATATTGGGTGTATTTATATTTATCACACATAATTATGAGATTGATTTATCCTTAAAATAAGGATACCTTCTTTATAAGGGATTTAATCTCATATTACATTTCTATTGAAACTTCATTGTTGTTATGCACCAATTCACTCTTATATGGTGTATATACTTTCCTTTGTAATATTATATCATGAATCACTTTATTCTCATGATATTATAATGTTCCGATTAAATGTAATTCCTCAATTATTGTATTCAAGTGTCTCTCATTTTGTTAAAAACCCTTTAACTAAAATACTGTTTTTAAATGTTTTAATGATTTATTCTTATAAATATTTCTCATTAATATCCATGTTTTCTAAATGGTTTTAAGTATTTATATATATTGATATTAATGGTTTAAAATGTTAAAATCATCAAAGTAGTATGGGACACTTTGATTCAAAAATATCTTTATTAAATATTTTAAATGGTTTTGAAAATGGTTTTTAGAATGGATTTATTATTTAAATATCTTAAAATGTTATATTGTTATTAAAATGTGTGAATGTTATCTTTCATTTATGCCTAAGTTATGTGCTATGATTATGTTATGGTTCTTGGGAATTGTTTATGAAGACGGGTGGTTCCGTGATAAACTAAGGGCGGGTGAGCCCGATATAGCTCTCCAATGCATTGGGTAACGCTAAGGAGTTAAACATTAAGGTTTCTCCGAAGAGATTTAGGGAATATACTGTGATGGGTATTCCAAACGTAACCATGTGGGTTAATCCCTGAGTTAGAATGTTATGAATGCCTCAAGTTACCTTTATGTCTCATGATTTCTATGAGTTATTCGTAAATCTTATGATTTCATGAGGTATGTTAAATTGCTTATGTTTTATGAGTAAAGTATGATTTCATTGGTTCTTATGTATACATGGACTAATGTTTTCTTTCCATATTGATATAACCCTTTCTGAGCCTTTTATGCTCATCCCAAGTTTTTTTGAAGGGTTTTTCGTAGGACATAAAGATGAATAGGGTCAAGGATGGGATCAGGGAAATGTCAGGCTATCTAAAACAGGGAACTAGACATGACTCTTGTGTTCAAGAGTTTTTATTTTGTGAAAAAAATGGAAGCTAAGTAGATGTGTCTACTTTGTAATCTTTGAGATGTCATAGTTATGTCCAAATTCTCTAAAACTCTAAACCTGATAAGATCCTCAATGTGAATTATTCATTTAATTCAATAATAAGTAATGTTTAAGGCCGGGTCCTAATAGTTGGTATCGGAGGTTGGTTTCGATAACTTTAGAGGTTAGGGAATTTATTAAGCATAAGTGACATTACCATAATGGTTAGGATTTCAGAAAGAGTCATAGTTTTTAGATAAAGTTAATGAGTAAGTATATATTAGTGTTTATCTTCCTCATCAGTGCATGATGATTTTGTTGATATACTCACACTGTTATTATTGGTTTTAGTAAATGGATGGATCTAGCAGGCACCAAAGTGACATTGGGGTTGAAGGAAACTATGACAGTTCTCTGATTAAGAGACTGGATGAAATGGGGGATTCAATGAGAAATCTCGTGGTTATTCTAAACCAAATATCAAGAGTCATGATCAACCACTTGAACCTTGGTGAGTTTTCTAATGCATCATGTACGAGAGAAGCAACTTGACGTGGAAGTTCAGGTAATAATTATAAAGGTAACCATTAGGGTTTATATGACCCTTACTTTTGAGGTAATTATGGGTTACTATATGTTATGATGGAATATGAACGACATGAGATAATATTGAGGATAAATTATGTTATGGTTATTTTTGAAGATTTTATCGCTTTTTGGGGAATGTTATAAGAATTATGTTGTTTTGGAAAAAGGACAACACGTAGAACGTGTGACAACCTGTCGCGTCTGATTAAGCTACGGGAATCAAACCCACAACCAAAGTGCGACTTGTATTTATCACCTACCACTGGACTATGTGACGTCCCTGGTTAGTTTGACTAATTTTTTTTAGTTATATTATCTTATGAATCTAGAATAAGTTGATTTTGGGTTGTCTATGGAAATTATTAACCTATCATGGAGGATATGTGATTAGGTTAATTACTTTTCAGTATGAAACATTAAGAGTAACTGGTGTTATTTGGAGATAAATGTTAAGGTTTATCTTGGAAGACAATGTGATTAAATCCTTCAGAGATTTGGGTTTCAGTTTTAGTTTTTATTACTTTGAATAATTTTATGGATAGATGTTTATTTAATGGTCTTTGTTGAACTTTGGGTATTGTTTGAAAAATTTTGGCGATTAAGAATAAATATTTTTTTATAAAGGACTATCCTTTTTGGGTATTATCTGATCTCATACTAACCTTTTTGGTTTTATTTTTGGTTAAGGTCTAAAGACATAGGAAGTATATAGTTTTTTTTGTGGATTAGGTGATTATCTAGAAGTTGATTATAACTCTCTTAATGTGAACAAGTCATTCTAAATACCCGTCTTTTAGAGAAAATATGAGTTCATGTAAGAAATATTGAAAAAGTTGAAAGTCAACATGACATGTAAGTATGTTTCCTTATGTTATAGTTAAGCTCATAAATAAATTCTTCAATGTAAATTAACTTAAAACAAAAATGTTGTCTGTTAATTTTTCCTACTGGGGAATCAAATACCATTTAACCCATCACAAGTTTGTGATTTTCTTGTGGATAACATTCTCCTAAACATGTTTTCTATCACTCTCCATCAGAACATGACGCTTTGTTTTCTCCTCCATGTCCATGTTTTCCAACATGGAATCCTAGTATGGGTTAACTTGGGTGACCTTTGTACTTCTATTTCTTTATTTTAATGTGATAGTTATACTGACTCTTGTTCCGTTGTGGGATTTTCAATGAGGTTTCGAAGACCAATTTTAAAATTGAGAGGACGTAATTCCCAAAATGGGGGAAGGATGTAAAACCCCAGGTAAATAAATAATATGAAATTTTAATATTTATCCATATTTGTGAATAAAATATTAATATTACTTTAATGGGAATGCTATGCTCGATGGTGTACCCAATACGCTACAACGAGTTTCATTGAAATCTTACTTTGCACTCTAATAATAAAATAATATTATTTTAAATGGTAGTTAACGCCTATCCGTTATAATGGCGGGAATGAACGAAACTAACTACAAAATGATTATATATGTTTGTCAAATATTTTTACTTTTATCCAATAAATGTTAGAGGCTTAAAATACAAATGAATCCAATTTTAAGCATAAATCTTCTAATATTCTTTAAAAGGTCGATTAACCTCCTTTTGATGGAGAACCCTTTTTAAATATAATTTTGATAATTTTATATGTTGTGTTTGAGAAAATAAAATCCTTTTTTATAATCTGGACAACAAAATTTACTTTGTGTAAATGTTTGTTATTTTTCTGATAAAGATCATTTTTAGTGAATATGTTGCATTTTAATTCAAAACCTCTTAATATGATTAATTTATATGGATAAATTATATTTTTAATTGATATTAAAGTTTATTTAGAATATAATTTTACCACTTAATCCAATGGTGGTCATTGAAGTTAATTTCACTTTGAAATTGGACTTAAACTAGTGTCAATCTTTTAATAGATATTGTTTCTTAAAAACACTATTTGTTTTGACAGTGGGAATTAATTATTAAATTAATTAATGAAATTTATATGTTTTGAATTTTTTAAAATAGAAATCATTTTTGAATTCAGAATATCAAAAATAGCTTAGGGTGAATTTTTGGTATTTATCTGGAAAACATCAATTTTTGATGAATAGTGAAACCACTAAGTGGTAGTTAAAGAAACAGATTTTTTCATTTAAATTAAACTTTACCACTTATGTGATTTGATTTTAAAAAATCCGACATACATGGTTGTCATTATAATGTAAAATGTGGTTCAATGAGATTAAAATAAATTTTTGGTGAACAATAACTTTTATGTTTTATTAATCGCAATTAAAGGTAATTAGTGTAATTTAAGGTAAAGATAACGTTATAATAATATTAAATGACCTTGAAACATGTTCTAACCTTATTTTATGAGTCATGTCCGACCAAGAAAATCCATGGGTCAACTTGGGGACCCCATGGAGTCACTTTGGTTGGAAAATGACATTAATAACGTTTTATTTAATGTTAAAATTAAAATGTCACAAACATGTATTGTTTTACTAAAACAATTTTTACATGGGGCTATACAAGTAATATTTTTTACTATAAATATTAAATAGAAATATAAATATATTTCCTACATCATGATATTTTTTTTATAATTTTTAGACATTAAATAAATTAGTTTATTTATGACACCGTGATGATGCAGTGATTACCTCATAAATGAACGATTTAAATAAAATTAGAAGATAGGGTAAAATCGAATTCTTACACTTGTCACAAACCTATTTTATGGGTGTATTTCGAAACCGGATCACCTTATCCTCGAACTATATCCTTTTGGGACCTTTAAAATCCGAAAATCATTTTATAATAAAGTAATATTTTATAACTTTCCAATAGTGCCACTGCTCTTCTCTTATAAAAGTCCCCCACCTATACCACCTTATCCACACCATTAAAGACATTGGCTCAGTCAAAACCTGCCCATTTCATCTCTCCACAACCCTCTCTTTATCATTGAATCCTCACCTTTTGCAGAATGCTCTTCAAGAAACCCTTTTGGTTCAAACCAAGAGGAGTTACCTGAATTAAAGGTAATGTCTTCACTTGTGTTCTTTTGTTTTATTTTGCTTCTCCAAACCACTAAAATATTTATATTACTTTATTTTGTAACTACAACAGTATATTCAATATATTAGGATGTTGTTATGTGAATTATTCAAGCTACACTTACACACACCTCCGTCTAATGTTTAAAGAACATATTGTTTCTTTGGATGGTGAATTACTACCTCACGAAACGATTATTGTTAAATCTTCTCTTAACACCTTTCATGGTGGCCATTATGATGTAACTATATTTTATATATGATATATATGTTATTTATGTTTTCCATATTCTTCTTTATTTTATATTTAAAACATACCTTTATGCTTTTCATGTTGTGAAAATGCGATAATTTCATACGAGGAAGTGTGGACTACCGCCCCCTCAAGTGATGTGACTCGTTCATGCAATACCTGGAATGTATAAAGAATGAAATTAATGAAATTATGTGACATATAAAACATATATATTATACTGGAATTATAATACATATATATCTCTCAATTATTTTTAATTCCATTAATATTACAAAGAAATGAAAGTAGCGTTCATGCGTACGTACGACCTACCATCTCCATGAACGGTGCATTTCATTTTTTTATCTCCAAATGTTATAAAATGAATATGTAATGGATATATATTATATTTAAATAATTAATACTATAATGGAGATGATTTACTTATAACTACATGGACAATCATTTTCAAACATTTCCATTTTTGACTCATATATCCAACATTGGCAAAAACGTCTGATATGAACTCACATTATTAACCAATTATTATAACATTATAATATGTGATATGAACTGAATAATAATCTTTAAAGTAGGACCTTAAGAAATTATAAATTATAAATTGAGCATATTTTATTATTCAGTAATATAAAGAAACGAACAAGACAAGTCGGACTTGATGTAAGGGATCCAACCTCTCTCTTTCTTTTAAAGTACTCTCTTTTATGTAACTTATTTTAATCTCCTATTTCTTATGATGGGGGATGTTATTATATATTCTTATTGATGTAAATTTTATTTTTAATATGATGATAGAACCTATTTGATCTCATCAATCCATTTTTGGAAGATTTATGTGGTGCCGTTAGGCTGTCGAATTTTCATAAGGGGATTTTCATCTCACTTTTTATTCCCGTGGGATTCATGCTACATTGGACACTATTTACTTTTGTGTGGTGTATGTACTTCACATTATTTTAATATTTTTATAATATACTCTCATTTATGGTTATTTAAATCTTCATTTTATGACCCTTCTTTCATGGGGTGTACGTTTCGAAAGTTGCCCAAATCGGTAAGGGAACCATTCACACTCCTCTTTTAAAAAGAGTTATTTTGTTATGTCTTTTTATTTACATCTTTTAATGTTGGTATATGTTCTTATATATCCTTATTAATGTTTTTACAAGTTATTAGATACCATTTTCTCTCTCATCAACTAATTTTATGAATTTTAAGGTGACACCGTTAGGCTGTCGAATTTTACCAAAGGAACTTCTTAACCCAATTTCAATTTCTTTGGGATCAACTTGTAGTTATTGAATATTTCATCCTATGAATATGTGTGAATGAACTATGGTTGTTTTAAAACTAATATCCACTTATATTGGGTGAATTTATATTTTTCACACATAATTATGAGATTGATTTATCCTTAATTTAATGATACCTTCTTTATAAGGGATTTCATCTCATTTTACATTTCTATTGAGACTTCATTGTTGTTATGCACCAATTCACTCTTATATGGTGTATATACTTTCCTTTGGAATATTATATCATGAATCCCTTTATTCTCATGATATTACAATGTTCTGATTAAATGTTATTCCTCAATTAGTTTATTCAAGTGTCTCTCATTTTGTTAAAAACCATTAAACTAAAATATCGTTTTAAATGTTTTAATGATTTATTCTTATAAATATTTCTAATTAATATCCATGTTTTCAAAATGGTTTTAAGTATTTATTTATATGTATATTAATGGTTTAAAATGTTAAAAGCTTCAAATTGGTATGGGACACTTTGATTCAAAAATATCTTTATTAAATGTTTTAAATGGTTTTGAAAATGGTTTTTAGAATGGATTTATTATTTAAATATCTTAAAATGTTATATTGTTATTGCAATATGGGAATGTTATATTTCATTTATTCCTATGATATGTTCTATGATTATGTTATGGTTCTTGGGAATTGTTTATGAAGACGGGTGGTTCGGTGATAAACTAAGGGCGGGTGAGCCAGATATAGCTCTCCAATGCATTGGGTAACACAAAGGAGATAAACGTTAAGGTTTCTATGAATAGATTTAGGGAATATACTATGATGGGTATTCCAAACATAACCAGGAGGGTTACTCCCTACATAATAATGTTATGAATGCCTCAAGTTACCTTTATGTCTTCTGATTTGTATGAGTTATTCGTAAATCTTATGATTTCATGAGGTATGTTAAATTTCTTATGTTTAATGAGTAATGTATGATTTCATTGGTTCTTATGTATAAATGGAATAATGTTTTATTTCCATTTTATTATAACCCTTACTGAGCCTTTTATGCTCATCCCAAGTTTTTTTTGAAATGTTTTTCACAGGACATAAAGATGAATAGGGTGAAGGATGGGATCAAGGAAATGTCAGGCTGTCCAAAAAAAGGAAGGAGACATGAATAACGTGTTCAAGAGTTTTTATTTTGTGAAAAAATGGAAGCTGAGTAGATGTGTCTACTTTGTAATCTTTGAGATGTCATAGTTATGTCCAAATTCTCTAAAACTCTAAACCCGAAAAGGTCCTCAATGTGAATTATTGATTTATTTCCATAATGAGTAATTTTTATGGTCGGGTCCTTATACCCAGTGGGTGGACACTTGGACTAGTGGTTGTAAAGGAAAGACTCAGATTTGGGGAGGGATTTTTTGTGGCTGCTCCCTTGGTAGAGCCTCTGTCCATACACTTCCCCTCCACAAGCTTCTCTTCCTTCTCATCCTCAAACCGCGAGCGTCATTTTTTTATAATGCATGCTTAGGATTGTGACGCGATGGGTTTCTAATTAGTAATGTTGTTATTACGAGATGATGTTGAGTCAAAATTCATCAACAATGAATCTAAATAGGATTACATTGTGTTCTCATGGGAAATATGTTCAAGTGGTTGTTTCCCTCATATTATGTTACAACTACTTTGATCCATTGACCAAGGCCTTCTAAAAGAAAAAGCAATGGTTTTCTAAGTTATCCATGAGTTCTAGGAGTAACAGTATCTAATTTTCATTAGTGACATGGGATCGTAGGATTTTTAGAATATGTTGAAGAATGTTTAGTTCCTATTTGAATGGATTGGAACTCTAGAGGATATATGGGTGAAAATAGAAGTTTCTAAATTCAAAGGAGATGATTCTGAATGGATAAATACATTTGATCATAAAAGAAGGAATGAGGAGGTTTTATGGATCGGGTTTCATTCCCTATTCTATGAGAGGCTATGGTAGATTTACAGAATAAGAGCATGTTTTGGAGATTCATGGAGCTATATAATTATGAGAGTAATGGAGTATACCACTAAATTTGAAAGGTTTATTCATTTCATTCCATCCTTCAAATGAAATTTATTCATAAAGGAATTATAGTTTTTAAATGGTCTTATGTACTCATTATGGGCATGAGTAGCTTCCTTTTATCTGGACACCTACTAGGAGATATTCCAGAAAGACTGAGCTATCTATGTAGATACATCCATTACATAGGAAGGTGCATGGAGATGGATGGAAACCGTGTAGGAATGAATGTTGGTTGGTGAGCCTCAGTATGATGGTGAAAGAGTAAATGGAATGAGTAATATCTCAGCTCAATATTAGAAAAATAAATGAACCGTGGTCTATTTGTCATGTATCAAGAATGTGCATTCATTCCCTTAGTATTAGGATGGGAAAAATAGGTTTCATGTATGTGTCAAGATGTGGGTTTCTATATTATTTTATTGGGATAATCCATCCTAGGTGATGTGAATTTTAATACCATACTTAATGAGGTATTCCTAAAGTTATTATTTTTTTCTATAATTTGGATATCTCTATCTAATATACTTTTGTGTATTATTTTTGTTGGGTATAATGTGTGTTTGAAAGATGATAATTTTTAAATGAAGAAATTTTGTTGATATTATTGGGCTAGGATCTTATATAGTGATCATAATTTGATATGAGGCACTAGACATGTGTATGTAGGATTGATGATGGTATCGATAATACTATAGTGGGGAGATTCATACTTGTACTTTTTGAGTGAAATCCATATCAAGGGATGGTAATCATTATCAAGGTTGTGAAATGTGTGAACTTAGATAGTAAATGGATGAATTTAGTGTCTGGAGATTGATGTTGGATGAACCATATTTGGTTCCAAGAACACACCAAAATTAATGATTTACCTATAGTGGTTGGTATAGTCAGTGTGTTCAGTTAATTATGAGGAGTTTATATTGGTAAATATTCTATTTAGAGCTTCTGTATTTCTAAGATTTCATTCAGATCAATGTGTTGGGTTATGTATCAGTATTTGATATTGTAGTGGGCTAGTACTTGACAATTCTAGTGTGGAGTTTGAAAGGGTGTCTAAAAAGGGTACCCTAAAGGCTGTTGAAAGTGTGTGTGGAAGGGAAACCAAGTAGTCCAAATTGTTAAGAATTTATGACATAGATTCCATAACAATAATAATTGTTGAAAGATAAAAGGAAATAACCAATTGTCGCATGTTCAGAAATAGTTTCTACAAATAAGGAATATACAATCAAGAAGAAGTAAGATCATGCACCAAAAGATTTTCTAATAATATTAGCAAACTGGTTTGAAAAATCCAAGCGGATTGAGTAAGAATAAAAGAAGGAAAATTATCTTCTTTATAAAATTGATAAAACTATATAAACTAAGAATAAAGGTGAATTCTTGAAGAAGAACATGCTAAAAACTGAGGTTTCAATCTAGAAAATTTATAAGGATATAGGAATAAAGAGATTTAGGTATTTGATACATTCATGGAATGGATTTTCTAGTTTAGGAACAATGTTTAATCCATATTTCTCTCTTTTATGTGATGATGGAGGTTTACATTATTCTCATATTTTGGTGATTTTTTATTTTTGAATAGGAAATTGAAGGTGATGTTTGAAAAATAATGATCTTTAATAATGATAATGTTATTTTTTATTGGGATGTGCATATCAATTTGAATATTATTTGTTCATTGTTGGTTATGGATTCATGTATCATTCATCATGTACAATTGACACACTGATCACATATATATAAGAAGTTGTTATATCTCATTTCTTTTCCCACTATGTTCTTATAGGTTGTTTCTTATGATAAGACAGGTTCTATCCACCACCATCGAAGACAATGAGTTCACGATTTGGGTAAGGTTTATTCCGTTTTTATTCTTTGGCCCAATTTTAATTAGGGATTTTTTGATTTTTGGGTTCCTTATATTTTTTTGTGTGTTATCGATTTCATTGAGGTGGATTCGAGTCACCGTTGACGAAGGATTACATGTGTATGAATAGGTAGGCATATGCATATATAAGTTCCCCCTTTATATGAATTCACTCATGGAAGTATGAATATATATATTGGGGCTAGGTGTGCTTATATATAGATATGAAAAATGCATATGCGTGTAAGTGTAAAGGGGTATATGCACGTATAAACATATATCTATGGACCCCCTTGTTCATATTTTGCCATGAAAATATGTACATAGGGGCTATGTGTCCATATATATATTTTGCGTTGCATATGCGTGCAAGCGCAAAAAAGGAAGATTTGAGCTGTCATCGTCAAAAATAAACGTGCCTTGAGGTTGAGGTGGGGTCCCTCTCCTAGCCTATTTAATTCAAGAATGTTTTAAACTACATTTAGTTTCCTTCTTAATTTTTAATGTTTATATTAAATTGCAATTAATGAATAAGTGTTAGTTAAGATAATTGATTCGTTTGATAAATAAGTCATGGTTTTGTAATAAAACCCCTCCAACAGAGGTGCGCTGTCTGCAAAACTCATAGTGGTTTACCTTGCTTCACGTTATTTCATTGATGTTTTCCTTAAACTTGATGTCGTTGTTAGTCAGAAATCACACATCGTACTTGACCATTTTTATATCCTTGTGGGTGGTTTCCCTCTTTTTATTAAAATGGTTGTTTGAACCACGACACTCTTTAAGTGCCGTTAGACTTTTAAGATGGGTCCCATGTTGTGTGACCATGTCTTATGGAATGCAATATTTAAATCCAACCAAAATGCCAGTTCCACAGCCCTGGTGTCCCACAATACCAATAATGTCAGATTACATGTTATGTAACCTGTGATTTTCATGATCCCATGGGGTATTCCTCTAGGTATTCCTACTCATTGATAGATCTCCAAACCTCACCGAATTAGGTATATCAGGGGTCATCCAATCCTCTAGTCATCACAGATTAGCATTCATTTCTTTAAATATTATGAGAATACATCCTCTCAGGAAATCCATGTCATCCTATTTGAAACTAAGTGGAAGATGCTGCCCCGTGGATGTCGATGAACCGGACCAACACGCTGCGATCACACCGCAGTCACGCCATGTTAATGCCATGACTTGGCCCTGCTCCAGCCACATCCAACCCACACTAGCCCCCTTACACCTTCATTTAAGCCCACTGCCACTAGCATTCCAGCCCGCAACATCCCCCCAACCACCTTCGAATCAGCCCGCACCATCCCCTCAGCACCTGCAACCATCCCCCTTCCACCAGCATTCCATCCCCCTTCCACCTTCATTTGAGCCCGCACCGGCCCCCAGCCACCTGCAATCCAGCTCACACCATTTAGGTCATGCCCTTTGGATTAAATAATGATGACACTACATACCAACACTACACACATTTCATCATTAATTACTTATTATAAAGAATAGATGAATGATTTTGTTAACGACATGGTTATCAAATTTCAATAGAGATGTGATTATTTCAAAGATCTTGAAACAATATTTAACAAGTTTCAGTAGCACAACCTTGACATGAATCTAGTAAAATGCGTTTTCTGGGTAACACTAGGGAAATTTGATAGATTTTTGGTGTGATACCATGAAATTGAGTTTGAATATAAAAAAAAGTTCAGTTTTATCAATTTCACTCCCTCATATTCTTAAAGAATTGAGGGGGCTCTGGGGGAACCTTTCTTACATTTATAAAATCATAGGTAACCTGGATGACATGTCTCTATGCTTCACCATGTTAATAAGGAAGGGAGTCACCTTCCATTTCGATGAGGAATTCCATGAATCCTTTGAGATTCTAAACAAATACTAACTACACTTACCAGTATTGATTTCATTGGTGGAAGGAATTCCACTCATCTAATTTGTGGCATTCATAAATTTATTTCTCAGTGTTCTCATTGCATATAAGAATGATGCAGGCAGTGAAACAAGTGTCTATTACATTAGTAAAATGATGTTAGGTACTAAGAAACAATATTATTATGTTGAGAAAAACTACCTCATACACATATTCCAAATTAAAATATGAGGCTTTACTTGTATCCTTACAAATTTCACATGGTCAATCGTATTGACCCTCTCTAGTACATCCTTAGCTGCCCTATGCTGACTGGGAATTTTTCCCTATGATCAGTCACTTTAAGACAACATGATATCCATTTTATATCACATAAGTTAGTGAATGGGAAGACCATATCTAATTTCTCCATGGAACATACTTCCCAAGAAAGTATAATACTAGAAATAAAACATCTAGATTAGAAGGTTTTCCATTCCCATGAAGCTCCCCGAACACAGGAAATGTATTTTTTTTCTGCCTCCTAGAGTCCAATAAAAAAGTATGGAGAACCCAAAGATTATCTGTGTATGTCTAGGTATTTTATTACTTTATCTAGACAAAGTAATTTTTCTACACTCTTTCTCACTATCTGATGGACGGAAAAATAATTAGATAGAATATGAAGCACTAATTTCTATCTTGGAACATGCACTATAGTTGAAAATAGACTACCTAAATATCACAGGAGATTCAAAACTAGTGATAAAATATATGATGATGAATATGCAATAAAAAATGATGAATTGGCCCCTCTCACTGGCTATTTTTAAAGATTGATGGAAGATTTCCATTTTGAACCCACATTGTATCTTGTACCCTATCAAAAAATGATTTTACGGATGTAATGTCTAATGAAATCGTAGTTTTAGCTGACCCTGATCATTATGAGGTTTTCTAACACATTACGCATCAAAGGATTGTGTCATATATCATCATCTGTGAAATGGAGGAAATCAATCAGATCAAAACATCCCTAGTTCCTAATGAACTGATATCCACCCCTAGATGGCAGGTTCCCATAATTGATTATCTTCAAAATGGGACCCTCCTAATATAGCGAGTTGGAAGGGAATAAATTTGGCATCAGGCATAGATCTTTACGCTTCAGGATGGCCCAAAAGAAAGAAAATCCTTCTACAATATGGAAAATGAGACCAACTTCTTCTATAGATAGTTAATGAAAGTGTACCAAGAGTATACCAATGAGTCTAACTGATAGAAGCCAATATATACTGAAAAGTAGGCTTCTGTGAGATGTTGTTTTGAAGGGGGAATAATAAAAGAGGGATATTGTTTTTTAGAAAACGGATATGCTATGAAGATATAGGGGCATCAGTCATCGGCCTCACGGTGCGACCACGGGGTGTCCTTTCTTCAACTGTTCTTTTTTTTTTCTACTGTAAATTCTGCTCGTTATTGTAGTAGAAATCAATAGAAACTCATGTTTTTATTCTCTCTCCTACTTGGAAACCTATCACTAAACACTCATACCGCTATCATGTAGCAACAAATGGATATATTCAGGGCTCCAATACATCTCTATCGAATAAGTAGTAGAAGATTGTTGAAAAATAGAATAAGTCCTAGACGGACAAGCTCCTACATGATTTATGGGCCTACCATACCACCATGTAAACTACTAACCAAGAGACATCGTACACAAAACTGAGCTAGTTTTTCCCATTAAAGTCCAGTTTCCATCGCTACAAATAGCTATCTGCGGAAAACACTACATTTGGGCCAGACCTATACAGGGAACAACCCATTCATAAACTACATGTGGGTTTAATTCTCCCATGACAAAATACATAGTTACACCCATATATATTGTCTTGGGTCCGGCCACAATATTTCATTTTCATGCTATGGAACCTACATCCATTATGCATGACATTAAACTACATGGTTTTTAAAGAACTATGTGTGGTTTGATTCCAGTCATCACACGATATGTAGTGATGGATGAAGCTCCCATCCTTGGTCCAGCTGAAAAAATCAATAGGAACATTATCCCCCTCTACATACAGGTCATACCTACATAAAATAGTTTCCCATTCAAGAACTATATGTGGATTTATTTATGTTATCACAAGATATAGTGTGACACCCAAATTTCTAATCTCATGTACAACTACAATAATTAATTGGAACAATGTCCCTCTCTATGTATGGGGAAGACTTGTATAGATAGTTTCCCATTTAAGAACTTCATGTGGCTATATTTCGTTCATTATAGGATATCTGGGTCTGATTGGATCTCCAATCTTGGGTCCATTTTCAACAATCAACATGAAAATGATCCCTCCCTGCATACGAGTTAGACCTGCATAGGTTTATTTTATACAAGAAAAACATAAAACATTATTACTTCAATCATAGGATAAATATGGAGAAATAAATCTTTAATAATGGGTCCAATCAAAACATGTTAGATTATAAAAATGCATCTCCAAACATCATACGGACTATACCTATGTAGTAAGCCATCTGAGACCCACTCTCGCACAACTTAACAAAAATCCTAGTTTTCCCTTGTTTCACCCACTGATCATTTATCATGTGAGATCAGGGAACCTGGCCTGCTATTATGGAAAATGATAAGGGGGACCATTTAGATCAGAAAAAATGACTTTACCACATGATGTTATACTGCATGAAAAAATTCCTTACCACATAACCTTAAACTGTGAGGAAAACATCTTATCACATGATGTTAAGCTGTATGATAGATACATCCCCACTACATGATGTTAAAATGTGTAATCCATCATACATCATCATTATTTTTCAAAGTACCACAAGATCACAACACCAATCAATCAGACAATGGGGTGCCTCCATTATCTTTTTGAGCACCTTAACCAATAAACCACCTTTCATTACTTGAGTGAGTTGGGTTTCCAATAATCTCCCATTAACCCTAAAATGGATATATATCTCCATTTTTTATCTTAGTTTCATTTCATAAGCGATTTAAACTAGAAATTGGAGACATCTTAGCCCTGCAGGAAGGATATTCTATTCTTTGTGAGCCTCATGTCAATGTGCAAGAACCCAACACCTTAGAGTGTTCTGGGCCATCCTTGGTATGATTGTCACATACCATTAGTCATGAACCAATAAAATTGATCTAGGATTTACAAAATTTTCACCTAATTCTCAAATGGATCACCACACCAGCCAGTACCCCCCATCCAAACACTCATGCCAGCCCTCTGCCACCTTGCAAAACACTCATCCCAGCCCCGCAGCCAGCATCAACCAACCAACCATACCAGCATCCCAATCGAAAGAAAGCCTAGAGTGAAAGACCTCTAGACAACCATACGAACTAATGGCCACTACACCAACACCTACTTCCACAAGAACCCTAAACCACACCAGATCCAATCAAAATAAGGACCTATAATAGACACAATACCCAAAATATTGGCTAGAAACCAAATCATCCTCAGACCAACATCTGGCCCCATCCATCACCATCCGAACACCTTGCATCAAAGTGGACCACCCCACCATAACAAAGTCTAAAAAACCAACAGTAAACTAGTACCATCCATTAGAAGTGCCCCGCATCACCCACGCCTAATCCATCATACAACCTAAATAATCCCCAAGAAGTCCCAGATCCAAATGTGAGCTGATACCCATCCTGAATCAAACACCTCTAGACCCAAAAAGTATTCAACTTTAACTGACCCTAGAAAGAGAACCACCCATATTCCAGAAACATGCTTCCCATCCTACAACATCCATCATCTCAAGGGAATTATAGAACATTCACCATAGAAATCCATATTCCATCAACAACTAGAATACACAAGATGGGGAAACCGAGAACAAGACAACTGGAAATACTCCAAACCACCACCTGAATACCCACCCCAAACTATATCCACCACACTAGACAATCGATAGAACCAGAAGCCTACAATAGTAATCCAAAACAAAGAAGAAACACCAGAAATCCAACCCCTATGCAAACAAAACTTGTTACCAACCATAGTAGAAATCACAACCAACCAGAACCATGCACCATGTAAGTGTATCTATTACTACACCATGTAAAAAAATCAAAACAGCAACACCCCCAGTTGAAACCCATCTTCAAAGGTCCTATAATTCCAAAAAGCAACACGAAACTCATAACCGCACCTCATAAATCCTCCACAAGAAACATATAACCCCACTATGAGAATCTATGTAAGTCTCTATTAGATAAACTCAGCATCTCCCAGCCTCATCCTTAAGATGCATCCAATGTAGGGGGGCTGCTGTCCAGGGGGTCCAGCAGGGGAGGTTCTGTCCAGGGTTGGGGCTGTTGTCCAGGGGGGTCCAGGGGGGGCTACTTTCCAGGGGGTCCAGCAGGGGGGGTTCTGTCTCAGGGGGGGGGAGGCTGCTGTCCAGGGGGGTCTAAGGGGGTGAGGTTTTCTGTCTAGGGGGGCTTCTATCCGGGGGGGGGGGGGGCTGCTGTCTTGGGGGGGGGGGCTGTTGTCCAAGGGGGTCCAACATGGGGGGTCCAGTAGGGGGCTACTGTCTAGGGGCGGCTGTGGGTTTTTGTCCAGGGGGCTGCTATCTGGGAGGGAGTTTCTGTCCATGGGGGTCCAGCAGGGGGGCTGCACTATTCTTGTTTATTGAGTTATATTCTTTGTGAATATTCTAAGAGGTTTTGTTTTACCATAACATTAGGGGATGAGCACTACTATGTTCTACCTTATGTTGTAGGTAATTTTTATCTGGTTCCAGACTTCTTTGATAGTTTGTCTTATAGGGATACTCGTGTATGTGGAGTTATGAATTTTTTTTATTGTATTATTTTTAATTCTTATTATGTAAGTCTCTTTTGTGTATAATTAATTAGGAGGGGATCGGTAGGGGGAAGGGGGGAAACTGGCAGGGGGAGGGGAATGGTAGGGAGTGAAAGTGGGGGCTGGTAGGGGGTGTAAGTGGGGGCTGGCAGGGCAGGGGGAGGGGAAACAAGGGGTGGGGGCGGAGGGGGGAAGGACTGGGGGGGTCTGGGGGGGGGGGGGGGGGGTCTAGGGTCTGTCCAGGAGGGTGGGGGGTGGCTGTCTAGGGGAGTGGCGATTTGGGCTATCCAGGGGGATCTCTCCAGGCTCTAGGGGGTGTCCAGGGTATTGGGGGGGGGGGGTATGGAGGGTGTCCAAGAGGGTGGGGGTGGAGGTCCAGGGGAGGGGAGTTATGGGATGTCCAGGGGATATGTCGAGGGTCTGGGGGGGGGGTGTCCAAGGTCTAGGTGGGGGGGGGGGGGGGGGTGTCCCAGGGGTCTGTCCGAGGGGTGTCCAGTGTCTGGGGGGGGGGGGGGTATCTAGGGTCTATCCGGGGGGTGTCCAGGGTCTGTTTGGGGAGGGGGTGTTCAGGGTCTGTCTGGGGGGGGGGGTTGTCTAGGGTCAGGGGGGTGTCTAGGTCCGAGGGGGGCGTCTAGAGTCTGTCTAGGGGGGGGGTGTCCAAGGTCTGTCAAGGAGGGGGGCTTTGCAGTGGGGATGTACAGGGGGGAGGGGGCTGTCCAGGGTGGGGGGGTTTATGTAGGGTGGGGGGTTTCCAGTGTCCAAGAGGTAGGGGTCTGCAGGGGGGTCTATCTTGGGGGGTGTCCAGCTGAAGGTGTGCAAGGGTTGTCCAACATGGGGGATATCCGGGGGGGGTCTGTTCAAGGGGGTGAGTGGGGTCTGTCCAGGGTGGTAAGGGGGGCTGCAAAGGGAGGGGTGCTTTGAGGTGATGGTGGGTTGCAAGGGGGAGAGTGGGGGGATTTGCAGGGGCGGTGTGGAGGATGCAAGGGCAACGATGCTGGTTTTTTTTCGGAATGTGTAGGCCTATAGCCACAGTTTTAAACCGTAGCTCTAGTTCTACAGCCACGGTTCCTAACCGTGGCTCTATGTATATAGCCACGGTTGCAACCATGGCTATAGGAGATGAGTTCTTTCAGCCTATGCCACGGGTTTGAAAACCATGGCTTTAGGGTTGTTGCCACGGTTGGAACCTTGGCTATAGGACTATAGCCATGGTTCAAACCTTGGCTAATGGGCTATAGCCATGGTTGGGAACCGTGGATATAGGGTAAAAACTATAGCCACAATACCAACCAATGTTGTGGGAACCGTGGATATAACTTATAGCCACGGTTTTTGGGCCTATAGCCATGGTTTAAATCTGTGGCTATAACATGATTTTGTAGTAGTGTAGGATGGGTAGTGGTTGTAAATTTGTATGTACTAGATAATAATGACATAATACGAAAACTTTGGTTGTGATACAATATGTTAAGGATATAATTTGTGTGAAATAAGAAAAAAATAATGGCTTTGAAATGAATACTAAAAAATGAATGGTTTGTATAAAATATTGGAAATTCAATATAATGTGCACAGTCAAATAGTAAATATGGAATTTTATAATGTTGTGGTTAAATGATGATTTATAATATTATATGTTTATTATGTGTAATTACAGTGATTGGGTTGGAATTTTACGTGGGTGAGAAATTATCAACATGAGATGGCTGAGATGATGTGATTTTTGTAGGTATAAGTGATTAAGGATGTAACTCCCCGACCCCAGCTACCCAGAGTCAGTGCATTACCTCGTAACATTGGCATGATCACAAAATATCAAGTCTCGAAAGACCGATTAGTTTAGTAGTCTTGGAAACACTAGATACTTTCATAAACGTTACATTACATCATAAAGTGAAAAAACTACAATAACAAAGTCTCCATAGTCCACACTCAATATCCTCTTCTGACAATCCCTGCAGTTCATTCATAAAATACTTCTTCACATCCTGGAAAAATATTAAAACATTGAAAGTGGTGAGATCAGATGCTCAGTAAGGATAACAATATTGTAGAAGCTTTCATAAATAAACATAAAAATTTAAGGCAATGTATAACTAAAACAAAAGCCTTTTAAACTTGAACATCAACATAATATGGAAAAAGTAAAATGAGATAATGCCATTTAATTCTTCACATGAATATTCTACTGGTCGAATAATCACATGCAATATCAATAACCACTTTCATAACGAGGGAATGTATAATGCCAGACATTCTGAAACATTTTGTCAAGGCCTCGACCAAGACGTCAAAAATGATTAAGGCCTCGGTCAAAACCATAAATTAAATTGGGAAAGGGCCTCGGCCAATTCCATGTCTAGTTGTCTCATGAGACCTACCGATGTAATTTTTTTAGAAGATACTTACGTTTAAAATTGCTCAAATATAATCCAGTGTTTTTCTGAAAACATTATGCAAGCTTCTAAAACAAAATAACTAATTCTGAGACTTCTCGACTAATTACAGGCCATGATGGGTCCAAGCCAATCCCTTCCTGTCTACCACACTCGAGAGTCGGGTTTTCTGAAAACATTTTTAAGCTTGCGTTAAATACGTATACATTTTCACTGGATTTTCATACATTGGAGAGAAATATCTATTTTTTGAAATCATTTAAAAATCACATAATTATAAAAGAAAACCTTTTGAATAAACGTAAAAGTCAAAGGGTTTATACACCGTATAAAGAAAGTTATGTATAAAATAAAATATGCCCCAATGAAAGGGGATTGAGACGAAGTCCTTAAAGAAAATTTTTAAAATAAAATAGATCTATTATGTGTATTCACTATAGGTACACATAAATAATGTAAAAATACAAAACAGGACATAATATTATCATGACATAATTTGAAAGTAGGAGATAACCCAAAGAATGGAAATTGGGTTAAGAAATTCCCTTACCTCGTGTCTGACTTCACTCAACCGTTCTTTAACCTCCTGAATAATAAACTAGAGTTAATATATACCTTATTAAGAACCATTTCCAATTTCATTATCCTTATTATATTACTTATTACAATGATATGAACATTATGTAATTATTTAAGTTAATAACGGTTGTTTTGTCGATCTTTGGTACTTGAGTCAACAATAAACTTCTTATAATTACAAGTTGTTTATGTGGTAGAATATCCATTATCTCCAAAATTATATTAATAATTTAGATGTCATATATATCTTATATATCCAGTATATACATTCATTTATAATATTACATAACATTTAGAGGTAAGAAATGAAATGCACCGTTCATGGAGACGGTAAGCCGTACGTACGCATGAACGCTACTTTCATTTCAATTTCATATTTAATGGAACGAAATCATAATGATATAAATGTATAATATAATTCCAGTATAATATAGTGTATAATACCATTTAATCCATCCTTTATACATCCCACATATGGCATTAATGATTCAAATCACTTTGAGGGGGCGGTAGTCCGCACTTCCTAAAATGAAATTATCGCGTTTTACCCATAATGGAAATCATAAAGTATGCCATAAATGAGAAATACAGAAGCATAAGTAAAACATAAACATATTATATATCATATATAAATATAGTGACATCTTAATGGCCACCTTTGAAGGTGTTATATGAGTGTTGAACAATCATCGTTTCGTGAGGCAGAAATTCGCCATCCACAGAAACCGTATGTTCTTTAACCATTAGATGTAGGTGTGTGTAAGTGTAGCTCGAATACATCTTATAACAACATCCTAGTATATTTAGGATACTGGTGTTGTTACAAAAGAAATGAATAAAAAGAGTTTAGGGGGTTGGAGAAGAAAAATAAAACAAAACAACATTAGAGAAGACATTACCTCAAAATCGGGTAACTCTTTTTGATTTGAGCCAAAGGCTTCCTTGGGAAGAGTTCTGCCCAAAGTGAGGCTTATAGGAGTAATAAGGGGACGTTGGGAGAGTATTTGGGCAGAGGTTGGCCGAGCCAAATGGCTTGAAAGTGTAAATGAGGTGGGAGAGGTGGGGGCCTTTTATAAGTGGAGAGGAGGGGCACTCTTGGAAAGTAAATAAAAGTCACTTTATTATAAAATGAGTTTCGGATTTTAAAGGTCCCAAAACTTACATATTTCTAGGATAAGATGATAAGGGTTATAAATCTACTCATCCAAAAGGTTTTTGACAAGTTTACGCTTTGTATTGTACATTATATTTCCATTTTATTTAAATTGTTAAATAATGAGGTCATCGCTGCATCATCATGATGTCATAATTAATTTAAATTATTTAATGTCTAAAAATTATAAAAAAATACTATGATGTAGGAAAGATTTTTATATTTCTAATGAATATTTATAATCAAAATTTGGACTTGCGTAACCCCACTTAAAAACTGTTTTAGTAAAACAACTCATGTTTGTGTCAATTTTAATTTTAACATTAAATATATATATATTAATGTCATTTTCCAACAAAAGTGGCTCCATGGGGTCCCAAAGTTGACCCATGGGTTTTCTTTGTCGGACATGACTCATCCAATAGGAGTAGGACAAGTGTCAAGCTCATCTCATATTATTAAAACGTTATTTTTACCTTAAACTACACTAATTACCTCTAATCACGATTAAGAACTTAAAAGTTACTATTCACCCAAAAATTATTTTGATCTCATTGAACCAAATTTTACTTCTTAATGAAAACCATTTATGTAGGATTTTTGAAAATCAAATCACAGAAGTGGTAATATTTCATTTAAACGAAAAATCTGTTATTTAACTACCACTTAGTGGTTTCACTATTCATCAAAAATTGAAGTTTTTCAGAACAATGCCAAAATTTCACCCTAAGCTATAATTGAAATTCTGAATTAAAAAATGATGTCTATTTTACAAAATTCCAAACATATAAGTTGCATTAATTAATTTTATAATTAATTCCCGCTGTCACAACAAATAGCGTGTTTTTAAGAAACAATTTATATCAAAAGATTGGCAATTGTTTATGTCCAATTTCAATGTTAAATTAATTCTAATGACCACCATTGGATAAAATGGTAAAAATATATTCTAATTATACTTTACAACCACTAAATAGTATAATTTATCACTATAAATTATTTTGATTAAAGAAGATGTTTTTAAGTATTTTTCACTATTCATAAAAAATTAGAAGTTCTCAGAAAAATACCAAAAATTCAACATAGGCTAATTTCGATATTCCGAATCCAAAAATGAAGTCCATTTTGAAATATAAAATTTCTATAATTTTAAAAAGTGGTTATTACTATTCATAAAGGCTACTTTGATTAGTCGCGGTGTTTTAGAACTCGAAGTTGCGTACAATGCAAGCTATTGCATTATTGAATGAGAACCGTATCATGGAAGATCGGGGTGTTACATTCTCCCCTCCTTAAATAAATTGCGTCCTCGCAATTTGAAAATTTTCTTTGAAAACAAAAGGTTAAAAATAGAAAATACCTTTGTGGAAAACACACATCAGAAATAAGGTTAATAAATATATAACATTAAAAGAAAGCAAGATAAGTACAAAGGTCACCCGATATAACCCATTCTTGGATTTTATGAAAATATGGATATGGAGGAGAAACAAACCATCAAGGTCTGATGGAGAGTTATAGAAAACAGGATTAGGAGAAAGTTTAACTACAAGAAAATCACAAACTTGTGATTGGTTAAACGGTCATTGAATCCCCAATTGGAAAAGTTAACCGACAATATTTGTGTTTTAAGTTACCTTTTATAATGTTAAGGAACTTATTTAGGAGATTTACTAAGAACGTAAGGGAATATACATACTTGTTATGTATACTTTCATTCGTTAATAAATTTTTACCACAAACCCATCTTTTACTCCAAATGGTAACGGAACTCAAAAATATTCTTTTTATCCCAATTTTATAAGGTTCCAAATATTAACACATACCATTTAGATTAGTAAAACTATTTTGTAATAACCAGGGACTTCTTGTAGGCTAGTGGTAGGTAATAAAGGCCTGTCGCACTATGATTGTGGGTTCGATTCCTGCAGCTTTGTCCGACGCGACAGGTTATGCCCCACCCTGCAGGTTGTCCTTTTCCTAAAACTATAGTATTATAATATTCCAAAAATAATATTCAGAAATGATTTAACCTTAAACAATACTATCCATGGTTCAACTTAATCCATTACAACCTTAATAGTTATCCAAAATACCTCCGTCCAGACATTCTCTAAAAGGTATCTAAATTCCAAAATCAATTGTAACATCAGATTCCCCAAACAAAGAAAAGTTTCTCTTATTGTCAAATACTAAAAATATGATTAACTTAATCATATTAAAACCTTACTAAAATCAAAATGTACTGCAGTACTATCTTTATATATATCACATTATTCTTATAACCAGAATATAATCGTTGAGTCCAAAATCACCAATACATTAATTATTCCTCTTCAACTGTAGTCACATCATAAGATTGGCCTTGATCCCTTGGCCTTTTTTGAGGTAAGTTTCCTTGAAGCTTAGGACATTCATTTGTATAATGCCCCATTTCCATACAATTGTAGCATTCAACATTGATAGCCTCTTTCTTTCCCTTGCAATCACGAGCCTGGTGACCCTTTTCTCCACATTTATAACAAACTCCCATTCCTTTTAGGCAAGTACCAGGATGATTCTTCCCACAATTATCACATAATGGAAAATCTTTCTTTCCCCTTTTCCCTTTATCTGTCTCTTGTTCCACTGTTCTCTTCTTCTCTTGCTTCACATTGTTGTCATAAGACTTAGAGAATTCCTTTTCTGTCATGATAGCACACGAGACAATATCTTCGTATGATGAGATGGATTGTGATACTAAAGCTCGATGGAGAAATGGTTTTAACCCATCAAAGAAACGATTAATCTTACTCCTTGGGTTACGTATATAATCGGCAGCATGCCTCGCTAACCTTGTAAAGTTAGCCTCATACTTTGTGACATTCTCATCCTCCTTCTGCCTCAGACTCAAAAATTGCCTTTCCATATCTGCTCGATGGTCACGAGGAAAGTATTTTTCTATGAAAAGCTATTTGAACTCCCTCCATTCCATATTCGATACGTCATCATCTTCCTTTGTGTTTTGAATCAGCAACCACCACTGATCGGCATCTCCAGTGAGGCGGTAAACTGCCATGACAACCTTCTCCCTTTCACTACTCCCCAAGGCATGGAATATTTTCTCTAAGGAATTTATCCATTGCTCAGCTACTATAGGATTTGTACTCCCATTGAAGGTTGGTGGTTTTTGCCTCATGAAACGGTCTAGCATTGATCCTCCACGTTGCGGATCAGGGTGCTCCATATGAGTAAGGTTATTATTCATAACTTGAGTGAGTTGTCCCAGTATGGTAATAAGTTGATCAGCACCAGTTGTATCTCCAGATACACAATAATTATCTTGAGCAGGAGGGCAATCCCTACACGGAGTGCGTGCATTGATACAGTTTCCATTCCTTCCACTAGGCGCCATTTCTAAACAATGGCATAAACTAGATTAGTTTATGAATCAAAATACATAATTCCATACTTGTAAAATACTTAACATAAATTGAACTATTTACGGATATAATCCATAATCATAAAAAGGTTTTATTTGAGGAGTATATACTCATAACCGTTCATAGTGGTTTGTAAAGAAAATGAGAATTATCCTAAGCATATCCTCCGGGAGTGTCATAACCAAGAGTGCAGCAAGCCCCGTTGTCGTGCACCAGTTCCCATTCGAGTCTAGCTCAAAGCTGTGTTTTCGGGTTTTACCCCTAGGTACATCTGTGCCAAAGCCGCCTCTACCTGCTTGTATCCAGACAGGGATGTATTGCTCGAAAAACTCATAACATCTCTATAATACCAAAATTCTAGGAAGTTCTTCTATACTAATCCTAAAAGTCTATCTTTGGGCTATGTGCTCTAATCAGAGTTTATCTAAATCTAGCTTCCAAGGTTAGTACTAAACTGTCTCTGATACCAACTGTAACGCCCCGACCCCAGCTACCCATAGTCGGTGCATTACCTCGTAACATTGGCATGATCACAAAAGATCAAGTCTCGAAAGACCGATTAGTTTAGTAACCTTGGAAACACTAGATACATTCATAAACGTTACATTACATCATAAAGTGAAAAACTACAATAACAAAGTCTCCATAGTCCACACTCATATCCTCTTCTGACAATCCCTGCAGGTCATTCATAAAATACTTCTTCACATCCTGGAAAATATTAAAACATTGAAAGGGGTGAGCTCAGATGCTCAGTAAGGATAACAATTTGCGGAATCTTTCATAAATAAACATAAAAATTTAAGGCAATGTATAACTAAAACAAAAGCCTTTTAAACTTGAACATCAACATAATATGGCAAAAGTAAAATGAGATAATGCCATTTACTTCTTCACATGAATATTCTACTGGTTGAATAATCACATGCAATATCAATAACCACTTTCATAATGAGGTAATGTATAATGCCAGACATTCTGAAACATTTTGTCAAGGCCTCAGCCAAGACGTCTAAAATGATTAAGGCCTCGGCCAAAACCATAAATCAAATTGGGAAAGGGCCTCGGCCAATTCCATGTCTAGTTGTCTCATGAGACCTACCGATGTAATTTTTTTAGAAGATACTTACGTTTAAAATTGCTCAATATAATCCAGTGTTTTTCTGAAAACATTATGCAAGCTTCTGAAAAAAAAACTAATTCTGATACTTCTCGACTAATTACAGGCCAAGATGGGTCCATGCCCAATCCCTTCCTGTCTACCACACTCGAGAGTCGGGTTTTCTGAAAACATTTTTAAGCTTGCGTTAAATACGTATACATTTGCACTGGATTTTCATATATTGGAGAGAAATATCCCTTTTTTGAATCATTTAAAAATCACATAATTATAAAAGAAAACCTTTTGAATAAACGTAAAAGTCAAAGGGGTTTATACACCGTATAAAAGAAAGTTGTGTATAAAATAAAATATGCCTCAATGAAAGGGGATTGAGACGAAGTCCTTAAAAGATCATTTTTAAAATAAAATAGATCTATTATGTGTATTCACTGTAGGTACACATAAAGAAAGTAAAAATAAAAAACAGGACATAATAATATCATGACATAATTTTAAAGTAGGAGATTAACCCAAAGAATGGAAATTGGGTTAAGAAATTCCCTTACCTCGTGTCTGAATTGACTCAACCGTTCTTTAACCTCCTGAATAATAAACTAGAGTTAATATATACCTTATTGAGAACCATTTCCAATTTTATTATCCTTATTATATCACTTATTACAATGATATGAACATTATGTAATTATTTAAGTTAATAACGGTCGTTTTGTCGATCTTTGGTACTTGAGTCAACAATAAACTTCTTATAATTACAAGTTGTTTATGTGGTAGAATATCCATTATCTCCAGAATTATATTAATGATTTAGATGTCATATATATCTTATATATCCAGTACATACATTCATTTATAATATTACATAACATTTAGAGGTAAGAAATGAAATGCACCGTTCATGGAGACGGTAAGCCGTATGTACGCATGAAGGCTACTTTCATTTCAATTTCATATTTAATGGAACGAAATCATAGTGATATAAATGTATAATATAATTCCAGTATAATATAGTGTATAATACCATTTACTCCATCCTTTATACATCCCACATATGGCATTAACGATTCAAATCACTTTGAGGGGGCAGTAATCCGCACTTCCTAAAATGAAATTATCGCGTTTTACCCATAATGGAAATAATAATGTATGACATAAATGAGAAATACAGAAGCATAAGTAAAACTAAAACATATTATATATCATATATAAAAATAGTGACATCTTAATGGCCACCATTGAAGGTGTTATATGAGTGTTGAACAATCATCGTTTTGTGAGGCAGAAATTTACCATCCACAGAAACCATATGTTATTTAACTATTAGATATAGGTGTGTGTAAGTGTATCTCGAATACTTCTTATAACAACATCCTAGTATATTTAGGATACTGGTGTTGTTACAAAAGAAATTAATAAAAATAGTTTAGGGGGTTGGAGAAGAAGCATAAAACAAAACAACATTAGAGAAGACATTACCTCAAAATCGGGTAACTCTTTTTGATTTGAGCCAAAGGCTTCCTTGGGAAGAGTTCTTCCCAAAGTGAGGCTTATAGGAGTAAGAGTGGGAAGTTTGGAGAGTATTTTGGCAGAGGTTGGCCGATCCAAATGGCTTGAAAGTGTAAATGTGGTGGGAGAGGTGGGGGCCTTTTATAAGTGGAGAGGAGGGGTACTCTTGAAGAGTAAAGAAAAGTCACTTTATTATAAAATGAGTTTCGGATTTTAGAGGTCCCAAACTTACATATTTAGAGGATAAGATGATAAGGGTTCTAAATCTACTCATCCAATAGGTTTTTGACAAGTTTACGCTTTGGATTTTACATTATATTTCCATTTTATTTAAATTGTTAAATAATGAGGTCATCGCTGCATCATCATGATGTCATAATTAATTTAATTTATTTAATGTCTAAAAATTATAAAAAAAATACTATGATGTAGGAAATATATTTATATTTCTAATGAATATTTATAATCAAAATTTGGACTTGCGTAACCCCACTTAAAAACTGTTTTAGTAAAACAACTCATGTTTGTGTCAATTTTAATTTTAACATTAAATATATATATATTAATGTCATTTTCCAACCAAAGTGGCTCCATGGGGTCCCCAAGTTGACCCATGGGTTGTCTTGGTCGGCCATGACTCATCCAATAGGAGTAGGACAAGTGTCAAGCTCATCTCATATTATTAAAACATTATTTTTACCTTAAACTACACTAATTACCTCTAATCGCGATTAAGAACTTAAAAGTTACTATTCACCAAAAAATTATTTTGATCTCATTGAACCACATTTTACTTATTAATGAAACCCATGAATGTCGGATTTTTGAAAATAAAATCACAAAAGTGGTAAAATTTCATTTAAATGAAAAATCAGTTATTTAACTACCACTTAGTGGTTTCACTATTCATCAAAAATTGAAGTTTTTCAGAACAATGCCAAAATTTCACCCTAAGCTATAATTGATATTACGAATTAAATAATGATGTCTATTTTACAAAATTCCAAAAATATAAGTTGCATTAATAAATTTTATATTTAATTCCCGCTGTCACAACAAATAGCATGTTTTTAAGAAACAATTAATATCAAAAGATTGGCAATTGTTTATGTCCAATTTCAATGTTAAATTAATTCTAATGACCACCATTGGATAAAATGGTAAAAATATATTCTAATTATACTTTACAACCACTAAATAGTATAATTTATCACTATAAATTATTTTCATTAAAGAAGTTGTTTTTAAGTATTTTTCACTATTCATAAAAAATTAGAAGTTCTCAGAAAAATACAAAAAATTCAACATAGGCTAATTTCGATATTCCGAATCCAAAAATGAAGTCCATTTTGAAATATAAAATTTCTATAATTTTAAAAAGTGGTTATTACTATTCATAATGGCTACTTTGATTAGTCGCGGTGTTTTAGAACTCGAAGTTGCGTACAATGCATGCTATTGCATTATTGAATGAGAAGCGTATCATGGAAGCTCGAGGTGTTACAAAGGATCCATAGATTATGTGTTAACCCATAGTCCATTCATGTGTGTGACTATTATAGTGATTTAATTTCCCTTTTTTAATTTCTTTTAATACACCACCTAAGTTAGATATTCTAACTGATTCCCAAATAGTTCTTGTATCCTGTTGTTTTCCCTAATATCCAGAATATAGATGGAATGAATGGATGAATACTCTATCTTCCCCACTCACTCATCCAGACATAGTATATGTTATGATGGAATGAGGCTGTATTTCATGGATTTTAATGTCGGTAATATAGAGTTCCTTGATGGGATGATATGATGACATGATATAGGTTCAAATATAATGAATAATAGGGGTATACATTGAAGGATTAGGGAATGTGGTTGATGTTATTGATATTCACATTACCAAAGGTAACAATAATGTAATTTATTTATTGTGATTTGTTGATTTAGAATGTGATGATGGTTGTGCTATGATTTCATTCTGATATTTGGTATGTTTTTGGGGATAGGGGTTGGGGTTATGGAGTGATTAAATATACATAGGGGATTTAAGAACCATCAAATATGTATTTTTGGAATAAGTGAAACATGATTAGTGGTGAAGTAGATGTGGGTTTACATTTTGATACATTCTTTTGAAATAAATTTACAATAGAAAGGTGTGATATTGGGTGCATTAGCCTTATTGAGGATGAGTAACAGTGGACATAGTTATGTGTGAGAAATTTCTACTGTTTATTCACTGAAGAAATAGTTTACTAATTCCATATGTTTTTGAATGATTTTGTGGGTGATCATACTTTTTATACATATATTCCTTCACCTATATATATATAAAATATTTTGGAGGGATTCAGTGATATAAAAATATATAACAATCTCATGGAGTTAATAGTTGGTTTTAGTAAGTTATCAACATTGGATTTTTTTATGTAATTTCTAGAGTTTGTTTTAATATACAAATGAAATTAATTTTTGGGATACTGCATTTGATTTATATTATAAAGATATGATTGGTTGGTTTGTCTTATGTTTTGTGGATTCTGAGTGTAATTCATCACATAAATGTGTGATTATTTTACCTATCGTAGTCACCAACCCATGGCCTGCAAGAGGCAGGATTTGAGGGACACTCTCATATTCATCGTAGGCCTCATAGTGGTTCCTGTTTTGGACAGGCCATGAGATATATTAGATATAAAATTTTTTGAAATAATTTTATGTAAATTTACTAGATCAGAATTTGAGAATATATTTAAAGGAATTAATGAATAAATGATTCCAAAATGAGTTATGACAAATAATTAGAGTATTTTACTAGAATAAATTGAGTTACTAATCAAAATGGTCGGGTAATTATGAATGTATTTGATTATATAAAAAAAATGTTTTGGTGAAAAAATATGAATTAGATTGACACATATATGTTTTAATGAACAATATTGATGAAGTCTAGTAGTAATGAATATGATTCATGTGATTTCTAATTAATCCTACGTATTTATTTTAATAATATATTAATGATCAATATAAAATAAATATAGTACCAAATTCAATGGTTTGATAAAATTATTTCAACACTATGCATTTTAATTAAAGAACAATTATTATATTTTCAAAATGGTGATATATATATATATAATATGATATTCCAAACATATAAATGAAATATTAAATACATTATTTAAATATTATATGATCATGTAAAATTTTGATACATGGATGTAGTTTTTGAACATTATAGATTTAATGTTTTTACATATATATATTTAATCGATATTATATATGGGAGTTGATGAGATTGTCAATTTTATGCATCTTTTTTAAATCCTTGGATATAGTAATTAATATGATTTAAAAATAAATTTAAAACGAAATTGAATAGAAAAATTATGAAAAAACTAGTTGAAAAATATCAATGATGTTGTACAAGTGTGATATGAAAAACATATTAAACGAACTAAGAAAATACAAAGAGCTAAACATGAATTATGATATTATTATTTATCCCATACATTAATGAAGGGGAAAGAGAATGTACACCTTAATCATCACGGGATTCATATTTCCATAGAGTGGAGAATTGTGAACTCTTCACCTCTATTCCAATTGTAGTTATTGGAAGAATTTTTGATTAGAAGATTTATTGTCACTAACTATAATCTTTATTGAATTAAAAATTCAAGGATGATCTCCATCATAGACTAAATAAAGACAAGAAATTTATTTATCACATATTTCATCATTTTAGATTTATAATTGTGCATTTTATACATGTGGACATTATTTGATTCTTGTGAATATATCAATATCTTATTTATCAATATAAAAAACAACATCATTATGGTGTTAAGGATAATTCCTTTTAAAAATATATTTTAATACCATTTTTATACAAGTTAGCTATCTAGTGTTTGTATTATACCATTCATAATATTAAAGTAATCACCCAAATTATTAATAAAATTGAAAAAAAATGTGTATTGTTGTTCTCAAATTACATTAAAAAAAACAAATACAGTTCTATGAGCATACTAATGAAAAAAGTTATATACTAACAGGTGAAAAGGGTATATATTATATGGATCCCATAATTAATAAAAAATGAAGTATAAAGGGAACATTGACAAATACCTATTACTATATAGCATAGATATCATAGAAAATTATATATATATATATGTATGAATTTTTTTAATTTATGATAAAATAAACTATGCTTTATAGAAATCATATTGATATTGAAAATCCGTCTTCCTTGAAATAAAAATATATTTGGATAGGAAACAATACAAAACATATAATTTTTTTGATATAATAATTATTTAACTTGTGTATTGAAAAGATATATATTTCTAAATGACCGAAAAATATATACAATATTTTTAACATACAAAAATATAAATAATAAGAGATATAAAATATTCCATATTGTAAAAACTGAGTCTTAATTTTTGAAAATATGTAAATAAATATAATGTTTTCAGCCTATTATTTAGATGATAAATAAAAATTATATTAATTTTTAATAAAATAGTACAATTAATTATGTAAAATACTAACGATAATTGAAAATAAATTTAAAAAATAACCAGAAGAAAACATAATGACATACTTTTTCAAATATTCTAACTCATAGTCTCTAATACTCCACTAAGATATAACTAAAATTGTTGTAAAGATTAAATTATCTATATCAGAATATGCACTTATTGAGAAACATTAACATCAGAATCATCTGGGTGAATATTATAGTAAATATTAGTGAATTTATATAACATTATGGGGCTGAAGAAATAATTATAAAAACATTGGGTATGATTAGGTATCCATTCATATAATTGTTAAGTGATAACTTATAGTATCAAATATTGGAAAATTATAAAAAAATAGTTACACTTGTTAATAATATATTCATATATATATAAATTAGAAATATGTGTTCAATAATTTAATTATTAATATATAATTTAAAAATTTATAGTTCTATCTTAAAATAAATAATTTCTAATGCACATTTTTTCTTTATTTAATAATCTAGTTTAATAAATATAAAAGTTGATTCCCTTAATATTCATGTTAAATATTATATTATTACATTAAATTTTTATTAGTTTTAAAAAAATCAATATTTATTAATATTCAAATAATATTTTGAATAGTGAAAATATTATATTTTTATGAATGAAAATAGATTTAATTTATTTATATAATTATTTTTGAAACTATATATTCTATTTAGTTAAGTATATAATTTTATATATTTTATTGACTACTAACCTTTCTTCCCACCCCCTTCCAAAATTTTATTTCAATCATCACACCACTATTTTGAAAATAATCTTTTCCACAACCACTATTCTAAAAACACTATGCATAAAATAAATAAAATTATCAACTCTTCATTGTGTAATCCTTAATAAAATTATTACTTTCACTTAAAATTTATATATATTTATCTCTTTATTTACCTCTCTCGCCATATCTCTCTTATTCATCACTCTAATTTAGATAAATTTAGAACATTATAAGATCCAATTATGAAATAAAGAAATAATGTTATGGTATGGGTCTACCACATTTCCTATTTAAAATTTTCATGAATGTGATTTTATTTTCCTAATATTAAATTTTTATGTTGATTTTAACTCTAAAATTTCATATTTCAAAGTCTCTATGGTTGTATTATTATAAATATTGTATTTTTATTAGGGAAAAAATTAAGGGGACCAATTTTTTTACAATGTAATGTGAGGTATACCTTGTTATTCCCTAACAATAACATCTCAATGTGTTCATGGTGATGTAATAAAGATAACATATGGTATATAAATAGTTATGTAGAGAGTGTGTCATAGAATTTTTTCTAGATATATTTGTGATATTAAATGTATAGATATATAAACATTCATTCTAATGTATTATTATTCAATTTTTTCATTGATAAAATTAGTTGTAATATAACCACATGATGTGGTGTAATCCCAGCATGTACCCTCAATGATGTGTATTATATTATCCATTTTATTAATTGGTATTAAACCTAAAAATATGAATACACAATTATACATTTTTCAGTGGTTGTTCATTTATATATCGATGCCTATATTTTTATATGGTAAATAATAGAGATTTTTTTGTTTCAAATTAGTTAAATTTTTTTGTTTTTTTATTTCATGACATTGTTTCATGTACTTTTAATTCCAATTAATTTAACTGGATGGTTTTTTTCAATATTATGTGACATGTGGGGAAATAAATTATACATCTCTCAATTAATTTGAATAACTCATGTGACATTGTAATATAGAAATAATATAATCCATTCTACTTAACTATGTGATATTAATAAATTACTATTATAGTATGTTTATGAAGTACAATATATTCCTCTAGAATATTAGTTTGGTTTTTATATATGAATAGATATTTTATATTTATACATTCATTTTACATATACCATAACTATAAATCTATATATGTAAAACAAAATTGATATGTTTACCCCTACTAAGTGTCTAAGGAAAATATTTTAATTTTTTTTCCAATATAATGGATAATTTAGAGGAACTTATATTTGAGATGCAATAATAGGGATTTCATATAGGAATAAATAATGTATGTAAACATTTTTATCTTATTATTTATATTAAATGGGTTTTAATATAAATTTTTTATTTCAATTTAAAATCAATAAAAAAGAGTTTGAATTAAAGAGACTAAAAATCCTATTGCATGAAAACAATTAATGACCAGAGAATTATCAAATAGTAATTCTCTGTCACAAGAGAGAAAAGAATCTATAAAAATTGTATATCTTGAAATTGGAAATCAATTATACATTTGTGGTGAGATAACCTTTCAGGATATTACCTTCTCAATATATATGGAAATTTTTTATTCTTTATATCACCTTAAAATTTTAAGACCACATCATGATTAAGATAGACTTGCGTGCATGATATTGAATTCTCAAAAACATAAATATGATTTCATAATATAATTTAATACACACGAGAGTAATACCTATTTTTATAAAATGGTTGATACATAGAAGAACTGTTGCTTCAATTCTAATCGAGTTACCAAATCCCATTTTTGAAAAAAAGGACAGAATACCTGAACAATGTTGATTAGAGAAAACCTCAACCCTAGTAGAAATATTTTTAAATAAAGAATCATATGTTTTAAGTTTATTCCCACTACAAGGAGGATAATAGTGAAACTAGTTATCTTCCTTCCCAACATACTGATATACACTTCTTTTAAAGGTGTTCCAGCCATAAAAAATTAATAAATATCTCTAGATATGAATATTTGATTTCCAATGATAGATAATGGATTATGTTATGGATTATAGAAAGAATAATTAATAGTATAATTGTTAATAATCTATGAAAAACATTATTACCCCAACACCATAGGGACCAAAAAATAGAAACCGAAGTACACATATGAAGCTGGCCAATATGGCTGCAGGATATCTAGGAGTACAATGAGCCGATGATAGATTCAATGGTATCAAGCTAAATAAAATAATATACCATGGATAGATAATAGTTTCTTAGTCCCACTTTCAATGACATTTTCATAAATATATTACATGCATACATCATCACATGATATCTAAAACACCTACAAATAGAAGGAATATTTATTCCTTTATTTTAAATGATATCTTCATTTGGTAGTGTATTACATATAAATATTAAATAAAAAAACATTTTGATATGGATAAACTTATCCATGATAAAACCCCCATTGATTATTCATATTAAGGATCCTTTTGGAAGATGTAATAGAAGTTTTGGGAATAATTCTACAAGCACCATTCACATAACATAACTAATCCTTAATAGAACATTGAATAATTTCCTTTGACATAAGACAATAAGAATCAATGTGAACTGCATGGTGAAGTGGTAGATAAGAAACAACTCACTATCTATGTTATCAGAAGCTATGTATCCGTGGATTAAAATCTTGGAAAAAACAAAAAAATCCTTCAAACATTAAATGTTACAAGACCCCACTATCCATTGAGTATGAGTGGTAATGGAGGGTAAAATTGACACAGTCTTGTTCCAAGATCTTGAATACAATATTTCATTTTTTCCTTCAACTAAATTCCATATATTCTTCTGATTTTATTAGGTGATGTAGCTCTACAGATAGTCTCGAACAATAAATTCTCAAGTTACTATAGCATGAAATATTTAATAATGTCCAATAAAACATTAATCTCAATAGAAATATCCACTATATAGTGAGACCAATTCTTCCAACCATCATATTCACACCCCTTTACCCTTCCAATACCCCATAATATGTATGAATATTTATTTTCTTGATTGTGAAAATTTTATTTGGGATGAATAACTATAGAGAGTACATAAATAAGAATATTGGAAAGGACACTATTGGGAATTGTGATCCTACGACCAGAAGGAAAAAAATTTATTCTTATAACTTTGATTTCAAATATCTATAATAGACAAAATGGATTAAAAATGACATATTATAACATTCCCATATATTATAGGGACCTCCAGATACTCAAACCAAAAGTATCTTTTTGAAAAGTTGATTATCACTCAAGGAGGTCTTTTTTCCATATAGATATATTATATGTGATTGATAGACATAACTTATGATATTGATAGATTAATCATTACAAAGACAATAAATTATTAATTTTCTCATATATTTGGTCACTAATTTCATCTCACCATTACGGAACACCATAAGATCCTTTATTCATAGTAGGTGTGAGATATATAGGGTCCTATACTGATTAAAACCCACCCCATAATCCCATTCCCTAAGAATTCATTATGATTAAAACTAAAAAAATGTTTCCAAATGATAAAAAGAGTCAGGGAGAGTTGATAACCATTATAAAGGCCTCCAATAGTTTAAATGAATCCACATGTCTTCCCTATGAGTGAAAAGGTGATCCATGGAGATGAAAAATATCAAAACATTATGTCACATGTCAAATGATAGAAAACTAATTTTTTCAAGACTGATAGGATGAATCCCCATTCCATATTATCAAAATACCCACTATTACAAATTTAAACATTAAATTACTTCATAGAACCGTCCAATTGAAATCCTCTATAATTTCCTAAGCCAATCCTACATTATAAAAACCCATATCTTTAATACACTTTGTTTCACGATTTATTAAATATTGGTGCACATAATATAGCCCCATAAGATCATGTGTCCTAATTACATTGGGAAATTTATTACATGACATAATAACATAAAACATAGGAATAAAATTTATATTATAAATCTCTAAAACATTCTCTTATATTCTTTTGATTTTCAAAAAATGAATGGGATAACATGGGGACATATATAAGAAAGGGGTAGGCTATAATTATCAGTAAGGGAATTATCAAATAATAACATATTGAATGTAATACATCTGACTCTATAAGAATATCAATAAGATATAAAAGGGGAATGATTCATTAATGTGAACATTAAATATTACTATATGATCATAATCTTAAGGAAGCATAAGAATGGGGAAACAACATAGAATAATTTATCATAAGCATAAGTGTTGTATAAACATACATATTTCATAAAATAGTGTGATCAGGATAACCTCTCATGAACCATAAATGGAATATCACGTGATAAAATCATTACCCAATGCATTAGATGGATATATAATTTTGGTCCACCCATTACATTTACAACATGTACATGCATAAGTGTGCCACATATATCTTAAAACAAAAAGATGTATTTAATAAATTTTAATCCCATTATTAAGGAGTGTGGGTTAAATACATGTATTTAACCAATTAATGAAGTATAGATACATCTAGTAAAATAACCTTGAATGTAAATTCGGATGTGTATTCACTGTAGATATGTTTGAAAATAAAAATCAAAAGGTAATTTTAGTAGAAAAACATGGGTACATAATGGTTTATGGAAGGGTTTAATGAGGGTGAAATAAGTCTCTCAGAAAATGGACATAATAATTATACTAATAGGGATGTGTAAGAACATACATCAACATGATCAAATGGGAATTCTGAAATCATAATATAAAGAAGTTTCTTGAATACAGAAAAGAAAAAATGGATCCATTACCATGAGATGGACCTTCTAAAAGATTGAGAGGATATTATTAGGATATTTGAGGAAACATTGGAGGGATAAAGAGAGACAAGGACAAGTAATCTCATGTTTCAATGGTTTTTAGTGAAGGTCAATATGAGGTTATGTGGGATTTTATAGAAAAAGAGAAAAAAAAATTTTATTCTTTTCCAGAAATATATTTTGGACTATATGTGATAAGGTAATCAAAACCAAAAACCTCACCTTAGTTTTTCCCATGGTTTAAATAATGAAAATATATTTTTAGTATTTGAAATGTATATGAACCAAAATCATTAAAATAATTCTATTCATGAGGAGGAAGTTAGTCATGTTTATAAAGAATTAATTCAAAAATCATACAATATAATATAGGTTTTGGATGATTGATTATGCTTTTATAATATTAATCCAGTAAAATTAAAGAAACACATTTTTTAATGAATAATGTTATTTTTTTTCTTTGATACTCTTTATAGTCTTTATTACATCACTTTTATGAATTTTAATTTCATAATACATAACATATATTAATTTTGTATTCAATTTTACCCAAAATAATCATGTCTCTACAAATTTTGAAAAATTCACCACGGGATAATTTCATTTTTTTATTATAAAATTTATATTTATTTTATAAAAATAATTATCTAAGTATGAAAATTTAAACGTTTAAATTAAAATTCTTTATTTCTAATAAAATATAGGTTTTAGTGATGAGAGAATTTTTATAACCCTTACAAAAATTAAATTTGACTTAATACAACTATATTATAATTTATAATTAATTAATAACCATATAATAATAATAATATTGAAAATTAAATATATTTAAAATATTCTTGAATTCAGAAAAAAATAGTGCTTTTTTTGAAACATTATTTTTCTAAAAAAATACAATTTGAGTTTCATCTTATCACAATGTATTTTTATAAAATTAATTAGTTAAGAATTTTTAAATAAATAATTAAAATCTATAAATGTAATCATTATTATAGAAAATAAAAATATCCTAATTCATATTGGTAGGTTCCTGATACATAAGCCCTCATTGAACCAGTGTACACCATAAGGGTAATATGTGAGAAGGTGGCACTTTATTGGGAATGTTTGGAAAACAAGGTTTCGGATGTTATACTAATAATTTTGAAATTATCCAATATATAGTTTTTATCATACTTTAGTTGTTGAATCTCAGCTTGGGATTGGTCACTGGAAAATCCCAGTGATTCAATCTGCCTCAGAAGCTCTGATAAAAGAGCCTAATTTGGTATGATCCTATGGTTCTAGTCCATCACTTCTTCCAAATGTGTCAATTGGACTTTATCATAACCATTAATATATATTAATCAAAATGGTCATTGTACAATGAATATATTATCAATGGTCATGATATTTAATGTTTTTTATATGATAGTATATAACATATAATGGTATGATATAATCAAATTTGTGCATGTGTTTTCTATAATTACATTATTTAATAAGGCGTTTAAATTTATTAAATGGGAATTTCATTTATAAAACATATGGCTGTTATTTTCTTCCATCCTTTAAGAAAATTTCCTTATAAATTTTTATTTAAAACACACAATTAGATGAGGGTACTTTTGTTTCATCGATTCATTCAGTTCATTGGTTTCTTCCTTAATCATGATGTTTTTCCACAACACATTGACCATGTTAGTTGTATTGTTTCATATAACATTTTCTATACATTATCAGATCTTTATTTTTATCTCCTTATATAAAAGATCATTCTTGAATGGTAGAAATACTTGATTCAGTACATATGTGGGGTCTTGTATGTTCTTTCTCAATAGAGATACATGAAACACATCACACACATGATATAGGTTAGTTGGGAGTTCTAGTTAATAGGCAATAACTCTCATGCGATTAAGGATCTAAAAAGGGATGATGTATCTTGGATAAAGTGTTACATTCTTACCACCCCTAATGAATTTCTTTAAATGTGATATTAAATATAGAACTTTATCTCTAACATCAGAATCCAGGTCTCATCAAACATTTTTCAAATAACTTTTCCGTCGAATTTGTGTATATTTCATATGTTTTTAAAAAGATTGAAATAAGACTATAATATATTGGACATGATCAAATAACATCTTCTTCTATTCTTCAACTTCCTCTAATCATGTCAGAGTATGATACATATTCCCCTAAAGATATTCATAATGTTCAATTTGAATGTTATATTCGAAAATTTTGTTATATGAGAACTCCACTATGGGAAGATTTTGATCACCACATTCTTGTAAATCAATTGAACATTATTTCAACATTTATTATATGGTTTTAATAGTCTTTTTAAACCATCCATCTATATGAGTTTGATAGGATACACTGAAACACATCTCTATATCCAACACTTATTGATGGATTCTCTAGAACCTAGAGGTAAACCTATGATCTTGATCATATACAATAGAGAGTGTCATTCCATGATATCATACCACATACCTTATTTATATCATAGCGAGTTGGGTACGGGATAAATATTCATTAATATTAATTAAATCTGCTGATTTGGTAAGGCAATCAACTACCACTCAGATCACATTATTTCTTTTAGGGGTCCTCGATAGTTTTATGAAAAAATCCACTCTTATCCTTTCCAATTTCTATATTGGAATGGGATAATTTTTGCATCATATCCTTATAATTCTGTCGTTAAACCTTAAATAATTAAAATACCAAACATCATGATAAAAATTCTATGATATCTCGCTTCTTGTTATCCCATTAAATATTTTTATTCAAATCTCTATACATATTATTTCTACCTAGATGAGTATTTATGTATGAGATATATTCATAATTGAGAAGTTAATTCTACAACTATTTTTTTGATGAGACAAATATTAATGTTCTAAACCTTATAAATCCATCTTTAGCAATGTTAGACTCCAAAATATTCACTATATTTTTAAATATCACCTCCTTAACTTTCTAGGCCTCTTTTATCCTCTCATGAATGGATGGATGAGAAATGTTTTGAGCAAGGAAGGATAAAGATACTTTTATTATTTCCATATTCATCTATTGAATTTCTATGTTGATTGCATCCCTTTAAATCTACATCATGGATAGGGTTGGGTGATCTATTCTACGTAGATGATTTTCCACATTTTCATCTTCCCTTGATGGTAATAAATTAAGAAATCATAATCCAAGATCAACTCTATAAAATAATAATCGTTTCATATTGGGATAATTCGGTATGAATATATACTTGAGGCTTATATGGTCTGTATATAAGTCACAGTTTTATTGGTAGAAATGATTTCACCAAATCATTAATGAAATTATCACTAAAAATAATTATATGTCATGAGTTATGTACTTATTATCATGGATCTTTAATGGGAAGAATACATAATCTATAACTTTATCATCTTACATGAGTACACACTATAATAACTTTTTTTTAAATGAATCACTATATATCACAAATCATTCCCCACTAGAGGGTAATCTGGGCATAGGTGTAGTGATTTGCCTCTTCTTCAACTATGTAAATCTCTACTCACATTCATTAGTCTATAAAAACATCAGACCCTTTTTAGTAATCTTATTAGTAGGACTAAAAATCAAGATATCTATCTCATAATTCAAATATAGTACCTAGAACATCCATAAAAAATATGGGTATTCGTCAAATATATTTTTCTTTCCCTTTATTCAATAACCAATTTTTTAATCGATCCATAGATATCCCTTTATTGGTGAAATCATAGTCTTTTAATGTGACTTTCTCAATACAAAACACACATATAATATACTTATCAAATAAATTTATCTTTTCCAAAGTCTTCAGTATGCATTTAAATTTCTCGTCATGTACCTATTTAATTTTGGAGTAGATAATAATATCATCTATAACGAGTATTATTATTTTAGGTAATTCTTAAACACTCTATTAATCATGTCTATAATGACTACTAGATCATTAGGGAGTCCAAATAGAATCACTATAAACTCATAATTCTTATACCTTGTAAGAATAACGGTATTAGGGATATCCTAATTATTTACCTGTACATAATAATATCATGACTAAAGATCCACCTTAGATAAGTAATGGGCTCTAGGTAGATGATTGAACAAGTTATCATTCCATGTTATAGGATACATTTTATTATCATGATTTTATTGATTTTGTGATAATCAATGTAGAGGAGAAATGACACATCCTTCTAACTGAGGAAGAGGTTTGATGCACCCCATGATGATGTACATGGGTGTATAAACCCTTTATAAATATTCCCATGTAGTTGATTATTTATCTTCTTATGTCCAATAATATAATTTCTATATGGAGTCTTGCATATTATAAAATATCTATGTCTAATTTCAATGTATAACTCAACCTATCCGCTAGAACGAATATGTGACATTTAGGTAGGAAACAAATTTATATTAGCTATATATATGAAAATCCAACACATGTCCATAATATCATTGAATAATGATAAAGGGAGTGTCACAAGATATGATGGGATACTTAGTCAACAAATTTTGAAAAGGGAGGTGTTATAAACGTGGGATGAATTAATTTCATGACTTTCCATTATAATAGATAACGCTACTTCTATATTTTGTGGTTGTGTTTGAATTTTCATATTAAACATCTCTGATATGAAATAATTCATAGAAATGTGGACTATAATATTAGATTTCACTATATTATTCTAGGTGTAATCATTTACTACACAGACTTAGGGATGATAAATTTAAATCTATTAAACATGTAAAAAGGTAAAACATGAAAATTAAATGGGTAACTAATTAGTTATATATATTTTACAACCTTTTAATTTATATGTTTTAATATAATATATTCACGGTCAATATCCTAACATAGCATCTAATGGGTATTTTTTCCATTAATAACGGTTCTTCATAGCAACGAAAATTTAACAAAACATATCATATTAATGTTTCAATCTATGTGTATAATAATGATTCTTTTTGGGCACTGGTTGACAATAATGTTTAGTATAATTCAACCTTTTCATGTTTATTACATCTAGTTACAATATTACCAAACCCACATCTACTTGTATAATCCAGAAAAAGATATAAATTCTGGGAAACCTCTTAATATATACTTTACCAATATTTAAGGAAGTTTCCACATGTTTTGTCCAAAATCATTTAATAATGTAGTCTAATAACAATCCCAAAAAATAACTGGACTTTTCTATGATACAAAATATAACTACACTTATTTTTAATATTTTTTATTTTATGATTTATAACATAAAGGTGCACATAATAAAACCCTGGAATTTCACAGGGTCTAGTGTCTTTGGGAAATTAGGTACATGAAATAATAACATAAAACATGGGTACAACATCATTATTTAAAAACTCGAAACCATTCCCTCATATTCCTTGGATCATCAAAAAATTCAGGAGATAACATGTGGATGTAAATAAATAAGGGTTGATCTATAAATCCTAGTAAGGGAATAATCAAAGATTAACATGATGATATTAATACATGTGAGTCGATAAGAATATTAAAAGTCATAAAAGGGGTAAAAATCATGAACATGAACATTGAAGCACGATAGAAGATGATAACCTGAATGAAACATATAAATGTGAAAAAAACATGAATCATGACATCCTAATCACAATTCTTGACTAAAAACCATGTTATCATAACATTGGGTTCTCAGTATAACCTAATGTGCACCATTTAACATGGGATAAAAACATTACCTAATGTGTTTTAGGGCTATTTAATTTTACGCCATCCCTTCACATTAACAATATATACAAACCTAAGAGTTCCACATAGATCATACAATATAAGGATTTATTCAATAAATGTTAATCCCATGATTAAAAATTATAGTTTAATGATAATGAATTACCCAATAATAAAATTATAGGTACATCTTGGTGAATAACCTTGAGTGGAAATGGGGATGGGTGTTCACTACACAAATGTTTGGCACAGAAAACTATAACATAATTTTGGATTGATTAAAGGGGTATATAAAAATTCACGGAGGATTTTAATGTGAGTCAAATGAGTCTCTCAATACAGGGAAATTATAGGGGATGTCTTATGGATGTGTAAGAAAAATTAACCACTTGAAAATGGAAATCATAATGAATGTTATACACAATCTTCTTGAATAACGAGGAGAAAGAGAGGATCCCTACATTGAGAGGGAACTCCAAAAATATTGAGATGATATTCTTATGAGATTTCGAGGACCTTGGGAGGACTCATGATAGAGAAAGTTAGAATAAATTTCTTATACATGGGTTTTTAGTGAAGTGTAATGGGAGGTTGGGTGGGGTTTTATTGAAATCGAGAGGGAGAATTCTTCATCACTTTTCGAACATATGTTTTTGACTCCTTTTGACAAATTAATCAAAACTAAAAAACCTTACCATGGATATTACTATGGATTTTACTATATAAAATTGGTTTTTAATATTTCATATGAATATGAACCAAAATCATTAAAACAATACACTTGGTGATGTGGAAGTCAGTCATTTCAATAATCATTTAATTTATGGAACATAAAATACAATATTGGTTTGGGATTATTTATTATAACATTATAATATTTAAAAAATTAATTAATCTTTTTAAAGTGGAAACATAATTTTGGTCATTCATACTCTTTATAGTATTTATTACATCAATTGTTTCATTTATTATGTTATAATAAACACTACATTTATATACTATATTTAAATTTGTCCCAAAAATTCAATTTTCTTTGAAAATTAGGAAAAATTCACCATTGTATAATTTTAATGTTCCAATTTCAAAAATAATTTTTATTTTATCCAAATAAAATTATCTAAATATGAAAATTTATTCTTTTAAATAAAAAAATTGAATTTATTGACCAATATGAATTTCTATAATGATAATAGTTTCACGAAACTTATAAAAATTATTAATAATATTATAAAATTATGTTATAATTTATATATTATTAAATAATTTTTATAATAATATTTTTTGAAAATAATATTTATTTCCAAAATTCTTGATTTCATAAAAAATAGTGTGTTGATTGAAACTATATATTACCAAAAAATAAAATTCAATTTTCATCGTATCAAAATCTATTTTTTATGAACATAATTATATAAACATTAATATAGTAAAAAAATGCATTAAGGTTATAAATATATAACAAAATAAAACACAAAAAATTCATAGTATTAGGGTCTAGAAACATAATCAATTATTACACAAACATTATCCCTAAGGGTATTGTGTGTTGCAGTGAATCATTCATGGGATTTCTCGATGAACATGGTTTAGAATATGATTTCAATAAGATTGATCTTCTCCCTCAAATGATTGTACCATTCTTTAGTTGTAGAATCTTGGCTTGGGATTTGTCTTGTTCAACATCCAATATTTCAATGTACCTCGAAAGCATTATTAAATGGGATTCATAGGGTATGATCCTACTAGTTGTGCCCATTACTACTTCTATATGTATTAATTTAACATTATCATAACCCTTAATACACACTAGTTAAAATGATTCTAAATTTTATTTTAATTATTAAAAGATATTGCTTATAATAGACCAAAACTAACAACTTCATGTATGTGTTTTCTATAACTACATTACATAATAAAAAATTCATTCATTTTAAATTTTAATCTAATTTATAAAACTTTGGGTCATTACAAAATTACCCTTGAATTACTTGAACAACGACAAGACAATCTTGTTCCACTAACATATTATAATAAAGAAGAGTAAATAACATGTTACTAAGAATTGTATCAATTCTAAAATAAGAAAAATTACACCATATAATTCATTAAACATAAAGAAAAAGTTTAAGATATTTAAATTTTGGGATAAAAACCAAAATTGTAGAAGTTATGAAAATTGGGTTCAATCCTGATATAAATAAGTCTCTCCCAGTACATACTACATCACACTTGATGACTTCCCAAGAAAATAGGAAGATGTAACTTGAGAAACCATCAAGCCCAATTTTAATTTAATTCCAAATTATATTTTTATTAATTTTAATGAAAAGAAACCCTTGATGGTTTTGTGGGAACCCAAACAAGAAAGAAATACACCATTGTATTAAACAGTAAAAGGAATTTCCAATTTATCCAAAATAAATTTAAATGAGTTGGTACCTTGAAACTTTTGAACGATCTAATAAACCATGAAATTATTCCACTTTTGATATTTTCTAATAATATGACCAGATTGTATCTTCAACTCATCCCTATCCTTTATGTACTCATCTATATAAATCTTATATTCATTAATGTCCTAGAGTTGGACTCAGTCTCAAGCATCAATAAATTTTTTAGTCAGTATTGATGTTAAATTGATGTATTATTGCTTTATTCCATTATAAATATTATATAGATTCCATAATATCTATATTATGTTACACCATATCAACCTTTGAGTTCTTGATTCGATCCAGCTAACCATTATATTCACAGACTTCTGTGGTAACCTCAGTCTGATTTTTTTGACCCTTGTTATCATCACCCTCAATAACATCATATTCATGAATAAATATTAATTGAATTTTGTACTTATTTTAACATTATTTCATACAATATTTTATACGTTATAATAATTTAAAACTCTTTGACCCTATTATCCCTTTCCCATAGAGAACTGCATTCCATCCTCGAGCCAGATTCCTCACCGAAAAACATGGTGGTCATTGGTCTTATCAATGTGGTTTAATACTTTTGTTTCTTGGTTTTATAGCCTTTAAGAACAAGGTACCCCCACCCTAATATTAAATATTTCATTCTAACCCTTATTATAGAGAAAATATACAGATTTCCTATCCTCCCCATAGTTAAAGAATTTATGAGGATAGGTATTAGTCACTTGGGATTGTTTAGAAGAATCATTAAGTACCTATTTACGAATTCCCACTAACTATGTTCTGGAGTATCTCGATCTAATATTCCTCCTATTTTATATATTAATAGAACCCTTATTTCAACCATGATAATTAGATCCTATGGATTATTTAACTAATTTATTGAATCCTTTTAAGTGGCATACTTTTGATTTATTCTACGAGCACAATTGCCTACCAATGATCAGTTGTAAGACTATAGTGAGAGTTCAATATGTTCTGGTTTAGTTAAAAATATATAGCTTCATGTCATCATTAACAACATAGACATTATTCCTTCTTATTTATTATGGTTAAGACACTCATAGAATCCTAAAATGGGTTGGACCTGAATACAGTTCTTGGAAATATGGTTACATTGTATCCATAAAACGTGGTACAAGAATCCATCCCCTGAAAACCACATCAACCCTCATGGATAGATTTGTCTTATCAATAATTTGATAATTATAACAGTTAGAATTACGTGTAAAGTCAAATTTTCCCCATATTAACAAAAATTTTATGGAATTAAACTATATTCAATCCAGTAAATTTTCCATGGATGAAAATATTGTTGCAGATTACCATACTGGTAGAAATAAGAGAAGTTCTCAATCTATTCAAACATCCCAACCTGATAACATCTTAATTACCCTAGGAATTGTTTCATAAAAACATATACATGGTGGTTGGAAACATAGACTTCATCAAGAAAATATAGATAAATTGGAGGGCCTGTGGATTTCAATTTACTATCAAACATAATAAACAACCTTCTATGTTTCCAATCACTCAATGAATGACTAGAGTTTGGAAGGGGAGGGGTAGTTCTGGGAATCATACACAAAGTTTAATAGTGATTAAAATTTTTTATTAGTCTAAAATATAGTTTATAAAAATATTAATAATATAAATACTTGGAAATCCCATGGATTTTTTTAAATAAATGGGAATTTTTCGAGTCTGTTGTTTCTGACGACGCTTGATTCTGAGGACGGTGTGCCCAGAATCAATTTTTGAAGTTTTGTTCGGGTATGTTCATTAAATATTCAAGTGGGTTTTTATTACTTATGAACCGGTGCTCAGAATCAAATTTTGAGGGAACCCTTGAACTCGTAGCGTCGGTGATTTCTTAGTGAGACCATCACCGTAGTTGCGTTTTATTGAGAGTAGAAGTTAGTTTTTGTGGGTTTTTAATTAAATTGAATAATGTTAATGATTTAACTTTATTTTTTGATGGTGGTTAAAACCTCCAAGGGGAGGATGGAGGTGGGGGCCACGACACAATAACCACTCTTGGGGGATTATTAGGTGGGGCCCACCCGACCTCTCTAACTCCACTTTAACACCCTGGAACCCCCAATTAATTTTGGTAAAAATCTTCATAAAGTGGGTGAGCCTCTCTAACATTTCCCACAATTTAATTGCCAACTCTCCACCAGTTAATAAAGTTAATTTTTTCATTTAATTCAAATAATTATGAATTATTTTTCCATCAATTAAATAAAGGGTTGGCGGAACCCATTATTTTGGTTTTCAAATTATTTTGGGTGGAAACATGAGAGATAACTTCATCCTCTCAATGAAGAATGCGAAGAACGCTCCATCCACTGAGAATTGACAACGTCTTATTTCTTCTTCAACCATGGCATGGAAACGAAAGAAACACCCACGAGGAACGCTGACGCCGTCTTCGACTTCGTCACCTTCAAACACCCATCCACGAACGACGAGTAACTATCTTCCTCTTCCGACGTGGATGGAATAACGCCGCCTTCCCGCAACTCTGTCAAAATACACCGACAAGCATGGTAGGGGTTTGAGTTGCCCTGTTTCCATTCTACGTCGTTCAATATTTTGGTTTATGTTATGCCGAATGCTATCAACATAAAATGGTGGGTTTGGACTGCACCAACATGACCAAACCTCCCCATTTGAATCTTGTTTGTTGTTGATAATGAAAGCGGACAATGGCGGCCCGCGTCAGGCCGACCGCCAAAGAAACCAGTGGCGCCAAGGCCATCGGGTTGCCAAGAGGGCGTGGCACCAGCTCCCTAGGTAGAGGAGAGCTGCTTCCATGTCAGGCCGCAGCGGAAGCGCTCAGCGCCGTTGAGCCATGCTGAGGGCAACAGGAGTCCGTGACCAAGGCGAGACGCAGTGGAGAGGCATGACGCCATCGTTCCACCCCCATGGTTCATGACTGCGGCCAGGGTGGGAGAGCAGGGGGTGGCGCCATCGCGCCGTGCCGGAGAAGACCCGTGGCCTAAGGCTGTGGTGGATAGGGGAGGGCGGTCGGCTTAGCCGGCTGCCGGTGCGCGCCAGGAGGGACCCTTCTGGTCCCGCGGTTATAAGAACTAGCACCATGAACCGACAGTTTCGGGACCCCAGGGGGTGTAACACCCCCTTTACTCGGCCAGCTGGCCACCTGGGCCAGCCGGCCGAGCCAGGCCACACAACCATTCGGGCGTCACACAACTAGCCGGACATGGCCACATGGCCAGCCAGGCCAAGCCACACGGCCAGCAAGGCCAGGCCTCACAGCCATCCAGGCCAGGCCACATGGGTAGCCAGGCCAGGCCACATGGATAGCTAGGCCAGGTTACTCGTTTAGCTGGGCCGAGCCTCACGACCAGCATACCGGGCCGGGACGTGCCTTCGGTTCGGGTCATGCCTTCGGGTCAGGCCGCGCCTTCGGGTCGGGCCGTGCCTTATGGTTGTGGCTCGCCTTCGGGCCATGCCGCACCATCGGTTCAGGTCGTACTTTTAGGTCAGGCTACCCCTTTGGGCTAGGTTAGATTCATGGACCAGTTTGGGTTAGTCCAACAGGGTTGGATCAGACCCAAACTCGTCAGAACCGTTTACACCTTTTCTCCCATATCTTGGGCAACATGCGTTCATTTAACGAACCGTCAACGGTGATTATATTCTTGGAGCGAATCTGTCCCTTTGAGAATACCCCCATGGGATTTCAGGGTATAGTTGAGATACAATCAGGTTGGTTCGTACACGAAACCAACTGAGCCCCCGGGACTAAAATGCTAATAACTCACAGACTGGGCATCCTATTGACACACCGTCTGTTGCGTTGAGACCCCTATGACATGGTGGTCCATTGAGATACATCCTCGTGAGACTTCATGACACATAGAGTTTTGAATAGTAGCTCATGTAGTGGATACACCCAGAGACGGGCAAATAAAGTGCGAAGACCTAGTAGATGTCATACTTGACGACTGCTCGACCGATTCGACTTGGAGTGATTCGACTAGCCAATTGGGGAGTCCTGGTATTTGGTAGTAGACCCATGGCTAAGGGAGGGCCTGGTAGTTTGCAGCAGACCCAAGGTGCTCGACAAGAGGAGTACCTTTGTAAGCTATTAGGGGGAGCTCCCTGTATTTGGCGACAGACCCACAGCAGATGGAGCACCCAGTATTTGGCAGCAGACCCGTAGTACTCAACAAAAGTAGTAGTTCAGCAGTTCAACTTTATTGAGAAGCATCTTAGTGTCACGACAGGACCATTTTTCTTGACATAGTAGGAGTTTTCTAGTAGTCGTGGTTTCGATAATGAAAAATCTTGGTTTGTGCTGAGTCAATGACCTTTGTGTTTTCCTCATTATTGAAATGGGATACTTGATAACTTAGGTATATGCATGGGAATATAAGTAAGTAATGGATATCCATTGAAATAATACATCATGGTTTATCCATGTTGAATTTTGTGAGACCCTGAGGGTCTCCAGGTCCCTACTGAGTATCGTTATTCTGACCCCTACACGGGTTATTCCCACAACTCATTGTGTTGGATGTAGACGAGGGATAACGCTGATCGAGGAAGAGTGTATGAAGACTGGACTATTACTGGAGGTGGACCACACGATGAGTCGGTACCCGGAGAAGACAGACGGATGTGGAGCACTGAGGAGGCTATTTGTACCTACACTTCAGGTAGGATCAATGGTGGATGATCCAGGAGCTGCTAGACACCTTCCAGTTGTTTGTTTATTAGGCTGTAACTTTTTGTCATTTCCTTGTACTTTACTATTGGGATTGTATTTCTGGCCCCTTTACATTCATCAAACCTATCATACTGTTTTTACTTAGTGCTTGCTTCTTCTTGTAAACTGGTTGTGTGTGTTTATGATTTATAAAGGCAATGCCTTCCTAGTATTAGGGAATTACGCCTTTGGTGCTAGTCTCCAGCCATTGGCCTATGGAAGTCGGGTTTGGGGTAGTAACGATACGGGCCCCAGGGGATGGGTCAGGACAAATTGGTATCAGAGGAGTCAGTTCTACTGCAGAACTCGGGACTCTAATCATTTCATTCTATGAGGAAATAGTGTTAAGAGTACCAAGTGTGGTTCTCAGTTCAGGGAGTCCAGTGTTGGTGAGGCGGCCAATGTATCCTTACACTAAGACCCTGACTTCTGATTTTTGACTTAGTGCACGAAAAAACTAATTGATTGTGAGTTTAAAAAGTTTTCATTAAGTCAGCTCAAACCAGGTCAGCTCACCAGGTATAGTCTTTTGACTGTGTCACATCTATTTCTTTCAGGATGCCTCCCTACAGATGACTAGCTAGAGCCCCGAGAGTTGTACGTACTAACATCCCACTAAGCGACACGGCCTCATTACAGGTACCTCTATTTGTTGAGGCACCAAAAGAGGCATCTGCGGTACTACTTCCCATTGGGCCACTTATGCCCCCAGCCCCAGCAGTAGAGAGTGCACACCTCTTGAGCACGCTGCACGAGTTCCAGTGCCATAGGCCACCTAGGTTCAGGGGAGAGACGGACCCACAGGCAGCTGAGGATTGGATGGAGGCTGTGGTGAGAGTCTTCAGACTGGTAGGGACACCATCCCACTTCATGGTGATCCTTGCTAACAACCTCCTTCAAGAAGTAGCAAGCTGATGGTGGATCTTGATGCTCTAGATGCATGATGAGGCAACACTTATATGGGCATACTTCAAGGGCCTGTTCCACACAGAGTTTGTACCAGCCACCCTTTGAGCAGTGCAGATACAAGGGCTAGTTCATCTGCAGCAGGGCAGCATGAGTGTAGTTCAGTACTCAGTGAGGTTCACTGACCTCTCACGCTACTCCACTAATATGGTTCGAGTACAGTTATTCAGGGACCATACCTTTGATTTGGGACTCATGAGAGATATTAGAGCATTATTTATCTCCCACAGAATCCCGAAACAGATGGGGGTGTTGGAGCAAGCCCTACTAGTGGAGAGTTTCCTTGCTGAGCATTCTATAGTAGCGAGACCCACAATTAGTCGACTTGCAGTGGAGTCTTCTGTAGATGGCAGTAGACAGATGATATAGAGGTACAATAGGGCTAGACCCACAGGTGATCAACTGAAAGACTTATGATTGGTTGTGTGGGGCACCCAGAGTGGAGACAGAGCCAGACATGCCAGGAGCGGACAGTGTTACTCTTACGGCGGGCTTTGTCACATGGCACATGACTGCCCGACCCATTGTACTGATGATCAGCAGTCATTGAGGGACATCCCAGGCAGAGGCAGAGGTTCGATCAAGGCGGTCCCCAGAGAGAAGGTGGGCATGGAAGAGGATGTGGTCCTGTAGCTAGCAGCGGTTGACGATACGATGTGTTACCGCCACCACCACCAATAGGTCCACCCCGACCGCAGGGAGCGGGTGGACTGGGGATAGCTCAGCTTCAGGCAGCTTTGGCCTATGACCATGGTGCTCCAGAGATGATATGAGGTACGATCTGTGTCTACTCCACCATATCTGTAGTTCTTATAGACACATGTGTCAGTCACTCTTTCATTGCCACTTCCCTCGTTCAAAGCTCGGAGATTCCGATGGAGCTGTTGGCTCGATCCTTACGGCTAGAGACTCTTACTAGAGCAGAATCAACGATTAAACACTAGTTCCGGTAGTGTGAGCTTACTCTTGGAGTATATAGCTTCGGCTGGGATCTCTTAGTAGCGACTTCGAGGCCTTACGATTTCATCTTGTGTATGGACTGGTTATCTATAGTCCATGATCAGATTGACTGTATTAGGTCCTAAGTGCGGTGTGTCTACATGGATGGGACCTGGTTCACCTTCACCAGAAATAGGGAACCTTTGAAGCACAAGACGAGCTTACTCGGAGGAGGGTGCAGCTGATCACTCACCAATTGGCTTGACTTACCCTCGGAGTAGTAGATGTGGGGAGTCTGACTTATACTGTAGTGGTGGAATAGTACACAGATGTTTTCCCTGATGATGTCCCAGGACAACCTCCTCCCAGAGAGGTGGACTTCTACATTGACTTGTACCCCAGGAAAAAACTGATATCTACTCTAGCATATCAGATGGCTCCCACTGAGCTTCGTGTGGTGGGGGTACAAATGGAGGAATTGTAGGGGAATGGATTCATACAACCAAGTGTTTCTCCCTGGCCATCCCCAATTCTATTCACCATGAAGGTGGATGGGAGCTTGATGATCTGTTTCGACTACCGTCGCCTGATCCAGGTGACCGTGAAGAACAAGTACCCAATTCCAAGGATTGACGACCTCTATGATCAGCTCAATAGAGCACGATGGTTCTCAAAGATACACCTCAGATCATGCTATCACAAGCTCAGTGTTCAAGAAAAGGATGTACAAAAGATGGCCTTCAGGTGTCGGTATGGACACTATGAGTTCTTGGTTATTCCCATCAATGTATCCAATACTCTAGCAGTGTTCATGTGTCTCATGAAAAGGATCTTCCAACCTTACCTCGATCTCTTTGTCGTATTCCTCATCGACAACATTATGATCTACTCGACTACTAAGGAGGAACCTGCCTACCATTTGTGGGTTGTACTGGACACACTCTGAGAGCACCAGATTTATGGTAATCTATCGAAGTTCCAGTTTTGGATTCGAGAGGTTCACTTCTTGGGACATGTCATATCAGAGCTAGAGTTGTTGTGCATCCAGCGAAGATTGCGGCAGTGCTTGATTGGGAGTCACCCAGGTGTGTGACGGATGTTCAGAGTTTCCTGGGCTTGGTTGGATACAATCAGAGATTCGTTCCAGACTTCTTCGGAGTCACAGAACCACTTTCAGCCTTTAAAAATTAGAGGAAACCCTACGTGTGGTCAGAGATATGCCAGTAGAGCTTTCATGAGGTGAGGCAGAGGCTGACTAGTGCCCCCATCCTAAGGCTTCCAGAGGAAGGCACAAGGTACATTGTCTACTAAGATGCATCAGGGACCAGACATGGGTTTATCCTGATGCAGAAGCTAGCAGTGATCGCGTATGGTTATCAGCAGTTGAGACATCATTAGCAGAACTATGCTACCCATGACATGGAGTTAACAGCAGTGGTCTTCACATTGAAGATGTGGAGGCACTATCTGATGGGTGAACATTATACCATGTACTCTGATCATAAGAGTCTCAAGTATATCTTCTTTTAGAAGGACAAGAACCTGAGACATTGAGGATGGATTGAGTTCCTCCAGGACTATTTCTTTGATATAGTTTATACTTTTGGGAAGAGGAATGTTGTTGGGGATGTCCTCAGTAGGAGGAATGGAATTCATCTTCTAGGAGAGGAAAAATAGAAGTTGGATCCCTTACAGATATCCTTAGTGGATAGGGATGGAGCAGCATATCTATAGTCTCTTACAGTCACTCCCCCACTTCTTCAGCGAGTCAGGAAGGTGCAGTGTGGAGACGCTGACTGTGAGACGCGACGTGCTCAGATATCCACAGGGTAGGCACCTGATGGATTTTCTGAAGGTGTAGAGCACATAATCCTCTTTATAAGAAGTACCCCGGTACCAATTTCACTTTAGGAGGAAGTTATTACGGAGTTCCACACTTCCCCGCTAGCGGTACATCTTGGTGTGGAGAAGATGTACTAGGACCTTCGACCACAGCATTGGTGGTCAGGTATGAAGAAGGGGGTAGCAGAGTTCATCTCACGATGTCTCACTTTTCAGCATGTGAAGGTGGAGCACCAAGTACCAGTAGGCCTGGTACAACCCTTAGCGATCCCAAAGTGGAAGTGGGATGAGATATCCATGGACTTCGTGATGGGTCTTCCACATACATCCAGGTGTCACAATTCGATATGGGTGATCGTTGACCTACTCACCAAGTCAGCCCACTTCCTACCGTCCAGAGAGCAAGGCTCAGTAGATAGCTTGGGATACCAATATGTGTAGGATATTGTGCGTTTACATATATTATGTTCCTCAATTTTCTTCGATCGAGATGCACCGTTTACCTCCAGGATATGGAATGGGTTGCAGGAGGCTTTTAGGATAGAGATACTTCTGAGCACCACCTTCCATCCTCAGAAAGATGGTCAGGACGAGTGGAACATTCAGACACTCGAGGATATGCTCCATGCTTGTGTCCTCGACTTCGGTCATAGTTGGGAGGATCACCTACCTTTGGTAGAGTTTGCATACAACAACAACTATCACTCCATCATAGGGATGGAATCTTTTGAGGACTTGTGTGGCCGACCATGCAGATCACCACTGTGCTGGACAGACCTAGGGGAGTCAGTAGTAGTGGGACCCGAGAAGGTATGAGGTACCATAGAGAAGGTGAAGATCTTCCAAGAGTAGATGAAGACTGGAAAGAGTAGGCACAAGTCATATGCTGACATGAGATGGAAACCTCTGGAGTTCGAGGATGGCGACCACGTCTTCCTGCGGGTCTCACCTCGACGTGGTCTACGGAGATTTCACCGAGGCTGCAAGCTATCTACGAGGTTCATCCGACATTTCTAGGTCCTTATAAGAGTAGGCGAGGTGTCTTACCGCATGGCTCTTCCACCACAGTTGCACTGGGTGCACGAAGTCTTCTACGTATCTCAGCTGAGGAGTTACGTGCACGACCCATCCCACATCATCGACCACGAGGAGCAGGACATCGATGACAGGGCGAATTTCACGGTGGTTCAAGTGGAGATTGAGGATAAACATGAGCGGGTCCTACATGGATGGTCGATAACTCTAGTGTGCGTTCTCTTGCAGCATGGTAACCTCCAGGATAGCACATGGGAGCGGGAGGCTCAGATGCGTGCTCTGTACCCCCATTTTTTCCCATAGTTCGAGTTGTAGCTTACGTGAACATAAAGCCCTGAGGTGGGAAGAATGTAAAGACCCGAAATTACCATTGATTTTTTTTAAATACATGGTAATTTTACGAGTCCATAGTTTCTGAAGGTGCTTGATTCTGAGGCCTGGTGTGCCTGGAATGAATTTCTGATGTTTTCATCGGTACGTTCAGTAAACGTACGAGTGGGTTTTTATAACATTGGATTCGGTGCTCAGAATCGAATTCAGAGGGCACCGTTAAACTCGTAGTGTCAGTGATTTTTAGGGAGAACTTATCCATAGTTTCATTTTATCAAGAGTTGATGTATGTTTTTAGGGGGTTTTAATTAAATTGAATAAAGTTAAAGATTTAACTATATTTTATGTTGGTGGTTAAAGCCTCCAAGGGGAGGTTTGAGGTGGGGGCCACCAGACCATAACCTCACATGGGAGGATTATTTTGTGGGGACCTTCTGACCTCTCTAAGTTCCATTTAACCCCCTCGAACCCCCAATTAATTTTGGTAAAACTCTTCATAAAGTGGGGAAGCCTATCAACCATTCCCCACAATTTAATTGACAACTCTCCACCCATTAATTAAGTGAATGGTTTCTTATAAATCAAATCATTTTGAACTCTTTTTCCAAAAATTAAATAATGGGTTTTCGTAACCCATTATTTTGGTTGCAAAATTCTTTTGGGTGGAATCTTGAGAGAGAACATCATCCTCTCAATGAAGAATGCGATGAACACTCCATCCACCGAAAATTGACGTTGTCTTCTTCCTTCTTCAACCGAGGTAAGGAAAGGGAAGCGACACCAACAAGGAACGCCGAAGTCGTCTTCAACTTCATCACCTTCAAACGGCCGTCTACCAAGGATGAGTACCTCTCTTCCTCTTCTGATGTGGATGGAATGACGCCACCTTCCCACAACTCCGTCAAGCTTCCCCGACTAGAAAGGTTGCAGTTTGAGTTTCCATGTTTCTGTTCTACATCTTTCAATATTTTGGTTTACGTTATGAGGAATGTTATCAACATAACATGTGGGGTTTTGACTGAACCAACACAGCCAAACCTCATCCTTTTAATCTTGTTTTATGTTGACGATGGAAGAAGACAACATAGGCCGGTTTTGGGCCGGCCGCGAAAGAAACCGGCATCGCAAAGGCCGCTGGGTCGCCAAGAGGGCATGGCACTGCCTCGCTACGCGGAGGAGAGCCGAAACTACGTCAGGCCACGGAGGAAGCATGCAGTTCCATCACGCTGTGTGGAGGGTAGTAGGAGGCCACGACCAAGACGGGCCACGACGGAGGGGCACAATGCCTGCGCGTGGCTCCGGTGGTGCAGGATCGCGGCCAGGGCGGGCCACAGTGGGAGAGCAGGGTCTCGGCACCATCACGCTGCACCGGAGAAGACCAGCAGTCTATGGCCATGGTGGAAATGGCAGTACGGTCAGCTGAGCCAGCCGCCGGTGCGTGCCAAGAAGGACCCTTCGGGTCCCGCGGTTAAAAGAGCAGGTGCCTTGCACTTGCCGTTTCGGGAGTCCGGGAGGTGTAACACCCCCCATTACGTTTCCAACGGGCTTCCCGAACCAGCCAGCTCTGCCAGGCCACACGGCCAGCCAGGCCGAGCCACACGGCTAGTAGGGCTAGGCCACACGCCTAGCCAAGCCAGCCACTCGACCATCCCGACCGATCCACACAGCCAGTCGGGCAGCGATACATGGCCAGCAAACCCAGCCAGGCCGTGCCTTCGGGCCTGGCCGCTCTTTCGTGCTGGGTGAGATTCATGGACTAGGCTGGGTCGGTCCAACTGGGTCACACCGAACCCAAACTCATCAGACCCATTTACACCTTTTCACCCATATCTTGGGCTATGGGAATCCATTTGACTAACTTTCAGTGGCACATATATTCTTGGAATGAAGCCATCGATTTGAGAATACCACCACAGGAATTCTTGGTATAGTTGAGATACAGTCCGGTTGGTTCTTATAGAAAACCAACCGGGCCCCCGGGATTAAAATGCTAATAACTCACAAACCAGGTGTCCGATTGACGCGTCGTCTATTGCGTTGAGACCCCTATGACATGGAGGTCCTCTGAGATACATCCACATTAGACTTAGTGACCCCTGTAGTATGTACAAGTAGCTCGTGGAGTGGATCATCCCGAAGACGAGAAGATAGAGTGCGAAGGCCAAGTAGTTGACAGAGCTGATGACTGCTTGACCGAATCGACTCGGAGTGATTCGACTAGCCCAGTGGGGAGCGCCTGGTATTTGTCGGAAGACCCATGGCGGATGGAGCACCTAGTTATTGGAATCAGACCCATGGTACTCGATAGGAGGAGTACCTTTGTAGGCTATTAGGGAGAGTACCTGGTATTGGGCAGCAGATTTACAGCGGACAGAGCGCACGATATTTGGCAGCAGACCTGCAGTACTCGACAGAAGGAGTACCTCAGTAGTCCAAGGTTAGTGAGATGCACCTTAGTGTCACGATGGGCCCACTATTCATGACAGAGGTGGATTTCCCCAGTAGTCGTGGTTTTGATAATGAAAATACATGTTTGAGCTGAGTCAATGACCTTTGAGCTTCCCTCACGATTGAGATGGGTTACTTGATAAGTTAGGTATATGTATGGTAATATACTTGAGTAATGGTTATCCGTTGAAATCATACTTTGTGGTTTATACTTGTTGGATTTTGTGAGACCATGAGGGTCTCGGGGTCCCTACTGAGTATTGTTATACTCACCCCTAAACGGGATATGCCCACGACTCGTTGGGTTGGATGCAGGTGATGTACAACGCTGATCGAGGCGGAGTGTTTGAGGACTGGATGGTACTCGGAGGTGGACCACAAGACGAGTCGGTACCCGGTGGAGACGGAATGACGTGGAGCACTGAAGAGGCTATCTGTACCTACCCTTTAGGTAGGATATATGGTGGATGATCCAGGAGCTTCTAGGAACCTTCCATCTATTTGTCTTTTTAGTGGAACATGTTTGTCCTTTCCTTGTACTTTACTGTTGGGCTAGTATTTCAGGCCCCTTTACATTCAGCATACTTTTCATATATTATTTACTTAGTGTTTTCATCCTCTTGTACTCTTTTTGTGTGTGTTTATGATTTATAAAGGCAATGGCTTCCCAGTTTTAGGGAATTACGCCTTTGGTGCTAGTCGCCAGCCGCTGGCCTATAGAAGGAAGGCTTGGGGTAGTCACGATACGGGCCCCGAGGGACGGGTCGTGACAAATAAATATAATCCGGTCATAATCAGGACCACAAAGATATGAAATATGGATATTGTAAGTGAGCACTCTATTAAAGTACATGAACCCTAAACCACCTAGAATGACCAAACTATAGTCAAAAGACCCATCATATTCAACAAGTCTGATCATTATTATGAACCATTTATATTTAATACTTTCATGAAAATATGAAGTATTTTGATCACCTTTATTTATCCAAATAGCTATGGATCTATCAATATCTACCATAGATTATTTTCAAAATATATAATTCACCTATTCTCATTTACTAGATAGGTCCTAAAAACACGTTGATTCCATATCAGTGTAAGGAACCTTCCAGAGTTCCAATTTACCTTAGTAATGATTCATTAGATTTTCTATCCTACTCCTACTCATTAGACCATTTTTAATAGCTAATTTTTTTAATTCGTTAACCTTATAACAAATATGTAGGAGGCCCTTAGGAAACCTCTTTCCATGTAGAAAAGACTACATAATAGAATCCCTACTTTTGGATCCATATACTATAATATATAAATTCATTCTTCCATAGATAGTTCTACAATCTCTTTGGATAGAGCTAAATGATCTAATAAAAACCATGGTCAGTGAAATAAAATTATTCAATAATAATCATTATCCTCATGTCAAGACAAATCTAAACATAATTCCCATCTTTATGGTTATTTCACCACTTATAATACTTTCTTTTGTAATGTACCTCACCATTTTGACCCATTATATTGTGTTTTGTATAGTTAGGAGGATTTCTATAAGAGAGAGTTTTCTATGAAATATCAAGGGACACCCTTTAATATAAGTGGTTGTTTTGATGAATATTTTGAATCCAATGTCCAGTTCTAATCTGCTACATAATAGTAGGATTAGTTCTCATGTAATGGTCATACCAAACCGGTGGACTCTAGTTATTTTCATATAGGGTTAATTTAATTTACTTGAGTGTAATTCAAGTTATATTTAATTTTTTAAAGTTATATGGTTTTCATCTTGGGGTGTATTGAGCTGCCTATGTGATTCATTGTGAACCATAGGAGTTGAAACAACCACGAATGATAATTTTTGTGTGAATTAGAGAGATAAAAATGAAATAAATATACAGTGATACTTATTAATATTCTGTATGGGTAAAAATGACTAACCATATATTGTTCATTATTAATAATATGTTAAGGTATCGATTTATGATGTTGTGTTCCCTAAATACCATAAAATGGTTTAACTAGTCATTTTAAATGTTGTTTCTCTTGAATAATCCACCTCTATGAATCATATACCATTTAAACACAATGACATAAAAATTAAGATGGAGTAGATAGTTATTTGAAGTATAATTCAATGATACACTACATTTCACATGATAGAGGAGGAAAATGTGATCTGTAGGTGTCCACACTAAAATTATTGGCACGATATTCCAAAATAGGGAGGTATTTATCCCAACACCATGGTAGAGGAAGTGGATGTGGTCAATGAATATTTCATGTGTTTAAAAATTCATGAGTGATTTGGGGGTAATAGTTTGATTTAAATTTTGAGTTTTTGGATCCCCCTTTGATTGAATGTACAATAGGCATAGTGTAATCCTCTACTCCGTGGAGAAGGTTTCTCAACTACCTCAGAAAATTTGGGGTTGAAGTTTCCTTAGATTTATTTTCAATCACAAATCTCAATCCATTGTCCACTATTATCATTAACTATTTTAACCAAATTATCCTTTTTAGATTCTAAATTACTTGGTTTTTACCACACCAATCTTTATAGAATCAAGGATTCAATGAGTTTCCATTCAGTTTTGGGGGTGTCGACTCTTCAATTATTCATTATTGAGTGGTGTTTTCCATGAATATCTGAATTAAGGTAGAATATTAAAGACTATCACTTGTTTATCATTTTAATTTTTGTAATGATCATGTTTATTTTATCGACCAGTCCATATTTAATCAAACAAAATAATTTAAAAAAGTAGAATTTTTTTAAAAAAATGGATGTGTTGCACATGTGTTTTATTTATGTTTCTTACTTTATCTCAAGGGTCCCTATGCTATTATTTATAATTAATATATTTTCATGGGTGGTTATGGAGAAATATAATAGTAGGATAATTATATAAATTCTGGTAATATAATTTTACCCTTATAATAATATTATTATGGTCTTAAAAGCCCTCGTAAAAATGAATACACATTATAGTGTGTGTAATATTCTCAAAATGAACATATTTTATGATGTGAAACTAATTTTCTTTGAATGCTAAATTATTTATTATATTCTAGTATTGAAATCACCCAAAATAATTAAATAATAATAAAATTATTTAATTAAATGAGATTTCTAAATAATCATTAGTTATGTGATGTTGATGTTCCTCCTTGTATTATATATGATTGAAAATATGTTTTCTGATTGTTGATGTGTGTTTGTGGAAAAAAAATTTAGTGGGTTTTATGCGGGAGGTGAGTGTTGGACATGGAATATGAAATGATGGGAAAATAATGTTCACTATATGGCATTGATAAATGTTAGTGATGCCTATTTTTATGGTATGATATGGGTAAAAATGGGATTAGTAATCTGTAAACAAAAATTTGGTTGGAATGAGGTAATTGTGAGATATTTATTTAACCAAGTAAATATATTGGGATGGAATATTAAATATATTTTGTATTTGATTGAAATATGGATGTTGAATGGAGTGAATATTTTAAGGAATAAATGAAGGAGATGACTGAGACTTTTTTTCATCAAATATGGATCTAAATGGATTAATAAATAAATATTAGTTGAAAATGTAAAATCTAAAATTTTATAAATGAATTCATAGATGATAATCTTTTGTTGACTATTATGGTTATTTATATATGGTTATTTTCTGGTATATTTTATAGAGAAATCCATGATTGTGGATGGGTAGTGTTGGAAGTAGTGGGATAGTTGAGTTTCATTAAGTTTGTTAGTGTAATACCATTGGTTGTTTTATTCATGTGACTATATACGAATGATTTATTTTAATATCTATATTCACCCCATGTGAGTTGAGTAATTTATATCCACACAATTTTTTTTGTTACAAATGTTTTCCCCAGCATACATGTTAGTTTGAATGGATGCCTTACTTTCCCATGGCCACTTTTCCCCATTTATCTACAGATGAGATGTGACTACCCAAGTCCATTACAATCATGAATGGTGTGGGAGTGGAATATTTGGTATCCTATGATGAGGGGAGGATAGGGAAATGTATATGTGGTGGGAGACATTTATGGTAGAATAAGGGAATGGTATGGATTACATTCATGTTCACAATACCATATTAGTCTGGTTTAATAATGTGAGGGATGTGGTATGTGATTGATGTTGTGGATAAGGTACCTAATATATGGTTTTACGTTATTCTGACATGAGATGTTGGACCATGTAAGAGTTAGGTTAGGTATGGATGTGAATATACCACTATCAGGCAGGAAGAGATGATAGCACAAGACATTTTATATTGAGTGTGGTAGTGGAAAACCAGTGGGGATGTGGTTGTGGGGTTCCGATGATTATATTCTTCTAATATTATTATGTTATACTAGGATACAATACATGTTTATTGTGCCTTCATGAGGATAGAAATGGGTAGTTTACCTAATAAGGGTATTTTTGTTCTACTCTTTACCTACATTAGCATTAGTACTCATTTCTCAAATTTTCATAAGAGGACTTAAGGAGAATATAACAATTTATACATATTATATTCACCACCAATATATAAGTTTATTTTATCATAAGGGTTTTATTGATTGAGTTGGACCATACAAGCATGGAGTGGAGAGTATATATTGGAGCATCTACATAGTTGTGGAATTTGATTTAATTTTTGGGATTTATTTTGTATGATATAACATGAATTTATGTATTTATTTCTATAGTATATTGGTTTATTTATATGATGTAGTTTTCATTGTTGGTTCTCATTTTATCTATTGTACTTAAATTAAATATTTGAGGGAAATTTCTCCAATTATATTTTTATACCCTTGGATATTTTTGAAACATAAATTCTATTAGCGAGGGGATTTAGGGGTAACTCCAACTCTCCATTACCAACATGGGAGGGGTACTAGTGGAGAGGGTGGTGGGTTGTAACAAATTAGTATTAGATTTGATTATGGAGAGATATAGTGGATAATGGGGATTGGGACTATGATGATTGAAAGGGGTTTTAAGAAAAAATACCAAGGGAGCTTGATAAGTGTTGTAGGCTTGGGATACCAGCTCGAACATTGGATTTTAGGACCCCTTATTGAATTACATAGGGAATCTGAATCAGCTGAACAACAAAGTGAGGTGGTATTACATTAAAGGTAGAATCATACTAGACATACAAACGTCAAAATTATTTTCTATTCTATTTGAATGGTATGATTTATGAGGAAATAAGGGCACTTGATAAAATAAATTTAATTAAATGAATTATATGCTATTGAGATTAGGGAATTTTATTATGTTATTAACATATGTTATAGAGTCAAGTATATGAAAAGGGGGAAACCTACTCAATAATGAAACATTCTTTTGATGACTTTTATTAATGACATGTGAGAGAGCTAGGGATTACCAAAGGGGAAAATGTCCTTGTGTGGGTGATGAGTTCAATTTATTTATATGTTTTTTAAAGATATATTTTTGCTGATGTAAGTGAGTTTATTATTTTATTATTATGATTTGGAATTGAATTGAAATTATGGGAGACAATATAATTCACCTATAAAAAATATTAAATCAATACATTAAATATTTTTAGTGCGTACATGGGTCTATTATTGATAATTGTGGATTTTTTTATAGAACTGGAGGATCATTTAAATTGATAATGTAAATTGTTTTAGTATCATGTTTGATGAATCATGTTATGTGTTTATTTAAATTATCTAATATTGAGTATAGCCATGTAGATATTATCCTAGAAAAAATCAATATAGGTTTGTGTTAGTTGAATAGAAAAATTATGATGAAACCCTAATCAATGTTTTGATGTAGTGAAGGTTAATCAATAAATACCAAAATTTTCATGATATTTTTTTGTTGGATAAAAATTAATATATATTGAAGTTTTTAATTACATGGTATATAGCGTAGTTGTTTGAAATTTTAAAAAAATTATATTTCAAACGTGGTTGAACAAATTTTTGACATTTTTTTTAAAAATATTTTAAGGTGTGTTACAAAAATGGGTTGGTGTATTTCATAAAATATCTTCACTTCTAAATTTTATTGATGAATTATTTAATTTGAATAGGTTTCAAATTATTATTTTTTTCAAAAGGATAGAATGTTTTAGGGGTTCATTTATATGTTCTTATGGTGATGTATTTTCATGAAATTTAATATTGATTCATTAAATAGGGATTTGATTTAGCTTTTTGGGGTAAGGGTTTGAATGAGGTTCATGAAATGCATCTGATTTCCACTATTGATGATTGTGTGATTTTTTTGATTAAACTCTTATTTCAACTTTTACACGTTGTAGGATAAATGAATATAGAAAGATTCAAGGATATTATTCTCACGAAGAAAAATATTATGTAATGGGACAAGGAACTAATCATGTTCAAGTATCATAGATTAATGAAGATACATGGTGAAGAATACAAACACCCAGTTTAAGAGTTATTAGAGAAATTTGAGGCATGATTTTAATAGTAAATTACTTCAAACAAGATTGAATTAACCTTATTAGTTGATTCACTCTGAGGGTTCTCTAGTAATTTTGGAAGATGAAACATGGATAGATAGAGGGAGTATTTTGGGATTAATTCCATACTTTAGTCAAGGAAGAGTTCATTCCCCATGTGATGATTCATGTTGAGAGGATATAGAGTGGTTTTTTTCGGATACTAAGATTATTCGAAGAAAAAAATTTGAGACATGGTTCATGAAATAAGTGGAGAAAGGGAGAATGGTGGCCTTTCAAGACTCGATCCAAAACACAGGATTGGTATTTTCTTAAATATACGCATTCTACATAGGGTAGAATAATATACCTTGGTTGTGGTGTAATGGGGAAATGATGCTCCAAATTCCCTATGGTTTTTGGGGTTCATAGTTCATAGTGATGTGGTTGGTTAATCCCTCAGATGGATATGTTTTGATGGGGAGTTCAAATTGAATCTCTTTTTCTAAATGACCTCTGGAACATTGGTTGAAACAATTTTTTTAATTACCCTCTTTTAATTTATTTTTATTTTTCAATGGTTTTACATGATTAATTATTTTCGTGTTTTATATAGGGATATATATGTTATTCCCTGTATAGTTTTTTAATTATTAATATACATTATTTTAATATTATTTACACATTTTAAACCTATTGGGTGACCTAAATTGAGAAATTATTGAATTCCAATTATAGGAATAATTATTAAAGTTGGAAGAAAATATGTTTAAATTATTATTGAAGCTTTAAGGAATGTATTTCACTTGTTAACTTAGTTCCCTTTTAATATCAATAATTAAATTCACACTTCTTAAATCATATTTTTTGTTGAACATGTTACTCTAACTAAATTATGTAACAATTTTAAATTGCAATTAATATATTTAATTAAATATTTAAATTTATTATAAAAAGAATAATTAATGGTAGAAAGTCATGTTTTAATATTCACATTAATTTAGAATTGTGACGAAGTGTTAATATAGAAATAATAGTTATGATGATTACATCTAAATGAATTTATATATTTTATGGAATTAATTTAACGATTTCAATAGTGTTCTAAGATGTACAAATATTTTGTTGCATGTCCGAAAATGTTAATAAGTTTTATTAAAAATTATATTTTGTAAACCATGAAAATCATGTAAAAAGATGCATAACTGATAGTGTTTTCATGAAAAAAGATCAGAAAATAATTCAAGAAATTAAATTTTTTGGTTATATATAAAATAATGTGATTATATTTTCACTAGAATAATTTAATTATTATGAAAATAATAATAAAAATTAGATTGATATCCATTTTCAATTATTTTTATTATGAATGTTTATGCATCCTTTTGTGGTTTTTGTGTTATTAATTGGGATTTTTTGTGGCTGGAAAGGTACCAATATGTGTTGGGATGATTGTCTATGGATGGCCACCTAGGGTGAGTATGGGATGAGAGGCCATATTATAATTAATTAAAAAACGGTTTGTGCTCTATATGAAGTCATTGGGTCATTTGAATTTTTTAATATTGTAAGTATCATAATTATTATTTGAGAGGTATCTTCTCAATGATTAATATCTTGTAAGTTATTTTCTCATGTTTTATATTCCTTGTTCATCTAAGGTGGTGGTTGTGATTTATTTATAGATGGATTTCTAAGAGGTGTCTCAGGTGGTGGGGGTGATCAAACCTTCCCACCTATATTCTTTGGGGTTTTTTATTCTTGAGGATGATAATAGTTGAAAAGGTAACATTTTTAATATACGACACACTTATTACTATTCAGTTGTGATTTAAGGTGTTTAGGGAACTTCAGAAGGTGATTACTGAGTCCAAAAAATTATTGGGAAACCAGTCACTAGAATTGGGTGGGGTGTTATCTATTTTGAAGATTTAATCTTATTTATATCTTCTTTATAATGGTAGGATATATTCTAATATAAAGTTTATATCAAACCAATATTGTGTAAATTTCTTCCAATAAGGGTATTCTGATTTCATGTGAGGACAATTCAAATCCTCTTATTGTAAAAAAAGAATATGTGTTTCACAAAAGGGTGTTTTGAGGAGGTTTTGTAATTCTTGGTGCAATATGGGAGGTGAAATAGCCAATGAGACCACAATATTTGGGTGGTTTATAGAGTTATAACTAAATAATCCATATAGTGGGACTTATAACAATCATGTAAGGTGAAGAGTGAGTAACATTACATATGTCTTTTATTCCTTCATATATAATGTTATGGAAACCAAGTGGTGGGGTGCGATACAGGTAGTGAAACAGATTAACTATCCTTTTCAAAAGTATTTTTTCATATAGAATCCACCTTGTGAAAAATGAGGAACACTAAAACACTCTCTTTTATCTATTTTCATAGTCATGGTGGTCAGTTGTGGTAGAAGTTGAAGAAACATTGAGTTTCATGTGAAGGATGGGGAAACATGGAGCGGGATCTCACCATAGCATAGTACATACCATGGTAGAATAAAATGGAAATGGATTTATCCCAAATCCATAGTGGAGTCGATAGTGGTGGTCAGGGGTGGTTTAAATTGGGTTTCTAAACGCATCATTTTCAAGGTAGATATACCGATTCCATTATTGAGTTTTCATATAACTTCTCTGACCAAAACTACTATGAGTGTTGTGTGATCCACTATTGAAGGGATAATTATTCTCAAATACCTCTATAAATAGTGGGATAAGGCTCCCTTGGTTCTATATTCTATCATTTATCATGATCCAATGTCTACACATAGTCTTATAGACATTCTCCAGCCACCACATTAGAGAGTGTAAACTACTTGGTTCATCGATATTAGACTCTCTTACATCAAGGGCCAAGTGAGTTTCACTTCGGTTTTTGTGGTTTTTAATCCTTGATTAATCTATGATGAATTGTGTTTCTATAAAATTTCTAAATCATGGTAGAGGATTCAAGACATTATCCCATTTATTTTGTGTAAATTGTGAGATAATTATACTTCTCTATTTAACCAGCAACTTAACATGAATCCACATCAAGAAAAAAATAATCCATACTAATGAATAATTTAGTGGGAGGTTTTATATATATATTTTTTTTGTATCCAACATTATTTCATATGGTATAGTGCTATTATTTATGAGGAATATATTTTACTAATTTTTTTATTAATGAATATGATAGCAAGATAATTATAGTAATTATAAGAATAAAATGGAACATGTATTCTAATATTATTATGGTATTCAATTACTTCTCAAAAATTAATAAGCATTTAGTGTGTGTTATTTTATTTTCAAGAACTCATATTACACAGTGAAATGAATTTTACTTCAAACCTAGGTTATTTTTATTCATTAGTAATGAAATCACCCCACATAATTGAATAAAAATTAATTTTAGAAATTAATTTTCTCATATTAGTAATTATGATATAAATGATTTGTATTAATTTCTATTTTACAAAAGTGAATAGTCATTCAACCTTATATATCATTAATTATCCTTGGATGCATTTTATCCCTCATCATAACTATAAAATTTTTCTGTAGATGTAAGGAAATATACATGCCTCTCTTCTTCCTTATTTTCATGTTCATTATTCTCAAGGAAGATTTTCTTGTTGATATACTTTAATTTTTGGTTTATTGGGATGATGAACTAATGGATATTGTTTTAATAGGGTTTTAAGGATTTTCGTGTGTGTTTTTTCCCTGTGATAATATTGTTTTTCCAGATTAATCAACACAATAATGTTTTTTTATTTAATACAAAATAATTTGAATCTTTATGTGTGATTTACATAATAATGAATGTTTTAACAGTTCAATTATAATATATATAGTCCCAGTGTGGGACGCGAGAATATATATGGTGGAGCTGGGCCTGTTATGCTCATGACGATTATAATTCATCAGTCAAATAATTTTGAAATTCATAATGAATATATTGAAAATAAGTGAGGGTGATTATTTGGTTGATATGAGAAATTGGGTGGTCTTGATATGTGGTATGAGATTTGGGTAGCCTAGTATTAGTTTTTCAGGTATGTTTGGATGGGTAAGTGAGGAATAAGCCTAATGATGATGGGTGATATGAACATTTCTCTCACGCTCATGAGTGACACCCTCGTGAGGGTTGAAAGGGGCTAAGTGAGTGTTATGAGTGGGATTTTATATTATGATTAGACATGTGTCATAGAGTTGGTTTTCTAATAATTCATTGGATGGGGGATCTTGATGTTTTTGTAAAGAACAATGAAGTCTAGGTCAAATTAAACGTCGAGCAGTTAAATACATGATGGGTGAATAGTGTGGGATAATATTGATTGGTAGATGAATTATGGTTCTAGAGGATCCAGTGGGTCCCCAGAAAGGTAGGTTGAAAATTTCATTCCTAGGGTCTAGGCCTCAAGTTACTAGAACCCTGGGTTTTGCTACAGAGGTGTATGATGGGTTGTAGAACTAATGTTCTCGTCTGTTCTAGTGACCTCCACATATTCTATTGTGATGGGTCTATGTGCATGTAACCTCCCCATAATCTATATGGATGGGTCAGTGATCTTGATGAAATTCTTACAGTCTATATGGATTGTTTAGTGTGGTGACCATAAAAATAGTGGGTATTAGGTTTAGGACCATTCCAAACGGGGGTTGGGATTTTGTGAATAAATTAGAAATTTTCTTGAGTAGGGTTGGGTTTAGGACCACACTTGGGGGTTGGTCATTTTTTGATGTGATTAGTAACTAATATAACATATATAAAGTAATATATATGTGGTTCAAGATATATATGTATGACTATGCCAAATGTCATTGGGTAGTGAGTTGATGAATAAATTACTCCCTAACCAGAGTCATCAGGTATGAGATGGAAATCAATATAATGGCTAGAAAAAAGAGGTGGATTCCATAATTTCATTGAAATAGGTATGATAGGGTATTATTGTAGTTGGGTTATCACATAGTGACAAGATTCATAGGGAGTTGGTATGGCATTGTTAACATCCAAAATCAAAGGAAATTTTGTTACATGATTATTTTACATCATGCCTATACATGTATATTGGCGTATACAAGGGGAACATGTTGAGGCCCTCATAAGATTTATTTTTCACACCCTTCACATTAACCCTAATGCTTGTATAAACCATACGTATAATTTTAGGTTTAATATAGGATTTGAAAAGGTTTATTCTGGTGCAACGCAACATGTTTTAGGAGATAGGGTGTGTGAGTCACAACAATGAAAGTAGGGACAATGTCCACACATTTAATTTTTTAATTTTTTATTTGGGATTAGCCTAGTGGGAGATTATAGTTTGTATGAATACATGATTCTCCATGGTACATTTTTATATAGCATTATTATTGGTTATTTATGCATACAAAAATGTGTGTGAAATGAATGTTTTGATTATTTATATATTTTTGTATGACTTTGATTCAGGGGAATATTCTCCCTATTCTATAGATTAGTCCCTCAACACTAATCAATAAAAACTGTAATATCAGGAGGTGTTCCCAAGGCCTTGTGGTAACCATGGAATGGGCACTGATGAGTGGATCGAGTTGGGTCATTACAAAGTGGTATTATTGAATTTGTTTTTATGCTATTTGGGAAACTAATAATAGGTTTGTTTGGTAAATTTTTGAGCTTGTGATGGACCACATACTATTGAGTCATAAACACCATTATTATGAAAATTTTTATGTACCAAGCCTGTGAAATTATTTTTATAGATTTGTGATGATATGTATGATATTTTTGATGAAGGGAATTACAACATGGTATTATATGATTTGTTTTGTCAGGATATTTGGGAAACTAGTAGGGGGATGGTTTTGTAAATTTTTGAGCATGTGATGGACCACATACTTGTGAGTCGTAAACACTATTTTTATAAACAGATTTATCTTCTGGGGCTGTGAAATTATTTTTCTTGGTTTGTGATGTTATGGATGATTTTTTTGGTGAATCTGATGAATTTAGGAGGGATTTTTTATTATGGTTTTGGATCTTTTCCAATAAGAAAGAGGGAATGTACATGGGTCATATTAGGTAAATAAGACCCTCAGGACATGTGATTGTATGTATGTGACATGTTTTTTATGAAAATAGTGTATGAATGTTTTATGTTTCAACAATAAATTATGTGAAATATTAATATCTTTTATGTTTGTGGAATAATAGTTAGTTGTACCATAATATTTTCATTGATGGACATACTAGTGTATCTTGGTGTAGGAGGTCCTCATATTGTGTAAATACATTCCCTATATCAATTGATACATGGGGACCCATAATGGGTTAGTATAGGGTTTTTATGCCTCAATGATAGAACCTCAAATGGTTTGGTATAGGAATGGGTTTCTATAATAATTGTATGAGGGTGGGCATGATATTCTCTATAGATGTTGAACCACATGGGTTATTGGAATTTTTTTGGTTATATGATGTCTCAACAAGAACCAATATGGTGTTTTCCCATTTATCTTCTTGGTGGAATTTTATTAACCCATACAAAGGTAGGTTTAGAAACCGATGTGGGATTATGAACAAAATGTTAAATGTAATGGTATTTGAGATGTGATGTCATTGGATCATTTTTAGTATCATGGTTGAGGTCCAAGGGCATGATGAGCTACATACATGACACATTAGTTCTCATGATGATCTTTTTGGTAGTGTGGTGGGAGACTATTTTTTTATCATGTATTTTGGAATGACACCCATGGGGTGGGTTTTTGTGTGGTATATCGTTTCATGAGTAAAATGCCTCTATTATTAAAAGGAGGTATGAGGATAATCACGTTATATATAACTGACATGAAATGGTGAATGGTCAGTGGGTTTGTCTCATGAGTCTAGGATTATTGGGATGTGACTCATGAGGGTACCAGTCTAGACATAAGATCAGGTTGTACCAGAGTGTGAAATCATTGGGTTTAGTTTATATTGGGGTAGGTATTGGGAAAGAACATATTGATGGGTTTTTGGTGAATCACTATACCTTTGAGGAGGAGAGTGAGTGTTGGTGCAATATTCTAGGGAAAATCAATGGTTTGTTAGAATAGTCAAACAATGGGTATATGTGGGGTGGTTTGTGTTACGAATTGGTTATTGAGACATTTGTGGGTCCATTGTGAATTATTTAGGTTATGGAAAAATTCGGTTGGTTTGGAAATAATATCACTATAGTGGGTTTGGATCTGGTTCACTCTCGAAGTGAGGTGGAAACCATGTTTGGTGAGATTCTTGTGAGCATGATAGCCCAGGGGTTGTTGAAACAAGATATATCCCTCAATGGTGAGATATTGATATTGTAATTGGATCTAGGTAATGATGCATGATTAATTTGAGTTGATCCGTGATATGAGTTTTTTGGGAATGGATATTGTGGCATGGGAGTAGTAACACATATGTGATATTAGGATCCATTTGAGGTCAGGTCATGAGGAGTAGTATAATGAACGATATACGCTAAGTGGAACACCATTAGATGCTGGAGGATGTCATTCTTAGTAGGTTGAAAATGAGTGTATGGTGTTACATCATGTTGGAACTCATGTATGATTTGGGTGGACATGTCTAGTCATTAAATGCATTATTATATGGTAAATGGGATGCAGAGAATTGGAATTTTTCCTCTTTTCGTGAAATAATAACGATACTCCTTTGGTGGGATGGATTGTATTGTTCTCCCATGAATGATCCTCTTGTCTGATGATTCGTGGTTGTGGTGAGACTAGTTTGTGGGGTTTTTAGATTAAACCAGGATATAAGTGCATGGTAAGATTCATCGACATATGGTTCCCTAGCTAATAATTGATTTTATGTATTAATCATGTGTTGGTTGGAGTCAGGGTATTGGCATTGGGATTGGGGTAATATTAGTGTGATATTATGGAGATTTGTGTGGTGATTCATGATTTTCACATGATTAAAGTGTTGAACAAATTTGGTTTAATGATTTAAATGGTGAAAAGTATTTCATGAAATTAGTTTGGTGTGAAATCGATTTGTAATATTATTTAGTGCTAAATCATGTCACAAAAAATATTGAATATGTCCATTGGGGCATAAATTATTGGGAAGAAAGATAAGTTAGTTTCATAGTTCGAACAAAAGTGGGATCTTGCACGAGGGGATGGTTGTTAGTGAAAATGTTAAGACAGAGGATGGTATATCTTTTGTGGATGTTTCAGTAGGAATCTGGGATCATTTGGGTATTGTTGTCTATTTTATGATCAACATGAATGGATGAGTAATGCAGCATAATGACTTTTGAATCATGTTGGGAGAATCTTATGCGATGTGATTGAGGTGAGTTTCAGATTAGACTGGTAGTTTTGGGGGATTCCTGCTTATCCAATATTATTGTCTGGAGTTATACAATGGAATTAATTTTGGAGTTCAAGGATATAACATGGGGACTTTGTGTTAAATTTTTGATTGATATTTGTTATGATATTTGATTTGAGGGCCTCCATGACATCATGATGATGAGAAGTGTTGTGGGGCAGAGTTTACGATGACCAATATATTTATAAGTCAATATTTTGAGAATTAAATTAATTTTTTCCATATAGATAATGATTCATTTTGGTAATAGGGAGTCATACTAGGGTTTTGAGCAATTAAACATATTTATAATGTATTTTTAGGTGGATTTTAATTTTTGTTGGATGTCACTATGGTTCGATAGAGAATAAAAATTAAGATGGAGTGGTTGAGATATAGGAAGCACCTACTTTAACTGATTCATGTAGTGAAGTAAGATATCTTAGTGTGAAAAATTAGAATAGAGTGAGGGGACAACTACACTGATTGGATCTCAACGTGATCTATAGGTTCATGCTGTAGATGGTGTGTCATAAGTATTTTTTAAACAAAATAAGGTATCCCCCATTTTTTCTGTATATAGAGAGAACATGGTAAGGATGAATGAAAAAACACTCCCATGTCATCCCTCCTCTTTGATGCGAGGTGGATCTTGGTTGTTTTTTGCAGCAATTCCATGTAATATTCTTCCTCAATTCAAATGTCCAATCATTGTTCCTTATTTTGGCACATGTTTTTAGGTAATTCATTCCGATTCCACTAGATAATGGTGTAATTGTTTGTTTTGTATGGGTCTTTCATGTGTGTTTCCTAGAGGAGGACTTAATAGGAAGTCTATATTCCATTAATCATCATATTTAGTTCATCAACTACCCTATTTTATTGATTGTTTTACAAATAATTAAAACAAATTAAGAGTTTTATGGGTACCATGTGATAGGTATATTCCCCAATGTAGTGATAACGATGTTCGACGAACCTTCCATGAATTTTTGGTTGATGTTTCATTGATATCATGGTACTTAGTTTGTTTTTTGTTAGTTATGTCTCATTGGTTTAAATTAAATAATTAATTATAAAATATTATATTGAGTTATTTATGATGTGTGACATGGTAAAGGATCTTCGTAAATGTTATGAGCCAAGATGAGTCATGTATGATTTTGGTTGTGAGGATATTGTGTTTGGAGAGGATGAAGACATCACTTATTATGTAGGTGGTCCCATAAATACAAGATCATATGTATTTTTATCTATGAGTTTCCTTATTCATTCATGTTTAATGGGATTTGGTGGAATAAATAGGAACTACTGGTGGAATATGAGAATAGATAGGGAAACATTGGGCCTCCTATACTCGAGATGAGTGTTATCTAGCTATTTTGTAAAAGGATAATGCTTTCTGACTATGTCCCAAAGGAGGGAGATCGAAAGTCAGGATGACGTGAGAATTTGGGCAGTAACAGGATGTGATATGAGAATTGGGTAGGCTATGATGGGATTCCCTTGGGATAATTGAATGAGATAATATAGATTAAGGCTAGTGATGATTGTTGATATGATTGACCAACTCATGCTCATGAATGACACCCTATCGAGCGTGGTCTAGGTCTCAATGATATTTGTGAGAAAGAAAAGTTATTTGGTACTATGGAGTTCAATGGATATGGGTTTCATATGAGTTACAGAAAAATGAATCATTATGCAGAAAGAAGAATAAATTGGGATCAGTTTAGAAAATCCTTCATGTAGTGATGTCACCCATGGGTGAACAGTGCGAGACAATACTGATGGATATATTATATGATAGGTCTGATGTATCTAGTGGTTGACCTAATTGGTGGGGTTAGATATTCTATTGTGGTGGTCAAGGTATCAAAAAAATATTCCTTGGGATTATTTGTAGTTCTCGGTGTTGATCTATAGGCCCTAAAATGTTACACCATCCTATGACCATCCTAGATTCTTCATGGTGGTTCAATGGTCATATGACCTCCCCAAACCCTATGAGGATGGTTTGTTGTGCTTTTACCTCCATATAGCCTATGAGTATTGGTCATTGTACTTGATTAAGGCCCTATACACTACGAGGATGGTTTAGTGTGATGACCATGCCATGACAAGGTATTAGGTTAGTGACCCAGCTATACCTGAGATGGTTAGTCTATATAAATTATACCATTCCTTTAGTAAGATTTTTTCATAGACCACCTTGGGGGTAGGGTTATCATATGATGTGACTCATCACAAATTGATCCTTCCTATGGTGATTAGGAATTGGGTTGAGATATTGACTTATGATCATGCCCAACGATTTTAGGTATTAGTTCAGGGTTTGGATTCCACCCTACCGAGAGCTTTTTGGTAGGGGATGATCATTGGTATAATAGAGAGAAAATGAGGTAAGTAGAAAAATTATGGAATGGTATTGAATCAAGTATGATCAATGGTTGTGGAGGCCTAGATAACACATTCAGACCTGAGCTGTATAACGTCGTGGTTGTCTAGATAACACCGAACATTCAAGGAACTTGTTTCACATGTTTATTTTCAATCGTGAATACACATATACGACGACATTAACTAGGGGAAAAAGGTGATTCCATACTAATATTTATTTATTTCACCCTATATTATCACATTGGTGCATGTACAGACCTTATTTCTTCTTTTATGTGAGTATTTGATTTATATAGGATTTATATGTTGTATCTCCATAGGATAATGGAGTTAGAGCATGTGAGGCCCACTAATGGAATCATGACTACTGTGTATACACTATATTTTAGTTTTATTTTGTATTTGGGAGTATTATTTTAGGTGATTAGTGTTTTTATGAATTTTTTATTATATATGGATCATTTTGATGTAAACATTTCATTAGTTATTGGAAAATTTTATATTTTTTGATTGATATGTGTTATATTTTTTTTTTAATTAATTCATCTAAATTATAAGAATTACTCCCTCACCACTAGTTAGTAGCTTCTGGTGTAAGGGGATGCATGCTTGAGGCAATGAGATGACATCATCTCAATCACTGTTGTGTGGTCCATTGTGGGAAAAATTAGAAATTATGGAATCACCATTTATAAAATTGTCAACACATATTGTTGGTAATGGATTGTGGGTTTGAAATCATGAATTGTGAGGTTAATGTTTATACATTATATTTTCAAATAATGTTGAAGAATGACTATTTAACATTCAATAAAAAATGATTTCAAGAAATTTTATCATTATTTTATACTATTTGTTGTCTAATTTCTAATGTGGTTAGATAGGTCTTGTCTAGTAATGACGGATGGTTGGGATGATGGGATGTGGGTTTTGATGCATTAGTGGTGTATGGGTTATAATGTAGTTATGGTCATAGTGGTAGTGCTATTAATATTTAAAATAGGAGTGTTTCATGGCTATTATGAAGGATATTTATAGAGGTTTTGTGAGAGTTTCTATGGTATGATATTTTGTTGGTGAGGCATATATCATTGTTTCTGAGTAACATAACTTGATACTGAAATTAATTTAAATAACGAGTAACAAAATAATTATGGGATGGTAGTGGTTAGAAATTGGTATGTAGTGGATAATTGATGACATAATTTGGACATATTGGATGAAAAAAAACATGTTATGGTTGGAAATAGTGTGAAATTGAAAAAAAATTGGCATTGAAATAAAATGTGGTAAGGTATTGATTATCTAATAGGGAGAAATTATCAGCGTCTGTTGGATGAGATGAAGTGTGTTTTGTAGGTAGAAGTGATTAACGTTCCATAGATTGTGGGTTAACCCCTAGGATATGAATGTGTGTAGAAATTATTGTCATTTTATTTTCATTTTTTATTTCTTATTCACCACAACCTATGTTAGATAATATCACTTGATTCTCATATGGTTCTGGGATGATGGTGTTTTTTTGAATGTCGAGAATATAGAAGGAATATATGGATAAATACTCCCACTTCCTCACTCACTCTTCCCAAAATAGTAGATGATAAAATTTCATGAGGCTATATTTCATGGGTTTTAGTGGATAGAAGATTTAGTTCATAGTTTTGATGTGATGATGAATTGATAGAGGTTCTAATGTGATGCATGGAAGGGGTATGCATGGAAAAAGGTGGGAACAATGTTGTTTCAATATTCACATTATTATATGTTTATGATAATGTGATTATCTTTTGGGATTAATTGAAGTGGAATGTCATGGTGGTTGTGGTATGAAATCATTGTGATATGTATTATGTGGTTGTGGAAATGAGGATTAGGTTATGAAGTGGTTTTTCAGATATAGAGGGGATGGATGCACCATGACATATGTCATTAGGTTGTGAGAGGAACATGATTAGTAGGGAAGTGGTTTTGGGTTATCTTTTTGATATATTATTTTGATATTATGTTATTTTATAAGGATGCAATAATTGGCGAGTTACCATTTTTAAAGATAAATAATTGTAGACCTAGTTTGGTGTTAGTTTGTTATATTGTTTATTCACTGAAGTATATATTTGATTCTTTTATATTTTGCATGAATGGTGTATAGTATGATCATCCAATGAATTAATATATTATTTATATATTATATATATATTAGATTATTTAGAGTGATTTAGTGACTGAAATAGCCATAACTAACTCATGGATTTCATATTTCTGTTCACTGGTTACAACTATGGGAGTTGTTGGTACTTCATTTGTAGAGTTTTTTTAATGTCAAACATGACATTTATTATTGGGATACTAGATTTGATTTTTATTACAAGAAGATTATTGGTGGTTGTGTCTTATGTTACCGTGATTATGAAAGAAATTCTTCCCATCTATGGGTGATTATTTCATCTACTTGAGTCACCAACTCATGGCCTATTGTAGGTGGGAATCAGGGGGGTCACTCTCTTCTTCACTGTAGAAAAAATATGGGTTCAAAAATTGGGAAGTCTATCTTATGTGTTGGATATAAAATATGATCTTTGAGATGTGAGTAAATTTCATTGATCATATGTTGCCAAAATATTTAAGGAAACAAAATTTAAAAAATATTAAAAATGAGAAATGATGAACAATTAATTATTTTACTAGAACAAACTATTTTTATAAGGATAATGTTTAATGAATAATGAATGGATTTTATTATATACCAAATAAAGTATGTTTTGGAGAAAAAAAATATGAATTATATTCAGCATATGTAAGATTCAATTAATAGTATCAATGGTTTCTAAAAGTCATAAATATGATTCATGTTATTCCAAATCAATGATAAGATGTTTTTATAAATATATAATAATGATCTAGAAAAAATAACTATATTACCAATTTAAAAATTTTGATAAAATTATTTCTACTTGATTAATTTAAATAAAATCACAATAAAAATATTTTTCCATGTAAGAAAGATATAAATATAATATAATATTCTTAAAATCTAAATGAAATGTTAAATATATTGTTTAAATATGAGATGATAAACTAAAAAATTTATATATTGTTATAGTTTATAATCTTTAAATATTTAATGGTTTAACAAATATTATTTAGCGAAGATGAGGATAACATCAATTTTATGTGACTTTATGAAAGCTATTGAATATTGAAATTTTTATGATCTAAAGACCAATAAAAAAATTAATAGGAATTGTGAGAGAAAAATAAAATGAAATTATGAATGTTATGGTAAAAGAGTAATGCCTAAAACATAGATAAAGAACTATAATAACCCATAGAGACAATAGTCGACTCTCGCCACTCCCCTCTCCCTGGATTGCAATGACAAGGTTGTGCCATCATAACCCCTCCTCAGCCCACCATGGATGGGGAGGGGGATGAAGGATAATCTCTCTTTCCTCTCCAATGACCCTCCCTTTTCTGCATTCACAGATCTATAACCTCCCCCCATCCCTCCATAAATCGATCTTAGCCCTAAAGTTCAGAATCTTGTGAATGGGGTTCTTTCTAATTTGTTCTGTCTGCTACAGTTCATGAGATGCATAGCACTGCTGGAACATTCTCTAGTTACTTGCTTTTGCAATCAATTTCCATCTATCGAATCCTTCTACAGGTAAGTCTTCTTGTCTTGGATGTTGCATTAACGGGAAAATGTTAGTATTTTGGACTCAATGCACTTTTGGATTCATTTTTTGAATAAATATTTCCTGAGCTATCCATGGGCTAATACATCGTGTTATATTTAAGGTTTTCAATTTTCACTATTTCGGTAGTATTTTGAATTCCACCTGAGGCATTATTCCATAGTTACGTTGATATAGTTATCCCTTATAGGTCTTCTGTCACCCTTTTAGAATCCATAAATCCCCTGGTTGATTGGAAACATGGTTAGTCATTATCTTTGCTCAAATTCTCAAACCTAAGCCCATTGTAATCCTGTTTCTCCATGAATTTGTGTGTATGTAAATTATTTGAAAGAACTTCTAGACTATATCATCATTGAGGTCAAAGAGAAACATTATTGGAATCAAAAGGTATGCTATGAGTCATAGGTACCCTTATGTGTGGGTTCAAACCACTTGGGTAATGATGCTACCAGATGATGATGAGGTTCTCTGTTAATTCTCTTAGATCTCATGTTTCTCTGGAATATAACACTATATCTGATTGAAATGCAACAGTAATGGACAACTTGGGTTCTGGAAATGTTTTCACATACACAGCCCTACCAAAATAGGTGAAATCAAATATTCCACATCATAGAGTAATGGAATGTGTATTAGTTTCTCTTACCTAAGTGATAAACTGGGGGTAGTTCAACTCCAAAAAGTTGTCCAATGGCCCCTAAAATTTTTTTAGATGTTGTGAAAACTATTGGTAGTCTTCCTAATGAGGAAGCTGTTATGGATCAGGGGGATATGATAGGAATAATATGGAGATAAATATTTATAAGGGCTGAACAAAATCTTGGGGAGGCTAGTAAACCTAATTATTCTACACGTATATGAAAATTACATATCATTTGTAACAGACCTCACAATCATTTTGCTGTGTTGGGAGATGGTTATTTTCATACTTTTGCAAAATGGGATAAAGAAGATGATGATCATGGATAAGAAAACTATATGAGGAAAGTTGAAAATGGAGTGGTATATTATTTTTCTAATGAATCATCATATGTTGATCCCATAGAAGTGGAACTTGTAGAAGATTATCAGATATCTTCCTCAAAGAAAGGGAAGAACACTCTCATGGATTCAGATGGTTTTATTATGTATTAATGGAGATCACATATATGAAAGGACTATTCAAATATACCGAGACCTCCTATAACAAAATCTTCTAGAAAAGGTAAACACCCCAAAAAAAGTTTGACTGATGTCGATGATCACTCATGGACTAAGTGAAAATGATATTCAATGCATGTGAAGTCAGCAACTAATGAGGTTCTTGAATCACCAGCAGTCGGTCCAGATTTCCCTGTTCTAGTTAATGACTACAATAAGGCTAATGGAACTGAAATCTCCTAAGAGATCCCCTTGCACTCTGATGAAGAAATGTTAGAAGAATCATTTTTACTAAAAATTTTAGAGAATTATTCTCACTGTACGATCAAAATATCGTTGTGTGTTGATTTGAATGATGAACAATCTTCATGGATTGATTAAAAAAAATATACTTACGATATGTGGCTTCAACGAGGGGAAAACAATATTGGAGGAGCAAGTGTAGGCTTAGTACAATATGTCCATCTTCATGGAGGATATCATAAATGGAAATCCATCAATTGAAGGTACCTTCATTAAATGGAATCTATTTATTGTACATAATTCTAAACACATTAGATTTTTATTTAATGGCTCAAACTTTTCATATAAGGCTTTATTTTCGGTATTCTAAATCATGTGGGTTTCAAACATTTTCTTTAAAACTGGTTTTTGAAATAAAACTTTTATATGGTCCAAAATATGAAAACATGAAGTTAATGATTAATATTTATCCTCTATTATGGAGAAGGAAGTTGGGAAATTTCAATTATATCCACACATGACTCATAGGAATAAGGAGTAGAAAATTGAGATCTATACACCTCTATTACATTTATAATTTTTAGAAGGATTCCAGATTTGGTGATTCGTCATAATTTAATGTTTTCTTGGTTTAATTAATCATTCCAGGAGGATCACCTTCAATGTCTATAAAAAAGACTATAAGATAATATTTAGGTGTTACCATACCAGATATTTTATCATTTGAGATTTGTAATAGTGGGTGTTAAACTTGTGTACTTTATAGAGTGATTGTGAATAACTAGGATGTAATTTATCTATTTAAAAAAAAATACCATTGTTGGGTTAAGGATAATAAATTTTACAAATATAATTTAATTCTATTATGATACAAGAAAATTATATATTTTTTCTATTATACTATTCATAATAAGGATTTAGTAAAATACATTTTTTTAAACTAGGTAAATCATTGTGTATTAAAGTTCTTAATGTAAATTAATAAAAAGTAGTAGGCATGTAATAATAATAAATAAAGAAAAATATATAATAAGTAACATGGTTTGATATTATACTATAATCATAAAAATAATAAATGGTAAAATATAAAGGGATATTTGATTTATTCCATTTTTTTTAAATAATACATATGTTATTCAATTTTATATATATATATATATATGATAGTTTTTAATTTAAGAGAACAATAAATAATAGCTTATAGAAACCATATTAATATTGAAAAACCTTCTTCCATAAAATATAATGATATTTGGAAAGGCTACAATCCTAAACATAGAAGAAAATATGTTATATAATAAATTTTTAACATTTTTATTTAAGTTAAATATATTTCTAAAATGACATGTACATTTATAGTATGTTTATAAATTACAAAAAAATAAATAATGAGTGATATATATTCATTTATATTTTAAAAACCAAGGCTTTTGTATAATAATTTTTAAATAAATATAGTTCTTCCACAACTTTAGTAAGAATAAAAATAATTATTCTATGATTTTATAATAAAATAGTATAATTAATTATGTAAATTCTTCAGGATAATTCAAAATAAATTGATAAAAAAATATAAAATAACACCATGTCTTAATGTTGGAAATATTATGACCTATAGTCTCCAACATGCCACTAATCTATGATTAAACTATTTGAAAAAATAATATTATCTATGAAAAAATATATAATTGTTGAGAAACATTTACATGTGAATCATATGTGTGGATTTTATAGTAAATTTTAGTGAATTTATATGATTTCATTGGGGGGTGGTGGTAAAGTTATAATTATGAGAATATTGGATGTGAGAAAGGTATCCATTATTAAAACAATAATTTAATAATTCATAGTAAAAAATATATGACAATTATAAATATACAAAAACCATTTTTAGTAATTATTCATTTATTTAAATATAAACCATAAATATTTTTACAATAATTTAATATTCAATATATAACTTAAATATAAATAGTTTTTACTGAAAATAAACAGTTTATAGCGGACATATTTTTTTCATTAAATAATAGTGTATGATACATTAATAGGTCAATTATCACCAAATATATGTAAAATATTATATTTTAACATTAAAATTATTTTATTTTTAAAATAATTAAAATTTATTATTACTCAAATAAAGTTATTAATAGTGAACGTATGATGTTTTTATGAATTAAAACGAACTAAATTTACTTATACAAGCATTGAAAGAACTGTATTTTATATTTATTTATGTATAAAATTACCTATACTATATCCACCACAAACATTACATCCCACATACTTCAAAAATTTAATGTTAATATTTGAACCAATCACATTTTAAAAAAAAATATACTTCACAAACTCCACAATGCCAAAAGTCATTGTGTGTCCAATATCAATAATAATTACTCTACTCTTCACCATATACTCTTTAATAAAATTCATAAATTCTACTAAAATGTCTAAACATTTATCTCTCAAAACACCTCTCTCTCTCTCTATCACTTCATTTAATCATTAATCTATATAAATTAAGAATAAATTGTAGTTCTGTTTTGAATTATTGATGTAATTTTAAGGTAAGGTCTTACTATATTCTCTATTTAATTATTTCTATAAAGTGATTTTATTTTCTTAATACTAATTTATCATATTGAATTTATCAATTCAATTAAATATTTCATAGTACAAATTTTGTTTCATAATATACCCATTGTATTCTAATTAGGGAAACATTTATGTGAATTTTTTTAAAACAATGTTATATTAGGTATATAGTGATATTCACTTAAAATAACATCCCAGGGTGTGTATGATTTGGTAATAAAGTTAAAATCTGCAAAATAAATTTTTATATAAAGACTGTAATATAGATTTATTTTCTTATATAATTGTGTCATTAAATCTATATATTTATTGTAATAACCATAAAACTTTTTGACAAATTATTTTCCGAACTACTTGTAGAGAAACATTGTAATCCTCTTTCAATATGAGGATCAAATCATGAAGACCCTTATTATTTGGGGTTATTATTATAGAGGAGGAGATGTTGGACACAACAGACAAATTTTATTGGAGCCCTCAACTACGGTTGGGGGGTGGTACTGACCGTGACAGAGGGCAAGGGATGTGACATTGACTGTGAGAGTTAGTGTCATGATAGTGCATCCTCAGTGGAAATAGATTCTGGACCATAATCAACCCTTCAGCAGTAGTGATATTATTAGAGTTGGAATGAGAGAACACAGTGGAGGGAAGGAGACCTCAGTAAACATTAAACGTAAATAGAGATAGAAAGTAGCGAGGAGTGGTGGACACAATGTTGGGGGACTGGTGAAGGAAAAAGACAGTAGGAGTAGTGCTGTGTTTGGGCCTGAAAATAACAACAATGACAATGATCACAAGGATCAGGGTGGTACGAGCATGCTCATGAATTTAGCAGTTCAGATCCAAGTGCATTCCCTATAACAGGGAATTTAGAGATAGAAGAAACCACAAAAGGCTAATAAGGTTGGGAATGATGAGAGGGTATAAATTTTACCATTATAACTAGTTACCATGAAGCACTTCTTAGGTAAAATATAACTGATCAATACAATGATCACTACCCCAGTAAACTGGAGCCAGTGTGTACTTTTTTACATTATCATAATATATAAGGAATCACATACAGAAGGACCATACTGTTTATATCAATTGTAAAATAGTTACATACATTATTCCAATATTAAATTTTAATACATAAATTACTACATTTTTTCATGATAATATCATTACTCAATCATGTATATCCTTTTATATCATTCTTAGTACACTTCTTGAATTCTTGGAAAATAAAATAAAACAAGGATGAGCTCAAATTCTCAATAAGGGTTATGTAAAGTAGAATACATCATGAATAAATAAAGAATAATAATTAAGTAATAATCAAAATGGAATAGTTAATGTCTGAACACACATGAAATTTAATCAATAACATGACTATCAGGATTAGAAAAGGAAAAATATTTATGTTGATGTAAATTACATAAAACACATTCCATTTAATCGATAAACTGAGAATGAATATACATCTACAGATAATATATTTTTTAAACTATCAAGGATAATAATAATTGAATTCATAATGATGCAAATTATTAATAATTGTATGTAACGATATCCAGAATCATGATACCTCTATTATCATTCCCATTCATAAGAAATTATAAAAACCATGCATAGGTATAAAATAGAAACCCATTTGAGTATGGCTATAAAACAGATTTATCTCATGATATAGGCAATGCATTCAATGTCTATCTATAACTGATCCCCACCTATATCCCCACATCCAATATAATCCTCACACATCAAATTAATGATTTAATTCATGAAAGATATTTCTTATTAATAAAATTCTTTATTTATTAATGTATAATGATTAACAATGATAGAGCTAGTCAATCATATGAATATATATGTAAAATAATGAATGTATAAATGATCTATAGTTTTTTTTAATAATTCTATACATGTTAATTAATATGGATATAAATGGGTGAATTGTAATGTCAAATGATAGAAAAAATGATTATTTAATGGGAAAAATTAATGATTACAAAAATAATCAGCAAAGATAATTTTATAACTTTACCAAGTCAAACTAACTGTAAACCATCCATATAAATTATAAATATGATATTGATGCAATATATACCATTAAGAACATAACTATAATAAAGGGATGATGTTTTTAATTAATAGATATACCATAAAAATGTCATTAATTAATTATTAAGAGAAATAAACTTTTAAACTTTATTTATTTGAAAATAAATGTTCAAAAAATATTTTGAAAATATATCTCTATGAAATTTACATTAGAATACTATAAATGAATCATTAAGACATTATATTTTCATGATATTTGGAAATTATTTACATGGTATACACATTAAAACAAATATAATTTTCACATTTCTAGTAAAAACTATACATGCCATTTTTTTTGAAAAAAATGGATATTCTAGTCAATTTTTTTTAATTTAAAAATATGTACAAATTTTCTATTTAAATCATTTAGATAATTTGAAATAGTTTTTTGAAAACATTTTTAGAAAACATTGTTTTGGAGAAAAAATAATTTTCAACTGAAGAGATAAATAAAATAATATTTTCTTAAGAACATTGTCTCAATTATTTCAAGAACCCAATATAGGAAAATTTTAATATTTCTTGAAAATTTCATAAATAAAAAATGGATAAAAAAATTAAATGTATTTGTTATAATAAAATGAGATGATTTATTTTAATGAGAATAAATTCATAAAAATCCTAATTAAAATGAGATTATGAAATAAACCCTTAAAATCATAAATATGTTGATGTTAGAATAAATAAATTAATTCATTTTCTGTATTAAATATAAATACAAATTAATAATAAGGAATTAATACAATGAAATTATTTTCCCACATAATCATTGAATGTCAATGATAATAAAGAAGCAATATAACCCAGTGAAAAGAAATTGGGTTGTGAAATTATTTACCACTTGGTAATGTTCAAGTAAAATCACCCTAAATTAAATAATTAAAATTATAAAACTTAATTAAGTATAAATTATTCATGATATTACATTAATGGTGGGAAGTATATAAACCATACAAAAGAAATTAGGGGTTAAATATTACAATATGCCTCAATAAATGGAAATTGAGATGTTGTTCCTTTCCTCATACTTTCTTTTTGTTTAAAATGATTTAATCTAACGTGTAATGGTTTTAATCATGTTATTATCATATAAACACCCATATTAATATTTATAATAACATATAATATTATATTATAAAATTTTACCACTTGTTTGTTTATAATGTTTCATTTTTTTGTTTCATATGTTAATGACCTTGTTTTCTCTTGTATGATCAGTATTGATAGTTCCAATTCATATGAATATTATATTTAAATAATCTCAAAAATTATATTAATTTTATAGAAAATATATTTATGAATTATATACATTTTTATAATCATTATGAAAGGTAGTATATTAAAAATTAATAGCATTGCTTCGTGGAGATGGTAGGGAATACATATGGTTTAGAGACGATATCAATCCATTAGTGAGTGAAATTTTAATGAAGTGGATGATATATAATTTTAAATAATCATTTAGTTTTAATGTTTATAACCTTTAATCAATAAATTTTTTTATTACTTTCCATATAAATCATAAGTGAATAATGAATAACATCGCATTGTGAGGTGGTAGTCCACTGTACACATGATCAATATTATTGTAATTAAAACAGAATGGAAAGTATATATGATATAATAATTATAAAATTATAATAATATCATAAATAATATATATACCATAAATTCATTATTATATACAATAATGAGATGAATTGATGGAAAATGAGTTACAATAGTTTGTGAGGTAGTAGTCCGTCAAACACACATGTGAAGGTTTTCTTTCCTATTTAAAGGAGGAGGATATGGATAAAAGATATAACATTAACATAAAAAAAATATAAGTATATGTTATAGAGTATTGTAATTATAATTTCAGGACTAAATAATTTTTGAAGGGGGTGGAAGGTGAAATAAAATATAAATGACCGCTTAGGAATGTTACCTCTTCTTCAAATGACCTCTTTTGGTTTGCACCATAACGCTTCATATAATAGATTATTTATCAAACCAAAGGATCTATTATTTTGGTATCAGAGTTTTTAATAAATTTTCATAGTTATTTTTTGAACCAAATAAATCTATATGGGTTAATATGGGAGGGAAGGGTGTAGCCTTTAATAAGTGGGGGAGATGCAACGTATGGATTTTTTGAAACAAACCAATTACTCCCATGTTTTTTTCATGAAATAAACAATATAAATTGGTCACTACAGACCCTTCTAAAATATAATGTCGATAAATGTCTTTGGAATGTGTTATGGTTAAAAATTTAGGTCATTTAACATTTTTTTTAGTTTAACACCTAGTAAATGATTTTTTACCTTAACCCAAGTTATTAGTTATTAGTTCTTTTAATTTTATTTATATTGAATTTATTTGATAATATAAATTATTTTGATTCTATATAAAGAATATATTTTTCTAAATTTAACTCATAGATGTTGAAAATTTTAATTTAAAATTATACGTACAGACGTGATGAAAAATAAGTTTTGGAAAGAGAAAATTCTCATAAGTATAAGATGTTTTAATATCAAAAGTATATATATAATTGATTATATGAACCTATATAGTATTTATTATAACATAATTGCATAAACTTTTCTTTTAAAAATTTGAAATATAGTTTTACTTCCTATATAATTTAAATGAATAGGAAATTGTTAATAAAAATTAATTTTTCACTATTCATCGAAAAATGAAAAATTTAAAAAAAGACCAAAAAGATAATCATAAGATAAATTTGATATAAATTTTTCAAAAATTTAGGTCATTTTATCAATTAAATTTTCTATAATTGGTACAAATTAATTTTAATTTAATGTAATAAATGTGTTTCTAAACCATCTATTAGAAAAAAATATATTTTTTAGAAGTCGTTTTTTTCTTTCAAATGATGATAATTATTATTTATAAGAAATATATTATCCTAGATTTGTTTTATAAATCATTAAACAAAATTAATTTTTTAATTTAATTATCATAATTTAGACATTCAATTTTAACAACAAGGTTATACCGTTATTCAATTTTACTGTTCCTTTAGACTCAATGTTTCATGTTTCGCAAGATGTCGAAGTGAATAAATTCAAAGAAAAATATTATATAGGTTGTTTAAGAAAGTTTTTCCATGTTTCATAAGCTATCAATTAAAATGATATTCTATTATAACAATTTTGTTTTACATTATTCACACCATAAATAAATTGTGTATATATAATTTGATATTATGCTCAAAAATAAAGGATTAATTTTTTGAAAATTAAGAAGAGGGTTAATAAAAAAAATTTAATAATAGAGAATGTGAGTTGTATAGGTAATATGAAATTACTAAATATTATGTTTCAATGTGGGATAAAAATTTTGTTTAGTTAATATTTATAAATATAAGAAAATCATAAATAATTAAAGAGAGTTATAGAGAACATTGATCACAATAATTTGAATGAAAAATGGAAATTTATGAACCAAAAACTAATAAATAAATGATTATATAAAATACCATATGATTCATCAAATATGAAGGTAATGTGATTACATTTTTATTTCAGGATCCATTCTCCTAATGTTACGTTATTATATAACTCTCTATGAATATAAGAAAATATAATTTATTAATATAATTCTATTTCATAAGAACAATTTAATCCTTTTTATTGTATCATAATGTATATGTATATGACATTATAAAAGAGGGGGTGAATTATATGTTAAAAACAGTTGTTTTTATAGTTAAAGGATATATAGATTAATAGAATTAAAATAATCATATTCACAATAATATTTTTATTAAAACTATAATCGGATAAGGCCTTGGGTCCTATGGACAATGTATCGTAATAAGTATGTTACTATAAGTGTTCCATATGCTGCCTTTTAAAATAATCGTATTCACAATAGGGAAACAATTTAATTCGAATAATAATTGTATAGATCATAATCACAATGGTAATGATAAACAGACTGAAGCAATTAATGATTCTATCATAAAGCATACAAGATCATATTTAGTAAATGAATTCATCAAAAGACCTAAATTTTAATTACATACTTAACAACCATTAAATAGAGAATAGAATGAGGAATATATAAAAAAATTCATTTTATATTTAAATTTATTAGAAATTTAAATAAACTAAATAATAAAATTCTATAAATTGAAAGATAATGGTAACAAATAACCTTGGATAGAGGTCCCTTGATTTATTATTTTAAAAAATTATATCATACCCACAATAGGTTATGCCCTCGATACGATGATTTGCATATGTCTTGCTATCCCCAAAATCCCATGATCTAGAAGGTGATCAGTTCCTCTACCTTCCCAGCATCGAAAGCACACAATCCACAAATGATCAACATAAATGTCTTCCAATCCATAAAATCACTCAATCGTAATCATCTATGAATGATGTCACAGTAAGAAAAGAAAAAACATAGAAGTTAAAAAGGATGTATAATGGGTTGTTTATATCATAAATTCTTGAAAGTATTTCGCACAAAGAAACTATTTGCAGAGCTATCAAACAATGTCTTCAATTAATCAATAGTTATGAGCTTCTTAAAATGACCCGATATTTATAAGTCATCATCCAAATAGTTATCATGGATTCCAACGGTAGGATTTTCTCCTAAAAAATTGGAAGGACATAGAAAACTATAAATATAGTGGACATGTTATAACTAAAATAATGACATAATTTTGTAAAGAATATCATTACAGAATACACTACATCATTTTGATTTAATCGTTTTGTATTTGTTACGCTACTATTTTTTAGATATGAAAAATTGTATTTGGTTGAGTCTAAAGATTCTCGTTATGACAGAGAGAATGACTTAAATGTAAATATGATGCCAAAATGTGCATGTGATGTAAAATTATTCTTATGTGTATAATAAACATCATATTTGATGGGTACAATACAAATCATATCCGAACTTGTTTTCATAATCATTAAATGATTTATTTCTAAAAATACTCATAAGTAAAATAATTATCAAACACATTAGAAATAAATCATAAGGATAAAATATGAATTGAGATATCTTAATGAATGTTAGATAATATTATATTAGATTTTATTATGAATATAAAAAAGAAATAAAATAAAAATTTATTAATTATTTAATAAATTTTGTATGAATTCCAACACCAAAGGAATAGAGAAGTCAAAAAGACTTGTGATTCAAAAATATCCTCCTTTTCGGTAAGAAAAAACCCAAATAATTAAGTGATAATGAATTTTTAAAACATGAATCCAAAATAAATCTTATAAAACATTCATATTTATAAATAAAAAATTATACTTATCTATCAGAGTTTTAAAAAAATCTTCTAAAAAGGCATTGAATTTGACTGACATCCCCTAGGTTATAACTACCAAAAAAATCGTAATCTATTCTTTCTTAAGAGTATCTCCCCTTTCTAATGAATTTTATCTTTTTATAAAATATCTCTACTTCCTAAGTCACTATCTCCATTTATAGACAATTATCCACTTTGTGATTTTAAAAAAGGAATTGTGAAATACTTTTCATAACTATGATAAGAATTAGAGAAGAAAACAATTTGAAGTACTAACGAATTTTAATATCTAGAATAACTAAATGAATATCCAAAAAATGGAATTATTTATATCAATAGATAATTAGTTGTTAAATACATTCATTAATGTTTCAAAAAAATACAATAAGAGTTCATGTAATTCATTTCATCTACTTTTCATTTAACATGTCTTTATTCTTGAGGTCTAACACAACTATCATAATTTTATTAAATTCCTTTATATCATCCATTATCTTTTCAAGAGTTTCCATTTGAGACATGTGATTTTCTTCTTTTTTTGAGAAGAATTGATCTTAGATATGATTCAAATCTTCCTGATATTTTATCTTCTTTTCTAGAGTATGATGATTTTCTCCCTATAATTTGATCTGATTATCCAGAACACCAATTCTATCAGTCATGAATAAATTTTTATTTCTCAAATAAATTAATTCAACTTTGTTAAATAACATATTTGACTCATAATATTGAATACAGTTTATCTTATCTTAAATAACATTGAATTCATTGGATGGGGTAACATATGGTCTGCTAAAATATTTCATCCTTTGAGTGATATAACACATAAATTTGTCGAATTCAATAGAATGTTCATTCACCATCCTTATAATATATTCAATTAAATAATCATGAAGCTTGATACATTCATCAGACTTATCTGACCACATTGAAATGATATTACAATACATTATTTTATCCATCACACTTTCCTTACAGACATTTAAATCTACCTAGATATTGACCAGTCTTTTCCCAAGAACATTGATAGATTCTGATATTTGGTTTTGAATTTCAGCAACAAAATTTAACAACCCTTCAATTCATAGAAAATATGGGATTATCTAGTCAGTTATTCTAAGGTATTTAAATACAAACTAATATCTTTTAAAAGTTATTGAATTATCTAAATTAGTGTCTACCTCATATGTGGGATGCTCATCAAAATGACTTCTGAAATCATATTTTTCCAAATCATGATTATAAACTTCATCGGTCATAATCTCTTCATTATTGTTTGAAATCTGAATGAATTTATCTACTTGAGATCATTCATTATCTTACATGGAATACTATACTCTTAGATATGTTAATTTTAAATATGATTCAAGATTCAATCATACTAGAATTATATCAGACTGAGGCTTTTCTTCATAACATGATTTTTTTTTCATTCACACATTTTGAAAATTATTCTCCTTTTTCATCATCTATTTCTTTTGATTATTTATCTTATTTTATTTAATCATCTTTACAAAAACAATGATCTATTTCTCATATTTTAGTTTCTCCATTCTCTTCTGAAACATTTTCTTATGAGACAATTCATGGAGTAAATTTTTCACCAACTTTTTCCCTTTTCTTTCCCATATCTTGGAATGAGTGAGTGAGATCATCTATTTGAATGATTTACTTGAACATGATTCAATTACCAACATTTTCAAATACTTTTGACAATTTATCAGTATAAAGAGTAAAATCCTTCAAATTTTTCAATTTATTTTTCTTATCATCTTATTTAAGGGTTTCTTGAGTACACATAATTTTAGAAAGATATTCAGTTGGGTTCAGACCAAACAGTATGTCACCATATTTCATTTCATTTTGATCCATTATTCAATTCGTAGCTACTTTTTCACTGTAAACATAATTCTTCTATTATTTTAAAAAAAAAATCTATAGAGGTTATCTTTTGATTCTCTAAAATAACAGACACATATTTTTATTCAGTTCATTAACTTCCTCTAACTATCAATTTTGGTGTTTAAACTTCAACTTCCATAACGAACTTCTTTGATTCTCAATCAAAATGAAATTTCAACCCCTATATCATATCGTCCAAAATACAAGGTACATTCAAATTTCTCAAAACTTACAATAGTGGGAGATTACATGAATTCAAACATTCAAAAATCAACTCACTCAATATTGATGGAATAATTATTAGTTTGGACATAATTTCTCTTGATTTAAGACTGTTTATGGTTTGAAAATATAACCCATCAAAATTTAACTTTCTATTATTAACCAAATAATCCAGGATGAAGACATTTGAAACATTTAATGTTTCTCTATCACCATTTATTGGGATTATAAATCATTGAATATAGAGGTATTTAAAATAAATTTACCTTGAAATGTGATTATTTTTCCTATTCTCTTCATGAATCTCAAAAAGATATTGTTCAGTTATATCTATATATAATGTTTCTTTTTCATTTTCTCAGTTTGTGAGAAGTAATTAAAGCATCACCAACTGATGAAAAAATAATAAATTATGTGTCTTGATTTTAAATTATAGTAATTTCTCGATCATACATTTTAAAAGTTGTATTTAAATCGGTATCAACATTCATTGTACTATGGAATTGTGTCACTTGATAAAAAATAATAAGATCCTGATAATATTGTGGTTTCATAACCCAAAATTATTCCCATACAGGGAATTGAATAATTCTTTTTAATAAAGAATCATAATTATCATATAAATATATATTTATAACCCTTCACAAAGAATCTATATCTCTGATAAATATGTTATGGAAACCAGAGCCTTTTTTCTTCATAACATGGTATGAGAGGTTTTAGTTCTTTTTGACATGAGTTAGATGAAAATTTTTGGTCACAACCAATTTTGAAGATGACTTCTTAAATTATGGAAGAAATTTATCATAAATTAGAAGACAACTGATGTGGGATATAGTGGGGGGGGGGCTCCCTTTATATATTCAAAGGAAGGATGACCACTATGATTTTATTGCTCAATTTAGATATAAAATATTTAACAATTGAAAAAAAAAATGATATCTTGAGATTTTTTTTAAAAAAATCTTATTGAACATGAATCTAATAAAAAATTTATAGAAAAAAATTGAAATTCCAACAAATAAAATTGTAAAAAAAATATATGGTACTAATTCATAACTTTTGGAGTGTCATAATATATATTTTGGTATCAATATTTTGTTCTTCGAAAACAATTATGTATGAAAATAAATTGATTATGATGAAAACATTGAGTATAAAAATTTATGAATAAAAACAATTTATAAAGAAACTTTTTAGAAAAAAAAATTTATGATTTTGAAAAGTGGTGTCTACTAAAAATTATATCCCGAATTATTTATGACTATGAAAAATATGATTACAAAAAATATGAGTTTGAAAAATAAGTGTTATAAAAAATTGGGTAAGATAAATATGAGTATGAATAATATGAGTACGAAAAATATGTGTACCAAAAGAACTCAATCATATGTAATCCCCAATTGAAAATGAGTAACATAATGTTGGTATATGATTTAAAAAATAAGTATATAATAATGATTACATTACAATAATTATACCTATTTCTATCTAATGTATTCAAATCGATCAGAAGGTAAGAGATTTTTAATAATATCATTATGTTATTCAGAAATTATGATGAATTATAAAGTGATTTATATTTATGTGTGTGATCCATAAGGAAGTGATGCCTAATATCTATGCGTTCTTCCTATGATTTATTTTTAGGGGTTTTAATTATAGATATTTTACTAGTTTTATAACATAGTATTTGAGTTTTAGTAGAACTCTTGTAATAATTAGTGATTGTTGATTGCATCCACAACACTTGACCACAACAGATTCCAACTTCCTCCTATTCGTCTTTAATAGTAGAATATTTTGCTCTGTGTTTTTTAGTACAAGACCATGAAACTAAAGAATCACCTAACAAATGAAAAGTTCCATATGTACTTTTCCTATCCATTTTTCAACCACCAAAGTCAGTATCTAAAAAAAAATTAATTCAAACTCATTTATAGAAGAACAGAATAGTCCTAAATCCATTATTCCCTTTAAATAATGGAAAATTATTTTACATATTTCAAATTGTATACCATTAGATTTTCTTGATACCATTAATATAGTAATACTAAAAATCAATAATTTGAATCCCAATAAATTCATTAAAATTTTTGTTTTCCAAAAGGAATAATTCCATAAAATTTAACATGTACAATTTCATCAATAGTACATGAGTTTTTATTAAAAATATATTTAATATTTAGAATTACAGTAATATCCTAAGATTATAAATTAATTAGATTTGGGTGTGAATATATGTTAATCATATTTTTTTATTGAAAATGAATACATTCATCAAAATACATTGAAGAATTAGACTTTTTGTTTTTGGCATATCCATAACTCATAAGCTGTTTTATTAAGAAATGCACTAATTAATACACAATTTATAGTATAATAAGAAGTACACAATTCTTCAGAAAACATTGTTTTTGAAAAATAATATTTACTCAACATGGATTATATTATCTATTGAACAATAAGATTTTTTAGTTCAACAACACCATTTTATTGATGAGTTCTTGGAGAAACAAAGTTATGTGCAATTTCATTCTTACTACAAAAAGTTTCAAAATTATACTTCACAAATTCTCAATCACGATCAGTATGAATAGTTGTCAATGGAGTGTTTTTTCTCATTTTTAACATTGGATAAATTTATTTTTAAAATAACTATAGGGTTTATATTCCATTACTAGAAAATATACGCCCGTATATCTAGTATTGTCATCAATAAAAAAATACATACTATTTTCCTCCAATAAATCTAGTTTGTGTCGGATCGAAAATATACATGTGAACTAACTGTAAAGAATCTGAAGTTAAAAATTCACTAATTTATTTAATTCTTGATATATTTTTCATTTCTTATTCACAAGGGTTAAAGCCTTTTTAGGAATGAAATCTATATTCTGGTAGATCCTTTACTAGTATTTTCATACAAAATTGATATAAGTTCCTATAGTTAGAGCTTTTGTCCTTATATTCCATTATAATGATTGATCTTACCTTTCACTAGGGAAAGGTTTTTATTGGATTCTATAAGGGTTGGTGTCTTGATAACCAACTTTTTTGTTCTTTGATTACATGAATGTTCACTTATTTTATATTGTTGTTCATTGTTCTCGATTAATATAATGTAATAATGTTCTGGAATATTTGTTGCATTAATAAGGTCATGGTAGATCCCCTCTATGATGATAACCTAGAAATAAAATAAAAATATTCTTAAATAATGTTCTACGGTTGGATGACATACTATGATAGGACACATAGTATACAGACCGTCATGTGAGATTACTCGTAAGAAGACGAGACTCTCTCTCATGAATTTCACACTTGGTAATCTCCAAGATGGGAGATTATGAGAACATGCCCTCCAGTAGTAATTATGCATTTCTTGGTGTCATCGGACATTAATATCTGTGAGCGTCTGTAATGGTCCTTAGACGGTAAGATTATCATTAAATCATGTCATGACTTGCGCACTTAGATTTACTGACGAAAATCGTCACGTAGACAGTTGAAGGGATGTAGGGTACATTGGGTGCATCATGAGTGAAAAGTTGGTAATGGATAAGTCGAGGAAAGATTTATCCCTTCCATTTATAGAAGTTGATATCTCATCCCTTTGATTGAAATAGAATGGTTTCATTAAATTCCATGGCCATGGTGTAAACGACGAGTTTATTTTATGCAGTCAAATAATGAAAGATCAAGCATATAGGTTTATGACACTACCATGAAACCTTCTTGATGAGATATCAAGACAAAGGGATTAAATTACATATTAGTCATTCATATGTGGTGATACGTCAATGCGATGCCAACTTCATTCTCTTGGGTGCCTTGACCAGTTGCTAGACAGTAATCTTGGACTTTAGGCAAGCCCGCCTAATGCCAACAAGGAAGAGGCCGAGAGGGCCACACACTAAGTGTATTCAAGTGTCTCAAGTAGAATAAATATTATCCCCATACATGGTTTAATAATTATTCAAGGAATCCTAAATTGTTTTAATTATGGAGGAAGAATAAAATAAAACAAGTACACGCCGTGTATCAATGATTACACGCTGTGTAGTTTTATTTTGAAAACAAGTACACGCTATGTATTATTAAATGTACACGCCATGTAGTTTTCATTTTGTATTGGAAATGAATAAATGAAAACCAAATATGCATGTTGTGTACATTGAACGTACATGCCCTATAGTTTTCAATGGAAAACATGTACATGACATGTATTTATTAATGCACGCCATTTAGTTTTTCCAGTCGTGATTTTGAGGAAATATCATTTTATTAAATGATATTTTTTATAATCAGCGTGAGTGCTTGTCAAGGAATTAATTATTTGAGATGGTGGGTTTTCAATAAGATATAATGAAATAAATGATGCACATATCGAGTTTATTTATTTTCATAACTCTACAACCTCAAACTCGATTATAAATATCCTCACAATCTCAACTCTTTTTGATGACAAGAGAATCGTTGTGCACAACAATTCTGGAGAATTCTTTCAAGGAAGAAATAAACACTTCCTCCTAGAACTCTCTCAAGACTGAGAGAGTTCCTCTTCCATCGGATCAGGGCAATCTAAGGCGGACAATTCAAGAAAAGGTTTCTCCACGCTAGCACCTGGAGACTCCTTTGGAAACATCCCGAGATACGAGGTACACGTGTGGATCACCGCTAGAGGAAGTATACACTTTTCTTCTGCGACACAAAGACAAATCATATCAGAACGTGATCAATAACATCAATGAAGAAATAACACCCAAAAGGTATTTATTTTCAATCTATTAAATTAATTATAATCAACTTGTAATGATCCGTGTTTGTGGTTCCAGGACAAACCTTCTTCTTTGTCTATTTCTATTATTCGATTTGTGGATGCTGGAGTTTATCCTTATATTGATCCCAGATTGATCATTATTAATGATGAAATTCCATGCGGGCACATCCACCCACGTGCAGCTACGCCTGGAACCTTCAATTGGTTTCAGAGGGAGGTTACAATTTTGATTATAGTTATTTAATTTTCGTTGATAATTTATGCATTTTTATTTCATTCAATTTGAAAAAAAATCATTCTATAAATGTGAATAAATGAGATCTATTATTCCTCCTTCGTTTCACGATTCATATCACAGAAATGACCTTTTATTTTTAATTTTTGATTAAAATAAAAATGAGGAACTCATCCGGAGGAGCCGCTCTTTCTGTTTGTATAACACAGGATTACACGACATGTAATTAAAACTACACGCCATGTACTTAGGTTCAATGATCCGGCACTGGTCCGCAAAACCATGCTGTGTGAATTGATTATGCCTAAGTATTAATCACACCATGTTGACAAGAATTAAACAGCGCATGGGAACCAGAATACACGTCGTGTATGTTGGAGCAACACGTCGTGTAGTCCGATCTGGCCCAATTGAAACCGTGTACATAGGAGATGTCACGTACCACGTACACGGGATCTACAGACCAGTTACCACGTAACAAGGAAGTACATGCTGTGTTTGATTTATCTACACGCCATGTACTTTAAAATTTCCAAAGTACAGCAAACATGTCAAATCCCCAAGCGTGTACTTTGGATAAAGGGTGAAAGGAAATACATGCCATGTAAATATAAACTACACGCCGTGTACATTCCAGAAATTTCACCAGGTTTCCTCCAGAAATTTAAAATACCTGTACATGGAATATGGATGAGAAGAATTAAATTAAATTCAAAATAGAATTTAAGATAAATAACTGATTAATTATAAGATCATAATTAATTGAATTCGAGTACGACTTATCTTAAATGAAAGAACAATTAAAAGAATTTTAATTCTAAATTTGTGTAAATGTCGTTTCATGATATGGATGATCATGAGCTAGACCATAGACCACTTGTATGTGTGTATGGTTTCATTTAAATTTGTTTAATTTAAATTCGTTGGCCTACGAGCCTTCATCCAATAAAATGTAGGGCCTGCGTGCCCATGGTTTCTTTAATGTAAACCCCCCGTAATGGAGTATCTCTCAAGCCAAAGGAGACAGTTTGAAATCCGAAGATGAGGCGAAACTAACCCAAGAAGATACAAAGGTGGACAAGTGGGAGCTGAAAAACACGAACAATCAGGTTCAAGGTGTTTTCCCTAGGCCAGGTTTAGCTTATCAAACCCGCTAGATAAGCTAACCAATAGAAGCTCATGATCATTCCATCTTATTTTATTTCTGTCTGATTTAATGGTTTATTTATTATTTATTTGTTGTCACGATCACATAATTAATAAAATGATTAAGCATGAAAAGATGGAATATAATAAAAACCGGACTATGCGTAAACATTATCAGAACATGGTTAATCACTTAAGAAATCATCACTTAATATTAACAAGCATGTGATAATGAAAAACTAATCATAAAGAAGAAAATACCTCAAATATCATATTAAGTCAGACCAAGCCTTCTGTTACATGAATAAGGGAAAGACTCGATAAAACTATGTGTTTGAACAACCCTTGTTGGGACACATACTTTTATAAAGTAAGCCCTTATGAAAGGTTTTAGGTTGACTTAACCATATTACATCAAGAGGAGTAGCCCTTTCTATACTTGATTTAATATTGGAGGCTAGAGTTGAGGAAATCCATGTTAGGATTTCAGGATTGGGGATTCCACTCAACAAATCACGGAACTGTAAGCTCACAGTTGGCAAAGACCTGCCTACCTAAATACCTTCAAATAGCTTGACCAACCCCTTTGGGGTTATGCGAAGGGTAATATGGATCCTTGCAACTAGAATGTCAAAGAAACTGGACATTCCGAGTTCAATGGTGAGGGCCATTGGGACTTGATAAAATAGTGGGAGAATTAAAAAAATTCAATTATTATTTTTCATAAAATGTAATCAAAAGGTACTGATAAATCTTCTCTTTTAATTTGTAGAATTGAAATGAAAAACTCGTCAACCACATTTTCTCTGCGATCAATTCTCAATAAAGAAAACATCATCACCGGTAATAACTTTCAAGAATGGTTTAGGCGCCTTCGGGATATCCTACGCCATGAACGAAAGTTTTACGTGCTAGAGTTCTCACTTAATGATCCCCCTTCCCAAGGGGTGAGTGATGATGATTTCCTCGTCTATGATAAACATTTTAGTGATGCACTCGATGTTCAATGATTGATGTTGTCTTCTATGTATAGTGAGATCATGAAGTCTCATGGAGACATGGATGCCTACAGCATATTCGAGCACCTCCGTGGTCTATACCAGAAGAGAGAAAGATAGGGAAGGTTTGAGATCTCCAAGGATCTATTTCAGAGAAAAAATGGAGAGGGTGCCCTAGCTGGGCCTCATGTAGTCAAGGTAATTGGCTATATTGAGCTCTTGGAGGTTCAAGGGTTTAAACTCTCTGAAGAATTGGGTACCGATCTCATTATTTCATCACTCCCCCAGAGCTTCTCAAACGTTGTTGTGAACTTTAACATGAACAACATCAAGAAGTCTTTGTCTGATCTTCTTATCCTTATTCGCCAACTAGACAAAGACATGAAGTGTGAAAAGCCTCATGACGTCATGGTGAATAAAAAGAAGGGGAAGGCGAAGAGCATTAATCCCAAAGCTTCTTCAAGGCCTTCCATGAAAAAGAAGATCAAAGGGGAGGCAAAGAACATGATGTTGTTTGTTTCACATGTGGCAAGAAGGGCCACTGGAAGAAAAATTGCTCCCAGCCAACGAAGCAAGGGGAAGCATCATGTTCATTTGTTATTGAATGAAATCAATCTGTTTCTACTAATTGGGTATTAAATACTTCTTGTGGTGCTCACATTTGTATCAAAATACAAGAACCATGTAGATTCAGAAAGATTGAACGAGGTGAGGTGGATGTACGAGCAGCCAACATAGCCAGACTCGCTGTTGTAGCTGTCAAAGACTACCATCTCACATTTCCTACTGGGATGGTCTTGGTTTTGAAAGGATGTTATTATATACCCTATGTAACCAAAAACATTATTTCAGTATCCAAATTAGATACTGATGGATTCATCTTAATGTTTGGAAGTGGATGTTTCTACTTTTATAAAGATAACATTTGTTTTGGTATGACACATTTATTCAACGACCTTTATGTTTTAGAATACAGAAACCATGTAATGGAAATCAATGACAAAGTTAATTCACATGACTCATACGACACCCAACTTTGGCATCACCAGCTAGTGCATGTCAATGAGAAATTTTTGACAAAATTACATCAAGATGGGTATTTAGATTCTTTCAAACTAAAACCACTTGGTGTATTTCATGCATGTCTACAAGGAAAAATGACCAAATCATCATTTAGTGGGAAAGGTGAAAGGGCTATAGAGCTTCTAGAATTAGTTCACACATATCTATGTTGACCATTTCCAATTGAAGCAATGGTAGGGTTCTCATATTTCATAACATTTACTAATGATTTTAGTAGATATGGATATATCTACTTAATGAGGTATAAGTAAGATTCTTTTGATCGGTTCAAATAATACAAGAATGATGTTGAGAACCAGCTTGGTAAAAAGATTACGAAACTCCGCTCAGATAGAGGAGGAGAATATCTTAATCATGAATTCATTGATTTCTTATGGGAGTTTTGGATTTTATCTCAACTCACTCCTCCAAACACACCCCAGTGGAATGGTGTAATTGAAAGGAGGAACCACACCCTGTTGGACATGGTGTGATCAATGATGAGTCATGAGAGTCTTCCATTATCCTTTTGGGGATATTCATTACAAACAGCAGCACACATACTAAACCAAGTACCAAGTAAATCGATAAATGGTATTCCATACGAGTTATGGAGTGGACACAATTCCATGTTATCGAATTTACATGTGTGGGGTAGAGAAGCATTTGTTAAGGCCTCTTCAGGTAACAAACATTCACCCCTAGGCACATAGTGTATCTTTATAGGATATCCCAAGGAAACAAGGGGATATTACCTATACAACCCCTCATACAAAAAGGTTACAGTGGAAAGACACAACATATTCCTTGAGAGGGAGCACATCTCCAGAAGATATAGTTGGAGAGAGATATACTTCGATAATGTCAAGGCTCAAGATACACAAGAGTTGGTACAAGAACAGATTCCACAAAGCCCCGTGGAAGAAAAATCTGTTCCAGAGACACAAGAACTGCGTAGAAGCATGAGAGAGGTGAGAGAACCAAAATGATATGGTTTTCCTGTCACTAAGGATGGTGACTAATTATTGGTTGACAATGATGATCCTCTTACCAAAATGGAAGAAGATGAAGGCATAGAAATTACCATTTGGCAAGAATCCATGAATTCTAAAATGGATTCCATGTACCAAAACCAAGTCTAGATTTTGGTAGATCCTCCAGTTGATGTAAAGCCTATTGGTAATAAATGGGTATTCAAGAAGAAACTGGACATGGAGGGGAAAGTCAGCACCTATAAGGCACGACTGGTTACAAAAGGTTTTAGACAGCGTCAAGGAATTGAAAATGATGAATCATTTTCAACGGTTGCGATGCTGAAATCCATCACAATCCTATTAGCCATTTCCACTTACCATGACTATGAAATTTGGAAAATGGATGTCAAAACAGAATTCCATAATGGGAACCTCTATGAAGATGTCTACATGACACAACCTGAAGGGCTTGTGACTCCAAAGGATGCCAACAAGGTATTCAAGTTGCAGAAATCCATTTATGGATTAAAGAAAGCATCAAGGTCATGGCACATTCGTTTTGATGTAGCTGTAACAAAATTTTTCTTTGTTAAGAACGAATGCGAGCCTTGTGTCTATAAGAGGTTTAATGGGAGTGCATTTGTTTTCCTAATAGTATATGTTGATAACATATTACTAATTGGAAATGAAGTACATGTCTTACAATCAGTTAAGGCATGGTTGCATAAATGCTTCTCCATGAATGACTTGGGCGAGGCAGCATATATTCTTGGGATCAAGATCCGTCGTGATAGATCCAAGAGAATGTTGGGCCTGAATCAAAGTACACAAATTGACAAGATACAAAAGAGATTTAGTATGGAGGAGTCCAAGAGGGGATTGTTTCCAGTGTCACATGGAATTCATCTTTCTAAGGAAATGTGTCCTCATACACATGAGGAAAGACAGAAAATGTCAAGGATCCCTTACGCATCCGCGATTGGGTCAGTCATGTATGATATGCTATGTATGGGGCTGGATTTTTCTTACGCATTAAGTGCGGTGGGCAGATATCAAGCTGATCTAGGAGACCGCCATTGGATGGAAGTCAAGACTATCCTTATGTATCTGACGCATACTAAGGATATGTTCCTGGTTTATGCAGGATATGAGGAACTAGTAATCAGAGGACATGTAGATGCTACTTTCCAGACTGATCAAGATGACATGAAGTCACAGACTGGACACATCTTCAGTTTTAATGGATGTGCAGTGAGCTGGAAGTGTTCAAAGTAAAGTGTGGTGGTAATATCTACAGCGAAGTCCGAGTATATCGCAAATTCTGGAGAAGCTAAAGAAGCAATATGGATGAAAAGCTTCATCCAAGAGGTAGATGTAGTACCAAGAAGTAAAGATACTATCACACTCTATTGTGATAATACTGTAGTGGTGGAACTTGAAAAAGAGCCAAGGTCACCTCAGCAGACAAAGAACATACTTCAGAAGTATCATCTCCTGAGGGATTTTTCTCAGAGAGGTGAAGTTGCAGTGAGTAGTATTTACACGGAAGACAACATGGCAGACCCCTTGACTAAAGCCTTGACTCAGTAGAAACATGATCATCATGTGATATATATCGGACTAAAAGTCATACATAGTTGGCTCTAGTCTAAGTGGGAGTTTTTAAGGGTTGGTGTCCTGAGAACCAACTGTTTTGTACATTTATTACATTAATTTTCACTTATTATATATTGTTGTTCATTATTCTGCATGACCATAATATAATAATGTCCTGGAATATTTGTTGCATTAATAAGGTCAGGGCAGATCCCTGCTATGATGAGAACCTTGAAATATTATAACAATAATCTTAAATAATGTTCGGCGGTTGGATGACATACTATGAAAGGACACATAGTATATAGACGGTCATGTGCGAGTACTAGTAAGAAGACGAGACTCTCTCTCATGGAGTTCACACTTGGTAATCTCCAAGATAGGATATTATGATAATAGACCCACCATTATAAATTCTGCATGTCTTGGTGTCATTGGACATTACAATTTGCGAGCGTGTGTAATGGTCTTTAGACTAGAAGATTATCATTAACTCATGTCAGGACTCGTGCACTTAGATTTACTGATGAAAACCGTCACCCAGACTGTTGGCGGGAATTTGGGTACATTGGGTGTGTCACGAGTGACATGTTTTTAATGGATAAGTCAAGTAAGTATTTTTTCCCTTCTATTTATGGAAGATGATATCTAGGCCCTTTCATTGAAATAGAACTGTCACATTAAATTCCCTAGCCATGGTGTAAACGACGAGTTTTTTTAGGTAGTCAAAGGAAGACAGATCAAGCATATTGGTTTATGACACTGCCATGAATCCTGCTTGATGAGATATCGAGACAAAGGGATTAAATTACACAATAAGAATTCGTATGTGGTGATACGTCAATGCGGCGTCAACTACTGTCACTTGGGTGCCTTGACCCATTGCTAGATAGTAATCTTGGGCTTTAGGAAAGCCCGCCTAATGCCAATGAGAAAGAGGCCAAGAGGGTCACACACTGTGTTTATTCAAGTATCTCAATTTCAATAATGATTATTCCCATTTGTGGTTTAATAATTATTCAAGGAAGCTTAAATTGTTTTAATGGTGGAGGAAGAATAAAATAAAACAAGTACACGCTGTGTATCAATGATAACATGTTGTGTAGATTTATTTTGAAAACAAGTACATGCCATGTATTATTAAATGTACACGCCATGTAGTTTTCATTTTGTAAAGGAAATGAATTAATAAAAACAAGATATACACGCCGTGTACATTGAATGTACACGCCGTGTAGTTTTCAATGAAACAAAAGTACACGGAGTGTATTTATTTATACACACTGTGTATTTTTTCCAGTCTGGATTTTGAGGAAATATCGTTTTATTAAATGATATATATTATAATCAGAATGAGCGCATGTCAAGGAATTAATTAGTCAACATGGGCGGTTTTCAATAAGAGTTAATGAAATAAATGAAATGCGTAATGTGTTTACTTATTGTCATAACTCTACAACCTCAAACTCGATTATAAATATCCTCACAACCCCAACTCATTTCGATGACAAGAGAATCGTTGTGCACAACAATTCTGGAGAATTATTTCAAGGCCGAAAGAACCTCTTCCTCCAAGAACGCTCTCAAGACCGAGAGAGATCCTCTTCCATCAGATCAAGACAATCTAAGGTGGACAACGCATGCAAAGGTTTCTCCATTCATGTTGATTCTCATTTACGTCACATTGTCAAAACGAATGTAAATTGAAATGCCTTAGATCAAAATTGATTCATCATTTGAAGAAAACATCAAAAATCGACCAAGGCCTGAACAAGGTTTCAAAAGCACGTGGGTCGCACAAGTTCCCTCATGGTCTCCAAGTACACTTGCGCGCCGCCTAATGGTCACGCAGGAGACTTGCATGCCCTTTTTGAAAATTCTCCCAGGGTCTCTCCAGCCTATAAATACCCATGTCCCCCCCCATTTCGAGGATGGAAAAATTACAGAACCTCAAAGTTGAGCTCCCTGCGCCCTAGTCTCTTATCAAAGCTTCCGAGCACTTCTATGGTAATTTCTTACCTAGAAAGAAATATCTAAAGATAGGGAGGAAGGCCTAAGTGTTGAATCTCCTCGACACTTGCGTGCCTGAGTGGCTAACCCTTAAGGGAAATGGACACACTTGCGTGCCGCCTTGCTCCTTCACTAGAACTTGCGCGCCACACTTCTGGAAGCCCCTAGGGATAGTACTAAAGGCTTGAGCCATGTATCACCCAAGTATTACCCCAAGGGATAAAAGTCACGCAAGTACCCATGTGCCGCGCAGGTATACCTGCGCCACCCAAACTTGTGCGCCCACGTTGTACCTACGCGCCCACCAGGACTTACGCGCCCCTCCCTTTTTGGGTGCCCTTCTTGTCCATTTCACACCTCTTACACCTATCCACCTCTCCTCTTCAGGATTAAACCTTCATAACTCTCTCCAAATCCATTTATGGTATGATTTTACCTGTTCGTTTCTTTATCTGAAAGTAATTATTTGGAACATCTCTCAAAACCTAGGGATTTACACATCTTTACATAACTAAATTTAGAGAATTCATTCATTCAACCTCATCCTTTAAGGTGAGATAATCCTTACCCTGAGCCTCCTTTTTAGGTGTAAGCCCCATTCCAACTTTTCATTAACTTGGGCATCCTCGTTAGGAGTAATCCCCAAGTCCTCATTAATTTGGGAATCCTCCTTAGGATTAAGCCCCAGGCATAATCCCTTTAACCTGGGCTTCCTTTTCAAGAGGAATCCCTAGTGTCCACGTTCCAAAATATGGGCATCCTCCTCAGGAGTAAGCCCCATACCTGGTTTTCATATCCTGGGCTTCCTTCTCAAGAGTAAGCCCCAGTCTCAATGTCTACAAATATGGGAATCCTCCTTAGGAGTAAGCCCCAAATCCTTTAACCTGGGCCTCCTTCTCAGGAGTAATCCCCATTCTTAATTTCTCTTAACCAGTCATAATTTACTTTTGATCTGGGCTTCCTTCTTTGGAGTAAAACCCAATCATAATTCCTCTCCTAACTTGGGAATCTTTTTTAGGAGTAACCCCCAAGATTAGAGTATCCAAATCTCCATAATGTACATATAACTTTATGGACCCTATTTCTGGTTTTCTTCTCTGAAGTAAATCTTAAATCTTTATCTATTTTGGCAGTCATACACACATAAGCCCCACATCATTTCTTATGATTGCATATTTCATGGCACAATTTTCTGGTTTTACAAATACCTCTTGTTTCTCACACTGAGCATGACTCACATGAGATTAGAGTGTAAAAGTAATTATAACATCTTTCTTTGAGCCATCAATCATAAATAAACATCAGACTCCCTTACTCGAACTATGTGGGTTCTGATTCCTTTTCCAAAACAAATGATACGTAGGTATCCCATTTGCGGGTATGATCCCAACTCTGAAAAAATCCATGTCCTTATGAATTACAATAATCCTCAAGTGCCCCATTGAGTGGATTTAATACCATTATGGTTATCATAATGACCAAGATAATTTTATGTATTGAAGGATACCATTGACTACGAATCTCTGAAAAATACAGATGATTCTCTACTGATGAAGAACCTCGAATACATATGAAAGATTCTCTAAATTTCCTACATATTTAATCATTGATTGTCAGGTCTAACGGAAAGCTTATTTTATACTTGGTACTATAATAAGGATTCATGAAAATAACTTAAATCTATAAAGAGAGTCCTGGAGTAGAAAATAATTCCCCTAAAAAAGGTGTGATGAATTCGACCTCCCATCCTCTCGACCAATGAAAATTCCCAAGTCTTATCAGTTAACAACTAATGTGAACCTACCTTTGGAAAGTATGTCCAAATGGATATGGAATCATTGGATGTTTCCGGTTCTACGAACAAACCCATTAGAAACTTCTTGGAATTTTTGAATCTTAAATCAATGAGATCACCCCCATTTCCAGAGGGAAAAAAATGGGGAACTCGATGTGAATCCTTCACCAAGTTAAAATTATTCTTTGCTTATTTATCAGGACCCTATTTAAAACTCAATGAGAGGGACAAAAAAACAATCAATAACATATGTGGTTATCTAAAAGATGTAGTGGTTGGACTTATCTTGATTACATCTGTTATATCAAACAAGCACTCTTTTCCAAGATCTTCTGCATTACGAGAATGGATTTTCTTATGTCCACATCTGTGAACACCTTTGCTGTGAAATCCTCTGTTGCGAATGCCACTGCTGCTACTCCTACTGGACCGTCGTCTGCACTGAGGACGACATCACCTACTCAGCATCTTCAATGTTGGGTATCAAATGCACTATTTAATGAGTACCGTCAAAACGGTACCATTCTGACTCTAGATCCTGTTCGACAAGCCCTCCAATTCAATAATTCACCCTGGTCGTCCGGACAGTGATGAACAACGATCAAGAAGAAGGTGGTTCCAACCACTGTTTTCAACCGTTTCGAGTCGTTATCCCTAGTACGCAATCACCACTCACTCCCATATTCTGGGGAGGTGAATGAGAAGTCCCCTCAGGGCCTTAATTCAAGGAAATAGAAGTTCTTCCCAAAGACTGTCATCAACAATCGCTGCAAGACTCGTGCGGCAATGCGCCCTAAACATGATGAAGGTATCATATCCAGGTGTTCAGGTCAGGTTCCTCAAACCCGAGTAGGCAAGACGAATCACCAGAGGTGGAATCCGGTCAACAGTGAGCAGGTTCTCATATCTTCCAACTCTGTAGAAGTCCACCAACCTAACTTGGTGGCAAGCAACGAGCGGGCACACACACCTGTCCGTTTTAATTCCGCTGTCCCACAGGCTCGTCTGGAAGCATCACACCAATCCCACCAGGAAATTCTGGCAGAGTACTATAGACAAGAACATACACCTGTTTATAAGTCATCATCTAGTCAGCAGGCTTTTCTGACTACATATGATGGAGCTCGTCAACCATGTTCGGCAAAGTGAAATCAGCAGGCACATACACCTGCTAGTATTGATCAAGCCTACCAATAGTCTCGTTTGGTAGAATTTGGAGAAGTCAGTCGGAAAGATCTGGTGAAAAATAGGAGGCAGACTCAACTCTCTGCCACTACACTTGAGTACTGTCAGGATTCACTGATAGGAAAAGAAGGACAGAAACAGTAATACACATCTACTCCAAGCACAGAATGGACGTATATCCCCGTTCCGGTAGCTGAATTCACCAAGCATATTCTATCAATGGTGAAAGAGCAGAAACAAATCCTTGCTCATATTCTGGCTGCTTTCTAGGATATTATAACAAATTCAGTAGCATCTTAGGGAAAGACACATAATTCTATCCCTACCAGTGGAGTGACACATCAACGGTTCACTCCGTAACAGACACACACATCTGTTCTAGTCCAAGAGGTTTGTGGGGTATACTCCCCCATATCATACAGACAACCAAGTCAGGCACAAACACCTGGTTTGAGCAAAGATAATCAGCCTAACCTGATCATTTCTCCTGATCAAGCACATACACCTCCAAAATTGAGTAAGAAGGTGTCTAAGAAGAAGACCCGCCCATCACAGTCAAGAAAGCAATGGAAAATCTGTAACAAGTCTTTACTCAATGCTGGAGTTCTTGAATCCCTCAGACAATTATCTATTGGAATTCAAGATTCTACTCCCTCAGTTCCCATTAGTGGGAACATTAATGCCGAAGGTCTGCATCAGACACTTCCCCATGAAGGCTTGTTTTATGACAATTTGATTGATCTTGAAGTTTCATCTTTCGATGAGAACCACATTAACCATCTGTGTGGTCAGACTATCAAGGAGAAAGAGATTTCATCTTTTGCGGTATCCCATCATTGTGGTCCTCCCCATGATAATGAATTTAGCTGCGAAAGCCCTCTCCACAGTAGTAATTCACATTATCTGGAAAATTCTTCAAAAGACAATGCAGTGATGAGAATGACCTCTTATCTTGAGGCACTTGCAAAAGTAAATCCAGTCATGTCTGATGCTTTACCATCAGAAAGTTAAATACTTTCTCAATTATAAGATAGCCCGCGGTGTAGGTCATTCTCCGAACCACCCTTAGGTCATTCATCTTCTAGTTTGATCAGGGGATACTCTACCAATCTTGTTGAATCCGATGAAGTAATAAGAAAGCACCAGATCTCATCTAAACAGGTAGAAGAATATTCATTGAATGATAAAGATTAAATGATGAACATGAGGAATCAACTGGCAAAAGGTGAAGTGTCAGTCATGTTTTGGCCTTTGGCCGACTCTCAGTATGATATTCCAGAGATGTTGAGGGAAGATGTAATTCATGATATTCGTCTCAATATATGGAAAAAACTTTGTCAGTTGAAAAAGAAAGTATTATATTATGATGAATATGAAAATAATGTTAAGATAATATAAGGGTTACAATGCCAATTTGATTTGGCATCTCTATCAGTCTCTCGATATCTAAAGGATGAAAAGCAGTAGAGAGCCCTTCAGCGTTCATGCCTTGGCGCAATAAGAAGATTGCGCCAGTTAATTTCCAATTCCCCATATGGTATTCATATTAGAGGATGGGGTGTTCATGGATCACTACATTTCACTGTGCACTCCAGTCAGTAATGCCCGCCGAAAATGGTTTCATGAAATGTTATTGCCCATGGCTGGCCACAATCAATGGGTTTTGTTTGTAATCAAAATCTTTCCCAAGAACAGGCTTCATCTAGTTCCTCTCAAAATCAAGAATACAGAGAACAAGTTGTTGAATTACTCTTGAATGAAGAAAACGAGAATATTGAACATGCCTCTCGTATAGAGCAAGCACATCATCAAGTGACAGAAGTGTCAGAAATCATCCAACGGTCTTTTGAACTAGGTGATAAAAGTGGATGTCGATTGATTCATCCAACTAATTTTTGGACCAAGGTCCGCAAGATCAGGATATCTTTTACGAAAGTCTCAGACATTGCATATCAAGAGCCACACCATCTTTCTAGAATGGGGACTCTTTTAAACAAACCCTCGAAATCAACAAATATAATTCGAGGAGTTGAGAGGGAACAGTAGGAACATCCCCAGTCCACCAGATTGGGGACTTTTTCAAATCCTCAATCCCTACCTCAGAGAAATTCAGTCTTATCTCGACTGGGGAAGAATCCCCAAGAGGAATGAAGGGCCATGTTATCAGGAGATTCTCACCAAATTATGGTTCATCAAGAAGTTCATGAGGGATCGAATCAACAAAAGTAAATGTGTCATCAAAGACATAGAAGAAGATAATATTGCAGAAATTCCAATAGGAGGGATGCAATGCATTATAAATCAATCAATGTCATTAATGTCGTTGTTGTTGATCCACCAGATGAGGTTCACTCTGAGGGATCTGATGAAGAGGTTCATGCTCAAGAAGTTCTACGCACAGACACAAATGAAGAAGGTGTGCGTACACGAAATCAAAGGATTAATCAGAACCTAGGTAATCATTCAAATAACCCACTTCCCACTCTTCGAAAGGGATCCAACAAGGGGAAAGGAAAGAATCAGGTTACATACCCTTCCTCTGGAGAAGGCCAATCGCTCTCATTATAGGAAAGATTTTCACAACAAGGGGAATAAATAAAGGAATTGAGGAGGATGAATGCAGAACTACTTCAGGGTAGTCTTCCTCCTAAACATACTGGAGCCATTCAGCCAAGGGAATTTTTTGTGGCCACTAAGATGGATCAAGAATATCCTCCTTTATCAGTACACCCTCATAGGTCTAATCCTATGGGTCAAGTGCAACAACAATCGGCAGTGCTACCATCGGTTGCAGTACCAGCTGTCATACCTGTCCAAGCTCCAGTCATTGCACCTGTTTAGGTCCAAGATCAACTGGATGTTTCTAAAAATTTAATAACTACTATTGAGTCATTAACAGCTCGGTTGGAAGCTATGGAGGGAAAGCATGCTCAAAATCAACTAGAAAAGAGAGATTACCCTGAATTGGTTGATGAAATTCCCCCCTAATCAAATTTTTCAAGTACCACATTCCCAATATTTAATGTTTCGGGAGACCCAGAGAATCACTTAATACATTTTGTTTCTATTTGCGATCCTATTATGGTAACCTTTCAGTAACAAGAAGCAATTAAGCTCAGGTGTTTTGTACAGTCATTACAAGGACCTGCTTTTGTTTGGTACACAAACTTGCAATCCCGGTCAATTATCAGATGGGAGGATCTTCGCCAAAAATTCCTTATTCAGTTCAGCTCAACGTTGCCAAAGACAACAGTTTTTGATCTTAAAAACTGTAATCAAAGGGAGAATGAAAGGGTCTCAGATTTCATTTCTCACTGGATGGGATTAACATATTCCCTGAGCTTAGCACTCCCTCAAGAAGAATTTTTTCCAATTTGTGTGGAAAATTTACGTGACAAGTTGCATACACCACTGAACCCTGTAAAATACACAAGAGGGTTTTGAGACCTTACATCAATCGCTCAACAGATTGAAGACTCTCTTACGAAGACTAAAGATAAAAATAGTGTAATTCCATCAGCTCCAGGAAGGAGAATGGGTAGAGCAGAGACTGCTACAGTCATGCTTAAACAGGAACATGTACCTCTTTCTACTTCAAAACCTTCATCTTATCCAAGGGCTCCACCTCCTGAGCATTAGCAACAGAAGCCGTTTAGTCAAGATGGTCAATGAGATCAAAGACGGAAACAGTTTGATGAGTTTAAGTGTAAAGTATATTCTTTCCAAAATGAACAAGTTCCTGGTTACTTCATTTAGACCCTGGAGAATAATTTGGTTCAGCTACTGAGGCCCAAGAGGCCAAACAAGGAAGGAGATGAAGTCCGTCCCAATTATTTCCCTTTTCATCAGAAGTTGGGGAATCACATTCAGGAGTGTTTTGTCTTCAAGGACCTCCTGCAAAAAATGGATGACTCAGGACAAGTTAAATTTAAAGGTTCTTCATCTCAGGTAGCATGTGTTACTGTTATAGATCTGGGGGAAGGAGGCGAGTCGCAAGAAGTCAAAAGAAAAAATGAGCAGAAAAATGATGATTAGATGGTCAGAAAAATGATCAACCGAATCATGAAATTTTGCGAACACAATTGAAGAAACCAATTGTGTGTTCTGCTATAAATTCTGAAGTGAATCCTCCATCAAAAGAAAAATCCTCAAAAGGGTAGCATAATTCCGGGAAGGAAGAAGAATCAGAAGAAGATGATTATGTGTCAAAGCGTAAGCTATCTTTGACTCTGGCATATTTCATGCCATCTACTTCAAAGCCACGAGCAGCGCCCCACCAAACGGCACAGCCTAAATTGGCTGGTCAGGCAGAGTGTTCATAGGATGAAGAGTTAATCTTCGGTTTTGTTAATATGATTCGTTTAACAGATTCTTTTGCTAGACGCAGTTTTGATTTCGATGAGCCTAAATTCCCTGTATCAAATAGTGGAATTAGAGGATGTTCCCGGGGTCTGGGATACAAAGGAAGATGTGGATATCCCAAAAGCCACTATTCTAATTCTACCCCTGCTAGAACTGTGTAGTCAGCAAAAACTCATGGTAGAGCCCTTCAACGAGCTCAACAAGAACAAGTAATTTCTTCCACCAATAGAAAATTCAGTCATGGCACAGTTATTCCAGAGGATCGGTTGGGGGTTCCACCTTCACCCTCTTAACAAGTAAATGGATCTAATTGGTCTAATCTTCCAAAGCCAGGAATATTTCCTATTCCTATCCCGATACAAGATGCATCTACTTCCAAAGCATCAACTTCCAAGGAACCAGCTAAACCACAAGTTCCTCTTGGGAAACACAGACCTTTGGATCAAAAGTATGATGTATTGAAACACCTGGCCCAAGTACCGGCCAAGTTATCAATTTTGAATGCTTTGAATTTGTCAAAGGATCTTCGGGAGGCACTCATTGAGGCTTTTTCAAGTCCTTAGGGGTTTGAAACTAAAATTTCTGAAGTTGAAGTCTACCACATAGAGAATAATCCTATAGAATTCCATGTAGTGATATCTTTCACAAATGAAGATGAAAATGATGTCGTGCATAGGCATATTAGACCTTTATACTTATCATGAAATGTCAATGGTGTAGACATCCAAAGAGATTTCATTGATAATGGTTCAAAAGTCAACCTCACGCACATTCGTACACATCGTCGATTAGGCCTCACAGAATCTGATTTATCTTCCTCTACCATGATGTTGCAAGGATATGATAATAATGAACAAGAACTGCTGGGTGAGATTACACTTAGAACTCTGTTTTGAGATATTGTATCCAATTTAGATTTCATGGTTGTTGATCAAGACTCGTCCTTCAGTATCTTTCTTGGGATACCCCGACTACATCAACATGTGGCTATCCCTTCATCATACCATCAATGTCTCAAATATTTTTTCAATGGTCATGTTGGGACATTGTATAGTGATAAGGCCCCGTTCAAGACATGTGAGTCTCAATACATTGAGGTGGAATTCTACCACATGAGGGGAGAGGAGAAATCCAAAACAAGGGAGATTACCAAAATTAATGCTCTATATGGTTTGGAAAAGATTCTAGTAAATCCATTTGCACATGTGAGTACAGATTTTGTGTTGCCTATCAGTCAAATTGACAGGATATACTCAAATCAAAATACTCTCATGGAATGATCCATAATGTAAATTTTGGCAGTTGAGCCAGACAGCATGGGAGAAATTAGTGACCCACCAAGCAGTGATGAAAGCCCAAATGGAGATGTCTTTATTTCATCTGCTAAAATCCAACAAGTCTATACATCACAAATCAATCCAGAAGAAGTTATAGCAACATCAGAGGTGAACAATGACGTCGATTCTCAATCCATCATCTCCTCTTTATTTCGCAAGGAAGACCCTTCATCATCAATCAGGTTAGAAATGGAAGCTTCTCCTTCAACATGTTCAAATTTTAACATCTCTTCTGATCATGGAAATTCTGCTTCATCATCTACTATGCAAGTAGAAACAGATGAAATAACACATGTTGAATAAGAAAAGAAAGATCTCAGGGATGCTCCTTCATCATTTAAAGAAGGTATCTCTACCACCATGGATGAACTCAGAGGAAAAAATATTTGTACAAAAGAAGATCCACACCCCACATTAATTAGTGCGGCCATGACTATTGAAGAGAAAGAGATGTATATTTCCTTTTTAAAGAAAAATCGAGACATATTTTCTTGGAACTATACAGAGATTCCAGGTCTTGATCATGATTTTTCCACTCATCATTTGGGTTTTCCGGGAAGAACATCGAGGATTCAGACAAGCTTCTAGAAGAACACAACCAACCTATGATTCTAAAATTGAGGATGAAGTGGATAATCTTATCAAAGGTAACTTCGTCAAAGAAGTTCCATACCCCCAAGTGGTTGGATAAAATTGTTTCTGTGAAGAAGAAGAAAAGACATATTAGAGTTTGCATCAATTTTATAGAACATAATCAGAATTGTCCTAAGGATTATTTTCCAGTTTTGATTACATAAATTTTAATTGATGCAATAGATGGCTATGAAGAACTTTCCATCATCGATGTTTATTCCGGATATAATCAAATCCGAATGGCTCTAGAAGATGAGGAATCCACAGCCTTCAGAGCCCCACAGGGTGTGTTTTGCTATCGGGTAATGCCCTTTGGCTTAAAGAATGCAGGCGCAACATATCAGCGTTCCATGCATCGTATCTTCAAACCCCTTTTAGGGAAGTTCATTGACTGTTATGTGGATGATTTGGTGGTGAAATCCAAAAAACGTTCTAATCAATTGGCTGATTTGGAAATCATCTTCCACAAGCTTCAACAACATAATTTTAAGATGAACCCCTTAAAATGTTCATTTGGGGTAACCTCATGAAAATTCCTCAGCTCTTTTGTACGCCATCATGGTATCGAAGTCGATCTTGAGCAGACAAAGTCAATCCTTGGTATGTCACCTCCTCAAAATTTGAACGAATTGAGAGTACATTAAAGACACATATCCTATATTCGGCATTTCATCACCAATTTGGTAGGAAAAAGTTTACCCTTCACCGAATTGATGAAGAAGGGAGTCACTTACCAGTGGACTGAAGAATGTCAAGAAGCATTTGATATTCTCAAGAAATACCTCTTGGGTCCACCGGTACTCATGCCACCTGTTGAAGGAAGGCCACTTATCCTCTATGTAACAGCCCTAGAGAGATCAATGGGTGCCTTTCTTACTCAGAATAATGATACTGGTAATGAAAATAGCCTCTACTACCTCATTCGGACTATGCTTGGAGAATAAACCTGGTATTCAAGTATTGAGAAGTGCTACCTGGCATTAATATTTGCAGTTCAGAAGTTGAGACATTACCTGTAACATCACGAGGTCCAATTAGTATCTCGCAATAACCCGCTCAAATTCATCCTTAGTCGTCCAAAGCTTACAGGAAGTTTGGTAAGGTGGGAAGTTATTTGGAGCAATTTCATATGCAATATGTGTCTCAAAAGGAAATAAAGGGGAAATCTCTAGGTGATTTCCTAGCTGAACACCCTTTAGTGGAAGACACATCTTCAGATATTGAAATCCCTGATGAGGAAGTCTTCTCTATTCAAGAAAGTCTTCAAACATGGGAAATGTACATTGATGGTGATTCCAGAAGTCCAACAGGGAGGAAAATGGAAAATCCTAAATTTAACAAAGATGGCTTAGGAATTGTGCTCATTTCTCTAGAAAAGGCAGTGTTACCTTATTCCTTCTCATTGTTGGTAGGCGGTACAAATAATGAAGTAGAATACCAAGCTCCCATCACAGGCTTGGAGTTGGCGCTTCAAGCACAAGTGAATCACTTAAAGGTGAAAGGTGATTTAGATCTAGTAATAAAACAAGTCAATGGGGATTATGCCATCAGAAAAGAAGAACTAATCCCTTTGTATGATTACTTCAGAGATTTAATGGCAGAATTCCCTTTGGAACCGACATTTTTTTATGTCCCAAGATCACAAAATGCCCAAGCTAATGCATTGGCTAATATAGCCACAACTCTGGTAGATCCAAATCGGGTTGAGACATCCATCAATATTGCTCACCGTCGTACAATTTCACCTTATGTTCGAACCAGAACAGTGGAAATTAATGAAATTAGTCCCATTCCTGAACTATATGGTCATACTATAGGATGGATGACACCTATCCGGGAATACCTTCAAAATGGAACACTTCCACCTGATAGAGCTGGGAAAGAACAAATTCGGTGACATGTAGTCAATTTTACTCTTTATGATGGCCCAGATAACCTAGAGAAAATTCTCTACAAGCGTGTTTTTGATGGAGTTCTCTTCAGATGCATTGATGGTGAAGAGACAATGGCTGTCATGAAAGAAGTGAATGCAAGAGTTTGTGGTGAACACTAGTCTGGACATAGAATATTTGATTTGATTTGAAGGTTTGGATAATTTTGGCCTTCAATAATACAAGTTTGTGTTGATTTCACAAAGAAGTGTCATTCATGCCAAGTACATGCTAACATCATTCATCATCCCCCACAGTTGCTTCATACAGTTAAATACTCATGGCCATTTTCCATGTGGGGAATGGATGTGGTGAGACCTTACCCTTCAGCTACAGCCAAGCAGTTTAAGTATATTCTTACTACTACTGACTTCTTTTCCAAATCGGCAGAGGAAATACCACTCAAATAAGTAAGTTCTAAAATCATTGTTATCTTCATCAAGTCTAACATCATTACTAGATTTGGTGTCCCTCGTATCATATTGACGGACAATGGCACCAACTTCTGTTCATCCGAGGTGAAGAAGTTGTGTCATGAATACAACATCAAATCCAACTATTCATCTCAGTATCATGCAGTGGCTAATGGACAGATAGAAGCCTTCAACAAGATTCTATCAAATATACTATAAAAGATGGTGGATCAAGACAAGAGGTCGTGTCCTGATAAAATCATTCATGCTTTATGGGATTATCGGACCACCACCCGCACTGCAACGTGGTCAACTCCATATTCACTGGTATATGGAACGGAAGCAGTCTTTCCCATTGAAATTCAAATTCCTTCCCTCAGATTTGCCATTTGTGATCAGTCATCTACATATGAACAATCTCAAAAGCGATTGAGCGAATTGGAACGATTAGATGAGAAAATATTGTGCACCTTGCACCACTTGGAAATCTATCAGAATCGAATATCATGAGAATCCAACAAAATAGTTCATCTTAGATCATTCATTCAGGGAGAATTGGTATTAGTTCTTAGAACACCAATGATACCATGAAAGAACCCTCCCATGCTTCTGCCAAAATGGGAAGGACCTTACCCAATACATAAGGTCTACTCCAATGGAGCTTATTCTTTAATCTCAATGGATGGATAACTCATCACTACTCCAACCAATGCCAAATTTCTGAAGAAGCATTTTGTATAAACACAAAATACACCATTAATGGTCCATTCATACGACCTTAAACTATTTTCATGTCCCTTACATCCAGCACGACATTAAAATACACCATCTAGGGTACATGCATATGACCTTAAACTATTCACACTTTCGTCCAACATGACGCTAAACTATATCGTCCCTTTTTCATCCAACATGACGTTAAACTGTGAAAAAGTTCCCAAATACATCCAACATGACGTTAAAATGTGCCCTCTTTTGTCCTTACTCCATGAAATTAAACGGTACAGTTCTCTTTTTGTCCAAAATGACATTAAACTATATTGTCCCCATTGTTCTATCTACATGACAGTAAACTATAAAGAAATCCCTTAATACATCCTACATGACGTTAAACTATATTTTTTCCCTGCAACATGACACTAAACTGTGCAACACCAATAGTCCTAACTACAAGACCTTAAACTACATAGTCCCTTCATATGTCATACATGACATTAAATTGTGCATCATTAAGGTTGTTTCTATCTCTTGTTTCTCACATCGAGTATGACTCACGTGAGCTTAGAGAAACTTCAACCATAACACCCTCTCTGGGTCGCTAACCATGTGTAAGTCCCAACACCATTTCTTAGGTCGTTGTCCCCAAGAACAACTTGATCACTAATTCATTCTTTAATTGAACTATGATGACTTTTATCCTTGCCTTCTAGGCTGGGTACGTAGGCAACCTTCCAAGGTTCAAGACCAAAACCAATCTCTTCACATCGGTTCATCTCCATCTCATACGATGTTGATTTGTGAAACCTTCCCAAAAATAAATATCTTTACATTGGTTCATCTTCTTTCTTTGTTATACGACATTAAACTGTACAATACTTTTGTCATGTACGACAATAAACTACAATATTCTTTGATACCCTCACCTGAGAAGGAATCATTATTTACATTGATTTCCAATCTTGTTATATTCTAATGACTATGTGCATACATGAAAATACCTGAACCTTTTATCTTGGGTTAAACCATTATTGCACTAAAGTCCCCTTTCACCCTTCAAATGTATGAACCAAATTTGTAAATAAGGTATTTCTAGAACTACGTGGGCTTGATTACCATCCTTATGGGATATGTTGGAACGTTTGAGTGTCCCTCGAATCTAGCCCCAAGTCTTTTGGGCCTAAACCCAAATTCCACTTTCACTCCCCTAGCTAAAAGGTCCCCATGAAAACACACACTATATATTTCTTATAATGGTCTGAGCTCTATGACCCTAAACTAAGACCCCCAATCCTTTTGTCCCACACAACGTTAAACTGTAGTTCAAGAACTACGTATGTCTTGATTCCCATCCTTATGGGATATATAGTGAAGTCCAACATTTCAATTCAGGAGCCATCCAAAACATGATTATGGTTATAATTGATCTGTGTATCTCTACAGAAATTGAATAATACCCATTTCTATGTGTTATAATCCTAACCTTAAATATTTTCAGATCTTGATAACCCTTTTCTTAACTTCTAATCACAAAAGGCTTGATACACGAGAGTTCTTTTGCCTGACTATGTACCACATGCCATTAGGAAGCCTTGCATAAACAGTCTACATAACAGACCTCTCAGCCAAAAGATGCTACTGATTGACTATGCAGCCAATTCCATTAGGTGGTCCTGCATAATTCAACACCCTATCGGGTTTGTTAAATAGTGGTAACTTCATTCTTGGAATGAAAAACTATTTTGTCCTTATTGGTCTTAATGAGAATTTGTTGGGATCCACAAAAATAGCCATCCTTAACATATTTGTCCCATATCCTTTTTCATGATCTGAAAGTATTCAAGTATATGGTTTATATTTTACTTCCCTACATTTGGGTCAGACCTTAGTAGGAGTGATATTCATCTAGATCTTCGATATTCTTGTTTGGAAATATATTCTCTAGATTCAAGTACCTCTTTCCATACAAAAAACTCTATACTTTGGAATATTTGAATCTCCATAAACTTTCACCAGATTTTTAGCACTAGGAAAGTAAATTTCTGAGAGTTCATTTGCCTGACTACGCAACACGTGCCCTTAGGTGGCCTTGCATAACTAGTCTACATAATAGACCTGCCAGCCAAAAGATGCTATTATTTGACTATGCAGCCAATTCCCTTAGGTGGCCCTGCATAATTCAATCCCCTAACGGCTTTGTTAAATAGTGGAAACTTCATTAATGGGAACTACTTCTTCCAATGCCTTTTAGTCCTTTTTCATATCATTCCTCAGATTCACATTTTCTTAAGTCATATTTTACATATTTTCACTCATACTTGGGTGTGGTAATATGTTTCCAAATGAATTATTAAGGAATTGAGTCAATTATAATTCATTCAGTCAAATCTATTTTTGACCTTAAACATTATCCTTTGTATGTCCGATGTGCATGAATTTAAACTGCCCACAAAGGACAAGGGAAATCTGAATCAAAGTCAAGTTCCAGCTCACTAAACATACATTTTGTATGAATTAGGTAATATTGAGAAATTAAAAGATTCAATGTTTGTAGGGTTATTTATAATAATCTTAGTAAAAAATCAAACTATGCTTACTAGGACCATTGGCTTAGGTAAAAACCTAAAGCAGGTAGAAAAGTAAATACGTGCACAAATGATTATAGATGAAAAAGTTTTTCATTTGGTGTACAAGATATTAGAAGGACATCCACAGATTGGAGTCTCTTCTCTTTTCCAGGAAATTACAAGAGGTTGTCAACATAAGTCTTCACTTGATGAACATCATCTTGAGCTTCATGAGCAGATACTTGAAACTCATGCACTCGACCAAATTCTCTTTTTTCAGCCTTATGGAGTGCTTTCTTGGCATCTGCAATGGATTTCATACCATTCGTTTGAGCTCTCTCCAGTGAATTAATGAGTTGGTCAAGTTCCCCAGTAGCAGCGTCTAACTGTTATTGAAGGTGCATCTACTGGGTGACTTTATCTTTGATCTTATGCTTCAGCTCATTCATCTTGGTAGCATAGTCATCCTCAGCTCGGGATACCGCAGCCTCAAATTCACTAATATTGGCGGACTGCTTCACCTTGGTCAGATATTCACGGCATTTTTTCTCCTGCTCTCTCCTGAAAATGACCCATTTCACCGCATCATAGATCTTTTCATATCCAAAACCACCCAGTCCCAATATGACAAATAGGGATGTCATCTGAGGAATCTTCGATGGAATCTCCTTCATAGGCACTTCATATATTATTTTCCATATGTTCTTCCATGACATGCATCGTGAAAATTCGAACTCCTTTTGAACTTATGGGTCCGACTCAGCATCACTATCACAGGGGGAGTATAATCTGGGGTTAATGCACCTAGGGAAGTGCCCTGTTCTGCTCCTCCCCCTCTGAATTGTGTTTCATTTCATTCAATTCCCATTGGGGCAGAGGCTGAGGCCTCACCTCCATATATAGCCACTGCAATTGATGGCCCTGCATAATCAATTTAATGATTTGGTTAGTTTCAAAGGATAACAAAACATAATTGGTAGTCTTGGAAATTAAGTACAATCACAAATATTTTTATTCCTTACCCAACGGTATATTAGCAACTTGATAAGGCTCCTCCCCATATTTCCTAGATTTGACGGGATATTCAGGATGAGTTTGAGGAAGCTCTATTGGGTTCAGCTCTACTTGTGCTAATGTCTCTGCAATGGTAGGGTTTTCTATACCCCCTTCAGGCATGGGTAGTTCAGCAGCTTGCTCATAAAGAACTGCACATTTTAACTGATCATGATTAGACATGTAATAAGAAGTTATTCTTAATTGGACGAAGGATAACACTCACATCCATAATCTACTAAATTACATGGTAATTTAACATGATTTATAAAATCTTCGAAAGATACTCCAAGTTCCATCATTTCATCTAATGTCATCTCAGAATCCTAGTTAATCTCACCAGTGGGAGCATTTGATGTGTCTTCTTGGTGACCCTCATCCTGTAGTTTATGACCATGGACAACATCTTCAGATAAGATAGCGGCACTAGTTATAATAGTCGCCAAAATCTCTAATGCAGGGGTTGAACCTGATGTATGATAGAATGGAAGTTAGTCTGTGTTTCATTCAACATTTTATTAAGCATTTTTAAACTTACAAGAAGTAGGTTCTTCCCTTCTTGCAACAGTAGCATGAGGGATACTAGGAACAGATACTGGCTCTTCTCCAGGAGTAGCCAAGTCAGCCTGAATTTGGAATTGTTCCACAGCACCCTCCGTGGTCCTCAAAGGAGGATCAGTCCTCTTCCTCAGAGGGGAAGTTGGAGAAGCCCCTACAATCCCAAGGAAAATGAACACACTTTTCTTGGGTTATGACTCATGATTATCCGAAGGACATACCACTACTGATGAAGTGTTTAACTGTGGAATTCTTCCTTCAATGCCTTTATCGCTTTGGTTTTTTGAGAGTGTCGGCAGCCTCCCTTATAGGCACTTGAATTGGAGAATTTATGGCCACGTCCAACTCCTCATTCATGTCCTACTGACCTGGAGATATCTCGCCCGACTCGCGAGCAGATTCAGCAGAAGCCCCAATGGCAGTACCACCAGGGATATATTGTGGAAAAGGAACCTCATTAGTTCCTATCTTTGCAAGCTGAAAGATGAAGAAAATAACTTCCTTGAATAACAAATCTTCGATTGAAATCAAGTTGCAATGTAAATAAGGAATGAAAAATTACATCTTTAGGGGCCATGAAATCATGCCACTCCTCATCAGTCCCCTCAGTGGCGCCACGATCAATCATTTCCTTCACTCGGTTGGTGACAAGAATGGAATCATTGGTGGAATGTATGAGCATTTCCATCTCTCTGATAGAAGCTCGCACTTCATTGGGGATATCTTCGAAATTGATATCGGTAGAAGCCAGAAGATTCCCTATTCTGGGGAGGTGCAACCCCTCACATAAATCCAGCCAGGCAGTTTCAATAACATAGTATAAGCTCTGCCACGTCTCGATAGCCTCTGGTCATAGATATTCAGTACGTGTACCAGAAGGCTGCAAGGAAGGTCCTACAATCTTGGACTTCAATTTCTTCCCAGCTCATGCACCTATTGATAGAGAATAAAAAATAAGACTTATTTCTTTATAATGTAATGGTGATTAAATTTCCACAATGAAGTAACTCACCAGGAGTTGATGGAGTAGGTCTTTTGATTATGACTAGATGATTATATCGGGCACGAGGCCGCTTTGCCGCTTGTTGTGCCTCATTATCCCCATCTTGGGAATCCAGTGAATCAGTCCTAGATGAGAAATCCGGCAAATCAGATTCAGGTGGGGAAGCATCTCCTTCATGAGGAAGATATTATTTCTCTACATCCCTCTTCCTTTTCCCCACCTGATAAACTGGGTGATTCAACACCCCTTTAGGGTATGATGCAATCCACTGCTTGGCATACCATGTAGTCAAGTTATTTTCTGCTTTTTCAACTGGTATCTCAAACACTACCCCAGTCCTCTCCCTAGATGTCTGCTACCATAGTTTCCGGGAAACCATCAAATGTTGCTCTAACCTGACATGTACAGGGGGAGATATTGAGGTCTACTGCAAACACTTGAATTGATGTGAAAATCTATATAGAGCATAAGCCTCGCATATAATCTATCTGTCAATCCTGGCGACCAGCACACCATCTCTGTAGGCCAGCATGTATTCCCTCAAATCCTGGATGGTTGTTCCATCGTCAACAAACCGCCAAGTTGGTGGATTTCCATAAGGAAAGAAGTTGAACTCCTAATACATGCTCATCCTCACCTTCATGTCATAAGCATTGTGAAGTAATGGAGAAATTCCAATGAATTCCTACACCGACAGCCTAAAAGAGCTTCTTGGAATCTATACTCCATTCTATACATTGTACATTCTGAAGTGAGTGGCGATCCATCCCCACAAAACTTGGAATGGTCCCACTATTCTCAAAGGAGACTTACCCACGAAGACATGGAGTAAAATCCTATGAATCTTTGCTAAAATAGGGGTAGCCAACCCAACCATTTTCCCCTCAGCCAACTTGGCCGCAATAACAAAGGTCCCTGACCTGACACCACCCTTCGATTCCTTGACCGGTAGAAGATAAACACTGAGCCACAAGGCCAAAAATCCCGCCAGACGAGTTTTCTTTGGGATCCTCTGATTCACCTCATATCCCCACTTCTCAAGTTCCCCTGCTTCCAGAGTCGGCCAGAATGCTCCTAGAGCACCCATATTCTCTGTTTTGGGATAGGTGGTAGGACATGTGGGCCTCTTCTCCCTGGTCCCCTTCTTCACGGATCCCTTATCCTTATCCTTCAACTCTTTATCCTACTTCTCCATAAGAAACATATCCATCCACTCCTTTGGATGAATATCTTTCCTAGAATGAGTTAAAGAGGTCTCTGAACTGTTGAGATTATGGATGATTTTAAATAATTCACGAGCTAAAGTTGGAGACTTCTCTGAATCATTCCATATCACCTTGGGAGGGATGAATTCATCATACATATCAACCAGAATTGGAGCCCCTGAGATTTTGTGGACATCCCATAGACTGATCCCTACTTCCCCATGATTAAGATGTAAAGAATTGGTTTTTGGGATCTAATGGCTGAGTATCTCTGAGATTAAGTTATCATGTTTGTAAAAATATGTTTGACCAACCCATACGGCTTCGTATATCACAGCTCCTTTCAAATCCTTGACAAAATCTACACAGGTTTGTCGCACCTAGTATGCCCACATCCAAGTTGGTTTCACACCTCCTATAGGATGAAAGTCCTCGCTCTTCTTCCATCCATTGTATTGATCCATCCAAGAGTTTCAGAAAATTGAGGCATAACAATGTGGTTGCAGCTCGAGCTTATGTGGTTTCAGATCTGGAATACAAGGGCTACGATGGATCATATGAGACTTCTCTTCTATTCTAGCATTTATAAATACTCCTCCACATGAGATATTTGCTGAAGAAAAGTTAGTGTAATTTTGAAACCAAGAAAGTGGGAGATAGTTCTTTGTCTCTGGAATAGTAACATCTCGCAGATGACCATAGCCATACAAATGCAGATAAATGCTCTGGGGGAAGTCACGATGATATTTCTTCAGATACTTGGCTAAATCTGGGAGAGTGCTATCACAGACGGTATAATAATCATGGCCAATGATGTTCATCATATCATCAAGTCTCTTGCTTGCCAGTTCATCAGCCGTTCTGATTCTCTTGGGAGCCATTGAATCTACACAAAAGTTGAATAAATTAACTCTTAAATGGGTTCATTTTTCATAAAATTTGTGAAGGAATTCGAAAAAATGGCTAAGGAATTAAGGAGCGCAAGTCTAATCTTGGCACACAAGTATGAAGATGTCGCACAAGTGTGGATGTGTTGCGCATGTTTTGGGCACGCAAGTATCACCGCGCAAGTCCAAAAACCTTAATAGAAGCACGATAGTGAAGAGATAGCGGAAAACAGAGCAACCTACACGGTGAAGGTAACTTGCGCGGTGAGAGCTCTAAAATTCAAAATCTAGGTTCTTTTCCTAAGAATGGCCGCCTATTTATAGGCCAGACCACCCACCTACGCGCCTAAAGCCAGCGCACTCAAAACACTGCGCGGATCACACCTACACGACGATAGTGGTGCACTGAGTACTTGCGCGCCGCTTTCACATTGATTTTCTTCTTTTCCTCAGAGTCACATCCTCATTTATTTCAGATCCAACTCTGAGGGGGGACTTTTTTTGACACTACGTTACGTCACATTGTCTAAAAGAATGGAAAGGGAAATTCCTTATATCAAAATTGATTCATCCATTGAATAAAACTTCAAAAATCGAAAAAGGGATGAACAAGCCTTCAAAAGAACTTGGGTCGCGCAAGTTCCCTCATGGCCGAGAAAGTACACTTACGCGCTTCCTAATGGTCGCGCATGTGACTTGCGTGCCCTTTTTGAAAATTCACCCAAGGTCTCTCCAGCCTATAAATACCCCTGTGCCCCCCCCCATTTTGAGGACGGAAAAATTCCAGAATCTCAAAGTTGAGCTCCCGATGCCCTAGTCTCTTCTAAAAGCATCTGAACAATGCAAAGGTAACTTCTTACCTAGAAGAAATGATCTAAAGAGAGGGAGGAATTCCTAAGTGTTGAAAATCATCATCACCTACGTTCCTGAGTGGCCAGCCCTTAAGGAAAATGGCCACACTTACGTGCCGCTTTTCCCCTTCACTAGAACTTTTGCACCACACTTCTGGAAGCCCCTAGGGATAGTACTAAATTATTGAGCCAAGTCTTTCCCAAGTATTACCCCAAGGGATAAAAATCGCGAAAGTACCAATGTGCTGCGTAGGTATACCTGCGCGACCCAAACTTGCGCAGCCACACAGTACCTGCACGCCCACCAGGACTTGTGTGCCCCTCTCTTTTTTGGGTGCCCTTCTTGCCCATTTCACACCTATTACACATATCCACCTCTCCACATCAGGATTAAACCTTCAGAACTCTCTCCAAAACCATTTATGGAATGATTTTCTTTGCTGGATTCCTTATATGAAAGTAATTCTTTGGAATATCACTCAAAACCTAGTGATTTACACATCTTTACATCACTAAAGTTAGAGAATTCATTCATTCAACCTCATCCTTTATGGTGAAAGAATCCTTAACATGGGCCTCCTTTTCATGAGTAAGCCACAGTCCAACTTTTCTTTAACTTGGGAATCCTCCTTAGGAGTGAGCCCCAAGTCCTCATCAATTTGGGCATACTTTTTAGGATTAATCCCCATTCATAATCCACTTATCCTGGGCTTCCTTTTCAAGAGGAAGCCCCAGTCTCCAAGTTCCCAAATATGGGCATCCTCCTTAAGAGTATGCCCCAACCATGGCTCTATTATCCTGTGCTTCCTTTTCAGGAGTAAGCCCCAGTCTCAAAGTCTACAAAGATGGGTATTCTCTTTAGAAGAAAGCCCAAAGTCCTTTAACCTGGGCCTCCTTCTCAGGAGTGAGCCCCAGTATTAATTTCTCTTAACCAGTCCTAATTCACTTTTGATCTGGGCTTCCTTATCAAGAGTAAACCCAAACCATAATTCCTCTCCTAACTTGGTCATCTTTATTATGACTAAGCCCCAAGATTAGAGTATCCAAATCTCCATAAAGTACATATAACTTTATGGACCATGTTCCGGGATTTCTTCCCTGAAGTAAATCTTAAATATTCATCTATTTTGGGAGTCATACACACATAATCCCCACATCATTTCTTATCATTGAATCTTTCATGGAACAATTGTATGGTTTTACCAAAACCTCTTGATTCTCACACCGAGCATGACTCACATGAGCTTAGAGTGTAAAAGTAATTATAACATATTTCTTTGAGCCATCAATCGTACATAAACATCACACTCCCTTACTCGAACTACGTGGGTTATGATACCTTTTCCTAAACAAAGGATACGTAGGTAGCCCATTTGAGGGTACGATCCCAACTCTGAAATAATCCATGTCCTTCTGAATGACAATAAACTTCAAGTGCCCCCATTGAGTGGCTTTAAAACCAGTATGGTCATCATAATGAACAAGAGATTTTTATGTATTGAAGGATACCATTGAATAAGAATCTTTAACAAATAAAGATGAACCTCTATCAATGAATAACCTCGAATACATATGAAAGATTCTTTAAATTTCCTACATATTTAATCATTGATTGTAAGATCTAAAGGAAATCTCATTTTATACTTGGTACTATAATAAGGATTCACGAACATAACTTAAATCTATAAATAGAGTCCTGGAGTAGAAAATAAGTCCCCTAAAAAGGTGTGATGAGTCTGACCTTCCATCCTCTCGACCGATGAATATTTATAAGTCTTATCAGTTTACAACTAATAATCACCTAAGAAAAGTAGGTTCAAATGTATATGGAATCATTGGATGTTTCCGGTTCTACAAAAAAACCTGTTAGAAACCGCTAGGAATGATTGAATCTTCAATCAATGAGATCATCCCCATATCCAGTGGGAAACAATGCTATCACCCGAAGACTCCTTTGGCGATGTCCCGATATACGAGGTACACGTGTGGATCACCGCAAGAAGAAGTCTACATATGGCTTCCACGACACAACGATGAATCAAATCAGAATGTGATCAAGAACATCTATGAAGAAAGAACACCCAAATGATATTTCTTTTCAATCAATTAAATTAATTATAATCATCTTGTAATGATCCTTGTTTGTGGTTCCGGGACAAAACATCTTCTTTGTCTATTTCTGTGATTCGGTCTGTGGATACTGGCATTTATCGTCGTATTAATCCCAGATTGATCATTATTAATGAAAAAATGCCAAGTGGGCACATCCACCCACGTTCTTCCGTTGCGCCTGGAACCTTCAGATTCTATGGTCTTCCAAGTAGAGTGTGTAAAATTCTCATGCCAATGGGCAGAGAGAATGGACTTACCATTAGAATTATGTACCACAAATATATCATTCCCATAATTCATATGTTAATCTTCATCACATAATTGTCGTATACTTATAGGGTTGTCCTTAAGACCCATAACAAATAAACCATTTCAAATAAATGATTTTCCATGATGAAAAATGATACCAATAACTACAATATGTCCCTGAGCGTTGTCTCCAATGGTTACCCTTCCACCTTTAAATTTAAAAATATTTTAAATGAAGTCTTGGTTATCCGTAATCTACTTGGAAAATCCACTATCGATGTACCATGAGTTTTCATTTTTGGTAATTCCTTAGTTTTTCTTAAAAAAAATTATACTTTTGGAATCTAAGCTTTCATAGACCCAGAAATGTTCAAAATTAAAATTATAGGAATCCACATTTGTTTTGAAACATTAGATTTGTGGAACCCTAAAGATTGAATATTATTTAAAGAATAATTTTTATTCTGATGAACTCCATATTTGTATTTTGTGTAAAATGGTGCATTTTTTGGAACAAAATATATGCTACCAAAAATTATTTTGAATGAGTATATACCATTCCCCAACAATTACCTTATAGATTAAGTTTTTTATTAATTTTTTCAAAACCATATTTACATGTGGAAATGTTTGTCAAAAATTTAAGTTAATATCAAATTTCATGAAGTAGTTTTAAAAGTAAATTCTTATCCACCATAGTATTATTTTTCAATGTGAGTATTTTTTTCTAAAACAATTTTATCTAAAATTAATTTCTAAAAATATTTTGAATCATTATTCTTCTTAGAAATTGGATTCCTCAAGGTTTTTAGAAATATAATCCATTTCAAAATCTTTTTTCTCAAGATATTTAGAAACATATTTTACTTATTTTTTCAAAATATTTATTCTATAATTTGGTTTATCATGTTTCATACTAATTTGAAATCCACATTTTCAACCAATTTAGAAAATATAGAGACTAATTCATATGAAGTTAATTAATTATCTTCTACTAAGATATATAATTCATCAAAATAAATATAAACATTCTCATTATGAGAATTTTTATTTAATGATGTTTTTTATATAAATTGATGTGTGTTCTTTTCCAAAAATAACTAAATTTACAAAGGTATTCTGGCATAGATACTACACATAATTCTCATTGACTAGAGATTTATCAGATGTATCTCCAACCCTAGAACTGCATGAGTCATTGGATTTCAATACATAATTTTTATTTGGGATTATAATAATTTTTTTATTTATATCAGAATGAAATTTCTTTATATCATCTCTTTTGTGATTTGGGCAATTAAGTATTATTTATCTATCCTTTTTACATTCGTAATAGGTATCTTTAGTATCCTTATTATTAATTTTACTATTCATACATTGGTACTAAAAATCATTCTTTCAAATAATCATATTCATCCTTCTAGAAAGACTGGCTAACACAATTTTATAATGTTCTAAATCACATGATTCTTATTGAAGAATCATATTAGTTTTTATGACATATCTATCGTTTTAGGAGTTAGAGATTTCATTTGATTTGGAGTATTAGAAAAATAAACTCCTCCATTCTTATTTTTGGATTTTCATTATCTCTTTTCAATCTGTTCTCATATTGTAAAATATATCCAAACAGCTTCTCAAGAGTTAAATTTGTGACATTCCTTGACTCAAGAATAAATGTTATTTTTTATTTCCAATAAATTGGCATTATATCTATAATATTTTTTACAAGAATATCATCATCTAATCATTTCTCTCCCCTAAATTGTAAAATGTTTAAAATTACCATGAAACAATATTGAACCTTAACAATAGGTTCTCCAAAATGAAATTCAACGTCCTAATAATATTCTCTTATCATGGATCTTCTAGTTTCAATAACTTAAGATGTACTAAAATGAGTAATTTCTAGCTTCTTATAAATATTATTGGCATCTTTACAAGATGAAATCTGGATATATATCTTCATAGTCATAGAACAAAGTAATGTATTTCATACCTTATAATTCAATTGATATTACTACTTCTCTTGATTGTTAAATAGTCTATTGTCCGTGACAGAAATTTTATACTCTCCATTCATCATAACAATGTTATCAACTCCAGTGCTGATTACAAAGTTCTTCATTTTTTCCTTACAATATTCATAATCGTTACCATAATAATATAGGTGGTATTTTTGGATTGAGACTTTCAATTAAACAGATATTAATTCCTTTCAACCATAAAACAATACTAAAATTTTATTTCAACAATACACGTTTGTGTAAAAAGTATTTATAATTTTTTTAAAAAAAATAAATATAACAAATTTTCAAAATTAACATACTCATATATACAAGAAGTGGAAACCTCTTCTGTTACCATATTTTTTATCGTAATATATATGTAGATGAGAAAATACAAGAAGTTGATGAATTATAAGATTAAAACATTAATTTTTATACATAAAGGAAACATAGATTAATATAATTGTATAAAAAAACACTTTTTTATTTAAACTATAATCGTATATGGCCCTAGGTCTGATGAAAAAAGTATCATAATCTTTAGTGTACGATAAGTATTCCAGTGGTCGTATTTAGAAATTATTTGTATTAACAATAAGAAAATGATTTAATTAGAGTAAGAATGATATAGACTGTAATGAAAATGTTTATGACAAATGGTGTGAAAGAATTAATGATTCAATCATAATGCTTATAGAATCCTATTGGATAAATTAATTGACCGTAATAACTAAAATCATAATTACAAAGATCATAATCACTAAGTAGTGAATAAAATGATAAATATATAAAACTATTCACTTTATATTAAAATGAAGAGGTAATGTAATCAATTAAAAGAATACAAATCTTTTATCCTAAACGGAAGGGTATTCATTGACCTAGATAAACGTTCCCTGATTTATAATTTCAAGAAAGTATGTCTTAAAAACACCAGGTTATGCCCTAAATATGATTATCATATTATATCTTGGTATCCCCAAACTACCTCAATCAATAAGTTTATCAGTGCCTCCGCCTTCATAGACTTGGAATCCCTCAATCCACAAATGATCAGTACAATTATCTTCCAATCCATAGAAGCCCTAAATCATGATCAAAAACAATTTGTGTTGCACTAAGAAAAGAAAAACTTTTAGAAGTAATAAGTGTGTAGAATTTGTAGCTCATAACATTAAATATTCATAGTATTTCTTCATTTGTATAATTTTTGATGATTTCTTCTATAGTTTATCAATTTCATCAAATGTTCTGAGCTCATTAAAATGATTTGGTTTTCATAGGCAATCATCCTAATAGTAATCATGGATTTCAATTGATGGAATTTCTCTTGAAAATGTGGAGGGACATGGACTCCTTAAACACTAATAGTTATCTTATAACTAAAACAATGACATCATTTTATAAAGAATATTGAAACAGAATGCACGAAATCATTTTGATTTTGAGGTTTTAAATTTATTATGATACTGTTTCCCATATATGAAAAAATGAGTTCATACATGTCTGATGATTCTTGTTACGGTGGTGAGTATTATTTAAATGTCAGTATGATACCAGATTATGTGTATGATGTAAACTATTCCCAGTGTGTACAATTAAAATCATATTTCGTAGATATAATACAAATCATATTTGACCTCATTATGATAATTGTGGAATTAATTATTTCAATAAAAACTCATGAGCATGACAATTATCGTACACATAGAAAAGAAAACATAATGATAAAATATGAATTAAAACATCATAAAGAAAGAATGATGAATTTATATATGATTCCATTCTGAAAATACATAGGACATAAAATAATAAGTGATTAGGTGTTTAAGAATGATTTTTTGATTTCCAAAAACAAAATGAATTTACAATTCAAATATACTTTTGACCAAACACTTTTTTTGGGAGTCTATAAACATCCAATTCATTTCTTACTCTATGAAATTAATATCAAAAAATGCTATTTTATTCCTAAATACATAAGATCAAATTTTAATAGATTGTTGGATCCAAAACATAGAGACAAATATTTCTATATGAATCTCAATATTTTTCAAAACCAAAAATTTTATTACATGTTATGTAATATAATAAATTAATATCTAACCCTAAAAAATAACATCAAAAGATCAACATAATATTTATTCATATATATTTTTAGTAAAAATATTTCATACTTACTTGGACATCACAAATGCCAGTGGTAAGCGTTAAAACCTTTTCATTGCTCAGTTTTATGTTTAATCACCCTATCTTTTCTAGGTACATCAGGTTCTCACCTGTTATAGAGGTTGTACTTTATATAAAAAAATATTAATATAAATCATATAATTCTCTTAAATTGTGAAAACACATTATTTTTAAAACATCAATGATTTGGGAAACATTTAAGGTTATTAATTCTTTTATCATAAATTCCATAAAATGTATGGGTATTCTTCCAAAAATAACATTTCATATACTAAATAAAATGGTTGGATTCCCATAAATGTTTTCTAAAAATATTCTTAATAATTTTATATTCCTAAGACTATAATTTTTAAAAAGGGAGTTCAAGAATTGAAAAATAAGATAAACCATAAAGTCATAAACACATGTTTTTATAAATAACTGTTAAGATAATGAATACATATATACTTCTTAAATAAAAAAACATTACATGTTTCATGATTATTATAACAGAAACCCCATTGGTAAAAAAACTATCTTTACAATTTATATATTAAATCCCAATAAATAAATACTTCATTAAGTTTATTTCAACATAGTCCATTCCATAGTGTAGGGGTTAACTTTCAAACAGGTCATTGACTCAAACAAATCCATTTGTTTCAATATTTAAGACATAAAACAATAAATGGATCTAAAGGATGAAAATTATCTCATACCATCAAACTCTTCCTTTTTCATGGGATATTCATTAATTATGAACCGATTTACCAAACATAAAACATTTTACCATTCCTTTAAGACACCTTCCTCAGTGACTCATTCCATATTTCTGACATGAAGTAAATTGTTCCATATTTCCTCTATGGCCTAGACCACACGATCTCTTAGTGAACTCCATACTTATATTATTTTGTGAGTCTGATTGTTTGTTAAGTTATAGGTTCTTATTCATATTTTGGGATCACTTATTAAGAATAATCATGATAACTTTTAATCATATCATCATCGAATTATATTGTCATTGTAACAACCTGAGTTTTTGAAAGGAATATAATGTTATATAGTATACAAGATACACCACATTTAAAATTAATTAATAACATAATATTATTGTTTAATATGATAGTTCTCACATAGACGGTAGAATAGAGGGAATTAAAAGTATTAACAAAATTATAAAAACATGGTTTACACATGTTTATATAATTATTCACAGGTTACCAAATTAATTATGAAATTAATGAAGACAATATAAATATATAGGATGTATTCTTTTGAAAAATTATTTAAATGTGAATAATTGTGTTTATAAAATAATTAAATCACTATTATTAGATTATATTAATTAATTATAAATTTAATATAATGTTTAAAATTAATCTTATGTATTTTCTAGACCTAATATAGGATGAAATTAAATTTTACACATAAAAGGAGTATTTTTTAAAAAAAACGAATATTACAGCCTTTTGGTGACAAACACTTTTAAAATATAGTTTTTTTCAATTTTATAAATAATATATGAAAAATTAAACATCTTAGTTTGAATCATGATATATAAATTTACTTTGGTAAATTTTTTGTTATTTTTATGATAATATTCATATTTTAATGAATAGAGAAAATACTACATTTTATTTTAAAACTAATTTTTTGTCTATTTTATTTATATAGTTAGATTATATTATTAATTGGTTTTAATTAATAAATAAATTAAATTTTTATCATTCAATCCAAATTTTTTATTGAGGTAGTTTGACAATGAAATTCATTTTAAACACATGTAAATCTTTTGATAGTTTTTTATTTTAAAAAACTTGATTTGTCGTTTTGTCAAGGGGGATAAATTTTAAATTAATTACTAAAAATCAGAGTATTAAATTTTGAAAAATTGATTTCATATATGGAATCATACGTTGAGAGTTAAGTTAATATTTTAATTTTATTATTTGGATATTATGAATAATAACTATGGTAATTTTTATTTAACGCACTTAAAGTTTAATAAGGTATTTTAGGTAACAAAATAATAAGATAACGACTATAAAATTACCCTAACCCCTTCCAAAATCATTTTGGATGAGTAAAGATCGCCCTTTACCACCTAATGATCATAAAACACTCATTTAATGCACTTTTTTTTATAAAATGATAAATATGTTTTTTAAATAATAAAAGTCACAGGAAAGTGACAAAATGTCACCCTCCTATTAATTATAAGTATAACAATTTTATATTAGTGATAAATATGATGGAACATTGATAATAAATTGTCTTTAGAAAATATAATTAAATCATCCACATCATTGGATTTTATTTGGCAATTTTAGAGATTATAGCATTACCATAAATAATAGCACAATGGCGATACAGTAATTATTTTCATAATAGAAAGATCAAATAAATAGTATTAAATTTTTTAAAATAAATATAATTTTATTTAATAAGAGTACTAAAAAAAATTTATTGGTTACTATGACATATTATAAGTATATGAAATTTTTTTTTTCAAAGTTATCTCTATTTTTGGATTTTATTTAAATTCAATGAAATAAATAGTTTCAAAATTGACACATTTGATATTTTATAAAAATAATATTTTATTAAATTAATCAAAAATATTAAAAAATATTAAAAAATTTAATAGAGTCCATTATAATGTCTAAAATTTCATAAAGTGTCCATTTTCTGGAAATTGACCACATATTAGTAAAATTAGTAGCCTCTTAATATATAATATATTGATACCAAAAATAAAATTATAATTGATTAATTATAAGAAAACTAAAAACATAAGGATTAATATATAATCAATACATATTAAAAAATTATTTGATTAATGGATTTAGATCCATCCCCATATTAAATAGTACATAACTCAATTTTGAGTCATTTAGAGTCAAATATTATTTATATTTCTTTAATATTTTTAGTGTTTCCAAGGATGCCCATACGCCCTCCTATAAAAAGGTACCCACTGTTATCTATTACTAACACTTCTAAAACGATTTGGATTGGAAATTTTATTACCAATACCCTTCTAAAAATAACATCACACATTCTTGAGGCCTTATTTTAGGTAGAATTCCCTTTTTAGATGTGATAAGTGGTTCTTCAAAGGTGATCAATCGAAAAAGAGGTATTATTTTTATTTATTCATTTATATGTTATTCCTTCTTCCACTTCTTCAAATCCACTTATTCCATGATGAAATAATAAAAATAGTGTTATTAATAAACAGAGATGTTATTATATTAATATTATAACATGAATCAATCTCTAATTTCATCAAACAGGTAATTACCTTTTTGTTTCTGTGCATTGAAGACTACCGCCTCGCGAACTAATATAATTTGTTTTTCATCCCCATGATTAAATACTAGTCATAATAGATTATTTAATATTTATATTTGATTGTAATTAAATATTTATCATTATAATAGAATAATATAACAATTATGATCTTATTTTCTAATCAAATAAAAATGATAATGTCATTCGTGCATATGTGTGAACTATCACATCCACGAAGGAATGTGAACCGTTTTTATTCACCACATAACATATATGATACATAAAAGTATATTTTATTGATTATTATGATGTTAATAATAATATGATCATTCGATAACTATAAAAAATAATTACCTTATTTCCATAATGATCAATGAAAAATGAAAATGTTACTAATGCGTACGTAGAACCTACCATCTCTATGATTATAACGCTGTATATTTATCATACTATAAATAATTGTTTTGATATAAAAGTATAAATAATATATAAGAGTGATGAATGTGTCATGATTTTGATTCTATGATGATGAACTTATGATGACAAAGACTATTGACATCATACCATGTTCATTTTCGACTCATGTACCAAATATCGACAAAATATCTTATATGAACATAAATAATTATATAATTTTTATAACACGGTAATAAGTGATATAAAAGGAATAATAAACATGTAAAAGGTCATAAAAAATTTAAAATTAACCTAAGGTTATTATTTAGGAATATAATGATTATACATGATGATTTGGGCTCAAGGTAAGGGAATTCAGCTCAATCTCCTTTCATCGAGTCATATTTGGATGTTATACACCACCTTATTTTATAAGGTGTATAATAAACCCACTTGACTATTAATTTCCTTAAAATAATTTTAAAAGGAATATTATTAAACGATTCATTTTATTAAATGAAAAAAGGAATATTTTTTAACATATACGGTGACAACGACTGTCCACCACCATGACCAATTTTTGATATTTTGATTCCTATACAAGATGTAATCTTTTTTAATAGGAAAATAAATACCATATTCATTTTCAGGTACTTTAGTATTTAATTTTTTTTGATAATGGATTTATTTTATCAATATCTTGAAATTATATCTTGTTACTCCAAAGTGTAAATGTTATTTTTCTTTTATGCTTGTTTTTGTGTTGTGATTATGTTGTGGTTCTTGGGCATTGTTTATGAATACGGGTGGTTTTGTGATAAACATATGGCGGGTGGTCCAATGATAGATCTACAATTCGTTGAGTAATGAGAATATGTGAAATGGTATGGTTTCTCTTAATAGATTTAGGTAATATACTGTGATAGGTATTTAAAATGTGGCCATAAAGGATACTCCATATATAGTTGTGAGTGTCACAATTTAAGTATGTTAAGGATTCCACATATTACCTTTATGATTTTTGATCACTATGATGTTTTTTCACTAATATTATTATTTCCTAAGGTATGTTAAGGAATTTATGTTTTATGGGTTAAAATAATTATTTTTTGAAAATGTTTTCATGAGTTTAAAATATTCAAGAACTATCATTTTATTTCATGATTTTATGCCATTTACTATTATTTTTGTTCTCATAACAATATTTTAAATGTTGTTCATGAGTATTAATATTGTTATAGATAAATATTATGTCATCATGAAAGTTTAAATGATGCATCTTGAAAATAAGTCTGGTATTATTTTTTAAAGGGGATTCTTTTGGAGAGAAAATTGCTACTGTTGGGAACTGTCCACTTTGTATTCTTATGATTTTGTTATATATGACTTATGTCCTAATTATATAAATATCTAAACATGAAAATTTCCTCAACATGAAATAAATAAATTTTAATGACTTACCAAAGTAATATTTAATATTTATATCGGGGACCACATAATTTGTATCAAATGAAAGGTTTAGATAACTTTAGTTGTGAGGATGCTATCTGGGTAAAGGTAAAAAATTATTTTTTTCCAAGAGGTTTATTATAATATTGAAATTTTTGAAGGATTATGGAAATTTAGGTAGATTAGATGTGAACCTAAATCAATTGAGAAATAGGGAGATTGATGGATTAAGGTATTATAAAAATGATATGTGATTAACTTTACCCTATAGATTATTCTAATTTTCATAATTAATTTCATGTTTAAGTGAAGTTCTTTTCAAAAGATTAAGGATCATTTATCAAGATAGAAGAAAAGAGGTCTTACAGAACCTTTTTATCCATCCTAGATTATTTGACCTTCATTATTATCAGAAAATCATATTTGAATGATTTTGAATGCTTCTAGTGTTTTCAAATTACCTACATGATTTGTTTTGGAAATATCCCACACCTATTCTTTTCTAAAACAACTTTATGGGTCATGGTATGTTTTTAACATGATTTTTTGATGTCAAATCTAAAAAATCTACATAAAAGATTAAATAGAACAAGTGGTGTGAATGATTACTTTTTCAAAGTAGGACAACATGACCAAAGAGAAAAAGAACATCAAGAAGATCTTGAATTCTAGATTCAAGGTATGCATAATATTTTTATTCATAAATCATGAAACATGATCTGATTGATATTTATGAAGCATGAGAATATAACCATGATTTTCATTTTTAGTAATTTGGTTTCAATTGAAACTATTGAAATACATAGTAAATAAATTAAGAATAATGTTGAAATATTAAGATGCCTACGTATAAATGATTTAATAGTCATGGTGTACTTAAGGACGTATAAATGTTTAAAAATATTAATACTATTTAGATGATTGGGGTAATTTTGATATATTTTTTGTGTGTAATATGTAACCATGGATGTTTTATGAAAAAATGTTTTTTAAGGAAGAATTATATTTTGTGGACATAAAAATACTGTAATGGATTTCCAATTACGGTTCATAAGACCTTGATATTGAGGTAATTATGGGATATATAATTTTGGTATGAAAAATTAAATTCAATAGAAAATATTTGATGTTAAAATATATTGTGGTCCTTCTTGAAGATATTATCCCATTTTATGAATGTTATGGGATTGATAAAGTTTTAGAAAAGGACAACCCACAAGATGGGTGAGAACCCATCACATATGAAAAGGTATTGACAATCTAACCCTCAACCGAAAGGAGACAAGGGTTTATCAACAACCAATGACCAATGAGAATTCATTGTTTGGTATGAAATTTACTTTATTAGTTAAATGAGTTGATGGATTAATAATATTTTGACTTTAGGAACTTATGATTTTTATAATGGATATCCTGGGTATTGGAAAATGATTTTGGGATTATGTGATAAATGTTATTTTGGAATACATTCACTATTTTGGGAACATTATGTGATTAAGGATAATAAAATAATATTGGATTAAATTGAGGTGTAATGGTTGAATTATATTTTGAAAAAATCTATGTTTTTTATTGTGGACATATGGGGAATTAGATTATTTTGGGAAATTATTATCCTAACTTAGAAAATATGGGATTAGGGTAATTTTTTTTTGTACGAGACATTAAGAGTGATAGATGTTATTTGGATATAAATGTTAAAATTTAACATAGTTTACTATTTAATCAAAATCATCTGAGTTTGGTGTTTCAAAGATGGTTATGATTAATTTTGAAGAATTTTAAGGATAGTAATTTATCAAATCATCTATGTTGGAATTTGGGTTTTAATTTTTAATTTTAGAGATTAAAAGCAGTCAGTCTTCTTTTAAAGTTAATTATATTTTTTAAATTATCTTATTTTATCCTATCCATTTTGGTTTTGGATAATGTTTCATGATTGTATGGAGAGATATTTAATCTTTTTTTGAATATGTGATTATCTAGAAGTTTATTCTAGTGTTTCAGGTGAAAAATCATTCCTCTAAATAGTCATCTTTTGGAGAAAATTAAGAGTTAGTGTTGAAATTTGAATAATAGATAAATATCTACATTTCAAGTAAGTATATTTTCTTTATGATCATATTTGTCGTAGTAAATTATTCCCATAACTCTATTAAATTTATCATACAAAAAAAATGTGTTCACATTTCCTTCTATGTAATCAAAAACCGAATAACCCATCACAATGTTATGGTTTTATGATTTTTAAATTTCTCCTAATATTTTTTTCAATTACTCATCAACAGAAGTAGATCATTATTTTTCTCATCCATATACATGTTTTCCTACAGAGAACCCTAGTATGTGTTATCTCATGTGACCATTATAGTATCTTTTCTTTATTTTAATTTGTATGTTTTGTTAATATTTTATCCGATGTGGGATTCAAATAAAGTTATTTTGAAAATAAATACCTTATTTACCAACAAAAAATTTAAATTGTGAGGGAAAGTTTTCCAAAGGTTTGGGGGATAATTTAAAATATTGATTTTTTAAAGGAAACACCATGTTCAATAGCATGCACGATACACCAAATTTAGCAATAATGAACAACATAATATTATAATTTACTACGATAGATATCATATAGCTGTTAGAATGGTGGGAATGAAAATGATTAACTAAATTATGAAATTATGCTTTAAAAATGTTTATATAATAATTCATTTTTAACAAATTATTTTGGAAATTAAATAAAAATGAATTGAATATAGAGGAAATGTTTTTATGAAAATATATCTTAATGCAAATAATTGTGTCTATAAAATAATTAAATCAAGCATATTGGATAATATTAATTAAATATAATTTCAATATAATTTATAAAATTCATATAATTTATTTTCTTGTCCAAATATAAAAAGAAATTAAATATTACACATAAAAAGAGTATTTTTTTTAAAAAAAGCCTTTTTACAGCTTTTTTTATGAGAACCCATGTTATAAATAGTTTTTCATTCCATTTTATAAATTATATTTGTAAAAATCAACATCTTGTTTGGAAGAGGGATATAAAAATTTAATTTGGTTAATTTATTTGTATTTTTCTAATAATATTCATATTTTAATGGATAGTGAAAAATACTACATTTTTTTTCAAAACAATGTATTCATCTAATTTATGTATATAGCTATTTTCTCCTTTTAATTGCTTTTAAAATATTTTAAGATTATTTTTTTATCATTTAATCCTATTTTTGTAATTTCATTTAATTTCCCATTGTATTTTTAATTTAGAACTTGTATATATTTTGATAGTTTTTACTTAAAAAAATTGTTTTCTCATTTTGTCTTTGGGGATTAAATTTAAATTAATTACTGAATATTTTATGTTTTAAATTTTAAAAAATTGATTATATATTTTTTACATGGTGTTAAATATTATATAAATAGTTTACATTTATTTTTTTGATGTTATGAATAGTAACTATGCTAATATTAATCATATGTAGTTATAGGTAAATCGAGTGATTTGGGAAACAATATATTAAGATAAAGACAATACAATTAACCAAAAACCTACGAAAATCATATATTATGAGTAACTATATAACCTTAACCCCTAAATATTGTAACCAACTCATTTAATCTAATTTTGTCTCTAATAATGATAATAATATTATTTATATAAAATAATGTAATTGAAGGGGAAAAAATGACACCCTCTTATTTAATATAGGTATAATAATTTTATTATATTATTAAATATGTTATAACATTGATATTAAATAGTGTCCATAAATATAATGAAATTATATACATCATGAGAATTTATTTAGAATTATTAGAGATTATATAATTACCATAAATACCGACACAATAATGATATGGTAATTATTTTATCAATAGAAAAGTCAAAAAATGGTATGAATAATAGTAAAATAAATATAATTTGAATTAATTAAGGTTCTGCAAATATTTTATAGGTGGACAAGAACAATTATATTTATATTAAATGTTTTTTTTTCGATGTTATCTCTATGTTTGGATTTTTTTAAAATTCAATGAAATAAATAGTGTCAAAATTGATAATATTGATATTTTATAAAAACAAAATGTTATTAAATTATATAAAAATAATAAAATTTTTAAAAAATAAAAATGTATATGATAAGGTCTAAATTTTTATAAAATTTCTATTTATGTATAATGGACCCGATATTTGTAAAATTCATAGCCTCTTAATATTTAATATTTTGATACCACAATTAAAATTAAAATATATTAATTGAGGGTAAACAGAAAATATTAGGTTTAAAATAAATTCATTACATTCCAAAAAATTATTGGATGAGATTATTTCAAACCATCCTCATATTATATTTTATATTACTCAATTTGGAGTAATTTTGAGTTTAAATTCTAATTTATATTAATTTAATATTTTAAGGGTTTCAATGGGCGCACCTCCCCTCTCCTATAGAAAGGTACCCACTCTTATCAAAAACTCACCCATATGAAACTATATTTTTTGTCTTATATCTACTCAAAACAATTCCTAAAAACGCTCCCCACATTCTAGAGGCAATATTTTAGTCAAAACACCCTCCGTAGAGGTGTTATGGTGTTTTTTAAAAGTGATCAACTGAATAATATGTATTGTTTTAATTTAAGTATTGCTATATTATTCCTTCATACACTACATCAAATATCCATAAACCATGATGAAAAAATAACACACATATACACAATATACTGATATTTTATTATGTTAATATCATCACATGTTATCATTATACGGGGACTATATATCAATCATGTTCTTACTTTTCATGGACATAAAAATGATAGTGTTGTTTGTGCGTACGTGTGAACTAAGCGACATGGATCATTTTTTCACCACATAACTTCTATAATATATATTAGTATATTTTCATTATTAATATTATTTTAATAATATTATAATTATTTTTTAAAAATTAAATAATAATATAGTTATTTTATAAAAATTAAATAATAATTAGTTTATTTCCAAAATGATCAATGAAAAATGTTAACATTATTTATGCGTATGAATGACATACCATATCCATGATTATAACATTGTTCATTTTTTCGTACCATAAATAAACTTTTCTACATTAATGTATAATTAATACATATAAGTGATTATTATGTCACAAATTAAATTTTTTAGATAATAGAATTAGGAGCACGATTATAATTCACATCATACGATCTTAATTGTTTACTCAAGTTCCAAATATCTACAAAACATCTGATATGAAGATAAATAATTATGTAATTTTTCTAAAATTATAATAAGTTATATAAAAGGAATAATAAACTTAAAAATTGTTATTAGGATAGAAGAAATAAACCTAAAGTTATTATTCTAGAATATATATATTATACATGATAAGTCAGAATCAATATAAGGGGCTACATATCAATATCATTTCATTGAGAAATATTTTGATATTATACAACAACTTTTTTTATAAGGTTTATAATCAACATAATTTAATTTTAATTTAATTAAAAGGTTTTCAATAGGAATAATTTTGTAGGAATAATTTTACTAAATGAAAAAAGTAGTGTTTTTAACATATATAGAGACAAGGAAATTTCTGCCGCTGTGACCATTATTTGATACTTGGATTCCTCTAAAAGATACAATTTTATAAAATAAATATAAATACCATATTCCCTTTTCTAGTATTTTGGTATCTAAAGTGTGTATAATATTCATTTATCATACCAATATCATGAAATGATATCTTTTGTTTGCAATATGGAAAAATTGTTTTTTTCATTTATGGTTGTTTTATGTGTTTTGATAATGTTAATGTTCTTGGGAATTATATATATATATATATTGGTGGTTTCTTGATAATCCAAGGGTGATTTATCCCATTATATCTCTCTAATATATTGGTTAATGAGATAGAATTAAATGGGATGGTCTCTCCATATAGATTTATGGAATATACTTTTATGGGTATTCTAAATGTTTCCGTGACATTTTTTTCCAATGTAGCTGTGAATGATACAATGTTAGTATGATATGGATGCAAAAAGATACCATTATGAATAATGATTAAAAATTAGTTTTTCATTATTCTTAAAATTTTATGAGGTATGATAAAGAACTTATGTTTTACGTGTGAAAAAATAATTATTGGAATCTGTTTTGATGAGTTAAAAATTTTCATTGACTAATGGTTTATTTCAGTATTTTATTCCCCTTACTGATATTTTTGGGCTCATCCAAAATTTTAAAATGTTTTGAATGGTTCATAATATATATGGAAAAATTGGATGGCATGATGAATCTACTGAAGATTTTTCTTGAAAATAAATCATGTTTTGTTATTAAATGGGTTTCATTGGGTAAAAAATCATACTCTTTGGAACTGTCCACTTTTTATTCTTATGGTTTTTTGTGTATGTGTTATATAATAATTCTATAAATCTAAAAAAATTTAAAATATTTTCAATGTGAAATAATGAAAATTTATTCACTTAACATAAGAATATGTGATGTTTATGGCTGGGTCCTTATAGTCATAATCACCACATTTTCCTTCATGTTCAATGTTAACATTATTCCTTCAGGTTTCAACCGTTGACTAAAAAAAGCATTATGTGGTAAAAATAATCATAATGGTGAAACAATATAATAATGTAAGGAATTATAAATAATGATACCTTATTTTCAATATATTTCACCTTAGGTTTAACCTAGGTCATTTATTTTCCTAATCTATTTAAATTATTAATAATGATTTGTAAATATAATGATATTTTTAAAAAGAATATCCCATAGGAGTGTCTAACCAGTTCCATAGTAAGGGATATTTTCATGTACTAGTTAATTCTGGATTCATTATAAATGTATCATTTCATAGTTTTTACCCATAGGAACATAATTTTTAGAACCATGTTCAATGGAAGTAGACATACATTGAAGCATTACTAGGAAAAAACACATAATTTCCACCTTAAAAAAACATTAAGATGATCTTAAATACTTATCCTCAATTTTTTTACATATTTATGTTTCATTAATCAACGATTTAATAAATTAAAATCTCAAGGTATCCTTTAAACTACCTCTAGTAATAACTTTAAGGACCTCTACCCTAGTAACCTATAGACAATGTCATCTTTATTACATTGGTATACGATATAAAGAATTACACCCAGGAGGGCTGAAAATATAATAGTCTTTGAAAAATAGATACACACACGATTCACGTATCAAATTTGAAATAAAAAATTACAATTGTTTTAATTAAAACCATTATTCTCCCTATAATATAATTAAAAATCATTCTTATTAATATTCATAGATTCATAGAAAAATAAAAAAATAAGGGTTATCTCAAATGATCGATATGAGTTATGTAAAGTGGAAGATATCAGGAGTATATGAAGAATAATCAATATGATAAGGCATGTGTATGAAAACACATTCCATTTAATCGATAACTTGATATTATGAGTAGATAAGGCTAAATAAATACAATAAGGTAAATAAATGAAATCCCATTGAATTTAATCTATAAACTTTAAATGGAAATGATTCCATAGAAAATATCATTAAGAAAATATCATGGATAATAATGACGAAATTCTTAATGATGGAAATGATGAATTATTGGACTTAATGATCTCATGCATCATGAAACCCATACTATCAATACCTTCCACATGATATTAAAACTGATGGGTACATTTACACAATAAACCCATTTAAAAAAGGATGGCTAACTGATTAATTTCTTGAGATTGTTGATGCATCTATGGTATATTTATAACTATGAACACTCATATTTTCATGTCCAATACATTGTTTTTATTTTTAATGATCAATTAAATTCATCAATAATTTTCCTTAGCAAAAATTTCTATATCAAGCAAGAAATAATGATTATAATAATTTCCCAAGCCAATCATATAAAATGAAATTTAAAATATTTTATGTATAAATGATATGATTTTTATTAAATAAGTATATATATTATGAATAATAATGATATTTATGAGAAATTTATCTTCCAATGATAATAAAAAAATTAATATTTCAAGGGAAAGTTAATCATGAGAAAATTTAATCAAGAAAGAGTTTATTAATATTTTCCCTATAAAAATTAATAATAAATCATCATTAGAAATAATACAGATGAAATCAACATAGAACACACCTTTTGTGTCTTAAATTATATAATTATTTTATTTTTTTGAACATATTAAATATCATATGAATGTAATTAAAAACATTCTTAAGGAAACTAATTTTTTAAATGGAAAATGTTTTTTTAAAACTAAAAGGTCCCACAGTATTTTGATCAAAATTTTATTTGAAACTAACATTTGAATATTATAAATTAATATTAAAAACATTGAGTTTTCATGAAATAATGAAGCTCTATACATTCCTTACACGTTAAAATAATGTTTTTTTGCTCACATTTTTGGTCAAATACAAACAAGCCTTGTTAGGAAAATGAAATAAAAATTACTATAAAAAATGTTTCTAAAAATTTAACTATGTGTAATAATTTTTTTAATAAATCATATTGAAAATTTTGAAATCAAATTTGAAATTTTTGTAGAAAATGTGATTTTGGAAGAATAATTATTTTCAAACAACGAGAGAAATAAACTCATATTTTCTTTAAAAAATCTCAATAATTTTATGTACTAAGGTATGAATATTGTAATATTTGAGAAAAACATCTTGAATAAATAGAAGATAAAAAATGGAAATGGTTTATTGGGATATAATCAAATTATTTTCATCAATGGAAATCCACACACAAACAATCTAAATTAAAATTAAATTTTGAAATAATCCCTAATGAAGATCGTGTCATTTATGTGAGAATTAATAATTGAATAAATTATATGAAGAAAATTTATTTCCACATAAAACATTTGTAATTAAAAACTACAAATCTTTTATAAACATAATCATATAATGTCAAAGTCATTGAATAAGTAATACAACTCAATGAAAAGAAAGTGAGTTAATTAATTTCTTTACTACATTGTAATTTTCAATTCAAACAATATTAGAATAAAAAAGTAAATTGAAAACATAAAATACAAAGACATGTTATGTATTCATGTCATTACATGAATAATGATAAATATATACACTATAAAAATAAAATTAGGTTCATAATATTATAATATGACACCATCAAGGAAAATTGAGAAGATGTCCTACACTTCATGCTTCCATTTTTTTGAATGAGATTAAAAATCATGTATAATGGTTATAAGATTGTTATTAATTTATATAAGAACCATATTAATATGTATAATATCATATATGATCCTATTATAACGTTTTACACCATTTTTATTAATAACATTTCATTAATTACATTTTTTCCTGTGATAATTACCTCATTTTCTCAAACATGTTTTGTCATACAAGTTCTAGTTGTTACACATATTATATAGCAACATAATATAAAAATGGTCATCTCTAGAGATTAAGTCTTTACCTAATGCATTAGAGCGCTATCAAGGCACACCCTTAAATTTTCCTTTATTATCATGTGATCCACATATATCATCATCAAACATTTTATAACCAACCCATATAGCCTAAAAGAAATGGGTTTCCTTTCATAATCATAACGTTTTAAAAACTGCTTTAAAGACATGATCTCTATGTCGCATTAAACCCACAGAAAGGGAAAGCGGGTCTCATGTATGTAAATATCAGAATTTAAAATAGAAAATTTTGGTATATATTTGAATAACCTTTTATAATATAGAACTTTGAGTATTAAATTAATTAAATAAATGAATTTGAGAATAAGAGAGAGACATTTTGAGAGGGAAATTCTACAGCATAACGGCTATGTTACGAGGTTTTAGAAAACATTGAAAAGAGAGAGGACATGGGTCACCCACTCATAAATGATCCATAAAATAGTAGGGGGGGAGAATATAATGGATTTAAGAACATGGTAATGAATTTTGAAAGATATACCATATGAAATGAAGAATATTAAAGGAGGACAAAAATAAGATTTCTCTTATGAAACTTTGGCAGCCTAACAGCGTCACTTAAACCACAAAAAAATGAATTGACGAGATCAAATAGGGTCTCTCATCATATGAACATAAATGATAAGTATGATAGATATAGATATCATACCCCAAAATAATAAAAATGAACTTGAAATACTTGACATGAAAGTAGAACTTTGAAAAATGAGAAAGGTGAATGAATCCCTTAAAATATCTGTAGCCAAACGGCATCACCCAAACTTCAACAAAAATGAATTGACGAGATAAAATAGGGTCTCTCATTATATGAACATAAAATATCAGTATGATAGATATAAAGATCATAACCCAACATAATAAAATGGAACTTGAAAGACTTGACATCAAAGTAGAACTTTGAAAAATGAAAAAGGTGAACAAATCCCTTAAAAATTTGGCAGCCTAACGGTGCCACTTAAACATTCATAAAATGAATTGATGAGAGAAAGATGGGGTCTCTCATAATATTAAAATGAAAAGGGAAGTATGAGAAATATAAAATAACATCATCCAACATAAGAGCATGGAGCATAAAATAAAGGGCATAAAAGAGATTATTTGAAAAGAAAGAGAGAGGTAAGATCCATTACCTTAAAACATATCTCTTAAAACTCAAAGGTTGGGACCTTGAGGGCTTGGGGGAACCGTGGGAGGACTATTTGGGAGGTAATGAAACTAGGGCTTCGTTGGGGGAGAGTTGGGAGTGAAAACTAAAGGAGGAAAGGGTGGGTATTTATAGGGAATGTGAGGTGATACTTTAATAATTTCAAGGGACACCTCACAAGTGGTTTTCTCAAAACTATGGGCTCTCCCATGGAATTTCCCATGGAGTTAGGCCAAATGGGGCCCCGAATACAATAATTCATCACCATTGGTTGGCCAACCCTTAAAATATATCATGACATCATCATGACACAATTATGATGTCATTAAACATACCGAAACCCTAAAACTGCATTTTTACTATTCACTAAAAATTCATCTTTCTCAGAAAAATCCCAAAATTTCACCTTAACCAAATATCAATGTTCTGATTACAAATAGGAACCCTATTTTATAAAAATAATTTTCTAAATATTTTTAATTTTATTTTTAAATAAATACACTATTCACTAAAAATTCATTTTTTTCAGAAATATCCCCAAAATTTACCATAACATAATATCGATGCTATGAGTTCAAAAATAAAATCCATTTTATGAAACTATTTTTTTAAATATTTTTAATTTAATTTTTAATTAAAAAAACAGTATTCACCTGAAAAAACTAATACAAGAATAGTAATTTATGAAACCGTTATTTACCCATTTTATTGAATCACATTACATAATCAAGGTGCCAAGATTATATTAAATCTTTCTTTAAGTAAAATTTACTAATCTATTTGGTCACATTACTAATCCTAATCATAAAATCACTATTCATAATTTATTATTCATCAAAAATTAATTTTATCTTATTAGACTCCAAATTCCTTACTAAGGACTTTTGCAGAAGACCATTTTTTAAAAATCATTACACATCATTAATTATTTAAGGTTTACATAAATATTTTAAATTATCCTTTTTTCAAAATTCATCAATAAAATACATCCTAAAATTATCCGATCATTTGAAATTTCACCAACATCACTAAAAAAGAAATCTCAATTTATTCATCCCAAAGGATTACACAAAGAAGATATGGTCTCGTCACATAGCCCCTTATAACAACAGCATATGACCTAAGTGTAAGGTGTGCTATGGTGAGAGAATCTGAGGGTGGCTTGGCCAACATTGCATGAGTAGTAATTTCATTTAGTTTGAACTCCTTGTGAAGGAGATTCCATTCTAGCTTTACAAGATGAAGTTCGTCTTGGGTTTGGTCCAGAGCCAAGCCCAATGGTGCTACCTCCTTCCCAAGTTCTGGTAGATGAGCTTCGATCGGCCCCAGACTACTGGATGAGGCCATCAAATCTTCTTTATATATTAATTAACCAAAATCACTTGTATTTAGAGACAATAATCGAAATGTTTAGTTCCAGCGGTCATATTGACCAATGGTCATATAACAGTCAAAAACTAACTGTCTCATTTTAATTATAATCATGTTATCAAATAAAATAAAATAACACACAAAATTTGGAAACAAGATTTATTTGAAATTTTGAGTTGTTACAATCTTCCCCCCTTAAGAAATTACATCCTCCCAATTTTTAAAATTGGGATTGGAAATTTCATTGAATGTCCCACATCGGAAAAAGAGTCAGTAACACTATTACTTTAAAATAAAGAAAGGGAAGAAAAAAGGTCACCCAAGTTAACCCATACTAGGATTCCATGTAGGAAAACATGGACATAGAGGAGAAAACAAAAGGTCACGTTCTGAGAGAGAGTGATAGAAAACATGATTAGGAGAAAGTTAACAACAAGAAAATCACAAACATATGATGGGTTAAACAGTATTTGATTTCTCACTGGGAAACGTTAACAGACAACGTTTTTGTTTTCTGTTCCCTTTCATGTTTTTGAGGAATTCATTTACTACATAGAATAAAACACAGGGAAATTTACCTACCTTCAAGTAGAGTTTCATCTTTTAATATGTTTCTACCAAAACTAATCTTTTCTCCAAACGATAAGCATTCAAAACTACTTGGTCTCATCAAATCACAAGAATCATATTCTAGAGAATCAAAAAATCCACCAAAGATTAACTATCCATTTCTTCTATTATCCCAAAAAGAGAAAGGGTAAGAAAAAAACAACTCTTCAAAAATAAAGAATCCCATAGGAAGGGAAACTTCTTTAAATCTTCAAAATTCCACGGTACTACCCAAAGTTCATCATAGACAATTCCATAAATAATTGTCCTTTAAATTCCTCAAAATAAACCAAACTAAGATTGAAACCCAATTATAAGAACAATCTCATAACACTGTCTTCCAAGATAGACTTTATCGTTCATCTCCAAACAACATCAACCACTCTTATCATCTTATAACAAAAATAACTAACCTAATCAAATTTTCCCCAAGATAGGTTAATCATTTCCATAAGTAACCTATATTACTATAAGTTTACCTTAAATTCATCGATTCTTCAAAATATAAGTCAACCTTTACTCCCCAAATAAAATACCGTAGTAATATATTTACCTCGATCAAATAGGGTTACCAAAATAGTGAACATCTTCCAAAATAATAATCATCTTTTAATCCCCTAATCACCTGTTTTTTAAGAAGAACTGCTTCACTACATGAACATGATGTACATAAAAATAGATGTTTTCCTTAATAACATAAAATCATCATAGGTAGTGACTCGATGATCTTAGAAAACATTAAAGATATTCTCATAGAGCATGAACTAAAATACAACATGACATAGACAATTATTGCGGAGAAGTTACATATACTCCAGTCATCATGATCCATCTCAGCATAGGACTTGCACTGTTCCCTTGTCCTCGATGATTGTTGATGCTCATCATGTTTCTCGTCCTTTCCCAGAGAGTATTTCCATGGATAATGTCTAACTTTTCCACATTTATGACATTGAAATGTATAAGGTACATTAGACTGAACGATATATCTATTAATCACATTATCCATTTTTTAAAGAAATTGGATAATTTATGACCTATCTTCCCACACATAAAACATCTCCCATTTCCTTTGGGACATTCTCCTTGGTGCCTCTTCCCACACTTTTTCCAAAAAAAAATTGGGTCTTCTTTCCTTTATCAAATTTATCAAATGAACATCCATGAGACTTTGTCTTCTTCTTCCTTGATGAAATTGGGCATTCAACTAGGTACCAATTATTAATTGTGATTTTTGATAGATGGCTTGGCATAATCACAATATGTTCAACTTGATCTCTCATCATCTCTGTCACATTAATAGGGCAATCATCACATTTCCTATCACATTGGTTGTTGGGACATGTTCTTCCATTTCCCGCCATTAACTAAGAAAAGAAAGTATAATTAGGGGCTTAAATATTTGGCCAATAATCATTAAAAGGAAATATTAAGCATAAAAGGATAAACTTGTAGAAGGAAAGTATACCCTAACTTGTGATCCCCTAGGTTCCAATCTAGGTTATCCTTGATCATATATTCTTATGAAAATCTTTATTTTATTTTTTCTTTGTTCCTTTAATAATGGTTCATACTAAGCTTATGAATTTACCAAAGAATATTTCCCAAGAGTGTCGTAACCAAGAGTGCAGCAAGGCCCGTTGTCGTGTACCAGTTCCCATTCGAGTCTAGCTCAAAGTGGTGTTTTTGGGTTTTACCTCTATTTACATCTGTGGCAGAGCAACCTCTACCTGCTCGTATCCAGAGAGAGATGTATTTTCTTGGAAAACCCTTACTCAATACTCATCAAAATAATAAGATTATTTACAATATTTAAACATTTCTATAGGTTTCTTCCTAAAGTTTTCATATCCTAATTTCCACAAACAACTAAACCATCCATTGATACTAACTATGGAATCCCGCCTTTTTATAACATAACTTTTCATTACATTTTAAAAAACCGAGGATCTTTAAGGTTTATTGTCTTGAAAACCATGAAATTAAAACATAAAAACATAAAACATACTTCTTAAACACATTAAAGGCTTCTACTTATGTTCATACTAGGTTCATTACTGCATCTCATGTCCTGGGGACAAACATCAAAAGAAAGAGTGAGAAGAAGGCCCGATAAGGGAAACAAGGGAAACATTTAACATTTGAACTTGAGATACATCAACAATGTCATGAAAAAGAACTTTAAGGCATGAGAAATAAATCATGAGCCATATCATAATAAAAATAATGTATTTCATAACTTGAAGATGTGGTGAAAACATTTAACATTTACAATAATTTCCATTTCACCAAGGTCCATCCCCAAGGTGTCATTAAAAATTACCAAGGTCATTCACCAAGGCGTCGTTAAAAATGGTCATCTCTAGAGATTAAGTCTTTACCCAATGCATTGGAGCTCTATAAGGGCGCACCCTTAAATTTGTCTTTATTATCATGTGAGGCACATATATCATCATCAAACATTTCATAAACAACCCATATAGCATAAAAGAAATGGGTTTCCTTTCATAATCATAATGTTTTAGAAACTACTTTAAAGACATGATCTTTGTGTCACTTTAAACCAATAGAAAGAGAAATCAGGTCTCATGTATGTAAATAAGATAATTTAAAATAGAAAATTTTGGTTTATATTTGAATAAACATTTAGAAGACAGATCTTTGAGTATTAACTTAATAAAATAAATGAATTTTTGAATAAGAGAGAGACATTTTGAGATGGAAATTCTGCAGCATAACATCTACGTTAAGAGGTTTTATAAAACATTGAAAAGAGAGGGGGAATGGGTCACCCACTCATAAATAATCCATAAAACAGTAGGGGTATAGAATATAAAAGATTTAAGAACATCTTAATGAATTTTGAAATATATACCATATGAAATAAAGAACATGAAAGGAGGACAAAAATAAGATTTCTCTTATGAAAATTTGGAAGCCTAACGGCGTCACTTAAACTTCAAAAAAATAAATTGACTAGATCAAATAGGGTCTATCATCATATGAAAATAAAAGATCAGTATGATAGATATAGATATCATACCCCAACATAATAAAAAGGAACTTGAAAGACTTGATATGAAAGTAGAACTTTGAAAAATGAGAAAGGTGAACGAATCCCTTAAACATTCGGCAGCCTAACGGTGTCACCCAAACTTTGACAAAAATGAATTGACGAGATAAAATAGGGTCTCTCATCATATGAACATAAAATATCAGTATGATAGATATAGAGATAATACCCCAACATAATAAAAATTAATCTTGAAATACTTGACATGAAAGTATAACTTTAAAAAAATAAGATAGGTGAATGAATCCCTTAAAAATTCGGCAGCCTAACGGCCCCACATAAAAATTCTTAAAACAAATTGATGATAGAAAGAGGCAGTATCTCATAATATGAACATGAAAATGGCATTAATAGGAATATAAAAGAACATCCTTCAACATAAGAGCATGGAGAATAAAAGAAACGACATAAAAGATATTACTTGAAAAGAAAGAGAGAGGCAAGATCCCTTACCTTAAAGCATATATCTTAAAACTCAAAGGTTGGGACCTTGAGGGCTTGGGGGAACCTTGGGAGGACTACTTGGGAGGTAATGAGACCATAAATTCGTTGGGGGAGAGTTGGGAGTGAAAACTAATGGAGGAAAGGGTGGGTATTTATAGGGAAGTTGAGGTGATACTTTAATAATTTCAAGGGACACCTCACAAGTGGTTTTTTGAAAACCATGGGCTCTCCCATGGTATTTACCATGGAGTTAGGCCACATGGAGCCCCCAATACTATAATTCACCACATTTGGTCTTCCAAACCTTAAAATATCTCATGAAATCATCACGACACAGTTATGATGTCATTAAACATTCTGAAACCCTAAAACTGTATTTTTACTATTCACTGAAAATTCATCTTTCTCAGAAAAATACCAAAATTTCACCTTAACCAAATATCGATGCTCTGAATAAAAATATGAACACTATTTTATAAAAAAAATTCAATATATATTTAATTTAAATTTTAAATAAACACACTATTCACCGAAAATTCATTTTTTCAGAAAAATCCCCAAAAATTACCATAACATAATATCGATGCTCTGAGTTCAAAAATAAAGTCCATTTTATAAAAATAATTTTCTAATTATTTTTAATTTATTTTTTAATTAAAATACACTATTCACATGAAAAAACTAATACTTGACTAATAATTTATGAAACCGTTATTTACCCATTTTATTGAATCACATTACTTAATCGAGGTGCCTAGATTATATTAAAGCTTTCTTTATCTGAGATTACTAATCCATTTAGTCACATTAGTAATCCTAAGCATAAAATCACTAAACATAATTTACTATTAATCAAAAATTATGTTGATTTTATTAGACTCCAAATTCCTTACTGAAATTTTTTACAGAAGACCATTTTATCAAAATCATTATATATCATTAATTATTTATGGTTTACATAAAGATTTTAAAATATCCTTTTTTCAAAATTCATCAATAAAATACATCCTAAAATTATCCGGACATTTGAAATTTCACAAACATCACGAAAGGAATAAATCTCAATTTATTCATCTCAAAGGATTATATAAAGAAGCTACAGTCTCGTCACATAGCCCCTTATAACACCAGTATATGACCTAAGTGTAAGTTGTGCTATGGTGAGAGAATCTGTGGGCGGCTCGTCCAACATCGCACGAGTAGTAATTTCTATCAGTTTGAACTTCTCGCGAAGACGATTCCGTTCTAGCTTTACACGATGAAGTTCGGCTTGGGTTTTGTTCAAAGAAAAGCCCAATGGTGCTACCTCCTTCCCAAGTTCTGTTAGATGGGCTTCGATCATCCCAAGACTACTAGATGAGGCCATCAAATCTTCTTTCTATATTAATTAACCAGGATCACTTGTATTTAGAGACAATAATCGAAACGTTTAGTTCCAGCGGTCATATTGACCAATGGTAATATAACTATCAAAACCCAATGGTCTCATTTTAATTATACTCATGTTATCAAATGAAATAAAATAACACACAAAATTTGGAAACAAGATTTATTCAAAATTTCGGGTCGTTACACATTTACTGAAAACGAGTTACATCTATTCGTAATGTAGGAGTCTGTCATACACATTAATAAAGAATTGGGTTACCTTTTGATGGATGAGTAGAATGATAAAGGTTATAACATTACCTAAATAAGAACTCAATATGTGGGATATAATTTTTTTATAATTATATACTTATTTAATAATATTATAAGGAGATGGTAGAAGAAATAAAATAGAAACGAGCATGTTAGAACATTAAATCTTCTTTAGTTGACCTCTTTAGGTTTTTGTGAAAATCCTTCTTATGGTGGATTTAAGATAAAAAGAGATATATATTGTTTTAAGTAGAGTAATAATGTTTTCTTGGTCACCATTGGCTGATCGAGATTTCATTTTAAATGTGAAGTGAGGAGGATTGGGGGTGGCATTTTATAAGTGGGGGGGGGACACGCATGGTATTTTTGAAAAGAATCAATTACAACCTCATTTTAATCATGAATAAAATACTAAAATATAAATAATTATAGATAATTATAGGTTATAATCTTAAAATATAGACAAAATATTTGTGTTGGATAAGTTAGTAGTTCATTTTAACCATTATCTATTTGGTTTAACTCCCCAATAAATTAGATTTTTTCATGACCACCATAATTAATTTTTACCACTTTTACTATTAATTATTTGAATATTTTAGATAATATAAATCATTATTATTCCAAATATAAAATTTATTTTTATAAATTAAACACCCAGATGTTGTAGAATTTAATTTAAAATTATACCCCTATATGTAATGAAATAATGGGTTTCCAAAGAGAATATTATCATAAGTATATAAGGCTTTAAAATAATAATTCAATATGAAATTGATTATACTTACCTAAATTCTATTTATTGTAATATAATTAAATAAATTTTAATTATATAAATTAATATATAATTTAACATTGTAAATTATTTATATTAAAAGGATATTTTTGAAAAAATCAATATTTTTCACAATTTTTAGAAAAATGAAACGTTTCAGAAAAATTCAAAAAATCTTCCCCTTATATAATTTTTATATGATTATTTCAAAAATAAATTTCATTTTATCAAATATATTTTCTTAAAAAAGAAAAATTATGTTTAATTTATGTGTGCAAAGAGTGACTAAACCATCTTTTAGAGAAACACATTTTTAGAAGCATTTACTTCTTTTTTCAAATGAGGTTTATTATTATTTATAATCAATATAAATCCATTGAATTTATTTTAAATTTTTTTTAAAAATTTAATATTTTTAAATCAGTTATTAATATCCATACCTTCCAATTTGATGTCTAGGTTGTATTGATATCCGATTTTACAATTCCATTAGGCTCTGTGTTGTGTCTGTCACAAGCTCTTGAACATATTAAATCTTATGAAAAATATATCTTGAGTTTTTAAGAATAGTTTTGTATGCATCATAAAATATCAAATAAAAGTTTCTCATTTTAGAATGTTTTGGGTGTTACAGTCAGTCTTGTTATATCTGAACCTAAGTTGCTTCCTGAAACAATATATAGGGTAGGGTTGCATTGTATCTGGTGTTTGGGACATCTGGTCATGTTTTATAGCTTGTTCCACTGGGATTACTGGACATGTATGGTTCCCCCAAAACCCATCTAACAATGGAATTATCCAAAGAATAAGTAAATAAATTCCAACATGCTTTTACAAAAAACAAATTCCATCCAATTTATTATTATTTAATTACTTTAAAAATAAAATTCTATAATATTAATTGTATTATCACTCCATAACAAGGTATATTTCCACCATTTTCCATCCACTATGTATATTATAATGTCTTTTTGATTAATGGGTATTCATCAAAATAGTACAAAAAATATATTTTCCATTTTTGACGGTTTTCCATTTATATATGAGTACCGATATTTTTAAATGGTAAATAATAGATAAAAAAATTATTTCTACTAAATATACAAACATTATATGTTTTTTATTATAATATATTATTTCATGTAATATTAATTCTAATTCATTTAATGAGATTCATTTTTTCAGGATGACATGACTTGTACGGAACAAATTTGTACACTTATCAATTAATTGGTATAATGAATGTGAAAATTATGATATGGTAAAATAATAATCCATCCATTATTACTATATTATATTGAAAAAATACATTAATTCTTTTTAGCATAACAAATATATTCAACTCCATCATTAGTTTTTAATTTTATGTTAATTTTGGTTTATTGTTTATAACTGTAATATAATATATCATAACTATTCATTGATATATCCAAAAATAAATTGAAATGTTTACACATATTCAGTTTCCAAGGTAAATTTTATTGTCATCCTACTTAAATTTATGTTTTAAAGGAACTTATATTTGAGATAATATGTTATGTATTTTTTACAGGAAGAAATAACGTATCTAAATCATTTTTAGTATGATATTTTTTATATTAAATATTATTTTTTAAATGTAACATTTATTTCATTTTAAAATCATTTGTAAAAGATTTTGAGTAACAGAGATATAAAATCATAGTGGATGAACAAATTTTAGTCCTATATCATCATCCATATAAATACTCTTTCATATAAAAGGAATGCATCTTTGAGAATAAAATTTCACTAAATTTGAAATTGATTTTACAGGGTTGGCATTAGAATCTATAAATGTATTATGTTCTCTATATTTATTGGGAATTTTTATTTCTTCTATCACATTTAATGGGCAGGATACATTGTTGAGAATACATACGATTGGTAATAATATTTATTTCTCAAAAACAAAAAGTCGATTTCATCATCCAATTTTATACCAGAATGAGTATTACCACATTGTAGACATAAATTGATACTCATTATAAGATCATTGGCAATAATGATAATTTAGATACTACATCCTTGGTTCGTAGTGATGTCCAAATTATTTGAATAATGTTGATTATAGAAAACCTCTCCCATTGTGGTAATATTATTACAAACATAACCATTTTAGTTCAATTTATAACCATTGTATAGAGGATAATAGTGAAACTATTTATCTATATTCCCACCTAACAAACACGACCATATCAAAATCAGTTCCTCTAGAAAAAAATTAATAAATATCTCAGGGTAGTCTTCTTTTTTTCCACTGTGAGCTCATGGATTATCCTAAGGATCTAGAAATCATAAATGATATTTGAATGATTATGACGCCTTGAAAATATTTATTACACGCACACAATAGAGACCATAAAATGGAAATATTAATGCACAAAATACTTTTTCTATCATGGATACTTTCCATTTTGGAGAACCATGAGTTGTGTGTAGATTCAATGGTATAAAAAATTAGAGAAACATCCATCAAGGAGAAAAAATATATTCACATTCCCACTTCCAATGATTGTTTCATAATGATATGATTGGTCAATTACACCACACAATCTCTACATCACCTACAAATAGAATTGATCTTAAAAACACATCATTGAATGATTATATAATATGGTAGTATATTAAATTTTATTTTCCATATAAATACTGAATTTTATATTGTTACACTTTTCCTATTTGAAAACCCCAACTTAACAATCGACTTTGATATAAGTGGCTGACCATATGGGGAAGATCCAAATATGAAAACACATCTCTAACTATGATATCAATAGCTAACCGTCTGGGGAATAAAATCTAGGAAGAAACCCAAAAATTAAACCAAAATGAAATGTTAAAAGACCCCCACTATCTACGAATTATGACAGATGATGGAAAGTAAAGTAGGCATAGTCAAATTCCAAGATCATAAATCCTATAACTCATTTTCCCCTTAAACTACATCCGATATACTTCCATGTTTGTATCTAGTGTACCAATACCATAGGGAGGTTCCTAATATAAAAACCCTAGTCAATATAGCTTGGATACATTTCCTAGTTTCCTCCAAACCTTAATTATTATCATAATCCTCCACTATATGGAGAGGCAAAGACATCTACACTCTCCGTGAAACCACCGTATATTCAACTACCCATTAAAATTTATAAAACCATATATTATATACTATAAAGAACCTATTTGTGAATAATTAAAATAGAGAGTACAATAATATGTATTTAGGGAAGGACTCTCTTGGGAATTGTGATCCCACCACCAAAATAACGAAATTATTTATCTAATTTTGATTTTGACTAGACACATTCGACATAATAAAATATAAATGATGAATTCTGATATTCCGATGGATTATAGGGGCCTTAAGACAATACAATAAAAACAAATTTTATTAAATCCCAATCCACTTCTCAAGTATGTCCCTTCTATAAGAAGATATATTCATATATATCAATAAAAACCCTTTAAAAAATTGATAGATTGACTAATCCAAAAAATTATGAATATTCTCATGTAGTTATTCATAAATTTCGTTTTACCTTTTTGAAAGACCATAATATCATATATAATTATGGTGAGAGACACCTAGGGTCCTATATAGACCAAAGAACCATCCCACACTACCCTTCTCTAAGAAATATTTAATATTACAACTAAGAGCATATTGTAAAATGATAAAAAGTTGTTAAGAGAGTAGATCACCATACCAAAGTCCTCCAATAGAAATATTTTAACCACATGTCCTCCATATGAGTGAAATATACAACCCAGGGGATGATTAAAGTGAAAACATAAATTTATATTCATGTTGATTAAAACCCATTTTCCTTAAGACTAATTGGTTGATTTCCAATTGCATCTAATACAAAGCGTTCAAAATACAATTTTTAATCATTAAATTACCTCATAGATCATTATTATCATAACAATACATAATTTCCACAGACATTACAACTTTCTATTTATTATTTGAACCATTACAATACAATGTTATTACATTGAAATCGAAAACTATATCAATTATTTGATAAGAAAAATTACAGAAGATAAGTTATTATAAATATGGAAAAATATTTGGATCTTTAAATTTTTGGATAAGAACAAAAATATTGGAAGCTATAGAATTTGGGTTTACGCCTCTTACAAATAAGTATCTAATAGCCCACACCAAATTTTCCTTGATGAAATCCCATGAAAATTGAAAGTAGAAACTTGAGAAACCATCAATCTCATGTGAATAATCTTTACAAATTAAATTTATATTAATTTTTAAGAAAATAATCATTTCAAGGTTTTTTGGGTACCTATAACAGTTATAAAAACATCATTTTATTATACAATATCATAAATTTCAGTATTATCATAAATAAATTTAAACATGTTGGTAACTTAACAATTTTTTTAGGATCTAATCTACCTAGAATTTAATCCTCTTTCGATCCTTTTGAATAATATGATCATATTTGATCTCTATATTATCCCTAAAATAAAAGTAATTATCTATATGAATCTTCAATTCATTAAAGATGTAGAGTAGAATCCAAAATCTAGAATCAATCGAGGACATTTGATATTCATTGATGTCAAGATGAATTCATCCATCATTTATCCTTCAAAAATATTATACAGAGGACTTAATATGCATATTCTCTTCAACCATATCCACTAAGAAGTGTAAAATTGGATATTTCTCATCATTAAATTTAAAGAAAACAATGGGAATCTTGATGTGAAATATTTTACCATTATTATATTTAGTCAAAAATTTTCAAGCGTAAAGAATAACCATCTCTTTCTTTTAAGAATCAATTGAATCTTATTTATTAATTTATTTTATACATTCTATCAATTTTAGAGACCTTATCACATTATCCCCTTCTATTGGAGAAATTTTATTCTTTATACAATTTTATCTATCTTCTAACCTAGTTGTCATTGGTCTTAAAATCTTGGTGTAATCCTTTTGTTTCATTTTTTTCATTCATTTATTACTCGGTACCCACAACCTAATATTTAATCTATTATTCATCCATTTATTATTTGGTAAATATCCTTTTCCATGACCTCCCCATAGTCATTGTATGCTTGAAGATAGTTATTAGTTGATTGGGATTATTTAAAAGAATCATTAAGTCACAATTTAATCATTTCCTATGACATAATTAAAGAGTAATTAGCCCCAATATTCTCTCTATTTCATCTAGGAATAAAAAACAGCTATCCATCAAGATCATTTTCTCCCATGACCTCTTTATATAATTTAGATAATCATTTTGGGAGAAAAATTCAGATAAAATATTTAAACATCGGTGACTACTAATGTTTGGCTCCAAGACTCTATCAATGGTTCTATATGTTTCTACTGGGTTTTAAATATTCAGAAGCATGTCAACATTAACAAAAAATACTTCATTCTTCTTGACATTTTTATGTTAATCTTGTATTAAATCACTGGAATGTTTGGAACTATATTCAATGATTCTACATATGATGAAACAACACCCTTCAGTCCCAATAGAAGTATACTTCAAAATAAAACCATTCCAACCCCCATATATTGAGTCATCTCTCTAATGGTAGAATTAATAAAATATTTTTAATATAGAGTAAAAATCAATTTGTTCTGTTCATGACCCAGATTGGATGGAATGAATCAAGATTTAGTAGAACACATTTTCCTTCAGAGACAATTATGTTTTGGATTCCATAATAGGTTGAAATATGGGGGAAGGTTCCCCTAGGTTCAGAAATCACCCCTTCATAGAATCATAATTCCACTCAACTTTAATCAGAACAACATCTAACAAGGGGTTTTACATAGCAACATTGACACAAATTCTTAGTGAAATAGGGTTGACCATGGATTTGAACCTACTATAAACCATAATAAATTACCTACCATGTTTCCAAAAATTTGAAGAAATGATATATTTTTGAATAGTAGGGGTGGTTCTAAGAAGCAAACCCATATCCATAGACTGACGAGATCATTTTCAAAGCCCAAAATTAAATTGATAATAATATCAATATATAATTTCCCATTAGTTTCTTGACCACAAAAAAATTAAATTATGAATATAATTAGTTAGTACTCTATCAATGTACATGACCAATATTCCACCCAACATGTCCAAATTTAATTCAACATACATGTCATCTTTAATAAGGTTGATCATTCATAAGAACCCTATTTATTTAATAAATTCATGAAAATAGGAAGTATAGTGATGACCTTATTATAACAAAAAATCCATTGATTTTTCAGTCACTATCATCTCTTGTTTTGAAAAAATATAATTAACATGTTCTTATATTCTAGTGATTTCCTCAAAAACATGTTGATTTCTTACACAATGTAAAGACCCTTCATGAGTTCCAACGTACCTTAGTAAGGATTCATCCCCTTTTAAATCCAAACCCATTCCATAATCTATTTTTGAATATAAGACTTATGTTTCATCCAATCCAGTTTAAAATATGACATGAGAGGCCCTTATTTATAAACATTCCATGAATAAAAGAAAATATAAAGAAATACCTCCTCTTAGAGACACAAACATGAATATCTAAATCATTATTCCTTAAAGAAAATTCCAAAAGTTCTTGGTCTAGTGATAAATGATCTGATTCGAACCATTCCAGTAAAATAACTGTAATATATCATTATCAAAAATACCATTATGTTTTGTACTACACATATCAAGATAGAACCAAACATGTGTTCCCACCCTTACGGGTATTCTATCCAATAAAATATTTTATAGTTGATTACAAATCAATATGTTGTGTATCCATCATGATTCAATTTACATTATCCAAAAAAACTGCATAAAAAGATAATTTATCTTTTTAGAAGTAAAAATTATGTTTTTCAAATATCCCCCAACAATATACTACAATGAATCGAGGATGAAGATAGTGAGATCCATCCATAGACTCAATCATTCTCCCACTTTTCTATGCGAATACACTATATTCAAATATGCTTCTATATTAGAAATGATAATTGTAATGTCATAAATTTATCTGATATATTATACTATTTCAATGTTTATTTTTAAATCTAGAAAATCTATAAATGTTTTTCATCTGTATATCAATTTAAAGGGTTTATAAAATACATGTTGGTTACAAAACATCTAATATAACTAATGAAAGTTAATATATTCACACATGGACACAACCGCATGCCGTCAGATATTTTATTTAAGGAAATAAAATTAAAATAAATTTTGTACTTAGATATAGTGGAATCTTTTCCAACATCCCCGTCAGATGAAATAAAGTGTTCATAATTTAATACCTCATCCTTGTACCTAGATATAGTTTTGAAATGGTAGGAATTTCTATTATAATTATACAAATGGATCATATAAATTCTATCCCTTCTCCCAATGGTATTCATAATGAAATAATAATTGGGATGTACTTCCACAATGACAATGATGTTCTAAGACTCATATGGGAATGAAGAAAGTGAAATGTCTTCTCTCTACATGTATGAATCCTCCTATGGGAAGTAATAATCAATTTATAAAATATTTATCATATGTTATTAGGGATTAAAATCATAAACATAATTCATAAATTTGTGAGGATCCTATATTAAATAATATAAAAATCGTTGGGCCCTTAAAATATGTAACTATGACGAAATAGAAATAACTTCAATAAATGGAAACTAATTCAAGTAAATTATTTTATCCTTAATCAAACCATATGAGGACCCAACCACTTATCCATGGGATCAAATGTGGTAATAATACAACAATAAATATATAAAATTACCAAATATGGTAAAGGAACCCCAGTTACTGCTAATAAGTCTGATTGAAGATTATCTACTGTTTTAATACTTCTCATAAGTGTATTCCATATTTCTACACATATCCGATCTATTTATATTAATTTTACAATGATATAAGTACCTGATACCTTCTACATAATGATTTTTTCTTCCAACTAATGATTGTTTTTCACAAATTCTCACTTGTTGTAATTTACTCAACCCTTTAAATAAATTACATTTATGTTTCACGTATTTTGGAGTCTTTATATTGGAGAGAGTTGATTTATAGAATTAAAATGGGGAACCATTACATGTAAGAGGGCACATTATTGACCATTTTGAAGCCAGGGTATAGTTTTAATATATAAGCGAATGGTCGGATTATTTCTCACGTAATGGTCATACTGAACCAATCCCATGTACAAACATAAAAAATGTGTATTATTGGGTCATGTGAGGGTAATAATTTTAATCTAGGGTTTTTAATGTAATATGTGGTTTTAAGGGTGTTTTGAACTGGTTATGTAAAGATATGTGTACGATAAGAAGTGAAATGACCATTAAGTCTGTTGTTATGGTGTTTCGGTGAGGTATATCTCACATAGGTATATTGTGATACTTCTAAATGTTGTGTATGGGGAAACATAGTACCCTTATAATATTTAGAATCATTTATACATAATTTTATGGATTTATGATTCAATTTTCACCATAATCTATAAGGCAGTTTAACTAGTCATTTTAGATGCATTTTTTATAGGAGAATCTTCTTTTGTGAATCTATGATAGTTTTAATTCCCTATATTAGCTATTTATATTTGTGGGATAGTGAGTTTAGGTATAATTTTAATACTTCCTATATTTTAAATGGTAGAGGAGGAAATTTGGAGTTTATGGTCACGATACCCTAATGCTTGGCATGATACGAAAAAATAGTGAAGGATTTATACAAAAACTATGGTAGAACCTATGGTGGAAGTCATGGATGATTTTAATTTGTTATAATTACATGAAGTATTTGAGGTGAATAATTTTATTAAAACATATATTTTTTGAATCCTCAATTTGAGTGAATGTACCATAACCAAAGTGTGATCCACTACATTGTGGAGAAGGTTACTCGACTACCACTATAAATATGTGTTGAGATATAGTTTAATTTTACATCTCATATCATAAACTATTGTTCTATTATTCCCTCTTTTATCCAAATTTAACATTAGAGAGTTTAAAATACATGGTTCATCAACTTACAACTCTATCATATCAAGATTTTAATGAATTTCCCTTCAGTTATGGTTGTCAGGACTCCTCAATTATTATGAAGTGAGTGGACTTTTCTGTGATTATTGGAATTAAGGATTGGGATTCAAGACAACCTCCAACTTATTTTTGGTAAATATTGAATTTATCATGATTTTTTCACATAGAAACTTATTACGAATAAATGTAAATATGTAAAAATGAACTCAAATTATGGGGAATAAAAATGGAATTGATGAAATGTTATTTTATTTATGTTTCCTATTTTATTTCATAGGGATTTAATTTTTCATTTTGTATGAATATATATTTTTGTGTTTTTATGGAGAAATATAATAACAGTAGACTTATAGAAACTATGGAAATATAATAGAATCTATATTCTAATATTATTAAGTATTAAAAGCCTTTTTAAAAATGATTAAACATCATTGTGAGTGTTGGTTTATTTTTATTGAATAAAATTTATGATATAAAATTTATTTTCTTTCAAACCCTAGTTATTTAGTGTTCATGAGTGTTTAAATTACCTCGTATAATTAAATAATAATTAATGATGGTAATTAAATTATTTTTTGAATATTCATTACATAAATGATGTATATGTTGGCTTATGTATTATATATTATTTAATATATGTTTTTGGACTGTTGAGGTTTGGTAGTAGCTGGATTTTTTGGTCATTGTGATGTAGTATTCATGTCTCACATGTGGAATCTAATTTTTTTAAAAATTATGTTTACTATATGGTGTGGAGTTAGGATGTGACGCATGTTGGTATGTTGTGATACGAATTGGAATTAAATTAATATTATATAAACAAAAAATAAATTTGGAATAAGGTAATTATGGGACATTTATTTAATTGGAAAAATAGATTGGGATAGAATATAAAACAGATGTGGTATGTAATAGAAATATGGATATTTAAATGAGTGAATAAAGGAAGGAATAAATATGGGTAATGAATTAGAGTGTTTCTTAGATAATACAGAAATAAATGGATTAAATAAAAAATGTTGGTTAGAAATGGAAAATCTGCAATTGAATAAATGAATTTGGAAATGATGATCTATATTTGATTATAAAAGTTTTTATTGTATTGTAATTTCCAGGATAGTGTTTTAGTAGAATTGATTCTTGTAGATTGATATTAGATCTAATATGGGGGAATAGATAATTCAATTTTATGGAGATAGTGTACTCTAGTTGTTTGTTTATTGACAGTGACTATCTGTGCATCTATTTTACTGAAATATCTTTATGAAACTCAAATGATATGAATATTTTATAACAGAACCTTTTTTTGGTCATGTTTTATTTCCTTAACATCCAGGATGGTGAGGAAAATTGGTTTACTTACCACAGTTTTCCACTCTCGCATTAGTGGTAGATGGGTTGTGATAATGCAAGGCTGGTACAATCATGCATAGTGTGGGGGTGGAATGTAGTGTATCTGATGATGTGGGGATGATGGGGTGATCGATATGTGGTGGGGGTTATTCATGATAGATAAATGGCTTTGGATTGACGTCATTCATGTTCATGATACCCTATTAGTCAGGTATAATTATTTGATGGATGTGGTATGACATTGATGATGAGGTTATGGTGCATGATATGTGGTTTTACCTAATTTAAAAAAGGAGATATTTGACATTGTAATAGTTAGGGTAGGTAATTTTGTGACCTTAACTATGTCATGTTGGAAGGGATGAAAGCCCATGAAATTTCATATTGGGGTGTGTTAGTGGGAAACCATTAGAGAGTTGGTTGTAGGGTTGATATAAATATATTATTTTGATATTATCTTGTTTTACGGTTATATTATTCTTGTTGAGTGAGCCATTATGAAGCTATAAATGGGTAGTTTACCTAATATGTTCTTTTTGGTTATACTCTTAAAACACTTGTGCCCTATTATTATTTTATTATATTTAATCAAGAGGTTATGAGGATAATCTTACTATATAAACATGTCATATTCTCCCATATATATATATATATATCTATGTGTGTGTGTGTGTACATTTTTTGTGATCATGAGGGCTTTGGTGATTGTGTTTTACTATACTAGATTATAGTGTAGTGTTTCCGTTGGATCACTTATATAGGAGTAGTTTTTTATTTTAATTTGGAGATATATTTTGTATGAAAGGAATGAAATTCATATATTTATTTCTATAGTATAAATTTTTAATTATATAATGTGTTGTTGATATGTGGTTCTCATTTTTTCTATTATAATTAATTTATATTGTGAGGGTAACTACCCCGAATCATATGTTTTATAACCATGGTTCTTGTCACAATAGAAATCCTATTAGAGGTGGGATTCATGGGCCAATTCTTCACATAATTACAGAAGTAGGATGGGTACTAGTAGAGGTGGTGAGGGGATATGACCAAGTTGTATCAATGCTGATGGATGTGAGATTGAATAGAGTATGAGGTTAAAGACTACGATGAATGAATGTGTTGTTTTGGAAAGAATACATAGAGGACTTAAAGAGTGATGTAAGGTTTGAAAATAAGATCAAACATCGTAATTCAGGGAACCATGTGGTACTATATAAGGAATATGAGTCAACCAAACAACGAAGTGAGACAATACTACTTATGAGGTTATGACCTAGTAGAGGTAAATAAAACATCATTGTTTGCACTTTTGTTTGAATGGGTTGATTTTTGGGGAAATATTGTAATTTGATCAAATATGTTTAATTAAATGAAATAATTTTTTACATGACTACGTATTTATCTTTTGATAGGTAAGAATGTTATGGATTCTAGTATATGAAGTTGGGGGACACCTACCCCATCAATATTTCTTCTATTCATGACTTTTATTTAATCTATGTGAGAGTGCATGTGCGCCAAAATTTGATAATATCATGGTGTGGTAGATGGGTTCCCTTTATTTATACCCAAATGATTTTTTTCTTAAATAGGTATTATATTGATTAAGGAATATAATGTGGTGTTGATTTAAAATACATGGAATTAATATCATTCACCTATAGAAAATGTTAAATCAAAACATTAAATATTTTTAGTTTTTACATGGAATTATTCAGGGTAATTGATGTTTAGTTAACAGAACTAAATGACATTTAAACTTTATATAGTAAATTTATTCAACATCATGTTTTATAAAGCTTATATTTTATTTGAAATCCTTATTTCTGACGGTATTCATTATTATATTAACCTAGAAATGTATAATATAGTGTTTCATAATTTGAGTATAAGAAGTATGATAATAACCTGAATACTAATTTGATATAATGATGATTTAATTTGAAATACCATTCTAATCATGATAATTTTTGGTTTCCTTAAATAACTTTTAAATAAAGTTTGACTTAATTATTCAATGATTTAATTGTCAGAAATTTTTGGTCGCTTCTGTTTCAAACATGGTTGAACCAATTTTGGATGGTTTTTTGAAAAATAGGGTATTGGTGTTTTAGAAAAATTAGCAGATGTTTTTTATAAAATAGTTTTATTTCATCAATTTTTATGTAATTAATAAAAGAGAAAATGTTTTAAATGATTTTTTTCAAATGGTTATAATGTTTTAATGATTATTTCATGTCTCATAAGGGTGATAGAATATCTAGAAAATTAAAATTGTATCGTTTTGGGGGTGATTTGGTTTAGTGGTTTGGGGTATATAGATGAATTTCATTTGTGGATTGTATCTATGTTCCCCTTTTTGGGATTGTGTGATTTCACTAATAGAACTAACCTAATCTACATTTATAATTGTATAAATACAAGATGATAGAGAGATGTTAAGATATTATTCTGAGGAAGAGAAAGAGAGAGTCATGGGATAAGGCATAGATTAGGTTCCATTTGTAGATAGTGTTGAAGTTACATAGTGGAGTGTCTAGACCCATAATTGAGGTGTTAGATGAGATTTTTTTGGTTTGATTCGAATTGGAAATATCATCAAGCTAATTTCAAGTTACCTTAGTATTTAGATTACTCCATGTGGTGTCATAAGATGGTTGAAGATGAATCATGTTATGGTGGAGGGAGTCTTCGATTATAAATTCCTTTCAAGATATGGATAATGAAATAAGTAGAGTTAGATTGAAAATTGGTCTCACAATAAATGATTTCAAATCTAGGATTTTTGAGTTTCTATATATCGTAATTTAACATAGGGTATAATGATGTGCTTTGGTTGTGGAGTGATGAGGAACAGAGGGTTCAAAATCCCCCTAAGTTTTTTGTTCATAGGTTTTGTTTATGTACATTGTTATTCTCCGGGATGATTAGTTTTTCATTGGAATTTGTAATTGAATATCTTTTTTCAAATTACAACAAGAACATTTACTGAAACTATTTTTCCATTAGTATATTTTAATCATTATTTCCTTTAAAATGGTTTAAAATTCTAAAAAATTTATGTGCTACATGATGGGCTACATATAAAAATCCATGTGTAGTTTATTGAAATATAAAAATAAAAAAATTATCAATTGTGTTCTACATTTTACACTTATAGGGTGAAATTAACAAGAAAAACATGGAATTATATGTCTAGTAATAGTTAATTGAGGTGGATGGTTTTTTTAAATTATTATAGAAGAATGCCAGAATGTGTGTCACAAGTTAACTTGGTTCCATATGAATAGCAGTAATTTAATTCAAACATTTTCCATTATGTTGGGTGTTGACTATGTCACCCAAAAGACCAAATGAAATAATTATTAATTAGTATTAAAAAGTCTAAATAAATATTTTTATTTAACACAAAAATAATGATGCATGAGAGTATAACCTGTTTGATTTGTCTCTTTAATTTAGAAGCATGTAAAAGTTTTAATATTAAAACACAATGTTTGATGATTTCTTTTGAGTGAATTTTAATACATTACTTAATGAGATTATATATTTAAATAATGGGCCATGATATAAAAATTAGTTAATGAATTTTCAAAAAAAATTGCATAAGTTTTACTTAAAATATGTGTCATTATACAAGGAAAGTTTACGTGAAATTCTAGCTAACATAGAGTGTTTTATTGAATAAAACAATATTAATTTAAAGATATAAATGAAAATTATTATTATTATATATGAAATTCGGTGATGATATTATCATTGGACACACATAATTATTTTGAAAAAATCAACAAATATATGATTGATATGAATTGTTTTTTGGAATTATATGAATACTTATGTGTCCTTTTTTTCATTTTTATGAAATGTATTATAATTTTTTATGGTTTAATAGGTAAAAATATGCATTTGGATATAGATATATGGATGGTATCCTTGTATTAGTATGATATGATCTACAATATGATGATTAATTTATGATGGTTTTTACTCTATGTGAAATCCTTGAGTCACTGATCCTTTATTACATCTTGTTATAGTATACATATTGTTTTAGTAGTATCCTATACATGAGTGTGATATTAGAGGCTTTTTTATCATGATTTAATATTCATTTTTCTATTAAGGTGGTGTTCATGTTTAATTTATATTAATATTTCTAAGAGATGTCTCACGGGGTGGTTGATCAGACATTCCATCCTCTCTTACTTAGGGTTCAATTTTATTCTTGAGGATTAGAATAGTTTAAAAGTTATATATTATAACGACCCACACCCTTTCATCCCATTCCATTGAGTTTCCAATATTTTGGAGGCCTTGAGGTGAGAGTTGAGTCATGAAAATTCTATGGGACTCTATTCCATAGAAGTGGGTTAGGTTCTAACTATTTTGGAGAATTTTTCAAATTTTAATATTATTTGTGAATGTTAGATCAGTTCTTATATAAAGGACGTATATAATTAATATTTTATAGTGGCTTTCATGTGGGGGATTCTGATTTCATGAGGGAAAAATCTGGATATTTATGAGTAAAATAGAATTATATGTGCTTCACTTAATGGTTTTTTATGTTGGTTTTATAATTATTTGTAAACCATGAGAAGTGATATGTTCTGGGAGTCCATTTTAAGATTATATTTTTGATATATATCTAATGTAACCATATAATGGGAATTATAAGGATCAACTAAGTGTAATTGGGATCACCCATAAATTAAACATTCTCATTCCAATATAAAGGCAAGGAAGCATGTAGTTGGGGTGTACTAAAGGTAATAAAATAAAATAACCATACATTTTAGAATCATTTTTTCATAGAGAATCCATTTTTGAAAAATGTGGAACTCTAAAATTCTCAAGTTTATCTATTTTAAAAGGCATGGTTGTTATTTTAAGCATAAGTTTAATAAAAACTATGTTTCATCCTTGGTATAGAAAAAATAGGCACTTATATCTCACCATAACATAATTTTTAGAATGCATTGGGAAATGGATAAGGATTTATCATTACACTATTGTGGTGGCTATAGTATTTGTCGAGGGTAATTTAAAATTATTTTAGACATGAATGAGATTTTAGGTAGATATAATAATTAAAATGCCGAGTATTCATATATCCCCTTTATCTTGATTTATCATAATATTGGTGAGATCTATTACACTATGGAGAAGGATTATCAAATACCTCTATAAATAAGGTGTTGAGGCATCCTTAGTTCTATTTTCAATCCATTATATTAATCAGAAGTCTACTCCACGTCTTATAAAATTTCTATTACCATCACTTTGAAGAGTTTAAATGTCTTCATTAATCTACATTTCCCAATCTTGGATTGAGGTCCCCATGAAATTTTCTTCGATTTTGGATTTGTTGAGTAGTTGATTCATCTCTTGTGAGTGATGTTTTCCTCAAATTTCAAAATAATGGTAAGGGATTTTAGACATTGTACATTTTATGTTTGTGTAAATTTTTATATAATCATACATATAATCTCTACTTGGAACATCACATGAATTAACTTGTAGAATATTAAATAAACTATAATGATGACGAATATAAAGGAATGTATTGTACATGTATTTTATTTAGGTTTCCTATATTATTTCATGTGTTCCTGAGATATTATTTATGAATAATATATTTTCCCAAGTTAATATATAGATATAAGATATTACGAGAATTATATTTATTATGGGAATAAAATGGGACTAGTGTTCTAATATAATTATAATATCAAATGCCTTTAAATATCTGAATAAGCATTTTAGTGTGTGTTATTTTCATTTCAAGAACAATTTTTATGCTGTGAAACAATGATTCCTTAAAACCCTACTTATTTCATGTACTTGAGTTCCTAAATCACCCAAAATAATTGAATAATAATAAATGTTAATAAATAAATGGGATGTTTTAATAATTTTGAATTAAATGATGTTGATGGTGTCCTATATACAATGTATTTTGATAAAATATGTAAAGGGATTATTAAGGCATAGTATTGGTTGTATATTGTCAGTGGTGTGATGTGGTTATTTTTTTTAGTATTGGGATGTGAAATTATTTGTAAATGATGTTGGAAAGATGATGTGGGTATTTTTTATTGATTATTGGGGGTTTTTATTACATGGAATAGAATGGGACTCGTAATCTAAAAATGAAAATGTAGATATAATATGATAATAGTGAGCTATTGATTTATTTTGGTAAATGGATTGGGATAGAAAATTAAAAACATACCGGATGTGATTTAAATGTTTATGTTTAACAGATGGAATAATATAAATTTGAATTGTGGGTGATATATGTGAGTAGCTTGTCATTAAATAAGGAATTAAATAGGTTAACAAACAAATATATGTTGAAAAGTGTAAATCAAAAATTTTATAAATGAATTATCAAATGAGAAGTCACGTTTTATTGTTATGGGTATTTTTAAATGGTTATTTGTAGGTTTGTGTTATAGAGTTAGTGATGTTTATGGATTTTTTATGGTGATAAAATACTAGAATAGTTTATCATTATTATGGTTAATATTGTACCACCATTGGATTGGTATTTTTTATGATAATATATATATGTATTTTCTTGGGATTTATATATATTAACCATTTTATTGTACTATTTTTTACTAATGACCAATGTTTTTTAGGGTTTCCCCTAATATCCATATTGTTGAAGATGGATGAACGAATTCCCCATATTCCATGCACTCTATTTTATTATCTATAAACTATAATTTCCCGATGATTCTATTATCATTCAAGTTGTGGGAGTGTCATGTGTTTTATCCATTGATGTGGTGATGTATAATTGGTGGTGCTCATACATGTAAAATGTATGGAATGAGTATTACATCCTCCATATTCATGATACCCTACTTCCTTGGTATTATGAAGTTAATGATGTGTTATGTGTTTGATTATGAGGTTACGATACTTGATACAAGTTTTTATGTTATTTCAACATGAGATGTCGGACCCTCATGTGTTGTACAAGGTAGGGTGATGACCTAGACCATATTAGGAAGAAATTTATGGGAGAAATAGATGTTTTATGTTGATTTATGAGAGAATAAAACTAATGAGGAAGTGGGTTTTAGGTGAATATTATTATATTATTTTTATATTTTTTGATTATATTAGGACACAATACATGGTGAATGAGACTTGCCAATCCTGGAAATGGGTAGTTTATATAATATGTGTCTGTAGGTTCAACAATTTTCTCAAAAGTGAATTTGTAATTTTTATCACATTTACATGAGAGGTCCCTAAGAGAGCCGTGTTTAGTTTAAATGTTACACTGACTGCAATATATGGATTTTAGGTGATCTAGAGGGTTTTGTGTTCTGATATAGACCATACTATATTGGAGAGGGGAGTTTCTATTAGGGTTTATTTTTAATGGGGTTTTTGGATTTTATTTTAAGGATTTATTATGTATAACATGACATGAATTGTTGTATTTAATTATATGAGATCATGGTATATTTATATTATGTGACATTGATCGGTGGTTTTGACCATATCTATTGTCCTCAAGTTATATTATAATGGTAACACCTCCCATCAAATATATTATACCATCGATACTAGCAACCAACATGAGGCCTATTGAAGGAAGTCATTGATAGTCACACCAAAATTATCCATCCTATGATGGGTATTAGTGGATGGGGTAATGAAATATAAATATAAACTAAAATCAATTTGGAAATATCCTTATATACATAGATGTTTTGAGACATAGGTTAAATGGGACCTAATTTAAAAGTGTCAACACAAAGAAAATACACCAGGGAGTTTCCACTGACCTTAAAAATAACTTGATTCTAGAAATTTAGTATAATTCAATGGAGGGAAAAAATATCAGTCAAAATTGGTTCCTTTATTTTGTGAAAATAAATATTTTACCTGATAATAATAAAGATAGATTTATTTAAGACCCAATAACATGTCAAAAAAACTATTACAATTTTTAATAGGAGGGTAGTAAGCTGATGATATGTCCTTCATCAGGATAAATAAAATAATTCAGTGATGAAAAATCCCAATAATAGTGAATCTAAGGAGAAGACTCTGATTCAAATGGTTGATTGTGAATTTATTTTTTAATAAGAATCAAAGAGTGAAAGGCCACAACATTTAAAAAATCTAAAATATAGACCCCAAACACCATAGAACTATACATATAGTATCACAGTTTATAAGGAAACTAGATTAGAGGAGCTCATTAAATGCTAGTAGAACAAGGCATAGAAAAAAATTATGGGTTGAGAAAAAATTTCTTAAAGACCATCTAATGAAATCCAGAAATGTATATACTCATTGAAAAGATTCATTGAATAGAGAATAACTTGATCATCTATATCATCATTACCCTAAAAGTGAGGAGGATCTATTGAGGAAGATAGTGGATAAACCATGTCAATCATAACATTTCATAATTATGAAAATAGAGGAGGAGGTGTGTGAATCAAGTTCAATTTTAAATAAATATTGTTATGTGTGAGAAATATTATGTAATAATGTATTTATTAATATTGACCTTGTATCTCTTCATGACTAGATCTAGGGGTGCTATAGTTGTCAACATATACTATTTAATAAAAATTATTAAAAAAAATAATTATAACATGCTTAGAGAATCAAAGGATTATGATACACCAATTGAAAATAATGATAATATTGAATAATATGTTTAATATTTGATATATCCCAAATGCTTAATTAATATAAATATTCTATTTTAATAAAAAAACAAAAAATAAAAAAATAAAAATCATGGAATTTATAATATTTTTTATTTATTTGACACTAAATAATGATTTATTATCTATTATTTGATAAAAAATAAAAGCACATGGTTTTTCAAATTTGTAACATACTGGTTATGATTTAGTTGATGTGAAGATTTTAATAATTTGGGAAAAATAATATTGGTTATAAAAATAACTTTTCACACATCGAGTAACATATATCCCATATAATCATTTCTACTGCGACCACTCCGACCCATGAATCCTAGAGTCTGTGGTTATTTTATTTCAATGGATTAAATACAATAGATTAGATAATTAATGATCAGTCAATTTAATTGTCAAGAAAACTAGATACAAACATGGATCCATTATTACATTTTTAATTAAACATAGTACATAACAAAGCAAATTATACTGTATCGTTGACACTTATTCAAATATTTAATATTTATAACAGGGAAAAGGAAAACATATAAAATTTTGAGATTAAATGATCAGTAAGGGATATATACATTAGAAAAATAATAAATAATAATTGAATCATGCTAAGAAAATAAAAGTCAAAAAAGAAAGGTAAATAAATGAAAAAAATTCAATTTAATCAATAAAATGAAAATGAAAATTAACCAATAGATGTTTTAAATACTGAAAATATCATGTATAGAAATGAATTAAATCATAATGAAGGAAATAATTAATTATTGGATCTCATGTATCTAGAACATGTACCACTACCATAAATACCTTTCACAATAAAGTCCATGTCTTTGGGAAGAAACATGTCTTATTCTTCAGGGAAACAATCACAAAGGGATGTTTCCAACTATTTTGTCTCATTAGACTTGGTGATACATCAATGGTAAATCTTTAACCGGTCCCCACCCATGTTCGCAGGTCAAAAGAATTCCTAAAATATCAAAATGATAGATATAATTCTTGAATCAATATACCCAACTAAAAATATACATATTGAATCTAGGATACATATTTTTCAATATTTCCCTAATTAATCAAATAATATTCAAAGTAAGAACTGTAAGTAAAAATGGTATACAAAAATATCATAATAATATAAATGATAATATAAATATGGAAATTTAATGAAATTTTAAAATAATGATAATCATAAATAAAATGGAAAAAAATACATAAACCACACATAAAAAATAAATTGTTAATAAGCCATATCTCATAGAAAGAAGAGTGATATGAGAAACACCTTACCTTATGTTTGAAAGCATTAATCACTTGTACTTAATGACTTGGATAATATAATTTGATTCATTAATTACATAATATATAACATATTTAAATATATTTAATTTATTATAATTTTATTAAGTGACTTTATAGCCATTCTGATGAGTTATAATGTTTAATTTCCTTTTTCAGGGAGTATTCGTTTCATGATTTTATGGATGTTGTGAATAATTATGTGAGTTTCTAACAAATGAAAAAAAAACACTACAAGTGTAATGGAATGATATTAATATAATTCCATTATTGTAAATTTCCCCCTATATAATTTGGTTATATCGAACAAAAATTATTCAATAGATGAAACATCAATGAAAAATTGATTAGTTTATTTTGGTGGTTTTTACAACCATCAAGAACCTGTATCATTTTATTTAATATTATGTTTATATACTGGTTTTTGTAAATTAAATATGTTTTAATACACATATTATAATATTTTTTAGTAATATATTTTTTTTATGACCATCGTTGAAGATTGTAATGAAAAATGATAATTCATCATCCACGAAGGCGGTGAACCGACACCACATGGATAATGTTTTCATTTTTAGAATTAAAAGGATAAGGTAAGATATTTGATTATTAATATTACATTAAAATAAGAAAATTCCAGTATATATATCATACTATTTTTACCATGACACAAGATATGGTAGGTGGGGAGAAGATAATAAAAGAAAATAAATTAAGAGACAAATGGGGATTTTACCTCTCGAATATCATCTCATTGGGATCCTCTATAAGACACTTGAATTTGGCCTTTTTTTAATATCTGTAGGTCTTGGATTTGTGAGAGAGGGTTGGGAAGGGAGTTATCCAAAAGATAGGGAATATTAAATTGATATAAGTTGTGAGGAGAAGGGATGATGAAGAGTGGTATTTATAATTCGAGGATAGGGCTGTTTTTCATTATTTTATACATCATTTTTATTATTTTGGATGAACACTATCAATGTTGTATAATATTGTGAATAAGTAAATTAAATAGTCTATTTTAGTTCGAACTAATGGGTTCTTACATCATCTATATCATAAAAACTCAATTATTTGTCATAATAATTAAAATACCATAAATTACCGTATTTCACTATTAAAAACAAAAAAATTATTTTAGAGAAGTCCAAAATATTTATCCTAAACATTTTTCAATGTGAAGATTAGAAAAATGGAATAAATTTTATGAAATTTACATAATAAATATGATAATTTTAATTTCAAATTAAAATCATCATTTATTCGAAATAAATGAATTTTAAAATTATAACTAATTTTATGACGCATTGAAAATATAATGATGGTCTCATAATATTATATTAAAATTATAAAAAATATATATATCAATTTATGAATATATTTCATGAAAATAAATTTTATTTTTAATCATTATATTAAGCAAAAACATTTAAATAAACATTTACCTTTTACCAAAAATAACTACACTTAATTGATTATTTTTCAAAAAATTATTTATGTGTTCCATAATATAAATATATTATATTATTAGTTATGAGATGCCAAAATTTTATTTGTAATTTCAATGGGGAGGTATTTATTCTAATGGCCATATTACAATTTCTAATGGTCTTATTGTAATTCCAGTGGTTATGTTAATAATTAATGGTATATCACGGTTCTTTTAAGCTAGGTGTTACATGAAACAGAAGATGTAAAATAACAGTGATATACCATTGATTATTAACACAACCACTGGAATTATAATAATACCATTAGAAATCTTAATATGGCCATTAAAATAAAAGCCTAACCAATGAAATTACAAATAAAAATATGAGGGTGATTCATCGTCATGAAATCCTCAATTTCCCACATTGAATCTTCTATTTTTTGGTTTTCCAAATAAATTTTACAAAACGAGTCCTTCTATTTCTCAGTACATTATCTCTAGTACAAATAATCTCCATAGGCCCTTTGTAGTAAGAAATATCACCTTCCAGTTCTATTTCTTCATAGGTTAGTACATGCATTTGGTCTAACATGCACTTCTTTAACAATGATATGTGGAATACATCATGAACTATTGAGGGATTTGGTGGAATTGTTAATTAGTAATATAAAACTCAAATTATTTCCAGAATTTAAAAATAGTCATATGTACATGGGGCTTGGTTTCAATTTCTATCCAAACCTTATGAAACCCTTCCACGGTGATACTTTCCGAGATACATGATCAACCACTTGAAATTCAAAATCATATCTATGATTATCAACATCACTATTTTTTCGAATTTGAGATACATTAATATGTTCATGAGTATTATTTAACTTCTTCATTGTTTCATCAATATGTTTTGGTATTATATATATCCTTTCACCAACATTATCCCAACAAGTTGGATTATTAAATATCTTTCCATATTATTCATCATATGGCGCCATTTGAACACATGAATAGAAAATATTACTATAGTAAAACACTACGAATGGTAACTAATGATCCCACCTACCATGTAAGTCATGTGATCAAGATATTTATATGTCTTATAATGATTAAATATTCCTTTCTAACTATCTACCTGTTTGAGGATTGATTGTGGTGCTCAAATGAAGCTCAGTACCTTGATCCTTCTAAAGGATCATCCCAAAAATTGATTTAGAAGGGGGATCTTGATCAGATAAAATCAATAATTTTTCTTCATAATGTCTTAAAAATTCAATATTTTAGACTATTCCTAGGTACATAAAATAAATTCATCTTATATAGTAGTAATATGTTCCAATTTTATATGAAGATCAATAATAACTCATATCTCATCACTACTTCTAGGAATCCTTGGTAGTCCAATGAAAAATTAATTCATAATTTCATCACACTTACACACAGGAATAGGTAGAGGTTTTATGAATCCCCTATGATGCTTTCTATAATCCTTCACATGTTGAAAAACTAGGCATCTTGATGGATAGTTAGAAATTTCTTCCTTCATATTATCACACAACAAATATTCCTACAGATCTATATACATATTTTTACTACAATATTTTTTAGATATATTTTATATATGAACATAATATGATAGTTACATTTATAGTTTTATTATTTATTGGACAAAAACCATATTTCTAAATTTCATAATTCCATCCTCATACATGAATTCTACGAATTATCCTACGTTAATGGCTGTAATTTTATATTAAGATTTCTCATCATTATATTGATAAATCTTAATAATATCTAGTAAAAATTATTTATCTATCATTTGAGAAATGAGTAATTTTTCTCCTTCATTAAAACTTCCCATATCCATATTTACTAAATCCGTGAACATTTTATCTCTAACAATCCTCATCTTGGTCAAAACGCCATGATATTTTATACTCAACGCATTATCTACCTTATTTTATTTTTCTTGTAGGAATTGTGTTGAGAAATCAAAATATTTGATTGACAAGAGGAATTATAATTTCCTCATATTAATTTCATTATGTGAAAATAAGTTTTTCAAACCCTTGTGACCCGTATATATCTATCATATTTCACAATAGAGATAGTTTCTTTTTATCTATAGAATAAATAAAAAGGTAGTTAAATCAAGATAATGTGTTGGATAATTTTATTTATGAATATTCAAATTCCTTGATTAATATTTAATAAAATTAATAATTTTCACTAGGAAACAAACCGTTCATTTCTTTGATGACAAAATATATATAAAAAACCCATCATTTTATGATGGTAGAGCCAAAATCAGTGCACTAAATAAGAATATATTAACTTCTTCAATTTATTATGCACATTATTTTTTCCATATGTACTAAACCTTTATGAGTGTGAGAATGGATAATGGGTTAGCTAATTGAGAAATTGTTTTTATGAAACATCGATAATAACCTACTAATCTAATGAAACTACATAACTTTATTATGTTAATTTGTGTATTCTAGTCTTGCACCGCCTTTATCCTTTCTAGATCAAATGAGATCCCATACTTAGAGATAATATGTCCATGAAATGAAATTTCCAAAATCTTTAATACACACATTCTAAATTTAACGTATAACTCATTCCTCATGAGTGTTTAAAGAATAATCCTCAAGTGATTTTCATGGTCTTAATAGTATTTATAATATTCACGAATGTCATCAATGAATACAAAAATATAATGAATATATTCCTTGAATATTATGTTCATTAGATCCAATAAAAAAGAGGATTCATTATTATATCAAAATCGAATTACTGTAAACTCATAATGTCTATAACTCAAAAAAAAGATTTTTGAAAAATGTATTACTTATTTACTCAAAATATATGATACCCATCTAATGAATTTTAATCATCAAAAAATATTGAGCTATGTGATGTTGATCAAAAAAACCATCTATGTGATTTAGTGGATTCTTGTTCTTTATCATGATTGAATTTATTTCTCTATTATCAATTCACATCCTCAGGGATCCTTATTTATTCATTACACTTATAAAAGGGGCTCCCCATGGATAAAAAATAGGGTGAATAAATCCATTATTACTCAACTCCTCTAATTTTTTATTCATCTCCACTAATTCTACTGTGTCCATTCTAAAAGGATTATCTGATATTGGTCTTGAATTATGTATTAAATCAATAATAATCTAAACTTCATACTCTATGGAGTTTCCAAGTAATTCTTTAGAAAAAAAATCAATGTATTATTGTACAATATGTACACCATCAATTTGATGATTACCTTATTTATCCATATATTTTGTTTCTCATCCACCCAATGAATTTCATTCAGTATAACTAATCATCGAGGATCTAGATAAGAGTCAAATGATTAATTCTTTACCCTAATGATTTTTAATTCTTTACCTTCCTATAAAATATTAATTTCCTTATTCTTACAAAAAAGTTTCACATCATATTTTGAAAGCGAGTCTATACTATAGATTATATCAAGGTAAACCATGTGTTAGATGATAATTCCTGTCAGTAAAGCATGTTTATATTTTATAATGGGGACCTCCTGACACATCTTCGTTTCATTGATAATTACCTTAAGTGTTTGTACTGACAACACTTTTATTAAATCCAAAGGAAAATATCTAATTTTATTTAAAAATTTGGTAGACACAAAAGAGTGACATGATCTTAAATCCAATAAATCATTGTATAAATTATTATATCGGATTAACGTATTTTATACCTCATAATTGGGTACTTATACCTTTATTGGAGTGATGAAAAATATAGGCTATCTCCCCTTGGACATATATGTTGTAGATTCTCATGAAACACGGGACATTGGTTTTAATAATTCCCCCATTTAATTACATTTTAAGCACTAGATATCATTTGTTTATGACTTCCCATTTCATTCGTTAACTCAATAACCCTTTTATCAGAACATATAACTAACTCCCCTTCCATTCAAGCTTTTCACATGATTATTCTCTTCAAAATTCATTCATAATGAGAATTTATTTGTTCCCCTAATCTTCTTTGATGGTATTAATTTTTCATGGTTATCATAATACCTCTTATTCTTTTGATTTACCTTGAATATATATGTTATAGAAAATTCATTTTCCATTTTGATGGCAGAGAATACAATTTAATCACATTATTAAATTTTTTGAGAAGGTAGTGACCATTGGTGATATGGGTTAAATCCATCAAATAAATGGTCAATCCTATTTTCTGAATCATGTTTGTAATATGTATCATACCTGGTTAGTCATGTTAAGGTATCCTCATTATAAGGACCCAACCTAAAAAAATTACATAATCATGAATTGAATGAATAATTCACATTGAGGATCTTTTCAGGTTTAGAGTTTTTGAGAATTGGGAAAAAACTATTACATCTCAATGATTTCATAGTAGAAAAATATACTCTGTTTCCATTATTTCACCAAATAATTACTCTTGAACAAAATATTCAGGTCTATTTCCATGTTTTAGACAGCATGACATTTCCATGATCCCATCTGTGTCCATATTCCACTTTATGTCCTGTGAAAAAAATTTCAGAAACTTGGGATGATCATACAAAGCTCAGTAAGTGTTATAAAACAACGAAATAAAACATTAGATCATCAATATATATATAACATAATACTTTTAACATACCTAATTAAATCATAATATTTTTGAAATACACATAGAAACCATAAAACATATTGGTAACTTGAGGCATTCATAACATTCTTACGTTGGGAGTAACCCTCATGGTTACATTTGGAATACTCATCACAATATATTCCCTAAATATCTTCCGAGAAACCTTAACATTTAACTCCTTCACATTACACAATGAATTGGAGTGCTATCTTGTGGTCACCCACCCTTATTTTATCACAGAACCACCCGACTTCATAAACAATTCCCAAGAACCATAAAATAATCGAATAACATAAAACATGCATAACAGAAATATAACATTTCCACATTTTAATCAAAAGATGTAAATACAACACATTGATATAATAAAAACATTATCAAAACCATTTTCATTACCAAAATAAAAGAAAATTAAAACATTGTATTTATTTTTCTTTTCAAAAAAGGTATGTCTTGTAGAGGAAGCCAAAAATCAAATAATGGTCACGATAGCGAAGAAGTCTTTATCGCCGTAAACGTAAGACAGAAAAAATTCCTTTTGTCGTTTAGTAAAATGGTTCATTTAAAAATATTCCTTTTGAATGAAATTAAAAGTAAAAAAGGTTTTATACACCGTATAAAATAATGTCGTGTAGAAATCAAAAGATGCCTCAATGAAAGGAGATTGAGATGAAGTCCCGTTAAAATATGGTATCCTTAGATTAAGGATAAATCAATTACATAATTATCTGTGAAAAATATAAATACAGAAAATATAATTGGATATTAAGTGTAGAAAAATCATAGATCATCCACAAATATTCATAGTACGACATAATCAAGAAGAATAGTTTTAACCCAATGAATTGAAATTTGGTTAAGAAGTTCCTTAGAGAAATTCGACAGCAAAACAACGTCACAATAAAATTCAGAAAATGAGTTGATGAGAGATAAAAAGGGTATATCATCACTTGTACATATAATTTACAGCAATAAGGATATATAATAATATATCCCAACATTATGAAGATTTAAATTAAAAGACCTAACAAAAAGAAGTATTTTCAAAAGATGAGGGTGAAAGGTTCCCTTACCGATTTGGGTAACTTTCAAAATGTACACCCCATGAAAGAAAGAGTACATAATGTTGATGTAAATACCCATAAAAGAAATTATATTACACAAAGATCATAATAATGGGTAGTACATACACCACTCAATGGAGATAGTGAAAAATATAGCATGAATCTCATGGGGAATAAATAGTGAGATAAAAACCTCTTACCTCGTTGTAATAAATCGAGTCATATGACTAGAAGATGATAAGAAAAAAATGAATCACATAATAAAATATATTTCAATAGAATTATGATATTATATATCAAATGGTAGTATACAATACACCAAAAGACAATAAATAAGTGGCGAACAATGGAAATCTCACGGAATTAAAAGTGAGATAAGAAATCCCTTACCTCATGTCCGACTTGACTCACTTGTATGTTTCTTGTTCTTCGTGAATGAAAAAATTAAATTAATTTCTACTTTATTATGAATATTTTTCATGTTTAATATTCTTTTTATATCACTTATTACCTATCTATAACAATTATTTAATTGTTTGAGTTCATAATGCACATTTTCTCGATGTTCGGAACTTGAGTCAAAAATGGACTTCTAATAATTACACGATGTTCATGTGGTCATTAGTTCATTAAATACAGAATTATATTAATCATTTATATGTAATATATATCATATATATCCTTACATATATTTGATTATAATCGTATCTAACATTTGGAGATAAGAAATGAAATGCGCCGTTCATGGAGACCATAAGCCGTACGTACGCAAGAATGCTACTTTCATTTCTATTTCATACATTAATGGAATGAAAAAATAATGATACCTAGGTATATTATAATTACATTATATTATAGATTTTATATATGTTACATATGTTCATAGATTACATTATTTATAAATTCCATGTTTGGCATGAACGAGTCACATCACTTGAGGGGGCGGTTGTCCACACTTCCTCATATGAAATTATCGCATTTTCACAACATGAAAAGCATAAAGGTATGTTATTAATATAAAATACAGAATCATAGAGATTAAATAAATATAATATATATCATATATAAGTATAGTTTCATAATAATGGCCACCATGAGAGGTGGTAGGAGAAGATTGAACAATCATCGTTTTGTGAGGCTGTAATTTTCCTTCGACGGAAATTGTATGTTCTTTAACCAATAGACAGAGGTGTGTGTAAGTGTAGGTATAATACTTATCATAACTACATACAAGTATATTTAAGATACTAGTGTTATTATGGGATCTAATATTAAGAATATTTATGTGAGTGAGGAACGAAAATAAATGAATGAAAATCGAGAGAAGACATTACCTCTAAATCGGGTAACTCCTTTTGATTTGATCCAAAGGATTCCTTGAAAAGACTTATACTAAAAGTGAGGATTATGGGAGTGAGAGAAGGATGTTTAGAGATAATATGAGCATTGTTTGGACGAGACAATAGCTTGATATGTGTGGGTATGGGGGTAGAGGTGGGTGCCTATTATAAGAGGGAGGAGGGTCACTTTTGGAAAGCCTTGAAATGTTACTTTATTATTAAATTATGTTATGATTTTGAAGGTCCCAAAATGAAATATTTTGAGGATGAGGTGATAAGGGTTCGAAATAGTCCCAACCAATAGGTTTTCTAGAAGTGTATGTCTTATATTTTACCTTATCTTTTTTATATAAATCGTTCATTAATGAGGTAATCACTGCATCATCATGGTGTCATAAATAAATTTCTTTATTTAATGTCTAAAAATTATTAAAAAACTACCATGATGTAGGAAATCTTTTTAGATTTCCAATTAATATTTATACTTTAAGAGATAATTTATGCAAACAAAATTAATATTATTTTACTTAGGTGTTACATAGTTTGGTTATATTTTCCTTTAAAAATAATATGATAAAAGGTCACTATCACAGAAAAGTGATTCCATGGGGTACCTAAGTTGACACAAGGCATCCCTTAGTCTTCCATGACAAAAAAGAGGATTTTAACACATTTTGGTGTCATTTTAAATTATTATGATATTATTTTATTACCCTTAACCACCCGATTACTAATTAATCGTGATAATTAATAATAATTGTCGTCATTACTATTCATAATGTCCAAAAACAAGAGACTTAATTACATAATTTGGACCTTATGATTCCAAATATGGAATCCATTTTACCAAATTCTATATACAGAAATTGCAGTAACTAATTTAAAAATAATTCTCGTTGTGAAAACCAATGACAGGTTTTTTTCAGATGTAAAATTTATCAAAAGATTAACGTGTTTTTAAATCCAATTAAAAGTGAAATTACTTAAAATGAAAAACATTGAATTAAGTGAAAAACATAATTCAATTACACATTAAAACCAATTAAATGGACAATCTAAATATATAATTAAATTATTTGAAAAAGCAGTTTTGAAGTAAAATGCAGTATTTTTCACTATTCATTAAAAATGAACATTTGTCGGAAAAATACCAAAAATTTATACAAATTAAATTTGATATTCAAAATTAAAAAATGATTTCTATTTTACCAAATTCAAAACATGTAATTTTCATTAATTAATTTTATAATTAATTCCTACTGTCAAAACAAATAGCGTGTTTTTAAGAAAAAATATCTATCAAAAGATTGACACTCGTTTATGGCCAATTTCAAAGTGATATTAATTCCAATGACCACCATTGAATTAAAATGTTAAAATATAATATAATTAAACATTAAATTAAATTAGAAAGATAATATTACCATATAAATAAATTAGATTTAAAGGAGGTTTTGAATTAAAATACATCATTTTTGATATTCATTAAAAAATAAACATTATCAGAAAAATAACAAAGATTTACACAAAGTAAATTTTAATGTCCCAATTCTATTAAAGGATTTTATTTTGACAAATATAACATATAAAATTGACAAATATGAGTTTTTTAAAAAAAATTCTACACCAAATGTTTGTTCATCAACCTTTTAATGATTATTAGAATATTTATGCTTAAAATTGGATTCATTAACATTTTAAGCCTCTATCATTTATTGGGTAATTGTTAAAATATTTAACACACATATAATTGTTTTGTATTTAGTTTTGTTCATTCATTCCATTACAACGGCTAAGGGTTAACTACCATTTAAATTAATATTATTATATTATTAGAATGCAATGTAAGATTTCAAAAAAACCTCATTGTTGCGTATTGGGTACCCCATCGAACATAGAATTCCCATTAATGTAATATTAAAATTTTATTCACAAATATTAATAAATATGAAAATGTCATATTCTTTATTTACCTGGGATGTTACATCCTTCCCCCCTTTTGGAAATTGCTTCATCACAATTTTAAAATTGGGCTCAGAAACATTATTGAAAGCCCCATATAGGAAAAGGAGTAAATTAAACTATCACTTTAAAAGACATAAATAAAAGTAAAATGGTCACTTGAGATAACAGATACTAGGATTCCTTGAAATCATGGATATGGAGGAGAAAAAAACAATCATGTTCTGATGAAGAGTGATAGAAAATATATCTAGGAGAAAGTTAACCAACAAAAAATCACAAAATTGTGATGGGTTAAACGGTATTTGATTCCCCAGTAGGAAAAGTTAATAGAAAACGTTCTTTTATTAAGTTACTTTTCATTGAGAAATTTATTTATGAGCTTAAATAAATCATAAGGAAACATACTTACCAGTCATGTATACTTTCATCTCTTACTATATTTCTTACAAAAACTCACATTTTCTCCAAAAGATGAGTATTTAGGACGACTTGTTCACTTTAAGAGTGCTATAATAAACTTCTTGAGAATCATCTAATCCAAAAAAATGAACTATATATTTCCCATGTCTTTAGACCCTAACAAAAACAAAAATTGTTAGTACAAGATCAGATAATCCCCAAAAGGATAGTCCTTTATAATAAGAAATAGCACTCTTAATCTCCAAAATTCAACAAAAATAACCCAAAGTTCAAGAAAGAAAATTAAATAAATAGATATCCATAAATTTCTTCAAATAAATCCCAACTAAGATTGACACCCAAATCTCTTAAGGATTTAATCACATAGTCTTCCAAGGTAAATCTTAACATTTATCTCCAAATAACATCAGTTACTCTTAATGTATCATACTGAAATGTAATTAACTTAATCACATATCCTCCATGATAGGTTAACAATTTCCATAAATAACCCAAAATCATCTTATTCAGGATACATATGACCATCTAACTAAAAATAATTAGTCATAATTACCAAAGACATCACGTAGTACAATGGTAGTTGATAAATAACAGTCACACTTTGGTTGTGGGTTCAATTCCCACATCTTCGTCTGAAGCGATGAGTTGTCACACGGTTTGCATACTGTCCATTTTCAAAAACTACATAATTTAATAACATTCCAAAAAAGAGTTAAATTCATCAAAAATAACCACTACATATTTTAATCACAAAGGTTATCTAATAACTATCGCTTTGAATCCCAAAATGTATTAACCGGTAATTACCTAAATTCAAGGATCATATAAACGAAAATGGTTTTTTATAACTATATCCACAAAAGAAAAGATAATTATTCCTTGATAAAAATTTTCATATATCAAACATCAGGGTTACACATACTATAAAAAGTATTCTAATGTAATCTCATCATCAAAAGAGCCTTGATACTTTTATAAATTTCAACATCCTAAAATATACCATAACTCTTGAATCCCTTATATGTTAACTTCTTACTCATTCAACATTCTTCATGATCCATTATCCATTCCATTCCAACTTATTCTGAAATCATTCTTTCCAACAATCAAAATTATGAATCATATCCTACAATTTCAATAATTGGAAAACATATGTTAAGAAATAATACATACCTTTCATTGGTCATTGTCTGTTTTTTCATCCTCAATATGAATGGCATTAGGTGTTGTTAAACGAATATTTGTATGATCTTGGTGATCCCATTTCCAAAACTTCTTCGTAGGACATGTCTAAGAATAATGACCATGCACACCATATATAAAACATTCAATTTATCCTTCAGAAAGAACTTATTTCCGTTTCCAAGAGTCAACTTGATGATTCCCTTTTCCATGGAAGGTTTTTGCATTATAACCTTCATTTCCACATCTATAGCATCTTTCTGTCCCATTAAATCATTTTACTATGTGTTTCTTTCCACATCTTTGAAACATAGGTTTTTGAACATTCTTAACCTTATGATTATTACCAGAACATCCGTAGGGATTTGTTTCTCAAAAATAATATGCCTTATAAAAATCACTAAGGTTCAGGTGTTCAATCATGACTCTAGATAGTTTATTGAGAATAACCACAAGAGTTCTCATTATAGATCCCATATCATCAGTTTCTTGTTCATAAAACTGTTATAGTTTCCTTCACATCCACTATTACTTTGGTGCCTGCTAGATCCATCCATTTAATAAAACCATAAATCTCAGTGTGAGTATATTAGTAAATTCATCATACAATATCTTATGAAGATGTTAAATACTAAGATATACTTATTCCTGTTATCTTAAACTCATTCAATTTATAAAAATAACTATGACTCTTTCTAAAATCCTAACCACTATGGTAATGTCACTTGTTCTTAAAGAATACCCTAATCTCTAAAGTTATCTAAACCTGCCTCTGATACCAACTATAAGGAAGCAGCCATAAAACATTACATAATCATGAAGTAAATGAATAATTCACATTAAGGATCTTTTCAGGATTGGTGTTTTAGAGAATTAGGACATAACTATTACATCTCAATGATTACAAAGTAGACACATGTACCCAGTTTCCATTTTTTCAAAATATATAAACTCTTCAACAAAATATTCATATCTAGTTCCATGTTTTAGGCAACATGACATTTCCTTGATCCAATCCTTGACCATATTGCACTTTATTTCCAGTGAAAAACAATTCAAAAACATGGGATGAGCATAAAAATATCAGTAAGGGTTATAAAACAAGGAAATAAAACATGAGATCAACAATATATACATAACAGAAGCCTTTTAACATACCTCATTAAATCATAAGATTTGTGGAATACACATTGAAATCATAAAACATAATGGTAACTTGAGGCATTCATAACATTCTTACGTTGGGAATAACCCTCATTGTTACGTTTGGAATACCCATCATAGTATATTCCCTAAATCTCTTCGGAGAAACCTTGGATTTTAACTCCTTCACAATACCCAATGCATTATAGATCTATCTCGGGCTCACCCCCCCATTATTTCATCATGGAACCACACGACTTCATTAACAATTCCCAAAAACCATAACATAATCGTATCACATAAAACATGCATAAAGGAATCATAAAATTTTATCATTCCAATCACAAGATATCAATACAACACATTGATATACTCAAAACATTATCAAAACAATTTTCAATACAAAAATAAATTAGAAGTAAAAAATGGTATTTATTTTTCTTTTAAAAGAACTTATGGCTTGTAGAGGAAGCCGCAACTCAAATAATGGTCACGATAGCAGAGAAGTCGTTGTCGCCGAATACGTAAGACAAAAAAACATTCATGTATTCCTTTAGTAAAACAATTCATGTAAAAATATTCATTTTGAATGAAATGAAAAGTCAAAAGGGTTTTATACTCCATATAAAATAATTTCATGTAGAAATCAAAATATTCCTCAAAGAAAGGAAATTGAGACGAAGTCCCGTACAAAGACGGTATCCTTATATTAAGGATAAATAAATTACATAATTATGTGTGAAAAATATAAATACACCCCATATAAGTGGATATTATGTGTAAAATAATCATATATCATCCACACATATTCATAGTACGACATAATCAATAAGTAGAGGTTTAACACTAATAATTGAAATTGGGTCAAGAAGTTCTCTTAGAGAAATTCGACAGCCTAACGACGTAACATTAAAATTCAGAAAATGAGTTGATGAAAGATTAAAAGGGTATCTCATCAGTTGGATGTAAAATTTAAAACAATAATGATATATGATAACATATCCCAACATTAAGAATATGTAAATTAAAAGACCTAACAAAAAGAAGTCTTTTAAAAAGAGGAGGGTGAAAGGTTCCGTTACCGATTTGGGTAACTTTCGAAATGTACACCCCATGAAAGAAGGACTGAACAATGATGATGTAAATACCCTTAAAATAATTTATATTACACAAAGTGTAGAATAATGGGCAGTACATACACCACTCAAAGGAGATAGTGTCAAATATAGCATGAATCTCACTGGAAGAAAGAGTGAGATAAAAACCCCTTACCTCGTTGTAATAAATAGATTCATATGACCAAAAGATAATAAGAACCAAATCAATATCATAATACCAAGAATTTAAATAGAATCATGAAAATATATATCAATTGTTAGTACACAATACAATACATGCAATAAATAAGTGGAGAACAATGGAAATCTCAAAGAATTAAAAGTGAGAAATGAAATCCCTTACCTCGTGTCCGACTTGACTCACTTGTATGTTCCTTGTTATTTTTGAATGATAAAATTAAATTAATTTATAATTGTTTAAGAATATTTTCAAGTTTAATAATTATTTTATATCACTTATTACCTTTCTATAACAATTATTAAATTGTTTGAGTTCATAATGGACATTTTGTCTATGTTCAGAACTTGAGTCAAAAGATGGACTTCTTATAATTACATGATGTTCATGTGGTCCAAATTTCATTAAATCTAGAATTATATTCATCATTTATATGTAATATATATCATATATATAAGTTATATATATGTACTTATAATAGTACATAAAATTTTGAGATAAAAAATGAAATGCACCATTCATTGAGACGGTAAGCCGTAAATACACTTGAACGCTACTTTCATTTTTATTTCATACATTAATGGAATACAAACATAATGATACATAGGTATTTTATAATTACATTATAATTTATATTTTATATATGTTAAATAAGTTCATAAATTACATCCTTTATAAATTCCATGTTTTGCATTAACGAGTCACATCACTTGAGGGGGCGGTTGTCCACACTTCCTCATATGAAATTATCACATTTGCACAACTTACAAAGCATAAAGGTATGTTATAAATATAGAATACAGAATCATAGAGAGGACATAAATATAATATATATCATATATAAATATATTTCCATTATAATGGCCACCATGATAGGTGGTAAGAGAATATTGAACAATCATTGTTTCGTGAGGTAGTAATTCGCCATCCACGGAAACGGTATGTTCTTTAACCATTAGACCGAGATGTGTGTAAGTGTAGGTAAAATCTTTATCATAATAAAATAATAATATATTGAGAATAATGGTGTTATTATGGGATCAAAAAATAAGAATATATTCGTGAGTGAATAAGGAAAATAAAAGAAAGAAACTCGAGAGAAGACGTTACCTCAAAATCAGGTAACTCTTTTTGATTTGAGCCAAAGGATTCCTTGGAAAGACTTCAACCCAAAGTGATGCTTCTAAGAGTGATAGGGGTATGTGTAGAGATAAAATGATCAGATTTTGGATGATCCAAGGGTTTGAGAGGTGTGGGTAAGGGGGTAGAGGTGGGGGCCTTTTATAAGAGGGATGAGGGTCACTTTTGGAATGTTTTGAAATGTTACATTATTTTAAAATGAATTACGTATTTTAAAGGTCCCAAAATGATATATTTTTAGGATAAGGTGATAAGGGTTCTAAATCCACCAATCCAATAGGTTTTTAAAAAGTTTACATCTTATATTTTACTTTATCTTTTCATTTTATTTAAATCGTTCATTAATGTGGTAATCACTACATCATCATGGTGTCATAAATAAATTTATTTATTTAATATCTAAAAATTATAAAAATAATTCCATGATGTAGGAAATCATTTTATCGTTCCAATTACTTTTTATAGTCCAAGAGATCATTTATATAAAAAAAATTAAAATTGTTTTAATTAGGTGTTACGTAGTTTGGTTATATTTTCCTTTCTTTAAAAATAATTTGATTAATGGTCACTATCACAAATAAGTGATTCCATGGGGTCCCTAAGTTGGAAAAAGGCATCTCATGGTCGTCCATGACATAAAAAATAGGATCGGGACACATTTTGGGGTCATTTTATATTATTATGATATTATTTTATTACCCTTAACTACCCGATTACTAATTAATAATGATAATTAAAGATAATTCATGTCTTTACTATTCATAATGTCCAAAAACAAAATAGTATTAATTAAAAAATATGGATCTTTTGAATAAAATATTGAATCGATTTTACCATATTTCAAACCCAGAAATTTCAGTAATTAATTTAAAAATAATTCATGTTGTCAAAACAAAAGACATGTTTTTTAAGAAGTAAAATTTATCGAAAGATTGACTTGTTTTTACATCCAAATGAAAAGTGAAATTACATCCAATGAACAAAATTGCATTAAGTGATAAAAACATAATTCAATTAAACTTAAAAAAAATTAAAAGGACAATATAAATATATAATTAAATTCGATGAAAAAACAGTTTTGAAGTAAAATGTAGTATTTTTCAGTATTCATTAAAAATGAACATTTGTCAGGAAAATTCCATAAATTTATCCAAAGTGAATTTGATATTCAAAATTAAAAAATCAGTTCCATTTTACCAAATTCAAAACATAGAATTTTCATTAATTAATTTTATAATTAATTCCTACTATCAAAACAAATAGCGTGTTTTTAAGAAACAATATCTATCAAAAGAATGTCACATGTTTATATCCAATTTCAAAGTGAAATTAATTCCAATGAACACCATTGAATTATATGGTAAAAATATATTCTAATAACACTTTAATACCAATTAAAAATATAATATAACTATATAAATAAATTATATTAAAAGGAGTTTTTGAATTAAAACACATCATTTTCACCATTCATTAAAAAATGAACATTATCGTAAAAATAAAAACAATTTACAGAAAGTAAAATTTGATGTCTCGATTCTAAAGATGGATTTTATTTGTCAAATATAACATATATAATTGAAAAAAAATAGTTTTAAAAAAGGGTTGGATATCAAAAGGCGGTTTATCGACCTTTTAAAGAATATTAGAATATTTATGTACAAAATCAGATTCATTCACATTTTAAGCCTCTATCATTTATTGGGTAATTGTTAAAATATTTAACACACATATATAATAATTTTTTTCTTAGTTATTTTCATTCATGCCATTACAATGGCTAGGCGTTAACTTCCATTTAAATTTATATTATTATATTATCAGTGCGCAACGTAAGATTTCAAAGAAACTCATTGTTTCATATTGGGTACCCCATCGAACATGACATTCCCTTTAAATAAATATTAAAATTTTATTCAAAAATATTAATAAATATAAAAATTTCATATTCTTTATTTACCTTGGATGTTACATCTTTCCCCCCTTTTGGGAATTACGTCCTCACAATTTTAGAATTGGGCTCGGAAACATTATTGAATACCCCACAAAGTAAAATGAGTAAATTAAACTATCATTTTAAATGAATGAAATAAAAGTACAAAGGTCACTCGAGACAACAGATACTAGGATTCCTTGAAAACATGGATGTGGAGGAGAAAAGAACCATCAAGTTCTTGAAGGAGAGTGATAGAAAATATGACAAGGAGAATGTTAACCACCAGAAAATCACAAACTTCTGATGGGTTAAACGGTTTTTGATTCCCCAGTAGGAAACGCTAACAGAAAACATTTTTGTTTTATGTTACATCTCAATGGAGAATTTATTTATGAGCTTAACTAAATCATAAGGAAACATAATTACTTATCATGTAGACTTTCATCTCTTACTATAATTCTAACACAAACTCACATTTCTCCAAAAGATGAGTATTTAAGAGGACTTGTTCACATTAAGAGAACTATAATCAACTTCTTGAGAATCACCTAATCCACAAAAGATGAAATATATATTTCCCATGTCTTTAGACCTTAACCAAAAACAAAATTGTTAGTACAAGATCAGATAATCCCCAAAAGGATAATCCTTTATAAAAAGAAATACTACTCATAATGTCCAAAATTCAACAAAAAGAACCCAAGGTTCAATAAAGACCATTAAATAAACAGTTATCCATAAAATTATTCAATGCAATAAAAACTAAGATTGATACCCAAATTTTATAAGGATTTAATCACATAGTCTTCCAAGGAAAATTGTAAAAATTATCTCCAAATAACACCAGTTACTCTTAATGTCTCATACTTAAAAGTAATTAACCTAATCACATATCCTCCATGATAGGTTAATCATTTCCATAGATAACCCAAAATCAACTTATTCATGATTCATAAGATCATCTAACTAAATATAATTAGTCATTTTGACCAGAGACTTCACGTAGTCCAGTGGTAGGAGATAAATACAAGTCACACTTTGGTTGTCGGTTCTATTCCCGCAGCTTCATCCGACGCGACAGTTTGTCCGACGGTTTCGTGTTGTTTCTTTTCAAAAACTACATGATTTTATAACATTCCAAAGAAGTGATGAATTCATAAAAAATAACCATTACATATTTTAACCACAAAGGTTATCTAATAACATTAGTTTTTCATCATAAAATGTATTAACCGGTAATTACCTCAAATTTAAGTATCACATAAACCAAAACGATTTTTTATAAATATATCCACAATAGAAAATTTAATTATTCCATGATTAAATTTTTCATATATCAAACATCATGGTTACACATTCTATTAAATGTATTCTAATGTAATCTCATCTTCAAAATATCCTTAATACTTTTATGAATTTCACCATCCAAAAATCCACCATAACTCTCGAATCCCTTATATGTTGACTTCTTACTCATTCAACATTCTTCATGATCCATTAACCATTCATTTCTAACTTATTTTGAAATACTTCTTTCTTACAAACAAAATCATGAATCATATCCTAAGAATTCAATAATAGGAAAACATATTTTATGTAAAAATGGATACCTTTCATTGGTCATTGTCATATTCTTCATCCTCAATCGGAATGGAAGTAGGTATTGGTAAACGAATATTTATACGATCCTGGTGATCTCGTTCTCGAATCTTCTTCGTAGGAAATATGTTTCCATATTGAACATGCAGTCCATATTTAAAAAATTCAAATGATCCTTCAGAAATAACTAATTTCACTTTCCTAGAATCAACTAGACGATTCCTTTTTCCATGGAAGGTTCTCACATTATAACATTTATTTCCACATCTATAGCATCTTTATGTCCCTTTGAAACATTTTCCTATGTGTTTCTTTCCACATCTTTGACACATAGGTTTTTGAACATTCTTAATCTTATGATTATTACCTGAAATTCTGTATGGATTTGTTTCATTCATATATGATGCCTTATAAAAATCAATAAGGTTCATGTGGTCAATCATGAATCTAGATAGTTGGTTTAGAATAACCACAAGAGTTCTCATTACATCTCCCATATCATTCAGTTGCTTGTTCAGAAAACTGTCACAATTTCCTCCACATCGACTATTACTTTGGTGCCTTCTAGATCCATCCATTTACTAAAACCATAAAGGTCAGTGTGATTATATTATTAAATTCATCATATAATATCTTATGAGGTTGTTAAATACTAATATATACTTATTCATGTAATTTTAAACTCATTCACTTTATAAAAATAACTATGAGTGTTTCTAAAATCCTAACCATTATGGTAATTTCACTTGTTCTTAAACAATAGACTAATATCTAATGTTATATAAACCACCCTATGATACCATCTATAAGGACCCAACCTTAAAAAATTACTTAATAATGAATTAAATGAATCATTCAAATTGAGGATCTTTTCAGGTTTAGAGTTTTAGAGAAATAGGACATAACTATTACATCTCAATGATTACAAAGTAGACACATATACTCAGTTTCCAGTTTTTTAAAAAATAAAAAATCTTGAAAAAAATATTTAAGTCTAGTTCCATGTTTTATAAAGCATGAAATTTCCTTGATCCCATCCTTTACCCCATTCCATTTTATGTCCTGTGAAAAACATTTCAAAAACATCGGATGAGAATAAAAAGCTCAGTAAGGGTTATAAAAAAGGAAATAAAACATTAGATCATAAATATATACATAACATTATCCTTTTATCATACCTCATTAAATCATAAGATATGTAAAATACACATTGAAATCAAAAAACCTAAAGGTACCGTGAGGTATTCATAACATTCTTACGTAGGGAGTAACCCTGAAGGTTACGTTTGGAATAACCATCATAGTATATTCCCTAAATCTCTTCGGAGAAACCTTAGAGTTTAACTCCTTCACATTACTAAATGAATTGGAGAGCTATCTCGGGCTCACCAGCCGTTAGTTTATCACGGAACCACACGACTTCATAAACAATGCCCAAGAACCATAACACAATCACATCACATAAAACATCCATATAGGAAACAAAAATTTTCCATATTTAAAACATAGGATATCAATACCACACATTGATATAATCAAAAAATTATCATAACCATTTTCAATACCAAAAGGAATGAAAATTAAAACATGGAATTTATTTTCCTTTTAAAAAAATTTATGGCTTGTAGAGGAAGTCGAAACTCAAATAATGGTCACGACAGTGGAGAAGTCGTTGTCGCCGCATATGTAAGACAAAAAAACATTACATTTTTTTTAGTAAAACTCTTCTTGTAAAAATATTCCTTTTGAATGAATTTAAAAGTCAAAATGTATTTATACACTATATAAACTAAAGTCTTTTAGAAATCAAAAGATTCCTCAATGAAAGGAGATTGAGACAAAGTCTCGTACAAAGATGGTATCCTTAGATTAAGGATAAATCAATTACATAATTATGTGTGAAAAATATAAATACACCCAATATAATTGGATATTAAGTGTAAAAAAATCATTGATCATCCACACATATTCATAGTACTACATAATGAATAAGTAGAGGTTTAACCCAATGAATTAAAATTTGGTTAATAAGTTGACTTACAGAATTTCGACAGCATAACAACATCACTTTAAAATTCTGAAAATGAGTTGATGAGTGATAAAAAGTATATCTCATCACTTGGACATACAATTTACAGAAATAATGATATATAAGAACATATCCCAACATTAAGAAGATGTAAATTAAAAGTCCTTACAAAAATAAGTCGTTTAAAAATAGGAGGGTGAAAAGTTCCCTTACCAATTTGGGTAACTTTTGAAACGTACACCCCATGAAAGAAGGACTATAAAATGTTGATGTAAATACCCGTAAAAGAAATTATATTGCAAAAAGTGTAGAATAATGGGAAGTACATACACCACTCAAAGGAGATAGTGAAAAATATAGCATGTATCTCACGGGAATAAATAGTGAGATAAAAATCCCTTACGTCGTTGTAATAAATCAATTCATATGTCCAAAAGATAATAAAAACTAAATTAATAACATAATACCATGAATATAAATAGAATAAAGATAATTTATATCAACTGGAAGTAAAAAATACACCACATGAAATAAATAAGTGGCGAACAATGGAAATCTCACGGAATTAAAAGTGAGATAAGAAATCCCTTACCTTGTGTCCGACTTGACTCGCATGTATGTTCCTTGTTCTTTATGAGTGATAAACTTAAATAAATTTATACTTGTTTAAAAATATTTTTCATTTTTATTTTTCATTTTATATCACTTATTACCTTTCTATAACAATTATTTAATTTTTTGAGTTCATAATGGACATTTTGTCGATGATCGGAACTTGAGTCAAAAAATGGACTTTTTATAATTACATGATGTTCATGTGGTCCAAAGTTCATTAAATCCAGAATGATATTAATAATTTATATGTAATGTATATCATATATATCCATTACATATATGTACTTATAATAGTACATAACATTTGGATATAAAAAATGAAATGCACCGTTCAAGGAGACGGTAAGCTGTACGTACCCATTACCGCTACTGTCATTTCTATTTCATACTTTAATGGAATGAAAACATAATGATACATATTTATATTATAATTAAAATATAATATATATTTTATATATGTTAAATATGTTCATAAATTAAATTATTTATAAATTCCATGTTTGGCATGAATGAGTCACATCACTTGAGGGGGCGGTTGTCCACACTTCTTCATATGAAATTCTTACATTTGCACAACCTGCAAAGCATAATGGTATGTTATAAATATAAAATAAAGAATCATATAGAGGACATAAATATAATATATATCATATATAAATATAGTTCTATCATAATTGCCACCATGTGAGGTGGTAGGAGAAGATTGAACAATCATCGTTTCGTGAGGCAGTAATTCGCCATCCACGGGAACAATATGTTCTTTAACCATTTGACATAGGTTTGTGTAAGTGTAGGTAGAATAATTATCATAAAAACATACTAATATATTTAGTATAATGGTGTTATTATGGGATCAAGTAATAATAATATAGTGGTGAGTGAATAAGGAAAATAAAAGAAAGAAACTCGAGAGAAGACATTACCTCTAAATCAGGAAACTCTTTTTGATTTGAGCCAAAGGACTTCATGGAAAGACTTCTGCCAAAAGTGAGGCTTCTAGAATTGAGAGAGTGATGTGGAGAGATAATATGAGCAGATTTTGGATGGTCCAAGGGCTTTATAGTTGTGTTTAAGGGGGTAGAGGTAGGGGCCTTTTATATGAGGGATGAGGGTCACTTTTGGAAAGTCATGAAATGTTACTTCATTATAAAATGATTTTCGTATTTTAAAGGTCCCATGATGATATATTTTTAGGATAAAGTTATAAGGGTTCTAAATCCACCCATACAATAGGTTTTAGACAATTTTATGTCTTAGATTTTACTTTATCTTTTCATTTTATTTAAATCATTCATTAATGAGGTAATCACTGCATCATCAGGGTGTCATAAAAAAATTTATTTATTTAATATCTAAAAATTTAAAAAATACCATGATGTAGGAAAATGTTTTATCTTTCCAATGACTTTTTATAGTCTAAGAGATTATTTATTTAAACAAAATTAAAATTGTTTTACATAGGTGTTACATAGTTTGGTTATATTTTATTTTCATTAAAAATAATATGATTAAAGGTCACTATCAAACAAAAGATATTCCATGGGGTCCCTAAGTTGAAACAAGGCATCACATGGTCGTCAATGACACAAAATAGAGGCTTTTTAAACATTTTGGTGTCATTTAATATTATTATGATATTATTTTATTACCCTTAACTACCTGATTACTAATTAATCATGATAATTAAAGATAATTCCCGTCATTACTATTCATAATGTCCAAAAACTATAGAGTATTAGTTTAATATTTGGACCTTTGGAATCCAAATATGGAATCCATTTTACCTACTTCCAAACACATAAATTTCAGTAATTAAATTAAAAATAATTCCCATTGTCAAAACCAAATAAGGGGTTTTTAAGAAGTAAAATTTATCAAAAGATTGACTTGTTTTTACATCCAATTGAAAAGTGAAATTACTTCCAATGAATAAAATTGCATTAAGTGATAAAACAATAATTCAATTACACATCAAAAAAATTAAAATGACAATCTAACTATATAATTAAATTTTATGAAAAAACAGTTTTGAAGTAAAATGCATTATTTTCACTATTCATTAAAAATAATCATTTGTGAGGAAAATACCAAGAATTTATCCAAAGTGAATTTGATATTCCAAATTCAAAAATGATGTCCATTTTACCAAATTCAAAACATATATGTTTAATTAGTTAATTTTATAATTAATTCCTACTGCAAAACAAATAGCGTGTTTTTAAGAAACAATATCTATTAAAAGATTGACACTTGTTTATATCCAATTTCAAGGTGAATTTAATTCTAATAAAAACCATTGAATTAAATGGTAAAAATATATTTTAATTACACTTTCAACCCAATTAAAAAGATAATCAAACCATATAAATAAATTAGATTAAAAGGAGGTTTGGAATTAAAATACATCATTTTCATTATTCATTAAAAAACGAACATTATCTGAAAAATAACAAAAATTTACACAGAGTAAATTTTGATGTCCCGATTCTAAAAATTGATTTTATTTTATCAAATATAACATATAAAATTCAAAAAGTAGTTTTTTTAAAAAAATGGTTCTCCATCAAAAGGCATTTAATCGACCTTTTTAAGAATATTAGAATATTTATTCTTAAAATTGGATTCATTCGTATTTTCAGCCTCTCTTATTTACTGGGTAATTGTTAAAATATTTAACACATATATATAATCAGTTTTTAGTTATTTCTGTTCATTCATTCCATTACAATGGCTAGGTGTTAACTACCATTTAAAATAATATTATTATATTATTAGTGTATAATGTAAGATTTCAAAGAAACTCATTGTTGCGTATTGGGTACGCCATCGAACATGACATTCCCTTTAAAGTAATATTATCATTTTATTCAAAAATATTAAAAAATATAAAAATTTCATAATCATTATTTACCTAGGATGTTACACTCATACCCTTTATCACTCTTCATTATTTTTCTTTCAGATGTAAATTTTTATCTCCATTTTAATTCATTTTACATCAGGGAAATATTTTTTTTCAAAATTATTATATAACATTTCCCTATTCAATGTCCTCTATTTCATATATCTACAATGTATTCTGGATAAATGACCACCCTTGGTTATCATATACCATGAGGCATTAAAAATCTAGCACTGTATTTTATATTTCATCACATCCCAATGATAAAAATACCTATTCGTGAGGCTTAACACATTTATAAGCTACAACTAGATATGTAGTGTAATACCCCAACATTTTTTGAATTTATTTTCGAATTAATTTTACCGTTTAGTTAATTTTCATTTCATGAAACACTAAAAATAAATTATTTTATATTAAATGACTATGTTTGGATTAAGTTTTACTAAAACTAATATTTATTGTGTAGTACAAACAACATAAATGTTTTAATTCCCTATATGGAACCATGATATTATCTTGCATTACACGCAACAATTACTTTCCCTAATGGCTTGCGTAACATGAAAGACCGAGTTTCACCTAATAATAGTATATCCTTATATTAATATTATTTAACATAATAAGAAAAATATATATGTGTTAAATTAGTGGTTATGAATAGTATTTACTAATTAATGAAAATATAATGTTGAAACAAATATAAAATTAATTCATATGTTTCAAATTAATTAGAAAAGAATTTGAAAAATATTGAATATAAAGGAAAATTATCATTATTATAAGATTTATAATTCTAATAAATTTAATTATGTATAATGAGTGGGGAAAAGTAATTTAATATATATTTTATATATTGAATAAATTATTTTTTATATCAATCCAATAGATTTTATAGAAATAAGGTAAGCACAATCCCAATTTTCTACGTATAAGACTAAGTTTTTTTAAAAGAAGGTAGATTTAAAAGTTTTTACTTGAGAAACCATTTAAAATTAAATTTTTCAAACTATTATATATTTAATTTAAAAAAACGTATTTTGAAGCAAAAAAACATTTTATGTTATGATAAAATTTTGGTACTTTTCTGTAAGGTTTTATTTTTTAATGAATAGATAAAAAATATTGGATTTTAATTTAAAAATTCTTTTTCAAATAATTTAATTATAATGGTAAATTATATTTAAAAATTGTTTCAAATATTAATTCGATAAAAATTTTATCAATGAATTTAATTTAGGTCATTGGGACAAATTTCACAATTTAATTTGACATAAAAACATTGCAAACTTTTGAGGTAATTTTACTTTAAAAACACACATTGTCGATCCGACTATGGGATTGACTTTAAATTAATTTCATCCACTTATTGGAATTGAATTATGAAAAATGGATTCCATATTTTGAATTAGATAAATTTATAATGTCTAATAATATCAATTTTTTTGACATAAAATATTAGTGGAAGTGATTAGAATTAAAAACAATTATGAAGAGAAATACTTTGTTAATAAATTACTATACATAATATTTAAGACATAAATGACCTAGAAACATGTAAAAACCATATTTTATGGACATTAATTATCAATTAACCATACATTATTGAGTTTCATTGTATTTTTATAACTATTTTATTTTAAAATGTTGGTACACCTAACATGTTTTCAAAAATTCTTTGTGTATCCTTTCCCATCCCAATAAAAGGCCACCACCTATCTCTCATTATAAAACCATCAAAACCTCTTAGTTTTGTTAAATATATACACAATACACATAAAAAAATTCATAAATTACACCTATAAATCTTATCTTAGGAATAAGTAAGTCCAATGAATACTTTTGGTACAAACTGAAAGGAGTTACCTGATTAAGAGGTAACAACTTTTCTCAAGGTCTTTTCTTTTATTTTACTTATCCACCCCTATGCCATCTTTATTAATTTATATTAAAACAAAAACCATTATCCTATGAATAATAGTTTGTTTTTAAGATAATATTTATAATTACACTTTCCTACAAAACCATCTAATAGGTAACAAACATATTGTTTACGAGTGTGTAGAACCATATACTAACAAATTGATGATTATTCATTATTCTGTTACCACCATTCATGTTGGTAATTATAATGGAAAATATTATATTTATATTTTATATATTAAATTTATTATTTATTTAATAATTAATATTTATTTTACAACACATAAAAGTTTTCTTTCTATTTGGTGTAAATATGATAATTATTTTTGAAGAATTGTGGACTACCACCCCCACAAAGCGAAATGATTCATTCACAAACTACATGTAATATATTATGAATGGGTTTAGTGAAATAATATTATGTTATATATATATATATTATAATATTACATAAAATTATACATCCAGGTTATTTTATTTCATTCTTTCAGGATAACAATAAAAATGGAAACATCGTTCATGTGTACGTATGGCATACCGTCTCGATGAATGATGTTTTCAATTTAGTACTTCTATATGATATTGATTATTAAAATAAAAATATAATGAATATAAATTTTATCTATATCATGGTTTAAATTATTTAGTCAAGATATAAGAATAATGAAAATGATATAACAAATTAAGACACATGCGAAGAATAAAGTGAATATTATCCTTAGTGAAATCTTAACATTGGATTGTAAACAAGAGGGAAATATAAGGTCATTATAGAACCATATATGGTATTATATATAATATTATGGTCCTATAAACTATTTATATAAAATATCTTATTATACAGGTGGATTGAATGAGCTTGATGAGAGTCAAGATACAAGGTAAGAGGATTTCATCTCACTTTTTATTTCCACACGATACATGCTATGATCATCACTCTTTCCTTTTGTGTGGTGCATTTATAGTATATTATTGTATTATATGTATATTATAATAAAATTTATGGGTATTTAAATATCCATTTTATGATCTTTACTTCATGGGGTTCATGTTTCAAAAGTTACCAAATCTGTACAATACTTTTTTCTAAATTTCCTTCTTTAGAGACTCATTTTTTATGAAACTAAATTATTTTTCAAGGTGTATATAATTCAATTTTATAATATTACTCATGAATTTAATTAATTAAATGATATTTTAAGAATAATTTAATTTATTTTTTTCAAATGTTGAGTATGATTCCATGTTACCAATTAATAAGAGTTTATTAAAAAAATTTCCCCACATTTCGAGATTTTTTATGTTTATGCTTCCTTTGATGAAATATTATAATTCAACTATAACGAACAGTAATAAGTTTCCTTTTACTCTTTTTATTCAATATATATCTATGAATTAGTACATTTTCCAACTCTTTGGTACTTAAGTTAAATTATTATGTATAATATGACCGTCTCTCTCCCTGATCAAAAACATATTATATTGAAAAACTGTGTTTTCAAAAATATTTTTAAATGACATTTGAAGTCCATTTTCAATGAAAAAAATATTTTAAAAACGTTTTATGTTTTAAAATGAATTATTTATTAATTTTAAATTTATTTTTCAAATAAAAATGTTTTCAAACAGGTATTATGTTTTAAAATGTAGTTTCATTATTGAAAGGATATTTTCATCAAGAATTTTTTTTAAAATATATTAAAGTTTTTTTCTAATAAATGATAACATCCATTAGTGTTAATCATAAATTTTTGGGGAAATTATTCAATGAATAAATTCATATTCTTTCTTTTAATGGATTATTTTTTGATGGAATATTGTTTATGAAATTATTTTCCCTTTCTTGGGTTATAATTTTGATTAAATGACTATGAAACATGTATCTTTTTGTATATATAATGATATGATTAAATGTTTCTCATAACCATTTTATTTAATGGGTTAAGATATTATGATTATTATTTTGTGTCACATTTATTTATTATTTCACTATGAGATAGGTGAGGCCTATATATCCCTACAATTCATTAGGTAAAGATTTATGTCTCATGAAATAGACGAAGATGGTCTTAAGAAAGGAACACGACTACTAAGATGGCCATGGGAGTGAACCACGACATCCAAGAAGGTACGACAGGTGAACTCATGATACTAGGATGGCCATGCGAGTGAACCATGACAACCAATATTGTACAATGAGCAAACCTTTAATAAAAATATTGCATTGATAGTGATTCCTTGGATTCATGGAAGTCATATTATATATGTTTACGTGCCTACCAAAATTCCATGTTTTATTCCTTTGTTAGGATTTATTGGATTATGTTATTTATATTCATTTTATTCATGTCATATAAACTACCATTATTTATTCCCTGATTCATTTATATGATCTTTGAAATGTATGGTATGAATTATATATTCCTGATCATGTTATAAGACCCTTATTATCATGATTATACATAAATATCTCCCTTTATTACCCTAACTAAAAATTTGATATCTCCTATTTTTATGTTTCCTTCCCTAGTTTATAAATATTTGTATATTCATTTATGTCTCTAAGAAGGGTCCTAGTCTATAAAAACCATGGGGGAGATAATGTATCTCAGATATGTATCAGTTTTTAGGTCTCCATGTTTCAAATGAGACATGACTAGTATGGTCTTTGGGTGTCTATTAGCATAATGTTTTATGTATTTTGAAAATTTTATTTAATGTTAATTTATGAAAAGTGAGGGTCACTATATTGGGTATTAGAAAAAAAATTAGTTAAATTTTGGAATCTTGGATTAGAAAACCTCAGTGATAACCCTATGCGAATGTATAAGGATAAATATAAGTATATGGATATGTATAGGAAAATGTCATGGAATTTTGGTAAAGGATAGAGGGAGTGTATTTTATAAATAAATAATTCTCCATATAATACATGAGGATGTGGATTTGTAATAGATGTACCTATGAGTAAGAACATTGACATGATTTTCAAGGCCTCAATCAGCGAAATCTGGTACTTGAAAATGGGCATTGCTGCACACATGGTTTGACACTCCCGAGTAATATGATTTGGAAATTCACAAAATATTCATGAACCATAATTAAGGATTTAAATATAATTTTTCATTTAATAACATTTGATATACCTGTGGTTTTATTTATTAACGATAGGTTTCATGATTTAGACAACCAACAAGTAATTATTTTCATGACTATGTTGTTGTCTGTTATGAAATGTAATGATAACACTATGATTCTAGTTTTATTCAATTTATTGAATTGTAAGGAACTGGAATAATGTTGACTTTGATGGAAGATTTTCTAATGAGTAGTCATGTGGGATTATCACTAGGATGAGCAATTTGTGTATCATACCAAATAAGTTTTAATATATCATGATTAACATCATGTAACATAACAAAATCTCAGACGCACAAATGAAGAGAAAGAAGAAGTTCACTGAGTGTTCGGGTAATGGTGACCCTAGATGAAAGAATATTCAGATTCCTTTAGGCTAATAATGTCTAAATAATCACTTAAGATATAGTCTCATAATAATAAGAAGATATTTTGACTGTGGATAAAAGACACAAAGCAGGTGACTGCAAGGGAAAAATGAAGAGTTCAATTAACGAAATGGATGAAAATATTTTCCTCCCAATGAAATTATCAAAGGTTAAGTGTTTTAGGTGTGGTGTAAATGTTCATTATAAATCATAATGTCCCAAGAGGAAGGATCCTAAAGATGGTCAAAAAGGTGGTACGAGTAATGGTTACAATGCTGATGATGAAGAGACTACACGTGAAATGTGAATGGAATGAGGTATTATATAATAAGATGAGTTATCCATTCTAATGGAATAAGGATGAAGTGGGATAATAAAATAATTTATGTATTTGGATTCATGAATTATTTTATATGAAAGGTGAAATATATATGGATTTTTCAATTTATATTTTTCTCTATAGATTTACAAGAACACATTAAATGGTTCCTAAAAAATAGAATAGTGATATAATGTCAAGGTGATGTAATTGGAAAACATATAATTAAGGTAAGGATAAAACCTAATATGATCTATATGTTATGAAAATGTTTTTTGGATAATGATATGTGGAATACGAGTAAGTAAGTGGAAAGGTAATTTCTACCTTGAAACTAATCAATGACCTATTGACATGTAGTTTATTATATCATGGATGAAGTTTAAAACTACATGGATTAGTGGAATATATCCAGTAATATATAGAATAGGGAATCATGCATGTTTTAAAAAATTATTTAAGGTAATTCAGGTCATTAAAATGTTTCAATAGAAATTATAATGAGGGTATTCACATGTTTGGAATGTGACAACCATGAGTTACTTTTTTATATATGGTGGAATAAATGTTAAGATGATTTCATGACACTCTATGTAATATTTTATATTTTCATCATTATGAAGGGTTATAAGGTAAAAAATTTATGAAAAGTATATTTTTAACTTAAGAGGATGTATTTATGCTCTGGTTTTATGTTAAAAACCATTCTTAAAAGTCAATTTAGTGATTAACCTTATTTAGATGTTTTACATCACAATTTTTTTGAATTTGTTTTAGTATGGTTTTAAAAAATGAAATCATTTATATTAGAGGACAGCCGATAATTAATGATAAGGCTGTGTTTCTTGAACCCATTATCCAAGGTGATAAGGTTTTCATGCCAACCGCTAGCCAAAACAATGTCCTGGTTAATATATAATTATCTTCAATGAATAATTATTTATGATGAAACAACATTGTTACTTATTATGTATGTAGATTAATTTTCCAACCATGTTTATTATTAAGAATATTTATAGAGAAATGGTTATTATTTTCAATCTTTCACTGTACTTATGATCTGCAAAATATTTATTTTGGTGCTTTAGGCATCGATGTTAATTTAAGGATGACCATTACAGGAAGTGATGCATGAATTGGAAATTGATGAAAGAACAACTAAAGAATGAAATTATATTTATATAAATATATCAAATAAATATATATACTTATATTATTTGTTAATAAATTAATTACTCAATGTAAGGATAATGATCAAAAGAAAAAATATTGTCATAACACCTTAATTTTTATTGAGTTAGTGGACTTATAAATCATCATCGATATATGACTTCTAGGCCCTCAACTTTTCATTTATCATTCACATGATTGTGATTGATGAACTCAATCTGTACCTATAAATATTTATGATTTTACTCAATTTCCATTATTCACTCCCAAGCTATGTTCCCCTATGTGGGAACCCAGTTATATGTTACATTGGATAACCATTATGCTCCCAACATTCCCCTTTCAATGGAAGATTTAGTATTCATTTTTACAATGTGGTTTGATATGAATGATATGTTCATATATTAAACCATTTAAAATCTAGATGAATTTGGGTAGAGAAATTCATTTTAAGGTGGTTGAATTTAAAACCATTAAATTTTGTGATTTTGTTTTCCAATTAATTTAATAGATTTGATAATTTCAATTTCATTCAATGCACAAAATATTTTATTTAATATTAAATTACTATGTTTGGATTGAGTTACATATAAAACAATGTTAATCATGAACTACACACAACATAAATGTTAGATTTATCTGAATGAAACACAATATTTATATTTCAATACTTGTAATATTTATTTTCCTTGATTGATGGAGTAACACACAAGACCATGTTTTTTCAAATGATAGTATATAACTTAAATGTTATTATTTAATATAATAATATATAACCTATCTGTTCACTTAGTGATTATGAACAATATCATGTTATTTATGAAAATATATATATTACATAAATATTAAAATAATTCATATGTTACTAATTAATTAGAAATGTATATGAAAACTGAATGAATAATAAAAAAATATTATTATTATTATAAGTTGTTTTACACAAATAAATTACATTAATTGAAATTAGCGAGTGATATTATTTTATTATATATTTTATACTTTAAAAAATATTTTTTTATTAATCCAATAGATTTAATAGAAATAAGGTATGAATGAACAAATGTTTTGCATAAAAACCAATTTTTTAAAAAACATTAGTTGTACTTCCTTTTAATAGAGAACCCATTTTAAATCTAAATTTTGTTAACATTTATATATTTAATATCTAAAAATAAATTCTATATTTTTATGTGGAGGATAAATATTATTTTAAGAAAAATTTTTGGTACGTTTATTTAATGTTTCATTTATTAATGAATAGTTATAAAATAAAGGATTTTAATTCAAAACTGATTTGATATGAAATTTATTTATAAGGATAAATTATATTTTAAATTGTATTGAAATTGTAACTAGATAATAATTTCTTCAATTAATAAAATTTTGGTCATTGAAACCAATTTAACATTGAAATTGGATAAAAAAACATACCAATCTTTGGAATGTTTTTACATTAAAAACAAGAATTGTCAACCCAACTACTGGATTAATTTTAAATTAACTTCATGAAAGTTATATGATTAGAATTTGGAAATATTAATTACATATGATTAATCATTATAATTATGTATATATAATATGGTTATATTTTTTTAGCTAAAATTATTTCTGAATGTGATTCAAATTTATTACAATGGATAAGATAAAAATTATGACAATAAATTACTACACCTTAAATTTAATTCCCAAAAAGATATAGAAACATTTAAAAAACAATTTTATGGAAAATAAATTTCCATTAAACATTAATTATTGATTTTTTTGTTTTTATGACTTTGTTTGGTAAAAAAGTGGGTACACCTAACTAGATTTAAAAGAGGCCAATGCGTCCTTTCCCTTCTCTATTAAAGGCCACCACATATTCCACTTTTTCACACCTATAGAACCTCATAGGTTGGGAAATTATCTACCTAATAAATATCCCAACATATGTAAATTACTACTAGGATGCTTTTCTTGGTAATAAGTAAATCCAAGGAACCATTTAAAATAAAAAAACGAGTTACCCGATTAAGAGGTAACGCTTTCTCTGAAGATCATTTTGTTTATTTTATTTGTCCACCACAAGTTCTTATTTATTCCTGATTATATAAATAAAAATATCATAAATATAATATAATTTCATTTATGAATAGTTATTGACCTACAATTATATAAACCTTTATCTAATCGGTAATTAATATACTCTTAATTTGTATGACAAATAACCCCCTCACTAGAAGATGATTGTTTATTTTTCAGTTACTGCCACTCATGGTGGAAATTATGATTGAAAATATATTTATATCCTATATTTATTATAATTATTATTTAAATAATGTTATCTATTCCTTCTAAGACACATATCTTTTTTACTTTATATTTTTTGTAAATTTGATAATTTCTTTCGAGAAAGTGTGGACTACCGCCCCCTCAAATCTCTATGATTCATTCACACTAAATATCCAATGTGTTAAGAAAAGGTTTTAGTGAAATTATATGATATATATAACAAAATAATTATAATGTGATTAGGTTATATATATATATACATATAGTTCATTTACTTTCATTATTTCAATAGAACAATAATAACGGAAATTAAATTTATGTGCACGTATGCTTTACTATCTCCAGGAACGTTATATTCCATTTCATAATAATATATTATATATATTATTATAATAAAAATATAATTAATTTTAATGATATTAATATCATGGTTAACATTATATATTTATCATATATGCATAACGTTAAAAAATATAACAAATTAACACACATGCGAAGAACGAAGAAAATATTTTCCTAAGTAAACCTTAACGTATGATTGTTAACAAGATGATAATATAATTTAATGATAGAACCATGTATGGTATTAGATATTAGAATATGGATAAATAAAATATTTATAAAATATTTTTAATTATTATAAATGTTTTTTAAAGAGTATGATGAGATTCAAGATACAAGGTAAGAAGATTACATATTACTTTTTATTTCCTTGAGAAACATGCTATGTTCGCCACTCTTCCGTTTTCTGTTGTGTATTTAATTCTCAATATTGTGTTATATTTATATTATAATTAAATTTATGGGTATTCAAATATCTTTTTTATGAACATTCTTGAATTGGTTTTAAGATTCAAAAGTTACCAAATCGATAAAATAGTTTTGTCACAATTTGCCTTTATTGAGACTCATGTTTTGTTATGCAACTGAATTATTTTTGTGTTGCATATAAAAAAACATTACATATTATATCATAAATTTCATACTTTTTTTAATATTTTATTCTCAATGTAATTTTCATTTATTACATTTATATTATGATCTGTAGTTACCAAGTTATAAGTGTTTCTTAAAATTATCTCCTCGCATTTTGAGATTTTTAGGTATATGTTTTCTTTGATGAAATCATATAATTCATCTATAAATCACACTAATTAGTTTCCTTATCCAATTTTTAGTCTATATATATCTATATATTGGTTAAATTTGCCACTATTTCTTACCTAAGATATAATTTTTATGTAAAATTTGATCATCTCTCTCTAGTCAGAAATATATTATATTCAAAAAACATGTTTTCAAAAATGTTTTCAATTTTTTTCAAAATATATTTGAAGCCCATTTTCAAGGAAAAATTATTTTGAAAACGTTTTATGGTTTTCAATGCATCCTACTTTATTTTAAAAATATATTTTTAAATAAAAAGGTTTTCAAAAAGGATTTATGATTTAAAATTACAATTTAATGTTGTAAGAATATTTTACCCAATAATGATTTTAAGAGATATTTAAACATTATTTCCCATATAATATAACATCCATTTGATTAATTCATGCATTTATGGAGAATTTCTTCCATGTTTCAATTACTATTCTTTATCTGAATGGATTATGTTTTTATTTCATGATGTTTATGAAATCCACTCCATTTTCATAGTATATGATTACGATGAAATTATTATAAAACATGTATCCTTTCCCATAAGTTATGATATGATTACATTTTTATGATACCCATATAATTTCATGGTTTATGATAAGATTTTTTATGATTTTTTGGCACATGTATGTATGACTTCAAATTGAGATGTGTGGTACAAATATCTTCTTCTAATTCATTTGGTGAAGGTTAAAATAACATGATATATACTAATATGGTCTTGGGAATGACCCTTGACTACTAAGATGGACATTGGGGTGAATAACGACAAACTATATGGTGTTTGTAGTGAAATCAAGCTACTAAGATGATCATGGTAGTGAACCATGAATAATAAGATAGTATGGGGAGTGAACCCCTATGACCTAGATGATCATAATAGTGATTTATTGGCTACTATGAAAATAATATTATATATGCTTATGTGACTTAAAATATTTCTTATTCTATTCCTATGTTATGATTTTATATATTATATTAATTATTTCAATATGATTCATGACTTATGAACTATCATGATTTATTCCATGATTCATATATATGATCTTTCATATGCATTATATTATCTTTTATTTTTTGTAACATGTTATTATACCCTTATGATCATTACTATTCTTACATATCTTCATTATTTACCCTACAGATCATTTTAGATCAAAACTTTTTTAGTTTCCTTCCTCAAGTTATGATGATATTGATTGTTTTTGATCTGTCTAATAAGGGTTTTAGTCCAGTAGAACCCAACTGGAAATAATATAGCTCACTTATGTATCAGTATTTAAATTTCTATGTTTCCAAAGGAACTAGACTTGTACGTTCATTGGGAATATATTTTTACATTGTTTTAAGTACATTTTAAATGTTATGCAATGATAATGTTTTAAAATCGAGGGTTGCTATAATTAGTCCCAATAAAAATGAGTTTTGTATAACATGAACTGATCCAACATCGGTGTAGTATGGGTTTTTATCATAATCCAACTATAATGTCCTATTATGGTTATGATCATCTCATCTCAAACACCAACTATGTTGACTTTATCTATGGGGAAATTCCAATATTTTTTATGGTATTAATTCTATTTCTTCCATTACGTTTCATCACTAATTAAGGGAACACATTGAGTTAGCTGATAATAATTATGAGTTTTTTTCTAAAATTTACTATAAGAATTTATTATAACTCTCATGTTCATTTAACAACTTTCTCCTAATGATTATACGAAACCTCTTCTGATACCCACTCTAACAACCATGATCCCAGTATCTCAGATTTGGTGGTTATTTTATTAGTATGGAATAGATATAAGATATCACATCACCAAGGATTGATTAGGTTATTATTATTGATGAACTAGATACATACATGGTTAAATTATTATAATGGTAATTAAGAATATAATATAACAAAAGAAAAATAAAATGCTTCATTGAGACTTATTAAATGTTTCCATCTACATAACATGGTGTAGTAAAACAAATAAATGGGTGAGATCAAATTCATAGTACGGTTTGTATATATTAAGAACATGAATCAATAATAATGTAAGAATAATCCATAAGGAATAATCAAAATGGAAATGTAAATAAATAAATAAACATGTCATTTAATAAATAATCTTAGGATGAAAATGATTCTATATATATTTTCATATGTAAAATATCAAGGATAGTAATGAATGAAATTTTAATTAAGGAAATAATTAATTAGTGGAATTAATGTATCTTAAAAATGAACCACTTCCATCAAGACCATTCACAATACAGTTTAATTCCTTTGCTATAGACATGTTTACTTCTTCTTGAAAACAAAAACAACGTGTTGTTACTAACTGTTCTATCACATTTGACTTATCGATGCATCAAGGATCTATATATAATAAGGACCCACCCATGTATTCATTTCTGAGTAATTATTTAAATATGAAAATGATTTATTTATATCATGAATAAATATTCCTTACTAAAATAATCCTATTTATTAGTAGATAAAATTTATCAGTATTTCTCCACTTAATCAATTAATAATAAAAGTAAACACCATATGTGAAAATGGTATACTATTAAAAAAATTATCATATCTATTATAAAATAAATTTCTATATTTAATTAAATATTTAATTTATTATTATCATAAATAAAAGGGGAAACATAAGTACACTGCACATAGAAATACATGGAGAATAAGGAATATCTCACAGAAACTATAGTTAAATGAGAAACCCCTTACCTTATGTCTCAAATGATTCTACACTTGTACATAATGTACTAGATAATAAAATAAGATTCATTAATTACATTATAAATAACATATTAAACATATATTTGATTTATTTTGATCGTATTAAATTTATTTTTAGCCATTCCAATGAGTTATCAAGTTTAATTTTATTGTTTGAGGAGAGTTAATTTAATGGTTTTATGGTCGGTTTCCTTGTGTATAATTATGGGAGTTCTTATCAAATAAAAGAAAAAATAAAAAAATTGAATTGAATGTTATTAATACACTTCATGTATTTTAAGTTTTAATCATATATTATTTGGTTATATAGTATGAGGATGGTTTATTAGATAAAATTTAATGAAAACTGATTAGATTATTTTGGAGGGTTTTAGAGAAAACACGAACTCGTATTGTTTTATTTTATATTATGTTTATATACTAGATGAATTTAATTAAATAAGTTTAACACAAATATTATAATCTGGTGTATCCATTAAAATGGTTTTATGACCATCCATTAAGGTGTTAATAGAAAATGAAAACTCATCATTCATAAAGGTGATGAATAGACACCTCACGGACGAGGATTTAATTTTTAAAATTAAAAGGATATGTGATGATATTTAAATATGAAATTTAAATTAACAAAATATAATTACATTTTATATATCACATTGTAGTTACCGTTCCACTTTAGATAGAGAATGTGAGGAGATGATAACAAAAGAAATGATATGAAAAGGGAATGGAGTGTTCCCCCCCTTGAATAACATATCGATAAAACATCCATTAAAACATTATCATTGGTATTTTGGTAATACTGGAAGGTATTAGAAGTGTGGAATAGTCTTGGAAAGAGATTGGGGTATAATTTAGGTATGTTTTAATACATAGAATGTGTGAGAAGAAGGGGTGATGTTTATGGTGGGAGTAAAGGGGTGTTTTTTATCATTTAAATAATTATTTTTTTTATTTTGGACCAAGATATTCATTATTTTTGATTATTATGACTACATAATGTAAATAATGAATGTGACTTCTAATTAATGTATTCTTAAATTATCCATGACACAAAAATTAATGTACACGGTGTAAAATGTTAAATAACATAAATTAACAAATTTCACTATTCAGCCAAAAATCAACTATTTTAGAAAAATACATAAATATTAACAGTAATTTTTTTACAATATGTAGATTTCTTAAATTCACTCCATTTTATCAAAATAATTTTATATATGTGATAAATTTAATTTCTAATTAAAATCAGCATTTATTCAAAAAATACTGATTTTAAAATAATAACTGATTTTATGACACTTTGAAAATTTATTTAAGGTATCATGAAATTATCTTATATTTGTAAGAAAATAAAATACTAGTTTAGGAAAATATTTTGTTAAATTTTATTTAAATCATTATATTAATTATAATATTCTTAATAATCATTAATGTTTCAACATAATTCCAATAAGTAATTTATCATTTTTAAAAAATTATTTTCTTATTCCATGATATAAATATACCATATTTTCATTTTTGAGATTTATAAATATTTATTTATTCTTCAATAAGTGGATTTATTATTCTAATGGCCAAAATACTATTTTTAATAGCCTTATTTCTATTCCAATGACTATGTTAATCTTTAATGTTAAATAAATGGAATTTATTTAAGATGATAAATACCAAAAAATATTGCGGTTTCATACTTATTATATATAAATGGATCATGATTCAACAACATTACATATTATATAAATAAATATTACACTAGTGGGAGAGGGATTGATTAAATACCTATAATATATATTAATCATTCTAAGAATAAAAGAGTAATAAAAGATCATAATTTTAAAATATCAACTAATTTAAGATGAGGGTATATGGTAGTATTTCTTCCATAACACAAAGTAGAAAGATAATATAACAAACAAGGGGTTGAAATCATTCAAAAGTTTCCTCAAATAAAAGTTGGCAATATATAAAAACATAGGGATATAATTCATAAATATCTTATAAAAGAGAAAAAAATATCGTATATGAGTGAGAGGATAACTCCATAAGGTTTTAAAATATTAATTATCCTTGTCAAGGGATCAATAATGATGTTTATTTAAAATCTACTGGGAGAGGGAAGAATCACCATTTACCTCTTTTTTATTCTTTGAAATTATCCTATAATTAATTTATCATATAAATAAATGATCTCAATTTCATTACGAATATATCCCTTGTTCGAAATTATAATTATTAATAGAAATTAAAATACTATAATAAATTATGGGGGTCTCCCTAAATGTCTGTGACTGCAACCTTATTTTTTGTGCATTCAATGTCCCACCAGTTCATCAAAATTCCTCAAAATTGTATTATAGATTAATAAAATATAAGTATTATATAGGTTACCTTAGAATATACGATTTGAACTACATAAGATTATTTGATTATAGAGTATTATATAAATATATAAAATCCACAATTCACTACATTATTGGACATTTCATTAATAAAAATATCTCTATTATAATAATCATTGCTCTTCTACTTTTGATTATGAGAGAATAATTTATGTTTATGTTATATAAAAAATTATCACTCTTTCAAATCAAAATATTATGAATTTTATTCATTCAAAATTTTCCTTTATTGGTAATCTTTTATTACTACAAGTAAATTAAATTTATAATATTTATATTTCAAAATGGACAACATTTTCTTCTATATCCTCAATATATATCTCATCTCATAAGATAATGTAGTCAGATAAGATATTCAGATATTATCATATGAAATACAAGAAATTTTACCTAATATCAATAGGCCACATTTTCATGAAATCAATAGATTGGTATAAATATATTTGTTATTATATTTCAAAATTTCATATGTCTTAATATTCTACGACTTTATTTATTCTCACTAAAGATATGTTGAGTAATGTTATCCCATTATATTGAATAAAAACAATAAAAATATTGGATATCATCTTCATATATCAATTCTTGTGATTTATCTACATAAGTGATACACTATATTGAGTATACATATAGGAACATCATTGAGTAGAATTATTAATATGATTTCACCAATATCAAATAATACATAACAATATTCCCTAATAATAGAATTTATATCATTATATTTAGTCCAATATTAAAAGTACAAAATTACATTATGATTCCATCCGCATTTAGAATAATTATTCAATCCATTTAATGTAACAACTTTTACTGATTTTATATATTAATAATCACAATAATATATAATTTTTATATATTCATCTTCATGATTACATTATAAATATTTTTCATAACTATGAAAAAATGCATAATGTTATAGATTTTCATATTTCCATATATATGGGAAAAAATTAAATTCAAACAAACATCACAGATTTATGTCTTTTCTAATTAATCTTAAAATATGAGTACTTCTATAATGACTGTAAATTGTATCTATAGAAAATGTACTGCATAGTTAAGCATTCATTATATAATAAGCCCAATATCTCTAAAATCCAATAAAATGAACATGCCACTTCTTAATTCCTCATTCACTAACAATTAATTTTAAATTTAGAATAAATTCAAACAATCTAATTCACTGATGTACCATTCGATATAATATTTTCTGATAATTTGTTAACAATGAAAATATATTTAATCTTCTCTTATGTATTTAAAAAACCTTCAATTATGATTCCTTGGGAATTTTAGTGTATCTCTTATTCTATTTAATATTTATATTCCATCCAAGTGTTATCTAGAACACCGTTAGGGGTTTTTTGTAAATAATGTAAATTGTTTTCTTTTATTATCAAGAATATTTTTTTTCTTGAATCTCATCATATAAGGAACGTCATGAATTTATCACCCTAAAGAGTACCCCTCCTGGGGAAAAATTTAGAGAAGCAACATTGTGACCACCCAAGTCCCTCCTCTAATTGACTCTCATTTTGCGACTAGGACTTAGGGTTTATCCGAAATATGGGGGGGGGGGGGTTTATCCTCTTAGATAAACATGTGGAAGATAGAAATAATAAAGATACACTAATAATGATCTGATCATATAGGTAAAATAATTCCCTAGTGGATACATGAAATTTCATATAGAACGATGACAAATAAAGGGAAAACTAAATTACCAAAAGATAAATAAAACAATGTCCAGTAATCAAAAATAGATCCTACCAGACCATGATCTTGTAATATCCATCCCATTCTCCAACCTATTCATGTTATCCTATAAATATTTTTTTTATATGTGGGATATGAATAATATTATACTCATTATTATCCTCCCTAGATCCTTTCATACAAAATATAAATGATGCATACTAATTCCCAGTAGATAACAAGTGAAACTAACTCATAACATAAACAAGTATACTATGTTACCTAAAACAACAAGGCTATCCATCAACAATTATCACATATACATATAAATATATATGTTCAATATAATGTTCACCCCATGACCACTTCCCCACTTCATTACCACTCTACCCCACCATTTCACATTCTAAGCCATCTCACTCCAAAAGTAAGCCCACCCAAAACACCTAGATTATATACAAAAACATGAACATCATACATAACAAAATAAAATCATCCAATATCACATACCCACATATTGTAAGAAGTAGTTTTTGGGAGCCCCCACAACCCACATTACATGTTCAATACACTGGGTATTATAACTCCAGTAATCATAGCCCATATACTATATATGATACCTTAATCCTTCACCTTCTATACATGTAAAACCTATAATATTCCATTGGATACTATATTTTGAGATACATCTGTATTAAAAAATCCTAAGAAATTATAGCCATATATACAAATATATATGAGAAACTAACCACCGTGCATACCATAACATGAATCACTACTAGAATATTGGGCTTTGAAGCCCCCTAGCACTAGCGACGGCCTTTGGCGGTCGCTATAGGTACCCAATATCGACCACCAATGGCGATCGCTGACCTTTGTAAAAACAATTAAGGGCTTCGGCACCCCCCCCTCGTTTCCCTCGACCTAGCCCTCCCCCCTTCGCCCTCGATCACGCCCCCCCCCCCCACATCGCCGCCCTCCCCGTGCGTCGTCCCCCACCGCCTGGCTTCGCCCTCTGCGACCCATCCCCCGTCGTCCCCATTGATGCCCTCCACCCTCCGCCCTCCGCCCTCGTCGGCCTCCGCCCTCCGCGCACCCTTCGCCCTCGGCCCTCCCGCTCCGGCCTCCCTCTTCCCTCCAGCCATCCTCCGCTCCCCCCAGCGTCCCTCCGCCATATGGCTTCCGCCCTCCACCCTCCGCCCTCCACCCTCCGCCCTCTGCCCCCTCCGTCTCCTACCAATTGGACCTCCGGCCTCCGCCCCCTCGCCCCCCCCCCCCCCACCGCGGACTGCCCCCGCACCACGGATAGCCCCCCGCACCCCAGACAGCCCCCCTGGACAGCCCCCCCCGCACCCCAGACAGCCCCCCTCGCACCCCTCGCACCCCTCCCCGCACCCCTGACAGCCCCCCCCACCCCGGACAGCCCCCCCCCCCCCCTCGCTCCCCGTCCCCCATCCCCTTACCTCCTCCTCTCCTCTGGCTCCCTGCCACCACCGCCGCCCGTCCCCTCCCTCACCGCACCGCCTTTGGCTCTGGCTCCCCTTCGCTGCCTCTCCTCTCCCTCGCAGCACCGCCTTTGGCTCCCCTCCCTTCTAGGTTTGTAGCGCAATCAGGTATGACATGGGCTTTCACTTACATTATTATTTTATCAATGGTTCATAATAAAATGATTAGTATTTATTTTAAATATAGTTTATTTGAAAAATGAAAATGTAATAAGTATTGTGTAAATGTTTGTTATATAGATATTATTATGGATAAGAGTTGGATTGATCTTACAAATTGAATGTCTAGAGAATATTTCAATGGAATTATGCAGTTTATTGACTTCACCAGAGGATTTGAAAGTGACCTTATTAGTTTTCCGTGTAGAAAATGTGCTAACAGATATCAATTCACACGAGATACTGTGAGGTAGCACCTATTCTTTAATGGATTTCTGAAAAATTATAAGTGTTGGACTCGTCATGGAGAAGAATATGTTCGTTGTCAAAATACGGATGCAGCTCAGATGGATGTGTATGCAAGGATGAATGATCAAACACATGAAATACTTACTGAAATGGTATGTGGGTTTGATCCTAAAGGCATTGACATCCAGAATCTTGAGACCGGTGAGATAAATCTTCACTCTGGTGCAGATCGTGATTCGAGGAGGTTTTATAAAGCACATGATGATGCAAAACAGAATTATATCCTGGATGTACTTATTACAGTAAACTGTCATTTATGGTGGAGTTGTTTCATTTGAAGACTTTGAATAATTGGTCAGACACATCATTTGACATGCTTTTGGTATTATTGAAAAAGGTTCTTCCTATTGACGCTATGATTCCTGAGTCATATTACCATGCTCGTAAGTTGACAGAGAACTTAGGTTTTACATATGAGACCATATATGCATGTGCAAACAACTGTATGTTGTTTAGAAAGAAAACTTCCCATTTGGATATTTGTACGGTTTGTGGTGCTTCCAGGTGGACATAGAACATGGGAAATAAGACTCATCACAGTCATATTGCGATACAGGGGAAACCGATTGCCGTAAAGAAAATGCATTACTTTCCCCTTAAACAGAGGTTGTAAATATTTTTTATGTCATCTAAAGTTTCTAATTTAATGAGATGGAATGAAGAAAGAGTTCAAGAATGTGATATGTTAACCCACCCGACAGACTCTCATGTAGGGAAGGATTTTGATAAGAGACATACTGACTTTGCTAAAGATGTTTGTAATGTCCGATTTGGATTGGCAGTAGATGGTTTCAATCCATTCAAGTCTATGATTGGTGAAACTCATAACACATGGCACGTGGTGTTCGTTACATATAATTTTCCTCCGTGGCTTTGTATGATGCAACAATTTATATTACATTCCACTCTTATCGATGGACCTAATAGTCTAGGGGATAAGACTGATGTTTACATTCAGCCATTGATTGATGAGTTGAATGAATTTTGGTGTGATGGTGCGATGACTTATGACTGCGAAATGAATGAAATGTTCAAACTACAGGCTGCTTTATTGTGGACAATAAATGACTTCCCAGCTTATGCAAATTTATCAGGTTGGAGTACGAAAGGGGAATTTTCTTTTCCTTGTTTCAATAAAAGTAAAAAATATGTATGGCTTAAACATTCTAAAAAATGGGTATACATGGGTCATAAACGTTTTCTACCCCCCTCAGCATAGGTTCATAAAGGATAGAGTGAAATTCGATGGTTCTAGAGAGTTCATCCCAGCACCAAATATCATGAAAGGTGTCAAAATATTATCGCAGATTGAGGAAGAAAACATCGGCACGGTATTTGAAATTCAGGATTTGGTGGCTACCCCAGTACGCAATATTTGTGCTGCGGGTAGGCAGCGCAGTCACAATTGCAAAAAAAAGTATTTTTTATATTTTTATGTATTAGAAAACTAACATACTGAGGCGTAATTTGGATGTCATGCACATTGAAAAAAATGTTTTTGATAATATATTGTGGACCATTTTAGGTGTCATTGGAAAATAAAAGGACCATGTTAATGCACACCGTGATTGGGAAGGAATAGGTTTAAGGAAACAGTTTCATTCATAGTTAGCTGAGGGAAACAAGGAATATATGCCTGCTTCACAGTATACAATGACTACAAAGGAGAAAGAGACATTTCTTTCCATTTTGAAGATGGTCAAGGTGCCTGATGGTTACTCTTCTAATATTTCAAAGTGTGTGAATCTAACGAGCAAGACATTACAAGGGTTGAAAAGTCATGAAAATCACATACTACTTTAGAATATGATTCCAATCACGATTTTTGATTGTTTATCCCCAAATGTTGTTCAGCCATTGATTGAGATGAGTAATTTTATTAGACAACTTTTTTTATGAAGTCAATGAATGAGTGATTTAAAATGTTTGCTTGACCGAATTGTACTAACGCTTTTTCACTTTAAGAAACTTCCCCCCCCCTCATTTTTCGATGTTATGGTCCACTTGGAATTGCACCTAACTGATGATGTAATGACTGCTGGTCCAGTGCAATTCATGTGGATATATCCTATTGACCGGTTTTTTGAGTACATTGAAAAGATTTTTACGCAACAGAGCTTGTCCGAAGGCATAAATAGCCAATGGTTATTTGATGGATGAGTGTACTACTTTTTGTGCAGAATATCTTACAGATGTTGAAATAAAATTAGATAAGACCTCTCAGATTCATGATGGTCCAGTTGGAGAAGGAACCACATTTGATATGGACAACATTGAGTGGATACAAGCACATTGATATAACTTGTTCAATACTCCATCAGTAGCACCATTAATGTAGTAAGTATCTTATCAACGTGCTTGTATAACTTTTACATCTTTTGTTTGCTTATGTTTATCATTTAAACATCATGTTATCATTTTCTTGAAACACATTAATGAGATAAAAGACGAGATGTATCATGCAACTGAGTTACAAATTCAACAATCTCATTATGCGCCATTTCATGATTGGTTCAAGGATTATGTATGTATAAAGTGATTTTCATTATGAGTGATGTATTACACTAATTTCTTTCTGCATATATCAATATTGAATTTTATAAATTATGTAGGTTCATAAGCTGAGGGAGTTAGGGGACCCTACGCTAACTAAAGAATTTATCCAACTGGCTGAGGGTCCATCTATAACGTCTCGTCGTTATAATGCTATTGATGCTAATGGTTTTTGATTTCGAATTAATGATGTTGAAGACAAATGAGAAATAGAAAATAGTTGCATCGGTTGTCCATTTGTCAATTCTGGTTATTACTATGGTCAATTTATAGACATCATTTAAGTTGTATACACACACGGTTTGAAGTACATATTGTTAAAGTGTAATTGGGTTGATCTAGTGCGTGGATATAACGTCAATCAATATTAGTCTTCATTGGTGAATTTTAACTATATGTTATATAGATATAATGAATGACTTGAGAATGATCCTTTCATTTTGACATCACAAGAGGAACAAGTATTCTTCGTTACTTTGCCTTCGGATCAAAGTTGGAAAGTTTTTGTCAAAATGACTCGGTGATGAGTGTTTTTATTTGAATAAGATGAACCCGAGACTGTTCCGTTTGTTTACCAACAGCTTGATCAACATACCATAGTTCTACATGAAGAAGATATTTATTGGGTCAGAGCGGCCGTTGAAGGAGAAATGGTCGATTTGCATGGTTAATTAAAGGTATAATTGTTTTCCCGTTTTTCAATATTGAATGTCCTTGGATATCATAAAATTATCTAATGATTTTATAAATCCTTGTAAGTTTTAATCCTCACTTTTGGAAGTTTATTCAGTTATAAATATTTAGGATGATTTTACTCTTGGTTTATTGATGTTATTGTCGGTGTATCTTCCCGTTGATCTATTCTTCATCTGGTTCATGCGCTGCTTGAATTTTTATTAATTTTATCTGAAATTTAGATATGCATTTAGTAGTTTTGCACATAATTCATATATATTTTTTGTTAACATTATGATTTTTTAAAATTCATTCACAACTAATTATTCAAAACATTTTTTGTTTGATTAAAAATTGTACAAGTTTGATTTTTTTAAGAAAAATCCAATTTATCTTTTGGACATTTTGGATAGTCCCCTTACTAATGTTTTCTATGACTGCAGGCATGTCAGGGGAAGAGGCAGCAAATCCACATCATCCATCTGAGGCATCTATGACTCAGGGTTGTGGTATGTTTGATTTTCATTGTCTCTATTTTTTATGTAATTTATAAACACATATATATATACATTTATAACATCTGTCAAATTATATAGAAAATTTCAACAAGATCAGACTCGACTGCTTCTTCATCTCGCAAGAGACGCCTCGGTCGTGGAATTTTATCATGGAATTCTGACACGATGATTTATGTTTCATTTGATGAGGTATTTCATCCTGTAGGACTGAATTCCCCAGCATTTATTCGTCAGATGGGTCATATCATACGTGACCCACATCGATTTCCATTGACCATGCGTGACTGGGATTCTATCTATCAGGACACATTAGATCATCTTTGGAGGGATGTTCAGGTAAGAAAACCATTTTACTTTATTCTCTATGTATAAACAATAAAAATATGTGTGATTATTTTCTTTATAGAAAAATTTGAAAGTATGCCCCGAAGAATTTCAGCCCGTGTGTATAAGAAAATGTCGTAAGATGTGGAAAGACTACAAAGGAAAAGTGAAGAGGGACCACTGGGTACCAAATGTGGGTTCCCTAGACATTCTGGAAAAAGTCCCGAGAGGTGTCCTCCAAGATTAGTGGCGTGACATGGTTTAATATTGGTCTATTGAGGGTTTTGAAGTTTGTATATTTATTTTGTGTATAAATATTTTCAAGAATGTGTGATTTGTTTTAAATTAGAATGAATTGAATGTAGGAGGTGTCAGCACACCATTCTGAGAATCGAGCGTTGCAAGGACCACCTCACAGGCTCGGGACTCTTCACGTGTCTCAGATCCGACATGACGTATTTATTATTAATTTTTTAATATAATAATTAATATGTTTTTGTGTTTATATTCTATTCATATGAAGTTGTGGGAGCAAGGTGCACCGACTGATAAAATGTCAGTGTGGATGATGACTCGTGATCGCAATGATGCAGAGGCTGCAGAATTGATAGTAAGTGCTTGTACTTAATAATACTTACATAAATTTTTTTATTAACATATATATGTGTATATATTTAAATATTTCATAGGCTCAATTTGAAGCTCAGATAGAAAATCTTCCAGAGGACCAACGACAGCTTCCCATGCGAAGGGATGTGATCTTTCATCGCATTATTGGTCGGGACGGCCATGGATATAGTTTGACCTATGGAACATGGATTCCTCATTCTGTAGTGTCACGTGTTGTGGTTGTCAGTCCTTCTGTTGCCCAGATGACACAACAGTTGTCAGATTTCGAGGCACGGCTGCAGGTTTCCGAGAAGCCAAATGTGCAAGTGGTTGCTGAGGTTAGAGCACTTCGGGAATATGTGTGTCTAGGTGATGGTGAAATGGATCATACGAAGAAGGTTTATAATTTATTTATTTATTTAATTTAAATTATTTTTCTTATGAAAATATTCATAATGTTTATTTTTTGTTGGCCCCTGGCCCACCGGATGGACGTCAGTGATGAACACGCATAACACATCATATTCACGAGGGGTGTTTTTGTTTTTATTGGTGGGGTTGTTATTGATGTATACGTTGTGTTTTTAGTGATATTTTTTTGTGATTCCCCCCCCCCCCCCCCCCGCACCCCCATACAACCCCCCCCCCCAGCACCCCCCGGACAGCCCCACCCACCTCGGACAGCACCCCCACCCCCGGACAGCCCCACCCCCACCCCGGACAGCCCCACCCCCGGACAGCCCCCCCCCCCCCCCCCCGCACCCTCGTGGACAACCCCCCGCCCCCGTGGACAGCCCCCCCACCCCATACAACCCCCCCCCCCCCCCCCGCACCCCCGAACAGCCCCCTGCACCCCCATACAGCCACCCGCATCCCCGTGGATAGACCCCCCCACCTCCGTGGACAGCCCCCCCCCCGGACAACCCCCCGCACCCCCATACAGCCCCCGCACCCCCGTGGACAGCCCCCCGCACCCCCGTAGAACCCCCCCACCCCGGACAGCCCCCCCCCCCCCCCCCCCGCACCCCCGTAAACCCCCCCCCCCCCCCCCCCGCACCCCCGTACATTCCCCGCCCCCGTAGATAGCCCCCCCCACCCCGGACAACCCCCCCCCCCCCACCTTGGACAACCCAAATGAGATCCTTCTGTAACTGTCATGCAATAATTTTTTACATCAAGTAATTTTTTTGGAACCCATTTGAATACTCAATTTCTTCCTCATAAAGAATATTGATCATCCATGAACCCTCTCATATGCTATTTTTCCATCAAACTCAATCATATTTGACTTAAATAGAAATACACTCTAATAAAAACCAATATTGAAATCAGACTCATCCTCCAATAACTCTTATCCCACTAAACCCATCACCACACACATAATAACCCACCATTATCCACTACATGCTAGTCTAATCAACATGGAATCACTGTTGGTGATTCAATATTAACAATAATAATTCATCTCACTCATTCCAAGTCTTGCCACATGATCATCAACCAAACATGAATCATTTAAAACCATTAAGTATCTACCTTTGCTGATTTCGTTATATATCTTACCATATTGGTTCATGATTCACAATCCTACTAAAATCCACACCGAACGACCTCTAAATTCCATGAAATCATACAACAACAACCGCGGCGTGAATTGTGAAATTGTTGGATAGACGGCACGTCAATCGGAGGTTTCGTTTGACCACGGTGACCGGAAACGCATTTCCGGTGTTGGAAAACACCAGAACGCCGTGTCACGATCAAATTTAGAGAAAACGTGCTCCGAATGACCTGAAACCACACGGGAATGAAAGGAATATTATTCATGAGATGCAGGAGGAGACAACACATCCATCGGGCGTGCAGTGCGCGCAGTACAACCGAATATGTCGTTTTCAGCAGTTCAATGCACTCTTAAAGGGCGCGCTGGGTGGTCAAAACCACCTGAACGACCTCGGAATGCCACGAAATCATGCGACGACAACCGAGTTGTGAATTTTGAAATGTTCGGATAGAAGGCACGTCAATCAATGGTTTTGTTTGACCGCGGTGATCGGAAACACGTTTCTGGTGCCAGAAAACACCAAAACGGCGTGTCACGGTCGAATTAAGAGAAAACGTGCTCTGAATGACCTGAAACTGCAGGAGAACAATAGGAATATTATTCGTGAGATGTAAGTGGAGACGAAACGTCCATCAGACGTGCGGTGCGCGTGGTATGACCGAATGTGTCGTTTTCAACAGTTCGGCGCGCTCTTAAAGGGCACAATGGGTGGTCAAAACCACTCGAACGACCTTGGAATTCCACGAAATCATACGACAAAAACCGTGGCATGAATTTTGAAATGGTCGGATAGACGGAACATCAATCAGAGGTTTCGTTTGAACGCAGTGACCATTAACGCGTTTCTGGTGCCAGAAAACACCAAAACAGAATGTCACGGTCGAATTCAAGGCAAACGTGCTCTGAATGACCTGAAACCGCATGGAAACGATATGAATATTATTCATGAGATGCAGGAGGAGACGGAATGTCCATCGGATGTGCGGTGCGTGCGGTACGACCGAATGTGTCGTTTTCAGTAGTTCGGTGCGCTCTTAAAGGCCGCGCTGAGTAGTCAAAACCACCCGAACGACCTCAGAATGCCACAAAGTCATATGAAAAAAACCGCGGAATGAAATTTAAATTGGTCGGATAGACCGGATGTTAATCAGAGGTGTCGTTTGACCGCGGTGACCAGAAACGCGTTTATGGTGCCAGAAAACACCAAAACGGCGTGTCACTGTCTAATTCACAGCAAACATGCTCAGAATGACTTGAAACCACACTGGAAGGATTGGAATATTATTCGTGAGATGCAAGGGGAGACTACATGTCCATTGGACGTGCAGTGCGCACGGTATGACCGAATGTGTCGTTTTCAGCAGTTCAGCTCGCTTTTAAAGGGAGCGCTGGGTGGTCAAAACCACCCGAACGACCTCGGAATTCCACGAAATCATACGGCAACAATTATGGAGTGAATTGTGAAATTGGAGGACAGATGGAATGTCAATCGGAGGTGCCGTTTGACAGCAGTAACCAGAAAGGCGTTTCCAGTGCTATAAAACACCAAAACGGTGTGTCATGGTCGAATTCAGTGAAAACATGCTCGAATGACCTGAAACCGCATGATAACGATAGACATATTATTCGTGAGATGAAGAAGTAGATGACACATCCATCGGACGAGCGGTGCGCGCGGTACGATCGAATGTGTTGTTTTCAGCAGTTCGACGCGCATTGAAAGGGCGCATTGGGTGGTTAAAACCACCCGAACGACCTTGGAATGCCATGAAATCATACGAAAAAAACCGCAGCGTGAATTCTCAAATGGTTGGATAGACGTCACGTCAATCGGAGGTGTCTTTTGAACCCGGTGACCAGAAACATGTTTCCAGTGTCAGAAAACACCAAAACGGCGTGTCGCGGTCTTATTAAGAGAAAACGTGCTCCGAATGACCTGACACCGCATAGGAACGATATAAATATTATTCTTGAGATGCTGGAGGAGACGGCATGTCCATCGAGCATGCGGTACGCGCAGTACAACCAAATGTGTCATTTTCAGCAGTTCGACGCGCTCTTAAAAGACGCGATGGGTGGTCAAAACCTCCCGAACGACCTCGAAATTCCACGAAATCATACGAAAACAACCGCGGCGTGAATTTTGAAATGGTCGGACAGAAGACATGTCAATCAGAGGTGGTGTTTGACTGTGGTGACTGGAAACTCTTTTTTGGTGTTAGAAAACACCAAAACGGTGTGTCACGGTCGAATTCAAAGCATCCATGCTCCGAATGACCTGAAACCGCACGGGAAAGATAGAAATATTATTCGCGAGATGTAGGAGGAGATGGAACGTCCATCAGACGTGTGGTACGTGCGGCACGATCGAATGTGTCATTTTCAACAGTTTGGTGCGCTCTTAAAGGGTGCCCTGGTGGTCAAAACCACCCGAACGACCTCGTAATTCCATGAAATCATAAAAAAAAACCGCAACGAGAATTTTTAAAATGGTCGGATAGACGACACGACAATCGGAGGTGCCGTTTGACTGTGGTGACTGGAAACGCGTTTCCGGTGCCAGAAAACACCAAAACGGCGTGTCACTGTCGAATTCAGAGCAAACGTGCTCCAAAAGACCTGAAACCACACGATAATGATATGAATATTATTTGTGAGATGCAAGAGGAGACGGAACGTCCATCAGACGTGCGGTGCGCGCGGTACGACTGGATGTGTCGTTTTAAGTAGTTTGGCGCGCTCTTAAAGGGCTCGTTGGGTGGTCAAAACCACTCAAACGCCTAGGAATGCCACGAAATCTTACGACAACAACCAAGCCGTGAATTGTAACGTGGTCGGATAGACGGCATGTCAATAGGAGGTTCCGGTTGACTACGGTGAACAGAAACTTGTTTCCGGTGTCAGAAAACACCAAAACGGCGTGTCACGGTCGAATTCAGAGCAAACGTGTTCTGAATGACCTGAAACCACACAGGAACGATAGGAATATTACTCGTGAGATGCAGGAGGAGACGACACATCCATCGGACGTGCGGTGTGCACGGTACGACCGAATGTGTCGTTTTCAGCAGTTCGATGTGCTCTTAAAGGGCGCGGTGGGTAGTCAAAACAACACGAACGACCTCAGAATGCCATAAAATCATATGAAAAAAACCGCGAAGTGAATTTTGAAATGGTCGGATAGACGGAACGTCAATCGGAGGTGTCGTTTGACCGCGGTGACCGGAAATGCGTTTCCGGTATCCGAAAACACCAAAACGGCGTGTCACGGTCGAATTCAGAGAAAACGTGCTCCCAATGACCTAAAACTGAACGGGAATGATTGGAATATTATTCGTGAGATGCAGGAGGAGACGGAACGTCTATCGGACATGCAGTGCGCGTGGTACGACCGAATGTGTCATTTTCACAAGTTTATAGCGCTCTTAAAGGGCGCGTTGGGTGGTCAAAACAACTCGAACAACATCGGAATGCCAAAAAATCATACAAAAACAACCGCGACGTGAATTGTGAAATGGTCAGACAGACGACATGTCAATTAGAGGTTCCGTTTGACCGCGGTCACCAGAAACACGTTTCTAGTGTCAGAAAACACCAAAACGGCGTGTCACGGTCAAATTCAGAGAAAACGTGCTCTGAATGAACTGAAACCGCACAGGAACAATAAGAATATTATTCGTGAGATGCAGGAGGAGACGAAACATCCATCAGATGTGCAGTCAGCGCGGAAAACATAAATTTTATGACAACAAAAGACATTTTTCTAAACTAAAGTAAAGACTCCAAAATAAGTAAAAAAAATTCAAAAATGTTAACATTTCTTAAATTGGTGGTTTTAAATTATTATAGTGCCCATGAGATGTCATATGTCATTTTATTAAATGTATATAATAACTGAATAAAGATGTCAAATTTAAATTTTTTTTGTTTATTTGTTTGTATCTTATTGTAGGTTTTTAAAGCAGATGGCTGTGGATCGTTGGAGCACGTCTATCATTTATTGTTTATGATGATACTGATATTTATTGTGTTTGGATTTGTTTTTCATTTTTGATGATTTATATTATGTTTTTTTTATTTTCCATCATGAATTTTTTTTAAATTTTTTTTCCAGTGTAGGGACCGCCATTGGCGGTCGCTGTAGGCCGAGTTCTCAGCCACCTTCAGCGACCGCCAGTGGCAGTCACTGTATGGCAGATTTTTGTCCAGCTTCAGTGACCGCCAGTGGCCGTCACTGTAGGCCAGATTTTTGTCCGGCTTCAATGACGGCTATTGGCGGTTGCTCTAGGCCGGCATTACAGATCGCTGCGTTCGCTGTAGGCCGGTGTCTCGGCCGCCTTCAGCGGCCGCCATTGGCGGTCCCAATAGGCCGACAACGTGGGGCCTAAAGCGACCGCCAATGGCGGCCGTTGGGAGGTCTCTACAGCCCAATAGCGACCGCCAATGGCGGGCGCTAAAGGGAAAAATTTTATTAGTGAATCTACCAAGGGAAGTGAGTGGGTAGTCATCAATCTATTCTCCAACTATGATGTCAGTTAACATAACCCCCCAATGTCCACTAGGTTTACGTCACTCGGAATGTAATGGGTGGGGTAGCATATGAAATAAAAAATATATAGGATATAATATACCACACAACCACACTTTTATAATTAACTTTTAATATATTCTAATATAGATAACGCCTCATGATATTCTGGTTTCCATTGCTAAGAAGTAGGTATCCTATAAGAACACATGCATTATTTTAAAAAGATACATTAAAGTAATTATATTATTTCTATCATTTACATCTTATAAATTATTTAATTAGACATTAATTGTCAAAAATTGTTATTCCAGATAAATTTTTGATTACCAATAAGGTGAAGTTGATACACTTCATGAATAAGTCAACTGAGTCTATGGTTCTCATGAGTAACATCCCATTTGCATTCCAACAACACCAACCCCATGCTTCAATGAATTTATTAATAATGATTAAAAATAATTCTATTATTCTATGTAATCTACGAAAACATCATAAGATGACATAATGATATTCATCTATGTAAATCCAGCTACCTTATGCAGCGTGGAAATAAATGACGCCAAACAAGAAACCCATTCGTCAACTATTAAAAATATTTATATCAAGTAAGAATCTATCATCATCACATTAGTGGGTAATATAATCTTCAACCCATTACAACCATCCAATTGTCATGTCCGACTCCATCATGTATATCCCCATGAGTATTTCCATCACATGCCTCAACAGCTGCCACAAATACGGGACTCCCCACCCGTTTCTCATCCGCCATCCTGTGCTCAACCGTACCAGGCGCATATAAAATTTCAGAGAAAGGATCACATCCAAATCACATCCCAATTATTAAAATTATCAACATATTCTATAGGTAAATATTGTACCTAAAGAGGAATCTATCCATCTAATCAAAGTGGGTTCTCATGGACCCAAACAGAAGTCATCTGAACTTTATAAATAAACTGGTGCTCTAGGACCCAAATATTTATCTTTATAAAAATAATAGGACTTTTTTATATATTTATTTAATTATTTAATTATTTATAATTTCCAACTAGGGGAAACCAATTCCATAAATTATAACAACATTCATAATTTATAAACACTCTATCTGGCATAAAATGTGTTTCATCCAACTAAGAGAAAAACTATTCTCATTATACATTTTTTATTATCTCAATAAATTTTAACACATTAACATTCTTTATCATTATAATTAACACATGGGACAATATTTCAAATTAAAAATGAAACCCACATCAATTTGATTATCATAAATTAACCAAAAACACCATCTTATTGAACATACCTCTTATTTAATTACATAGAAAAACAAAAAATATTAAGGAATTATGTTCTTGACAAATATAAATAATGTTAACCTATAAAAATAATTTTACAGAAGTAAAAATAACTATAAAATAAAGAGGAAAACCATTATCACATTATAATGAATAGAAATGAGGTCACTATCCATAAACTAATTATATTTATTAATCCAATTTAAATTTATTTGGTTAATTACACTACAATTTGAGGTGATATGACACAGTAAATTTATAATTTCATGTATATCGAATAAAATAAATTAATCATCTACCTCAATGACGTCAATTGTGCTTTAATAATAATTGATCAACATTGTGGATCTATGATCACCTCTATAGTAGAAAAGTACATCTTTCCAATGATTTCATGACCCAAGCATCTAAAAAAACAAATAGAATAATATTATAATTGTAGAGAGAAACCACAAGATAATTGGAATAAGATGTGGGAGGAAATTGGATCAAATCGTTGGAAAATTCTAGAAATTAGTGGTCTGTATTACATTATATCACATTGAATCAAACACGAAATTATATGGATTGATCTATTTCAACAAGAGATTTATGTAATTCAAAAATAAAACATGGGAAAATTGTGTTTAATATGACTTTTTAAGAGATAATCTATGTTTACGGGTTTCAAGGTATTTATAGGAAAACATTTATTTAAATGGTTATGACACATCCTAATGGAGCAAGTCGGAGAAACAGTTAATATATTGTGTTCAATGATGAAACATGAATTACCAATTTGTAACCACCATTTGTAAAAGAAATTTATAGGTTCAATGGTAATATCATATTAATGTGGATCTAGGGGATATGGTGAAACCTTCAATACCATGATACATCCAACCATTAAATGGTAGTATAACTTGAAGCCCGCATAATCTTACTGGCCCATTATCGGACACAACCTCAAAACCACAAGAAACGTTATCTGCCATAATGTTCTACTATGATACATCTATGAATGAAAATGAAGTGTTACCAAAATCCTATATGATCCCTCTATGTTGTAGTCAAGATCCACCATTCCATTGTTAGGTGAACCATGGAGCATTGAACCCCTCCATAGTATGGCCAATCCTTTATTTTCAGTGGAACTAAAATTTTCCTCTTAAAATAGTTCAAACATCTTGGATACTCTTCTAGGTGCCCCCGACACTAAAATATCACAAAGGAATGATTTCTAGGATACTAGTACTTACTTCTGATACTTTCCAAATCATTATCTTCATTGATAATTCAAAACTAATCCCATATAGAACAAATGAGAAGGTGGTCATCCGAATAGCCTCCCAATGAGAAACCCCTCAAGGTTCTCCCTAACACAGGATCTCAACAAGCTCACTAAAAGGAAAAAGTCTAAAACCATACAATGGAATCCATTACCTCTAAAACACTCTCCAAGTGTGATTTCTCTGAAAAGAGAGCAAGACCACAATTGGTATTAAATGAAAACCACCCCATAAACCAGTAAAATGTTCGATAAACACATTGAGAAATGTTACAAGAAAAAATGATCAAAAAAATATTGGGGTACTAATCACGTATCTATGAATTAAATTCCCAGAAACTCTTCAGTATGACACCATTTCAGCAAATGACGTGAACCAATAGAAAATAATTTCCATGAAACACATTCTAATGATGGTCCTAGATCCCCCTTAAATGATCCACGATGCTCACATCTAGGTCAATATTGATCTCTTCACAATTAATGACCAGAATGTCTTCATGATGTTAGCAATGGATCTGGTACACATGGAAACAATTGTGTATCCAAATCACCTATGGGGTATGTTCTATCCTATAAGATACGACTCCAACATGATCTAACACCTCAAAATATCCATCAAACTAGGAAGAAGGATTACTACCATGTCACATACTTTTCTTCCCATGATGTGGATTCACCAATATGAATTAGATATCTCTAACATTGAATTCTATAGGTCTCCTCATATGACTAAAATAGGTGGTCAAATGATGTTATGTAATTTTCAACCTCTTATGAATTAACTAAACTATATCTATCATATTCAATACAAGTTATGACTCGAGAATTACTGCGTCTCTAACCCCAGTGTAGAATAATGGTTAAAAAAGATCATCCTAAATTTTTTCAAATGGAACCATTCCCAGCTGAAGTGGAAACTGTTTTTATTAGAAAACACCACAATTTAAATGTTCCTCATCCATGGAACTCCAAAATCCATTACAAAATTACAAAACATGTCCTCAAGAGTCCGAATTGTCTATAATGTATGATCATATGTATACAGATGAAATGAATTTGTATGTCACAAATAAGATCCAATACCATGATAGAGAAATTTCGAGACCCAATATTTCAAATTTGGATTTCAAATATAGATGATTTTATTTGTGATACTATGGAGTCTCGCCGCCTACTCCAGAAACTTACTTTATAAATAATCTTTTAATATTGAATCCATGATCACTATAAAGTGGGTTGATTTCATCAAATGATCCACTATCACCCATATAACAGCTAATCCTCCCAGTTCATAAGGTAAACTGATAAAGAAATCCTTCGAGATGTCATCCCACTTATATTTGTGAACATCTAAAGGATGGATCAAATAACTTAGAGCACAGTGCTCAACCTTCAATTTCTGGGGCATGAAACATCGATACGCAAACATCAGAACTAAATTCATTAACCTGTATAACCAAAAAATGACCGTTATAATATTAAAACATTTTTCCACACAATGTTATACATTTAATGATTTCTTTTGAAACTCTCATTGAACTACATCACACATCACTAAATGGACGAATGACCTCCCATAAAACAATATCCAATGTCGATCATCCTCAGACCAACCATCAAGGAATCACTGAGGAAAACAAGGGTCTCTCAAAACCTCTACCATATAATTCCCATGATAGGAATCCTCCACCTTTTTCATGAAAGAATAATTTGACATTATCTTCCAAATAAAAACATTACATTAAACATATCCCATATCAGGATTCATAACTGAGAATTATTCCATCATTCAAGGAATCTCATTGTTCACGAATGAAATCTTTATGTGTCATCCTATTAATGTATCTCCTACAACATTTCCCTTTCAAGGCATATATAAAAATTGAATTCATAGTGCACTAAGAATTACATCCACTATTATTGTTGAATTTTCAATTCACATTTGGAGAAGACATACCTCTAACTCTTATGATCAGTAAAAATAACCAAATGATTGTTGATTAGGTAATGTCGCCATAACTGTATGTAAAAGAATTTTTTTTAAAATCAATATGTTGGGTGGAATAGTTATGATCATGAGGATGTTACTACAATTAAAAATAAGAAATTATTATTATTTACTATACTCACTATGGGAAAAGTAGTCTTTTGTGACAGGGTAATTGCAACAGGATTAGTTCCCGTCGCAATTAGTTCATCCCATGGGTTATTTGTGATGGGATTTAGGGTCCCGTCGCAAAAGTTAATGCGCGATTTTGAGCGGGATGGGTGCCCAAGCATGGGAAAGTTATTTGTGATGGGGGGATCCTCTCATTGTAAATTTTGTGTTGCTTGGAGGGTATTTGCAATGGGTCCCATCGCAAATATCGGCGTCTGTAAATGAGTTTTTGTGATGGGGTGTTATCATGTCACAAAAGGTGTGTCAGCAGGTTACCTTTTTCGACGGGCCTCTTCGCAAATACTCTTTTTACCACCGACAACAAATAATGCCAGCAAAGTTATTTGCGATAGGTCCTGTCGTAAAAAGTAACTTTTGCGATGGGCTTACCGTTGCAACAAGTCCTACTGCAACAAATCTATCCTATATATGCCCGATTAATTTTTCATTCTCTTCCTCTCATTTCTCACTTCCTTTCTCTCTCTATACTCGAATTTTAAAGTAAAAATTTCTCTCGGTTTATTTTTTTATGGAGAAGTTATGAAGGTGCTTACATCAATCAGAGATCAAGTTTAAAGGTATTTATATTTTCTTTAGTTTAGTACTTATTTAAAAATTTTATGTTAAATTTAATTATTGTTGACTACTTGTAATTAAATTAGATTTAAATTGTTTTGTTATCTGTATTTTATTAATAAATACTAATAAAAAGTAATAATTAGTAATAATTAATAATAATTAGTAGTAAATAGTAATAATAAGGAATAAATAGTAATTATTAAGAATAATTAGGAATAAATAGTAATAATTAGGAATCAATTGTAATAATTAGTAATTATTAGTAATAAATAGGAATAAAAAAGAATAATTCATAATAAATATGAATAATTAGTAATAATTAGTAATAAATAGTATTTCTTAGAAATAAATAGTAGTAATTAGTGATAAATAGTCGTAATTAGTAATAAATAGCAGTAATTAGTAATAAGTAGAATTAATTAAGAATAATTAGGAATAAATAGGAATAAATACTAATAAATATGAATAAATAGTAATAAATAGGAATAAATAGGAATAAATGGTAATAAATAGTAATAAATAGCAATAAATAGTAATAATTAGCTGTAAATTGGAATAAATAGTAATAAATATGAATTAATAGGAATAATTAGTAATGAATATGAATAAATAGTAATAAATATGAATAAATAGTAATAAATAGTAATAAATCATAATAAATAGTAATAATTACAAATAAATAGTAATAAATAGTAATAATTTGTAACAAATAGTTATAAATAAGAACAAATAGTAATAAATAGGAACAAATAGGAATAAATAAGAATAAATAGGAACTGATAGTAAAAAATAGGAATAAATAGTATGAAATATTAAGAAATTTTAAAAATTAGTAATAAATAGTAATAAATAATAATAATTACTGATAAATAGTAATAACATGTAATAATTAGTCATAATTAGTAATAATTAGTAATAATTAGTAATAATTAGTAATAATTAGTAATAAATAAAAATAAATAGGAATAATTTGTAATAATTAAGAATAAATAGGAATAAATAAGAATAAATAGGAATAATTAAGAATAATTTGGAATAAATCGAAATAATTAGTAATAATTAGTAATAATTAATAACAATTAGTAATAATTTGTAATAATTAGTAATAATTAGATATAATTAGTAATAATTAGTAATAATTAGTAATAATTAGTAATAATTATCAATAAATCTGAATAATTAGAAATAATTAGGAATAATTAGGAATAATTAAGAATAAATAGGAATAAATAGGAATAAATAGGAATAAATTTGAATAAATAGGAATAAATAGGTATAAATATAAATAAATAGGAATAATTTGGAATAAAAAGGAATAAATAAGAATAAATTGGAAGAAATAGAAATAAATAGGAATAAATAGGAATAATTAGTAATAATTAGTGATAATTAGTAATAATTAGTGATAACTAGTAATAATTAGTAATAATTACTAATAATTAGTAATAATTAGTAATAATTAGTAATAATTAGTAATAAATAATAATAAATTGTAATTAATGGCAATTAATAGTATTTGACTTTAATTAAATAAAATTAATAGTAATTAATAGTAATTAATAGTAATTTTTATAAATAATTAGTAATTAATAGTAATTAATAGAAATAAATAGTAATAAATAGTAATAAATAGTAATAAATTGTAATAAATAGTTATAAATAGAAATAAATAATAATAAACAGTAATAAATTGTAATAAATAGTAATAATTAGTAATAATTAGTAATAACTAGTACTAATTAGTAATTAATAGTAATACATAGTAATAATTAGTAATAACTATAATAAATAATAATAAGTAGTAATAAATAGTAATAATTAGTAATTAGAACTAATAATTAGTAATATGTAGTAATAAGTAGTAATAAGTAGTAATAAGTAGTAATATGTAGTAATAAGTAGGAATAAGTATTAATAAGAAGTAGTAAGTAGTAATAAGTAATAATAAGTAGTAATAAGTAGTAATAAGTAGGAATAAGTATTAATAAGTAATAATAATTATTAATAATTTGTAATATGTAGTAATAAATAGGAATAAGTAGAAATAACTAGGAATAAATCAAAATAAGTAGGATAAAACGGAAAAATAGGAATAATTAAGAATAATTATGAATAATTAGCAAGAAATAGCATGAAATAGAAAGAAATAGCTAGAAATAGCTTGAAATATCATGAAATAAAAACAAATTGCCAGAAATTGCAAGAAATAGCAAGAAATACCAGGAAATAGAAAGAAATAACAAAAATAGCAAGAAATAAGAAGAAATAGTTACAATTACCAAGAAATAGGAATAAATAGTAACAATTAGAAAGAAATAGGATGAAATAATAACAACTAGAAATAAATAGGGATAATTAGTGACAATTGGTGACAATTAGTGACAATTAGTGACAATTAGTGACAATTAGTAACAATTAGTGACAAATAGTTACAATTAGTAACAATTAGTAATAATTATGTAGAAAATCAATTGTAATAAATTGTAATAACTCGAAATAAGTTGGTGCAATTTATAGTGGATTGACGACACTCCTTTTGCTCGATTATTCATCTCTTTTCAACTTTCACCCACTCAAAACATTATGAAAAGTATGCTTCTACGTATGCATATCCAATCTTGTATGCACGAGTTTGAATATGCATTCGTAGGAACAAATTTTTCATAATGTGTTTAAGCGGTGAGAGTTGTAAGAAGATGATTCATTGATAAAAAGGGGGCTCTTTTGTTCGATGACTTATTTACTTGCAACTTCCACACAGAGAAATCATAATTAACAATCTGATCTGAGGTATGCATATTCATTCACGTGTATTTCAGAATGAATACGTGTACCTCTGAGTAGATTCTTCATTATGTTTTACGTGTGAGTAAGTTGCTTATAAAGGAGTCTTTGTACAAAAGAGGAGTGGTCAATACACTAGAAATTGTGTCGCACGCAAGTAATGGTAATTATGAATAATAGTTGTAATTATTTATCTTTTTTTCAGATAGTGTTTTTATAATTTCAAATTCTTCAAAAATATTATTGATTTTATATTTTGTAGAAAAATACGGTACAAGGAAGTCGACAATAATCATTACTAGATGCTCGCACTTGGATAAATCATAAGACAACCCCTTGGTGTTTTTTATGTTAAAAAAATTTGAGTTTAAGATTTATTGTAATGTGAGCTATTTACAGTTTCTATCTTTTATATTGGTACAAATATTGAATGATTTATTATTTTTTAATGTTTATTTATTTATTATCAGTATTATATTTTTCAATAATTCTTTATTTTACTAATAATAACTACATTCTATTAAATTTTTTAAATTTATTTGTAAATATTGAGAATTGTAATAATTTTTTATTTTTTAAATTATTATAATCAAATTAATATTAATTTTTTATTATTCATAATTTTATTAAATAAATTTTTTTAGTATTATATTTTTCAATGTTTTTTATTTTACTAATAATAATTATTTTTTTTAATTTTTTAATAATATTAATATTATTTTATCATTATTCATTATTTTTTTCAATATTGTTTTTATTAATTTTTGTATTTTCAACGGGACCTTTTGGGACAGGCTCCCGTCTCAAATAATCTATATATAATTATTTATTAATAGTGTTTGCGACGGAAGTACGGGCTCGTCACAAATAGTATTTGTGACGGGCCTCTCGCAAAATGTTATTATATAATCAATTACATAATCGAAGGATTAGTTGTGACGGGGAACTGTCTCCTCAAAAATAGTATTTGCGACGGTCTGTCATGATTGGTTTGGTTATATATATAATGTTTATAATTGTAGGATTATTTGTGATGGTCCCGTCAGAAAAAATAATATTTGCGACGCCATTTTCTGCAATGGGCTATTTGCGATGGGGCCCCATCACTAAAGCCTATTTGCGACAAGATCCTGTCGCAAATAGCCCGTTGAAAATAAACCGTATTATAGTAGTTACTAGAGCATATCCCAACCCAATATTTGAAGTGCTATAGAAAACCATAAATTGAACTCCCTATGATGAAATCAATGTACAAAAGTGCTAGAAATTGTCTACATCAGGTAATTGAAAACATCATGACACTAGTCAGTGCATAAAAATGTAGGATTCTTTTTGGGTAAAGGCTTTCAAATGTGTTGTAGCCCAAGATAAATCAATTATGAACCTCTTTTGATAGCCTAAAGGACCATGGAAACCGATCACCTATACAAAAGTCTTGGAGGATTCAAAAGAAACATATGCCTCAATCATTGATGGATCCCAAACCGCTCCCCAATAGAATACCACATGCCCCCAGGATACGAATTTATAGATCCCAAAACCCACACTTTAATAAAATCCCAAATATATATCGATGATGATGAAACCTAAAAAAACATATATTCTCTACATGCTCCCCCTCATACATGGAGTACAGAAAGATGCCATCGATGAAAACCGCAGTGAACTGACTGATGAAATGTCAAGACACAATGTTCATTAAACCCATGAACACAACTGGAGTTGTCATCAAATAAAACTACATACCAAAAAAGACCTAAATCCTTTGATCACAATATAAATTGGTTTATTGAATATAACCATCATTAACATGAATATGATGATATCCTAACCATACATTGACTTTTGGGGACCAACATCATCCTTTTGGATTATCAAATAATCCATCAATCCATGAAAGTGGATAGTGGTTCGTCACTATCACCTAGTTCAAATGAAAATCATCGATACAATGGCTCAAAATCCCATTGAACATGTTGAAAAAAATTAAACTAGTACACCCCATGATGACAAATCAGATAAATAAAATATCATTGAAAGAGATCATTATGATGTAAGAATAGCTCTCAAAACATAAAATTCACCATCCAATATAGATACATAATGATTATAGACACACCTGGGTGACGATATATCATAAATATGATATCTCATTGAGGGTAGATGAAACAACCACCTAAGGAGTGAAATTATGGTACTCTTCTACAACCCAAGAAAACTCTAGTGGATGATCCTCTAATGAAGTCAACATCAACTTAGACATAAAGGAAGATAAGGACAAAATATTCCTATAACCCATTTTCAGGTATATCTTACAAATTAGCCTTTCTAGATCTCCCTTAGTATTTTAGATTTCAAACAGCAACATGTATAAATCCATGGTATCATATATCAAATACATCCAATCTATGCTATGGATGATTCCATATGGCTATATACATAAGTATATAATGTCTCCCAAAGAGTGGTGCTTCCCAAAAAATAGCTCATAGCTTCTACATACTTCATACATGTCATATCAACCTACAGCTATCATAGTCACTACCCAGGGAATGGGAAGCATGTCTAACTCAATTTCCAAAACATTAACAAGGTTAGGGGATATAAAAGAGTGAGTATCTCTTGAATCCAATAATTCCATCACCCATGTATACAACAGGAAAAGGGTTTTTCAAATGTTGTATGCATCATCCATCGATGTCAACACTAGAGTATGTTGCTGACCACAACCTGATCCTCGTCCTCTATAAACCTACTAATGACAAACTCTATGGTTTTGATCTCCACTCAGGGGGGGGGTAACTTAATGATGTCCTCTAAATGTTCTGTCTCATCTCTACTGATCCCATGCTAGAACACGCTTCTGTTACTAGATTGGACAAAACTACCACAATGGTGGAACTTGAAGAGGAACACTTAGAACACGCAAACTACTCATAGAGGGAAGACACTCTAACTCTATTGACCTCATCCATCATAATAAAAATTCTTGATAAATCCTAATTAATGACCTCCAAGGAAAATCAGGTACATTCCATCCTCCTATGAAAAATATTTATTCTTTTTAGCACCTCACAATATGTTAAAGACATGAATGGGTGGCCTGGATTAGAGAAATTGGATGTTATGCCTCCTTGAAATACCTTTCCTAGGCTTCCTCATCTATTAAAAAGTCTAAAGCCAACCCGAGAAGGGTCTAAAAATTTATCATGAACTCTCACAAATTGAAACTCCATTTTCAAATTGATTGAATATCCTAGTGAATGTTTTCCTTCATGGCCGAATAAAGTAACCATACATGGAACTCATCTTGGAACTTCTCCCAAGAGTCTACCCACTCTTTGTAATCCACGAAGAAAAAGATCCACCACTACCTCACTTCTCCACACATCATCCTCACTACCAACAAAACCCAATACTCATTATGTTAATTGATCGAACTGAAAGGGTTTCATTATTATCTAACTAGACATATATAAATGAGTCTAAAATAAATCCCCCACAATTCAATATAATCCGGTGATAAAACTCATTGTGTGTCCTCCTCTATGTTTCTTCATCATATACCTCTATTCTTCGATGGTTTACATGAATATCCTACTGAACATCATTTCTGTGAACTTAAGGATAACATCAACCTGGAGGCATACCTGCAAGGAGAATACACTATTAGACTCCTAAACATGGAATATAGAATAACTGCATTTTTTGTCAATTTTTTTTCACCTTTTTATAGTTTTAAACTATACCGTGGGGTACCCATACAAACCTAGGAAAAAATAATCACGATGCCTGATCCATTCTTTAGTATCTACCCTAAAACTACTGTCACATTATTTATTATACTCAGTATAATTAATCTTCCATCAATTATATCATAGAGGTCCCTAAATACTAGTGTGTTATCCATTCTTTAATGTTTATATCACTTATAAAACATATACGACAGTATTTTTCTACCAACCCATTCTGAATCACCTAATCCTAACTCTAAACATTATTTTATCTCTCACCCAAAACCTTTGGTACCATTATATAATTTCCCCCTGTGCTAAAAGAGTTCCCCACCTAGTGATGGAAAGGTACAAGTATGATGGTGACCACATGACTCCCACATCTAGAAGGTTGCATGTTAGTGATTGGAACTGAGGTTACCTCATACATATAAATGGAATTCATTACTAAATAATATAAACATAAAAAAGAGAGATATAATATATAGAAAAAAATAAAACCTAGCCTATAAATATAATAGATTGAATGTGCATACATGTAATGTCATATAGTATAATAAAACGGAATGCTAAACAAAAATTACCAATAGGTAAAGACTGATACAGACACAAATTCCAAAACAACTACTAATAAACCAATAGCTCGTAATCTCTGGCTTGATCTCCAACATGATCCTACTAAAATGAAAAATATTTATATATACATGGGGATAGAATTCCAATATACAAAGTATCATCCTCCTAGGATCCTATCATACCAAATATAAAGTGATCAAACTAAAGCCCAATGAATAACCAATGAAACTAGCTCTTCACCAGTATAGGTGTACTATGATTCTAGCTTGTCTATGGAAATCAATAACTGAGAATAGAATATATGTGATCATAATATATTATCAATAACTAGGGTATCCCCTTACGACTTCCCAACTATTTTACTTCTTTGACCCAACATCACAAATCCTTATATATTCCTAACTGATTGTAAGAAAAAAAGATATCACATATGTTATGTAATGACCCCGAAATTTCATGGAATTTTTTTTCCTAAATTTTTGGGAATTTTACGAGTCCTCAGTTTCTGATAGCGGGCAATTCCGAGGGCCGGAGTTCCCGGAATGATCTGTTGAAGTTTTATTAAGATTAAATTAACACGCGTATGTAGTTTTACAAAAAAAATGTGGAATAAATCTTAAATGGTTACTCAGATAAGATATATGAGGCCACCATTGCGCTCAGGATGGCAGTTTTACCCTAGGTGTGACTTATGTTTAGTCGGCGCGGGTCTCCTGTGAGAAAACCCGAAAATGGAATAACCTTAAATGAAATAATTAAAAAAAGTTATTTTATTTTTCAAAAACTTATAACTCACAAATGGTAATTCGGATTAAAAGTTTGAGACCACCGCTAAACTCGTGAGTGTAACCATTCATTAGGAAGATACTAACTTGGTTCGGTGAGGGACACCAGAGAAAGTTAGTTTTTGGCCGCAAATAAAATAATTAAGTGACAATTATTTTATTGTAAAATTCATAAAATTTAAATGGTAACTCAGATTGGAAATCCAAGGGTACCATTGGGTTCGTTGGGCCGTGTTTCACCTAGGCAGAGCCTAACCTCGACCGCAGTGGGTCTAGGATGGCTGTTAATAATTTTCTTAACTTTTTTTGGGGTATGATCAGTAAATGTACATTTGGGATTTTATATCTTTTAAACCAGTGCTCGGAACTGAAATCTGAGGGCACCAATGAACTCGAAGCGCTGATATTTACTTAAGGGGACCTTTACTGCAGTAGCGTTTCAACATGAATGGAAGTTATTATTTGGAGTTACTGATTAAGATTAACAAATTATATAACAATGTGTGTGTAACACATTTTTATTTGGATGTTGGTTAAAGTCTCTAGGTGGAGGTGAGGGGTGCCCTCCCCCACACTCTAATCACACTTGATAGGATAAAACTAAAGGTGGGTCCCACATGAACACCAAACCCTTGAACTCCCTTAAACATTTGGACATCCCATTAATGTGCCTACACACCCATGTAAATTATTTTTTGAGACCATTGAAGTTCTTTCCAAATCCATGTAATTAATTAAGTGAATCAACATAATTAATTTATTTGGAGTGATTGAATTATTTTGAATTAATTTTTTCCAACATTTAAAGGAGGGGTGATATTCTCTTATTTTGGTTGGACATATTACCTTGGGAGGTTTTGGAGGATTAGAAATAAAGTGTTCTTCCCACGAAGAACATGATGGACATCTTCAATATCTTCCTCCGCGTCAAGGGATAGGACGCCGCCCGCAAAGGACACCACCAAAGACAACGTTATTTCCTCCGACGTTGACAGAACGACGTCCGTCTTCCGCAACCCTCGACTTCTGCGACGCCCGTCTTCCGCAGCTCGTAGACGTGCAATGTTTAATACGAGGCTGGGGTCGTTATTGATTGAGTTAAATCATCATTACTCAATTATTATTGTGGTTCTCTGTTATCCAATTATTCTAATATAACGCAAAGGGTGCAGGACAAACAAAAATGGTATGACATCCCTCCATTGGTTCTTTATTGGTTGACGACGACAGTGGTGCAACGACGCCTCCGGAAGAGAGAACCGTGGAAGAAACTGATGACACATTTGTCACCGGATAGCCGGAGATGTGCGAAGAATGAGCCCACTTCCACCATGGGTCGCGACCATGCCAGAGGGGCATGGTGCCGTCCCACCTATCCGGAGGAAGGGGCTAGCGGCCAGGAGGGCCGCGATGGTCGAAAGAAAGAGGGGTGTCGTCACGCCACGCGGTAGAGGGGTCGCGGCGATGCGTGCCGTGGTGGTCGGAGATGGCACGGAAATGTCGCGCCTTGCCTGTGGGTAGGCCGTGGTTGGCCGTGGAATATGGTTTAGAGGGCGGTCGGCTGAGCCGGCCTCTGATGAGGGGTGCACCAAGGTGGAACCCGGCTAGGTTCCGTGGAGAGGAACTGAAATCTGCCGGTTCCGTTACAGGGAGATAGGGGGGGGGAAGCATTCCCCCTTGATTGACTAATGTGGGCCCCGCAGGGTGCCACCACTGCCTGGTCTCCCTGACTAGGCGGGCTTCACCGCCCCCAGCCCCGCGGGCTGGGCCATTGCGCCTTGTGGGCAGGGCGGCCACGAGGGCTGGGCCACCGCCCTGGGCCAGGCCGGCGCCCTGGGCAAGGCCGCCATGCTTGGCCGGGCCGTAGCTGCTGGGCTGGGTCACACCCTACCGGGCCGGACCTAGATCCTGGTCAGGTCGCCCGGTTTAGACCGACCCAGGGCGGGTTGGGTCGGGTCAGACCGGACCCATACCCCCCTCTTCAGACCACTTTTTGTTTTTTGCCCATAATGTGGTCTATAGACCTACGATCAACACACCATCAATGGCATAGGATTTTTCAGATCGAGAAGGTCGTTTTAGTATATTAATCTCAAGGTTTTGGCAAAGTTTGGGTATGATAGGGTTGGTTTGAACCCGAAACCTACCGGGCCCTCGGAGCAGAAACACTTATAACATAAGGAACAGACATCCGATTGACATGAAATCAACTAAATTGGATTCCTTTTGATGAGACAGTCCTTTTGGAATACTCCACTTAGGATTTGGTTGATTTTTGAGTATGTATGGGTTGGATTTTACATGAAATCCAACCAGCCCCTTGAACGAAAATGCCAATAACTCTCAGACGGGGCATCCGATTGACGCACCGTCTATCACGTTGGGTTACTTATGATGAGATAGAACTACAAGATACATCCAATCCATATTTAGTGATAGTTGATGTATTGACCCCTTTTCTTGAGGAGAATACCCTCCCAGGATCGAGCGTGCTCTATGCGGGAACCCTAGAGCTGGCTGCGACTGCGATGATGACTACTATACTGGAATCCTCTGTGGGTTTGACGACGACGAAAACTCTACTGGAATCCTATGTGGGTTTGATAGATCTGACAGAGTAGCTAGTCCTGTATCCTGTGCGGGTCTGATAGCTTAGATGAATCTGTAACTACATCTGATCATCTATATAACTCTAGAATAGCTGGTATGTATCCTGTGTGGGTCCAACAACTTAGACGAGATAGGTGGCATATATCATGTGTGGGTACGACATCTTAGATGAGATAACTGGACTGTATCCTATGTGGGTCCGATAGATTAGACGAGATAGATGGCTTGTATCCTGTGTGGGTCTGACAGCTTCGCCGGTCCTATATCCGATGTGGGTCTGACAGCTTAGATAATCCAGTGGATACATCTGATCATCTATATCTCTATACAAATGTGGCATACCTATTTGAGCTGAGTCATGTCTTTCAACCATTATCACCATGGTGATTGAATTTAATTCCTTTTTGGAATTGGTTTGTTCTTGGCATCGAGAGTTGGAGCCGGTCAGAGATTGGTAACATAGGTATATGTATGGGAATAAATATAAGTAGTGTTGGTTGATACTTCATGATTGTATCTTTATTCTTTTGTTTATCCTTAGTGGATATTGTGAGACCTTACGGGTCTCGGGGTCCCTATTGAGTATCTTTATACTCACCCCGACACAGGCTATGCCTGCACCTCGTTGTGTTGGATGAAGACGACAGAGAACGCTGACGGAGGCCGATAGTACCATGACTGGATGGTACAAGGAGGTGGACCTTGCGATGAGACGACACATAGAAAATACTGACTGACGTGAGTGCTGAGGTGCCCATCTGTACCTACCCTTCAGTTAGGAACCCCAAAGGACAATACATGAGATGTTATTTACTTTCAGCTATTTTCCCCTTTTTACTTGTACTTGCTGTTCAGTTGGTTTTGTATACTGGCCCATTAAATTTCTATTAAAATCTTTTGTATTCAGTTTTACTTAGTGTTTACTTCTTATTGTGTACTCTGTTGTGTTTGTTTGATTTTATAATGGAAATGCCTTCCCAGCTTAGTGATTTACACCTTTGGTGCTAGTCGCCAGCCCCTATCCTATGGAAGGCGGGCTTGGGGTAGTCACGGCATGGGCCCTATGGATGGTTCGTGACATGCTAAGTATTAGAACATGTACCTCGTGCATAAAATTAAGGCAGAATCCCATATCAAATTTCCACATCTCCATATATAATGATGATATAGTTTCCATGATTCAACGCAACCCACATGAAATGAATCATATATCAGGTACTATACATCAATCCAATATATTCCATATTCCATGTAAGGTAACTCAATCCATCATGACATATATGTTTCATACCTATAAAAATACTTTGAATACTATATATTGATATAGATTTCTTTGAAATAAAAATAATCTTTTAGAAACCTCTACACACACACAAACATAAATATGAGAAACTGACCACCATGCATAATACACATGAAAATAATTTTAGAATAGTGTGGGGCCAAAGGTGGTATTCATCCATCCATCCTCCACTATGGATGTTGGGTAAACACCATCCTAATGTCCACTAGGTTTCCATCACTGTAACCGACATGTGTGAGGTACCATATAATGTCCCCAAACATATATGATATAATATAAATCATAATCACCATATGGTAATAACCTATTTAAAAACTAAAATATAGATAATGTATCTTAGGCTTCCAGCTACCACTTTTACGAACTATATATCCTATTCACACACATGAATTTTCTTAAATGTCATACATCAAATCAACTTCTTCATTTCCATAATTTCCATTACAATACATAATTCATTATACATTATTTTACTATCAATATTATTTTAGATACATTTCATTAACCAGCATGGGGAAGTCCATTCCCTCTAGGAATAAGTCAAATCTGACAATTGTTCTCAAGAGTAACATATTATTTTCATTCGATAAAACACCAACCCCATGAATCAAGTAAATTTTTAAACATTATAAAAATTCATTCTTTAATTCTAGGTACTATATGAAAACATCCTAATAGACAATAAAATGATGAAACAAAGAACATCCAACTTCCTCAAATAGTGGGGAAAGGAATGCATACCAACAATACACTGACCCTCAACCATTTAAAAAATTTATATCACAATAACTATCTATGTTCATTACATCAATGGGTAATCCACCCTTAATCCCATTACAACATTCTTAGTTCCACCTGTAGTACCCCCGGTTTGAGGTATGTGGCCTTTTTTAGGGATTTTTATGTGTTTAAAGTGCATGAGATGAGTTGGGAAGAGGTTGGGAGAGTTTGGAATGGTTTTGAATGAGTATGGAGGCTTTACATAGGGAGCACAGTTTGAGCACAGTTAATAGAAACTATGTTGATTCCCCATGAAACCGTGTACGTGGAGACAGTAGGCTTCGCATGTCATGTGCACGATTTTCCATACCGTGCGAGGCAACAGTGCAAACCCTTTCCCTCATGATAGTACCGTGCGCACAGTTAGCACACGGTTTGTCAACCCGTGTGGGCTAACCGTACGACCACTTAATGTTGGGGTTTTTAAATCCAGGATCCCTCATACTTGACCTAAAAATATCCAAACCCTCGAGCCTCACTCAGGATTTCGGGTTCTCAGAGGTTGAGGGTGCTCTACCACTCGTTTTGGGAGCTTTATGAAGAGGTTTCTTGGAGGATTGAAGGTGGTTTCTCCTGGGTAAGTCTCTTCTCTTTGGTTCTGGGTGTTTCTCTATAGATCTACTCTTCCCTCTTTCTAGGTTTTCTATATATACACTTGTTGTGTGTAGATATAGGGCCGTGGCTTCCTTGGATGATGATTTTAAGGCTTGAAATGGTTAGGGATGGGGATCTACAAAGGTTTCGGTGGTGTATTTTCTAGATTTGAGGCGCGATTGTTCGTGGGTCGAGTTCTCGGGAACCCTAAAGGTAGGTGGATTCTCTCTCGAATCCACTTGGATATAAATAGTGGTTCTTTGTTACAATTAATTCTTTTTCTGAAAATTAATTCTTATTTGTTATGTGAAATTGGTTGGAAATCCAGTTGGGGATTTTTTTGAAAAGGGGGTTTCATGGTGAAATGTTCTTATAGTGGATTTTGAAATGGGGATTTTAAAATGGGATGATATGTTTGATTTGTGAAAATGATTCAGGGAAATGGTTTTCAATAAAGTGGTTGTTTTACTGAAATGTTTTTTGGCAAGGAAAATGATTTTCAATAAATGGGTGAGTTATTGAAGTGGATTGATATGCAATTGAATGCGTTGATTGCATGATGTTGTGATCTTGGTGGGTTATATTCTTGGTTTGGCTTGTTTGGAATGTTGTATGGAAGTGGTGTGAGGTATCACTATAAAAAGTGGATGGAAAGTGGACGAAAGGGCCACCATGAATGATAAGTGGATGGGAAGTGCCGCTTGGTGTGAATGAGTGAACGGGTTGGACGGAAGCTCCATCGTTTGGTTGTTTTGGTTGTTTGTTGTGCATTGCTTGCATGTTTAGAATTTTTGTGCTAGTGTGTAAATGATGAAAAGGCTTGTGGCATGTATGGTTGGATTTCCCTTGGTTTCTTTGTTTGGGTGTGATGGTTTGGTAAGGGCATGTTTGGATTATGTAAATGGTTGTACTTGTAATTATTTTATATAAATAGTTTTATATAAATGTGCTAATGGTTTTATCCTAGTGGCGTGTGTAGGGATTTCATTTGGGGAAATCCTACTGTGTTTTTGTACTCACCACCTGAATTGGAATGTTGGTGTCTTTGAAGATGTTTTGTACCATGACATAGGAAAAGGTATATCATCACCCTCCTTTAGTGGTGCATTTTGATGTCTTGGTGGAGCTTGGAGTTTGGATCTTGGTGTAGATCCGTGGTGGTATCTTTGCACGTGGTGCTTTGTTGTTTGGTATTTTCCATTATACTATGATATTGTGTTGATTGTTTTGGTTTTAAGATGTACTGTGGAACATCATGGTTGTATTTTGAGAATACATGCTTGAAGGTTTTCTTGACATGCATCATATAGTGGTTGTTAGTGGATTGTTGGTTGGTTGTTTCTTATGGGAAAATCATTCCCCAATTTTTTCTCGAATCCCTCATCATTTATTACCATCCTTTGGTACATTGGTAACGTCTCTTAACTCTATTTAGCCCTCACCACCTCCTCATGCCAATGAGTACGGGTCATGGTGTTACAAATGGTATCATCTTCTTTAGTCCTTTGGGGTTGATAATTGGTTTTGGTGTTGACATTTGTTGTGGTATATTCTTTGATTCGGGATAGTAGAAAGCTGTAGGAATGTCATAACATGGAATGTTTTGCATAAAAGGACGTAGATAACCATCTTATTCTGAACATGAAGTTACCAAGGAGTTGGGTATATAAGTGTTTTGGAGACACTTATAGGCATTAGATATCTCATTGTCATGGGTGTAGCCAATGAGATTAGCATGAAATGCATTGTAGAAATTACTTCCCCCTGGGATGCATATTTAATTGAGGTATAATGATTTATGGTGTGATATGAATGTGTGAAACTATAATGTGAATTAATTTGGTATTTTGAAAATGGTTTGGTTTTCAAAATGGCGAAACATGGTAAATGTGTAAAGGTGGAGAGCCTTGTTGTGATATTGTTGTGTAATGTGATTTGAAATGGGATTTCGTGAAGTCTACGGAAGTGAGAATCATGGTTGTTTTTTTTATTTTTAATGAAATAGCACTGGGTAGGTGTCGTAGAGACCAACCAGAAGTGGCCGATGAGAACATGGTTGCACCTGCGCCTCAGGTGAACCAACAGTTAGTGCAAAGCATAGTGATGGATTTCCAATCTGTGGAAAGTGGAAATAAAATGGATGAACCAATACATGTGGATCCTGAGGTTCAGTTTCAAAAGAATAATCCACCCATATTTAGGGGTGATTTATGGCCGGATAAGACAGAAGCATTGATGAATAGAATAAATAAGATCTTCGAGTTCTTGAGAAAACCATTAGAGTTAAAATTGAAGTTGGCCATGAATATGATGGAATATCTTGCCCTTTAGTGGTGGGACTTGGCGGTTCAAGCTGGAATAGACCAGGGAATGACGTGGGAAGGCTTTGAGGAATTTTTTTAAAAAAAATTATACCCACATACGTTTCAAATTCATCGCACGACTGATTTATTCAGTCTGAAGCAAGATCATATATTGGTGATGGAGTATGAAGCTATGAATATGAACTTAGTGATATTTGAAACAGAGGTGGCTGGTAGTACATCATTGAAAGCTCATATCATTAAATCTAGTTTGATGAATTTTTTTTCCACGATAGCGGTGCTATGTTGAGATGATTACATAGAGATTCCGAATAGATCCTTGGTGGTTATGTATGATTTCTTGGGACCTCCGGGCGGAGGAAGCATGGTAGTACCGATGGGTAATAGTGGTAACTCTAATTCTGGGTTCATGTGAAGGAGGGACACTTATTTCCAGGGCGGGAATATGGCATATAATGCTACGGTAGGATCAGTAAATCTTCCTCTAAATCCTCAGAGCAAGATGGGATGTTTTTAGTGTGGTTCTATGAGCCACATCAATCAGGATTGTATGGAACTACATAGAGCATGTCATAATTGTAAGCAGATGGGGAATCTACAGTGTAATTATTGGAATGCACCAAGGTCAGGTGCGCGTGACACTCCTCAGGAATCGCAGATATCGTATGGTTCGATGGGATAGGGATAGTAGCACACCCCTCGTCAGCAGAGTAATGTGGGTCATGGTGATTCTAGAAATATCAAGACACATAGAAAAAGAAATAAAGATAAGAGCATGGAAAGAAAACATGTGTTTAGAGATGAGCAGGTTGTGGTGGATGATCAGTCGGGACCATCCACGTTGTGAGGTACTATTCTTTAAATTCTACCTTGATGCAAGTGTTGTTTGATAAGGGTGCATCAAACTTTTTTATTGTTGCACGTGTGGTTGATTTGCTGGGTTTAAGGTTAGAAATGATTCCTTCAGTTTTGAAACTTCAAACTCTTCTGGGTCGAAGAGTGTGTCGAGACTTCTTGTGTAGAGCATGTTGTATTGTTGCAGGCGAGGTTGAGATAACCTAGAATTTCTCAGTTCTTGATATGAATGGGTATGATGTAATCTTGGGAATGGATTGGCTGGTGGCGTTTAAGTCCCACATAGATTGTAATGAACTAACAATGGCTTTTACGAAACATGATGGCATTAAGAATCTCTTTAGAAGAGAGAGGCATGAACGACAGGGTGTAAAGGGTTTGTTAGCACTAGAAGTGGTCACGATATCATATCAGTTGGCGGTGTTGTTGTTGCAATCAGTAGACAGTGTTGAGCAGAGTGTTCTTCCAGCAATAGTGGATCAGTTCATGGATGTTTTTCTTGAATAATCCTATGGGTTAGCTCCCGTAAGGGAAGTGGAGTTTATGACTGATCTCTTTCTAGGGATGAGTATTATCGCAATTCGGTCTTACTGGATGGAACCTACTGAATAGAAATAATTGATAGTCTAGTTGAATGACTTAGAAAACAAAGGGTTTATCTGTCCTAGCACGTCTCTGTGGGCAGCACTAGTGTTGTTTGTGAATAAGGAGGATATAACATTGAGGTTATGTGTTGATTATCGTAGACATAACCAAGTTATGATAAATATTATATATCCACTACCACGAATTGATGATTTGTTCGACCAGTTGAGGGGAGCCCAGTGGTTCGCCCAGATCGACCTGAGGTCCGGATATTATCAACTGCAGGTGAGGAAGTAAAATCTTCCTAAAAAAGATATCAGAAGTAGATATGGCCATTATGAATATGTGGTTATGCCCTTTGGTCTAACGAATGCACCAGTAGTGTTGATGGCATTGATGAATCAAATATTTTAGAAATATCTTGATTTAGTTGTGGTGGTGTTTGTAGATAATATTCTGGTGTACTCAAGAAAAAATGTGGAGAGTAAGAAGCACTTGGGGACAGTGATGTGGATCTTAAGGGTTTAGCGGTTTAATTCAAAATTGTCAAAGTGTGAATTTTGGAAACAAGAAGTTAGTTTTCTTGGATATTTGATTTCTGAAAGTGGTATTTCAGTGGATTCAGAAAATGTAGAGGCCATTATCTCATGGAAACCACCAAAGAATGTGATTGAGGTATAGAGTTTCCTCGGTCTAGATGGGTGTTCTCGGTGTTTTGTTCGTGATTTTTCATTTTCGGCTTTGCCGATGACAGCTTAGACAAGAAATAATGTTCCATTCTAGTGGAATGAATAGTGTTAGTAGTGTTTCGAAGAGCTAAAGGGTCGCCTTATGTCAACACCAATATTTGTTTTTTCAAAACCAGGAAAAGGGTATGTGTTGTATTGCGATGCATCGAGATTAGGGTTGGGATGAGTTATTATGAAAGTGAATCATGTGGTTGTGTATGGCTCATAGTATTTGAGGGTGCGTGAGAAGAGATGCCCAACTCATGATTTGGAACTGGCAGTAGTGGTCCATGCTTTGAAAGTGTGGCATAATTACCTCTTCGGTGAGAAATTCATAGTATATACAGATCGTAAGAGATTGAATCACATTTTCTCACAAAGGGATTCGAATTTGAGGCAAAGGAGATGGTTTTAATATCTCCAGATGTTTGATTTTGACATGATGTACACACCAGGTAAGGGAAATTATATGGAAGATGCATTAAGTGTAAAATCATATTCTCAAGTGGTAAAATAGGCAACAAACCAATAGAAGTTTCTGTCAGTTATAGCTGATATGCGGTTGAATGTGAAGACGAGTACAATAGAGCTGTATTCTTTCCAGTTTTGTTGATTCCTGAATTAGATGTCCTAGTTAAAGAGGCACATATATCTGATTCTGAGTGTGTGACCATGGGTCAAGACTCAATGGTGGGGAGACCATTGAGGGTTGGAAACTGAATTGAGATTCAGTTCTGTGTTTTCAGAATCAGATGGTTATACCAGTTACTTGTCAAAAGGATCTTCTTAGGGCGTATCATCATTCCATGTGGGATGTTCATCATGGAATTCTGAAATTGTATAATGCATGGAAAGCGCACTTCTGGTGGGATGGCATGAAAAGAATTGTGGCTGAGTTTGTTTTGAGATGCTTGACTGGTCAGCATGTCAGGCAGAGCATCAGAGGGCAGCGGTATTGTAGAAGTCTATACCAATCCCTGTTTGGAAGTGGGAGAAAATAGTGATGGATTTTGTCATAGGTATCCCAAGAATTCTTTGAAAGAATGATACCATTTGGGTGACAATTTATCGAGTAATGAAGTCATCCCATTTCATTACAATTTTTGAATCTCATACAGTGGAGGATCTATCCAAAATCTATATTCGGGAGGTGGTAAAGAGGCATGGTGTTCTAGTTTCGATTGTATCAGATAGGGATCTGAGGTTTACATCTCCTTTCTAGAAATCCTTGCATCAAGACCTTGGGACACAGTTGACTATGAGCATGGCGTATCACCTGCAGACGGATGGTCAATCTGAGAGGATGATACAAACTCTAGAGGATATGTTGCGGGCTTGTGTCATGGATTTTGGTGGCTCGTAGAAGTAGCACTTGTTGTTGGTTGGGTTCTCGTACAATAATTGTTATCAAGAATCCATACAGATGGCTCTGTTTGAAGCGTGGTATGTGTGGCCATGTCGTTATCCACTATGTTGGGGAAACAGGTGATTCCTCGATGGTTGGACTGAGCCTTGTCCAGGACACTACGAAGAAGAAAAATCTGATCAGAAAGCGAATGGATATGGATCAGAGTCGTTAGAAATCGTATGCGGATCATCGTCAATGGCCATTGTCGTTCGAGGTGAGTGATCATGTTTTCATGATGATCTCTCCTAGGTTGGGACATCATCGGTTTGGGAATCATGGAAAGTTATATATGTGTTATATTGGGCCTTTTGAGATTCTCGAGCGGGTTGGTGAGGTGGAATATCGTTTGGATTTTCCACATAGGTTCAGTGCGGTGCACAATCTGTTTCATGTGTCGTAGTTGAAAAAGTATCAGCTGGATCGTGACCATGTGATTTGATGGGATTGTGTTCAGTTAGAACCGGATGCTTCGTTAGTTCAGGTTCTAGTGCATGTTGTGGATAAGTAAGAGAAAGTCTTGTATGGTAAGAGCTTCATTTTAGTTAGTGTCTTGTGAAACATTTTTGGATTCAAGAGGAGACTTGGGAGCGGGAGAATGAAATGGTCAAGCAGTGGCCTGTGCTCATTCATCAATGGGCGGGTTCACTACTTTCTGAGGATGGAAAGTCCAATGGTGGGGATAATTTAGTACCCCTGGTTTAAGATATGTGCCTTTTTTATATGCATTTATGTGTGTTTAAAGTGAATTATATCAGTTTGGAAGAGGTTGGTAGAGTTTCGAATGGTTTTGAATGAGTTTGGAGGCTTTTCATAGAGAGCACGGTTTGAGCACGGTTAGTGGAAACCATGCGGATTCCCCAAGAAACTGTGCAGGGGGAGACAGTAGGCTTCGTAATGCCTATGCACAGTTTTCCAAACCATGTGAGGGAACAATGTGGACCCTTTCTCTCGAGGCAGTAGCGTGCACATGGTTACTGCACAGTTTGTAAATCCATGCAGGCTAACCGTGGGGCCACTTAAAGATGGGGTTTTTTAAATCCAGGATCCCTCGGACATGACCTAAAATGGTCCAAAATTCCTCCCACTCAAGCCTCACTTAGGATTTAGGGTTCTCAGAGGTTTAGGGTGATCTTCCACTCGTTTTGGAAGCTTTTTAAAGAGGTTTCATGGCGGATTAAAGGTGGTTTCTACTAGGTAAGTCTCTTCTATTTGGTTCGTGATGTTTCCCTCTAGATCTAATCTTCCCTCATTCTCAGTTTTCTAGATATACACTTGTTTTGTGTATATCTAGGGTCATGGTTTCCTCGTATGATTATTATAAGGCTTGTGATGGTTAAGGAAGTGGATCTAGAGAGGTTTTGGTGGTGCGTTCGCCGGATTTGAGACGCGGTTGTTCATGGGTCGAGTTATTGGAAACCCTAAAGGTAGGTGGCTGCTCTCTCTACTCCACATGGTTAAAACTAGTGGTTCTTTGTTACAATTAATTATTGTTCTGAAAATTAATTGTGATTTGTTATGAGAAATTGGTTGGAAATCCATTTTGGTATTTTGGGGAAAAAGTGGGTTTCATGGTGAAATGTTTTTGTTGTGAATTTTAAAATGTAAATTTTAAAATGGGATTCTATGGTTGATTTGAGAAAATGATTGATGGAAATGGTTTTCAATAAAGAGGTTTTTTTGTTGAAATGTTCTTTGGCATGGAAAATGGTTTTCAATAAATTGGTGATTTATTGAAGTGGATTGATATGTAATGGAATGGGCTGATTGCGTGAAGTTGTGACCATGGTGGGTTATATGCTTGGTTTGGCTTGTTTGTAATGTTGTGTGGAAGTGGAGAGAAGTACTTCAATAAAAAGGGGAAGGATAGTGGACGGAAGGGCCACCATCAAGGATAATTGGACGAGAAGTGCCACATGGTGTCAATGGGTGAATGGGTTGGAAGGAAGCTCCACCATTTGGTTGTTTTGGTTTTTTGTTGTGCATTTCTTGCAAGTTGGAAATTTTTGTGCTAGTGTGTAAATGATGAAAAGGCTTTTGGAATGTTAGGTTATCCTTCCCGTGGTTTCTTGGTTTGGGTGTGATGGTTATGTAATGGCATGTTTTGCTTATGGGAATTGTTGTACTTGTAGCAATTTTATATAAATTGTTTTATATAAATGTTCTAATGATTTTATCCTAGTGGCATGTGTAGTGAAGTCATTTAGGGAAATCCAACTGATTTTTTGTTCTCACCCTCTACTTTTGCATGTTGGTGTCTTTGTAGATGTTGTGTACCATGACATGGGAAAAGGTAAGGCATCACCCTCCTTTAGTGGTGCATTGTGATGTCTTGGTCGAGCTTGGAGCTTGGTGTAGAGCATTGGTGGTATCTTGGCACGTGGTGCATTGTTGTTTGGTCTTCTGCATAGTACTCTGATATTGTGTTGTTTGTTTTGGTTTTGGGATGTATTGTGGAACATCTTGGTTTTCTTTTGAGAATACATGCTTGATGGTTTTTTTGACATGCATCATATAGTGGTTATTACTGGATTGTTGGTTGGTTGTGTCTTATGGGAAAATCGTTCTCCAATTAGTTATCGAATCCCTCGGCATTTATTGTCAGCCTTTGGAGCCTTGGGAATGTCACTTAAGGGCAATTATCCCTCACCTCCTCCTCAAGAAAATGGTGTCGGGGCGGGGTGTTACACAACCTATGACCCCATCATGCATATCCTTATGCATCTTTTTATTAGATGTGTCAACAATTGCTACAACTTCAGGCCTTCCCATCCATATATCATTAGTCATCCCAGTTTTGTATCACATTTTTTATTATGTCTCACATCTAGAGAACATCAAAAGAAAAAAAACCAAAATTTTGCAACAGGGAAATCTAGAACCTAAAAATAAATCATCTGGTCTTTAAATGAAAATAGGTTCCCATGGTTCCAAACACAATGAATCCTGACATAAAAAACTTATGTGTACTAAATACCCCACATATTTGTATTATAAAAAACCGATTTTTTATTAAATCATGAAATAAAATATTCATTATTCACAAGTACCAACTATGGGAATCTGGAGGCATCAACTATAATAGCTATCAAATAGTTTAAACATGTTCCCTAGATGAAAATCAGTTTCATCAAATATATAGAATATATATAATCATTTAATATTTCATTTTATTATTATTCATGATTCATGTTTAATATAAATAATATTAACAAATGTAAATAAATATTCAATTAAACATGAATACTCGCATCAATTTTATTGCCATCAAATTACCAAAAAATCCCAATTTTTAATCACTCTAGGTTTATAATTCATTATCCAACAAAAAACTATTCTAGATTTATGTTCACTATAAATTTAATTAATTTCAACATGAAATATTACGAACAGTATTGATAGAATATTGTCTATAATGTCATGTGGAAATCCACTATCACAATATGATGAATCGAGATAATCTCACTATGCATAAACCAAATAAATTCTTTAATAATGTTCATATTTATAAGGTGAATTCAAATTCTATCTAAATGGATAAAACATGGTCAATTTATGATTTTATGTAAATAAAAGATAATAAATTAATCCCCAACTTCAAAGGCATCAATGTTCTTTTCATGATAATGGATCAATGTTGCAGATATCAGATCAGCTATCCCATAAGAAATTATATCTCCCAATGTCACCATGCTACAAACACATTGAAGAAAAGTAATTAAAACCTCAGTATATCGACTGAAAGAAACCACCATAACATGGAATGAATAATATGGAGGAAAAAAGATCAAATGGAAGAAACCATTGGAAAAATGAGTTAGGACTTTCCTTTGAACATCATGGATTGAACAAGGAAGGAAAGGGAATGATCCCTATCGAATGAGGATACAAAAACTTTGAGAACCCCCATTGGGTGCCTATAGTTCATTATGAATAAGTGGGAGAAAATATATTCTTAGGGTTAGCAAGGTATTAAATAAATGAAATTTATTCAAGAGACTACATTGCAGCCCCATGAACCATACGGCAGAATTGGTTGACATAGGGTGATTTACGATGATACATGAAATACCATGCCGCATCCACCCATGGTTAAATACATTTCAATGTTCCATGGGATTATCCTATATATATAGATATAAGTTATATGTCACATCCTTCATCACCATGTCACAACCACCCCTAGAAGGCAATATCCCTCAAAGCCCGTAATGCCACAATAGCCCATTCCATGACAACCTCATGACCATCATGAATGGGCTATGCCAAATACTACATCATTGGAGTATCTCTTCCTATAAAGGAAGTTTCTTTTAAATTATATAAATGATTCTATATTCCAGATAAAGTATCTACCATGTCGTAGTCAAATACACTATGGTGCACCACACCCCTCCCATCACATCCTTACCATTATTTGAATTGATAATACCCTTTTCCTCTAAAAACTCAGTAATCATCACAGAACATCATATAGGTGCCTCCAACACCCATAAATCAAAATAGAAATCCATTAAAAATATAGGTACATACATATAACGTTATTTATTACAATTCAATGTATATACACTAATTGGGAAACAAATTAATACATATTATTATCCTTAAACTACACTAAAAAAACTGTTATCTATTCTTTAAAAAATAGATATATTAAAAATTCCCCCTATGATTCAAACCAAATATTTTTGATCATCAATAATAAAAATGTTACAATGAAATAAAATAAAATTTTATATTCCAATTAATGTATGGTTGAAACATCCTCTCAAATTTCCTCTATAGAAACCAAAATTTTACTGTTATAATGTCATTTTTAGGAAATATTTTTCTTAATATTCATAAATTTTAAGGGAATGATTGACAAATTAGAATCATCATGATACTATTGAAATCATTCTAAGGATATCCAATTAATAAAAATATTTAGAATTAATCTATTTATTTTTAACAAATTCTAGTATAAAAAACCAACTTGAATCTTTTTTGTGACACCTCGAGTTTTGGTAAAATATATTTTTTGAATAAATTTAATTTTTATAACTTGGGATTCACACATCACTGATTTTTTATAAACCACATAATACTATTAATATAATTTTCTTAACATGAAATTTATAAACTAAACATTAAACAAGATCGTATGATTAAGAATAACCAATTTTTATAATAGTAATTATAATGGTTTGATATAAATAAAAAATATTGATAAAAAATATTTAATTTTTAGTAAATCCTTTATATGTCTTGAAAATATAATTTTCTATAAAAATTATTTTTATTGTTTTTATTTCAAATAATAAACTAATTTTTGAAACTTATATAAAATGATTTTGAAAAAAAATTCATTTTTGATATGTAAATTTGGAAATTATATATGAGTTAATTTTTAATAATTTTGTGAAAAGAATAATTTATCAATAAATAGTAAAAAAGTACTGATTTATTTATTTAAAACTGTCTTTTCATATAATGCATTTACAAGTAGAATTTTATTTTAATATAGTTATAAAAGTAAATTTATTTCAATTATATATTCATTATTCAATTTTTTTTATCATTTTAATCAATTTTATATTTAATATTTTTTATTAAACATTCAATACATTTGAGAATTTTACCTTTGGAAAGCCACTTTTCAGCATGTATATGGGATTAATTTTACATTAAAAAAATTTAATTATATAATTATAATTTGATAAAATGGATTATATATTTATAATAATTATAATTAATGCTATTTAATAATATGAAATAAATTTTTTGTCATAATTATTAATAAATACAAGAAAAATTAATTATTGTGATTAACGTCAAAATAGAGTTTTGAGGGATTCATGTGCTTTTGTGAAAATTAGTTTTACACACACATATGATTTTTATTTAATAAATTTAATTTAATATTTAGGATAAGTTGATCCAAATTATATACAAAGAATCAGTTTAATTTTATTCATAAAGGATAAATTACCAAGTTAAATAAAAGATACATGTTACTATGGAGGAAACTAAAAGGGTTAAATTATGTAATGTTAAAGGATATGGAATAAAATGATAAAAATAGGTGTTTTTTAGATTTAAAGGTTTTTATAGACCATAGATTCCATTAAATCCATTTTTTAAATTTAATAGGCACTTGGTGTGGGAATGACTTCATATTGTTGAATAGTTTTCGATATTTGCCAAAATGCCACTCCTCAATTATAAAAGGAAACTTCTCTCCTCACATATTCACACCTATTAATCCACTTTTATTGACAAAAACCTACCAAAATTCATCATAAAAATCCTTTCATACATTCTACAGGTACTATCTATCCTAAAATATCAACCTTGTGGTCCTTAATAAGACATCCAAAGGAGGGTGTTCTAAGCGATGATAATTGTACTCACAAATATCTTTCTTTTTACCGATGAAATTAAAACCTTCAATAATTTATTAATAATTAAAATATAATAAAACTTGTAAATAATGTGTACTGATTGGTTATTATGTTTCTATAATAACATATATACAATACCTCATCCATCAAATATATAATATAACCATCAATTGTGTGTGAGATGAACTACCACCCCTCAGAGAAACGAAAATAGTTTTCCATCACAATATCTATATGCTGGATATAAATATGGATATAATATTTATCTATGTTATTTTCTATACAATTAATCTACTCTTAATGTAATATCAAATATACTTTCATAATTTATATTAATTGGGAATATGATGACGTCTCCCATTTGTACGGAGAACTACTGCCTTAAGAAGTGATGTGATTAATTGTTCACTTACGGTTAACATGAAAAGTAATAAGGATAAATTTAATGAATATATATGTTATGTATGACATTATAATTAATCTATAAATTTGATATATTATTTATGTTCGATTTCATCTATCCATCGAGGAAATGGAAAAAAACATTTATATACCCATATGACCTACTGAATTGATGAATAGTCTATTCAATATGTATTTAAAATATTTATGGATTACTATAAATAGATATATAATGAATATAAATATATATATGTGATATTTATATCATAGATAAAATTTTTTAGATTATGGAACCACTATCAACATAAAATAACCAAAAAAAATAATGAAAACAAACAGGAAAGAGTAGTTATTTCGAAAAACATTGTTTTAACAAAGTACTGTTAATAAAAATGAAATAAAAGGTCATATGTGAATAAAATCTTCGAATTAAATATATACTTATGGTTCTATAATAGATTTATAATAAACCTAGAATTGTTATTCAAGAATTTCTATTGTGTAAGAAGGATTTTGAGACTTAACGTACTCGATTTTTTCACAAATTTCCCTCTTTAAGAAAAATGTCATTTTATGAACCAATATTATTTTATGATTTGTTTATACAAAAACATTTACAGGTTATATCATGAATTTATTTATTCAGATGATATTGAATTTTTCATTTAATGTTATTTTTTAATGGGGTGTAATATTCTAAAGTTATCAGAGTTTGTAAGGGATTTCTAGTCTCTATTTTAATTATTGGAGACATATTCCATATTCAAAACATGTTTCTTTTATGTTGTGTAAAAAATTCCCAATATTAATTTTTTGAATCATATAATCTAAATTATAGGATATAGATTTCCATATAGGGCTCTCCCTTTTAGGGGCTTCTGATTCAATAGTTATCAAAGTTTTAAGGGTTTAAAGTTACAATCCCATTGTTTATCAAGACTGTTTATGATTATTATTTAGAAGGTAATATATTAGGTTTTTATTTTCAAGAAATTAATATATTTATTTTTCTCTTTTAATTTATTTATAATATATTTTATCCCTTCATTTCCTCTCTTTATGTACTCAATATTATATATTTTTTAAAAGAAATCCAACATTATTCCTCTCATCAGTCAAAAAAAATTTATTTCATATCCATGCTTTCAATAAATGTTTTCAAGGATATTTTAATTTTCCTCCATGATTTTTTAATGTCATTTTTAACTTTGATTTAATTTTTAATTTTTTTAAGGGAATAATCATGTCATTTTTCAATCACCTGATTATCTTTTACTAAAAATTTTAAAGGAATCATTCATTAAACTTATACCACATGAAAATAATTTTCGATCGTCAAGACCAATAAATATTTTAAATATTACATTATATGTATCCATGGTTATTTTCAATCAAAATATTTTCACAATGTTTTATAAAATTATTTTTTTAAATATGTGGTTTTCAAAGTGAAATGTTTGTTTTTATGGTATGTTCCATGTGATATATCAAAATCATTTCCCACTTATGATTACATACCTTAATGTTATGTAAGAATTATTGGGGAAAAGAACCAATGATGCTAATATTATTCATTCTATGGATGGGTTATATTTATGATTAAAAGATTTTAATGGTACTCTTTTATTTTCTATGGATTATGAAATTGTGAAATTATTGTGAAACATATTTCATTTATTTAGTTATGTGATGATAAATATGTTGTGAACCCCATTTATTTTCATGGGTTATGATATGATAAATGTGTTATTAAGCCCATTTATTTCAATCGGTTATAATATAATGAATGTTTTTTGATCATTTATCAAACATATATAGATTTTCTGATGGTTATTACCAATAAATATAGTGATCCATGCCTATAATATATGGATATTATATATTTTAAGATGAATATTCATTATATTAGGCAAAAAAATACCTAAGGACCATAATATTTAAGTTCTATTTAATTCTTAGAACATAATACTATAATTTACTAAAAGATATTCAATTTTTACCACAAAGATCATAAAATTTTGTACTCTTAATTTACATACCCTACATTAAACAATTATTCATTACATAGGGAAAGGAAATATAAGAAAGTGTGATCCCATATTCTAACTAAGTGTATTGTAAGAGATATAAATATATTATAATATGAATAAATAAGATAAGAATAATGGTATATGATATTGTAAAAAACTACTAAAGTGAACACCAAAAATATCATTGATCATAAACATGAGTAATGGATTAAATATTAGCAGTTTATAAGACACGAATCATAAGGGAATCAGTGAACATGAGCCATGAGAGAATAAAATTTTCATAAAACCATGATTTTTGGTATAAAAATTAGCTTATAACATTATAAACATGTATAAATATAAAAAGGATCAAAGATTAAGTTAAAGACTTGAAATTAGGCGTTTTTATAAACATATTGACATGAATCATTGTCCAAAAATAAAATTTTTCACATGAATGATATGTCCACACATAACATTATGAACATGTAATCTGGTTCACTCATAATATTGTGAACATATAATCCAGTTCACTCATAACATTGTGAATATAATATAATGTTCACTCATAACATAAATGTACCAAATGTTCACTCCAAATATCATAATAGTGGAAAAAGTCCATTATATAATTTTGTTTATGCATCCTTCCATCCCTATATTACTGAATCAGGTTCACACCATATTACATAAATATCAAACTAAACTAGGTTCACTCCTCCTTCCAACCTATTAATCTCATGAGATATAAATATTTTCCTAATTCATTGTATAGATATATTGGTACCAACAATCATGCAATAAAAATCATACACACGTGTTCCATAAGAACATAAAACAGTCAATGTATCGTAAACCATGCAATTAAATGAGTTTAAAAACATTTTATAATATCAAAACCCATGTAAATAAGATGGTTTTATATTAATTTTTTAATTACATCATCAATTAACACGGGAAAATGAATTAGGATTCATAATAATTCTATCATGGTATATCTCGTAGAAGAGAAATGGGATTTTTAATCAAATTTCCATCAAAAACATAAATTATTTAGGGAAAGAATATGAAGAGAATTATTGGATCATATTCGCATTATTCATAATTAACCTCAAATAATTCCTTATTTTATAGAAAATTAATTTTAATACTACTTGATACATTTCATAATAAAAATTTACTTTCATTGAAAATAAATTTTTAAAAAATAAAATCTTATTGAATTCATTTTCTATTGAAAATAACCTTGAAAATTTTAAAGGGTGATTTTAAATGTAATTTAAAACATTTATTGTGGAAATTTTACAGAATAATTTTAAAAAGTATACTTAAAACAACAATAAGATTAAATATTTTTTTATAAAACATGGGTTTAGAAGAAAAAGTGTTTTCAATAGAATAGATAAAAACATTCTTTTGAATTTATGAGTACACAATGAGAGTAAAATGACCAGAAAATTTGTATTATGAATAAATAACCGATGTATAAGATAAATCATGGTAATTCTTGATAGGTAGATCATATGATTTCAACATTGGATAATTAATAAGAAACTATTCAGATAAATGAAAAGATAGTAATATAAAACCCTTACAACATAGGTAACCTTGAATCATAATCCCCCTAAATGGATAAAATAAAAATAAAAATTAAAATGTAATGAGGATAAAAAAATTTGTTATATTAAATATCAAAGGGGATGCGTACAAACATTTTATAGGTGCATAACATAATTCCTATCACAAAGAGGGAAAATGAAGACCAAAATCAAATATCAAACTGATAACATTTGAACCATAGAACCCATAAAAGAGAGATCATAAAATAGATGTTTAAATATCCATGATTTTAAATATAGGAGTAATAAATTACTTAAATGGGTAGTATACACACCCCATAAAATAACTAGGTGGCGAGTATGTAATGTGTCTCACAAAAGTAAAAAAGTTTGATTTAAATCCATTAGAGCTTTTGTAATCTTTTGGAACGTAATAACCAATTATGAATAACATAAAATGAAACATTAAATATAATTAAAATTTTCATTCATAAGATAATATTTAAAATTTTGATTATATATATGACCCAAAAGAAATTAGTGGTGAATTTCTATATGTCTCCCAAAAATAAAAGAGAGACTCGAAATCCCTCCCCTTATCTTCTAAATTCCATCATACTCATTAAAACCTCCAATTTCAAGATCAAATATTTTCCTTGTATATTTCATTATGTTTTTAATGGGTTTGTGGTGAGAGAGGAATCTTTAAAATACATATGGTTTGTTTAAATATGAAAATGGATAATAAATAAACTACATAACATTTACACATAGTTTAAATAGATTGATTTTCATGTAACTATTCGAGGGTTTTAATAAAATAAACTCAAAGAGATAGTGTTTTTGAATAATTACCTTAAGAAGGTTTGAACAACTATTTTATACATGATGTGAAGCATATCTTTCTATTCTTTTCGACTACAAATCTCTTCATTTGACTCTAGGATCTCTTTAATAATTTGGAGGATCCCATTCAGATTCCAAGCCCTTCTTACCTCTGTTCCTAGAGAATCAATTGGTGTATTCATGATTAGAAACATCCATTCATGTGCTTTCTTCTTGTTTTGATCTCCATCTCTCTTCTGATCCTTTTGTTTGGATAAATGTTTGTTGTTTGTACCATATTGGGTCTATATCTATAAATAATATGGTTAGACCATCAATATTTATTATTTTCGGTTTATGATTTGGATATAAATCTTATTCTTCATGGAATAGAGGATTAATCCACTAAAAATTAGGGATTCTTCCATTGGTGAGAGTTTTCAACAAATTGGGAAAGGTTGTCTAATCTTCAATTCCCAGAGTCATTTTTTTGATTAAAATTTTGAAATTATTGAATTTTTAGCATTATATTGAAGTCATAATTTTAAAATTGGGTATATTAATACGACCAATTTATTTATTGATGTTTTTTAAGTATATAACTAATTTGGGAATAAATTTTGAGATTTAGGGATGGTGATTTAGATAATTAATTGTGTAATTTATTATGTTCTTCTGATATCATGAACTGAGAAAATTAATTGTTTATTTATTTATGAGATATTGGGTTATTTCATTAAGTTAATTAATTGTACAATTTATTCTGTGATTTTGATATGATTTATTGGAGATAATTAATTGATTAATGAATTTATGAATTTGGGTAAATAAATAATTGGGGAATTAATTATTTGTATTTATGAAATAAAATAATAGTAAAATTAGTAATGAAATTGAAGTTAAAATATTAATCTATTAATTAATTATTTGATAAAAGAAATGGGAACATGGTATTTCAATTAATAATTATAAAAAGTACCATGTTCTTTATACCTATGATTAAGGTAATAATAACATGGTTATTAAATTATGAATTATAAATGGAAACATGGTCATTGAACTTTTGAGTAATGGAATGGGAACATGGTTATTTAAATGAGAAGTGTAAATGGTAACCCGTTCAATGTACTTTTGAGTAAGGGAATAAGAAAATGTTCATTCTGTAGAGAAGTAAGAATGTAAACATTGTCACGATAATTGTGAATTTGATATTGGTATCATGAGAAACTTAGTATAAATTAAATATTTGTAACATGATAAATTAAGTGTGAAAATAATAATGTTAATAATGGAATTTTGAGATATGATACCCCTCAAACATACTTTGTTCTCTGGTAGGAACCATATAAGATACTAAATGGTAATATTGAATTTATAAAATATTATATCCCTAAGGCATACATCGAGATCTGGTATGAGCCGATGTAGTGATTGAGATAAGAGTGTCTCTGAAAACTTGAGAGTTTATGTTGTCAAATCTAGATTAATTATGAAATCTGATAACAACATAAAACATGCAATGTAATTAAATATTTATATGAATTCATTAACTATTCACTGATGAGATGATTTTTGAAAATGTTGTTAGTAACCTACATAGTTTCACTAACAACTTACTCAGTCTTCCTAATCAGTACCTGAATAGACATTTTTCTGGTATGAAAGGTTAATGGAAAAATAAAAAAGTTAGATGACTGATTTAGGGATAGATATTGGATGAGGGTACTGTCCATGTATAGAGACCTTCTTGAGAGTTTTTAGTGAATTTATTTTCAGTTTTCATTTTAGACGCTTGACATATATATTTTAATGAGTTGTTTTCTTCATTAGTTTTATATTCTATTTTCCCAATATGTCTTTCATGCGATATTGGTATTTTTATAGTTATACATGCTTCTACTAATGGTTTTTATTTTAGCTAGTTTACACTAAAACAAATTTGTACAACATCCACCAAATAAATTTATTTAAACCTCATTGTGAGTCTCCAGCTTCTGAAATATGTGGAAGTATGGTTGTGGTCAAGTGACCAACCGACTAGGGGCATCAGTGTGTGGCACTAATGCTAGGATATTAGAAAGTGGTATAAGAGATCAATTTTTATTTTCATTATATTTTTCCTTACTATTTGGTAAAGTTAGACCCAAAATTCTAAAATAAGGGGCCTTTTTATGATATCAAGCATTTTAGTTTCAAACCCATGTACGAGGGAAAACCCAAGTAATCAGGGTGTGATTGTTGTTATTACTGTTTTGTATTACAGTTGAATATTATTTCACCTTGGATGACACACCTGTTATGAGATGTAATTTTTTTCTGATTATATGTGAAATGTATCATCGTCTAGAATGAAATTTGAGTTTAGTTTCAATTCTTTAGTCTAGACAATCAAGGTTATTGTGACATGAATTATTTTTGGTACATATGGAAAATGGGTTTTGGGTTTGTTTTTGAACTTTAACATTTTTCCTTTCTTGTGAATTTGAAGGGAAAATGGTGCCTAACATGAAATTGAGAATTATAAAAATGATTCAATATGATAATAATATGGTTTCTAAAAGAGAAAAGTGACTAATGTGTGAATGGTAATACCCTTGGATTACAAATAACAATGTATAGAAAGTTTATGGGTAGTGATATCACCTTAGATTTGAGCACATCTCGTGGTGTGTAAAAATGACTTGTTGTGTATTGATGTGTTTTACCTATTATGTAAACCTGTTATGGTTTTTAATCCTTTTCCTAAGGTTTTTATTTGGAATTGTAGAGATATGCCTCCATGATGATGCTTGTTGAGAGTATCACTGAAGGAAATGGCTAGGAATGGTCCTCCAGTGATGGAACCTAAGACCCGGATCGTGCAGTGTGGGGAAGATGAAGTGCAGTTCTGGGAGAACTTTTCTCACATGATATAATTTATGGGATGAGACCAAGGGTGGGTTGAGAAGAGCATGTCTATCCTTATAAGAGATATTCATTTGTAAAAACCAACATCTATTACTAGAGTGGGTGGACAAGGGGGAGATGATTCCTAGTTGGAGTCCAATGATATGATACCTGACTATATAGGGAATATTAAAGAGGTAATGGTCATGTTGGAGGATTATATTCAATGGGGATCATCGAAACACTATCGGGAAATCTAGGATTTGATCGGACCCGAAGATGGTATGATATGGAAGGGCTTCTTAGAGAGGTTCTTGGAGAACTTCTTCCCGAAGATGCTATGGTATGAGAGAGTAACTAAGTTCATGAGGTTGAATCAGGGGAAAATATCTATAATGGACTATAATGGACACCTTACTGACCAATAGTACTTTTCTCTATCATTGAAATTAGATGAGATAACACTAAAGATTCATTTTTTGGATAGAATTTACTATGAAATTAATTCCCAAATTAACCTAATTAGATTAAAAAAGATTGATGTGGTGTTGGGTCAGGCTCGCATATCTAAGGGTAACCTAAAGGAGGATTTTAGTACTGTACAGAAAGTTTCTACTAGATAGAGAGGAAGTGAACCTTTTGAGAGTAGGAAGATCCATTATGAGAACTTTAGTTCGGACACTAGAAGTCTCGGTGGCCAGATGTGATGGTTAGCTACACAAGACCTTACTGTTATTATCAATCTCTAGTTTTCTAAGACAGTACAATTTCAACAACATTGTTCCCAACCATCGTTAAAGTGTAGATCTAGTGGTAATATGGGACCTTTATATAAGTTCTGTAAGACACAATGACAGACAATTTGTGAGGGTGTAGTTAGACCAAGTTAGAGTGTGGTAATGGGATATTCTTCACCTTATTAATCTTGTAGCTATAGTTCTCATATATGAGGTGGAAAAGGTAGAGGAAGTTGTTCTTTACTACATGATATTGAACATCAGTGGGGTGGTGAAACTCCGGAGAGTCAGAAAACCCCTCACGAATGAGGGGAACATAATTTTTTTGCGGTGAAGCCTTAACTTGTGGATAGAAAGGATGGTCCATTGGTAGTGAGAGGTACTATTGTTATAGGTTCTACATTATCTAGGGAATTATTTGATACTGGTTCCTCTAATTCCATTATATATGCTATGCTTGATTGTGTTTTGAGTATGGAGGTGGAGTTTGTGAGGGGGTAATGAATATAAATACATCATTTGGAGTGTGGTCTATAGAAATATATTTGTCCAAGGGATGTTCTCTCGAGATATATGTATACCATTTTCCCTGGGTTATCTATATTCATGAAATGACGATTTTCACAATAATTATGACTACAAACTAGCTAGTCACATACCGAGCCAACATTGATTGTTATTGGATGAGGGTTACATTTATGTCTCTTAAGGGTGACCATAACATTCACCGTGGGGAGTGGGATATCTAGGAAGGATGAACATGTCCAATTACTCAGCAACTGGGAGATCTCACAACACAATATTCTATATTATTATTGGATAAAAGTGGTGTGAAGTAAGATTATTTTTCCCTAGTAGTGGAACCATTTTAGGTTGTGTTTCATGAATACTTCTAGGGGTTTCTACGTGAGGGAGATGTGGAATTTACTATTGATATCATGCAAGGGACTAAGACTGTGTAAATTTCACTATACAATGTGGAATTGATAGAACTTCAAGATATTAAGACTCAAATACAGGTGTTAAAGGATAAATGGTTTATCTATTATAGAACATCACGTTGGAGACCACCTTTTTTTACTAGAAGGCTGATGCGAGTTCGTGCTTATATGTCAATTATCATAAGATGAGGAATATAAATATAAAGAACAAGTATCCACTCCTGTATATCGGTGATATTTTTTATCATTTGGTAGGACCCTGTTTGTTCACCAAGATTGAATTGAGATCAGGGTATCATCAGTTGATCGTTCAAACTTTGGATATACCATGGAATAATTTTAGAAGTAGTTATGGCTATATGAGTTTATTGTGATTCCATTAGGTTGGAGGACACACTAGAAGTGTATTTGGCCTTGATAAATGTAATCCTTTATTCGTACCTAGATCATTTTTTGGTAGTGTCCTTATAATTACCCGACCATAAAAATTAAAAAATCTCATGTTAAGTCAAGAATTCACCTTAAGGATAATTTTAGGTTTAGAGTTTTAAAGAATTAATGAAAAATTCATATATAACAAAACCATATAAATACAAATTAGACACTTCCAAAGTATCTATTTCATTCATTAAACAATTTTTTTAAATGATACATAGATTCTTTTCATGTTTAATTATCATAACATTTATTTGATTCCGTACTTGACTCTATTCTCCCATAATTGCAATAAAAAAAATTTAAAAACATGGGATGTACAAAAAAGCACAGTAAGGGATACACCAAAAAGGAAAACTATTAGTCCAGTAAAGACATGTAAAACATGAATACATTGATCATAATGTAATACTTTTCACCTTAAATAATTAGTAAAAACACATCAATTAATAAAATCACATTTATTTCCCATTTCATAATAAAAAAAATGACATAAAAACCAAATAAAGAACATATAACATGTAATGGAATCTTTGTAAATAATCATTTTAAAATTGAATAAACATGTGGTTGACTTACATATTTGACACTCTAATAAATGGAATATCAATATGACTGAATGCCAAACCAAGTGAATTGTAGGTTATAACATAATCAACCATCCAAGTTTTATCACGAAACCACAAATAATTTGTTTATCACATAAACACCGATAAAATTTACAAGTACCATTATACAATCATAACACAAAAAATATTTTAATTATCAATATTTCACTCACAAAAATTCATTTCCATTCAAAATAAAACATTTCACGAAATAAATATATTAATTTGATTTTAAAAACCATTTTCAATACCAAATTACACATTAATGGGAATAAGTGATTAATTTTTCATAAAAAAAAATTAGGTCATGTACAATAATCCAAATATCAAATAATGGTCATGGTAGTGGAGAAGTTGTTGTCGCTGCATAAGTTAAAAAGAGAATTTCTTTTTTTTTGTTATCATAAAGTACCATATAAATCACATAAAAATATTCATTTTATAAAAACTGAATTAAATTTAATATATACAAAATCTTCCTACAAAATCCATTTATATAAATATAATAAATATATAAATTATTATCATGAATAAAAGAATTGATAATTAAACCAATTATCATTCATGGTGTCCCATACCTGATTGAACATTTAAATATTAAACTCAATGATTTATAAAAATTTAAAAAATGCTTAAATAACATTATGATATATTAAATATTTATCATAAATGTAATAGTGGATATATATAAACATTATAAAATAATGTAGGTGAAAATTAACATGAAATGCCTCAATGAAAGATGATTGGTATGAATTCCCTTACCTTGAGATCGATTCATCATGTATATTCCGTCTTCATCCTGAATAATAAACAAAGGAAAATTTATACTTTTTTTGATACCATTTAACCTTTATTATTCCTTTTATATCATTAACTACTATATTTTAATAATTAGGTAATTATTTGAGTTCACTCAAATTATTTTTTTATTATTCGGTACTTCAATAGAAAAAGAACGCGGTATGATGTCAATAGTACTTGTGGTCATAAGTCCATCATCTCCAGAATAATATTTATGAATTAATAATAAATTTTATAAATCAATTATAATTTTAAATCATTATTTTTTATTTATTGTATGAATAGGGAACAACATTATAATCAAGATGATGGTAGGTTGTATAAACGCATGAGTAACATTTCAATTTTTCATTGATCGTTATAAAAATAAGGTAATTATGATATTATATTTCCGAAATGATAATAATATTATTAACATCATAATAATAATTTTAAATATACTTATATATATATATATATATCATAAAAGTGATTTGGTGAATAAAAATGATTCGCATTGCTTCGTTGAGGAGATAGTTCACATATATGCACAAATAACACTATCATTCTTATCTACATGGAAAGTAAAAAACATAATTGATATATTATTCTCTTATAATGTTAAATATGTAATTAAAATAATATATAAACATTAATTCCTTCATTATTAACTGGGCCTAGAGACGGTAATGATAAACGAACTATATCAGTTCGCGAGGCGGTAGTCCTCTATATACATGAACGAAAAGTTCATTTCCCATTTGATGAAATTGGATATGTAACTGGGTGATCATATCAACATAATAAAATTAAATAATATTAAGTATACTAATATTATAATTTCCTCTTTTTTTAAGGATATTTGAAGAAGTTTTGGTTGGAATAATATAGAAATACTTAAAGAAAAAATTAACTATTCTACTATTGACCACCGTTGAGGAACACCACCACGCCTCTAAGGAGGGTATTATACCTAAAATAGGGTCTCTAGAATGTGGGTAGAGATTTGTTTGGAGAATTGTGGTAGAAATTTTCTGAAAAATAATGGCTTACAATTGTGATTAACCGAGAAGAGTGAGTACCATTTAATAAGAGCGGTGAGGGGCACCTTCAGAAACTCTAAAAATATTTAATTAATATAAATTAATTTTTAACGCAAAATGAATAAAAAATGTGTCATGTATAAGATAAGATAAATATGGTTTTAAAGAATTTCATAATATAATTTTTAGTCTTGTATTAATTCTATTTTAAACCATATCTTTTCAGTTTACCCTTAATTAATCTATCTTAATTGTAATTATGGTAAGAATATTATAAATATTAAGATTTTAATAATTTTACTTACATGGGGTAATTTTTCAATAAATGGATAATTTATGAAAATTTAGACCTTATCATAGTCACTTTTTAATTTTTAATTTTTCTTTTCTGATCTTTGAATAATTTAATAATTTTTTTTATAAAATATCAATAATGAAAATTTTAACATTATTCATTTCATTGAATTTTAATAAAATAAAAAGAGAGATATAACTCCTAAAAAAGGAATTAATATAAATCTAATATTTACTTTCCACCTATGAAATTTATGGAGTAACCTAATTAACTAAAATTATTTTTAATTTATTAATTTTCATATAATTTATTTGATATTTATATTAATAATATAATTAATATATCACAGTTGTGTCAGTATTTATGACTATTATTTAATCTCTAAAAATTATTAATTAACTCTCAAGATGTAAATAATTTCATTATATTCTTTGAGACTTTTTATAATCATTGTTGTATAATATTTATCACTAAATTAAAATTATTATTCTTATAAGAAATAAGAATGAAACATTTTTTCACTTTCAGTCACATTTTTTTTTTGAAAATATTTCTATCACATTACAAGAAAAAATTCCATTAAATGGGTCAAATCTAATACTTTGGTGTTAAGGGTCTACGTTTACTCATACAATTAAATTTTGAAAGGTGTTAGGTTAATTTTATTATCATTATCATATTATTTATTACCCCAATTTACACAATTTATCTTTAACCATGGAAAATAATTACTATAGTTAAAATTCATAATATCAAAAAAAGTAACATATTTACATAATTTGGACCCACTAATTTCAAATATTAAATCCATTTTAAAATTTAAAATAATTAATATTCTATAATTAATTTAATATCAATCTTGTTGACAGAATGGGAATGTTAGTTTTTTAAAAGTAATACACATCAAAAGATTGACATGTGTTTATATAAATAATGTCTTTTTGATTCTTTAAATTTTATTTGAAAAATAATTTTTGGCTATCCATATTATTTAAATATGCGAATTTAATTTAAGGAAATGTGGACTACCTCCACCTTAATGTGATATGATAAATTCATACACTACATGGATCATATTAAGGATGGTTTCAATACATATATACGATAAACATGATATCATAAACCTATTGTAATAATGTATCGTCCTTGACCTAGGTTCCACTAATTCATTTCCCCGATCTCAGTCACTACATTTTCTAAAGAACACCACATCGTACACTAGAGGATGCCGACTAGCATTGAGGGTTTGATAGGTCACGTACGGAGACAATACTCACATTACTAGAGTAAGCCATTGAATATAATAATTTAAATAATAGAAACAATAGACCACAATTGAAAACATGCATAATTAAAAATTCCCAAATTGGTTATAACTATATTAAGCCGTAATTATTTCATGTGATGATAAAGTGGAAAGTGAACAAAACCCAAAATAATGGAAACAACAGAATCCCAAAAATAGTCTGGAATCTATGTACGCAACCTCAGACAACAATGTCCCACGTCTAACTTAGACCCCTAGTGTAGGGCTCTTTCCATTGTCCTCACCTACAAGCCTGAAATCTACTCAGGTACACAACATTGTACAAAACAAGGTAGAAGTTTAATTCAGAAGGCCACCACCTACAGTGTCAGCAAAATATCCAATAAATTAGATAGTGCATGCAAGAGATATATAAAGACATATAAAGATAAAAAGTTCTTTATGCCATTTTAGACTATTACTTTTATATAATACTACCACGGTGTCTTTTTTCAATACATAGGTGTTTCATTATTTAACCAACATTTTTCATGTGTTCAATGTATTATGAATATTCAATGTTCTCAAGCATATGGAAATATAATCTAGCCGTATCTCACTAGACATCACATTATAACAATCTCATAATCCTCACATCGAAGCTAGAGTTATAGTTGACTGCAAACATTACCAGAATTGTACATTTTCCCCTTCAAAAACCCAAATATTTTGGGGTGGACATAAAACCTCTATATAACATAACCAATGGTCATATAACCTCTTGACGATAAACCACTCAACCAAGGCATGTGCACATGCTTTTTTATCATTATCCATAATTAACCAAATCACAACATACATAACCAAGAGAATTGACAACATAAAATAATTCATTAGATAGGAAATTAAAATTATTAAACAATCTATTAACACATTCACTATTAATCTTACTTAACCCCTTTAGCCGCATTCCAATTTTCCAAGCCTATCTCACTAATCAAATTCAAGTTTTAGGATAATCTTGTAGCATTTTCACATTAATCCATTTAACCCATATCCATGCCAACCAAAAATCCTATTTTAAAATTTCCCGAACTATGTGTATTAATAAACACTAATTATACATCTGTCAAGAATATTAACATATTCATCATGGGACCCTTGTTTTCACAGAATGACATTATACTTACTTATTTATAATCTAGGTCCCAGAAATATCTGCACACCCCACTAGTGGCCATAATTTGGTATAGTCATCATCCTTCTATCCCATGTGGATATATAGGGGTTAAATTAACCATTTAGACACTCAATACATCACATCATGTCAATGTAACTAAGAAATCAACAAAATAGGGAATGAATAAAAACCCTACATGCATGAATCTACTCCAAAACCAAGGGATATAACTTGTAGACCACCAACGTTGAATCTATTGGTGTAGGCCCTCTCAATAGATTCTATGGATCTCGATTCAACCAAACCTTGAATCATTAATATAAACATTACCGAAAAAGAAGGTTTTGAGAGCTTTAGATGGAGATGGAAGAGAAATAGAAACCCTAAACCGAAAACAAAATATATAGGGACATTATCGTTATCGAGAACTTCAATCTGCAACCAACGAAACTCCAAGAAATAGTATGATTGTTGAGATTGATACATGGAAGCATTTGAAGTTTGAGTGGAATTAATAGGGTTGCGGGAGAATGTAAAGATGAATATATTGAGTATTTTAATAAATCATGTAATGGAATTTTTGTAATTTTTTAGAAATTTCCAGGTCACCTGGTTTTCAAAACTGTGCACAAACCATGTGGAGGTTAATAACTACAATCTATTTCTCTCACACAGTTTTCTAGTCCATGCACATTCCATTTGGATTGCCACTGCCCATAATGTCCCTCCTCACACGATTTTCCAAACAGTGAGAAAACTGTGCAAATAGCCTAGAAAACCCCATCTTACCCTTTTTCGTGTCATGTTCCCCTAGAACACCCTCGAACCATCATACAAACATCAGAAGGAATTTAATTAACCATTAATGGATAATAATACTGAAACATAATCAATAACATACCTTACAGAAAAATATTTCATCTTACTACCTCCCAATATAATAACGGCTCGTCCCCGAGCTACTCTTCCTATTCTTCATTGAGTTCCCAATGAAACTATATCGGGCCACTAGGCCCACATAACATATTCTATATCCCATATTTTATTAATCATTTCCATACTTCCATAGAAAACGATACAAGGGAACAAAATTTCCCTACAAAACATTCCAAATATGATCTAAAATATGAAGCGGGTGCTCCTTGAAAGATGCATCAGCCTAAAGCTCAACATCCTCAGCATTATCACTTGAGATGGATTAGGATGATATTGTCGAATTTATGAGTCATGTAAGACATCATGCATCCTACTATACCATAGTGGAAGAGCCTATCGGTAATCCAGTGGGCCAATCATCTCGACAATCTCAAATAGCCCCATGTATCTAAGAACCAACTTGCCTTTCTTACGAATTCAATGGTGACCCAAACTTGGCTACACACAAAGAAACACACAATAACCCATCATGAACTCATGAGGTCTACGACAGAAATATTTATATGACCTATTCCTACTCTATGTCATTTCCATATGCTTTGGAATCAAATGAACCTTATTCGATGTCTTCTGCACAAGACTCGGTCCTAATAGCTCATATTCCCTAGCCTCTAGCCAACAAAATGAAGATACAAATAGTCTCTCATAATGTTCCTAAAAAGGTTCCATCTAAATAGTATCTTGAAAGAAATATTTGTAAGAAAACTCAACAATAAACAAGTTTTTCTCCCATGATCCACTGGAATATGGAACACATTCTCTCAACATGTCTTGTAGTAATTTAATCGTATGCTCTCACTGACCTTCAGTCTGTGGGTGGTAAGCCATAATCAAAAACACCTGGGTACCGAGTGCCTTCTATAGGCCCCTCCAGAAGTGCGAGGTGAAACATAGATCATGATATGAAACTATGGTCATCAGTACACTATGAAACCACACTATTTCATGAACATACAATTCCCCCAACTATTAGACTGTATAGGTCTCCTGAATCGGTATGAAATGGGATACTTTGGTCAGCTGATCAACAACCACCCCAACTACATCAATCATTCAAGACGTCCTCAAAAGACCCACCATGATTTCCATCATGAAATCATTTCAATTCCAATATAAAATAGAAAATAAGGACATCAACCCACTAAGACAACGAGTTTCAACCTTCAGCAACTAACAGGTAAGAAATTGTTCCACAAAACTTGCAACTTCCTTTATCATTTACAGACACCAAAACTACATACCAAGATAATGGTACATCTTAGTAAGTCCCAGATGCACTTCCCAATTTGATGTATGGAACTCTCGCATCAACTCTTCCCATAAATCTGTCAGAACCACAACATGAACATGAAAATATGTAACTCCATCATCACTGGATATCTAACATGAAGGTGACTCCCCACCTTTATGAAATTCCCTTATAGCCAGACACTCTAGATCCACACAATGACCCTCTTTAACTTAGCTTCGAGGCATGGACTGAACTCCTATAAATGCAAGGTTCATCTGCCCGTGCCCATCTTGTACCTCCAAATGCATCTCAACAAACAATGCCAACATCAGCCACTCTAAAAAGGATTCCCGAACTACCAGATTTTTATTCTCCCATCATAGAGCATCAGCGACACTATTTCTTTTCCATAGTGTGCACCCCAACTCAAAATCAATAGATTTTAGGTACTCGACCCACCTTTATTGTCGAAGATTCCAATACCTCATAGAGAAGTTGTATATGATACTTTTATGTTCCGTGAAAAATCGTGAAATGTTCTCCCTACAAGTAGTGCATCTATCACTTCATGGAATGAACCAAAATAGCTAGCTTAAGGCCCTCAGTATGATAATTCATTTCATGTGGTCTCAACTACCTCGAACTAAAGATAAAACCCAATAACCATGCATCAACACTGGCCCATTCCCAACACCAAACACATCTAAAAATAAGGTGTACCTCTGACCTGGCTATGTTAGGATAATAATCGGTGTGGCAATAAACAGACTTTTAGCTCCTAAAAATAATTATTACAAGACATTGACCAATCAAACTTATCCCCCTTTTATGGTTTGTCCAGTTAGTGGCACTACAAAAAAAGATAAATCTTTATTAATCCTTTATTAATAATAGGACAAACAAAGAAAACTCTAAATATAAAAGACGTTATTTGTATTCTCCCAAGACACCACAACCTAAATATATTTTGGATCTATATAAAAAATTTAATCATTTATGATGTGTCCAGAAAAATTCCCCTCGTCATTCCAAAACTGAAATTTAGATATATTGACGTAAAGCCTAGGCTCTCTTGGTGTACTCAAGATGATGTCAAGATATTTGGCATGATCATCATGAGTTATAGAGTACACCAAGATGTCATCAAAAAATAAAACTACAATATAAACCATATACAGGTGGATTATACGTTCCATCATGGCGACAGAGACCATCTGTGCATTAGTCAAACCAAACAACATCACTAGAAATTCAAACAACCTGTACCTACTTCAGAAAGCTGTCCGGGGTATGTCAGATGGCCTCACCCACATACGATGGTACAAAAATCTCAAATATATCTTTGAAAATACTGATTCACCTTTGAGCTGATCTAACAAGTCATCGATTCTAGGAAATTGGTATCTGTTCTTAACTGACATCTGATTCAACTTCCTATAACTGACACATCACCTCAGTGATCTATCAAGATTCATAGAGAACAACACCTAAGATACCATGGTGATGTTCTAGGATGTATAAACGGCTTAATCTCTAATTTCTCTAACTGAACCTTTAGTTCCTGGAACTCTTATGGAAACATTTGATAAGGTGGAATGGGAACATGCTCCGATCCTGAAAATAATTTGATTGTAAACTCAAAATCTCTATCAGGTGGTAATCCATAGAAGTCCTCAGGTAAAATATCATGAAACTAGCCCAAAAAATGAATTATTAGCTATCCTTTCTCCCCATCATCTAACATATGGCATGCCACTTGGGCTATGAGTCCTCCTAACTGCCACCATAGAGGCCCCACATGGCCCGTTCGTGTATCCCACTCACCACGAAGGACATAAGTGCCCCCATTGAGAGTGGGAAACATTAAATTACATCGGTGAAAATTGTTATGGGGTTGATATAATGAAATCCAATCCATACACAAGATAAGGCCAAAACATGAATTCTCTAGGGAAACCAAATACCACAGAAAAAATACCCACCATCCTCCATAGAACAACCCTTACACTACCTGATGTCATTGACTCATATCCCTAGTGGAGTATCAAGAAACATTACCCTGCACCCAATTTCTATGGATAAGCCCAAAAAAACAATGAACTAAGTAGAAATAAAGGAATACGTAACACCTATATCAAATAAAGCACTATAAATCAAAGACACTACAAGAGTCATACCTCACACAGTTGAGGGTTCTTCCTAACCATATTTAGGTGTGGCTTGAACTGTATGGACAATACTTTCCCCTTTACCCTGGGCTCTATCCTGAGTGCCCAACACTGAACTTCTATATTGGTAGGGGTGATCACACCCTAGAGTACCACATCCACCCCCTACATGTATGGCCCGCGATGGTCCAACTGCCTACCTGATATAGGGTAACTGACCACCTTCCTACACATGGAACTTGCCTATGACCTCTATCATTCATTGACTGTCGGAGGTTCCTGTAGAACCTCTTCACATGGCATAACCAACCACATGCCCGACACACAAATGGTTGGTGAGGACACATGTCATGCTTATGCCCTGGCATTCTGCATTGATAACTGAAGACATAGTCACTACCTTGAGAAGTTGGACCCCTCTTCTGACTACTATGTGTGATTGCACCGCACTAAGAGGTTACAAACTATTGCTTCATACTATTATAAGCCACACCACATTCTCTCCCAGCTGGCACCACAAGTTCACTAACTGAATATACCTTTAGGTTTTCCTCTTAAATAAGGGCTTCATCCCCCACTTCATCAACCCATTTCAAAAAAAATATACTGACCTAAGATCTGATCTCATGACTCAACCCATCTGAGAAACATTTACCCATAGCATCCTCATCTACCTTCAATGTCATAACAAAGCATCACTGGTCAGTGAAAAGACAAGCATAGTCTATCATCGACATTTTCTACTGAGTCAACTTTATAAAATATTCTTCTTTCTCATTCCTCAAGGATTATTGGTAGAAGGGGTCATGAAAACTCTCTAGAAAATCTTCCCACATCATTCCCTCAGCCTTCTCTATTTGGACCATAAATCCATGCAAACCTTTTTATTGACCTCTCACCATATATTCCACTAACATAAATACCTTATCAAGAGGAGTCTCTAGATGGTCCATAATAGTTTGGATGGAATATATGCAACACTTTCTAACTTTTATCCCACCATCTCCGGTAAAGGTTGGAGGGTGTTTCTGCTAGAACTCCATGGTCAACTCAAACATACTTAGTGCAACCCACTCTAGGTTGTGTTCCATCATCTGCATAAAACAATAAATTTTTTCCTATAATTTTTCATCCTAATATTTCTGGATGACCACGTTATGTTGCTCCACTAATAGAGGAGTGTTCTAAACAATTTCATCATATTTCCCAACCAGCACACATTAGTATGGTGGAATTTATCTATAATTCCAAACATAATACTTAGAATGCAACTATAAATATTTTTGAAAGAGGGAAAATATATAGTTAGGCTCAATACATTCCACAACCAAACCAGTTTTCATACACTACTCAGACGAGACCACTTAGAACCGGATCACTACCCTTATCCATGTCACCTAAATTCACATATACTAATTTTATATAATTCACATGGTTACATGTCTTTTATTTCACTTAAATTAAAAATAGTTTCCCTATTCCATTTTACTCTTACCATAGAGTAATAAACTTTTCGTCATTATTAAGAACAATTTTATAAATACTACATACCCCATTAAATTTTTTTATCCATTCAAACCACCCCATTAGAAACAATTCCATTACGTTTTAGAAAAAATATGCATCCATCTTTTATATCTTTCACACCCATAATTTATGTGTGCCTATCGTGATGCATGTGACTTTCCTACAAAGGTTCCGATAGTGATGCATGAATGCGCAAACTCATACCTTTCTATCCACAAGAGAAATATAAAAAACTCTCAAACCACACTACCAGTGCATCTCCCAATGGTGAAATATCATCAAATATAACAACACACAACAATAACCACAATTTCCTCTCAGGGAAACATGGGTTTTACCCTTAAAAGTGTTAGATAATCCCAAGTTTGAGCTCATTAATGAGGCCCGAATATTCCCAAACATATTGTCTATCATCCCTAAATGGTATGAAAGTGAAATAACTCCTCTGATACCACTTTGTAATGTCCTCGACCTAGGATCCACTAATTCAATTCCTTGAGTTAGGTCGCTACCTGACTTTACCCCCCCCCCCGTACAGTAGAGGTTAAATACTAGAATTAAGGGTCTAATAGGTCACGTGGAGAGACTATACCACCATTTCTAGAGTAATCCAAAATAAATAATAATTTAAATAATAGGAACAATAGACAACAATCGACAACATGCATAAACGACCAATTCCCAAACTGGGTATAACCATATACAACCGTAAATATTTCATGCTATGCTATTGGTCCATGTGAACAAAAGGCAAAAGAAATAAAACAAACGACTCCAGAAAGTTGTCCAGACTACACGTCTAAAACCTCACACAACCATGTCCGACATCCATCTCAAATCCCTAACATAGGGCCCTCACCCTTGTCCTACCCTGGAACAATGAAATATTATTAGGAACCCAATGGAGACCGGAGCTGGGAGTGATTATATCTTAGTAAGCCACAACAAATGGTGTCTAAAAAATATCCAGTAAAGGATAAAGTGGAGGCATAAGATATATAATAACATGTAAAGAAAAAAGTTCATTAGTGCATTTAAGACTATGTTCTTTCAAAATTATACTTCCATTGAGTCCAGGTTCACTACTTTGGAATTTCCTGATTTAACATACATATTTCAGGTGTTAAATGGATTAGGAAACTTCAATGTTATCAATAATATGGAAATAAAATCAATACCTATATCACTTGGAAAAAAATTATCACAATCTCATAATCCTCACCTCGAAGCCTTAGTTTGGGTGGAATGCAACCGTTAGGGGAATAGAACTCCATACCCATTCCTAACCCATGAATTTAATGGTGGATATAGAATCTCGATCCCACTCCACCTATGGGAGTATAACCTCAAGTCAATAGCCCACTCAACCAATCCATGTGCACATTCTTATTTATCATTTACCATAACTAACCATATCACAACAATCATATCCAATATCATTTACAACATCACAACAATTTCATTATATAGAAAATTAACATTTTTCCTCAATCCATTAAGACATTAACAATTCATATTACTTAACCCCTTTATCCACATTCAAATTATACATAACTATCTCACTGAGCATATTCATGTTTAAATCTAATCCCTTAGTATTTTCCCATTAATCAATTAAACCCTTTTCCGTGCCAAAAAAATATCCTCTTAGGACATCACCCAACCTATGTTTATCAATAAAAACAAATTATACAACCTTCATGCATATTAACATATTCATCACGGGGGATTTTTATTCTCACAAGGGTCTTAAGCTTACATATCTAAATTCTAGGTCTGGGGAATATCGGCACACCCCACGGGTTTCCATAATTTGTTTAGGTCATCCACATTGCATCCCATGGGAATAAAGAGGGGTTAAATTAACTATTTATAGACCCACTACATAATATCATTTTAAATGTACCAGAACCACATCAAAAGGGGGAAATAATAAAAACCATACATGCACAAATCTACTGAAAAACCAAGTGATATAACTTGTATACCACCAAGATTGAATCATTGGGTGAACACCCTCTCAATAGAAGCCTTAGATCTTGACTCAACCAAACCTTGTTTATTTACCATAAACCTCATAGAAAATATGGGTTTTAAATCATTTGATGGAGATGGTAAAGAAATAGAATCCCTAACCCAAAAAAATCTTGAGGGAGATTATCCTTACCTAGATCCTCAATTCGCAACCAATATCACTCCAAACAGCCCTAAGATGAGGGAGATTGATCCTTTAAAGCACTTTTTGTTTTTGGGGAATCACTAGGATTAGGGGATAAAAGAATAAAATAAAATGTTTTATAAGAAATATCGTAATGGAACTTTGGTAACTTTTTAGAAATTTCCAAGCTGCATGATATACCTACATGTTTTCCAAACCATGTGAATATAGTGCAGAGCCTACTAACTACACACACTTTGTCTTGCACAGTTTTCTAGACCGCGCACAAACCATGATGATTTCAACTACCCACAAGTTTTCACCTTTCATGGTTTTTCAGTCCAAGCGCAATCTATACGGATTGATTAGAAAACATAATTTTCCCTTTTTTGTGTTCATACCCCCAGAACACCCCCAATACTTCTTAAGAACTTGGGAAATATATTTAATTAAAAACAATGTGTGAGTAAAATTGAAACATAATCAAGAAGATACATTAGAATGATATATAGGATCTTACAAATAATTAAGTGTATATGCATATACATATATTTCTCTAAATTCTTTCTTTCAACACAACAATTAAATATAAATTGATTTCATGAATATGTACGACCTACCATCTAAAAAATGTTGTATTATATTTTATAATTATATATTTTCTATATTATTATAATACAACATTAATATTTATAAATTACATTTGTATCATTATTTTCATCCTAGAATCATGATATTACTATAAGCACTGAATATATTAAAAAATAAGACACATGCGAATCACAAATCGAATATTACCTGAAGTGAATCCCTAACATAGGATAGTTAACAAGAGGGTATTATATGGTCTTAATCAGACCATATATGGTATTATATATAAGAATGTTATTCTTTAAAAGATTTATATTTGACATAAAATTAATTTCATATGAATTTTGTATTAGTATGAAGAGAATCAAGACACAAGTTAATGGGTTTTCATCTCGCTTTTTATTCTCATGAGATATATGCTAGGTTCTCCACTATTTATTTATGTGCGGTGTAAGTACATTTAATAATATTATTTTATTTATCTTATACATACATTTTTCTATATTAACATATCCTTTTTGATAACATTCAATCATGGTGTTTTAAGTTTCAAAAGATAACAAATCGGTAAAAATGATTTGTCTGAATTTTCCTTCTTTGAGACACATGTTTTATTATGAAAAGAAACTCTTTTTCAAGGTGTATATACATCCATTTTAAATATTCTATCATGAATCACCTTCTTTTAATTAACTTTTATTCGTCATGTATTTTTTCTTCCATGGAGTGTATGATCACAAATTACCAAGATATAATACATTATTGATAGATTCTTATCAACTTTTCAGATTGTTTAAATTTATGCTTCCCTAGATGGGTTATTATGTTCAATATTTCAAGAAATTCCTAAATATTAATCTACTCTTGTTAATCATGATATATTCATGTAGTGGTATGAATTTTTTCATCTTTTTTACATAATATAGTTATGAAAGAGTTTTTAAGAAAGCACAAAATTACACTCTATTTATTCAAAAATCTGTGTTCTTTCAAAAAAATGTTTTATAAAAAGACTTTCAAAGAATATTATATTAATCACATATGATAATTAAAATAATTTTTAACCTTTTTAAAATTTACCATATTTTTCAAAGGATTCTTCTTGTCTCTTTCTAAATGAGACAAATTTCTATCCATTTTACCATTAAAAAGGAATGTTTTTCTTACCTCATACGACATGTAATGATTTATCCTCCATCAAACCTTTGAAACATGATGTTTTATGTATAAATTTTAATTTTTGTTAATTTTTTTTAAAATTAAAAATAAGATTGTTTGCAAAAAAATTTCAATATTATTTTATATGTTTTCAATAAAAATGGATTTCATAATGATTTTAAACATCTTTTTATTAGTTTCAAGTAAAATGGATTCAAAAATGTTATCAAGAACTATTTATATTTTTTCCAATTATTTTGAATGAAACTATTTTCAGAATTATTGAAACTTCTTTATATGTTTTAAAAATTTCATTCAAAAAAAGTTGTTTTTAATTTTTTTTGAAGCTTATTTCATAAATTTTTAAAGAAAAGGGTTTTTAAATGATTTCACATTTACATTATATGTTTAAAATGTTTTTATATAAAAATGATTATCAAATGTTTTTTGGAAATGAAAAAAAAATCAAATAGATTTAATATTTGAAGATAAAAATTCCATCAAGGTGTACCCTCATAATGTTTTGGGTGTCATAGTGTTTGTTGATAGATCCAAATGGTCACGAATGATAATGGTTAGTGATTGTGAAATATATTTTTTTAAGGTGGCACTATTTCCTAGTGTTCGACAAATTTTGGGGCCTCAAACTAGAAAATTTGTTTGATGATTGGGGAATGAAGTCAGAAAAGGAAGAGAAATGAGGGGTCTGGGACATGGATCATGTACCATGTCAGAGAATAGTATTCTACTGCATACCCAACATCAGGAATGGTATGCGGGTGCAGTTCACGAAACTGAAAAATGTTCGCTGTAAAAGGTGGTGCGGTACATGGATATCATGATATTTGTAGAAGTGGTCGATAGCGTAGGATCAAAGGAGGTATGTAGAATGCGTATAAAAAATGTTTTGTGGGTGGCTTGCAGTCTGCGGTGGTTTTTCGCTAGTAGTATTGTGGTTCCCGGCGGCATGATGATCAGTAGGCAGTAGAGGCTAGATCAAATATTTGCAAAATCAAGGGTTAGTAGATTTTGTGGATATCTTTTCCTATAAAATAATTGTTAATCCCACTGATTACTGGGGAGATGGAATATAATTAGAGAACATATTTTTGATCTGGGATTTCGGCAAAGACAATAAGATGTTTGCAAAGGGAGGTTTGTAAGAGATGATGTAGTTCGCATGGAAGAGATTCCTCCCAGTGTTTTTCTGGAGAACTATACCCCGCAAAGGACGTGGTTTGTGGAAGAATATGGTGAAGTATTCCGATGAAAAAGGAGTGGTACGTAGAAGAAGAATGTGTGGTGTGAAAAATAATAATGTACAGTATGTGATAGTAGTTTGGGAAAGAAGTCTGTGAATAGTGAACTGTTCGCGGTCTTTGGGTAGTTCGCTGAGGAGGTTTGTGGAGTCAGTAAGAAGAAGCGTTACACAACACTGAAGGAAGAGGCAGTCTACAGATAAGGGAGGTTCACCAAAGTGGTAGCAGTGTGTAGAGTTTCTAGTTAGTGTTCCATAACCGGTACATAGTATGCTGAGGAGAAAGTGGTTCATGATATGCAGAAGTAATCTCATGAAAGCCTCAAATCAGTACGTGAAAGGATTTTCCAGTACCTAGAAATACTCAAGAAGGTGGAATTAATCAAAATGTGATAAAAGAACATCAACATAGTATCTACCTATAGTAATGAATTCATGAATTACTATACTTGAAGGGACCTAAATGTCCCAAAACTATGTTTGATGTATAACTCCATAATCTATGAGTGGATTCTTTTCCAAGATAAGTGTACAATGGAAGAGTAATAAGTTACCCCTCCCACCAGAAGTGAGCCATATAAAGAGGCATAGGGAGTGACCCTTGGGAGTATAGTGAGCAGATCCTAGACCTTGTAATGGTAGTGATCCTAAGCATTGATGATCTAGCACGAACATTGAACTCATTAATGGCAGTGATCCTTTGTGAATTTGGTTCATTGGCACAATTCCATTGTATTCTCCTTGGCCATATCCCAGTGAAGGTGAAACATGTAAAAATCTCTTTTTCCTGTGCATGATATCATATCTGTTCATAAATTACTATGGGAGGAAGAGAGAATTGAGTTTTGACTAACAAAAAATCAATATCCAAATGGGAGAATGTTTTAATCTTCCAAATCCTACTTAACCCCCCCCCCGCCCATGTTATTCGACCTAGTGGATATAAAAATTGGTATCATATGGAAGTATTATTTTATCAGTTTTGTTTTCAATAACATGGCTCAGTCGATTTTCTCATGTAAAATATTCAGTATGCTATTATCTTGGAGCTCCATGGAATATGGATAAACTTAAAATAAGAAGCAGAAGTCCTGTGAAATTCCCCAGTGTGTAAGTTTCCATAGAAAGAGTGTGATTCAGTTGATGGAATCAATTAGTAAACAGAATGATTATTTTTTTAAATCATACTATGAAAATACTTACTCATTCAATGATGTCGAAGGAATGAGTGGAGAAACTGATTTTCCATGTGATGTTGGAATTATTGATGATGAAGAATGTCATAGAAGAAGAAAAGTAGAAGATGACCATGAAATAAAAAAATTGGATTAAATGTTGTATGATGTGATTAAATCTAATGTTATCCATATCCAAGAAATGAAAGTTTTTGTTAATAAGAGAGGATGATTAAATCAAAGTCTTATTGATGTGGTCACTGATCTAAGGGACAATAATGATACCCAATTTAAAGAACACAAAATGTTTTCTATAATGAGGGATAATCTCAAAGTGATGTGAATGGAATAAATATGAACACATATGAAATTCCAAATTTGAATGCCAGAAATGATGATCGTGCTACAAAACTATCCGAACTAGTTTAGAAGAATAAAAGGCTAGAACAAGAGAATACATCCCTCTGTGATTGTGTTGCTCATGAAAACATGAAAATAAAGGAGAAAAGAGATATAGTAGATGACCTAACACGAGAACTAGAAGATGAGGTCAATAACTAGAAAAATACTAGAAGAGAACTCAATGCTCAACTTGAATCAAGAGATAAGATGATTCAGAAATAGGTTGAACAAATAGAAATAGTACAGAATGAAATGTAGAAATCGAAAGACAAAGGAAAACGTATATTGAAGTATGCACATCACTTGAAATTTAATTATCCTTCCATATATGATGATAAAATGAAAATAATGTCTTCTATTTCTGAGGGGAAGAAAGAACATATTTTCTCATCTCAAAGACCTCAAAGTATGGGAATGTTTGGAATTGGATATGATGATCCCCCTTCTATGCATGATATGAAGAGAGTAGTGAGGAGTTCCATAGATAATAAAAACATTGTAGGTGATGGAGATAGATCAAAAAAGTTTATTATAATATTTTATGATATCATCTGCTATTTCTGTGGTATTCATGGTTATACATAAAGATTTTGTTTAGAGGATCATGAATTCATTTCATACTCTGAATATAAAAATTTTACTATATCTGATAATAAGAATAAGAATCATGAAATGTCTTAATGCAACACCTCTTATAAGAAAGAATTCATTAAATTCTATTACTGTGGAAGAATGGGACACACTATGAACAAGTGTCAGGAAGCTCTAATGCTCAATATAAGAAGAATACTAATGCTTCATCAAAATCACGATTGAGAAATGATGAAATGAGGTATTCCTTTGATGTAATATGTATTATATGTTCAGATCAGGGGATTTTGAAATACACTACTGAATAAAGAAATCATGGAAAGAAAATAAATCCAATAATAGATCCCTAACTCTTGTAGTGTATAATGAAATATAATATACCGGAACACTACATGGTGAGATGAAATATATGTGTATGGCCTCTAAAAATCAAAAGGAGATCAACAAAATGTATATGAATCAACTCCTCTTTTAAAATCACTAAAATACTCCTAAAATTAATATGAAAAACCCTAGAGGAAAAAAGAAACGATCAAATCCAGTTGTGGGTAAGACGAATATGAAATCAGGGGAAGACTAAAACCCCAAAAGAAGGGGTTTCATGAATCAAAAATTTTATAAATGAAATATGAATAATGAATGTCATGAAAAATTCACATTTCATTCCATATACCGGGATGTGATTGAAAAATAAAGAACAATACAATTATGGAAGAAGTAAGATAAGATGAGTAGTGTAAAGATTACTGCTCAAAGAAAGATTCATGATAAATCGAATATCAGTGGAGCATCAAAGAAAGAAATGTGTACATGTGCGTTTAAACCCCATGTTGTAAAAAAGGTGAAGCCTATAGAACTCATATATTAGAGGAAGAATCATCATGGTGGTAAATAATTCTTATTCATAAGGCCACTACAGTTAAAGTTGAATAGACAATTAGAGGAGGTAAGAAAAGAGTGTGATGATTTTCCAGATTGAATCAAACAGAATAACCCATCAGGATCAACTACAGTCCTCTTCATGAGGACTAAAAAATATCCCCTCTCCCTATGTTTTTAAATGATACTACCCGATGTTCATGTGTTTCATGTTTTTGGGGAGATACCATCGAAGGGAAATTGGCATCAAAAGTGGAAATGTAGTGATGTGATGTGATCCCGAATGACAATTAATTCCCATCATTTATGATAATTATAGATTAAAGGAATCTATTTAGTGAAATATATTTGGATGGTGTTATTAACTAATGGTTTTGTTTCCTACACTATTTTCAAACTCATTAGGCTTATAAGTTTTGTTGATGGCTCATGTCAAATGTTCACATGATGAATAAATTATGTAGGTGAAGAAGAATGATTTTGTGTGTAAATAGGTGGCCTAAAAAACTAGAATAGTTTTATAACATACGTGGACCATTCTATCTCTTAATCAGATGCAGGATCTCAATGGTTTAAAAATGATGAATTATAGTGATGTATGACATTAGGATGAATGACTATGTAATAATATGCATCATTCATGTATTTCATGAAGACCAATTTGGGTCCTACAATATGGTATCAGCTGAATTTTTTTTCAGGATACCAAGAAGCTGTAATAGAAGATGAACATAGTCTCAATAAGTGGGAATGAAAGATAGTTGAATGTCATTATGTGACTATAGTAGAGAATGAATAGATCCATCTGAAAATTCATCATCAGACTTAGGAGGATAGTGATGAAGAGATGAGCCGGTCAATAGATGCTCTATCTTCATAGGTCATTTCTTAAGAATAGTCAGATGATGAGTACAAATAAGTGTCTTCACAAAGACAAGTGAGAGGAGGTGAAATTCGTAGGCAGAACATAATTGTTTATCAGACAACAATGGTGCAGACAAGGAGGATAGAGTCTCTATATTAAGCATCATTCTTATCAAATGTTGAGCCTAAATGATTTGATGATGATGATGGAGATGAGAATTGAGTTTAGGTAATAAATGAAGAGATTGACCAAAATGAAAAGAATCAAACGTCAGATTTTTTTTAGACATGTAGACAAGAATGTTATTGGGACAAGGTGGGTAATTCGCAAAAAAAAATGAATGAATATGGTTGTGTCATATGAAAAAATGAATTAATGGTGTGCAAAGGGTACTCTCAAATAGAGGTTATTGATTATGATGAGACATTTTAAAATGTTGCAACACTGGAGACACTCAGTATACTGTTGGCCATAAGAGTGCAATGAATATTTCATGATTTCTAGAAGGAAGTAGATATAGAATTTCAGAATGGTGTTCTAGAAGAGGAAGTCTACATTGGGAAACTAGATGGTTTTCTCATTCACAAGGATTGAAAAATGATTGTCTGCTAGAGATGCCATTATATGGTTTGAAGCAATCACCAAGAGCATCGCATTTGAGGATAGATCAATTTATAATGATGACCAGTTTTTATTGTGGTGGATTTTATTATAATTTGTATTTAAACAACAACAACAGGAAAATGATAATTGTTCTAGATTATATGGATTATAAAATCTTTGCTAGATCAGTTGAAGCACAACACCGACAGTTTTCTGAAATTATTAAAAGTGAGTTTGAAATATCGATGATTAGTGGGATGACATTTTAACTTGCCTTACATGTCATGCAAAGAAGGAATTGTACTTTTATTTCTCAATATAAATAAGCAAAGGAGGTTTTGAGAAGGTTTGGAATGTATAATTCCCATGATATTTATACTTTGGCTGCTACTCAGTTGAAACTGTAATGGGATGATGAAGGAAAAGTAGTTAATATAACAGAATATAGGTAAATCATTGGATGTTAGTTGTATCTGATAGAAACTTGTCCGGATATTGTATTTTCCACATACAAAGTAGCAAGACATGAAATCAATCCCATGGAGTGCCATATGATTGCAGTAAAAATAATTCTATGGTATATCAAGATCATAGTGGATTTCGATTTAACGAGTAATGGAGATACTCAACCACATTTATTAGATATATAGATGTATATTGGGTCAGATCAGCCGATGACAAAATATCGACTTCTGGAGGTTCCTTTTATCATAGAGGATTATTTATTTCTTGGTATAACAAGAAAAAATATTTCAATTCATTGATCATTATAAATTATAAATATATTGTGGCTACTCATTCCTGCATAGGGATATTGTCGAGGAAGTAGCAACATGAATATATGGGAATTAAAGTGAAATCTTTGATCGAAATCCATTATGATAATTCAAGTTCTATAAATCTTAGATCAAATCCATTCCATCACTCAAGGACAAAGAACATTGAAGTAAAATTTAATTTTATAAATTAGAATGTGGAGTAAGTGCTTGTGAAGTTGATTTATATGACTACAAAACAACATGTTGCATATATTTTTATGAAGGATATACCCAAAGAAGCATTTGAGAGGCATCAACTGGCTCTGGGAGTCTAGTCAAATCCCCATACATGAAAGAGTGTGGATGTGGGTCCCACTCTCCCCAAGGTGTGACGTGTTTTTTATGAATGTACTAATCTGGGTTCTTTACCAAGTAGCAGACAATCTTGAAGTACCCTTTGAGTTCGTTGACAAAGTGGGAGAACATATGACTATTTAAGAGGAGAAAAGACCTGGGGAAAATCTATTAAGTGAAGCAGCATGATAGTATGAGTTAAAGATGAGTTGAAGCTGGTCTAAGGAGCTATAGCAGATGTGGAGCATTATATTTGATGATTCTTGTAGAGATCGATCAAGGATTAGATATCATGACGGTTGAGGTTCTTGATGAAAGCAGTTCATTGGTATTCATGTAATATAATGGTATCAAGAGATGGTGACTAGAAATAATGTGGTTCATTGATGAACTTTTCATTATACTCCTGTTTCTCTAGGAGAGCATGGATCCGATGGGTTTTGAGCATATGTTAAGTAAATCCTTGATCACTATCTTAATAAAATGAGGGGAAGGAGGTACGTAGATGTCTTGATGTTGGTGGAGGAGGTCAGCTTCTTTTTAGAAAAATAGGTACTCATACCACATATAAAAAATGGTTTGTGGGTGGCTTGAGGTTCGAAGTGATAGTTCTCTAGAAGACTTGCAGTTCCCAGTGGTAGGAGGATCCGTAGGCGGTAGAGGCTGGATCCAAGATTTGAAAAATATTGGGTTACAAGTTTTTTTGATATATTTTCCAATATAAGAGTCTTTAATCCCACCGATTACTGGGGAGATCAGATATCATTAGATAACATCTTTTTGATATGGGTTTTCAAGAAAGACTGAAGGATGTTCGTGAAGGAATGTTCGCGAAGGCTGAAGTGGTTCACGCAAAAGAGATACCACTAGAGTTTATGTAGAGAATTGTAACCCATAAAGGATGTCGTGCACGGAAGGATAAGGTGAGGTACGCAGAAGAAGAAGGCGTGGTACACGATAGTAGTTTATGAAGGATGTCCGAAAAAATTAAAACTTCACAGACATAGGGTCATTCACCGATGAGATTTATGGAGTTGTTATGTGGAAGAGGTATAAGAAAGCAAAGGGAGAGGTAGTCCGCAGGCGGAGGAGGATCGTAGAAGAGGTAGCAGTATGCATATCAAGAGGTCCACATACCATACCTTGTAAAAATTATGTGTAGTAGTATATGGTTTTTGATTTGGAAAATAATGATAGTGAATGCTTCAAGTATGTGCATGAAAGGATTTTCTGGTACCTTGCGGTACTCGAGTAGGAAGAATTTATATTCGGGTGAAAAAGTAACTTCACCAGAGCTTCTACCTATTGTTAAGGGTGTAGTAATTCGTTCATGTTAAAGGAACTACATGTCCACAAACTTGGTTTGACCTACATGTCCATAAACTATGAGTGGGTCCCATTCCAAGTGCAGTTAGGGACGGAAGAAGAAGAAAATTATCCATTCCACTAGCAGTGAGCTAGATAAAGAGGCATAGGGAGTGCCCCTAGTGAATGTAGTGAGAACACCCTAAACCTTGTTATGGTGGTGAGCTTGGGCATATAAAATCTAGCCCTAACATTGTACTCATTATTGGCAGTGAGCCTTAGTGAATTTGGTACATTGGTACATTTCCATTTTATGCTACTTGGAAGAAGCCTATTGAGGATGATCCAAGTAAAAATCATTATTTCATGTGCATGAATTCATATAAATTCATATATTGCAATGAATGGAAGAGATAATTGAGTTTTTTCTAACAACGAAATAAGATCCGGAGAAGAGAATGTTTTAATATGCCATACCCGGATTCACTCCACATTTTAGGGTATTCGACCAAGTGGGCCTTACAATATTATCCTCCAGAAAGGTTTTTGATTGACAATTCAAAATTATTTTCCATATATGTTGACATTAATTGATGTTAGTCATTCCATTATAGTAGTATATCCAAAGGTTACATTCATATCCTTTCTATGAATTGACTATTTTTTATGTCATGGTATTTATAAAACTCATTTTTCATCCCTTGGTTATATGCTAATGAAACACATTTTATTTTCAATGGGATATATTATTTCCTAACCCACTTATATTCATGGGTTATGATTGGATTAAATGATTATGAAGCCTATCTCTTTTTCACAGGATATGATGTGATGAAATGTTAATGATACCTATTTCATTTCATGAGATATAATTTTATGATTATAAAACCGATCACTTTTTAAGGGTTGTGATATAATGAAAGTTTAATTTCCATGTGGAAGATGTGTGAATGATTTTATTATGAGATGTGTGAGACTTATATCTGCCTCTAATTCATTTGGTAATGATAAGTTATATATGATCTTAAAGGTTACACGAGTTATAGCCCAAGCCCAAAAATAAGAAGGTACATCATTTGTAGCCCAAGCCTAAAAGGAAGAGGATTCAAGGGATGTATCCCAAGACCGTAGAAATTAACTTACATGGCTTATATACCAAGCCTAAAAAAAGAGGGTACATTGTTTTTATCCCAAGACTAAAAGGAATAGGTTATAAAAGATGAATCCCAATCCCGAAAAAAAAATTATACATGGGTTGTAGCCTAACAATAAAATAAAGGGGTACATAGGTTGTAGCCCAATCTGGATAACTAGAATGTACACAGGTTGTAGCCGAAACCTAAAGGTAAGAGATACAAGGGTTATTAGCCAAATCCTATGTAAGGTACACATGTCATAGTCCAATCATTACATTTGATTAATGTATTGGTTGGTATCCTTACCATAATATTTTGTATTCTTATATGTTTCCCAAAAATCCAATGTATTATTCCTCTATTATGATTTCAGGGATTGTGATGTCTTCTTCCATGTGAATCAGGTCTTATGAACATACAATAATTATTACATCCTCTCATATATAAGGTATGAATTTCAAATGCTATACTCATGTTCAATACCCTTTTCATCATGATATTCTTACGCATTTTATTTATTTACCCTTACAATGCATCTGAGCTCACCCATTTCTAATGTTTCCATTCCCAGGTTATGAAGAATGTTTTTTGGTATAAGAACTAAAGGTGGATAAATTTATGTGATATGTTAATGATCTTTCACCTAGATAAAAGTTTTTGTTTCATTGTTTCCAAAGATATTGAACTATTATGTTCATCGTGCATATTTTTTTGTAATTTACTGGATATTTATCTGAAACGATGAAATATCTAAGTATGTTAAGCCTAGGATGCAATAGTTATTATAAAAGTAAAGGTATATTAAATGTTTGGAAACTAGTATGAGAATACTTTAGTCAAATCTCTAGTTATGATTCTATGTGTAAGTCTAGGGATCTTTCTAAGGATATGTAATAGCATTAGAGAACACGTTACAAATGTCCTCAAATTTTGGTAAAGAAAAGAGTAATCACATTAAAAAAAATAGTTCCCTATTTTTATAGTACAAGTTGACATGTCTCTAGAATATATGTAACTAAGGGTACCAACATTGACAAGATGTTATGGGCCCCACTCGAGGTAATCTGGTACAAGACAAGGGCTCTTTCTACACACCTAGTTTTACACTTGTAGGGGATATGATTTGGAAATTTAAAAAATCATCATGAACCTTTATAAAGGATTTGAATGGAATATGAATATGAATAAATTTGGATAACCCAAAATTATTAAAGATTAAATAAGTATGATCCATAATTTAGGTACACTATAATTAAATATTCATGATTACACATTATCTCAAAATGATAAATGAATTTTACACTATGTTTTCTACTTTTAGAAAAGGTGTAAACTGAAGGGAACATGGTTTTCATTTAATGTTTCAGAAGTATAAATTTTTGGAATTATGCCATTCTATATCCCATGTATAAATAATTATAGAGTGTCTGGATGGTGTGGCATGTATTGGTTATACTTCTAAAGATAAATAGTACAGAAATGAAATGTGGAAGTATGTGATGTTCTTACATTTTTGTTTACATTAAACATAAAAACCATGATTTAATTGAGGTTGAAGATCCTAAATATATGATTAATATTTCATATTCTCTGACTGTGGTATTTGGGAATAATTTGATGAAACCTGAGTAATGGTTTATGAATAATTTTGGATGATTTTAGTATTTATGTAATAGAATTTAATGATTATGTTTTATAATTCATGAAATATATATGTATTTTTCTTATAATATTACATTAAGGGTTTAAAATGACATTTCAAATGGTGAGGAAGACACAAAAAATTTATTATATGGAAAGGTGATTTTTTTATTAAGAGAAGGTAACTATAATCAAGTTTATAAGGAGGATATAATGATTTTAGAATAATGTAATATTGGATATGAATAAGTAAATTGGAAAATACATATTACATTAGAATTGATTATTTCAAATTTATTCTATATCATCGAGGATGATGTTTAAATATTCTTGGATTTAATGAATATATCTATTAATATTTGGTATAAGGAAGAATGCATGTTTTCAAAAAGTATTAATGGTTGTTAAGGTTATTACTATGTTATTATAGAATATAAGATAAGGGTATTCAGATATTTGAAATGTGAAAAACAAGGGGTACATTGTGATATATAAGGGATAAATGTTAAACTAATTTCAAGAATTTATTTCAAATGCATTTGAAATTTCATATTTCATAAGGGTTATAAGGATAATCATTTATGGAACATTTAAGTTCATCTGTAGATGAATTCAGTAATATGAATTTGGTAAATATAAACATGAAGATTTAGGGAAATATCATAGATTTCATGATCTCTTAGTACATTAGGAATTAAAAAATACAACAACCTTTTTGGAGAAATAGCTGAAGTGGATCAAAGAAAAAAAGCGTGATGTTTTCGGGAAATCATGCAGGTATATCTCTTCATTATAATTATTTAACTATATGATAAATGGTATTAAATAAATTTTATAATAGTACCTCCATTTTTTAGGAATAAAAATTTTCTTTTGTTCATCACATATTAATGGATTTATGATTGTTAAATTTCTTCTTACATTGTTCACTATCACTATCCATCAGAAAATGATAGTTAGATTTTTCTACCATGTCCATTTTATCAATTTACACCAATTTTCACCAATGAGGAACCCTAGTTATATGTTTCCTTGGATATGTGTTAGTGTTCAGATGTTCCATTTTTAAAGGAAGGGTTTTTATTTATTTTTGTGTTGTCGGTTTCTTTGAATGAAACATTCATGTTTTAGAATTTTATATCCAAATATAATTTTGAAGGTGAAATTAATTTTAAGGGTGGAACAATGAAACACCCTGAGATTTTGTGCAATATATATATTTTTTGAATTAACGTATCCTTTTTGATATTTTTCATATCATGAAACACTGAACAACATTTATTTTATATTAAATCACAATGTTTTTCGGGTGTTATTTGGAACAATATGTGAATCGTGCTTTACATGCAACATAAACTTTGGCTTTCTCCATAGAGAACACACAGGTTTACCGAACAACAATATTTTATTAAAATATGATTATTTAATATAATTAGATAAAAAATTATGTTAAATTAGTGGTTATTAATAGTATTAACTAGCATATGATAATATGTAGTTAACAAAATATAATATAAATTACTAGGTTTCCAATTAATTATAAATGAATTTGAAAACTGATTGAATATAAAATGAAATATTTTTATGGTCAGGGAGGTATTTTACCCTAATAAATTAAATTTCCATTTATGTCTAGCAATGAACTAAGTAAAACATTCCTTTAACATAAAAATAACTTGGAATACATTACATTCAACATTTACTTGGTGTATGTCTTGGTGTGAATTAAATACAACACTAACATGGACTATGTTACACGCAACACTGACTTGGCGTATGATGTACGTGACATTTATTTTCTACGAAACATATAATTTTTATAATAATTTTAAAAAGAGATAATTATAAACTATCCATTAAAATAATTTATATTAATATTAATAAATAATTTCCATAAAATTTTGTATAATTTTTTATATAGATAAAACATATTGATAATGAATGATAAGAATTTAGTTAATGTCTTTTTTTGTAAAAATTTTCATTTTCAGGAATGAAAAAAATTTAATAATAAAATAAATTTTAAAAAAATTTATAAAAATAAATTTATAAAATAAATTTTTTTTTGAATTAATATTTCTAAATTATCAAGGTGTGGTTTTTTTGGTATTTTTATGAGAAAATTAATTTTTTGATGATTACTGAAAAATATAGATTTTTAGTTGAACACTACATTTTTTATAATTAATTATTAAATGATAAATAAAATTAAAATTTCTTTAAGGTCACATTAGATAAATGTAACATCTATTAATACAATTTAATTAATCATAATAAATTTTACTTTGATGTTGAATTCAAAATCTTAGTAAACTTTTGAATATTTTCTACTATAAAAACCCATTATTTAACCCCTTCTCTCAGATTATAATTAATATTAATTTATGAATTTCTATTATATGAATTTTTCAAAACTAAAATAAATCTTTTTATTTAGTATTATATTCATATTCTAATAATTCCACATGAATTTTGGATCAAAATGATTAGTAAAAGTGATTAAAATTAATCATTGTGATTAAGGACAAATTAATCATAATTAGAGACTAAATGTTACATTGATGGGATCAAATGATTTATCCACTTCTAAAACACACATTTCATTTTCATAATTTTTATATAAAAAATTAAATCTTGAGTTTTTTGGGTTTTTATGACTTTATTTAGGGAATTACCTGTGCACACCTATCTTGTTTCTAAAAATTCCTTGTGAATCTTTTTCCTTTCCTATAAAAAGCCACCACATGTCCCACTTAATAAATCCTATGAAACCTTTTATGTTCATAAAATACATAACCAATACAATTTTTAGAAATTATCTATTCCTCATATAATACTACCCCTGGGAAAAGGTAAATCCAATGAATTCTTTTGGCACATATGAAAAGGAGTTTCTCGATTGAGATATAACATGTTCTCTCAAGTCTATTCTTTTATTTTCATTCTCCAGACACTATAAAAATATATTCTATATGAATATATAAATAAATTATAGTATATATATATTATTATGTTGTGATGTGAATATTTCGACCAACACTTATACCTATGTCCTTCTAATTGGTAACGAACATACTATTTCGGTGTAGGGTAAACTACTGGCTCCCTAAATGATGATTGTACATTTTTACATTACCACATATCATAGTGTCCATTATTATATATTTTATGTTTATATATGATGTATATTATATTTATAATGTATTTATTCATCCATAATTTTATTTAGATCATACTTTTATGCTCTACATATTATATAAATACAATAATTTGTTGGACAAATTCTGGACTACCACCACATCAAAATGATATGATTTGTTCATACAAACCATGTATTGTATTAAGGATTGTTTTAGTGAATATATATGATATATATAATATAATAATTCTATTTTAAAAATTATATATATATATATATATATATATTTCTATGGGTGCTTTACTTTCTTTCTCTCAATGCGACGATTAAACGAAAATATCATTCAAGTGTACGTGCGACCAACCATCTCCATGAACAATGTATTTTGTTTCAAATATATATAATATATAGATTATTATAATACAAAATCACTGTATATACATGATATTTATATCATGGTTTATATTCTTGAATCATGATATAAGTATAAGGAGTGAAGATATGACAAGTTAAGACCCACGTGATGAATAATACGAATACTTCCTGAAGTGAAATTTTAACATAGGATTTTTAACAAGAGGTTAATATAAGGTCAAAAGTAGACCATATATGGTATTATATATCAAAATGTGAATATGTAAAATATATATAATGAACTTATATTTATTACATACTAATCTTGTATGATATGAAGAGAATCAACACACAATGTAATGTGATTTCATTTGACATTTTATTCCCACAACATACATGCTATGTTCACCAGTAATTCCTTTTTCATGGTGTAAGTACTGCACACAATTATATTCTATTAATTTTATAGCTACATTTATGGGTATAAAAATTTCCTTTTTATTGAATTTTATTCATGGGGTTTTATGATTCAAGTGTTACGAAATCGGTAAAAATGTTTGGTCTCAATTTTCTTTCTTTGAGACTCATGTTTCTTATACACCTAAAATAATATTAAAGGTGTATATACATCAATTTTAAATGTTATATCTTGAATATAATTCCTTTATTTTTATTTTATTCTCTCTGTAATTTATGTTTCTTCTATAGAGAGTATGATCCAAAGCTACAAAGTTATAAGTGTTTATTCATAAAATATAATCTCATTTCAAGATTATTTACATTTATACATCCTTTGATAAGTTCATATGTTATATATCTCAATAAATTCAAGAATATTATTACCCTCTTTTTATTCATGCTATGTTCTTATAGTGGTGCCATTTTTACCCATTTTTACATTATATATTGAAGAAAGTGTTCTTATGAAATCCTGGATTTTCCCTCTCTTTAGTTAGAAATCCATGTTCCTTCAATACCGTGTTTTCTAAAAAGGGTTACAAAGAATATTCACTTAATACCCTATGATCATTTAAAGAAATAAAAAACATTTTTTCCTTTTACCAATTTTTTCAAATGAATCATCTTGTCTCTTTCTGAATGTGGAAATTTTATATCCCTTTTACCATGTAAAATGAATTCTATTATTACCTCATAAGACATGTAATGATTTATCCTCCATCATTCATTTGAAAATTTATTTTAATTTTTACAGGATAATTTTAATAAAATGTTTATAAAATAAATTTTCAAAGAAAATTATTTTCAAAATATTTTAAATGTTATTTTATATGTTTTCTAGCAATATTGATTTCAATACTATTTCAAAAATATTTATATATGTTTTGATGAAAATGGAATTCAAAAGGTTTTCAAGAACAATTTATATGTTTTAATGTATTTTCGAAACAAATTATTTCAAGTAAAAATTAAATATTTCATTTTATGTTTACAAATTGTTTTTGAAACAAAAGTTTTTAAAATTTATTGAATCTTATTTTATAAGTTTTCAATGAAAAAGGATTTATAATTATTTGAAGACTTAATTATTAGTTATAATGGTATTTTATTTGAATATTATTATCAAATGGTTTTATTTTTTTAAAATACCTTTTCAAAGAAGAAATGATATTCCCAAAAACAATTTTGAAAGGTATTTCAAAATTATCATCAATATAAGATGACATCCAGTAAGGATACTCATTCCCTTTCAGGAAATTATTTAAATGTTCCATTCATATCCTATCAATGAATGAGTTATTCTTAATGTCATTGACTTTTTGAAACTCGTTTCTCTTCTACAGGTTATATGTATTGGAAAATCCATTTTTTTACATGGTTTATATTATTTTGATACCCCATTATTTTAAAAGTTAATGATTTTTTGAAATGATTATGACACAGACATCTTTTTCATAGGATTTGATGTTATTACATTTTAAGGATACACATTTCATTTCATGGGTTTTGATTTTATGTTTATAAAACCTATATATTTCTTTGGGTCATGATATGATGAATGTTTTATTATGTTGTTGAACATGTATGAATGGTTTTATTATGAAATGGGTGGGACCTATATCTCACATCAAAGAATTGGGTAATGGTAAGTTTTATATGAGCTAAAAGGTTACATGGGATGTATCCCCGAGCCCAAAAACTAGAATTTACAAGGGATGTAGCCAAAGCCTAAAAGGAAGATGGTAAATGGGTTGTATCACAAGACCAAAAACAAGGAGGTACATGGGTTATACCCCATTATTAATAGAAAGAGGGTACATGGGATGCTATATAATCCTAAAAGGATTAGGGTAAATGGGTAGTATCCCAAGCCTGAAGACATGAAGGTACATGGGTTATATCTCAGTACTAAAAGAAATAGGGTACACAGATTGTAGGACAATCATAAAAACTAGAAGGTACATTAGCTGAAGTCACAACCTCAAATTAATTAGAAATTGAGTTTTTTTCCCAAGAATGTAGAAGGTACACATGTTTTACCAAAGCCTAACATGTTATTACAGTCTTAGTAGGTTTCCTTCATATAAAATTTTCTATTATTAAATTTATTTAACAAATCCTATATATTATTCATCCATTAAGATTTTGTGGATCATGATGGTTATTTCATTATTTTTCATGTATTATGACCTTCCAATATTTATTTTGACATCTAATATATATGGTAGGATTTTCATATTTAATGCTCTATTTAGACTCCCTTTTTTCCTGTTATGCTGACACATTTCCATAATTTAGCCATACTGAGCATTTGAGTTTTCCCCTTTCTTATGTTTCCTTTACCTTGATTATGAAGAAATGTTTTTGGTATAAGTAGTAAAGAAAAAGATATTTACTGGAGACATTGATGATCCTCCACTACGATAGAAGACATTGTTTCCATGTGTCCAATGACACTAAACAATTATGGTCCTTAAGATTGTATATTTGTAATGTACTGAATATTCATCTGAAATGTGGTGATATCCATGTTTTTTAAGCCTAGTTTTCTATATTCGGTTCCAAATAAAAGGTTTAGTAAACATTTTTTAAACTAGGATGAGAAATCATTTTTGAGATCCCTATTTAAATTTCAGTGGATATGTCTAGGGATGTATCTAAGGATAAGTTTGAGGATGAGTTAAAGTATACCATATTTCCTAGAATTTTTTATATGATAGAATAAGTGTTTTCCCATAAATACATTCATGTTTAAATACTACACATGGATGTGTCTCTAGAATAGATTTATGTTGTGGTAACAACTATGGAATGTTGTTCCGAGTCTGACTTGGGGTAATCAAGTAGAGGACAATGAGACTTGCTGAACATCTGGCTTGACACTCTCGTGGGATATGCTTTAAGAATTCACAAAATCTTCACAATTCAACAGAAAGTATTTTAATAGAGGATAAATTTTAATAACCTAAGTTAAACCTAAGCTTTCACAGAATAATGAAGTACTATCCTTGATTTAGGCAACCTATAATAATTTTATCATGATTATACATTGTCTCAATATGATAAATGTTTCTTACGCTATACCATAGAGTTTTGTTCAGAAGAGTTACTATATGGAAAATTGTTAACATTTATATTTTAAGAACAAAAATTATGCGAATTGTGCAAATTGATTTCCGATGTGGAAATCTCTAAAGGCAATAAGGAAGGTTTTTCATGTATTGGTTATACGTCTGAAGATAAAGAGTCATGAAATGATAAATGAATGTTATGTGATGTTATTATATTATTTTTTATAATAAACATAATAATATGGACTTGATTGAGGTTTTGCATCATTAATATATGATTCATAATTTATATTCTATGAAATTTGATTTAGAGAATAATTTGACAAACCCTGATTAATGGTTTAAGAATAATGTTGTATGAATAAAATATTTATGTCCCGACCCATCCTTGGGGCTCGTGTACATTCTGCTTGATAGTCCACCTTCGGATTCTGTTCCTCTCCACAAGCCTCAACCACGATCAGTGATATCCGTCGTCTGCAACCAACAGAATGTAGTGCTGGCATAGCCCATGCAGGGGTGAGTATACGATACTCAGTAGGGACCCCGAGACCCCCGAAGGCCTCTTAGAATCCACAAAGGATAAACCAAAAAGATAACGTACAAATACGAAGTATCAACCAACTCTACTTAGGTGTATTCCCATACACATACCTAAGTCATCATTTCCAGTTCGGCTCCAACTCAAGAGCCCAAGTACAACTGTGTCCACACTGGAAAGCACAACCCAGTCCAAACAAGAAAGAAAGTCAATCATATCGATGATAATGATTGAAATTCAAGACTCAGCTCACAAAGGTATACTACTCACGAAGAGGGGTGGAGATGATAGATGTAGCCTCTCAATCATCTCCCATGCCGAACCCACCTAGGATCCAAGTATAGAAGTCATCATTATCGAACCCACGTAGGGTCCTAGTACAGTAACCATCACTACCGAACCCACGTAGAATCCAAGTACAATCTTCCTCGCTGTCGAACCCACGTAGGATCCAAGTACAGTCATCCTCGCTGCCGAACCCACATAGGATCCAAGTACAGTCATCACAGTCGCAGCCAGCTCTAGGATTCCCACACACAGCACGCTCGATTCCAGGAGGGTCCGCTCCATGATCCAAGAGGGTCGATATATCAACCGTCAGAAATTCTAGAGTTGATGTATCCCGAAGTTCCATCTCGTCAAAAGGAACTAAACAAAACAGATGGTGCGTCAATAAGACGCCCGGTCTGTGAGATATAGGCTTTTTCGTCATAGGGACCCGGTTAGAAATATGCCCATTTTTAACCCAGACGTTATCTGAAATCATTATAAACTCACTTAGAGTATCAAAAATGGACAATCTCATCAAAAGAGTCCTAGTGCCACAGACGGCGCGTCGATCGGATGTGCGATCTTTAAGTTAACCCCGTGTAAGTGATTAATGGGCACGGTCCGTTTAGCCCAGTGAGCCAATGGGGCAGGTTGTCCCAGTTTGATGGGTCCAAACCAGTAGGCGTGTCGGACCGGTCCGATGGGAAAACTCAAGTCGGCCCGAAGGGACGCGGCCCGGCCCATAGTGGCGCGGCCCGGCCCAAAGTGGTGCGGCCCGACCCGGCTCGGCGCGGCGTGGCACGACCGGGCGTGCGGCTGGCCTTCCTTACGGCTCGGTCAAAGCGGAGCGGGATCTAAGGGAGGGACCCCCCCCCCCCGGCGTTTTTCACCAGCGGCGCAAGGTGGCACCGCCCTTCCCCAAACCGGCCGGCTAGGCCGACCGGCCCTCTAGCTCACGCGGCCCGCACAGCGGGCCCTGACTTTTTTGGCATGGCGCAGCGACTCCTCTTCACCCGGCCAACCAATGGGCCGACCGGTTCTTCTGCCGAAGTAACCCGTGTAGTGGGCCGCGGTTCTTCCCGCAAAAACGGCGTGATGGCGTCTGTCTACTTTGTCGCATTCCCTACACGGCGCGATGGCGTCGTGCCTCCTCCTTCGAATGCAGATACTAGAATAATTAAATGAGAACAGTGGAGGGTTGTCAGGGAGTTTTCTTTTGGCCCACACCCTCCACGTAAATGATTACAATCGGCCATATTTAATCAATGATTTCCAACAAGTGCGAGTTACGTAAACATCCACTTTCATGAGTAAACCCCTACCTCGATAAACGACGTCGTTTGCTGGAGTCGCGGAAGATGGCGTCGCGGGGTGAGGTTTCGAAGACGGCGTTGGCGTGTCTTCAAGGAGGGGACAGCGTATCACACTAGCTGCGGAGAGAAGAAGAAAAGGAACATCATCTCTCCTTGTGGTGATGGCGTTCTTCGTCGAAGAGGTGACATTCTTCGTGCGAGGATGAAGTTCTTCATGGAGGGATGAAGTCCATCAATGAAACCTAGAGTTCTCCCAAATCTTGTCACACAACAATTATAACCTAAAAAAAATACGGCCTCCTATTATTTTATTTTCATTGTTCCAAGCATTCCAAATTACAAAATTCAAATTCAAATTCACTTAATTAATTAAACCATGAGTTGTCTAATTAATTGGGTGAAAGGTTGGAATCATTTAATGGGGGAGAGAGAGAAGAGGAAAGGTCACCCCAATAAATACAAGGAGGATGACAACATTAAAAATAATGAAGTTTAATGGGAGGTTTAAGGGTTTTAGGGAATGTGAATGGTTGGGGATCGTGTGGGCCCCACATCCCAATTATCCTCACATGGGTAGTTAGGAGTTTGTGGGTCCCATGCTAACTACCCCATGTAGGATATAACATCATAAGATATAGAATAAAAATTGTTCCCCAATTTTTTATTCACTTCTTATTTAAACCACAAAATTTTACTCCTTCTCACGTGCAAAAGCATCTACGATAAAAGTCCTCGTAAGAAATTACTGGTGCAACGGTTTCATCAGTGCCCTCAAGATTCAATTCCGAGCACCAGTTCAAAAGATAGAAAAAACCGCTCGATCATTCACATAATGTATCCGAGCTAAACATCAGAAATTTATTCTGGGCACACCGGGCCTCGGAATCAGGTTCCTTCAAAAACTGTGTACTCGTATAATCCAAAATAATTTAAGAAAAAAATTTCCTTGATATTTACGGTCCTTTACATTACTCCCACCTCAGGGCTTTACGTCCCCATAATGATACATCATAAACTAGGGAAACAAATGAGGGTACTATGCCCGCATCTGAGCCTCCCACTCCCATGTGCTCTCCTGGAGGTTCCTTTACTGCCACCTGATGCGCACTAGAAGAATCGACCATCCACGTAGTACCCACTCCTATCGATCCTCAATCTCCACCGGGACCTCCGCAAAAGCTTCCCCGTCATCGATGTCCAGCTCCCCGTGGTCGATGATATGCGTCAGGTCGTGCACGTATCTCCTCATCTGAGATACGTGAAAGATGTCGTGCTCTCGGTGAAAATGAGGTGGAAGGGCTAGGGGATAATCCACCTCACCTACCATGATATGAACATGGAATGGTCCGATGAAGCATGGAGATAACTTGCCTCCCCATCCATTTCTCTGTAATCCACGTTAAGGTGAGACCCATAAGAAAACATGGTCACCATCCTCAAACTCTTGTGGTCTCCATCTCCTATTAGCATAGGACTTCTGTCGGCTTTGTGTAGTCCTCATCCACTCCTGGATGATCTGCACCTTCTCTGTCGTAGCCTGAACCATCTCTGGTTCTACGAGTGTTGACTCCACAGGGTCAGTCCAGCACAGATGTGATCTGCAAGGTCGGCCGTACAATGCCTCATATGGTGCCATCCCGATGGTGGAGTGGTAGCTATTTTTTTACGCAAAATCATCGAAGGGTATGAGATCCTACCAACTATGACCAAAGTCAAGGACACATGCAGAGAGAATGTACTCGAGTGTCTGAATAGTCCTCTCCATCTTGCCATCCATCTAAGGATGAAGGGCGGTACTCTTGTATAGCTGCAACCCAAAAGCCTCACGCAACCCCTTAAAAATCCGGGAAGTAAAGAGAGTGTCACGATCAGAGACGATATATGATGGCACACCATAATGTTGTATGATATTTTGAATGTAGCGGCATCCCAAGCTATCCACTAAGCCCTGCTCTCTGATATGTAGGATGCGGGCCGACTTGGTGAGTCGGTCGACAATCACCCAGATGGAGTCGTGTCCTCTGGATGTATGTGGAAGTCCCATCAATAAATCCATAGATATCCCATCCAACATCCACTCCAGGACCTCTAGGGGCTATACCGAACCTGCCGGAACCAGGTGCTCCACCTTCACCTGCTGGCAGGTGAGGCATCGAGAAACGAATTCTGCCATAGCCTTCTTCATACCCAGCCACCAGTTTCGTCGTATGAGATTCTGGTACATCTTCGCTACTCTCGGATATACTACCAAATAGGAAGTGTGAATCTCCCTCAGCACATCCTCCCGTAATGCAGCTGGTACCATGGAACATCCCCTAAAAAGGATGGCGTGCTCTCCTCCTATAGAAAATCCATCAGGTGCATGTCCTGTGGATATCTATGCACGTCGTGTCTCACAGTCAACGTCACCAGGCTGTACCTCTCTGAACTGCTGAAGTAGTGGAGGAGTGACTATGAGTGACTGTAGAAAGGCTACTCCATCTCTATCCACGAAGGATATCTACCATGCGGCTAGCTGCTCCGTCGCCTCTCCATGTAGATGAATGCTCGATCTCCTACTGAGAGCATCAACAACTACGTTCCCCTTTCTAAGAGTATAGAATATCTCAAAGTCATAGTCTTGTATGAACTTGAACCATTGACACTATCTACGGTTTAGGTCCTTCTACGAGAATATGTACATGGGACTCTAGTGGTCTGAGTAGACTGTAAAGCGCTCGTCCATTAGATAGTGCTGCCAAATCTTCAAGGCGAGGACCACTCCTGCTAACTCTAGGTCATGGTTAGCGTAGTTCTACTCATGCTGCCTCAACTGTTGTAAACCATAAGTGATCACTGCCCGCTCTTGCATTAGAACAAACCCGAGTCCGGTCCCTGATGCATCCCAGTAAACTACGTACCCTACGCCCTCCTCCGGTGGCCTTAAGATGGGTGCACTGGTTATCTTTGTCTCAGCTCCTAGAAGCTCTTATGACATCTATCTGGCCACACGAATGGTTTACCCTTATTCATCAAAGCTGTAAGTGGTGCTACAACTCTGGAGAAGTCTGGAACAAATATCCAATAGTACCCAGTCAGACCTAGGAAACTCCGCACATCTGTCACACTCCTAGGTGTCTCTCAAGAAAGTACTTCCACGATCTTCACAGGATCCACAAAAAATCCCGCCTCAGAGATGACGTTACACAAGAATTGGTCCTCTCGAATTCAGAACTTTCACTTTGACAGCTTAATGTAAAACTGGTTCTCTCAGAGTGTGTCCAGTACAACTTGCATGTGGTAGGCGTGGTCCCCCTTAGTAGTCGAGTAAATCAGTATGTTATCGATAAAGACTTTGACAAATCGATCGAGGTAAGGATGGAAGATCCTGTTCATGAGACTCATGAACACTAATGGAGCGTTGGATATGAATAAAGGCATAACTAAGAACTCAGAGTGGCTATACCGACACCTGAAGTTCGTCTTCTGCACATCCTCGTCTCGAAATCTAAGCTAATGATAGCCGGACCTAAGGTCTATATTCGAGAACCATTGTGCCCCCTTGACCTGATCAAAGAGGTCGTCTATCCTCGGGAGTGGATACTTGTTCTTTACGGTCACCTGATTCAGGCGACGGTAATCGACACATAGTCGTAAGCTCCCATCCGCCTTCTTGGCAAATAAAATCGGAGAAGCTCAGGGTGAAACACTACGTCGGATGAATTCCATGCCCTGGAAGTCCTCCAGCTATACCCAAAGCTCTTGAAGCATAGCAGGTTCCATCCGATATGCTGGAGTATATATCGGGGCTATCCTGGGGTACATGTCAATATAGATGTCTACCTCTCTGCGAGGAGGTAGTACTAGAACCTTATCCAGGAAAACATCCGTAAACTGATCCACCACAACAGGAAAACTCGGGCTCTGCACATCAACCGCTCCGAGAATGAGACTAGCCAACTGATGTGTGATCTGCTTCCCTATCCTCTGTATAAGTCCATCCGGAGCTGCAAAGGCTCCCTTCTCGCTGGTGAAGGTGAACCTGCTCCCATATGTGCGGACACACCGCACATTGCGCCTAATACAGTCGATCATAGAATAGACTATAGATAACCAATCTATGCCTAAGATGGCATCGTAAGGCATCGATGCCACTAATAGAAGATCCCAGCCGAAGCTCTCATCTCCTAGAGTAATCTCACACTACCGGTACCAGTGCGTAATGGTCGAATCTACTCCCGTAGGAGTCTCTAGCCGTATGGATCGAGCCAACGGCTCCGTCGGAATCTCTGAGCTCCAAACAAGGGAAACAACAATAAAAGAATGACTCTGTCTTGTGTCTATATGAACTATAGGTAGGGTTGTGTAGACATAGATAGTACCTCGAATCATCTCAGGTGCGCCGTGGTTGTAAGCCTCTACAGCTTGAAGCTAAGCCTGACTTTGTCCGCCAGCTCCCTGTGGTCGGGGTGGACCTCCTGGTGGTGGTGGTGGTAGAGCCTTGAAGTATTTTCCACCACCTGCTGCTCAGACAGCTCCTCTACCTCGTACGCCTGCTCCTTGCAGACCACCACGGTCGAACCTCTACCTCTGCCTGGGTGGTCCATCAACCGTCTGCTGCTCCATTTCATGGCGGGTCAGGCAGTCACGAGACATGTGGGAATGTCGTCGCATGCATAGCACTGTCTGCCTCTCGTATGACTAGCTCTACTGCGTCTGCCCCACACATCTGAACCAGTATCCTAAGGTCGCCCACCTGATGGTCTTGTCCGCTGGAAACTCTGTGACATCTGTCTACTCCCGGCTACAGAAGACTCCACTACGTGTTTCCCTGCGGTAGGCCTCGCTGCTGGTGTAGGCTCAGCAAGAAATCTCTCCACAAGAAGGGATCACTCCAGTACTCTTGCCTGCGTCACAATACTGAGGGAGATCATCGAAGCCCTGATCTCATGCCTCAGTCCCTGCTTGAAGGTCTGAACCCAGAAGAATGGGTCCTGTACAATGTCTATGGAATAGCGTGAGAGGTTAGTAAATCTCGCCGAGTACCAGGCTACTGTCATGCTGCCCTGTCACAGCTGTAATAACTCCTGGATGTGTACCACATGGAGGGTGGCTGGAATGAACTCCGAGCGGAAGAGACTCTGAAAGTCCATCCAAAGTAGAGATTCCTCGTCATGCACCTGGAGCATCAGGCTCCACCATCTACCTGCTACTGCATGCAGGAGACTCTCGTCAAGGATCCCCATAATATTTACATGTTTCCCTACCAATCGAAAGATTCTAACAATAGCCTCCAGCCAATCCTCGGCTGCCTGAGGGTCCGTCTCTCTGCAGAACCTAAGCAGCCTCTTTCGCTGAAACTCATGCAGCGCACTCAGGTGGCGTGCACTCTCCGTTGTTGGGGCTGGTGGTATCGGTGGCCCAGCGGGAAGAGGTACTGCTGGTGCCTCCGCTGTAATGGGGCCCTTCCCAGAGGCCTCATCACTCGGTGGGCTTCCATATCGCACAAAGATCGGAACCTTAGCTGGCTTCCATCGTGGGGCCATCCTAAAAACAAACAGGTGTTCCACGTTTAATAGAGTATACCTGGTTAGCTGACACAAAGTAATCAAAAAGAAAACTTTTGAAACAGTAATGCAATCAATGTTTTCGTGCAGTGAGTCAGAAAACATAAGTTAGGGTCCTGGTGTATGGATACATCGGCCTCCGCACCAACACTGGAATCCCTGGACTGATAACCACACTCAATACCCTCAACACTATTGCTTCACATAGAAGAAATTACCAGAGTCCTATGTTATGCTATAGAACCGACTCCTGTGATACCAATTTGTCCCGACCCATCCTCGGGGCCCATGTCATGACTACCCCAAGCTCGCCATCCTTAGGCCAGGGGATGGATACTAGCACCAAAGGTGAAAACCCGTTAAAAGGGATGTAATTACCTTTATATAAGTAAACAAACACAATAGAGTACGCAAGCCAAAGTAAACACCAAGTAAACTAAGTACAAAAGTAAGTGCTGGAAAGTAAATGGTCTAGTACAGAAACCCAACTGAGAGTACAATATTACTGTGAGAAGTAATGTACAACAGCTGAAAATTAAAGCAACAACCACCGAGACGTCTTGTAGAAATCCAACCTGAAGGGTGGGTATAGATGGTCTCCTCAGCTCCTCGAACCGATCCATCCAATCTGTGTACGTTCCGCTTGATAGTCCACCTCTGGATTTCGTTATGCTTCACAAGCCTCAACCAAGATAAGCACTGTCCATCGTCTACAACCAACACAACGTAGTGCCGGCATATCCAACACAAGGGTGAGTATAAGATACTCTTTAGGGACCCAGAGACCCCCGAAGGCCTCCTAGAATCCACAAAGCATAAATCACAAAGGTAAGGTACAAATACGAAGTATCAACCAACTCTACATAGGTATATACCCATACATATACCTAAGTCATCATTTCCAGTTCTGCCCCAACTCACGAGCCCAAGTACAACCCAATCCACACAGGAAAGCACAACCCAGTCCACACAGGAAAGCAAGTCAATCATATCAAAGATAATGATTGAAAGTCTAGACTCAGCTCACATAGGTATACTACTCATGAAGATGGGTGGAGATGATAGATGTAGCCTTTGAATCATCTCCCCTGTAGAAACCATGTAGGATCCAAGTATAGAAGTTGTTGTTGCCGAACCCACTTAGCATCCTAGTATAGTATCCATCGCTGCCAAACCCACGTAGGATCCAAGTACAGTATTCATCGTCGTCGCAGTCGCATCCATCTTTAGGGTTCCCGCACATAGAACGCTCGATTCCAGGTGGGTCCGCTCTATGAGCCAAGAGGGTCGATACATCAACCACCACAAAGTTTAGAGTTGATGTATCCCGAAGTTCTGTATCATCAAAAGGAACTCAATTTAATAGACAGCGCGTCAATCAGACGCCCGGTCAGTGAGATAGAGGCTTTTCCATCCCATGGACCCGGTTAGTAATATGATCGTTTCTAACCCGGCTGATATCCAAAATCATCTGAAACTCACTAAGAGTATCGGAAAAGGACAGTCTCGTCGAAAGAGTCCTAGTGCCGCAAATGTCTCGTTGATCGGACACGTGGTCTTTATGTTAACCCTGTTTAAGTGATTAACGATCCTGATCCGTTTAGTCTAGTGGGCCAACGGGTCGGGTTGTCATAGTTTGACGGGTCCGACCCAGCAGGGGTGTCAGACCGGTCCAAAGAAAAAACTCATGTCGGACCGATTGGATTGGCCGAAGCCATGCAGGATCCAAGGGGGTGGCCCCAGTATTCTGCACCGGCAGCGCCAGGTGGCGCCACCCTTCCCCAAACCGGCCGGCTAGGCCGGCCGACCCTCTAGCGCACGCAGCCCGCATGGTAGGCCATGACTTATTTGGCATGGTGCCCTCCTGGTGCTGCAGCTCCTCTTCGCCCGACCGGCCAACGGGCCAGCCGGTTCTTCCGCCGAAGCGGCCCGTGTAGTGGGCCGTGGTTCTTCCCGCACAACCGGTGTGACGACATCGGTCTCCTTTGTGGCATTTCTCACACAGGGCGACGGTGTCGTGCCTCCTCCGCCTTCGGATGCCAATTCTAGAATAATTAAACGAGAACAACGGAGGGTTGTGGGGTCGTGTTCGTTTGGACCGCACCCTCCGTGTAAATGATAATAATCAGACACGTTTAAACAACGATTTCCAATGAGTGCATGGTACGTAAACATCCACTTTCAAGAGTAAACCCCTACCTCGATAAACTATATCATTTTCCGGCGTCCCAGAAGATTGAGTCGTAGCGTGAGGTTTCGAAGACGACATTGGCGTGCATCTAAGGAGGGGACGACGTCTCACACTAGCTGCAAAGTGTAGAAGGAAAGGTACGTCGTATCTCCTTGCGGTGACGACATTCTTCGACGATGAGGTGATGTTCTTCATGAGAGTATGAAGTTCTTCATAGAAGGATGAAGTTCTTCAAGGAAATCTAGAGTTCTCCTAAATCTCTTCACACAACAATTCTAAACCAAAATAAAATAAGGCTTCCTCTTATTTTATTTTTATTTTTCTAGGCATTCAAAAATAAAAAATAAAAAATTCAAATTCACTTAATTAATTAAACCAGGAGTTATCTAATTAATTGGGTGAATGGTTGGAAATTTTTAATGAGGTAGAGAGAGAAGAGGAATGGTCACCCCAATAAATAAAAGAGGTTGGAAACATTATAAATAAAGAAGTTTAATGGGAGGTTTAAGGGTTTTAAGGAATGTGTATGGTTGGGGCTCGTGTGGGCCCTAAGTCACAATTATCCTCACATGGGTAGTTAGGAGATCGTGGGTCCCATCCTAACTACCCCATGTCGGATATATCCACTTAAGAAAAAGAATACAAATTGTTCCATAATTAATTATTCACTTCTTATTTAAACCACAAAAATTAACTCCTTCTCCCGTGAAAATGCATCTATGGTAAAAACTCTCGTAAGAAATTACTGGCGCTGCGGTTTTATCAGTGCCCTTGGATTTTAATTCTAGGAACTGGTTTAAATGATAGAAAGACCCCCTTGTTCGTTCACTGAATTTACCTGAGCTAAACTTCAGAAATTCATTCTAGGCACACCGGGCCTTGGAATCAAGTGTCGTCAGAAACAGCGTACTGGTATAATCCCAAAGAATTTAAGAAAAAAATTTCCTTGAAATTTACGAGTCCTTATAATTTATGTTTTGGAATTAAAATATTATGTTTTTGTATCATGAAATACAAGAATATTTTTCATATAAGTTTTAATTACGATTAGAAAGGGACATTTCTAGTGCTGATGAAGACATAGAAATGTGATTTCATGGAAAGGCGATATTTCAATTATGGAACTGTATTCATTAATTAGTTCTTGAAGTTGAGAGAATGATTTTTGGGTAAAGATATATTGGATATGAATATGAAAATTTGATAATATAGATTACTCTGGAACAAATTTTTTTTTATATTTCATCAAGGATGATGTTTGAAACATCTAGGTTTTAAATAATATATCATCTAAACATTGGTATATAGAATCAAGCATGTTTTCAAAAAGTATTTATGGTATTTATCATTATTACCATGTTTCTAGAGAATATATGATAAGGGTATGGATATGTTTGGAATGTGAAAAAGAAGTGGAACATTTTAATTTTTAGGGGATCAATGTTAAGCCGATTTTATGAATTTAGTTAAAAATATTTGAATTTTTATCTTTTAGAATGGTTATAAGGATAAGCATTCATGGAATGTTTAAGTTAAACTACAGATAAAGTCAGTAAGATTATAGTGTTACCAATGAATATGAATATTTATGTATATTGGATATCTCGTTAAAAAAAATTGTGTTGATGAAAAATGGGTAGATATATCATAAATTTCATGATCTATTAGTACATTAGGAACTAAAAAGTCACATTCCTTTTTTGGAGAAAGTGGTGAAGTGGACCAAGGAGAAACAAAGGGTTAGGTTGTCTATAAATTATACAAGTATATCTTTTCATGAAAAGTATTTAACTTTAAGAAAAAGGATCTTAAATCCAAAAATGATAACCTAATACATCAATTTCTAATGATTATGATTTTACTGTAGATCATCACAGATTTATGGATTTCTATTTCTTTTCATTATCATAACCTTGTTCTCTATCACTATCCATCATAACATGATAGTTATATTTTTTTATCCATGTCAATGTTTTCATATTCCACCTATGTTCTCGAATAAGGAAACCTAGTAATATGTATCTTTAGGTAACCAATATGGTTCAAACTATACATTTTTAAAGGAATAGTTAGTATTCATTTATATGATGTGGGTTTCTATTATTAAAAATTGAATGTATTAAACCTTTTATAATGACTAATAATTTCAATGGATAAATTAGTTTTAATGGGGGTATAATATTACTCCCAGTGTTTTTGTGAATTATTATTTTTAATTAATTCATTATTTTAGATATTATTAATTACATGTGATAGTGATGATAGTTTATTTTTCATTATTACGCTTTTTTTTCCTGCAACACCATGTTAATCATTCATTACATTCAACATAGACATTGGCATGCTCTATAAGGAACAATAAGGTCTACTGAACAATAGTATATTATTAAAATATGATTATTTAATATAAAAATAGAAAAAACTGATGTTATATTAGAGGCTATGAATATTATTAACAATTCAATGAAAATATATGGTTTACAAAATATAATATGAATTCATAGGTTACTAATTAATTATAAATCAACATGAAACCCGATTGAATATAAAAGGAAAAATTATTTTCGACATAATGTTATCCAATCCTAATAAATTGAATATTCATTTGTGTCTAGAAATGAACAAAGTCAAATATTACTTTCACATGAAACTAATTAGGTATTCATTACACATAACATCGACTTGGTTTATGAAATTTATTTCATTACACACAACACCAACTTTGTGTACGTAACACACAACACTGACTTGGTGTGTAATGCACACAACACTGAGTTTATATAAAACATATTTTTTTATAATTATATAAACGAGATAATAATAACATATCCATTAAAATTAATTATTGTAATTGTATAAACTACTTTTTAAATATATTTTGTTTAATTTTTTATACAAATAAAACCGATTGATAATGAAGGATATGATTTTTGGTAAAGACCATTTGTGTTAAAAATATAATTGTATTAAATCAACTTCTTTAATAATAAAATTTATTTTAGAAAAATTTAGAAATTTAAATTTATAAAATTAACTTCATTTTTTAATTCAAAATATCTGAATTATCCATGTGTGAATTTTTGTGATTTGTTTTGGAAAACATCATTTTTGATGAATATTGAAAAATACTGATTTTTAGTTAAAAAACATTTTTTAATTAATTATTAATGTTACATGATATTATAAATTTATTTTAAGGTAATATTAATTAAATATTTGATCTATTAATACATTTTAAACCATTATAATCATTTTCACTTTGAAATTGAATAAAAAATCTTAACAAACATTTGAACAATTTTCTACTTTAAAAACCCATTATTTCGACCTATATGCTGGATTAACATTAATCTTAATTTTTCCACATCTATTATGATAATTTTGAAAAATAAAAATACACAATTTTATTCATTATAATACGTATATTCTAATAGTACCATGTAAAATTTTGACCAAAATTAAAAGTTATTAAAATTAATAACAACTATTTATTGCCAAATTAATCTTAATTACAGGCTGAACCATAAAATTAAAGGCACAAATATTTTAGAAAATTTATAAAACCCATTTTATGTCTATTATACACCCATAAACATTATATTCTTGAGTGTACTGGTTTTTTATTACTTTATTAGGGTATAACATGGGTACACATTACTTGTTTCATAAATTTTAAAGTGATCCCTTTTTCTTCCCTAGGAAAGGCCATCACCTCTACAACTTTCTAAGACATATAAAATAACTTATGATGGTACAAGAACATCCCAATAAACTTCCAAGAAGTACAAACTTCTTCTAAGAGACCTTACCTTAGTCATATTTTAATTCAACAAATCCTTTCGGAAAAATCCCAAAGGAGTTACCTGATAAAGAGGTAACGTCTTCTCTCAAGTCCTTTTTTTTATTTTCCTTATCCACCCTCTCCAATTCTATTTATTTTATTAATATATATGAACCCTATTATAAAATATATATGAGGATGTTTTTATGTAAATGGTTCGACCTATACTTTCACACACCTCCATCTAATGGGTAACAAAGTAATTATATCTCAGAACGGTGAAGTACTGGCTCATGAAATGATGATTGTTCAATTTTCCATTACGACTTATCATTGATGAAATTGTGATTTAAAATATGTTAACATATTATATAGATGTTATATTTATAATTAATATACTATTACTTAATTTATATTGGTAACATAACCTTATTATTTCCATCTTATGAAAATATGATAATATAATTTTAGGAAGTGTTGACTACAACCCCATAATAGAGATACGATATGTTCATACACTATATGGATTGTATTAATAATTGTTTTAGTGAATATATATGATATATTATATATCTCAAATAGAATATTAAAATTATATATATATATATATATATATATATATAATTATTCTAATTCATTTTTCTCAACACAATAATTAAACAGAAATAGTATTCATTTGTATGTATGACCTACCCTCTCCATGAATAGTGTATTTCATTTCGTACTTATATATTTTATATATTAGTATAATACACATATACTATACATGTATATATATGATATTTATTTCATGGATAACATTCTGTAACCATTATACAAGTATAACGACTAAATACATAAACAATTATGACCCATGAGAAAAACAAAGCGAATATTACCTGAAATGAATTTTAACACATGATTGTTAACAAGAAGGTATTATAAGGTCATAAAAAGAACACATAAGGTATTATATATAATAATATAATTCTTTAATAGATATATATTAAAAATAAAATTATCATATTGGAAGCATGTATGAGTATGAAGAGAATCCAAACATAAGGTGAGGAGACTTCATCTCACTTTTTATTCACATGAGATACATGCTACATTCACCACTCTTCAATTTTGTGTGGTGTAAATAATGACACTGATTTTAATCTATAAATGTTATAACTAAATTTATGGGTATTAAATTATCCTTTTATGAAGTCTCATTCATTTTGTGTTATGTTTCAAAATATACCAAATATGTAAAAATGTTTTTCCTTAGTTTACCTTCTTTCATACTCTTATTTTGTTATGCACCAAAACTCATTTTTTGAGGTGTATATATATCCATTTTAAATGTTATATCATAAATATCCATGTTTTAATAATATTTTATTCTACATGTAATTTAATATTATGACATGTAGAATATTATCCAAATTTACCAAGTTATTAGTGTTTATTGAGATAATCCCATCGCATTTCGAGATTATTTACGTTTATGCTTCCTTTGATGAGTTCTTATGTTCCATATCTCAAGAAAGTCAGTAATTTTATTCTTCTATATCTATTCATTATATATTCATATAGTTCAACCATTAATAATATAGTTAAGAATGCATTTTATGAAACCTAGACATTTCCCTCTCTCTGATTTGATATATTTATTCCTTCAAAAACATGTTTTCTTAAAAGGATTTCCAAAAATACTGTACTTATTCCTTATGATAATTAAAAGAAAATTTTACCCTTTTTTCTTTTAATTTTTTTCAAAGGAATAATATTATCACATTTCAAATGAGGCATTTATCCCTTTTTATTGTGTAAACGTAATGTTATTTTAACCTCATACAACATGTACACATTTATCCACCGTCTACCCTTTGAATCATTATTTTATGGTTTAAAGGATATATATTGTTTAAAAATGTTAATAATAGAATTTTCATTGAAAATGGTTTTCAAAAGTTTTTCAATATTATTTAATATGTTTTCAATAAAAATGGGTTTCAAAACATTTTCAAACATCATTTTATATGTTTTTAAGGAAAATGTATTTCCAAACGGTTTCATGCACTATTTTATAAGTTTTAAATTTATTTTAAATGAAATTATTTGCAAAATGTTTGAAAGATTTTCTGATTTGTTTTCAAAGTGTTTTTAATGAAAAAGTTTTTAAAAAAGGTTTAAAGCATATTTTATATATTTATAGGGAAATTTCTTTATAATTACATCTATAATTCAATATAATTTATAAAGGTATTTTCTATGAAAATTATTATGAGATGGTTTCATGTATTAAAATTTTTTTTTCAGAGAAGAAAGGAAATTTTCATCAAGAAACATTTTTGATAGTTTTTTAAAAATTATTTTCCATCTAAGATAACATCTGTTGATGTTAAACATTCCCTTATAATAAATGATATAATGGTTATATTAATATATTTTATATTAATGGGATACATTTAATGTCATGGTATTTAGGAAATGTGTTTCTCTTACACATGTTATTTTTTTATGAAAATAAATTTATTTTCCATGAATTATATGCTTTTTAAACCCACTTCTTTTGATATGTTATGCTTTAGTGAAATGATTATGACACCAATCACTTTTTCAAAGGTTATGATGTGATGAAATGTTTAAGATACAAATGTCATTTCATGGGTTGTGATTTGATGGTTATAAAACCTATCTCTTTTTATGGGTAATGATATGATGAATGTTTTATTTTCTCCAGGGACATGTATGAATGATTTTATTATGAGATGGTTTGGACCTATATCTCCTTCAAAATAATTGGGTAATGATAAGTTATATATGAGATCAAAGGGTACACGGGTAGTAGCCTATGCTCGAAAAAAATAAGGTACATATGTTGTATCCCTAGCCTAAGAGGAAAATGGTACACGAGTTGTATCCATATAAAAATAATAATAAAACACAAGGGTTGTTTCCCAAGACCAAAAGAAATACGGTACATGGGTTGTATCCCATGCATTAAAGGAAGTGGGTACATGATTAGTTGTTCATGCCTGAAAACAAGAAGTAACATGGGTTATATCCCAAGCCTATAAGAAAGTGGGTACAAAGGATGTATGCCATGATTTTAAATAAGAAGGTACATGGGTTGTTTCCCAATCCTAAATGTAAGAGTTACACAGGTTGTTAGAACAATCCTGTTAGAGGTACATGGGTCGTAGCCCATTCCAAACAAGTAATTAATGTCATTGTATGAAACCATGAAATAAAACTTTTTATTCTTATTTGTATTCGAAAAATCCGTTATATTATTCCTCCATTAATATTTCATGGATCAAGATATCAATTTCCTTATGATTCATGTCATATGAAATTTCAGGCTTTATTATGAACTCTAATATGTAGGGTATGATATTCAAATGTTTTTCTCGTGTTTTATACCCTTTTATTCAGGATACGCTTACACATTTCTTTTATTTACCTTTATTGAGTATCTGAGCTCACCCCTTTGTTATGATTACTTTCCCTGGGACATAAATAATGGTTTTATGTAAAATTACTAAAGGTGGGGATCTTTATAAAAAATTTGGAAGATCTTTCACAAAGATTTGAGATTTTGTTTCCATTTTTCGAAAGACATGAAACTATTATGGTCTTCAGAAAAGTATTTTTTATTGAACTAAATATTCATCTGAAATGATGTAATATCCATGTAAATTATTCCTGGGTTGTTAATGTAGCACCAGTAAAATATGACGTAACAACATACTATAACACCAAAAATACAACTATATATCAATAAATTCAAGTACTAGTATTGAATTTAAATGAAATGAAATTTATAAAACAAATACAATAAAAAACACAATATCATATACATTTGAATCATTTTTTATAAAATTAAGTAAGTAAAAATTATTACTTACATTAAAAAAACATCAGTATTCCTTTTTCTATTGATACTCAGCGCGACTCATTCTATTTAAAATAAAATCACCCCTGGTTAGGCTAAAGAAACAACTGTATATGAATTTTTTTTATATATTATTACTAATATAAAGAAAAAAATTAACATATTGTTTTAATATTAAAATAAACATTGTTAAATAATAGGAACACTATGTATTAGATATAACTGTGGTTGATTCATAAACATTACACCATTACTCGTTCAGATTCAACTCTGTGAATTTTAATCAAAAAGAATAAGATAAATCCCCAATGGGCACAAGCTAATGGTAGCATTATAAGGTGGTGTTTGGGAAGTCTTAGTTTCAAGCCTACCTATGTGAATTTATGTTGGTTTTATATTTTTGGTCCCCCTCCCCTTAATTATGGATCATTATTCTAATGTATCAAAACAATACAAATGTGTTTTCTCATATTTGAGCACATCACATGTATTTTTTACAAAAATGTCATTTCAAACCATAAACACACACTTTGAATCATACTAGTCTAATCATATTTAGGTTTTACAAGATAATTATTCCAACACATCAACAATTACTTGTTTATTGTTTTATAAAATTATCAAAGTAATCCAATCATGTTTTCTCATTTTTTTGTGAGACTGCTTTTTGAAATAAAATGACGAGTTTAAACTCACAATAATCATATCGATTCATACCAGGAACATAATTTATTGGATTGAGTTTTATCTAATTCATATATATCAATAATGACTTACGGGTCATTTTAAAAAATTATTAAAACAATCTAAATACATTTTCATGATTTTTAGTTGGTTAGTTTCCCATTTTTCTAAATATTATGTCAATATTAAATAAAAACTGAACATAGAGACATACTGGTCACAAAATGAATCATATTGATGCTTAGATAATTCATAATCATCTTAAAGGACTTATAGATCATTTTAATAGTGTATGAAAAACAATTGAAATTCATTCAATCAGTTTTGAGTATATAACTAGTCTTTTTATTAAAATGTCATTTTAAATAGAAAACATACAATCTGACTCATAAAGATCACATAGTGTATCATTTTAATGTGATACTAATTTATAAACATATTAAATGATTCATTTTCATAAATTATAAAGAAAATATTTTTGTGTTTTCTTAGTATTTAGTGAGTGAAATTTATGAACTAAAAAATTCATTTTAAATTGATAACAGGAACATTGATTCATATTGGGTGTGCCTTTTATCAAATTTAGTTGAGGATGAATACTACATATTAAAAATAACATATGGAAGTTTTTCGATAATATCAAAATATTCCATATTTGTTTCATGATTTTGAGTAGGCTAGTTTTATTTTTACTAAAATTGATGTCAATACTAAATAAAAGGACACACTTTCAGTCATATTAGTCAAACCATGCATCAGATTGTGGTAAACCATATTCCTACAACTCTAAATTGACCCATGTATCATTTTTATAAACTATCAAAATAAAAAAAATTACTGGTTTTGAGTATGTCAGTTGTCTTTTTCAAAAAATGACACTTAAAACAATAGACACTCACATTGGCACACACTAATAACATCATGTATCAGTTTGATGTGATAACAATTAATAAATTTCAAAAAAATTGAAATATTACTAAATATCCTAAATTATAAAAAAAATAAAATATAATATTCTTGTTTTTCAAAGAGTTTCACTATTCTAACTAAATTGTTTATTTTAAAATGATAATGGACACTTTGAGTAAAACTGAGAACATCCTATTTTAGATTGAGGTGAGAATAATTCCTACATGTCACAAATTATTTATGGATAATTTATAAAAATTATTAAAACAATATGATTTTTTTAAAAATGGATTTGTGTAGTTTTGTTGTCCTTATTACTAATATTAATGTCAATATTCAATAAAATGATGCAGTTGGTGTCATACAAGTCATACCGTGCATCAGATTGAGGTTAAACTGATTCCAACACATCCCAACTAACATATAGATCATTTTACCAATGTATAAAAACAATCTATATTTGTTTGTTAAATTTTGAGTACATCACTAGTCTTTTTTACTAAAATGTCATTTTTCGAAGGAAACACACACTTTTACTCAAAATGATCACATCATATATCAGTTTTACATGAGAATTATTTATTTATTTCACATATTATTTAGGAATCAATTTCCTAATTTATCAATAATATGTAAGTATGTTTTTTTACATTTCAATGAGTAACACTTTTTTAACTAAAATGTCAATTTTAAACAGATAATAGAAAAATTGAGTCATACAGGGCACATCATATATTAAATTATATTTTGGCTAATTCATACATGTCAAAAATGACATATGGATAGTTTTATTAAAGTATCAAAACAATCTGAAATTTTTTCTTTCTTTTTGAGTATGTATGTTTTCCTTTTTACTAAAAATTAATTTCAATTCTAAATAAAAAGAATCAATTGGAGTCATAATTTCTAAATAATGAGTCACATTGTGGTATGAATGATTTATACATTCCACACAGTCACAAAACAATTTTAACTACCAATTATTCCATGATTTCTATAATATTTATTTTTTAAACTTCCAATATTTCATTTTGAATCGATCTTTACACCAGAAAAACCCTCCTTGTTTTTGAAATATATAATATTGGATGAAGATCATGTGCCTATTATATCATCAGAAGCCACCAAAATAGTCAAATGAGCTCCCTCTACTCATCATTCTGTTGAAAACGAGTCTATTTTTTCAGCTAAGAACATCGAATAAATTTGTAGTATTGGTAGTTCGACCAATAATGACAATGAAAATCCTAGTAGCATAGTAAGAAGAGAATATTTTACCTATTTTGTGTCTTGTAGTAGATAGTTTATAGAAAAAATAATACTTCCAAAAATATATGTCAAAAAAACCAATTTATTATTTGATAAAAATATAAAGAAATTAACATAAAGATAACAGATAGAATGATGCACAAATTAATCAAATAATTAGTTGGAATTATTATTTTCATGATGGATGTATGAATTCATAAGAAATTTCATTATTTTATTTTTTTTAGCTACAATTTCAACATCCAATCACTCACAACCATTACCAGCTTTGAATAAACCATCCCACCTTGGAGAAAAGAAACCACAAGTATAGGACGACAATTATAATTTATGTGTTACTAAAAAGAGAAAAATTAAGTATAAATATAAAATGACACATTAATTATATGAATAATGACTTTATATTAAAAATTTCAATATTACATATGTGATTGATTAGTGGAGGGAATATGAAAGAAGATGATAAATTCCAATACTACAGGTGTGAAAATATTTTGTGTGAGATGAAGTCTGTGGAAGTTTTGTTGCATAATGGCTTGAAAGATGGACAAACCACCCCAACATGAACAAAAGAATATAACATTATAAGAAAAAAATTATTATGTTTCTAATATAATATTTAATAAATTAAAATAAATATTAAACAATACATTATTTCCATGTAAAATGAATTTACAAGGAAAATATTAAGATTAAATTTTTGATTGAGCATAGGAAGCATAATTTCACTTCCTATAGAGGCACTGGATGTTACATAATGGAAAGTGATAAATGAAAAACTTCATGGGTGAAAAGGTTTGGTGGGAGAATAATTATGCTGATGTTTTTTTGGGGTGTGGCATGAAATATGGATATAAATTTTCTTAAATAAACAACATTTTCATGGAAAAATTAATATTAAATCACTATTTCATTATATAATTTTTTTAGTAAGATATAGAAATTATATCATATTATTTCATTAACATATTCTCAAAAGTATTATTTTATTGTAGCTGTTTCTAAGATATTAGTAACTTGATCATGGAAAAATTAATTTTCAATAAGAGTATTCAATCATTGAATTTAAATTATCTTAATATAGTATATACGATATAATATTAGTTGAAAAAACATATTTTTTTAAAACACTTTTACCTTCTCATTGAACATTCTCTTCTTTTTTTAATGGTCTTATAGGATTGGTTGTTCTATCAAGATTCCAAATCCAGTCTTTCTAGTCCCCTCTAATATACATGACATTGTATATATTAGGATTTACATGAACTAATTTTTAACTCACAATTAATGGGTTATCCTTGATTGAATTATCATTTGATGCAACATTTGTTATAGTCTATAATAGGACTATTAAAAAACTCTTTTTTATGGATCCAAGACATAACATAATTGTATAACTTATGATGTAGTTAAGAATGATCCATCTTTTCACCATTCTACACTGAAATTCTACTTCACAGATCCCATTTCAAAAAAATTCAGTAAACTCATATTATCAACCCATTTTCAATAGAAAATCATAACATGAAATGTTGTATAATCGAACTCGTATATTTGTTCGATAGCAACAAAATATGAAATATTTTCTTAAACTATATTTATTATCCTCTGATCTAGATAAGTGCATCACTCGATCCACAAGAGTTACACCACTTTTTTTTATCATACTTTAGTCAACATGTTATTTTTTATTAAAATTTTAACAACAGATTACAAAACCAATGTGTGATATAACATTTGAATTCTTTCCCCTGGCTAATCATTAAAGTCATTAAGTAATTGAATTCATATTTTTAGAAAAATATTTATAAATTTAATCTCTGAACCTTATTATAAATTTTTTATTATTTGTATTTGATATCCATCCATATTCCCTTGATGGATTCAAATATCTACGAATTTATTTCTCAGACTCAGGTATTGGATCATCATCATAACTATTATTTAAAACGTAAAGGTTCTAATTCTACAACATTGTTAATGTAACTATAACATCATCTCTTCTGGTAATCAATTCACCCATATGGCATCTGGTATGATGAGAATTTGGGAGATAGATTCTTTCAACATCTATTTAGTAATCGATACTGAATTAAATAGATTTCTTAGTAATATATCATTCTGAAATACAACCTTCATGGAGAATTCTATTCCTGACATATCTTTTAAAAATACTCAAATATCATTTAATGGGGTACACCCAACTGTAATAGATACTACTACATTGTTGAACCTCTCTATCCAAGTGAACCACCTAATGGACCATTATATCAATGAATGATGGGGTGAATAATATCTTTAATTATCAAAAAATGTCTCCAAAGTCTATATTCATGATTTTTAACATCACATGGTCAATAAATTTATAGTATATTCCTTTCAAAAAGAAATATATCTTGGTTAATGTATGTCGTATATTTTGATAAAGAATGCAACAGAAAGAAACATGCATCAAATCTTGCATCAAAACATGATAGTCATGTGATTTTTTACTTTTTAACATCAAATCATTCATTAAAACATCATTTTTAATATTTTATGAATACACCTATATAACCTTCACACTATTAATGAAAAAAATATTTAATTATTTCATATCTAGATAGACTGTATGATGTTGGAGGAAGAAAAGTACACCCCTTAATCATTACCAATGAAAACTCTTACCTTATCCCCAGGTCAATCATTTCCATCCTATCATTGATTTTATATTTGGTTTTTTCAGGAACATGTAGTAATGTGACAATAAAAATCTATAATATGTTTATTTCTATATAAATGACATTCATAAAATGTCTATAATAATATAAACTAATACAATAATTGAAATAATATTGATCTCATTTTATAACGAGGTTCCATAAAGTTTTCTGGAAATGGTTTACCATAAATAGTGTCAATGTCATTTACTTTTTTGAACAATAGATAACCCATTACTAGAGATGGTACTCTACCTTGTTGGAAATTCTATTTCAGAAGCTACCATCCAAGATCAAAATTTATGTCATTGAGGATAAAATTTATGATGTAAATAAAACAAATTCTTCAGGGAATGATTCAACCAAAATGAGGGTGTGTATTTTCCACCAATAGGACACCCTTACATTTCTTAAATTCTATATATTGATAAATTTCCATTAGCAGGGATTAATTTATCATCCCATAAAACATGAACCTCAATGTGAATTCTTTGCATCTATGAGAAAAATATATTTTAACACATGTACCCACATGAATTTCAGATCTCCTATAAATGGATTCAAGTAAGAATAAATATCATTACCAGATTATTTTGTCCCAAATTTAAGTAGAGAAAACGTATTGTATTTAGACTTTAGGAAAAACCATGGAGGAATGTTATTCTTTACAAACAAGATATTCTATGTAATGTTATTACTAATATTTACAATCAAAATATTTATTCCAACAATAGATACAGAAAGATGAATGTATCTTGTCCCTATTAAAAATTGAGGATACTTGTAATCAATTTTATTGTGCTATGGAGAATCTATATAATGATATATGTTTCTATATATAATTCTTGTATATGTATTCTTTTTCAATTGTCATATATTTTCTTGAATTCTATATAGTCTTCCTAACCATGCAATGATTGGAATGTACCATAGATATTTTGAAGGACTTGATTCTTTTTTCATGTATCAATCTATGCAACACTTACCGAATTTTATGATTCTATAAAGGCCCTTTTGATGCAATATAAAATAATTAGGACATAAATTTATTTCTTTTAGATCATTCCCATTAAACACGACATTCGTTTAGTGTCATATGTTTGACATGGTACATCATTTTCTTCAAGTATAATGCCACTTAAGAGACTGAGTAGTTCTATAATGCTGGCTTCACTCAATTCACTTCCAGCTTTCAAATTATCTTACATCAACACATCAGAAAATTCTCTGCATTTAGTATAGCTTGTATAGAATTGTCCCTTATATAATTAATTTAACAACAAATCAACTTTGGACAATCACAAAGGTCATCTTAAATTTCTATTCCCATTTCTCTCATGCGTTCTACATCTTTATTTACACTGGTATTCATATTAAATAATCCATAAACCATAATATCATTCCAATCTGGGTCAAAATTTGGGTTTCCCCATGTTTTGTCAAAATTTTATAGCTCTAATCAATTACATGAAAAATTATTTTTTTTCAAAAATTCAAGGATAATTGGTCTTGAATTAAAACAATGTACATAAGGAAAAAGGACTAGAGAATGGTCTTATGCATGCTCTATTGAAAAATTGTTGAACTATGTAACTAAATATTCATATTATTTTGTCTAAAAATTTTCTTAGAAACATTTTTTATTAATGTCCATCTTATTGGGTTTATGAAATATTAATTTCATAAAATAAATAAATAAATACACATAATATATCCATTATCAATGGTGAATGATATAGATAATTATTATATGTGAATACCAAAAATTGACTGTTTCAAATAATTTCCACATGCTTTGATGAAAATTAATAATTGAATTTAATAAATGAATTACTATACTATGTCCGGTTTTATCCTTTTAATTTTTTCAAAGGTGAATGTTATAGAAAACAATTATCTTCTTCAGCTCATATCCAGAACATTTATGATTGTATTTTGTTGTTTGAAATAGACACTACAACTCTTTTCGACATGAACCTATGAGTTTCAAAATAGTATAAAAAGTAATTATTCATTGGATGGAAAATTCTTAGATGAGAAAAATAAATTTAAAAGATATGTGGGATGATCTTCAAGCAATAAATTTCAATAATAACTACTTGGGAGATGATGTTGTTGAGGATGAAAGTTGTACTTCATTGTGTTCTCTAGAATGGGAAATTCCTACCATTCTTGAGAATTACACAATTGGCATTGTTTTTTCACTCATGTCCCATATAAGGTGATATTGAGGGGACATAATCATTCTTATGTAAGGATCAATGGGTCTAAGTGAGGGCATGTTTTCATATATGATGCTTTGAGGCCTATATGAATTATATATTTATAAGAGAAATACTAATTTTAATACATTTAATATTTTAACAAATAGTAGTCATACCTATGTTAAAATGATCATTTGGTCATTCATAACTCCCCTAAACAAATTAAAATCTAATATAGGAAATTAAGGAAAAATTAGAAACCCAAATAAGAAAAACAGGAATTGTTAACTCTCATTCAATCAACTAGATGATATAAAAATGTATTGATAAAATATTTTAACAATTATAGTTATTTCATATACATGGATGGTAGTAACATATTCCTTGGGTTGGAACCTATACTTGTAGGCCTATGTTTATGAATACTAAAAAATAATATCCAAAAATTATTCCAAAAAATATCGAATTTGATAACCATCATTCTATTTTTTTGAACAAGTGATGAATCAACCTAAGAAATTATTACATTTAATATTATTGGTATATCAAATATTTGAATATATATCAAAATTATATCTTAAATTAAAAATATATAAGGAATGGAAAAAATTATTTCAGGAAAAGTGTATACCTATGAAAGAGAAAGGTTTTATAAATATCAGAAAATATTAGTTGCTAAATTGATTCAAGAATTATGTCTAGAAATGGTGAAAACAAAAATTTACTTTTCATATAGAAAAAGATTATTATTTATAAGAAAATTTAATTTTCATTTCCACTATAGGTTCTATGGTGATTTTGTGCACATAGTATAAAATTCTAGTCAAAATGAAATAAATAATACTAATTATATAAGATATAAAGGTTTTTAGTTAAATGGGAGATGACCAACTCTTATAAAAATAGAATTGAGGAGAGCCGAATCATTATATATAAAACTGGATGATGAATTTAAATCATATAATTAAATCTATTTATCACGTGACAAAATAAATAGTTGTATGAATGATGAGATATTGTATGGTTTGAATAAATATGGGCCTTATATAATGTAGTCATTCTATTCTAGATTTTCATTTCAATTATAATGGAAAGTAAACTCACATAATATTTGGCTTGGAAATTCAAGCATAAAGGCAACAAATTTCATATTAATGGAATGTACAATATTTATGGTGTTAAAGAACCGCTCAACATTCCCCACCCAATCATATATCTCTTTATGACCACAATTCCTTGAAAACATGGAGGTTTATGTTGATGAAACACTCTATTAGGATCATTATATCTATCAACTGTTCGATCAAATTAAAAGAAAATGGATATAAAAATTCTTGTCACTCTATAAAATATAGCGAATGTGCATGGTCCATTTCCTAACTCAATGGTAAGAATATAATAATCAGCAATTAAATTATTATTCCCAACATATCTTGGATACTCAAGAGATGAGGCTATGAGTTTTGGATTGAAACTTCTTCACAGCTATTACTTATTATATGATAGCCCAATCTACTTTTTACCAAACTACCCCAATATCAATTTTTGACTATAGGTATATGACAATGGAAAAAAATATTGATGATAAAAAAAGGAAAATATATACCACCAAACAAGAAATCCATGATTGAGGAGGATGATGAGAAAATAATATGCATTGCATTGTAGATTTTAATCATATGATGGAAAGTAAAGATATCAAAATCCAAGAAATAATTTTACCCATAGATTAATTTGACACCTAAGTCATTTGGTCCATGTGTTTGAGCCTTGGAATAGTTCAAGCTTTGATTTTAGCTTTGATTAACAGACTAAGAGCAACAGAAAAGGCTCTATTCAATTTAAGGATTCTGATATCACAATGCATTTGTGACTAGTTATGGATAATTAAAATTATCATGAAAATTTTATCAATTCTTCCAAAAATATGTAGATATATATACTTTTATCATTTATAAATTAATTATTGATAATAAATGTAAAGTTTATCATGGTTTTTAGCGCTAATAAAGATAAATTTTATCGGCTCTTTATTAGTGTTGGTAAAGCTCAAACATTATCACCCCAAAAAAAGAACTCGTAAAGATGTCTTTGATCTATGCTTATTTCTAAAGTTCTTATAAAATATTATTAATTGTAATTAAAAATATTTTTTGTAAATATATTTAAATAATTACATATATATCTTTTAAATATATGTAAATAAAAATATCTTGAATATATTCTTTATTTGAATATACATATTATAATTTTATAATTATTTAAACTTTTAAATATTTATTTATAATTATATAAATACATTCAAAAAATAATAATTATTTTATTATATATATTTATATAATTATGCATGTATAGGTATTAAATATATATATATTAATATACTAAATATATATAGTAAATAAATTCATTATTTAATTGATCTTATTTTAAATTTAATAATTCTTTGAATATATATATATATATTTATTTGTAATTATATATATACTTTATTTAAACAATTCTGGAGAAGCTTATGGTAGAGAAAGAAAATATTTGTATAACTCCTTTCACACATATAAAATACCCCTTAGTAAAACTATTGATGATATCTGAATCATGAGAAGACTCAAAGAGATATTTAACCTAGTTAACAAAAATATCATTAAATCCAAAGCTCTGAATCAATTTTAAAATGAAGTTCATATAAATAGATTAAAAGTAGAGATTTATGTAAATACTAAGAGAAATAATACCACCACTGTTTCATTTTGTTATGATTTTGACACACTCAGATGATGTGCTAATGTTGTCTTGACTTGTTCGACCACCCACAAAACTAAACTACTCCTAAGAGAATATTTTATTTTTTATAATAGTATGTCAATTAGAATTATGTTTCATATCAATTTTATAGATGGTGTCAATAAGGGATATATGTATTAAGAGGGTTATATTAAGGAAATTTTCATATTTTGGAATTAGGATGAGAAATTGATCATTAAGACCATGTGGGAGGCAGCCTATGAAATATTTTTTTAAGAAATCTTATAACATCTATATGGATAACATCCCAAAATTTATAAAAATAGAGTTGGTAAAACCAATAGGACCAGGACTACTATCAGGATTATGATTAGAAGATACTTGTTTTATTACTAAATCAAGTGGAGTTCCAGTAAAATAGGTTTCAACATTATATTAATAATATCTAGACTAATATAAGTATCTTGGTCTCTATTGAGGCCAGACCTTTTAAAGAAGATAATAATGTCAGAGTCAATATGAATAGAAATATATTCCTTATTATCAATCAAAACTATCATCATATTTATGTAAAGTGAGTTGTCTATAAGAATTCCTAACTCATTGAAGATAGTTTCAAATAAATCATATCCCTATGATTATTCCACTTATTCTAGAAAGATAACTTTTGATATTAATATTTTATATAAATGAGTGAATTTATCTTAGCGGTGTGCTCATTTTCTTAGTGTATATCTAAGATAAAATAAGAAATAGTTCATTCATATTGTATCAGATTAAGAATAGATTTAATAAATATAATTTAATTTTCAATCATTATACATGTATCAGTGCACCAGACCTTGAGATTATACTTCCAAATAATACATTTCATGACAAAGGAAATACACCATTTATACAGTGAGTTAAATTACAGAGATCAATAACAATTTTATGACTGCAAAGTTGTTAGGTATATGAATTTTAAAGTAAAAATGGAATAATAGACTTGGATGTTTTGGTAATATAGATAATTTTTTTTGGGTGGTCAGATTTGATCATTTGAAGAGTGATACTTGAAATAATGTTCCGATTATCTAGGGAGAGGAAATTGAATAAATCTTGGTTGTTATTTATAGAAACAACTTGGTTATTGATCTTTTTATTCTAGTTATACTTGGATGAAACTAAATTAATCCAAAGATCTTGAATTGTAGTTTATTTTTTATCCATTGTTCTTTGGATCCATCTCTATTACATTTATATTTTTAGAATAAATGAAATATTAGAATATATATACTTAGATAAGTCATATTAACACTAATTTTTATTTAATATTGAATTCAAAGAAACTTCTACGGGAGGAATAACAAAAATCCAATAGATTTTCTATAGTTGAAAAAATATTATTTTATGAAATTAATAAGTATCATCTATTTTCCAGACTAGTAAAACGAGTAGAATATTTTTTTTGGGTTTATATATTCAATTATGTTTAGTATTATGAATATAAATAAGTATATTTATGTATATAGAAGTATGATAGTTTTCCACTCCATGATAATTCAAAATAAAATATTTATTTGAATTTTCATTTGGGGTTAATTCCTCTTTTTCATGTATCTTTAGTGTTATTTTATCCAGATTATTTCATTGTCTTTGAAGACTTATTTTCATCTTCATTTTGAGTATATATGTTTTATTTTGGAAAAGTGGATGATGAGAGGCCTTTGCAGCAATTTCTATCAACTATTGGTGTTGAAGAATATTTAATATCAACAATTTTCATGTGCACATTAGCTACATCATTGAAGCTACCAATAGAATCTAATGTGTTTAGATATATAAATACTAGAATATAAGGTTATATAGTGTCATAAAATATCATAATACTAGAACTGGGGGGGATTACAATTCCACTTCAAATTAGCTTTTGGAATGTGTGTGTCACTAAGAGTGGATTGTTCCTTTTTTCAGAAGTGTTGAATTCTCAGGCCACCATTGTGCATCCCTCACCTACGTATAAAAGTGAAAAGGTTTTTTAAAGGTATTATATTTTCCTTCAATGTAGATTTTTTAGTTAATGTGTTATTCCAACAATTGGAGCTACCATTTTCGTCCCACATTACATAATTATTGTGATCCAAAGATGTAGCATTCACTTTTTATTCAGAAGTGAATATAAGAATTATTTATTATTATGAGGTCTTTGGGGAACAAGTTTTTTTATTTCCGCATTATCTTCTAGAGGGATGTTATAACAATATTTTTCCAATGTTAATCAGATGTAATATCATTGTTGAACTCATAACATTCAAGATTAGATTCAATTTGAAGGGAACTAATAAGATTTTTGATTTCCTGATCAATTTCATGTTACATGCTATCATTTTCAATCTCCCTTTAATCTCCATCAACAATAGTATCACATGAGTTTTTAAATTAAATTTTTGAATCACGCATGTTTTTTATTTTCCCACCCATTATCTAGTATCATTTTTAAATAATGGTTTCCACTTAACTTTGACAATGAATTTTGATTTTTGTTTCTATTGACCTCATTCCTTGCACTCACATTTGAAGGTGGATAAAACTATTTATGGATTTAAAAAAATATAAACCTAGTTTGTCAAATGTTTCTTAAAGCATCATAAAAGGTTTTCATGTATTCTAATTCTTCCATGATTTCTGCCTTATGATAATTTGGAATGAAAAATGTAACCTTCGAGGCATTTGAGTCGAAATTGGCATAAGCATGGATCCTATTATAAAGGCCCAACACCCAATTTTAGAAATCAATTCAATATTTAGAGTAATTACTAGAATTGAATAAATATCATTTATAATTATTTTGTGTTATAATAAACTGTATAGGCCTTGAAGACTCAACCAAATCTATGATGTTGAATTCTATCGAGTGAATGTATTAAAGGTGAAATCCTATTTCAAGTTCATCAAAATAGTATATATCAAATAAAAGACTCCAAAATTCCTACTAGAATTTGAATCCACAATTAATCATATAAGATTGTGGAGGAAAATGATTCTGATCATTGATTATCTCACTCCACATGGATTCTTAAATAATGAAATCACATTTCTTTTTTTAAGGAAAAATCCACCAATGAAAACTTTTTTTTAGTGTTCATAATGTTTTTTGATAAATCGGGTTAAAAAATTAAAATATTGATTCTCAGTGTGGCTGTTGACTCTATATTTTGACAAGTATGTAAGAAAAAATAAATGAATTCTCTCGATGTGATATAGAAAAATTTTCAAACAATGTGGAACCATTTCCCAATGTGAAAAAATTTTTGAGGCCCAAAATTTGTTTGATGACTCAAGAATTGAAAATTTTAAATTCCCAAATATTATTCATAAAACTATGGAGAAGGAATTAATTTTTAAAAGGTTTTTTTCTTTCACAATGGTATATTTAATCATGGATGTTTTGTTTTTTGTGAAGGTGTGGAGCTTTGTGAAAGATGGATTAATTACAAAGGAAAGGAATTAAGTTCCATGTTTAAGAGAAGCATGATGAATGAAAAAGTTTCCCTTAATATTTATAAATATATGTTGGTTTATAAAAAATAATAGAAAACATAACAAAATGGCCCTACCAAGGTTGATTTTTTCAAGAAGGGGATAAAATGTAAAAAAATCAGCCTCTACCCCCCTCATTTGAAAAGAAAAACACATAATGAGAATCCAATGTCTCTGTATTGATGAAGATGGTTCATACATGATTTTTTAACATGATGTTTCTCATAAGATCATCATTTTTTTCATGAAATGGGATTCTATAATGATATATAACCATTGAGAAAGTTGTGAGCATCATGAAAAGTGTTGAGAAACTCAAAAATTGTGAGCATCGTGATGGCTATCTATGAATAAAACAATACTGAGAATAATGTATATTTGGAGCATCAAAAAGTCTTGAGATTCAGAAAATATTTGAGATTCATGAAGGTAGTGATATTTGTCAAAATTGGGAGCATCAATAATAGATGAAATATTTTTGAATAATATGGAAGTTTCTCAATGGTTTGAAAGAGGTTTTTCACATATGTAAATCACATGCAATCCAAAAAATATTTCTTAGTGAATATGTGGTAAATTGGTATTAATAATGTTTATGAATATGAAACTACATAATGCACTAAATGATGTTTAAAATGTATTTATTAATGTGATCAAAAGATGAATTTTGTGAAGGATTAGTGAGATTTCAAAATATGATAGATTTTAAACCACATGAGATAGTTAGTCTACTATAAACATTGTTATATTAATATGCTTTTGTGGATTTGGTAAACAAGAACATTTCCTTTATAAATTCCTTGGATATAGTCCAGTGTAGTTGATCCAATTAAAAATACCATGTCTCATGCATACTTTCATTTCTTCTCGATCATTTCTACTATAAAGGGAAAAATGTGTTTTGTTTAATAAAGAAACAAAATCTGAATGGTTAGTAGTTTTAATTTTTCATACGATCATTCACCCCACTCATAACGTATTTAAACTAGTTGTCTTGACAATTAGTATTAGAGATTAATTTTATTTTCATTGTTTCACACTCATGGGATTCAATGGAGTTTGACAATCATATAAGGATTTCCAATATTCTATGGAATAATTATCAATTACGGTTGAATTACATGCTGCAATACATTAAATATCTAGGTATGTATGTATTTTGAGTATAAATTCATGGTATTTGGGCTAGTTTTATAGTGGTTCAGTATTAGAATCTGACCAAAGAAAATTATAGGTTGATGAAAAAAGAATCAATCCTTCCTAGGGAGTCTTATACTATGTAATATATTAAAAATTGATGTTATGTTTGTAAATTCATTCTTTGTGATAAATATATGTAAATATTTATTATGGTTACTAAAAATATATAAAATCACAATGTTATGTTCTATGGATCATGTACGAGGATTTGATAATTCCCCTAATGAGTATATAGATTTTTTATTGATTGGGTGAATGATACTATGGAAGAAAAGTATGGTCTGAGAGAAATTATAGAAGATATAATGATTTTAAAGTGCATATTTAGGGGAATTCATCCTCAATTCAATCGAAATGATTATGTACTATAAGATAATGATCCAAATTAGAAGACGTTGAATAGTAAGCATTTTAAATTTATCACATACAAGATTAGAAAAGATGATAGTGAGACTATATAGAATGGTATATACACAGAGGTGGCATTCAAGGATAAGAATAAGCTTATCGGTAATGATAAACAAGATGAATAAGAGATAAATAAGGTGACTTAGATCCTTTCCTCAAGTCAAGAAATTGGAAAAGGAATGTACATTGGGAATCTTACACTTAAATTATTTCAATGTGAAAAGGTTGGACATCTTGCTGTATGGTGCCCAATGATGTTTCCTGATGATGATGAGGATGAAGTTAAAATTGTTATGAATAAGTATTAACACTATGAGAAATGTAAGAAAACTTTTAAGAGAGATATATTCAAAAATAATAATCTTATTTCATTGGAAAATGAAAAATAAAAATTATATATAGTTTTATAGTTGGAGAACTACAAGTATCATGGAGAAAATTCTATTTAGGTAGTTATAGGTATCTCATATATAAGGGAATAAAGAGAAAATTTCGAAGAAAAAGTTGAATTAATATTTGATATCAGGGATGCATTAAAGACCCCTCATATAGATATATATGTATAGAGAGACAAAAAAAGAATGAAAACATAGTAGTTCATGTTGGAAAACATTATAAGAATCAATAAGAAGAAGATAAATCTTGAGGTGAAGAAAGAAAATGAAAAGATTATGTCTTAAATTCGAGATAACTCCCAAATGGTCTTCAAGTGAAAATTCAATGTTGCAGAATATAAAATTTTAATTGATATTTTGACTATCATAGAAAAATAAATAATCAATTTTATCGATGATCTTTAAAAGGATGCTATCAATCTTCAATGAAAATGTTAATATTTGGAGATACTATTGACTCCCAGTATGAAATCATTAAATATGGTCAATCAGGTGATTGAAAAGATTGAAGTGAAGCATATATGACTAGTAAAACAAAATCAACTATCATACAAAAATTAAAATTTTGTTAGGGGGATGACCACAAAAATAAAAATATGATGTTTTATGATAGATAATCGGAACCCACTACAAAGTCAGAAATTTATTTGTGTACAAATCAGAGTAAGAAGGATTTGAGAAACCATGGAATAAGTGGTCATACAATAATGAATCACTAGGATACACCTTGTATTAGTTTTTATTTCTATATAAAGAAGTTATATTATCAAAATATATCTTTCATACCCAAAATACATCAAAGTGAACTATTGGAACAATGAAATCCACACCATAATAAAAATTCCATGAATGATCTTGATGGTCATTTTATTTGGTTTGGAGGATTTAGACACATGGATAGATATAGCTCATCAACATTGTTGATGAATGTTCCAAATTAGACTAAAATTGTTTTTAAGTAGTATTACAATAAATCATTGAATATGTTGAAAATAATAAATCGATTTCAATCACAGCAAGATGATTTTTTCCCCTCATACCCTAATATTGATCATGATTATCAATACATAATTCCTATGAAGTTGATTTCATGGATCAAAATGAAAATAGTTGAGAAGGAAGTGGTTGCGAGATTTACCTTAAACCATTAGAACATGATTGTGGGCGGTTCCTACAGAATGGATAAACATCCCATATTATTGAAAAAACGGATCATTTTATAGTCATCAAGTATTACATGGATATTTTTTTTAGGTTTTAAAATGATGAAAGGCACAAGATTTATTTCTTAATACAATACTGATTTGAGCGAATATTTGTGATCCATGTTGATGTCTTTGTTGTCGAAGGTCTTAGTCAATACATGATAAGTCGTTTTCAACTATGAGACTCATGTTATTCTATAATCATTATGAAACTAACTATTTATCATCAATGGGAAATGTTGTACTTTAATTTCATAAGGAAATCCTATGAAGGGGAATATCTACATTCTGATTGGAGAAGTAGATATATTATTTCTATATAGAGATAATGAAAATATTTTGTTACGGAAATAGATTTATCATCAATGAAAAATATCCCTTGATGATCTGGTCAATTTTTTTTCATCTTAAGATCTCCAAAATCTATCAAGTGATAGTACTCACACCTATGATTTTAGTCAATAAGTAGAGATTATAAAAAATAAATATAAGAGAAAAGAATAAACGATAGTGATTAAATTGGTGAATGATGATTTGTATAGATCTATGTTATAATGATACATTTAGTGGAATAGGTATTATGTTCAATTCATTAATGATTTCTGAATGATGACATGGTTATTTTTCATTTCCCACAAGTTTTATGTATTTGGTTTCATAGAACAATATTAAAGGAAATATAAAATGATTATTGGATATAATATTATTAATTTTTATACATATAATGGTTCACAATTCACAAAAAAACCATGTTGAAGATTACTATGAGAATCACGGGATATAGAAACATGTTTTTGTAGTGAGAACCCCTCACCAGAACATAGTGGATGAGAGAGAAATAAAATCAAAATAAATATGGAGAGAAAAAAATCATATTTAAAAGGAAATACCTGAGATATTTTTGATGGATATAGTCTAAACATCCATCCACGTATCCTATAGGTACCTTTTTAATTTAAATAAAGAAATGATTTTCTACAAATGATAGTGCTGATATAATCCAAAATTGAAATAATATTGTGTTTATAAAAGTATGTGATTTATTCTCAATAAGGGGAAACATATAAAATTTGGATCACGTAGAGATAAGGGAATATTTCTTGGATATTCATGAAAAAATAAAATAATACAAGTGATTCCAAAAGAGGATGAGAAAAGTAGTTTAATGTTATGGTTTCACTATAGTTGAGAAGAACAAAATATTCAACAAACATAGTGAACAATTACCTGATAATAGTGAGTAGGAGGTAAGAAAATTAGTGGTATTAAAAGTGGAAAATTATACATAAAAATAAAATAATGATGATGATTTGGAGGATGAAAAATCTACATATTCATTGAAGGTAGACACTTGAGTTGAAATTGAATGGAAAAATATAATTGGATATTAGGAATTACTTATTCAAACATAGAGAATAATGTTTTAAATTACATATCATTCACAAATCTGTTAGAGCAGAAATGTCTTAATGAATTAGCTGAATTAGAAAATTGGATTCAAGATATGATTGAAGAGCTTGACCTAATTGAGAAAAATCAGACATGGGGTATTGCTTTGAGACCAAATGAGACCAATGGCATCAAGACCTAATACATCTTTTACAAAAGATGAATTAAGATGTCATAGAGATTCAATACAAATCACAACTAGTATGAAACAGATACTGATAGATAGAGGGTATTTATGTAGATGAAAAATTTTCAACTTTTGTGAGGTAAGAGGATGTTAGATTGTTCATAGTTATAAAAGTTCAATGACAGTTCAATGTTTTCCAAATGGATGTCATGTCAAAATTTATGAACGAGGTTACAGAATATTTGGTGTATATCGAGTGACAAAATAGTTTTATCGTTAAATATGTTGAGAGTAGTTTTTTTTGTGAGAAAGGAGTTATATTGATTGGTGAAAGAAACAAATGCATTGAATTCAATAATGTATCTGTTTTTATGGAATCTTGGTTTTCAAAATGGTGCATTTGAATACAATATATATGTAAAAAATTATATTAATCAAAGGAATATAGAGAAAATATATGTTTATGGCATAATATTTTGTGTATGAGATGAATCATAGTGAAAATGTACACTGAATTCCAGAAAAATGATTAATAAATGTCAATGATTGACGAAATGAACTTTTTTCATAGTTTACAGGTGACACATGGAAGGAATTTCACATTCATTTCTCAATAAAATTATTCCAAAGTGGTTTTGAGGAGATATGGAATGGATAATTCTTTTGAGATAATGAATTTGGTAGATACCTATAAGAATATATCATGACATATTGTCTTAAAAGTAATTGATTTCATAGAATACAAGAAGATCGTTGTATTTTGTTGTATATAAAATCAACAAGATCTGATATTTTTTTTCAACATGCCATGTGTCATGGAATAAAATAAAAACATAATATGTACACTTAATTATGGTATAAATAATACTTTGGTACATCATGTTCATGGTGGATGTTTTTCTCTGTACAATGAAAAATAACATCAACAGTTAATGGGTTATAGAGGCGTAGATTGGGCCAGAACAGTAGATGAATGGAAATCAACATCAGTTGGTGAATTCTATCATATAATATTATGTATATCTTGGATAGAAAAAGAAATAACATTACATTTAATTAATCAACAATGAAGCTAAATATATTTTGGCCACTCAAGAATGCACACAATTATTATGGGTGAAGCATTGTCTTGATGAAATGAGATTTGAAGTGATGTCTCAGATCAAAATCCATTAGGATAATTCCAGAACTATAAATCTTTGAATAAATACATTCCATTAATCATGGAAAAAGAAAATTAAAATCAAGCATCATTTAAGAAAGTATGTAGTGGAGCATGATCTTGTGAAGTGGGTGTATGTGCCTCCCAAACTACAATTTATTTACATTATATAAATGGCCTTACTGAAAGAGGTGTTTGGAAAACATTGATTGTCTGTTGGATTTTATTCCACTACCCACACTTGAAAGGTTATGGATTTTAGACCCCTATCATTGTGGTATGGTGTGTATTCCCTTATGTGTTTGTGTGTGTTTTTTAATTTTGCAACCATAGGGAATGTACCTTTTTGTTCATTAAAAAAGGGTGAGAAAATTTCTTGGTCAAGATAAGAGAGAAGATTATATGGTAGAAACAATTTAAGAGGACACTTAAATATAATGATGCTAAAAATGATCAATCAATGTTTATATATTTTCATTTAAGGAGATCATGACGAAACCAGCTAACTATTGTGATAATGAAGTGATTCAATGATGAATTTTTCAAGAAACTCTTGTTTCTCATGTGGATAATGGCTCATGTGGGATTAGATTTTGTGTTGGGTAAATCATTGATATCATTATGTAATTGAGAGAAACATATTATGGTAGTCTATTAATGCATCATTAAATATTTATCTAATTTTGAAGTGTTTTTAACAAAACCATAGAGGGAGATTGTTGGGAATACATCACTCAATGAAAATTTATAGTGCTCTTATATAGTTTATGTTTGCTGATAAAGTATATTTCCATTATCAGTTATGGATTCCCAGTGTGGTTTATTCTCTAGGTATTTCAAAAAACATCTAAGATAACCGAATGTATACTTTGGAAGAGATACAAAACATTGTGCATATAGTCTATCTCCATTTATCAATGTTTAGAAAATTTTTATGGTCTAATATTTGGAGGATGATCATGCTCCATTAATGATTTATTTCCATGCATTACTCATAAAAATATGGTAAAGAAAAAATTTCAAAAAGGTTTGATGTTTTGTGAAGGTCTAGTGCTTCTTGATATTTTGGTGTTTTTTGAAGGTGTGGAGCTTCATGAATGATGGATGTGTCATGTAGGAAATACAATATTTTCCCTGATTATGAAAATATTTAATAATGGAAAAATTTTCTTGATGCTTCATAATGAAAGTGAGCTTCATCAATAAGAACAAATATCATAACAAAAATTCCACTGTAAGGATAAAATATTTTCTAAGGGGAGGGAACATTTATAAATAGGTCCCTACCCCCTCATTAAAATAGAGACATTATTAACGAGAACCTCGAGGCTCTGAATTTGTGAATGTGGTACACAGAAGATTTTTCTTACATAATTTTTTTTATAAGATGGTCTTAATTGTAGAGAATGAGGGTTCATGAAGGCTATGTTAGATTAATGAATGTTGTGATCTTTTTGAAGTGTTGAGTATCACGAGAAGTTTTAGAATTTTAATGGTTATTTATGGATTGTAAAACTATTGACTATCCTGAATGTTGTGAGCTTCATGAAATTGGTGAGCTTCACAAAAGAGTTTAACTTCAATAATGTAGTGAGATTCATGAAAATTAGGGGCATTAAAAACACAAAATATTATTATGAAGAATTGTGTAGTTTTGGGAAGGTGTGAAATATATTTTCTCAATAGTAAATATCATTTGAGAAAGAAAGGAGTGCCAAGTGATTATATGTTAAATTGGTATTCCTCATGTGGAAGAAATTTTCTGTGAAAAAATACCTTAATGATTATTATCGGTGTTTTTGGTTGATTATGTTTTTTGAAAAATCTGGATGACCATGAATGTGTTTGGTTGATATGTTCCCACTTAGTCTTCAGCCCAAGGGGTCACACTTGTTGATATCAAAGTAATAGTTCTTCATTGGCATTAGCTAGTTTATCACATCCTGTCAAAACAAGCATGTATGATGTATTTCCGTTGCCATGTGGAAGACATCCTAATACACAATGGGAGTAGGTGGCTCTGGGATAACCCAAGCCTGATTCATGTAAGAATATGAGGGTATCTCCCAGCATCCCCAAGACATGAGAATTTTCATCCCCTTGTTCCATAAGAAATGAATAATTTCCCCGTGTCCAGTGTCTTAGCCTCTAATTGGTGGATCAGAAAAATGTAGTCATCATCCAGGTCTGTCCACAGGTCAGTCAAAGCGTTAGCGTGTTCAACCTTATTATCATGAATCTACTTGTACTTTTTCTTGTAATAGTCTGCATCAAGGTATCTCTCTTTACAAGAGGAGATATGAGACATTTCACCTTGGAGTACGCCCACTCTACAATTAAGGGAGTACTTAAGGCAATGGTTATATGATTATGGAACCACCTTATGCAGGTGAAGCCATGGACAACCCATCAATGCATTGTATGTGGTGTCCTAGGAGATAACCATAAACATAGTTATGGCCACCAATCCACCGAAATGCATCTTCATGTGGATCATTCATGACAAGTATTTTTTCTAGTCTATAATATCCATGTATTTTCAGGTCTGAGGGACTTATATCATCCTCAGACAAACCCATTTTTCGAAGTGTCATGGTCGAGATTATGTTAATCCCAAAGCCTGTGTCAACAAGATACATATAAACATTTGTGCCATTCATGTGGCATGTGAGAAATAGTGGGGCGGTTGTTCCCATGTATAGGAAAGCCTTCATCTTCTCTAGAGAAATATATAATGACCTGTCATTTAGTATGCTCAATTGCCTCCGCATGGATGGCATCCACATTTTCTACCTCCATCTCGAACTAGAGGGGGCATCTTAATTATTTTCCAGGGGGGTCAAACATATCCACTGATAGGCGAGGAGCCTCAAGGATAGAGATCCTCACATGATTTCTGGAAATATTATTCAGGATATCATACATTCATTCCAATTTTTTACTTCCTCTTATAGAAGTTCATTATGCAGTAGGGGGTATGACAGGCCCTTCTGGCTGAACCAGTGGCAGACTAGTGCTGGGAATGTCCCACTACTTTCTAGTCAAATCTCATGGAGAGACTACATGATGTGAGTTAAATGACTGAGGCTTGTATGTAAGAGAGCATGGTTTATTGTGGCACGGTTGAGGCGGCTTTACCTTATCATGTAACAAAAAGAGCAGTGAAGGAAGAACTGATAACACTAGATGAGAAGGCTTTGCGTGATGTCTCTATTCTAAAGAAAAATTTTATTTTGTCAAATATAACACATAAAATTTTCAAAATGTGGATTTAAAAGAGGTTTGCCATCAAAAGGCGGTTAATCGACCTTCTAAAGAACATTAAAATGTTTACACTTAAAAATTGAATTCATTCAAATGTTTAATCCTCTAACATTTATTGTAAAAAGTAATAATATTTGACAAACATATATAATCATTTTTTATTTAGTTTTGTTCATTCCTGCCCTTACAACGGCTAGGCGTTAACTACCATTTAAAATAATATTATTTTATTATTAGAGTGCAATGTAAGATTCCCAAAAAAACTCGTTGTTGCGTATTGGGTACGCCATCGGGCATAACGCCCTCTTTAAAGTAATATTAATATTTTATTCACAAATATGGATAAATATAAAAATGTAATATTCTTTATTTACCTGGGGTGTTACATCCTTCCCCCTTTTGGGAATAGCATCCTCGCAATTTTAAAATTGGGCTCGGAAACATCCTTGAAAGTCCCACATCGGAAAAAGAGTCGGTAAAATAATCACTTTAAAATAAATAATGAGAAGTACAGAGGTCACCCGAGTTAACAAATACTAGGATAACATGTACAAGGAGGAGAAAACATAGAGTCATGTTCTGATGGAGAGTGACCGAAAACATGTTTAGGAGAATGTTAACCACAAGAAAATCACAAACTTGTGATGGGTTAAACGATATTCGATTCCCTAGTATGAAAAGTTAATAGAAATCATTTTTGTTTTTTTATTGAGGAATTTATTCATAATTAAACATAATTACTTATCATGTTTACTTTCAACTTTTATTAGATTTCTTACACAAACTCATATTTTCTCCAAAAGACGAGTATTTAGGAAGACTTGTTCACTATAATCAACTTCTAAAGAATCACATAATCCACAAAAGAGAACTATATACTTCCCATGTATTTAAAATTTAACCAAAACCAAAACCAAAATGTTTAGTTCAAGATCATATAATCCAGAAAAGGATAACCCTTTATAAAAAGAAAATCTATTCTTAATCTCCAAAATTTGTCTAACAAAACCCTAAAGTTCAAGGAGGACCATTTGATAATAAATTTTTCCATAAAATTATTCAAAGTAAACCAAACTAAGATTGAAACCCAAATATTTAAAGGATTTAGTAACATAGTCTTCCAAGATACAAATTAACTTTTATCTCCAAATAACATCAGTTGCTCTTAAATTCTCATATTGAAAAGTAATTAACCTATTCACATATCCTCGATGATCGGTTAATCATTTCCATAGATAACACAAAATATACTTACTCTTGATTCCTAAAATCATCTAACTAAAAAGAATTAGTCAGAATAACCACAGACTTCACGTAGTCCAGTGGTAGGCGATAAATACCAGTCGCACTTTGGTTGTGGGTTCGATTCTCGCAGCATTGTCCGACGTGACGGGTTGTCACACGGTCTGCGTATTGTCCTTTTTTCCAAAACTATATAATTCGTAAAACATTCCCCAAAACGAGATAAAATCTTCAAAAATGATCATAACATATTTTATCCTCATGTTTATCTCATGACTTTCATTTTCCATCATAACATATAATAACCGATACTTACCTCAAAAGTAAGGATCATATAAACTCTAATGGTTACCATTATAATTATTACCTGAACATCCACATCGATTGGTCATCTCGTGCATGATGCATTACAGATCATACCAAGGTTCAAGTGGATGATCTTGACTCCTTGATAGTTGGTTTAGAAAAACCACGAGTTTCCTCATTGAATCCCCCATTTTATCTCGTATCTTAATCAGAGAACCACCACAATTTCCTTCAAACCTGTTGCCTCTTTGGTGCCTGCTAGATCCATACATTCACTAAAAATAGAAATTTCAGTGTGGGTATATCAACAAAACCATCATGTACTAATGAGGAAGGTAAACACTAAGATATACTTACTCATTCACTTTATCTAAAACTAGGACTCTTTATGAAATCCTAACCATTATGGTAATGTCACTTGCTCTTAGAGAATAACCTAACCTATAATGTTATCTAAACCGACCTATGATACCAAATATAAGGCCCCATCCTTAATCCTTACTTAATCATGAGTTGTTACAAGATTACACATTGAGGATCTTTTCAGGTTTAGAGTTTTAGAAAATCAGATCATAAATATTGAATTACATTCCACATTTAAACAATGTTGTTACATAAAAGATAGTATTCATTTTTTCCATCAACGGAAACATATTTAAAATAAAACATGGATTCTTTCTTGACACTTCCTTAAAACTATAATCATATCATGTACCCTTCCCTTAACCTGTGAAAAAAATTTCAAAAACTTGGGATGAGCATAAAAAGCTCAGTAAGGGATATAAAAATATGGAAAGGAAACATGAGTACATGTATACATAAGAATGAAACCATACATTACCCATAAAACATATGCTCTTTAACATACCTCATAAAATCATGAATAAATCATATAAATCATAAGACATAAAGGTAACTTGAGGCATTCATAACATTCTTACGTAGGGAGTAACCCTCTTGGTTACGTTTTGAATACCCATCACAGTATATTCCCTAAATCTTTTCGGAGAAACCTTAACGTTTAACCCCTTTGCGTTACCCAATGCATTGGAGAGCTATATCAGGCTCACCTGCCCTTAGTTTATCATGGAACCACCCGTCTTCATAATAATTTCCAAGAACCATAACAAAATTGTATCACATAAAACATGCATAAAGGAAACATAACATTTCCACTTTTCAATCACACGATATCAATACAACACATTGATATAAAATCATTATGAAAACCATTTTCAATACCAAAATAAAATAAAAGTAAAAAATGGTATTTATTTTTCTTTAAAAAAGGTATGGCTTGTAGAGGAATCCGAAACTCAAATAATGGTCACGGCAGCAGAGAAGCCGTTTTCGCCGCATACGTACGACAAAAACATTCCATTTTGTTGTTTAGTAAAACGATTTGTATAAAAAAGATTCCTTTCATATAAACATAAAATTCAACGGGGTTTATACATCGTATAAAAGAAGGTTGTGTATAAAACAAAATATGCCTCAATGAAATGATATTGAGACAATGTCCCATATAAAGATGGTATCCTTGGATTAAGGATAAATCAATTACATAATTATGTGTGACAAACTAATACACCAAATATAAGTGGATATTAAGTGTAAAACAATCAGAGGTTATTTACACATATTCATAGAACGACATATTCAAGGAGTACAAGCTTATCCCAAAGAATCATAATTTTGTTAAGAAGTTACCTTGCAAACATTTGACAGCCTAAAGGCATCACTAAAAAATTAAGAAAATGAGTTGATGATAGATAAAAAGGGTATCTCATCACTTGGACATAAAATTTAAATCACTAAGGATATAGAAGAACATATCCCACCATAATGTTATGTGAATTAAAAGACATAACAAAATAAGTCTTTTAAAAAGTGGAGGGTGAAAGGTTACCTTACCGACATGGGTATCTTTCGAAACATACACCTCGTGAAAGAAGGAAAATACCACATTGATGTAAATACTCATAAATGAAATTATATTACACAGTGAGTAAAATAATGGTCAGTACATACACCACTCAATGGAAATTGTGGCAAATGTAGCATAAATCTCACGGGAATAAAAGTGAGATGAAAAATCCCTTATGAAAACTCGGCAGCCTAACGGCGCCACTTAAAACATCCAAAGATGGATTGATGAGATCAAATAGGGTCTCTCATCATATTAAAATAAAATTTAAATCAAGAGGAATATAAAATAATATCCCCATCATAACATAGAGGAGATTAAAATAAGTGACATAAATGAGAGTACTTAAAAAGAAAGAGAGAGGTTAGATCTCTTACGAAAATTCGGCAGCCTAACGGCGCCACTCAAAACTTTTAAAATGGATTGATGAGAGAGAATAGGGTCTATCTTCATATGAACGTAAAAATTACAGTAAGAGTAATATAAAATAACATCCCAATCACACAAATTATGAGCTTAAAAGGAATGACATAAAAGAGTGTACTTAAAAAGAAAGAGAGGAGTAGGATCCCTTACCTCGGGTCCGACTTGACTCGATCGTTATTTAACATCCTGAAAAATAAACTTGAGTTATTTCTATTTGCATAAGAACCTTTTTCAAGTTCATTATTCCTTTTATAACACTTATTTCCATGTTATAAGCATTATGTAATCATTTAAGTTAATGATGTTTGTTTTGTCGATATTTGGTTCTTAAGTTGAAAGTGGTCTTCTTACAATTACATGTTGTTCGTGTGGTCAAAGGTTCATTATATCCAGAATGATATTCATGATTTGGATATCATATATATCATATATATCCAGAATATACATGTATTTATAATATTACATAATCAGTTAGAGGTAAGAAATGAAATGCACCGTTCATGGAAACGGTAAGCCGTACGTACACATGAACACTACTTTCATTTCTATGTCATATTAATGGAATTAAAACAAAATGAGAGGTATGTATATTTTAATTCCAGAATTATATTAATCATTTATATTTAACATAAATCATATATAATAACTTTAAATACATCCTTTATACATCCCACATATGGCATTAACGAATCAAATCACTTTGAGGGGGCGGTAGTCTGCACTTCCTAAAATGAAATTATCGTGTTTACCCACAATGGAAACCATAAAGCTATGCCACAAAAGAAAAATACAGAATATTAATTAAAACATATACATATTATATATCATATATAAATATAGTGACATCTTAATGGCCACCTTTTAATGTGTTATATGAGTGTTGAACAATCATCGTTTCGTGAGGTAGAAATTTTCCATCAACAGAAACAGTATGTTCATTAACCATTTGATGTAGGTTTGTGTAATTTTAGATCGAATGCTTCTTATAACAACATCCTAGTATATTTAAGATACTGGAGTTGTTACAAAAGAAATGAATAAAAAGAGTTTAGGGGGTTGGAGAAGCAAAATAAAACAAAAGAACACAAGTGAAGACATTACCTTAAAATCGAGTAACCCCTTTTGATTTGAGCTCAAAAGCTTCCTTGGGAAGAATTCTACCAAAATTTAGGCTTCTAGGAGTAAGAGAGGGATGTGAAGAGGCACAATGAGTAGGGGTTGGCCGAGCCAAAGGATTGAGAGGTGTGGGTAAGGTGGTAGAGGTGGAGGCCTTTTATAAGAGGAGAGAAGGGGCACTCTTGTAAAGTTACAAAATGTTACTTTATTTTCAAATGAGTTTCGAATTTTAAAGGTCCCACATTGATGTATATCTTGTATAAGGTGGTAAGGGTTCGAAATATACTCATCCAATAGGTTTTTGACAAGTGTAAGTTATAGTTTTAACATTATCTTTAAATTTTAATTAAATCCTTTATTAATGAGGTAATCGCTGCATCATCATGATGTCATAACTGATTTAATTTATTTACTGTCTAAAAATTATAAAATAAATATCATGATGTAGGAAATATTTTTATATTTCTAATGAATATTTATAGTCAAAAATATTACTTTCATAACTCCATATAAAAATTGTTTTAGTGAAACATCTCATGCTTGTGACATTTTTATTTTAACTTTAAATAAAACGTTATTTATGTCATTTTCTAACCAAAGTGGCTACATGGGGTCCCCAAGTTGACCCATGTATTTTCTTGGTCGGCCATGACATATAAAATGAGGGAAGGACATGTTTATAGGCCATTTCACATTATTAAGACATTATTTTTTACCTTAAATTACACTAGTTGGGGTGTATTTAGTTTTTTAGTTGTTATAGATGGCATCGGAATTGGAGATTAGGGTGTCACTACATATCATATGATGACATGAACCAAATAACATTTATTTATTGATCTAGAAAATATCTAGGAAATTCTGACCCATATGTACAGGTGGGAATTATTTCAATTTATTTTTTTATCTAGTCCAAGGATTTTAGATCCAGATGTAACTACATATCCTCTGATGATTGGAATCAATCCACACATAATTCTTGAAGTACCATGTAGTTTAATTTCATAATGAAAATATGTGGGCTTCCTGAAATGGGGAGGTAATTGCGGATGGACACGATGATTGAAATTTGGTCATCAATTTCTATATCATGTGAATGAGATTAATCCATTAATAATTCTTGAAATCCCATGATGTTTAACATCAAGGGATGATGATGAATATGAACTGATGTGAAGGAAAATAAATTGGGTGGTTGGGTCCAAGGGTAAATGTCAATGTTTTAATATGTATTCCATGGTAATGAGAATAAATTCACACATAGTTCATGGAGAATGAACTTACTATATAGGTATATCCTATACAAAGAGAATGATCACTATGTATCATGTGGTGGCTAGACCAAGATATATTATCTAGGAATTTCTCTGTATCTCATTGAAAATAAAAATCCAATCGTAAAAATTTCTATAATAGAGGTGTAGTAGATGATGAAAACCATCTATTGTTGACCTATATGTTTTGATTTACTAGAGTGTAAAGTTTTATGTCATGCAATGGTCATTTACTGTGCAGTTTAACATTGTACAAACACGACTCATGTATGCCTTTTATAGTATTACATTAAAGAGAATGATGATCAATTAATAATATTTGTTTTACCTTTTCATGTAGGTAATCCCTCACGAAAACACCAAAGCTCATATAAGCTATGTTTGTTCTGAAAAAAAAGTAATGGAAAGGGTATCTCTCACAATGAAGAGGAATTTATGAATAGGACATTGGAATTTCCTATTATGTGGTGGATTAACCAAGAAAATAGATTGATGCATCCCGACCCATCTAATTGAAAATGAGAATCAATCCATTCATAGTTATAGTAAACCTACACATGTTAATGTTATTTATAAATGAAATCTATCGTGCAATATAATTTCATGTGGTATGGATGAGAGATCACCCGGTTTGAATGAGTAAAGGAATCATTATGAATTCGTATAGTTTTACTTTATGTGTTATGGATTAAGGTCACCAAACATGAAAGAAAAGGAATATTAAACCATGGACCATCAGGATTCACTACGTTTCCTATAATGGTAAGAATTAATCTACACATAGTTCTACAAACCCATTTAGTTTTAATGTCTTTTAGTAAGGGAATTAGCCGTTCAATTTTAAATTCATGCGGTAATGATGTGAGATACCATGGAATTTAATGTCTTGATACCGCGTATTATGTAAGTAGAATAAATACATTGGGTCAGGAATAATATGAAGTGTTTACCATCATGTGACCAGGACAATATTTTTATATTTAAATATCATGTAACCATAGAGCATTTCTATAGTTTAACATCATTTTACCAGGGTGACCTTTGAACAGTTTAACTTAATGTAACTAGGGTTAATAGTGGGAGTAAAAATTATGTGGATTCTAATGTTATGACTGATATGTGATGTATTTCTTGAGAACCCTCACATTTTTGGGGTTTAAAAAATGCTCCATATCTGTTATGACCAAAGAGTGTGATCTGTTGTGATAGACCCAATGTATGATTTAAGGAATTTCTGATTTTTTTTTCCATCTTTAGAGGCCACATTACTAGTATCATTGGGGTTATGAGGTCCAACACCAGTTCTCATTGGAGGAATTAATGGAGGTGACCCTTCTTATTAAAGTCTCATTTGATCTAATTTTGATGGACCTCAAGGTTGTGTAATGTATGAAACGTGTTCTTATCGAGCTATTCCAAATCACCCAACTGCCTTTTCAATTTCTTGTCATCTATGATCTATTCAGAAATGGTTATTCGGAGAGAAATTTTCTTCTTTTATATGTAACACTACCTCGATCCCATAAATGAATGAGTTTGGAATTTCATATGTAGCAGTATGTATGATGGTATGGTAGGCTCATAAAGAATGTAAGAGATTTTCCATCCCGAATACCTTATGATTTTTACTATATTCTATTTTATAATTGAAAGAGTCTTATTAAATGCATTTATCTATTTAGTTTATTTAGAATGATAGTAATATGTGTCATTAGTGAAAATAATTTACTCATCGTACATTTTTCATCAATTCTGTTGGATGGATGTTGGTTATGTTGTTATTCAATATTGTGCGAGGTACCACGAACACATAGATGATATGGAATATTACAAAATTGAAAATATCTTTCTTCCTAAAATCCTTGAGGGGTATTGACGCATCCCTATTGTACAATAATTTTGTTGGATTAAGGATGCTTTTAACTACTTGGTTGTTATAGGGGGCTATAACCCCAAAACACAAATTCCCTAGTTGGAAAATAGATGGAATTATTTAGCTGAATGTAGTCATTATATGGGTTGATGGTTAAAGTTTTCGTTTTTTTCGCACACATGAAATTTCATATAGAATTCCACATTTTCCCATATCATGGTATGGCATAAGTAACTCACCATCCAAATTTGATTGGAGAGCCATGTTCTAGACTGACGAGCACTGTAGGAACCCACATGTACATCATCCATTATGGTGAGAATCTCTACTTGTGTTACGCATTTGAGGATGATTCTTTCAGAGACTCAATTTGAGAATATTTTTTTTCAAATTTTGGCAATAAAAAAGGTAAATATTACTCTACAACATAGAATCTATTCCATTCAATCATTTCCTGTCTAGAGAGATCCTTTTGGTAGAAAATATATTGTGAGGTCCATCTATCTTGTGGTGTATGTTGGTTCATCATCCTCTTGGGATGTGTTAACAAGGTAGATTGCTTCCATATATCATAAAAAATAGAAGAGACCATTCTTCTATGTATAACACAGAATACTACTTCCTCCTAATCAAGGATGGCCAGGACTGTGGCTTTATTTTCCAGTGCATTAGCATAAGCATTATATGAATGGGAAAAATGAAGATATGTAGGATAAAAAGGGATCTCATACATAATTCCCTTGACTTAACTAGTAATAGGGTCTATTTATTCCTTTTTGATGGAATATTCACCATTGATATTCTTTATCTATAGCTTTGTGTCCGCATTGATATCTATGTAGGATGTTCACATCTATAGGGAGAATTCGTAACAGGTGATGAGGGATTGGAACCATTACCCATTTTTTATGGAACTTCCCGATAGTGGGAAAGAGTATGGAAAAATGATTTTTCTAGAGAATAATACATAATTAATAATCCAACATGATTGATCTTTGGAGTTTCTATTCTTTTTCTTATTGGAATTTGGGAGGCACCATAAAATTAAATCTCCGATGTCGCGGTTGTGTCATAGACATGAAATCCTCCTCATTCAAAAGGTTGGTATCAACCTATATATTCTCTAGGGTTGGATGTTCTTCATGGAAATTATCCAGGTCTTTACCATTCACCAATTTCACTGATATGAACTAAATATTGTATTACTACAGAATGGCCACCCATCATGAAAATATCCTAGTTAACATTGGGAGGAAAATGATTCACACAATTTGATCAATAGAAGGGACCAAATAGATATCATGATACTTCAATTAATGCATCATAATTTCCACTATGAAGATGAATAAAAGGTAGTTCTACTTGATCTTAGAGTATCAAGTCTCTTTACCCAACATCGTTCGACTATGTTAAGGGAGAGTGTTGTTTCTCCCCCACAATGATTTTATTTGTGAAGAGGGTGAACAGTGAGTGTTCCATGGAATCACCATACATGATTAGTGGCCCCCTTCCACGGGTGGGTCCATTAAATACTTATTGGGGTATTTGAAGGCTTATTTTAGGTCATCATCCCATTTTTAGGCTATTATGTTCTTCATTATCCTAGTGAAAGGGAGATATTTCCCTTCAATATTGGGTATGAATCTCTAAAAGAAGGCAAGGATTCCTTGGATCCCCACTATTCATTTAGAATAAGGGAATGGGGTTAATTTTTTAAAATAGCAGTAGTTTTCTCTTGTTCAACCACTATGCCATGGTGGCATAAAAAAATCCAGGGAACTTTCCTAATGTTACCCTGAAGTCTCAATTCAATGGATTCATCTTCATACCATGACGTCTAATCTTGTTAAAGACTATTTAATGGTCTATGAAATGATCACTTTTCTTTCAAGATATGACCACCAGGTCACCAACATAATATTATTCTATCTTTCCTAATATTGGATTAAAGATATGATGTATGAAAAATTTATAACTATATCCAGTATACATTAAGATAATGGGAATGAAATGAAAAATAATATCCTCTAAAGAACTCTGAAGGCATTGAACTATTCATCTTATGGAGACATATTTATTTTATTGTACCCTTAATACCCATCCTTGTAGTAAATGGCTTGTATGACATTATTCACTTTGATCAAGTGTTTAATTATTGTAAATGGTATATCATCCATTGGTAAGTGTTTAATAAAGTCTTAAATCCATGGCGTCCTTAATTATCCCATTATTTTTCTTAATAGGGACAATATTTTCAACACATTTGATTTTATTAATATTTTCATGAATTATTATATACACCCTTAACTTATTTTATTAGAAATGTGCATAATTTGTGTGAGATATTAATATTTTACTACTAAATATAATTTTTGAGCATTTTTAGATATAGTCGAATTGAGTTAGTTTACTATTTTATTTATAACTCTCACTATATAGATCAATATTATGTGTCTCTTCTTTTTTAGGATTCTTAATTCAATATCAAACATTTAATTATAAGGGATGATGAGCTAATTAGTCCATTTTAAGGCCCATATAGACCACACAAGGAGGCCTATATAATCTGTGATGAAATTGGAACAACCATGAAGATTTAATTGCTGGGCTCAATAAAGAAGTCCAAATTCTTTTATTATCATCTGAAATTAGGGGAATAAATAAAGGAGTATTGGATAAAAATTTCAAGGCCCAAATCTAAGAAAATGGGGCCCCAAGTAACCTTTGAAATCCAGCCCACCATTCTGTCCGGGAATTAAAATCAATACACTATTAATGAAATATATCATGATGTAAGTATCAAATTGAGCTGAGATTTTGCAGTGTGAAAGAGGAGATATTAGTTGCCGACATTGTTGAATAAATCATTCATCTTTGAAGTCATTTTACTATTTAAAAACCCTTTCAAAATTTGGATCTCAAAAAGATTGGATTGAAATGGACAAATTAAAATTGTTTAATCATCTAGCCATAACATTGTCTACATAAGTCCAAATGCCTCCAAATTTTGAGAGTAGCCTCCAACATTATTATATTCTACTTTGAAGAAGGATATTCCTAATGATTCATCTATCTGTATTCCATCATGGTGATTCAAGTGGAGGGACAGATTGGGAATGCAAACAGTCCACTCCTTGGGAAATAAATACTCTCCCATTCTCTCTTTTAGAGGGGTTGGCATTTCAGAAGATAAGATATCATATTTTCATGAAAAAAGATTTGAGAAAGTATTGGGAAGACCTTCCATACTCATGTTTTCACTTGAGAGATCTTTCCTCCTCTCTTTTTTATCATTAACTTTTGTGTTCATCATTGTTGTAATTTTGTAAGTCCTTTCTTTTGTAATTCTATTTTAATGAAAGTTTATTCTATAATATATCTTATTCTCAGACACCTTCTATAGTTTAAAATTTACTTTGTTAAAATAGTTTAAATTTAGTTGTATCCCTTTACCTTCTTTTTCTTTCTTATTCAATCCAAAATATGTTTTTAATTATCACCATTGTTCGTGTATGTGTGTTCGACATACCACTCTTTTCTAATCCCTTTTTATTTCTTCTATTATTAATTTATCATAATTATTATAACCATACTATTTAACTACAAAATGGATGAGTAAATATCTCATTTGGGTGAGTCAACATTTAGGGATGTTAAGTGATTGAGAGTATTTTCTCGATGAGTATTCGTTAATTTAACATTGTATATGTTGGACTTAATTTTTCATAGATTAATGACATATTTTGTTTAGCATGTGGTTTACATGGATTATTGGAACCATAAATACACTAACATAACCAATTACTGATTGAGATTAGAATCCTAGTTATGTTAAGGCTTGGATTAAAGCTTTAACACTTAGGAATTCTAATCGACGTTAACTTGTGAAGTGAGTGTTAATTTAAATGCAATATAAAGAAAAGCTCAAGGATATCACAGGCTTAGCTCCCTAAAAATGAACTCACCCCAATATTTATCAAATTTTTAAATAAATTATAGTCAATCAATCATTTAAATTATGCTTAGAAAATAAACCCACCTAATCATAATAAAATCAACTGAAAACAAACGACTATTACAAAGTATCATCGCTGAGGATTCGACCCGAGTGTAGCAATACACATTAGCGGAGCACTGGAACCTTGACCAGTCAATAAGATACAATCATCCGTACGTTTCAAATGGTTCCATTTCCGGGGATGGTGCTTTTAGAAGTCATTAGATTTAGGTGATTGTTATAAAAAACCCAAAAAAACAAAATTAAAACAATTGAAAAAAAACACTAAGAAAAACTTGTATTCTCATAAAAATCATAAACGAAAAACAAATACTGAAAACCCCATATTACTCTTTCCTTAAAAATCTATCTGAATGCCCCATAGCCTCCCAAACAATCCCTCAGATTTGTTTCCCCCTGAAATTGAGCGAACACTTCACCATCTTAAGAGGAACATAAGAGATAATCAAATAATTCAAGAACCTGTCCTTGTCCATCTAGGTTAATTAGAAATGGCCAATCCTAGGGAACACACCCTTAATGAACTTGCTGCCTCTGATATGAATGACCAACCTCTCGATATTCAATATCCAAACATAGAAGTTGAATTTGAACTCAAATCGGTTTTGATTCATCTTCTCCCTCATTTCCACAGGCTAGCCGGTGAGGATCCACATCTCCACCTTAAAGTGTTCCAAATAGTGTGCTCTACTATGAAGCCTCAATGGGTTTCTGAATAACAAATAAAACATCGAGCATCCCCTTTCTCCCTAGATAACACTGCTACGTCATGGCTTTACTACCTCCCTCTTGGTTCAATAACCACATGGAATGACATGAAGCGACTTTTCTTAGAATTTTTTTTTCCTGCTTCTCGTACTGCTTCTATCCGAAAGGAAATAAGTTTTATCTATCTGTTCCCATGTCAATCACTCCATGAATAATGGGAGAGTTCCAAAAATCTTGTTGAAACCTGCCCACACCACCATATTCCTGACCAAATCATGATCCAATACATCAATGAGGGGTTATTGGCTGTGGAGATAACTCTCATTGATGTCGCAGGTGACGATGCTCTTGTTGATAAAAATAATGCAACTCCAAGAGAACTCATAAGTAACATGGATGCAAACACACATAAATTACATACTCGAGCACATGCTCATGTCAAACAAGCCCAAGATAATCAATAAATTGAGCCGAACAAGATGACCAAGTGGATGAGTTAACTTACAGGTCTTGTGCGACAACTAGATGTGGCTACCAAATCCCCGACCTCATCTTATCCACAGTCAATGTTTCTTGGACTTGTTAAACACTGTGGAATCTGTAACTCTCCATCTCTTCCAACTGACACATTTCCACAACTTCAAGAGGAACAATCCGATTCATTTAGACCAATGGATCTCAATGCAGCATATGCTCTGCAGAACACCAACCCTCAACTATCATGTCAGTTTGTTAGAATCTTCATCTAACCTCACTCTGAGCCCTTCTCTTCTTCCTATAACCATGACCTTAGGTATGGTAATACAATATCTCATCCCCCTCAATTCCCTCCTCAAAACCCAAACCAGTTTCATTATGTTCAAGGCGTTGGTAACATCCCACAACCTTATCCTTTTGTTCCTCAACCTCAAATGAACAATCCTCCTCCTGGATTCCATAATTCTAGTGAGCCTTCCCAATTCCAAAACCATTACAACCGCTTTCCCAAGAACCAAAATCTATGTAATCCCAATCTTGGAAAAGCCTCTTCTTCTAAGAAACCATGGGAATGTGGAGTGTAAGATCATGCCTCCTTCATCGGTTCCAGCCTCAAGAACATTGAAACCAAAATTGGTCAACTTTCATCCCACCTTAGCCAGTAGAAACCATCCAATTCTTCCCAACATCCAGCTCAACCATTTCCCAACCCCAACGGTAATATATGTGCAATTGCACTTTGATATGGAAAGAAAATTTTTATACCTCAAGATAAGACATATAATCCACGTTTAAATGTTGACCTAGAAAATTAAAAGAAAAAGAAACTTGAAAAGGAACCAGAATCCATTCCCTCACCTCTTTCTATTCCAAATAGGACCCCAATTCCCTTTCCTCAAGCCGTTTTTAAGCCCAAAAAGTACTTTGATCCCGATCCTGAAATGCTCGAAATGTTTAGTTGTGTTGAATTCAACATTACCCTCTTAGATGGAATAAAACAAATTCCTAAATATTCCATGTTTCTCAAGGAGTTGTGTACCGACAAGAGAAAACATAGGACCTTCGAAAATGTTTCAACCAAGGATTCCATCCCCATTATGTGCAATGATCCAGGGACATTTACGGTTCCATGATAAATTGGACGTTCAACATTAATGATTCACGCATTGACCTAGGAGCCTAAATTAATGTCATGTTCAAATCCATATTCTCTAACCTTGGTCTAGGTCCCTTGCACCAAATGGTTGTTGTCATTCAGTTAGCCAATCGAAGCACAACCAGTCCCGAGTGAATAATTGAGGATGTCCTTGTTCATGTGAATGATCTTATCTTCCCTTCTAATTTCTATGTCCTTTACATGGAAGGTGAGATGAACTCTTCTCGATCTTCCCTAATTCTAGGAAGACCGTTCTTCATGACTGCGAGAACCAAGATTGATGTCTATTCAGGCATCTTATCCATGGAATTTGGTGACCAAGTGGTCAAGTTCAACATTTTCCAAGCCATGCGATACCCATATGAGGATCACTCTGCATTCTCAATCCATGCTTCTGAGGACACTTCTAAGAGTCAATCAAACCCCAATCCACCATGTTCTTCATGTTCTAATGAAAAAGGATCTTGTGAAATCTACACCATGATTATCAAAGTCGTAAATGTTGAAGTTGATGTTGACCTCTCATTCATAGACTCCATCAATCTAGAAGAACTTGAAAACTCTCTTGAATCCCACATCAACTCTGATCTCTACTACTCCACCTTGGACAGTATTAAGGAAAATGAATTTGAATCAACTGAAGTCCCTTCTTCCATTCCGGAGTTGTCTAACCAAAAAATGAAAATTGAGACTGATCTGAAACCTCTTCCTAAACACCTACAATATGAATTCTTTTTCCATAATCACTCCTATCCTATCATTGTCTATTCTTCACTTACCGAAACTGAAGAGTCCAAACATGTTCAAGTGTTTGAGGAAAAAATTGGCCTTAGGTTGAATCCTAGATGAAATACCAGGAAATAACCCTGCCCTTTGCACACATCACATCCATCTTGAAGAACCATCCAAAACAATTAGATAACCACAAAGAAGACTAAATCCACCCATACATGAGGTAGTTAAGGAAGAGATCACAAATATTCTTCAAGCTGGTATTATCTACCTAATTTTTGATAGTGAATGGGTTAGTCCTATTCAAGTTGTACTTATGAAGGGTGGGATACCTGTTGTCAAAAATAAACATGGAGAGGTAGTCACAACTCGAGTGAAGAACAAATGGCATGTGTGCATCGACTATAGGAAATTGAATGTTGAAACATGAAAAGATCACTACCCACTTCCATTCCTTGATCAAATGATGTAATGATTACCCGGAATGTCACACTATTGGTTTCTTGATGGATACACCATCTACTTCCAAATCCTAATCGCACCTCAGGACTAAGAAAAGACTACTTTCACATTACCCTTTAGAGCATATGCATATAGATGAATGCCTTTTGGACTTTGTAATGCTTCTGCAACATTCTAGAGGTGTATGATGAGTATATTTTCCAAATTCATTGAACCCTGCATGGAAGTCTTTATGGATGACTTCACCATTTATGGTGAGTCATTTGAATCTTGTTTGATTTCCTCCCTCTAGTCCTCCAAAAGTTTGTCAAGTGTAACCTTGTGTTAAAATTTGAAAAATGTCACTTCATGGTTGAAAATGGGATTGTTCTAGGGAACATATTTTCAAAATATGGTATTGAAGTCGATCCTGTCAAAATTGAAGTGATCCAGTCACATCCTTAACCCAAATCTGTTCGAGACATCAGTTCATTTCTTGGTCATGCTGGTTTCCATCGGAGATCCATCCATAACTTCAGAATAATATCACTCCCACTCACTCAGTTTCTTCAAAATGATGTCACTTTCCATTTCGATGAGGTTTTTAAGAGAGCATTCATTGAACTGAAAACTGCTCTTACATCTGCCCCGATAATCCAACCCCCATATTTGTCCTTACCCTTTGAATTGATGTGTGATGCTTCTTGATAGAGCTGTTGGGGTTGTTCTTGGTCAAAGAATAGAAAAGATTCCACATGTCATCTATTATGCCTCAAAAACATTGGATGAAACTCAATCTCACTACATTGTAACAGAAAAATAAGTTTTAGCAGTTGTTTTTTCTTTAGATAAATTCCGGACCTATCTCTTAAGTTCCAAAATCATAATCTTCACAGATCATTCTTCTATAATGGTCTTAATCAAGATAAGTTATTATAAACCGAGGCTAATAAGATGGATCCTAATGCTCCAAGAGATTGAACTTTAAATAAAAGATAAAACTGGAAAATAAAACCATGTGGCTGATCACTTGAGTAGAATTTCTAATTATACTCACTCTAAATTCTTTGATCCTGAATTCCCCACTCAACAACATTCATCTCTCACTCCAAAAATACCATGGTGTGCCCCAATTGTATATTACTTTGTTTATAGTGTTTTTCCTTAAATGTTTTCACAAGAACAAGAAATGAAGTTGAAAATTGATTCAAAAAACTAGTTTTTGGATGAAAATAACCTTTGTAAAAGTGGGGAATACATGGTAATTAAGAGATGTACTAATGAAGATGAACATTCCTCTATCTTAGAATTCTGTCACTCAATACCTGGTGGTGGCCACTTTTGACCACAAAGGACCTCCATAATGGTCCTAGACTCTGGATTCTTCTGTAAATTACTCTTCAAGGACTCACATGAGTTCTGTCAATCATGTCCCACATGCCAAAATTTTGGCAAAATTTCAAAGAGAAATGAAATTCCCCAAAAGCCTTTAATTTTCTGTGAGATCATTGATGTTTGGGGTATCGATTTCATATGACCATTTCCCCTTCCAATGTATTCTCATACATCCTTCTTGTAGTTTATTATGTTTCTAGGTGGTTCAAGGCCAAACCCACTAGAATGGATGATTCATATACTATTAGTGAGATCCTAAAGAAACGCATCTTCCACAGATTTTCCATGCCTCATGCCTTGATCGGTGACTTAAGAACCCATTTCTATAATAAAACTATAGAATCTCTTTTGAAAAACAATGGGGTTGTACATAAAACCTCAATTTCATGTCACCCCTAAACAAATGGAATGTATGAACTTTATAATTGAGAAGATAAAAGAGTTTTTGAGAGAATTCTAAAACCCACCAGAAATGACTGGCCTGAATGACTTGGCGAAGCACTTTGGGATTATTGAACTTCCTATAAAAAGCTAATTAGGATGTCTCCTTTTATGATACTTTTTGTTAAAGCATTTCATTTTCCAGTTGAAATACAACATAAGTCTTTTTGGACTGTGAAAACCTGTAATTTTGATTATGAAAAATCTGGTGAAGAAAGAATGTTTAAATTAGAAGAAATCAAGGAGCTTCAACTTGAATCCTATGAGAACTCCTATCTGTACAATGAAAAGGATAAGTTACTCTAGGATAAACACATCCTGAGAAATTAATTCCATTAAGGTGAAAATGTAATGAACTTCAATTCTCGATTTCGGCTTCACCCAGGTAAGATTAATTCTCATTGGGAAGGTTCTTTTGTTATTACTAATATTTACCCATATGGTGTAGTGCAAGTTCAAGACCCCTCTTCCAAAAGGACATTCATAGTTAATGGATATAGGTTAAAGCATCACCATGAGAGGACGCATAATCGTGGATCAACACCGACTTCCACTGGATCCTCAACCTCTCCAGTCAACCTAACACTAGATGGATAAGTCAACCTGCCAAATCCAAACTAGGGGCACCTCTTTCCCTTTAACTCCCTCTCTCTATATCTCTTCCTCTCTCTACCACTTTCTTCTTCTTCCTCTCTCTTTAATTTTTTCTCACATTCTTTATCAAAAACATTCTTTTTCACTTTATCCTTTGTGTGGGTGTATCTTTATAAAAAACAAAATCAAGAACCTAAAAAAACAATCACTTAAAAAAATTTAAAAAAATTAAGAGTCATGATTACTCACTATTGAGTTTTTAAATTTCTCCCAACCATTTTGGGGAGTTAACAAACATGTTTTCATCTCAAAAATTTTGTATTTTCATTATGAATTTGGATAAAGAATTTTATGTCAAAATTAACAAATTTTGAATGCTCAATTTTTGATTTGGATAATGATTTTCCCAAACCATGAGGAACAACATTTTCTTTGATGCCAAGGAATCCAATGGACATCTTTTTAAAATGTGTGTTTTCACCTCCATTTTCGAGTCATGAGTTTCTGGTCCTTCAAGATGAATTTCTTACCTTAGTGTGCATTAATACGATAAAGGCATTTTCTAAACCACATGAGAATCACATTAACCAAATAGCCTACCATTTCCCTTACATTATCCTCCTTTTGAAATCCCCTTTGAACCTATGAAAACATTTTCTTTGATAGCCACATTACAAGCCCAATACCTTTTCCCACCCAATGTCAATATGGATTTTTGATTGCATTGTTTTTTGTAATTTAATTATGGGGGGAACAAATTTCATTATGGGTCATATGCTTGAGGGCAAGCATAAATTTCAGTGCGGGGGAGAGGTTATCATTTAGTTTGTTTTTGGTAATGTAATGTACTTTCATTTATGTAACTTTGTAAATGCTATTGACAATATTTCAAAAAAACTAAAAAAAATCAAAAAAATCAAAAAACTAAAAAAAGGGTTGTATCTTGGGCAGGTCAAAAATCAATCTTCCTCAACCTTTTATCTTGTTATAACTATTACAATTAGTGTTTTGAGGATATCAATCATGGGTTGAGATATGGGTGTGAGATCTTTTACAAGTTCAACATTTTAGAAAAAAAAAAGAACACTTTCATTATATTCTTATGTCATTGGGAGATGTTTTGTGGTTTGTAAATATTTCATATTCTCATCCCCTTCGAATTTTATTCCTCTATTGTGTATTTCTTCACACAATCAATCACTTATAAATATGTCTTTTCATTTCCTTCCATGTTTTATTTCAAAAAAACGTGCATTTCTTCTTCTATGTTGGTGTTTTAACCATCTTTTTCTCTCTCTAGGACATTGTAATCCTACCATCCCATAGCCACAGAAAACCCCCTTAAAAAGACCTCTTGATTCTTGTGCACTTTGGATAGGTATTGGATGCTTTGAGCACTTTCAAACTCTATGATTTTCACTTTTGGTTGGTGAAAGAGTGAACCTCCACAAATGAATATTATTATATTGAGAGGTGTGAGTATTGAGTGTCCACATTTTCCATTTCTAAAATTGAGAATGAAAAAATGAATTACATTTGGAACATTGTTTCTGTAACAACTTGTGGTGAAATTCAAAATGAATGAGAGAAATAATCTAAACCTCCCCTGATTAGGGAAAACAAAATTTTACTCATTGTTGGTGAGGGAAAATGATTTTGTTATGTTTTTATATTTTTTTCACATGAGGAAATGCACAAAACTATGTTTGGGGGAGTTGATGTTATTAATATAACTATTACTTATTATATACTCCATTTACTTATTTTATATGAAATGTGCATAATTTTTCTGAAATATTAATATTTTACTACTAAGTATAATTTTGGAGCATTTTTAGAAGTAGCCCAATTGAGTTAGTTTACTATTTTACTTATATATCTCAGACTAGTGATTCAAATTGTGTGGTTATTATTTTTTCGGATTCTTAATTCAATATCAATATTTTCATTATAAGGAATTATGAGCTAATTCTTCCATTTTAAGGCCCATATGGACCACACAAGGAGGCCTACAAAATCTATGATGAAACTGGAACAGCCATGAATATTTAATTGCTGGGCTCAATCAGGAAGTCTAAATTATTTTATTCTCCTCCAATGTTCGGGGGTTATTAAAGGAGTATTGGATAAAAATTTCAAAGCCCAAATCTAAGAACAAGGGGCCCTAATGATGTTTTGAAATCCAGCCCACAATTCTGTCCGGGAATTAAAATCATTACACTATTCATGATGTATCTCATGATGTATTCATAAAGCCAGGTTGAGCTATTTCACTGGAAATGAGGAGATATAGGTGGCAGACTTTTTTGAAGAAAGCATTCGTCTTTGAAGACATATTCTTATTCAAAAACCATTTCACATTTTGGTCTTCTAAAAGACTGGATTGAAATAGACAGATTAAAATTGTTTAATCAGCCAGCCATAACATTGGATTCATAAGTCCAAATGCCTCCAAATTTTGAGAGTATTCAGCGAAAATTATTATATTCAACTTTGAAGAAAACGATTTCTTGATATTCGGCTGTCTGAATAGCCAACATGGCGATGCAAGTGTAGGGACAGATTGGGAATGCAAACAGTTCACACCTTGGGCTATAAATACTCCCCCTTCTCTCCTTGAGTAGGGATGTCATTTCAGAAGATAAGATATCATATTGGAAAGACCAAATCCTTTCCAAAGGCTTGGGAGGCCCTTCAATACTCATGTTTTCACTTTAGAGACATTTCCTCCTCTCTTTGTTTTCATTTACTTTTATGTTCTTCATTGTTGTAATTTTGTAAGTCCTTTTTTGGTAATTCTGTTTTAATGTATGTTTCTTCTTCAATATCTCTTATTCTCATCCACCTTATATTGTCTAATAATTATGTTCTTAAAATAGTTTAAATTCAGTTGAATCCCCATCCCTTCTTTTGCTTCCACATTCAATCAGAATTTTTTTCTAATTATCATCATTGATCGTGTGTGTGTGTTCGACGTACCACTCTTTTCTAATACTTTTATTTTTCATATATTATTAATTTATCATCATAATTACTATAACCATACTATTAAACATCCAAATGGATGAGTAAATTTCTCATTGGGTTGAGTCAAAATTTAGGGATGTTAAGTTATTGAGAGTATTTTCTCGATGAGTATTCGTTAATTTAACATTGTGTATGTTGGACATAATATGTAATGGATTAATGACATATTTTGTTTAGCATGTGGTTTCCATGGACTATTGGAACCATAAATACACTACCATAAACAAGTACTGATTGATATTAGAATCATAGTTATGTTAAGGTTTGGATTAAAGCTTTAACACTTAGTAATTCTAATCAACATCAACTTGTGAAGTGGGTGTTAATTTAAATAAAATATAAAGAAAAGCTCAAGGATATCAGAAGATTAACTCCCTAATAATAAACTCCCCCCAATCATTATCAATTTTTTAAATCAATTATAGTCAATCAATTATTTCAATTAATCTCTACAAAAAATCCCCCCTAATCAAAATACAATCAACTAAAAACAAACGACTGTAACAAAGTATCATCACCGAGGATTCGACTCGAGTGCTGGAATACACATTAGCAGAGCATCGGAACCTTGACTGGTCGATAGGTGACAATCAGCCGTGCATTTCACCAGTATAGGTAATTCACATGTTAGAAAAATTTAAATTTGAAAAATTTGTGAAATTCAAAATCTACATTGGTGGAATGAGAGGGGTGAATCCTCATCGATTCCTACATGAATCCCCGATGCACATCGGGTAGTATGAGTTGATGTATAGCCACTGGTGGATTTAGTCCAGGTAATTTCTATATAGATCCAATCAAACAAATATCATTGTTGCTTTAAAAATGTGATTTAAATAACCTTATAATTAAGATTCATGAAAACACTTATCCATATTGGATGTGGGACTACTTTTAATCATAGATTTATTTAATCGAGCTCATTGATGGGGGTAGAGTCACCTTCCTCGAATGCGGGAGTGGTGTTCCTAAGGTAATCCTCTTCTTCTTCGATCACGAGTCTTCCAAGACATTTCTTATTGAATTTGGAATCATAGGAGATTTTTTTGTTACCATTGGGATGAGAGAGGCCATGAGAAGAGATATTATCACCCCCCTGCCTGAGTAGTTACATAGAGATAGGTGAGATTATTATATTTTACGCTTTCACTATGGACATAAGTGGATTGGTCCTATGGGTTCATTTCCACCACTTCAACTAGAATTGTGAGGAGAGCATAGTCACTATTGATCATACTCTAATGACTTGTAAAGCAGTCCCCAAGCAATTCAGGGATTCAATGTGTACTTCATCATCCACTATTGGTTGTTTTTCTCCCCATTTTTAGAAGTCTACTTCAACATATGTGTCTCCATATGTCACAAAGGGAAGGGGGGTTTCAGCATATTTTTTTTAATCATTCCATTAATGGGGTATTTCAAATATTTATGGAATGTTGAAGGTTCCATATAGTGGTTATAGAGAAATGGCCTTCTGAGTAAGACATTGTATGCAGCGTCATGTTAGATAATCATAAATATAGCATCATAAATGATATCCCTAAACAAAGATACTATCTTGATCTTCTGGATAGGTCCGTTCTCACATTAATCATACCCTTCAATAGTCATCTTTTTGGCAGATATACACATTCATTGTATCCTAACCGTTAATGGGATTGATCTAAGATGAGATTGATTTTGAAACCATTATCAATCAGATCCCTTTAGATGTCAACATTATAAAGTCTTTCTAAAACATATATGGGATGGATATTCACTTGGATGACATTTTATTGATCTTTGTTAGTGAACAAGATGAAAAAATTTAAATCTTCCGACATAGTCTCCCATCAATAAACGTTGGTTTTAATTAATTATATCTAGAAATAATATAGGCCCTATAGGGATTAGAAATGCGCCTCAATGAGTTATTTTGAATGATGGATCACATATAAGATCGATTGATTGTATGGGAAAAGTAACATATGTTAGTGAGTGTCTTACATTTTTCCTAGTGGTAGGCACTTCCCGGTGTGGGCTCGCTTCTGGATAAGTGGCTTAAGAGATGAGGCATTTGATAGGGACAAACATGATACATATGTAGAGGTTTACAGAGAATCCACTAAATGTGGTTTGGGCCATGCTATCATTCCTAATTGCTTTTTTTTATTAGATATTCAAACCCACTCTAGGTTGTCATGCAAGAAAACTGGGGTTGAATGGCCACCAGTGGTTTCTGGGAAACCTACCTACCACCTTTATTCCTAATTGAGTTGGATTCCATGAGTCTCAGATATATAAATGTTCCATATGAGTACATGAACCAAATATTGGGCCTGCCTACATCCACTGTAACATCCCAGGTAAATAAAGAATATGACATTTCATATTTATCCATATTTGTGAATAAAATCTTTAAATGAATTTAAAGGGGACGCTATGGTCGATGGCGTACCCAACACGCAACAACGAGTTTCTTGGGAATCTTACGTTGCACTCTAATAATAAAATAATATTATTTTAAATGGTAGTTAACATGTAGCCGTTGTAATGGCGGGAGTGGATAGAAATAACTGAAATATGATTATATATGTTTTTAAATGTTTTTACAATTATCCAATAAAGGATAGAGGCTTAAAATACGGAAAGAATTCGATTTTAGGCATATATGCCCTAGTTTTCACTAAAGGTTCACTTATCGCCTTTTGATGGCGAACTGTCATTAAATATAGTTTTGATCACTCTTATACATTCTTTTGGACCTAATAAAACTCTTATTAAGAATCGGGACATCAAATTTTACTTTGTGTAAATTTTTGGTATTTTTCTGATAAATTTCATTTTTTAATGAATAGTGTAAAATGTTGTGTTTTAATTCAAAACCTCTTTTTAATCTAATTTATTTATATGATTAGATAATATTTTGAATTGTTTTTAAAGTTAAATTAGAAAATATTTTTACCATTTAATCCAATGGTGGTCATTGGAATTAATTTCACTTTGAAATTAGACTTAAACTAGTGTCAATCTTTTGATACTTATTGTTTTATAAAAACACGCTATTTGCTCTGACAGCGTGAATTAATTATTAAATTAATTAATGTGACTAATATGTTTTGAATTTTGTAAAACGGACTTCATTTTTTGAATTCAGAATATCAAATATAGCTTAGGGTGAATTTTTGGTAATTTTCTGAAAAACTTCAATTTTTGATGAATAGTGAAACCACTAAGTGGTAATCAAGCAAACTGATTTTTCAGTTAAATGAAATTTTACCACTAATGTGTATTGAATTTTGAAAATCCTACATACATGGTTGTCATTAAGAAGTAAAATGTGGTTCAATGAGATTATAATAATTTTTTTGGTGAATAGTAACTCATTAAGTTCTTAATCGCGATTAGTGGTAATTAGGGTAGTTTAAGGTATAAATAATGCTTTAATAATATAAAATGACCTAGACACATGTCCCAACCCTATTGGTTATGTCATGGCCGACCAAGACAAGCCATGGCCTAACTTGGGGACCCCATGGATCCACTTTTGTTGGGAAATAACATAAAATACTTTTTATTTAATGTTAAAGTGAAAATGACACTAACATAGTATGTTTTACTAAAACAATTTTTAAGTGGGGTTATACAAGTCCAAATTTTGATTATAAATAGTCATTGGAAATCTAAAAATATTTCCTATATCATAGTATTTTTTTTTAATTTTTAGACATTAAAGAAATTAAATTATTTATGACATAATAATGATGCAGCGATGACATCATTATTTGACAATTTAATTAAAATGGAAAGATAATGAAAAATCTACAATATACACATGGACAAAACCAATTGGATGAGTGGATTTCGATGCCTTATCACCTTATCCACGAATTCTATCAATGTGGGACCCTTTAGAACCGAAAAGCATTTTCAAATAATGTAATATTTCATTGCTTTCCAAAAGTGCCCCTCCTCTCCTCTTATAAAAGGCCCCCACCTCTACCTCTTTTCCCACACCCCTCAAGCCTTTGGCTCGGCCAACCCCTGCCCATTTACTCTCTCAACATCCCTCTCCTCATCCTAGAGGATCCCCTTTGGGCAGAATCCTTTCAAAGGAAGCCTTTAGGCTCAAATCAAAAGGAGATTACACTTTTAAAGGTAACTCATTCTCTCTTGTTCATTTGTTTTATTTTGCTTCTCCAAACCTATAATCTCTTTTTATTTACTTCTTTTGTAACAACACCAGTATCTTCAATATACTAGGATGTTGTTACAAGATTTATTTTAGCTACACTCTCACACAACTACATCAAATGGTTAAAGAACATACGGTTTCCGTGGACGGTGAAATTCTGCCTCCCGAAACGATGATTGTTCAATACTCATTTAACACCTTCAAAGGTGGCCATTATGATGTCACTATTTTTATATATGATATATAATATGTTTATGTTTTATTTATGCTTCTGTATTTTTCATTTTTGTCTTACCTTTGTGGCTTCCATTATGGGTATACGCGATATCTTCATTTAAGGAAGTGCGGACTACCGCCCCCTCAAAGTGATTTGATTCGTTAAATACCATATGTGGGATGTATAAAGGATGGAAATATGATATTATATATGATATTATACTGGAATTATAATATACCTTTATATCATTATTATTCCATTCTATAAAATACGAAATAGAAATGAAAGTAGCGTTCATGCGTACGTACGGCTTACCGTCTCCATGAACGGTGCATTTCATTTCTTACCTCTAAATGATTATGTAATGTTATAAATGCATGCATGTACTGGATATATATGAAATATATGATATCTACATAATGAATACAATTCTGGATATAATAAACATTTGGCCACACGAACAACATGTAATTGTAAGAAGACCACTTTCGACTTAAGAACCAAATATCGGCAAAACAAATATTATTAACTTAAATGATTACATAATGTTTATGACAAGGTAATAAGTGGTATAAAAGTAATAATGAACTTGAAAAGGGTTCTTAAGGAATTAGAAATTAACTCAAGTTTATTATTCAGGAGATTAAAGAATGATCGAGTCAAGTCGGACCCGAGGTAAGGGATCCTACAACTCTCTTTCTTTTTAAGTACATTCTTTTATGTAATTTCTTTTAAGCTCATCTTTATTATGATTGGGATGTTATTTTATATTACTCCTACTGTAATTTTTATGTTCATGTGATGAGAGACCCTATTCTCTCTCATCAATCCTTTTGGAAGTTATGTGGCGCCGTTAGGCTGCCGAGTTTTCGTAAGGGATTTTTCATCTCACTTTTATCCCCGTGAGATTTATGCTACATTTGCCACAATTTCCTTTGAGTGGTGTATGTACTGCCCATTATTCTACTCTTTGTGTAATATACTTTCGTTTATGAGTATTTACATCAATGATTTATTGCCCTTCTTCCATGGGGTGCATGTTTTGAAAGATACCCAATTCGGTAAGGGAACCTTTCACCCTTCCTCTTTTTAAAAGACTTCTTTTATTGGGTCTTTTAATTTACATATTGTTATGTTGGGATATGTTCTCATATATCCTTAATGATGTAAATTTTGTGTCCAAGTGATGAGATACTCTTTTTATCTCTCATCAACTCATTTTGATGTGACGCCGTTAGGCTGTCAAGGGAACTTCTTAACCCAATTTCGATTTCTTTGGGTTCAACTTGTAGTCATTAAATATGTCATCCATTGAATATGTGTGAATGACCTTTTATTGTTTTACACTTAATATCCACTTATATTGGGTGTCTATATATTTGTCACACATATTTTTTGAGATTTATTTGTCCTTAATTTAAGGATACCTTCTTTATAAGGTATTTCATCACATTTGACATTTCTATTGAGGGTTCATTGTTGTTATGCACCAATTCACTCTTATATGGTGTATATACTGTCCTTTGGAGTATTATATCATGAATCCTTTTATTCTCATGATATTATAAAGTTCTGACTAAATGTTATTCCTTGATTATTGTATTCAAGTGTCTCTAATTTTGGTAAAACCCCTTTAACCAAAATATCGTTTTAAATGTTTTAATTATTTGTTCTTATTAATATCCATGTTTTCAAAATGGTTTTAAGGATTTATTTATATGGATATTAATGGTTTAAAATGTTAAAAGCTTCAAGGTGGTATGGGACACTTTGATTCAAAAATCTCTTTATTAAATGTTTTAAATGGTTTTGGAAATGGTTTCTTTTTGAATGGATTCATTATTTCAATATCCTAATATGTTATATTGTGATTGAAATGTGGAAATGTTATGTTTCCTTTATTCATGTTTATGTGATACGATTATGTTATGGTTCTTGGGCATTGTTATGAAGAACGGGTGGTTCCGTGATAAACTAAGGGCGGGTGAGCCCGATATAGCTCTCCAATTCATTGGGTAACGCGAAGGAGTGAAACGTTAAGGTTTCTCCGAAGAGATTTAGGGAATATACTGTGATGGGTATTCCAAACGTAACCAAGAGGGTTACTCCCTACATAAGAATGTTATGAATGCCTCAAGTTACCTTTATGTCTTATGATTTCTATGATTTATTCATGGTTTGATGAGGTATGTTAAAGTGCCTTTGTTTTATGGGTAAAGTATGATTTCATTCTTATGTATATATGAACTCATGTTTCCTTTCCATATTTTTATAACTCTTACTGAGCTTTTTATGCTCATCCCAAGTTTTTGAAATATTTTTCACAGGTCAAGGGAAAGGTACATGATGTGATGATAGTGTCAAGGATGTGTCAAGAAAGAATCTGTGTTATATTTTAAATATGTTCCCGTTGATGGGAAGAATGAATGCTGACTTTTATGTAACCACTTTGTTTAAATGTGGAATGTAATGCAAGTTTCATGATCTAATTCTCTAAAACTCTAAACCTGAAAAGATCCTCAATGTGTAATCTTGTAATAACTCAAGATTAAGTAAGGTTTAAGGCTGGGGCCTTATAGTTGGTATCAAAGGTCGGTTTAGATAACTTTAGAGGTTAGGGTATTCTTTAAGCATAAGTGACATTACCATAATGGTTAGAATTTCAGAAAGAGTCCTAATTTTAGATAATGTGAATGAGTAAGTATATCTTAGAGTCTACCTTCCTCATTAGTACATGATGTTTTTGTTGATATACTCACACTGACATTTATGTTTTTAGTGAATGGATGGATCTAGCAGGCACCAAAGTGACAATGGGTTTGAAGGAAACTGTGGTGGTTCTCTGTTTATGATACTAGATGAGATAGGGGATTCAATGAGGAATCTCATAGTTGTTCTAAACCAACTATCAAGGATCCATGATCAATCACTTCAACCTTCGTGAGTTCTCTAATGCATCATTTACGAGATGGCCAACTCGATGTGGAAATTCAGGTAATAATTATTAAGGTAACCATTAGGGTTTATATGATCCTTACTTTTTAGGTAATTATGGGTTACTCTATGATATGATGGAAAAGGAAAGGAATGAGATAAACTTGAGGTTAAAATATGTTATGAATATTTTTGAAGATTTTATCTCATTTTGGGGAATGTTTTGAGAATTATATAGTTTTGGAAAAAGGACAACACGCAGACCGTGTGACATCCCGTCGCGTCGGACAAAGCTGCGGGAATCGAACCCACAACCAAAGTGCGACTGGTATTTATCGCCTACCACTGGACTACGTGAAGTCCCTGGTTAGTTTGACTGATTATTTTTGGTTATATGATTTTATGAATTAAGAGTAAGTTGATTTTGGGTTATTTATAAAAATGATTAACCTATCATGGAGGATATGTGATTAGGTTAATTACTTTTCAATACTAGACTTTAGGAGCAACTAATGTTGTTTGGAGATAAATGTTACGATTTAACATGGAAGACTGTGTGACTAAATCCTTCAAATATTTGGGTTTCAATATTATATTAGGTTTACTTTGAAGAATTTTATGGACAAATTGTTTATCGGATGGTCCTCGTTGAACTTTGGGTTTTGTTGGACAAATTTTGGAGATTAAGAATAGATTTTCTTTTTATAAGGGGTTATCCTTTTCTGGATTATCTGATCTTGTACTAAACTTTTTGGTTTTGGCTCTGGTTTAAGCCTAAAGACATAGGATGTACATAGTTCTCTTTTGTGGATTAGGTGATTCTCTAGAAGTTGATTATAGTACTCTTAATGTGAACAAGTCTTCCTAAATACTCGTCTTTTGGAGAAAATATGAGTTTGTGAAAGGAATATAATAAAAGTTGAAAGTCAATATGATAAGTGATTATGTTTCCTTATGAATAAATTCCTCAATAAAAAGTAACTTAAAACAAAAATGTTGTATATTAACTTTTCCTACTGGGGAATCGAATACCGTTTAACCCATCACAAGTTTGTGATTTTCTCATTGTTAACTTTCTCCTAAACATGTTTTCTATCACTCTCCATAAGAACGTGACCCTATGTTTTCTCCTCCATGTCCATATTTTCATACTTGGAATCCTAGTATGGGTTAACTCGAGTGACCTTTGTACTTATCTTTCTTTATTTTAAAGTGTTTGTTTTACCGACTTTTGTTCCGATGTGGGACTTTCAAGGATGTTTCCAAGCGCAATTTTAAAATTGCGAGGACGCAATTCCCAAAAGGGGGGAAGGATGTAACATCCCAGGTAAATAAAGAATATGACATTTCATATTTATCCATATTTGTGAATAAAATCTTTAAATGACTTTAAAGGGGACGCTATGCTCGATGGCGTACCCAACACGCAACAACGAGTTTCTTGGGAATCTTACGTTGCACTCTAATAATAAAATAATATTATTTTAAATGGTAGTTAACATGTAGCCGTTGTAATGGCGGGAGTGGATAGAAATAACTGAAATATGATTATATATGTTTTTAAATGTTTTTACAATTATCCAATAAAGGATAGAGGCTTAAAATACGGAAAGAATTCGATTTTAGGCATATATGCCCTAGTTTTCACTAAAGGTTCACTTATCGCCTTTTGATGGCGAACTGTCATTAAATATAGTTTTGATCACTCTTATACATTCTTTTGGACCTAATAAAACTCTTATTAAGAATCGGGACATCAAATTTTACTTTGTGTAAATTTTTGGTATTTTTCTGATAAATTTCATTTTTTAATGAATAGTGTAAAATGTTGTGTTTTAATTCAAAACCTCTTTTTAATCTAATTTATTTATATGATTAGATAATATTTTGAATTGTTTTTAAAGTTAAATTAGAAAATATTTTTACCATTTAATCCAATGGTGGTCATTGGAATTAATTTCACTTTGAAATTAGACTTAAACTAGTGTCAATCTTTTGATACTTATTGTTTTATAAAAACACGCTATTTGCTCTGACAGCGTGAATTAATTATTAAATTAATTAATGTGACTAATATGTTTTGAATTTTGTAAAACGGACTTCATTTTTTGAATTCAGAATATCAAATATAGCTTAGGGTGAATTTTTGGTAATTTTCTGAAAAACTTCAATTTTTGATGAATAGTGAAACCACTAAGTGGTAATCAAGCAAACTGATTTTTCAGTTAAATGAAATTTTACCACTAATGTGTATTGAATTTTGAAAATCCTACATACATGGTTGTCATTAAGAAGTAAAATGTGGTTCAATGAGATTATAATAATTTTTTTGGTGAATAGTAACTCATTAAGTTCTTAATCGCGATTAGTGGTAATTAGGGTAGTTTAAGGTATAAATAATGCTTTAATAATATAAAATGACCTAGACACATGTCCCAACCCTATTGGTTATGTCATGGCCGACCAAGACAAGCCATGGCCTAACTTGGGGACCCCATGGATCCACTTTTGTTGGGAAATAACATAAAATACTTTTTATTTAATGTTAAAGTGAAAATGACACTAACATAGTATGTTTTACTAAAACAATTTTTAAGTGGGGTTATACAAGTCCAAATTTTGATTATAAATAGTCATTGGAAATCTAAAAAGATTTCCTATATCATAGTATTTTTTTTTAATTTTTAGACATTAAAGAAATTAAATTATTTATGACATAATAATGATGCAGCGATGACATCATTATTTGACAATTTAATTAAAATGGAAAGATAATGAAAAATCTACAATATACACATGGACAAAACCAATTGGATGAGTGGATTTCGATGCCTTATCACCTTATCCACGAATTCTATCAATGTGGGACCCTTTAGAACCGAAAAGCATTTTCAAATAATGTAATATTTCATTGCTTTCCAAAAGTGCCCCTCCTCTCCTCTTATAAAAGGCCCCCACCTCTACCTCTTTTCCCACACCCCTCAAGCCTTTGGCTCGGCCAACCCCTGCCCATTTACTCTCTCAACATCCCTCTCCTCATCCTAGAGGATCCCCTTTGGGCAGAATCCTTTCAAAGGAAGCCTTTAGGCTCAAATCAAAAGGAGATTACACTTTTAAAGGTAACTCATTCTCTCTTGTTCATTTGTTTTATTTTGCTTCTCCAAACCTATAATCTCTTTTTATTTACTTCTTTTGTAACAACACCAGTATCTTCAATATACTAGGATGTTGTTACAAGATTTATTTTAGCTACACTCTCACACAACTACATCAAATGGTTAAAGAACATACGGTTTCCGTGGACGGTGAAATTCTGCCTCCCGAAACGATGATTGTTCAATACTCATTTAACACCTTCAAAGGTGGCCATTATGATGTCACTATTTTTATATATGATATATAATATGTTTATGTTTTATTTATGCTTCTGTATTTTTCATTTTTGTCTTACCTTTGTGGCTTCCATTATGGGTATACGCGATATCTTCATTTAAGGAAGTGCGGACTACCGCCCCCTCAAAGTGATTTGATTCGTTAAATACCATATGTGGGATGTATAAAGGATGGAAATATGATATTATATATGATATTATACTGGAATTATAATATACCTTTATATCATTATTATTCCATTCTATAAAATACGAAATAGAAATGAAAGTAGCGTTCATGCGTACGTACGGCTTACCGTCTCCATGAACGGTGCATTTCATTTCTTACCTCTAAATGATTATGTAATGTTATAAATGCATGCATGTACTGGATATATATGAAATATATGATATCTACATAATGAATACAATTCTGGATATAATAAACATTTGGCCACACGAACAACATGTAATTGTAAGAAGACCACTTTCGACTTAAGAACCAAATATCGGCAAAACAAATATTATTAACTTAAATGATTACATAATGTTTATGACAAGGTAATAAGTGGTATAAAAGTAATAATGAACTTGAAAAGGGTTCTTAAGGAATTAGAAATTAACTCAAGTTTATTATTCAGGAGATTAAAGAATGATCGAGTCAAGTCGGACCCGAGGTAAGGGATCCTACAACTCTCTTTCTTTTTAAGTACATTCTTTTATGTAATTTCTTTTAAGCTCATCTTTATTATGATTGGGATGTTATTTTATATTACTCCTACTGTAATTTTTATGTTCATGTGATGAGAGACCCTATTCTCTCTCATCAATCCTTTTGGAAGTTATGTGGCGCCGTTAGGCTGCCGAGTTTTCGTAAGGGATTTTTCATCTCACTTTTATCCCCGTGAGATTTATGCTACATTTGCCACAATTTCCTTTGAGTGGTGTATGTACTGCCCATTATTCTACTCTTTGTGTAATATAATTTCGTTTATGAGTATTTACATCAATGATTTATTGCCCTTCTTCCATGGGGTGCATGTTTTGAAAGATACCCAATTCGGTAAGGGAACCTTTCACCCTTCCTCTTTTTAAAAGACTTCTTTTATTGGGTCTTTTAATTTACATATTGTTATGTTGGGATATGTTCTCATATATCCTTAATGATGTAAATTTTGTGTCCAAGTGATGAGATACTCTTTTTATCTCTCATCAACTCATTTTGATGTGACGCCGTTAGGCTGTCAAGGGAACTTCTTAACCCAATTTCGATTTCTTTGGGTTCAACTTGTAGTCATTAAATATGTCATCCATTGAATATGTGTGAATGACCTTTTATTGTTTTACACTTAATATCCACTTATATTGGGTGTCTATATATTTGTCACACATATTTTTTGAGATTTATTTGTCCTTAATTTAAGGATACCTTCTTTATAAGGTATTTCATCACATTTGACATTTCTATTGAGGGTTCATTGTTGTTATGCACCAATTCACTCTTATATGGTGTATATACTGTCCTTTGGAGTATTATATCATGAATCCTTTTATTCTCATGATATTATAAAGTTCTGACTAAATGTTATTCCTTGATTGTTGTATTCAAGTGTCTCTAATTTTGGTAAAACCCCTTTAACCAAAATATCGTTTTAAATGTTTTAATTATTTGTTCTTATTAATATCCATGTTTTCAAAATGGTTTTAAGGATTTATTTATATGGATATTAATGGTTTAAAATGTTAAAAGCTTCAAGGTGGTATGGGACACTTTGATTCAAAAATCTCTTTATTAAATGTTTTAAATGGTTTTGGAAATGGTTTCTTTTTGAATGGATTCATTATTTCAATATCCTAATATGTTATATTGTGATTGAAATGTGGAAATGTTATGTTTCCTTTATTCATGTTTATGTGATACGATTATGTTATGGTTCTTGGGCATTGTTATGAAGAACGGGTGGTTCCGTGATAAACTAAGGGCGGGTGAGCCCGATATAGCTCTCCAATGCATTGGGTAACGCGAAGGAGTGAAACGTTAAGGTTTCTCCGAAGAGATTTAGGGAATATACTGTGATGGGTATTCCAAACGTAACCAAGAGGGTTACTCCCTACATAAGAATGTTATGAATGCCTCAAGTTACCTTTATGTCTTATGATTTCTATGATTTATTCATGGTTTGATGAGGTATGTTAAAGTGCCTTTGTTTTATGGGTAAAGTATGATTTCATTCTTATGTATATATGAACTCATGTTTCCTTTCCATATTTTTATAACTCTTACTGAGCTTTTTATGCTCATCCCAAGTTTTTGAAATATTTTTCACAGGTCAAGGGAAAGGTACATGATGTGATGATAGTGTCAAGGATGTGTCAAGAAAGAATCTGTGTTATATTTTAAATATGTTCCCGTTGATGGGAAGAATGAATGCTGACTTTTATGTAACCACTTTGTTTAAATGTGGAATGTAATGCAAGTTTCATGATCTAATTCTCTAAAACTCTAAACCTGAAAAGATCCTCAATGTGTAATCTTGTAATAACTCAAGATTAAGTAAGGTTTAAGGCTGGGGCCTTATATCCACAATATCCCCTATACCCCCATATATTTTCCATGTGGCCTTCTATTCCCTATTTATGAATGTGAAATTATTATCCTAATACAAAATCAAAATCCTATAATTATATTTCCATGTGTATCACGTTGAAAGAACCAAATATGAAATCTTAATTCGATGATGCATTTGTTTGGTGGGGCAGTTCCAATTCTTCAGATGTTTTGTGGATGAAGTATGCAATAGTTGGAGCATGTGTTGGAGTAGAATATAAATCATCATCATCAATTTATTCCAAATTTTTGTGGTCAAACCCCCCTTTAGGAGGCATATTGTATTTATCCTTCGTAGGATGTGGAGATATTTTTGGTCTTTTTAGGTATGCTCTCTTGGTGGGATGACCCCAGACAACAATTTCTCGAGTCATCTAGTGGTCAAAATTTCATGCACAATTGGCTATAACATTCTCCCAACCACTATCCTCTTCTTATTGGGAAACAATTTTGTAGGAAATCTAATCTGAGGGGTATTATAACACCACATGTGTATAGTTGAACATACCGTGAAGGTCACCATTGAAGAAATACCATCCCTGGATATTATGACCCAACCTTCCGGGGAACGGGTTATAGGTTGGACGATTAGTGAGTTTTTCCTCATCAAAAATCCTGGGATGTGGTAGCATTAGTAGGTTATTGTACCCAACTTCCATGAAATAACACAGGGATTTTCTATTCCAATTAGAGTATGCTTTTTTCATACTTTCAATAAAATCCAAGTGATCCAAATTTATTTTTCTTCTATCCGAGGGTGATTTTATTGTAGTCACCACTCGACAAGGGGTGTTGGGTGGTTTGTTACATACCTGGGTTCTTGGATGGGAGCTGCTGCTTGCTTGAGAGTGATAGCTACATCATCTACATTTCCTACCATTTCACCTTGTTGTGGGAATGAGTCGAGTTTTGGATAGGGTTAACTGAATAGAATTGTCATGATTATGTACTGTTTATGTGATCTCATGGAACACACTTGGATACATCATTGTAATTCATGGTTTCTACCATTCATCCTAGAGATTTTCAGTATAGCGTTCTAGTAGTTGATCACGTGAGAGAGGGATGTTGAGTTAATATGTTAATCATTTCCATTTGGATATGAAGTCATACACCCTATCATTTTCCCATTTAATTCACTTCCTCATGTTTATAATCAGTTTTTATCATCATGAATATGGATTGATAAAGGTATTGATGATGAAGTTTTTCCCATCCTACAATGGATTTTACTGGTAGGATGTAGTACCAATTAATGGATGATCCTGTCAAAGTCTTAAAAAAAGCATCATCATTGTCACCTCATATTGATCTCAAGGGCCCATCATCGACCCACATCAGGATATAAAGTTTGAGATATGATGTTCAGGGTCATCTACACAATCAAAAGTGGAGAAGGTAGGATTTCAGAAATTTGGTGGAGGAAAAGTGCCATCCACACACTCAAGATATTGATTCCTCTCAGGTTTCATTGGTACATGTCACCCATACATGGATTATATTTTAGTAACACAATACTCTATGAAGATAAGAATATCCATAGGAGCATCAGCCTGAGCGGCCTCTCACCTTCATGAATCAGGTGGGGTTAGATGAGGTGGTTCGGCTTTCATCACCTATTGATTGTTAATTTTTCATATGACTAAATTATTTTCATAGTGAGTGAGAGGATGCTACCATAATTATGGTAAGTCATATATTTTTTGACATCCTCATTTATATAAGGTGGCTTCTTGAGTCTAGACCCAATTTGATTCTTAGATACCACTCTCTCTAGATTATTATCAATAAGTTGGAGAATATTTATCTCATCCTAAAGATGATACCCATCGGGTATATTTCCCCAGATTATCTCCTAATTGGGTGGTCTATGATTGTTTACATCACTATAATATTGTGAAAACTATTTCTCCATGGAAGGAAACTCCACTAATCTAGGTGGTTATTGAGATGTAGTGGCACCACTCTCCTTTTTTTCGTATATTTTTACCAGGGAGTTGGAAGAATGTTATTCGTGGGTGCCATATTTGGGATCTGTCTTTAGTTATGGGTTCATAAATCCTCATTTGAAATATCCAAATCACCCTCCTCCTGGGGAACATTTCATATGATGAATCTATATATGTTAATTTCTGGATAAAAATGTCTGTCACATTTATAGGGATTAAATTCATATATGCATGTCGGGAAATGGTGGTCGTACCTTTACTTTTGATGCAACATGATGATTCATAAAATCCATCTTTAGGGTCGTTATTTGATCCCATGACCATATTGGAAATTTTTTTCTTGAAACCCTGGTAGGGTCTAGTCTTCTTCATCAATTTCTCCTCCCATATTTTTCTTTGAATAGTGACATTGAGGGGCTTTATGATCATGATTTACGAATAGTTCATGACTGGTAATGGTCCGTCTAGTAGTGGGATACCGACGGCTGATTTTTTCCGCCATACCTAGTGAAAGAAGATTCCCTATATGGTGATGATGATGATGAAAATACCCCTATCCCATTTGTGATAGGGTTATTTGGGGAATCAATTAGCATTATTCGTCCTTGTTGTTTGAGGATCCAATGATTTCATTCAAGGAATTTGATAACTGATGTGATGTGAAATAAGTTACAAAATCCCCATGACTAATAGGGCGGGTTGATATATAATCACCATTGATGTCCCATTGATCCTATTATGGGATAAATAACCTAGTGATGATGATTGAGATATAAATTCCCCTGACCCATTGAGCTAGGGTTTGTTCGTGGCTACTGCCGATATATCATGAATCCTCTCAGGAATTTGTGATCCAAGATGTAAACATGGTGATATATATTATCTTGTCCTAGTGAGCTTGGTCTTCCCATGAACGACTAATATGGAATCTTCAACTACAACCCATTTGATGGAGAACCGTTGCGATCGCATAAGAGATGGGTGCGATGGAATCCCATGGTTGGAAACATTATTTTTTGGATGTTGTTTCATTTTTCACAAAATTGTCCCCTATGTTTAAAATCCATTCACATTGGTTTGAGGGGATGAGTTTGAAGCCCAATTAGCTTCCCTCTTCCAATGTTCATGATGTCATGGCACCATTGAAATAGGGGTATTCTGTTGTAGTGACCAACTAGCCAGATAATTACATGGTAACCTAATTTCAATGGAATCAATAAAATTAAACCATTATGTATTTGAGGGGTTATACTATAACATGGGTGAGGAAAAGAATAACTATCCAAAATTTCATCATCATGAATTAAATATAATTAACGTCGATTCAGATATATTCTTCTAATTCATCTTGATGCAATGATCGCATGAATGTTGCAGATATTTGTATGTTCCTCTAGTTTGGTATCCCAATCCAAAGAGATAGTGGCTAGGTCTAGCTAAAAAAATAATATCATGACGTTCTAAACCTGAATCAAATAACATGGATAAGGGAGGTGTATGTCCTTGAATCACTGATGAGTATCCAACATATTTTTCTATAGATAAGGAATGAATTTTTTTCTATCTCATCTATGATCTCATAATTAGAAGAAGCAAGGTGAAAGAATATGATGGAGATTTTGTTTCTTAATAACACTCTCCATATGTAAAGGTCAGCATCCTCATCATCAGACATACATGCCACCATGTGGTCAGACGATTGAAGATGTTGCTGAGGGTCACCTTCTGACTGGAGTTGAGTACTGTTGGAAGTTGATGAGGAACTCTATATAGTTGAACCCGAAGTTTCCAACACCTATCTATATGAAGGCGTCGGAGAATTGATAATATCTCTATTAGATGGTGATTGTGAAATGTTAGGGGTTTTTTAATGTTGGGAGATATCATCATGCAAAAGATTTAAATTTTGTGAGTCTGGGGTAGAGTCTTTGTGATCCATATCCACACTACCATAAGGACTATCATGGTAATGATCGTCTTCTAATATGGTAGAAAATTTGATATAACCTTGTGGTGTTGAGAATGTGTCTTGAATGATATATAGTACACTAAATTTGAGTATGTTAGGAATATGGTTCTTGTCCTACATCATGGTTGGAATATGATGACTCAACTTTTCGAATTATGCATTGACATGAGCTCATTGTATGACATTTTCAAGAATTGTATTATTGACAGCTGGTGCTACTGTAACATCCCAAGTAAGTGATGAATAATAGATATTTTTATCTATGTCTATTATTGATTAAGATAGTGTTTTAGAGTCTTAAAATGAAAATAAATACAATCTTATGCATGGAATACACTAATATTCTTAAAAGATTGTTTTACTTCCTTATGATGGGGAAATACTTTTTAAATATATGTTTTGACAATTTTATAAACTATGTTTGTCAAAATAATCTTTTTCTTTATGATTGGGACATCAAAATTTACTTTGTGTGAATTTTTGGTATTTTTCTGACAATGTTCATTTTTTAATGAATAGTGAAAAATACTGCATTTTACATCAAAACTGCTTTTTAATCTAATTTATTTATATGATTAGATATTATTTTGAATTGGTCTTAATGTGTAATATGAATATATTTTTACCATTTAATCTAATGGTGGTCATTGTAATCAATTTCACTATGAAATTGGACTCAAACTAATGTCAATCTTTTGATACTTATTGTTTCATAAAAACACGCTATTTGCTCTGACAGCGGGAATTAATTATTAAATTAATTAATGTGACTTATATGTTTTTAATTTTGTAAAATAGACTTCATATTTGAATTCGTAATATCAAATATAGCTTAGGGTTAATTTTTGGTAATTTTCTGAAAAACTTCAATTTTTGATGAATAGTGAAACCACTAAGTGGTACTTATAAAGACTGATTTTCCGTTTAAATGAAATTTTTCCGTCATTGTGTTTTGAATTTAAAAAATCCGACATACATGGTTGTAATTAAGAAGTAAAACATGGTTCAATGAGATTATGATAATTTTTTGGTGAATAGTAACCTATTAAGTTTTTAATCGCGATTAGTGGTAATTAGTGTAGTTTAAGGTAAAATTAATGCTTTAATAAATAAGATGAGCTTGACACATGTACTACACTTATTGGTTGTGTCATGGCCGACCATGGCAAGCCATGGGTGAACATGGGGACCCCATGGAGACACTCTGGTTGGGAAATGACATAAATACCTTTTTATTAAATGTAAAAGTAAAAATGAGACAAACAAAATATGTTTTACGAAAACAATTTTTACATGGTGTTATAAAGATCATATTTTTGATTATAAATAGTAATTGGAAATCTAAAAAGATTTCCTACATCATAGTATTTTTTTTATAATTTTTAGACATTAAATAGATTAAATTATTTATGAAATAATAATGATGCAGCAATGACATCGTTATTTGACGATTTAAATAAAATGGAAAGATAATGAACAATCTAAAACCTACACATGGCCAAAACCAATTGGATGAGTGGATTTCGAACCCTTATCACCTTATCCATGAATTATATCAATGTGGGACCTTTTGAAACCGAAACACATTTTCAAATAAAGTAATATTTCCTTACTTTCCAAAAGTGCCCCTCCTCTCCTCTTATAAAAGGCCCCCAACTCTACCTCATTTCACACACTCCTCAAGCATTTGGATCGGCCAAACCCTGCCCATTTACTCTCTCCACATCCCTCTACTCATCCTAGAGGATTCCCTTTGTGCATAATCTTTTCAAAGGAAGCCTTTAGGCTCAAATCAAAAGGAGTTACACTTTTAAAGGAGATTAAAGAACGGTCGGGTCAAGTCGGATACGAGGTATGGGACTTCGTCTCAATCTCCTTTCATTGAGGCATATTTTGTTTTATACACAACCTTCTTTTATATGGTGTATAAACCCATTTGACTTTTACGTTTATTCAAAAGGAATATTTTTTATACGAAGTGTTTACTAAACGACAAAAGGGAATGTTTTTGTCGTACGTATGCGGCAACAACGACTTCTCCTCCGTCATGATCGTTATTTGAGTTTCAGCTTCCTCTACAAGCCATACCTTTTTTTTAAAGAAAAAAAATACCATGTTTTAATTTTCTTTTATTTCGGTATTGAAAATGGTTTTCATAATGTTTTTATATCAATTTGTTGTATTGATATCTTGTGATTGAAAGGTCGAAATGTTATGTTTCCTTTATGCATGTTTTATGTGATATGATTATGTTGAGGTTCATGGGAATTATTATGAAGACGGGTGGTTCCGTGATAAACTAAGGGCGGGTGAGACCGATATAGCTCTCCAATGCATTGGGTAACATGAAGGAGTGAAACATTAAGGTTTCTCCGAAGAGATTTAGGGAATATACTGTGATGGGTATTCCAAACGTAACCAAGAGGGTTACTCCCTACGTAAGAATGTTATGAATGCCTCATGTTACCTTTATGTCTTATGATTTCTATGATTTATTCATGATTTGATGAGGTATGTTAAAGTGCTTATGTTTTATGGGTAATGTATGATCTCATCCTTATGTACATATGTACCCATGTTTCCTTTCCATATTTTTATAACCCATACTGATCTTTTTATGCTCATCCCAAGTTTTTTTTGAAATGTTTTCACAGGTCAAGGGAAAGGTACATGATATGATGATAGTGTCAAGGAAGTGTCAAGAATGAATCCATGTTTTATTTTAAATATGTTTCCTTTGATGGGAATGAAGAATACTATCTTTATGTAACCACTTTGTTTATATGTGGAATGTAATGCAAGTTTTATGATCTATTTCTCTAAAACTCTAAACCTGAAAAGATCCTCAATGTGTAATCTTGTAATAACTCAAGATTTAAGTAAGGATTAAGGCTCGGGCCTTATAGTTGGTATCAAAGGTCGGTTTAGACAACTTTAGGAGTTAGAAAAGTGTTAAATTATAATATGATTGAAATGATATAGCATTTAAGGATTACCATGTTGCTTCACCTAAGGTATTTCTGTGATAAGAATGGTTTTCCATAGAGGAAACATAACAAATTTTCTGGGAAGGAATATAGAGGGAAATGAATTTTCAAATCAGTATCTAGAGATGGTCAAATTCAGAACTAAACAGTTTGTTGCAGTGATGGCTCAGTTCACTCAGGTGAAAAATTTTGGTTGTTTTTATTGATGATATTTTGGTGTTTTCTAAAAGTAAAGAGGAGCATGAAAAACATTTAAGGGTTATCTTGCAAACCTTAAAAGAAAAGAAATTGTATGGGAAATTCAGCAAGTGTGAGTTTTGGTTGCAACAAATTTCTTTCCTTGGTCACATTGTTTCTAAATATGGAATAACTGTTGATCCTGCAAAAACAAAAGTTGTGGAAGAATGGACAAGACCCACAAATGTAACCGAGATTCGTAGCTTCCTTGGTTTGGCGGGCTATTACCGAAGGTTTGTTAGAAATTTTTCACGGTTATCTATTCCAATGACTAAGCTAACTAAGAAGGGTGTTAAGTTTATCTGGACAAAAGAATGTGATGATTGTTTTCAGGAATTGAAAAGAAGATTGGTTAATGCTCCAGTTTTGGCACTACCTTCCAGGAATGGTGAGTCTGTTATATACAATGATTCTTCATTGAAAGGTCTTGGTAGCATCCTAATGCAGAATGATCAGGTAATTGCTTATGCTTCACGACAGTTGAAAACTCATGAGGTAAATTACCCTACACATGATTTGGAACTAGCTACTGTTGTTTTTTCTTTAAAAATTTGGAGTCATCATCTGTATGGAGTAAAGTTTGAAATATATACCGATCACAAAAGTTTAAAGTATATATTCACTCAGAAAGAGTTAAACATGAGACGAAGGAGATGGCTGTAATTAATCAAGGATTATGATTGTACAATTCATTACCATCCGGGAAAAGCAAATAAAGTGGCTGATGCTTTGATTCGAAAAAGTAATGCTTCATTAACAATGTTGCGTTTGGAACGTGATCCTTTGGTTAAGGATTTGATGAACTTTGGAATAGAAGGTGTTGGTGCAGGAAGTCCTTATGTTTTGTTTCAGGTATCAGTGAGATCATCTCTATCAGATAGAATCAAGCAAGCACAGAAGCAAGATAGTGAGTTGCAGAAAAAGGTAGAGCTGGTTCAGAAAGGTAAGTTTCCTGAATTCAACATTGATAATGATTGTGTTTTGAGATTTGGGAAGAGATTGTGTGTGCCTTGTGATTCACAGTTGAAAAGAGAGTTGTTATGTGAAGCTCATAGTTATCCGTTTTCGGTTCATCTGGGCAGTACTAAGATGTATAGAGATCTGCGAGAGTATTACTGGTGGGATGGAATGAAAAGAGATATTGCTGATTTTACTGTGAAGTGTTTGACTTGTCAGTAGGTTAAAGCAGAGCGGCAGTTACCGAAAGGGATGCTTCAGCCATTACTAGTGCCAGAGTGGAAATGGGAGAATATATCCATGGACTTTGTTGTGGGATTACCGAAGACATATCAAGGTAATAATGCAATCTGGGTTATTGTTGATCGCTTGACAAAATTTGCTCATTTCCTTGCTATACGAGATACTTTCTCTCTTGATCAACTTTCCCATTTGTATCATAAAGATATATTCAGGTTACATGGAGTTCCTATCTCAATTGTATCGGATCGTGATCCCAGGTTTACTTATAACTTTTGGAAAGGCCTTCAATATTCGTTGGGTACTGAATTAAATTTTAGTACAGCTTTTCATCCTCAATCAGATGGGCAGTCAGAACGAACAATTCAGACCTTGGAGGATATGCTACGTTCTTGCTCTATGGATTATCAGGGAAGTTGGGACCAACAATATTCTTTGGTTGAATTTTCATATAATAACAGTTTTCATTCCAGTATACAGATGGCACCATTTCAGGCATTATATGGGAAGCGGTGTCGAACTCCAGCTTTCTAGGATGAAGTGGGTGAAAGGAAGTTGATGGGACCAGAATTGGTAGAAGAGATGGCAGAAAAAGTTCAGCTGATTCACAAACACATGAGAACAGCTCAGAGAAGGCAGAAGAGTTATGCGAATAACCGGAGGAAGGATCTATCTTTCAAGGTAGGTGATCATGTTTTTCTCAAGGTTTCTCCTTGGAAAAGTGTGATGATATTTGGTAAGAAAGGAAAGTTGAGTCCAAGGTTCGTTGGACCATACGAAATTCTGGAAAGAGTTGGATCAGTTGCATACCGAGTGGCTTTACCTCCGATTTTATCTCAGGTACACAATGTTTTTCATGTTTCAATGTTGAGAAAGTATATGCCAGATCCATCTCATGTTTTGAGTCCAGAGGTAGTTCAGCTGGAAGAGAACTTATCTTATGAGGAACAACCGGTCCAGATTCTTGACCACAGGGAGCAGGTGTTACGGAATAAGGTGATTCACCGGGTAAAGTTTTTGTGGAAAAACCACATGATTGAAGAGGCAACATGGGAATCTGAAAATGCAATGAGGGATAAGTACCCCCATTTATTCGATAAGTAAATAAATTGCGGGGACGCAATTTTCTAAAGGGGGGAAGGATGTAACATCCCAAGTAAGTAATGAATAATAGATATTTTTAACTATGTCTATTAATGATTAAGATAGTGTTTTAGAGGCTTAAAATGAAAATAAATACAATCTTATGCATGGAATACACTAATATTCTTAAAAGATTGTTTTACTTCCTTATGATGGGAAAACCCTTTTTAAATATATCTTTTGACAATTTTATAAACTATGTTTGTCAAAATAAACTTATTATTTATTATTGGGACATCAAAATTTACTTTGTGTGAATTTTTGGTATTTTTCTGACAATGTTCATTTTTTAATGAATAGTGAAAAATACTGCAATTTACATCAAAACTGCTTTTTAATCTAATTTATTTATATGATTAGATTATCTTTTGAATTGGTCTTAATGTGTAATATGAATATATTTTTACCATTTAATCCAATGGTGGTCATTGGAATCAATTTCACTATGAAATTGGACTCAAACTAGTGTCAATCTTTTGATACTTATTGTTTCCTAAAAACACGCTATTTGCTCTAACAGCGGGAATTAATTATTAAATTAATTAATGTGACTTATATGTTTTGAATTTTGTAAAATAGACTTCATTTTTGAATTCTTAATATCAAATATATATTAGGGTGAATTTTTGGTAATTTTCTGAAAAACTTCAATTTTTGATGAATAGTGAAACAACTAAGTGGTACTTATAAAGACTGATTTTCCGTTTAAATGAAATTTTGCCATCATTGTGTTTTGAATTTCAAAAATCCGACATACATGGTTGTCATTAAGAAGTAAAATGTGGTTCAATGAGATTATAATAATTTTTTGGTGAATAGTAACCTATTAAGTTCTTAATCACGATTAGTGGTAATTAGTGTAGTTTAAGGTAAAATTAATGCTTTAATAAAATAAGATGAGCTTGACACATGTCCTACCCTTATTGGTTGTGTCATGGCCGACCAAGAGAAGCCATGGGTCAACTTGGGGACCCCATGGAGACACTTTGGTTGGGAAATGACATAAATACCTTTTTATTAAATGTAAAAGTAAAAATGACAGAAACATAAATTGTTTTACGAAAACAATCTTTACATGGTGTTATAAAGATCAGATTTTTGATTATAAATAGTAATTGAAAAGATAAAAAGATTTCCTACATCATAGTATTTTTTTTATAATTTTTAGACATTAAATAAATTAAATTATTTATGACATAATAATGATGCAGCAATGACATCGTTATTTGACTATTTAAATAAAATGGAAAGATAATGAAACATCTAAAACCTACACATGGCCAAAACCAATTTGATGAGTTCATTTCGAACCCTTATCACCTTATCCACGAATTATATCAATGTGGGACATTTTAAAACCGAAAAACATTTTCAAATAAAGTAATATTTCCTTACTTTCCAAAAGTTCCCCTACTCTCCTCTTATAAAAGGCCCCCACCTCTACCTCATTTCACACACTCCTCAAGCCTTTGGCTCAGCCAAACCCTTCCCATTTACTCTATCCACATCCCTCTCCTCATCCTAGAGGATTCCCTTTGGGCATAATCCTTTCAAAGGAAGCTTTTAGGCTCAAATCAAAAGGAGTTACACTTTTAAAGGAGATTAAAGAACGGTCGGGTCAAGTCGGATACGAGGTATGGGACTTTGTCTCAATTTCCTTTCATTGAGGAATATTTTGTTTTATACACAACGTTTTTTTATACGGTGTATAAACCCATTTGACTTTTACGTTTATTCAAAAGGAATATTTTTTATACGAAGTGTTTACTAAACGACAAAAGGGAATGTTTTTGTCGTACGTATGCGGCAACAGTGACTTCTATGCCGTCATAACCGTTATTTTAGTTTCAGCTTCCTCTACAAGCCATACCTTTTCTTAAAAGAAAAAAAATACCATGTTTTAATTTTCTTTTATTTTGGTATTGAAAATGGTTTTCATAATGTTTTTATATCAATGTGTTGTATTGATATCTTGTGATTGAAAGGTCGAAATGTTATGTTTCCTTTATGCATGTTTTATGTGATATGATTATGTTGACGTTCTTGGGAATTATTATGAAGACGGGTGGTTCCGTGATAAACTAAGGGCGGGTGAGCCCGATATAGCTCTCCAATGCATTGGGTAACGCGAAGGAGTGAAACATTAAGGTTTCTCCGAAGATATTTAGGGAATATACTATGATGGGTATTCCAAACGTAACCAAGAGGGTTACTCTCTACGTAAGAATGTTATGAATGCCTCAAGTTACCTTTATGTCCTATGATTTATATGATTTATTCATGATTTGATGAGGTATGTTAAAGTGCTTATGTTTTATGGGTAAAGTATGATCTCATCCTTATGTACATATGTCCCCATGTTTCCTTTCCATATTTTTATAACCCATACTGAGCTTTTTATGCTCATCCCAAGTTTTTTTTGAAATGTTTTCACAGGTCAAGGGAAAGGTACATGATATGATGATAGTGTCAAGGAAGTGTCAAAAATGAATCCATATTTTATTTTAAATATGTTTCCTTTGATGGGAATGAAGAATACTATCTTTATGTAACCACTTTGTTTATATGTGGAATGTAATGCAAGTTTTATGATATAATTCTCTAAAACTCTAAACCTGAAAAGATCCTCAATGTGTAATCTTGTAATAACTCAAGATTTAAGTAAGGATTAAGGCTAGGGCCTTATAGCTACGAGAGTACGAGCACAAGATTGAGAAGCTTCTTGAATATTCCAATGAGATGTATAATTATTGACAGGGATATGAAGTTCTCTCAATGTATGATACATTCTCACTTAGTGAGGCTAGATTGGGATACGAGTAAGAAGCATAATCTCAGCCTTATGGATATGAATTTTTATTTCTATAAATAAGTATGACTGTCCCCTAAGGCATGTGATGCACTAAATTGTTGAGCCATGGTTTGAGTAGCAACATAATATATGTATGAATATGAATATTCCAAAATAATATACTGACCGACCTTGGTAATGGGATAATGGATATTAGCCTCCTCTTATATTGACTCAAAATGATGTTGGTGTAGTATTTCATCAGCAAATGTATGAATATACACCTGGATTATATGATCGTATAGAATATAACAGAATGATTCACGGATAGGTATATGAGCCTATCCCAAGGCTTGTTTGATTCTCACATGGATATTCCAAGACAAAATATGGATATATGCATGATCATGGGCCTTCAGAGTATGATGATGGAATTCATCCATTGGAATATGATACTATACCAAGGATTGTTCACTCTCACATAGTGATCCCTCACCTGAAAGGGGAAGGGAGCCCGATCCCATGCATTTGGAATATGCCACCAAATTGTTTTTATAGTCACATGACCCTATCAAGGGGAAAGAGCCAATCTCACAGGGTGTTCCCCAATTAGAACATAATATGTTTTCACTCTGATGCCTCGTCTTTTATCATAATATACTGATAATTTTCATGGATGGAAGAATGAATGTGTTCTTGCACCGACACAACCACTTGTCTGCAAAAAATTGTATGTGGAGATATCCATGCTGAACGGATAAGAATATATTCTTATCCATATATCTTAAATATTTATGGAATATTCTAGCGGTGTTCTTTGACTTTTTATAAAATATGCTGAAATTTAAACATAGAGTGTGTAGGGATGTAAGCCTATAGATTTTTTATCTCGACTACATACCGGATGATATATTTTACTGAATTAGGTATATGCTCCCATATTGATCTTTCCTTCACAACAAGAGTATGGAAATGGAATTCATGCACAAGGTTAGTAATGTGTTCCTCCCCCATGCTCGATATGGGAATATGCCCACAGACTTGTTTTGAGTGAACACTTATATGATACTAATCACAAATTTATACTAGATTATTCCAGTACGGTCATTGGCCGGAGTGGGGATATGAGTCCACCAATGGATACCCAACATCTTCCTCACCCAATGAGTCTTTTGCATTTTATGTGCCTGTGAGTCATATGTGGTTGTGTGTTCTATGGTACCCTCAAAAGGCAACAGGTGGATACCGATTGGTTGGTTAAGGTGATGACTATTGATAGAAGCACACTTGGGTGGCCCGTGAACTATAAGGGATTTATATTTGACCCCAATCTCCACCTTCATTAGATGATAATTTTTTAAGTTGTTACATTCCAGGAATAAGCTCCCAATGTGGTTTTCTATGTAGATGATTGCTGCTGGCTAAGATGTATCCTTCCCAAGGTGTTACAGACGTACAAATTACATTTAATAGAGAAGAAAAATGGAATATTATAAGGTTGGTATTGTACCTTATTAGTGGTACTTCCATTCCATTTTTTTTATCACATTGAATTATAGATTTCAACCATGTGATATAGTTTCTCAACCAGTGTGACTTACAACGATAGGTGATTTACTAGAGTGATCATTGGTTGAAGAAGTAATTGTTTAAAATTAGGATGTTATTAATGATAGTACTATCTATAGTCATAAAAAAATAGGTAAAAAGGAGATAGATTATTTCAATATCATATGCATGATATGTGCTCAATCAGATATGCATGGATAACCGAATTTTCCTTTTATTCACATTCGGTCCATTATACTCAATTTTACATTAGAAAATGAGGATAGACTAATTTCATGATAACCACAGTTACAGAGGACCCATTTTGAAATCAATATAGTTTTGCTAGAATTGTTTTTGATTGATATGAATGTAATGTGTTTATATTCTTGATTAATAGATAATTTTTTTTGAGATATTCACATTGGGTTCACCATTTATTATTTTTTATAGTGTGAAAAAAATGACATAAATGATAATAACCCCACCATTTAGTTATTAATATATTTATGTTAGGTTCACCCTTTCATTTTGCATATGGTGTGAAAAAATGCCCCTAATGAGGATAACATAATCATTTCATTATTATTAGATTCATGTTGGGATCACCCTTTCTGTTTTGATGGGAAAGAAGCTACCATGGAACCCTCGCTATGGAAGATTTGGTTTGGCCCAATGGTTGACTGGTGGATTAAGTTCGTACACAATCATTAACATTAGGTAACTATTTTCATTATTAATGGAATATCTCAATGGTTCTCTCATCCATAACTAGGTATTGACTAGATTTCCAAGTGTAGGTGGTAAATTGGGGTTTCATACCCCATGAAACTTAGGGACTCACTTTGTCGGACTTATGGAAGGTGAGACTCATCCTACCCTTTTGATGAGAACTGATTATTACTTTGTAAGTATCTTATATATTAAATACATTTTGGATAATATCATCTTAATCTAGATATTGGATTGGATACTATAATAAATTTATTATTGGGTGAATATATTTATATACAAAAGAGTGGGGTTCTCATTAATGAATAGAGGAATGGAGATTCATTAGTGAATCCATCTATATGTATCCACGGTTATTCATCCATTTTTGAGTAATGGGTAAATACTTATGTTCTGAATCCCTATAAATTGGTATTTAAGGATTTTCCACCAAATATGGACGTGGTTAGTATTTTGAGAAGAATATTGAGACCTAATGAGGCTTCCTACACATGCTGGTTATTGTAAGAATCAAAATCCATATAGTTTGTTAAACCCATGCATTTTAACATCATGAAGAGAGGAAATGTTTGTGGGAACTAAGGAATCTTATGTTTGAGCTCTAGACATCATGATATACATTATGTATCATGGTTATAGAAAGAATCAATGTTATTGTAGTTCGATGATTCCCTTGGAACTGGCCCAATGGTAGATTAACATATATATAGGGTTTTTTTCATGAAACTCATCAAGGCATACAAAATTGGATTTTGTTGGCTTGTGGATATTCCTGATTCCAATGTGGTGTTCATTTTGGTTCCCTAATACCATGTGAGCTATGCTTCATGTGAGAAACATGGGATAGAATGTGATCTCCCACAATGCATTTTGATATGGGGCTTCTATACATAGATAACCCTTTAATGTTACTATGGAGTTTGTTCCTCAGAGTGGTGTCCTATATATCCAGTTTATTGAATGAATTAGAGTCCCCATCGTTCTGTTGATTGTGGCTTAACAAACATACATTTCCCTTTTATTGAAGCTTACACACTGAGGGTGGAAAAAGTTATTATTCCATAGTATTCCCTTATAATATTGACTTCTTTTCACCCGACATGTGTTGATTTCCCACTAATTATTACTTGACTTTAACCTTGACATGTCTGAGGATGTCTTCCTAGAATTCCATAAGGAAATATTATAATCCATCTTACTTGTATAAGGGAAGTATCATATATTTGATGTCATGTTTGAAGGTTGTCACATGATCAAGGATAAATTTTTTGGAGGACATTTCATGACATAATCGGTTGAACATAGAAGTCCTCGAATGTCCCTGGATGGCTTATTTAGAAAGAGCCACATGAACCAGATGACATGCCTTGGTGTCACTAAGGGAGCATGATGACACACTTTGAGGGAGTCTAGAGAGTTGATGTGACATTCCTCAAAGGGTGTCACACTTCCTTGATGACATACCTAGATATAATCATAAGACATAGCTAGTATGCCATGAGGTAAACATGAAAGATAGTTAACAAGACCATGTGCTACTGAAAGACTCAACTAAGATGTTCTAGAACTATTATATTAGTCAGGATACATGTCTTAAGGCAATCAAAAGGCATGAATGGTGCACCTAGTGAGTTTCCTGAGACATGTGTTGCATGCACGTGGGGAATCATGTGACATATGTCACACTATCTTAAAGACATCAGAAGTCCCAAATATTATATTGAAGGAGAATCATGAGATCTTGGTGACATATCATATTTTTGTCACGTGTCATGGGTGGTTTATGTGAAGCACATGGGGTAATAAATTTTATCCTTCTCATAAGTCTCCCAGCATCAGTCTTTCTTTTAGAGTTTATATTAAGAATACATTATATTTGTTCAGTGGTATTTTTTTATGTCTTGTGCGATAAATTAGATGTGTGGGATGTTCCTCAGGAACAACTAGAAAAGTAGTCTATATCCATGGTTTGAAACTATAGGTATAGCCGAAAAAACAATAGGTGTAGGATATACCCATTGTATTGAGGCATTTTGGGGAATCAAGGCATCGGTATAGCCTTGAGCTATACAGATGGGTTGAAAACCCAATACCACGATTTGAAAACTAGGGGTATAGAAAATTCCCATGGTTCATCCAATAGTGGGTCTTCAAATTGTGGGTATAACAACCATTTAAACCTGTGGTTTATGAATGCTATAATAATGGTTCAGAAACTGTGGGTATAGTTTAAAATAAAATGAATATCCCGGGATTCAAACCCCCACATCTGTTATGCCGCTAAACCCCCTTAACACAACACCAATTAAACTTATATATAAAAATATAATATATTATATATATATATATAATGTGGGTATAAATAAAACATCTTACAGGAGTTTCTAACCTATGAAACTGCTCCATTACTGAACTCCAACAACACCAATCCTACTACAATTATGATTATAAATAAATATCTTATCATATATATATATATATATATATTCAAAACGTGCATATAAAAAAATTTCAAGTGTGGGTTTTGAATACGATCAAATGCTCATCCTTATAACTCCTCATCCTCTACAAAAACATAAATCATTTTATGTTACACATGTATTATCTTATATATATATATATATATATATTTTTAAAAAACATCAGTATAAATAAAAAGTCATGCATGAGTTTTGAACCCAGACAACTACTCTGCTAGAAAACATCCTTAACACAAAACATCTCACACTTTCTGGAATATATATACATATATAGATTATCATACATATATATATTTATATGGACCATGGCTATACGTAAAAAAAATTTGGAAGTAGGTCCCCCATCGATTTTTTCCCACAAAAACATAAGGGACACCGTACAATTTTTTTAGTGAAACAATTTGTATAGGTGAAATCTATACCAAAAATTTGAATGAATTATGGGTATATAATTTAGGATTAAATTAGAAACATATAGTTCTTGGAGAATCGTGGGTCTATGTTTATATATCTAAGGCTATACCTAGGGTTCCTTTAGACTACGGGAATAGATTTTCCGGATGCATTCCAATTCCATTTTGTGGGATTCTTGGCCTTATGTGGGTTCCATATACTAATGATTTAGAAGTAACCATGGGTGCATGTCATAAAAAGACACATATACCAAGGGTTCATGAAATCCATGGGTATAGACCCATTTTCTAGTAGTGGTGTGTCCTACCATGATAGAATCATGTGATCTAGGAGTGATCACATGGAATTCATTATTAATGGAAAATGATTCCTTTAGTTTTAACCACAAATATTACCTGACGAGATGATTTTCTGGCCACATGCTTAGGTGCTTTGATAAATCCACTTTGGGGCCAATGACTCAGGATGTGAGAGGGAATAATCTTTATTTAGAAACTACTGGTTCATTTTTCAGTCTGGGGTTTGGGATTTTTATGAATATCCATCTTGGTTGTTTACCACTTTATGTGTTTCATATCGCACAAATAGAGGCTAGAGACGATGAAGGGATTCTGTGTCAATTGCCTTCATGACTCCCTGTCATGTATTACTCTGAGGGAATCCCCTAATTTTCAATGACAATGGGTTGTTCTGGTCAATGCATCCATTATTGGATAATAAGGAATTAATGAGAAATTTTTTTATTCTTGAGTCCATGTAAAGGGGATTTCATGTTGTAAGGTGACATGCCCAATGGCGTTCAAGAGAACAGGGTGCCTATCAAAAGGCTCAGGTGCCTTTATAGAACTTTTTATGGGATAAAGTGGTATTATCAATGGGCCTTCAAGGGATCTGTCTGTGTTGTGAATAGGTCTTGCGAGACTATATTAAAGACATCATAGGCATGCAACTAAATGTTTATGACCAAGAGTGGTATTCTCATCTTCAAATTTTGTTTACATTATTTATTTAATACTGGATAGGGATTTTGAGAGTTTCCTTGGGTATTGTCAAGGAGAATCACCTTACCCATTGGTTATGCATTATGTGGCAAAAAAATAATTAGTGAAGAATCAAAATCACTTAAAAAATAATTCCATCTAACTGTAGTGATAGAGAAAACGTGTGGAGTGCCAAATAACCATGAAAAACATTATTCCCTCTACATGTTGAGGATGACATACTAGTGGGATTTAATGATACATGGGTACCACATCACTAGAGGACTATAGCCTAATTTTTATTTCCATGTGATTTTTGTGGGTAGTTAAATATTGAAAGAAGTTCTTGCCTCCTTCCCTTTCATTTCCCTTGTTAAATTGTGAATTTTTTGGAGATTTTTCCTCTTTGTTTGGATATTTTTGAGGAGACTCATTGACCACACCAGTGACGTGTTTCATGAATTTTATGAACACAGGAGGCTCCAACCATTCAGATATATTCTTAGTGTTTTTAAATTATTTGTTAATGGTTTTTCAGGTGCATGTTGTTTGACGAACCCTATAATCTGAGGGAGCGTATCTGGCTGACGCAGTAGGATAACTAGTTGTTTGAGTGTCATAAAATGACCAAAAAGAATTGTAAAAGTGGTTTCATGATCTTTTACAGGGTATGCACCACAAGTGACCATTTCCAATATCTACTTCTAATCATGCATTCTCGTACCTCTCGGTGGTTCATGCGATCCACAAGTCTTTTTCCACCTTCTTAATCATTTTCTTTGTGAGGGAAAATAATACCCATATATAGTTATTAATATATATTGGAGCATTCCAATTTGGAATTGGTGGATGTAAATAGTGATAAAATATATGTTTGTCTTTTCTCATCATATCACCTAATTATAATTAATATTTCTTTACTACCCTTTTTTAGGTGTTAACTGCTTCATTTTCATATGCATGTCTTTTATGTAGGTCCATATTCTTGTGAATAAGGTATTGTTCCATAATATATAGGATGATATTCAGGTCATATATATTATATTTATTCATTTTGAACATTTTTATAACAATTATATAATACATATTATAGAAAATTAATCTCATCACATCATAGAGACAGAAGGTCATATGTAGCACACGCGACGGTTTTATATCCTTTATGGTGGAAGGGAAATGAAGTAGATTGTGTATTAATATTACCATTATCAATATAATTTCATAATTATTATAAATATTTATTATTTAAATCAATATAACCTTCCATGTGATTTGATTATGAAAAAAAATTACTCTGCATCTTGATGATGTTTAGTCGTATGTACGCCAACACCTTACTTACATTCTTAGTAGGATTGATCAAAGGTGGAATATTATTTCCACATAATCATAATAAAATTTCATCATATAGATGAAAATATATTTATTACTTTATCATGGAAACAATAGATTAATAATATGTTTTATAAGAAAAAAACATGAAAGAGTTGGTAAATATGATTACATATTCTTTAATGGAATACCATTATAACATCCCTTAAGGGACATAGGGTTGATATTTTGGATGGACCAAAATATCATGAACATAGATAAGTATTTTTAGAATATAAAATTGTAGGGTTTAGTTTATCAATAAAAATCTTACTAGAGGGAATAATTGATGAAAGGTAATCTATTTAATAATTGAGGGGAATGTATTTTTTCGAAACTCTAAATATATTAAATAAATATAAAATGATTTTTCAATTAAAAATAATTATGAAATAATTTTTTTAGAATCTCATATTATTATTGGTCTAAATTATCATTTCCAATAATTTTTAAACATTTTTTTCCAATATTATTAGCCTTATATATTTGTTTTAACCCGTGTTGAACTCTTTTCATTCTTACCTTTACCACATAGATCTTTACTGTTTGATGTTTACTATAGTTACTATAAAATGTAAAAAGACCTATTAATGAATCATTGATTAAATTTTAAACCAAAAAAAATTTTGTTTCTAAATATTATATTTTTATAAATTTTATATCATTTAATAAAATATTATATATTTTAAAATATAATAAATGCAAATTTTGACACTAATAATTACTTTGACTTTTAAAAATATAAATACAAAAAGATATCATAGAAAAATAACTCTTAATTCATCCAAAACATGTCATGTAAATCAATAAAATTTATGGACATCATTAATTATCTCAAATTATATTTACATTAATATTTTTTAATATCGTTTATTTAATATTTCCATTAATACAATAATTAATGTGTCACTATTGTGAAATAATTTAATGTAATTATTTCTTCACTAAAAATTTAAAATAAATTACAATTATGAATATAAATAATTTATATTTCCAAATACTATTTCTAGTAAAACATATATTATTTATATAACCATATCAAAAATGTTATGGTTATTAAAAAATATTAATGTACCATATTTGATTTAATTTAAATAAAATATTATCAATGTCATCATCTCATCATAATAGACATAAATTTTTATAAAAATGAAGAATAATGGATTTTGGAATAAATTGAATAATAAAATAATATTTAGCATGTGTTAGGGTCACATTCTAGTGCTTACCATTTTATGATGTACGTGAATTTTACAATTTACTCTTTACCACAGAAAAAATTATTATTATGGTTAGTATTCATATTGTTAAAAAATATAATGGAAATATTTAATAAATTTTAAACTTATTAATACAAATATTGAATAAATTTATAAAAATTCACATCATAGAATTGGTAAAAAGTAATGTAAATTTAATCCAGAAAAATGCGATGAAAAATAGTTTTTTAGAAAAATTCCTTATTAAATATAAACATGTTTTATAAAAAATAGAGTAATAAAATTGATTATAATGAATATAATCAGATTATTAATAACATAATATAAAAACATTACTTTGAAACTGTTATAAATTTTTTGTTCAAATATGTAGATATGTATGTCTATTAGATGGAACAATACAAGAGGGGGGGGGGGTGAATTGTAGGTTTTAAAACCTTTTGAGTTTTAGCACTTACGAGATTTGTTTAAATGATCCTAAACTAATACAAATACAAACACCAGCAATTGTATTGAATATAAAGGGTATGATGTAATGTAATAAAAATGAAATGTAAATCAATTGTATTCAAGATGAATACAATAATCAGAGTAATATAAAGATGAATTATTCTACTTTAAAGTGTATAGAATCAATCAATACAATATGTAATAGAATGGATGTAATTGAAACAGTTAAAAATGTATAAGAGATAGAAAAGGAAACAAAAACAATTTCCTTTCTAATACAATTATCAGCGGAAATGTAAAAGAATTACAATTATTTTAACCCAAAGAGAAGGGTTATCCTTTCACGTAGGATAAAAGGTCTCTCTCACCAACACCTTGGTGAGCCCTCGATACGATGATCAGACTGTCTGCCTGCCTATCCCTGGCAGCCCTCGATACGATGATTGGAACGTCTGTCTACCTATCCCCGGCATCCCTCGATATGATGATCGGTCCGTCGGTCTGCCTATCCCTGGAAGCCCTCGATTTTGTAGGCAATCTGCACCTCTGTCTTTCAATCACATGAAACCCTCGATACGATGATCGGACGCACAAAGCAGATGAGAGAAGTCACAGTTTCTCTCTCTTGAACTTGATAGAAGTAGAGTATCATTGTTGTTCCAAAATCTCATACGTCGTCTATTGTACTCTCAGCTTCAAATGACCTCCTATTTATAGGGCTTGGGTTCCAACGGTCACATCTCCTCCAACGGTCATATTTCTCCGAAAAACTCGGAGGGACTTGGACACCTGGCATCATAACGGTCATATTGAAACAGAAAGCACGACATCGTTTTGATTAGTTTGAAACTAATTCAATGAAATCGTATTGGCTAAAACAAGATATATGAATGAGATAATCATGAGTATGATTTAAATGAAGCATGTGTTTTTGAAAAAGTACCAAAACAAGTATGTAATGAATGATATGAGAAGCAGAGTAAATGAAATTTATATATTTAGTACAATCAGCATAGTACGATTGGCATGGTCAGTATGATCAGTATGATCAGAATGATATGCATAATCAGTAGGATCAGCATGATCAGTATGATTAGCCTTGTCAGTATGATCAGCATGATCAGTATGATCATTATGGTCAGTACAATCAGCATTGTACGATTCGTATGGTCAGTACGATTACTATGATTAGTACGATATGCATAGTCAGTACGATCATCATGATCAGTACGATACGATAGACAAGGTTAGTAGGATTAACAAGACATTTTTGATTTCCAAAACAAAACATAGAAGTCAAAAGAGGAATTTTGACTCAACAATCTCCCCCTTTTTGGAAAGCACAAATCACAAAATAAAAACTAAAAGAAATACTTATCTCCCCCTGAGTTATTGGAAGCTCTTCTGAATAAGAAATTGAATACAACTAACTCCCCCTTAGGTATGTACTTTCCTAAGGATTGTATTCGTAGATTTTCTTTAAGAGTGTTGTAAAGCATTCTCCCCCATTATAAAACATTCTCCCCCTTTAAAAAAATTCTCTCCCTTTGTAAACATTCTTCCTGTTTATGATTTTCACAAAGAAAGGGGTAAAATTGAATTGTCTGAAAGAGGTATAAAATAAACACAAGAAAATGGATAAAAGAAATTTCATTACGATAACAAACAACACTAAACTTTAGAACAAATACAAGTCACTTGTTTTCTCTTTCCTTCTCCTTTTTGATCAACTCATGAAGAACTTCATTCATCTTTTTTATCTCCTTCTTGTCTTCAGAAATAGCATCACCCTGAGACATGAGAAGGCCTTGTTGATCGGAAAAGAGTTGATCCTGATTTCTGATTGTCTCTTCCTGAACTCTGATTACTTCTTCAAGATAATCAATTACTTCTTTCAAATTCTTGTTATCTTTGGATAACCCAGATCTCTGTTTATTTGAGAGACCTATTTCATCTTTTAAAGATGAAACTTTCGAAAACTCAGCCTCAAAGGCATTTATTCTCTCATGTAAGTCTTTTACAGAAGGAACATTGGCTCGTTGGGAAGACAAAAGATTCAACCTTTCAACCATTTCTTTGTCATGATTATTGAAAGAAATTGCAAGCTCATTTGAAAACCTTCTTATATATTCAATTGCTATATCATGATCATTGATTGAGCTCTCTGTTTTGTATGACCACTTGGTCATCTTATTGCAGGCCTTCTTATGAGAAACTGAACTTTCTGAAAGAACTTTCAAATCAGCTTCAACTGACAAAACTTTCTTTCTCAATTATTTTAGAGAGCCAAACTTCTTCTTTTGATTGTCAGTAATAAAATCAATCTTCCCTTCCAAACTAGGGAAATATGGAATGGTCTTCTCAACCCTTCTCAAAACAATGACAATGTAGTCACTCTTTTTGAGATAGATTGTATGTTCTGAATCAGTATCTTCATCGTACGAAGCCAGTTCATTTGATCTGCTTGAATCTACAACTGGTTGTTTTCCTTTTGCTTTTTCTTTATTATTTATTTCTTCTTCCATTTTATCACTAATGACAAAAACTTTATCAGTGTGAGAGGATTGAGCACCTTGATTTTCATGAGATGAAATTCTATCCGGAGTTCATGCATGATGGACACGAGGAACTTGTTGAATATCTTCACTTTTCATTTGAACTGATTCCTCTCTAATCTTTTTGAACTCTGAAGTAATTATAAAAGAAAATCTTCTTCCTCTTCATTAAATTCTTTTATTTCTTCCATCAATTGTTTTTATATTTATTTCTCAGGAAGACTCTGTACGATGGGTTCTTGATGCACTTCTTCCATCAGTTGCGCACTAGAATCCTCAACCATTTTAAAGACTTTAGAGATATCAAATACTTGAGCCTTTCTTTTCAAAATAGTATTCTTTTTCGTTTCATCCTTAAGGGTTTCTTCTACCATTATTCTTTCTGAAAAAGCCTCAACCGGGTCAAGACCGAACTTTGGATCACCTTCCTTTCTCTGCTCCTTATCCTTTCTCCATTTGGCTACAACCTCCTTACTGTACTTTGGCTTCCTCTTAGGATTTGAAATGGTTTGCGGATCAGACATTTGAGTAAAACCAGAAGATTGAATGTCTTTGTCTGGCATATGTGCTGATTGATTCTGAGCCGATTCAGCTTCTACATCTCTGACAAAAAGTTTTGAATTCTGATCAAAACAAACATTCAACTTCTTCCTAGTACTTTTGCTAATTCAGGAGGGCTTCAAATCTATCAACTTACCTTTAAAAGGATTTTTGAAAAACTTCATACTCTCGAGAATAAACTTTGTAAGAATGGATGGATACATAATCAATTGAGATTTGATTGCCCCTGACTTCACATTCTTAATTGTTTCGAAAACATATCCCATGAGATTTACTTTTCTCATATTTACTAGATAGTCATGAATAAAAATATCAGAAACATTCAAATTTTCCCTATCTTCTTTCCTTGGGATAGAAAAACCTTGCATCCATAAAGCCACAAACCTGTTGTCCGGTGAAAGATGAGAAACTTTCCTTTTCTCTTCATTCACAACAAATAGATATTTCTCGGAACTTTCTCTATTAAACGTACCGACCTCTTCTGGTAATTTATGGGATGGACAGTAGGAATCACCTTCTATTGGGACATTCAGAAAATGAGACACTTGTTTCACAGACATAGATAATTTTCTATCGTACACAGAAAAATTAATAGTCATGTTTTTGTCGAAAGATACGGTTTTTTAAAACTGACAGAATTTATCAAAGAGAACCGGATCTTGAGAAACAGGTCTTTCAACACATAAATGATCCCATCCTTGAAACAAGATAATCCTATTGATAGTAGAATAATAAGAATCATAGAAGTCGTGGGAGACTAACCTTTCCCTTAAAAGGTATTTTTTCTGAGAATGCCTTCGAAGACATATCGGTAGGAGTGTTGGCAGAAGACTGAGACATAGGGATGCTGCCGAAGAAAGATCGTACGATGATTTAAAAATAGTGGACATGAACTTCGCCTCAAAACCTGAAAAACCAATGTGGGTTTGGGAAGGGAGGGGCTATTTGTAGGCGATAAAGGGGTGACAGTTGATCTTCTACGGTCAAGATTAGAGGAAAACAGATCAATGGTTAGGATTAAAAACAAAAAGAAAAAAAATTAAGAAAAAATGGAAAATATCTGCCTGAGAACGTAAGGTAATTGTTGGTTTTAGTAAATTTCAAAGGAAAACAAAAACATACAAAGTAAACGAATACTATCAATCAACATACCGATGTAAAAAAAAGTCATTACCATTAACTGATAGGCCGATGGAAAAGAATATTGTTACCATTAACTTCCAATCCAATGGAAAAGAATCTCGTTTCCATGAACTGACATTAATATGGAAAATAATCTCGTTACCATGAACTGAAAATATGATGGAAAACAATCTCATTACCAAGAACTGACAATACAATAAAAAACAATCTTGTTACCATGAACTGACAATACGATGGAAAACAATCTGGTTACCGTGAACTGACAATACGATGGAAAACAATCTCGTTACCATGAACTGACAGGCCGATGGGAAACAATCTCATTACCATGAAATGACAGGCCGATGGAAAAGAAATTCATTACCATGATCGGTCGATACGATGGAAAAGAAATTCATTACCATGATCGGTCGATACTATGGAATAGAAATTCATTACCATGATCGGTTGATACGATGGAAAAGAAAATCATTACCATCATCGTTCGATACGATGAAGTAATAATAAAATAAGACTGTCAATACGATAAAAAAATAGGTATATATTACGATAAAACTGTCAATACGATAAAATAAAAAACATAGAGAAATGAAAAACACTGAGAGAAATGTTCTCCCCCTTTCTAAGAGGAGTTATTTAATGTTAGGAGAATTGTAAAACATGAAGTAGATATGAATGATTATTTTGATTTAATCATTCCTAGCATCTGTTTTATAAACTCAAATCTATCGGAAGGTAATGGATTTGTAAAAATGTCAGCATGTTGTTCTTGCGTTCCGATGAATTTTAAAACAATATTTCCTTTTTGTGTGTGATCCCTAAGAAAGTGATGCCTAACATCTATGTGTTTTGCACGAGAATGGTGTGCTGGGTTCTTACTAAGAGCTATGGCACTAGTATTATCAAAATGAATTTGAGTTTTGGAGAAACGCAATCCATAGTCAGTGAGTGTGTGTTGCATCCACAATACTTGAGCACAGAAACTTCCAGCTGCTACATATTCAGCTTCAGCAGTGGATAGTGCTACTGAGTGTTGTTTCTTGCGGGACCAAGAAACCAAGGAATCTCCTAAGAAATGACATGTTCCAAATGTACTTTTTCTATCCATTCTACATCCACCAGATTCAGCATCTGAAAATTATTTTAAAACAAAATCATTCCATGAAGAGTAAAAAAGACCTAAATTCATAGTGCCTTTTAAATAACTAATGATTCTCTTTACGACTTTTAAATAAGACTCTTTTGGATTAGATTGGTATCTTGCACATAAGCATACAGAAAACATTAAGTTGGGTCAACTAGCGGTCAGGTATAACAAACATCCTATCATACCTCTAAAGACTGTTTGATCTACTGGTATCCCAGTTTCATCAAGATAAAGTGTATTTGATGTACCAATTGGAGTGACAATACTTTTAGTTTTGTCATATCCATACTTTTTGAGTAAATATTCTATATACTTATGTTGAGATATATATGTTCCTTCTGGATTTTGAGAAATTTGAAACTCTAAAAAGAATGTTAACTCACCCTCATATTCATTTCATACTCAGATTTCATTGAATTTGAAAAAGAATCAGTTAAACAATTCTGAGTCGATCCAAATATGATGTCATCAACATAGATTTGAACAATCAAAATTTTTTTTCTTCCATTTTTATAAAATGGGTTGGATCTTCTGTACCTTTTGTATAATTTCTTTGTAAAAGAAATCCTGTAATTCTATCATACCATGCTCTAGGGGCTTGTTTAAGACCATATAAGGCCTTGGTAAGTTGAAAAACATGACCATGATGTTTTGGGTCTAGAAAACCAAGAGGTTGTTCGACAAAAAATCCTCTTGAACAAAACCATTTAGAAAATCACATTTTATATCCATTTGAAATAGTTTGAAATTAAAGAATGCTACAAAGGCTAATAAAATATGAATTGATTCAAGTCTAGCTACAGGAGAATATGTTTCTTCATAGTCTATTCTCTCTTGTTGATTATAGACCTTAGCAACAAGTCTTGTTTTATTTTTTACAATGATTCCATTTTCATCACATTTGTTTCTGAAAGCCCATTTTACACCAATTACAGTTGTTTCTTTAGTTCTATCAACTAAAGTCCAGACTTGATTCCTTTCAAATTCATTTTGTTCATCTTTCATTTCTTTGATCCAATCATCATCACCTAAAGCCTCACTTGGACTTTTAGGTTCAAATTGGGAAGAAAAGAAAGATGTTCTACTTCATTTCTTAAGGAATTTCTGGTCCTTACAGGTTGATTTACATCACCAATGATGTCATACCTGGGATGATTCCTAAGAAAAAATTGATTTGGGTTCTGTGAAACTTGTTCATCAACATATTGTCGAAAATCATCCGTTGTAAATGTTTCAGGAATCCTTTCTTGAACATTTTCCTCATCAGAGTGATCTTCTAATAACGGTTGATAAGAATTTTTAGAAAACACATCCGAGGATGTAGGATTGGGTTGGTTGAAAACAAAAGGATCAGTTTCATTGACTTTTACATGTACTGTTTCCTCAACAGTATACATGTTTTTATTGAAAACACTATAAGCCTTAGAAGTTGTGGAGTAACCTAGAAATATTCCTTCATCAGATTTTGGTGAAAATTTGTGTAGATTATCTTTTGTATTCAGAATGAATACTTTGCTTCAAAAAAATTTGAAGTATGAAACGTTAGGTTTTCGGCCAGTCCATAACTCATAAGGAGTTTTATTACAAAATGGTCTAGTTAAAACACGATTTGTAGTATAAGAGTCATTACTAATAGCTTCAGCCCAGATGTGCTTAGCAATTGAGTATTCACTCAACATGGTTCAAGTCATTTCCTGAAGAATACGATTTCTTCTTTCAACAACACCATTTTTCTGAGGAGTTCTTGGGGATGAGAAGTTTTGAGTAATAAATTTCTTACTACAAAAAGTTTCAAAATCTGAATTTTGAAATTCACCACCCTGATCATTATGAATAGTTATCAATGGTAGGTTTTTCTCATTTTTAACTTGTACTCTAAAAGTTTTGAAATAGGAGAAGGATTCAGATTTCTTTGTGAGAAAGTAGACCCACGTAAATAAAGTAAAGTCATCAACTAAAACAAATAAATAGTATTTTCCTCCAATGCATCCAGTTTGTGTGGGACCAAAAAGATCCATATGCACTAGCTATAATGCATTAGAAGTTGAAAATTCATTAATTGATTTAAAGCTAGTCTTATGTTGCATGCCAAATTAACAAGGATCACATACTTTTGAAGAATCATATCTAAGGTCTAGTAGCCCCTTCCCAAGTCTTTTCTTTGAAAGTTTACTAAGCTCTCTAAGATTACAGTTTCCTAGTCTTCTATTCCATAGCCATGATTGGTCTTCTATTTCACTTAAGCAGGGTATGTTTTGGCTCCTAAGGTCTTCTAAGTTAATAGTGTAAACATTCCCTTCCCTATGGGCAAACAGAATGAATTCATCATTGGAATTGTGAACTACACAATTATCATTTCTAAAATTCACAAGGTAAACATCATCACATAATTGACTTATGCTGCTGAGAGGGTGCCTAATACCTTTAACAAACAAAACATTTGAGATAAGAACTTTTCCAAGTAAAACAATATTACTTATACCAATAATCTTTCCTTGAGCATTATCTCTGAAGGTAACTTTTCTACCTTTTGTTTTGATAAACTTCTTAAAGAGATCTTTGTTTCTGGTCATGTGTCGAGAACAACCACTATCCATGTACCAAATATTCTTATTGGTACACTTATCATTATCCTGAAAAAGAAACAATTAGTTTTTTTGGAATCCAAACTTGTTTGGATCCATAAGGGTTAGATAGAAGATTTTTTGGAATCCACATTTGTTTTTCAAAATGTACATTATGAAATCCTAAATATTTAGTTCTGTTAAGAGAAAAATCTCTTCTCCAGTGTCCACCACATTGGCACTTAGAACAAAAAGAGGTATTTTGAGGAACAAATTAGTTATTACTAAAAACAGGTCTGGAATAAGTGTAACCATGAACAGAACGATTTCTCAAAGGTCTAATTTGAGATTACATCTTGTCAAAGTTTTCCTTCCCATGAGTAAAGTTTGACAAACATTTTTTCTAGGAAAAAATTTCTGACTTTAGCATTAAAACAAAATTCTTATTTTCCAAAACATTTGAATTTGAACTAGAGCTAGGCTCTAAAATATTTTTCATTGAAATTACACTTTCAAGATCCTTAGAAAGTTTATCATTATCAGATTTGACTTTATCAAGGGTTTTTAATATACATTCAAAATCAGAAGTTTTCACATCAAGATCTTTAGAAAGATCTAATACTTTTTTAGTTAAGAATAAAATTCATGAATTTGCTTTCTCAAGATTCTTCTTGAGTTTAGAATTTTTATTTTCATGTAATTTAGAAAATCGAGATACTTCTTCGAAAGAAGGTAATGTATCATCTTTTTATGATGAAGATTCATCATTTGAAGATTCATAATATCTAATATAAGTATAATTTTCATTCAAGGAGACATTTGTAATAACTTCAGAATTGTGTACCTTAGCAATGAGACAATGATCTTCAATTGGTAATCTGGCAAAAAATCCAATATTTTTCTATCCTGAGGACTCATATTCTGAAGAATCATCTGAATAATCACTACCACTTGCACTCCACGTATCGTTTTCCTTCAATACATTCATTGTCTTATAAACCTTTTCTTGTTTCTTTGAGAGTGTTTGTCCTTTCTATCTTTCCTCTTCAATAAAGGACAATCAGGCCTTATATGTCCAGCTCTCTTACATTCATAACAAGTTACTTCTGAATCTTTCTTGTCCTTCCTATATTTCTTTTTGAATCTATAATGGATGTCTCTTTTTCCCACAATCTTGTTCATCCTTCGATCAATATTGGATAACTCATTATCCTAAAGATTACAATCACTTGAATCAGATATAACAACTTTCCTCGATTTTGATCTTGTAAGCCTTTCATGTGTTTTAGCTTTAGATGCAAAGGCTACACTTCCATTCCCATTCTTTTTCTTGTTGAAATCAGCATCTCTCTTCATTCTTGCCTCATGCTATATAAGAGTTCCAAAGAGTTAATCTAGAGAAATCTGGGAAACTTTTCTATTTTCATCAATAGCTGTCCTTTTTGACTCCCATTGATTTGGAATTATATCTATAATTTTATCAACTAGAGCTTCATCATCAAGAACTTTATCACCCATGTATTGTAAGTTGTTTACTATTGTCATAAACCTTTGTTGCACTTTACAAACTGGCTCTCTATATGGAAAAAAAATCCATGATACTCTGCTCGAAGAATTTATCTTTTTGATTCTATAACCTTGGATGTACCAAAATGAGTGACTTCCAATTTCTTCCAAATACAGTTGGTTGCTTCACATAAAGATATCTGACTGTATATATTCCTGGTCATAGAGCATAATAAAGTATTGTGTACCTTTTAATTCAGTTTATACTCTTTCTTCTCTTGGTTAGTGAATGTACTGACTTCTTTCTCAGGAATTGTGTAACCTCCAGTAAGCATAATGAAATTGTCTACACAAGTATGGATAACAAACATCTTTATACGATCTCTCCAATACTCATAATCATTTCCATCAAAGATAGGTGGTCTAGAAGGATTCAGATTGTCTATTGACCCAATATTCATTCCTTCCATCTAGTGAAAAAAACTATTCCACTCCACACGTTAGTGTAGTAAGTATTTAAGATAGTAATATGAACGAAATAGAACAAGAAATAAAAATCAGTGGAAAACCTCCTTTGATACCAATTGTTGGATCGAATATGTAGATACGTATGTCTATTAGATAGAACAATACAGGAGGGCGGGGGGGGGGGGGGGGGGGTGAATTTTAGGTTTAAAAACCTTTTGAGTTTTAGAACTTACAAGATTAGTTTAAATGATCTTAAACTAATACAAATACAAAGACCCACAATTTTATTTTATATAAAAGGTATGATGTAATGTAATACTGATGAAATGTAAAATAATTGTATTTAAGATGAATACAATAATCAGAGTAATATAAAGTTGAATGATTCTACCTTAATGTGTATAGAATCAATCAATACAATATGTAATAGAATGGATGTAATTGAAACAATTACAAATGTATAAGAGATAGAAAAGGAAACAAAAACAATTTCCTGTATAATACATTTAGTAGAGGAAATGTAAAATAATTTCAATTCTTATAACCCAAAGAGAAGGGTTATCCCTTCAGCTAGGATAAAAGGTTTGTCTCACTATCCCCTTGGTGAGCCCTCGATACGGTGATAGGACTGTCTGTCTACCTATCCCTGGAAGCCCTCGATACGATGATCGGATTGTATGTCGGCATATCCCCGGCAGCCCTCGATATGATGATCGGTCCGTCCATCTTCCTATCCCTAGTAGCCCTTGATTTTTTTGGTAATCAGCACCTCTATCTTTCAATCAATTGAAATCCCTCGATACGATGATCGGACGCACAAAGCAGATGGGAGAAGTCATTGTTTCTCTCTCTAGAACTTGATAGAAGTAGGGTATCACAGTTGTTCCAAAATCTCATTCTTCATCTATTGTACTCTCAGCTTCAAATGACGTCCTATTTATAGGCCTCAGGTTCCAATGGTCACATATCCTCCAACGGTCATATTTCTCCGAAAAACTCGGAGGGACTTGGACACTTGGCATCATAACGGTCATATTGAAACAGAAAGCACGACATCGTTTTGATTAGTTTGAAACTATTTCAACGACATCATATTGGTTAAAACAAGATATATGAATAAGATAATCATGTGTACGATTTAAATGAAGCACGTGTTTTTTACAATGTACCAAAACAAGTATGTAATGAATGATATGAGAAGCAGAGTCAATGTAATTTCCATATTCAGTACGATCAGCATTGTATGATTGGCATGGTCAGTACGATCAGTATGATCAGTACGATACGCATAGTCAGTACGATCAACATGATCAGTAAAATTAGCCTGGTCAGTACGATCAGCATGATTAGTATGACCATTATGGTCAGTACGATCAGCATTGTACAATTGGAATTGTCAGTACGATTACTATGATCAGTATGATACACATAGTCAATACGATCATCATGATCAGTACGATACGATAGACAAGGTTTGTAGGATTAACAAGACATTTGTGATTTCAAAATCAAAACATAGATGTCAATAGAGGACTTTTGACTCAACATAAATTACATCTTTTATATAGTGGAAATAAGAATATGGGTTTTAATAAAAATCAGCAATTTTTACAATTCATAGAAAAATAAATATTTTCTAAAAAATTCAAAAAAATCTCTGTAAGATAATTTTGAATGTATTATTTTAAAAATGATGAATTTATTTAATATAATTAATATAATTGTATAAATTTATTTTTAAAATAAGTGCACCATTAAAGGTTTGTAAAAATTCATTTAAAAGTATATATAATTTTTCTGTAAAATTAGATTTGTTCTTATATTATGCCTATCAAATCGTATACCATAGTCATTTGAAAAAAAATAAATTTCAAATAAATTGAATTAATAACTATACAAGTTTAATAACATAACGTAAATATATAATAAGAGGAATTATGTTGGATTATTTGTTTGAAATATCACTCTCATGATGCCCATTCTTCCATAAATTGTGAGTGGGATAACCCTAAAAGTCATTCATGTACCTCATTTCAAAAACTAGAAGATGTTGTGTGACTTGAAATGAATTAAAAGGACATAAAATTATTCTCCCACATTTTTTCTTGTTACTATATGAACACATGATTAACAACATAGAACCACACATATTTCCAAAACTAAAGACCTTGTAACCTAGGTCTTCATAGCTAACACCTCTAATTATAAGTTGAATCACACATTATATATATGGAAAAAATAATCACAGATATGAATCTATGTTATGGATTCCTCCACATTTCCATGTCCTTACCCCTCATTTTAATTACATACCATTCATATTCATGGCTATCAATGTCCATCTCTTGATTCTCTACCCCCATAGAAAGCATTCATAACATGACTAATCTGGTCAAAATGTGACCGTCCCTTCTCCACAAAATCTACAAAAGGGGTTATGAGTAATCATTATTTCTAATTTATTACATAATTTTACTCATTAGGAATTTTAACCTTGAACATACTCATGAATTCATATGTAATCTGTATTTACTAAAATGATCCTACACTTAAAAGTCATCATGGAATGAAACCACCAACCATGGTGTGACACTATGAGATATTTATTTTTTCTTGTATAAAATCCTACAATAAATCCACCACACCATGAAAAAAAAAATTACTAAAATTATCCAATGCCTCTCTATCCTGGTGCATCCTTTCCCATAATGTGATCCTTTTACCAACTACAAATCAAGAAATATCCCTCAATAGTTAGGGAATGATGCGATGCCCGAATTTATTATTTTGGTATGGATTCGCAAACACGACTGAAATGGTCACCCCATTTATCAAAGAATTATATTAGGTTACAAATCACATATGAACAACATATCAAAGAGGAATTAAAACTCTTATATTCCAAATTAAGGACCTAATTATGAATATTTCTAATGCTATAAAACCAATAAATTCAATTTTCCTTTATTTTTTCCAAACATTATTGATAAAATTCAATAACCTTTTCATGGTTGTGGATATCTCTATCCATGTGGAGAATTAAATATATGTTTATATGTACTCAAAAGTTATATATTTTTCATTTTATGCATGTTTCTAATTATATATTTCTCTATCTTTCATTAACCTTCAATATAAGAGACTGAGGGTGAGGTTTGAAAGATAAAAATTTTCACAATGTGTTGTACCCTAGATTTGGGATCAAAATAGTTCTTACCTAGGGATAAATAGTCTGGTTGGATGGAAATTTCACTATTAGAAAGACGATTTGGTGATTAGATGTGAAATTGTTATAGAATATTTAACCTCAAAATAGTTAGTGTTATTAAGGTATTTTTTGGTGAGGAAATTGTTTGAAATGAATGAATGTCGGTACAATGAACATTTACCACATTACAATAATATTTTCAAATAATAGAGTAAAAAAATTAAATTTTTGGATTATAGTGTTTGATTGATGGATTTTAATAGGTGGATTTCAATGATTAAAAAAAATCTATGTGTTTCTCATTAATACTTTTCATAACTAACAATTATAATATCCATTTATCTTCTAATGTTATCATTTGATGGTTGGAGGTTCTAGTGAATCTCTGAAAAGGATCTTTTTAGCTCGATATGTCAAGTAAATATCATTGTCTCTTACTCAAAACAAAAATTAATTGTGTTTTCCATTTTTAAATGATGTGAATTAGTGAGACTTTAGCTAATCATCCACCTATTGAAAAGATTTTTATAATATATTTCTAATATTTAGTGGATTTATTACACATAATTATATCAAAAATCATTAATCTCATTATAAATGTTATCTGAATTTTTACCTCATTGTGTTTTATGTTTTCATATCATCTTTCTTCAAATGGTGTATGTTCTATTTCCCACTATTTTTTAGGTATCCAAGAAAATATTTGTGCGTTGATATGAAATTAGTGGAATTTTTGAATGATGGTTGTATTTGGTAACTATGTGACCTTGTTATCAAATATTTTTTATAGGTTGAGAAATGTTCTCTTCAGTAAGATCGTTATTTTTTTGAGATTGATTATCTATGAATAGTATTTTAAGATTTATTAGGGACATACATGATTTCCCAATGATGAATCAAGGTGTATATAATTACATATTATGATTACGAGATCTGTATGTTGTTTTAGTACCATTTATTGATTCATCCAACAATTGATTAAAATATATTTAAGGACATTCTTGAATTTGGAGGTTTTTTATCCAATTTCAAAAATACCAACAATGTGGAAAAATCTATAAGTTCATGTTAATATTTTATTGAAATCATTATTTTTGAAATGAAATTTGAGATTATGGTGTAGTGACACATCCAAATTATGTTCAATATCTAATAGTACAATGAGGTTGGAGTGGATTAGTGAGGTATTGGAAGCTAACAACCATAGATAGAGTTTTTATAGTTAGTCTAAGGTTGTGATAATTGTGAATATATCAAAACTATGTTTGGTTATTATGGAAGTGGGTGATTCCCTCCACCAGTTTAAATTACTCTTATGTCATTATAACTATGATAGACCCAATGTGGTAGTTTGGATTTAAGAGTAATATAGGATATAATATTTGTGACTAGTTCTCCAAAATCATTTCACCAAAGGTGGGGAGTATACCATATTGATTTGAGATTGAATAATGACATATTTTAGACTAATCATTGGTGATGTGATGGGTTTTTGTAGACAAATGTTCCCTAGTGGCTTCATAATATTGGTGGTGTATGTCAAATGGGGTAGGGGTGTTTTTTATTTAGAGATTTCTTTTAAGATGCAAATGATGTTTATCTATTGTTTGTGGTTAGTGAAAATCATGTTTAAAAGGTTTTATCATTTGTATTAGACTTATATAGGCTATATTTATATGGGTAAAGGTGGGTTTAATTTAATGTTAGTTATTTTAATTAGATTCTACTTCATATCATGCATTTTTTTAGTTTGGATGGTGAAATTTTTTAAAGGTTATAAGGAAATAATAACATGGGATTTTCAAAAGAGATAAGAAAATTAGTTTTTACACTTAATGATGTTGTACGTTAAATGTTGTAAAAAGGGGTTTTTACCCAACTAGTAGACCAATATAGATATTTTCTAATGGTTTAATTGGAATCAAAATATAATATTTTTCCCTTGGGATGAATTTTAGTGAAATTCTAAGCTAGTGAAATTTTAATTGAAAATTGATATTTTTAAATAAATAAATATTCATTTAGATATTATATAAATGAAAATATCCTAAAAAAATCATATTAAAAATTTGAAACTTCAGTTGTTTATTTAAGTAGGTGTTTTTTCATGGTGAATTATATATTATATGCTTCAATTCTTATACAAAAATCAGTATGTCCAATTTATGTTATAGTAATCCATATATATATATATATATTAATAAAAAAATAGTATGGTGAAATTGGCATGAATAGATGAGAGTGATGAGGTTCACATGCATCTTAGTGTTGTGTGTGAGGATTAGAAAATTCTATAAAATGATTTTTTTTATTGTTATAGATTTTAAGAGGGGATTTAACCAAATTTGTTTATTATGGGGAATTAATTTTTAATTTATGATAGATTTAATGGAATGTAAATATTTTATTTCCTCTAATTTAACTTCTCTCCTTGGGAAATTTCTTACCACTTTATTGGTTTTCATTTTCAGATAAAATCGTATATTGGGAATCTCTCGCCCACTCTCTCCCTTCACACAATAGTGGGCGTTCCTCAAATCCATCATTATGGTAATAATAATAATGATAAATGGACATGAAGTTAATATTAGGTAATAAAATTGAACAATCAAGGGAGGAGTATATTTATAATACCTCTGGCCTCCCTTATATTGTGTGATCTGATCATTTTTTCCTCACGATATGATCGTATAAATTTCTGTGATATTAAAATGTATAAAATTATGAATGTTATAAATTAGATTAATTTCCAAAAATTTTATGGTAATTTATTCATGAATTATTATCAAAGAAAAATAATTAGTATTTGAAATATCATGTAATTGATTTAATTGATTTATTATTTAAATGTTGATTTTCCTGGCAATTAATGAAAATTATTATTCTTTAAAATTCATTTCTATTAAAAGAAATTTTCCAAAAGTGAGTCTGATAAAATATTCTATAATTAATATATACATATATTCAATAAGAAAAGTATTTGAATATACTATTCTTCATACCTCATAAGAGATGAAAGAAATTTAATTTTTGATTAAAAACCATTCATTTCACGACTCTAATCATTTGAGGAATTATTATAACATAAAAAGACCATGGATTAAAGAATATTAAACTGGATAAATGAACTGAATTATTCTCCCATAGAAGGAAGAAATATTTTCAATACTTCAATAATATTTCATTTTTCAATCATTTAAGCTCAAATACTAGATTTTTTAATATACATCTTAAAATAAATGTCAGGATAAAACCTCTATGATCAATGAGAATTTTATTTTAAGAAATTACCCAATGTTTATCTTCTCCCACTGTGATTTTGGAGATTAATTTTAAACAAAATTGTTTATATTTTAAATTATTTTTAAATGGTAAATAATTTTTTTTAATTTTCACATTCCATTGAAATACATTCCTCAATTAATGTTCAATTATTATCCTCTCATACCCTTATCCTTTTATGAACCGAAATGTAATCCATTTCTTGAGTGGACCATTATTCCCCATTCCAACATATTTTCAATTTTATTTCTTCCATTATTCACACATTAGTTTGTTTTTTTGTTTTAGGATTATACAATGGAGAAAAAAAGTGAATCATGGATATGAGAAATGTCAATGATGTCATAATGGTTTTTGGGCACCTCTTGTGGAATGATAGGATTACAAGATATCATATGATGATATATAGATGAAAATAATCTTTATAAGGTACAACAATGATTATAAATCCATCAATTTTTGTTGTTAGTGAGGTGCGACAAGTAATAATGTTTGTAAAATCATTTAGATAATTAAGATAATGTTTTCGTAAAACTATAAATTTCACGAGTGAACAAAATGTACACTCAAATCACATACCATGTATAATTCTATATAATTATTCGACATTTTAATTAATTACCAGAGGAATATAATCCCCAAAAATATATTTTTGTGACACAAACTCATTGATGATATAATTTCATGTTTTGTTAAATGTCACGTGTTGGGTGTCTTTAGGTTTCCCAATGTATACCTTGATACCATTAACATTGTTTTGTCACCACGAACATGACATTACATCATCAGGAATACACAAATCATGTGTCCCTTTCATGAATTATATCTTTTATTGAGGTATAATATCAATATCTACCTATTGAACATTTCCAATTTTCGAGTAGATCCACACACAATAACCTTATTGGGATGTCTTTTATTGATGGTTACTAAATTAAGTGTGTATGCAAAGTATAAATTTTCAATCACCTGATTCCTTAAATTCAGTATGAGTCACATGGAACTAAATTTATATCGAATCTAAACATATTGGACTATAGTAGAACATGAATGGCCCTGCCGAAGTGACATTCTCAACATGTACACTATTTGAAAATGTCATATATTGATTTTTAATTCATGTTTATATTCATCTTGGGTATAAAATTTGGATGTATGAGTTTTCTATTACGAGTATCTTGTATTATAGTGTAGGATGGTAAGACTGTTTTGTCTATTAATGGCCAACCATGAGGTTTTTTGGCAGTTTAGGGATATCTGTTCTAAATAGTTCATTCCATGGTTTGAGTGAGGGGATCAAATAATATGTGGGGTTTTACTTCAACTCGATGTGTTAGTGAATGATAATCTGTTTTTGGTTTTCTTGTACTCCCTTGGGAAAAAATTAATGATAATACATGGCCCCCCATAAAATTTATAGAGTTAGTAATCCATTGTGTACTTTTTCATGTTCTAAGATTAGTGGGATTAGTAATATACCATATTTCATGCCCCAATCATTCTCAGGGTTCTGGTAATCCCTCGATCAATAAACAAATAACTCAATAGCAACTGATACTCTACTAGAATTTCTATTTATTATGTTTTTAACAAAATAATGTAGATACTGATACATGTAACATATAACATATAACCATATAGACATATTTCAGATAGTTGTGGTAAATTTTGACTTTTTGGTTTATATAATGTTTTAGTTATAGAGGGGTTTTTGAATTCATGTGTTACAAGTATTTTTTTACACTTTTTATGATTTCTTTCTTGTGTGATATTATCCTTTTTAGATATAATATAAGAAGAGTTTGATTATTCCATTATCCGTAGATTCCTTGATTTTAGGAAATATCTATTCCCTTGGGTATATTATACCTATGACCTCTGTTTTATATTTGATATGGAAAATTGATTAACTATTAATTTTTTTTGTGGTTTCATATTACACATATTTATAGTCACATACACATAGTCTTTGTTGTTATAACTATTGGGATTGTATAGATGTTGCAAAATTTTGTGTTGAACATTTTGAGAATAAAACTAATGAAGCTAGTGGTGATGATGTAGTGAAGTTGAAGACAATACATTATGGGATATGGTTACTTGTAAAATTAATTTAATGTTTCATTGTGGTGAGGATATGTATTCCTTTCATAAATTCATATGCACCAGTTGGTTAATATTACTTAAATATTAATTTACATTTCATTTAATGACAATATGGAATTGTATATGACATATGATGTCTTATACATACTATAAAATCATTATGTATTTTTGTTAAATATATATCTATTTTTGTTTTTGAAAATTATTGTATTTTATAAATACATTTATATTATAGTTTCATATATTATACTAACCCACTTTTATTTTCTTCCAACTTATTTATAGTCTCCATACAATGATATATTGGATTTAGGCTTAGAGTGCAACACTATTCTTCCTGGAAGATCAAGTTGAGCATCAGCGGTTTGGGTTATTCCCCATATTAAGTTCTTCAGTAATTTAATTATTTAAAGAAAATATTTAACCATGGAAAAATAATTCATTTTCTTGTTGAACTAATAGGCAATTTATTATGTCTATTTTTACAACAAGTGTGTAGTTTGACATTAGATAATGAATTTCACATATTTCTTATAAAAACCATTTCAATAAGAGGGTGTAATCTGATCCACTCTTCTCCAAAAAGAAATTAATATTGATTTAAAATTTATATTATGTTATATTTAGAAAATAATTTGTTATTTAAAGATCATATATTAGTTTATCTTTATATTAATTGACTATGGTTGATAGTTTTTATTAGTTTAGGGTTATGTATTGTCTAGATCCTCGTATTGTTTTTTTGATGCTTTTATGGGGATTTTATGTAGTTTGGTAATGGGGAAACAATTGATATCATGGTGATTGATTTATTTATATTACAAGCCAAAAGGCAATTTTCATGGGAAAAAATAATAATAAAGTGAATTTTTTAATTGTATATAATATTTTGGGTTTGAATTATGATTATTTATAAGTAATTTTTATTATTTTTGATAATTTATATCATGAAATTTTGACATAAAATAGATGTTGAAATAGAGGTTAGAAATTTCATATGATTTTTTGACTTTAGAAGTATAAATAGTATAACACCAATGTTTTAGTAGTTTGCAGTGTATGTCAATTGAGTTTATACATGGATATGAAATGCTATATTTTCAAAAATAAAAACTATGACAGGTGATCAATGATAGTCTGATGGGATTTATGAAGAATTTTTTTATCAGGTAAGATTTATCATTTCTATGTTTTGTATATTGAATATTTTTACAATTTAGGACCCATTTGAAAATCAACTCTTGATTTTGTTGGGCGGAGAAAGAAAGAAGTGATGGCAAGAGGGGGGGTGAATTGCCTTTTAAAAAATGATTAACAAATTAAAATCAAAGTGAAAGTGCAGCGGAAATAAAAGAGGCAAAACACAAGAATTGATAACGGAGTTCGGCCTAAAACCCAGCCTACGTCTTCGCTCCCAACTCAACCGTTGAGAGATTTACTACCGCTTGCTTTTTAATGGTTTTAGCAAGAAACCCACTAGACTTTTCAGGTTAGTCTAGAACCTATTACAGCTTGCTTTTGTTGGTTATGCAAGAACCCACTTACTTTCAATGGTTGAGCAAGAACCCACTAGCCTTCTTACAGGTGAAGGCTAGCTCACCTTTGATTCAAGCCTTTTGAAAGGTAAGGCTTGACTAACCTCTTCACACCTTGAAGGTGGTGTGAGAACCCAAAAAGAGAGGATGAGAGAAAGAGGTGGGGTTTGTAGGTACAAACCCAATTTGATGCTCAATGTAAATAAAACAATGAAAACCGTATTTGGAGAAGCCTTGGGCGCCAATGAATTATTGGAGTTGAAGACGTGCACTCCCAAGCTTCTTTGGTGATGCTCCTTGGATGTGGAATTGAGTTGGAGCGATTGGGGTTCCTTGGAGGAAGTCCACCGGAGGTTCGCCAAATGATGAGAAATGTGTCCGTTGGCTTCACAATTGTTCCGGCTATGTTCCTTAGGCTTCCGGGGGTTCCTAGTCCTTTATTTATAGAGGGGGAACCCTCAAATGGACTTAGGGAGTCTTCGGAGCCGTTGGAGAGGTCTTCGGAGCCGTTGGAGGCCAAGTGGACAGGCTGGTCAAAAGCCCAACGACTAGTTTGACTGGCTCCACCGGCTGACCGGTACTGAGCCACTGGTTGGCCGGTGTGTGAAAAATAGAGGAGGGCTCGGGCTCAGGCTCCACCGGCTGGCTGGTGAGGAGGCCACCGGTTGGCCGGTGCTGAGGCAGTAGCAACCACTGTGCTGGCTGGGTGCCACCGGCTGGCCGGTGCTGAGGCCACCGGTTGGCCGGTGATGAGGCAGTGGCTCAGCCTTCTGTCTGGGTGCCACCGGCTGGCCGCTGGTGTGACACCGGTTGGCCGGTGGTCTGGACAAAAGGATTCCTTCTGTCCAGGCCTCCATCGGCTGGCCGGTGCTCTTCCATCGGTTGGCCAGTGGACTGAATTTCAGTCCACTTTGCCTTGTTGCTTTCTTGGCCCAATTCCTTGGCCACCTGAAATGATTCCTATCATCCAAAAACACTTGAATGAGGATTAGATAAAAAAGTGAGTGATTGTGATCATGAAAATCAAACCACGAGGGGTACGAGAGGTACAACAATCTCACCCTATTTTGATGATCACAATCACAAAAACAAACAATGTAAAATACAAGAAAGACAGGCATGCTTTAAAGGATTAATTGAAAAGAAAGCAATGATTTTTCCCCCAATCAACCAAGAATTTTTCCCCCTTTGTGATTATCAAAATAGCATGGGGCATAAAACTTGATTGAGGGAATGAGTTGAAAAACAAGATATAGATTTTAAATCAATTGAAATTTTTGAAATTTGAATTGAAAGTTTTGAATCAAGAATTGAATAACAGTTTGAATTGAAAGTTTTGAAAAGAAAATTGAAATGAAAAATTTGAATTTAATATTTTGAAATGAAAATTTTGATACCAAGAGTTGAAATTGAAAGTTTGAATCGAAAATTTTGAAATTGAAATCAAAAGGGCTTAAACGATCCTAACTCCCCCTAAAGAAAAACAACAAATCACCGGGGAGAGTTTTTCGAAACCGAGACAAATTTCGGTCCGGTGAGACTCGCTAAGAGGGATTTTTCAATCCATACTTGTCTTGTGGCGGGTCTTCTCCTATAAAATTCATCATTGAAGAAAAAAGTTTTGGGCCTACCATACCGGGCATTTGTGCAATTGCACTCATAGATTAAGTGCCCAGGTTTTTTACAATAATTACAAAATTTAAATTGGGAGCTCCCCTTTACAAAAATAGTAGGTGCATGGGAAGAGGAAGCTTTCTTGGAATAGCCAAGCCCTTCGGTGGTTCTAGCTATGCGTTGGGAACCAAGGAGTTTGGTCAAATTTTGTTCACCTTGGGTGAACTTGGAAAGGGATTCCCTTAGATCATTGATGGTTGATTCCATGGAATCAACATCGGGAAGATTTTGGATTTTGAGGGACATCTCTTCCTTCTCTTTGAGAAGTTGTTCTTTTTCGGAAGAGAGTTTTTTGAAATTCTTTTTTAAAGAAACAAATTTGGAAGAAAGTTCGTGAAAAACTTCCTCCAATTGATCTCTAGCATGTTGGAGATCCTCATAAGACATATGATTGAGAGAATTGGAAGAACTAGAGGATGAGGAGTCGGAAGAGGTTACCTCATGGAATGCCATTAGGCATTTGTTACCGTTGTCACTCGAGGAGGAGGAGGAGTCGGATGTGGAGCTATCACTCCATGTGGCCTTGAAATCATTCTTATTCTCCTTTTGCTTGGCCTTTTTCTTTTTGAGTAGACAATCGGGCTTGTAATGGCCTTTCTCGCCACACCCGTAACATTTTACCTTGGGCTCAGATTTTTCGTTGGGTTGAGCCCTGCGGGATTTCTTCTTCTTGTGCTTCTTCATGAATTTGTGCATTTTGCGGGCACGATTCTCCATTTCGGAATTGCCGCTTGAAGAGGAAGAAGATGAGGAGGAGGAGCTTTCTTCTTGTTGAACTTTGAAGGTGATGTTCTTTGGAACTTTGATCGGTTTGCCTTCCTTTTCAGCTTGCCTCCTCATGGTGATCTCATAAGTCATGAGGGATCCGATGAGCTCTTCGACCGGCATGTTCTTGATGTCCTTTTCTTCTTGGATTGAAGTCACCTTCAGAGCCCATGAGCTTGGTAGGATCCATAGGATCTTCTTGACCATGGTTTCTGCAGAAACATCATCACCAAGGGACTTTCTCCCATTGCAAACATCAGTAAAACGCGTAAACATTTCAGTTATAGATTCGGATGGATGCATGGTAAAAGACTCAAAATCTTGACGAAACATATCCAATTGAGTATCCTTGACTTTGTTGGTCCCCTCATGGGTAACCTCCAAATGTTTCCAGATTTCATGTGAGGAGGTGCATGTGGAAACTCGATTGAACTCATTACGATCAAGGCCGCAATGAAGAGCATTCATGGCTTTGCCATCAAGCTCGAAATTTTTAATGTCGGCTTGGGTCCATTTGGATTCATCGGGAGAGGAAAGAGTGTAACCATGCATGAAAATTTTATAAATGGTATAGCCAATGCTTCTAAGAAAAGTGGTCATGCGGGTTTTCCAATAGTTATAGTCGATTCCATCAAAAAATGGAGCACGACCCAAAGAATAGCCTTCGGGGGTGAAAGAGGATGATTCCATCACAATGGATCTTGAATTTGAAACTGGTGAAGGTATTACTCAAATTTTGCCTCTGATACCAATTGTTGGGCGGAGAAAGAAAGAAGTGATGGCAAGAGGGGGGGTGAATTGCCTTTTAAAAAATGATTAACAAATTAAAATCAAAGTGAAAGTGCAGCGGAAATAAAAGAGGCAAAACACAAGAATTGATAACGGAGTTCGGCCTAAAACCCGGCCTATGTCTCAGCTCCCAACTCAATCGTTGAGAGATTTACTACCGCTTGCTTTTTAATGGTTTTAGCAAGAAACCCACTAGACTTTTTAGGTTAGTCTAGAACCTATTACAGCTTGCTTTTGTTGGTTATGCAAGAACCCACTTGCTTTCAATGGTTGAGCAAGAACCCACTAGCCTTCTTAAAGGTGAAGGCTAGCTCACCTTTGATTCAAGCCTTTTGAAAGGTAAGGCTTGACTAACCTCTTCACACCTTGAAGGTGGTGTGAGAACCCAAAAAGAGAGGATGAGAGAAAGAGGTGGGGTTTTTAGGTACAAACCCAATTTGATGCTCAATGTAAATAAAACAATGAAAAACCGTATTTGGAGAAGCCTTGGGCGCCAATGAATGATTGGAGTTGAAGACGTGCTCTCCCAATCTTCTTTGGTGATGCTCCTTGGATGTGGAATTGAGTTGGAGCGATTAGGGTTCCTTGGAGGAAGTCCGCCGGAGGTTCGCCAAATGATGAGAAATGTGTCCGTTGGCTTCACAATTGTTCCGGCTATGTTCCTTAGGCTTCCGGGGGTTCCTAGTCCTTTATTTATAGAGGGGGAACCCTCAAATGGCCTTAGGGAGTCTTCAGAGCCGTTGGAGAGGTCTTCGGAGCCGTTGGAGGCCAAGTGGACAGGCTGGTCAAAAGCCCAACGACTAGTTTGACTGGCTCCACCGGCTGACCGGTACTGAGCCACCGGTTGGCCGGTGTGTGCAAAATGGAGGAGGGCTCGGGCTCAAGCTCCACCGGCTGGCCGGTGAGGAGGCCACCGGTTGGCCGGTGCTGAGGCAGTAGCAACCACTGTGCTGGCTGGGTGCCACCAGCTGGCCGGTGCTGAGGCCACCGGTTGGCCGGTGATGAGGCAGTGGCTCAGCCTTCTGTCTGGGTGCCACCGGCTGGCCGCTGGTGTGACATCGGTTGGCCGGTGGTCTGGACAGAAGGATTCCTTCTGTCCAGGCCTCCATCGGCTGGCCGGTGCTCTTCCATCGGTTGGCCGGTGGACTGAATTTCAGTCCACTTTGCCTTGTTGCTTTCTTGGCCCAATTCCTTGGCCACCTGAAATGATTCCTATCATCCAAAAACACTTGAAAGAGGATTAGATAAAAAAGTGAGTGATTGTGATCATGAAAATCAAACCACGAGGGGTACGAGAGGTACAACAATCTCCCCCTATTTTGATGATCACAATCACCAAAACAAACAATGTAAAATACAAGAAAGAGAGGCATGCTTTAAAGGATTAATTGAAAAGAAAGCAAAGATTTTTCCCCCAATCAACCAAGAATTTTTCCCCCTTTGTGATTATCCAAATAGCATGGGGAATAAAACTTGATTGAGGGAATGAGTTGAAAAACAAGATATAGATTTTAAATCAATTGAAATTTTTGAAATTTGAATTGAAAGTTTTGAATCAAGAATTGAATAACAGTTTGAATTGAAAGTTTTGAAAAGAAAAATGAAATGAAAAATTTGAATTTAATATTTTGAAATGAAAATTTTGATACCAAGAGTTGAAATTGAAAGTTTGAATCGAAAATTTTGAAATTGAAATCAAAAGGGCTTAAACGATCCTAACTCCCCCTAAAGAAAAACAACAAATCACTGGGGAGAGTTTTTCGAAACCGAGACAAATTTAGGTCCGGTGAGACTCGCTAAGAGGGATTTTTCAATCCATACTTGTCTTGTGGCGGGTCTTCTCCTATAAAATTCATCATTGAAGAAAAAAGTTTTGGGCCTACCATACCGGGCATTTGTGCAATTGCACTCATAGATTAAGTGCCCGAGTTTTTTACAATAATTACAAAATTTAAATTGGGAGCTCCCCCTTACAAAAATAGTAGGTGCATGGGAAGAGGAAGCTTTCTTGGAATAGCCAAGACCTTCGGTGGTTCTAGCTATGCGTTGGGAACCAAGGAGTTTGGTCAAATTTTGTTCACCTTGGGTGAACTTGGCAAGGGATTCCCTTAGATCTTTGATGGTTGATTCCATGGAATCAACATCGGGAAGATTTTGGATTTTGAGGGACATCTCTTCCTTCTCTTTGAGAAGTTGTTCTTTTTCGGAAGAGAGTTTTTTGAAATTCTTTTTTAAAGAAACAAATTTGGAAGAAAGTTCGTGAAAACCTTCCTCCAATTGATCTCTAGCATGTTGGAGATCCTCATAAGACATATGATTGAGAGAATTGGAAGAACTAGAGGATGAGGAGTCGGAGGAGGTTACCTCATGGAATGCCATTAGGAATTTGTTACCGTTGTCACTCGAGGAGGAGGAGGAGTCGGATGTGGAGCTATCACTCCATGTGGCCTTGAAAGCCTTCTTCTTATCCTTTTGCTTGGCCTTTTTCTTTTTGAGTGGACAATCGGGCTTGTAATGGCCTTTCTCGCCACACCCGTAACATTTTACCTTGGGCTCAGATTTTTTGTTGGGTTGAGCCTTGCGGGATTTCTTCTTCTTGTGCTTCTTCATGAATTTGTGCATTTTGCGGGCAAGATTCTCCATTTCGGAATTGCTGCTTGGAGAGGAAGAAGATGAGGAGGAGGAGCTTTCTTCTTGTTGAACTTTGAAGGCGATGTTCTTTGGAACTTTGATCGGTTTGCCTTCCTTTTCAGCTTGCCTCCTCATGGTGATCTCATAAGTCATGAGGGATCCGATGAGCTCTTCGACCGGCATGTTCTTGATGTCCTTTGCTTCTTGGATTGCAGTCACCTTCAGAGCCCATGAGCTTGGTAGGATCCATAGGATCTTCTTGACCATGGTTTCTGCAGAAACATCATCACCAAGGGACTTTCTCCCATTGCAAACATCAGTAAAACGGGTAAACATTTCAGTTATAGATTCGGATGGATGCATGGTAAAAGACTCAAAATCTTGACGAAACATATCCAATTGAGTATCCTTGAATTTGTTGGTCCCCTCATGGGTAACCTCCAAATGTTTCCAGATTTCATGTGAGGAGGTGCATGTGGAAACTCGATTGAACTCATTACGACCAAGGCCGCAATGAAGAGCATTCATGGCTTTGCCATCAAGCTCGAAATTTTTAATGTCGTCTTGGGTCCATTTGGATTCATCGGGAGAGGAAAGAGTGTAACCATGCATGACAATTTTATAAATGGGATAGCCAATGCTTCTAAGAAAAGTGGTCATGCGGGTTTTCCAATAGTTATAGTCGGTTCCATCAAAAAATGGAGCACGACCCAAAGAATAGCCTTCGGGGGTGAAAGAGGATGATGCCATCACAATGGATCTTGAATTTGAAACCGGTGAAGGTATTACTCAAATTTTTCCTCTGATACCAATTGTTGGGCGGAGAAAGAAAGAAGTGATGGCAAGAGGGGGGTGAATTGCCTTTTAAAAAATGATTAACAAATTAAAATCAAAGTGAAAGTGCAGCGGAAATAAAAGAGGCAAAACACAAGAATTGATAACGGAGTTCGGCCTAAAACCCGGCCTACGTCTCCGCTCCCAACTCAATCGTTGAGAGATTTACTACCGCTTGCTTTTTAATGGTTTTAGCAAGAAACCCACTAGACTTTTTAGGTTAGTCTAGAACCTATTACAGCTTGCTTTTGTTGGTTATGCAAGAACCCACTTTCTTTCAATGGTTGAGCAAGAACCCAATAGCCTTCTTACAGGTGAAGGCTAGCTCACCATTGATTCAAGCCTTTTGAAAGGTAAGGCTTGACTAACCTCTTCACACCTTGAAGGTGGTGTGAGAACCCAAAAAGAGAGGATGAGAGAAAGAGGTGGGGTTTGTAGGTACAAACCCAATTTGATGCTCAATGTAAATAAAACAATGAAAAACCGTATTTGGAGAAGCCTTGGGCGCCAATGAATGATTGGAGTTAAAGACGTGCTCTCCCAATCTTCTTTGGTGATGATCCTTGGATGTGGAATTGAGTTGGAGCGATTAGGGTTCCTTGGAGGAAGTCCGCCGGAGGTTCGCCAAATGATGAGAAATGTGTCCGTTGGCTTCACAATTGTTCCGGCTATGTTCCTTAGGCTTCCGAGGGTTCCTAGTCCTTTATTTATAGAGGGGGAACCCTCAAATGGCCTTAGGGAGTCTTCGGAGCCGTTGGAGAGGTCTTCGGAGCCGTTGGAGGCCAAGTGGACAGGCTGGTCAAAAGCCCAACGACTAGTTTGACTGGCTCCACCGGCTGACCGGTACTGAGCCACCGGTTGGCCGGTGTGTGCAAAATGGAGGAGGGCTCGGGCTCAGGCTCCACCGGCTGACCGGTGAGGAGGCCACCGGTTGGTCGGTACTGAGGCAGTAGCAACCACTGTGCTGGCTGGGTGCCACCGGCTGGCCGGTGCTGAGGCCACCGGTTGGCCGGTGATGAGGTAGTGGCTCAGCCTTCTGTCTGGGTGCCACCGGCTGGCCGCTGGTGTGACACCGGTTGGCCGGTGGTCTGGACAGAAGGATGCCTTCTGTACAGGCCTCCATCGGCTGGCCGGTGCTCTTCCATCGGTTGGCCGGTGGACTGAATTTCAGTCCACTTTGCCTTGTTGCTTTCTTGGCCCAATTACTTGGGCACCTGAAATGATTCCTATCATCCAAAAACACTTGAAAGAGGATTAGATAAAAAAGTGAGTGATTGTGATCATGAAAATCAAACCACGAGGGGTACGAGAGGTACAACAGATTTCATCTTTATATCTCAATCAATCACTCCCAAACATTTATTTTTATTTTATCGACTCTATTTTTTGATAGATCAAAATTCTATTTATTGTGTAATGACACGGGTAGTGAGTTTATCCTATATTCTATCATTTTAACTGAATTAATTATTATTTGATTTCTTATCATTTTTATCTCCATTTTTTAAATCTTGTTTTGGATGAATTATTGGAATTGGTCCATCAAATTATTTTTTATTTAGGAATAATTTAAAATTTTGGTTTTGTGGAATCTGTTAAAAATATATCAACATAAAATCCATAGACATAAAAAATAGATAATACATTCATGAAATACCCAAAACAAAAAAATCAAACCAAAACATGGTACTTAAACACAAATTAATTTAAATTTACAACAAATAAACACAAAATATCTTCAGTCATGGTCTATATCCATTTAAAAGTTTAATTTAAAAACTAATATAACCTCTCCCTTATAAGGACCTGACCTTAAAACATTACATAATTTTGAGTTATTTCCTTAATTTCACATTATCACACATTGAGGATCATTTCGGTTTTAGAGTTTTAGAGAGTTAGGCCACAACTCATACATAACAGTACAATAAAATAAAATACGGAAACATCCAATAAGTATCTATTTTTCAACTATATAAGTTTTTAAAAAATATATCCTTTATTAAAACTCTTCATGATTATCAAAATGAATTATTACATTCCCTTACTCATTATTAATTATTATTAAATACATTAAAAACATGGGATGGAAATTGAAATATATGTAATGCATATTAAAATAAGGAAACCATTACTAAATTTAAAAATATTAATTTTTGGATACCATTAAAATAATTTAATAATAATCACACAAATAATTGATAAATACATTCTTTGTATAATAAACTCATTAAATAATTTTTTTATCATCATAAAATTACCATAAACCCCATAAAAATCATAGAATGTTAAAAAAGGTACTTTGTAACATAATTTTACTTTTCCAATATATAAATGGAGTAGATATACAGTCAAATTACATACATGTGACACTTAATAATAGAATAACCATATGACCAACTTCCATAAATATTTAATTTGAAGGCTATAAATAACTAACCCTTTATCGGATTCACATGGAACCAACCATCATTGGTTTATTACAAAACCAACCATTAAATGTACACATAGAATTATATAATCATAACACATAAAAGATTGTGCAATTTAAAATTTCAATCTTAAAATTTCATTTCAATTTTGAGAAAAAATTTCAAGTTAGTGGAATAATATGTAGATTTTAAAAATCTATTTTGAACAAAAAATACTAAAAATTTAAAATAATGTTTTTTCAATTAATAAAACATGAATTATTTCCAAAGAATCCAAAAATACTATAATCCCCACAGGTGTAGTAAAACCCTTATCGTCACGTACATTATGAATATAATATTTCATTTTTATTTCTGAGAATTATCCGTATAAATCATGTAAAATGATTCATTTATAAAAAATTATGTAATGATTTTAAAAATAAAAATAAAAAATTCATTTATTTTCCTTTAATATCTATATTAATTAATATTTTTAATATTATAAAAAAATTAATATGAGAAAAGGATTGAATTTTTAAACACTCATAGAACCCCATAACACCTAAACATTTAAATCACAATTCCCATGAAAGAAAAACATTTAATAAAACACTAAAAAAATTATAATTTTTAAAATAAGAACATTGAATAGTAATGGGGTGTATATACACCTTATAAACAAATAATGGTCCATTTAAGAAAGACATGCCTCAATGAATGTATATTGTGAAGAAAATATCTAAGCATGAGTCTGAATTGTCACATTTGTATTTATAATTATGAATAATACACACATATTAATTATAATCTTTTTTTGAGAATCATTTTAAATTTTATCATTATTTTTATTTCACTTATTACAATGTTATATTCAACTTCTTAAACAGTTATGTTTACATTGGGTTTTTTGGCCATATTCAGATAATGTGTCAAAATGACTATGGTAGGTCAAATATGGAAAAAAGGGTTATAATATGAACATATCTCAAATAATAAATACATAATTATAATTACAATACATACAGTTCACTATTAATCCCTATCATTGATTTATCTAATGAAAAATGATCCAATGTTACAATCATAGAGATAGTATTCCATATATATGCATGAGTAACATTCTCATTTTCCATTGCAGTTATGGAAAAAAGGTAAGTGAAATTTTATCATTATATAATGATAATTATATAACATATACCATTTTATTTATTATTATATTCATATATATATATATATATATAATTATGGTGATTTAAAATGAATCACATCACATCAAGTTAGTAGTTGTCCACACATCCAAAAATGATGCTACTAGTCTTTTAGTGTCTAATAAAATGTTAAATAAAAATATGTGTTATTATTAAAGAAATTTAGTTATGTAATTAATATCTTATATAATTTATTTACGTCACATATTATTAATTAAACCCATCCAAAATGTGTTTCATGTTTTGTGTGAACTTATCAAATTTCTTTGACGAGGCTCTAGCCCACACATCGAAAAACGATGTTATCATATTTACCAAAAATGGATTGTATAATGTAGTGTGTTATAAAATAATTATTTAAGTTTAAGTAATAAATAAATATAATATATTTATCATAAAAAATATGATTTCAATGATAATTCCCAATTATGAAATCTAGTAAATGATAAAAGAAACACATAGTGTTGTGAGGTGGTAATTACTCGTACACAATAACGGTAAGTTCGTTATACATTTTTTTTATATGTGTGCATCTTTAGGTTAAAATAATATCATAAAAACATTATATTATATTTATTAAACTGATATTATGATGTATTCATGGAACAATAAAATTTATTTGGAGTGGATAATGAATATAATTTAAAATAGCATGAGGATGGGTGTTACCACTTATTCAAGTAACTCCTTTAGGTCTGCACTGAAGATCTTCCTTAGATGGATTTTTTCCCATGTAGAGGATTATTGGATTAGGGTATATAATTTTAAGATATATTTGGGTAAATATTGATTGATCCCAATTTTCTTGATAGGTATGATGAAGTGTAAGGGTTGAGTGCCTTTTTATAGTGGAGGAGGAGTGGAACTCTTCTAAATTTTGGAAAAGGGAATTCCACCCATGTTTTTCTGATTTCATTTGGATATAATAAGGGACTAAAATATATCCATGGAAGTATAGCGTCATGATATGGCTACATAATGGTATTTGAATAAGTGTCTAGGTCATTTGGGCCCTTATTATTAAGGTTTTGTTCCTTGCCAAGCTAATGTTTCTAATAGTCATCATAATTTATTTTAATCTATTTAACTAATTTTTTTGGAAAAAAACAAAGATAACCATATTATAAATTTTAAATTATGATTATTAAAAATATTTATTCTATTTTTTAAAATTACAATAACATAAGTGGATGAAATTAATTTAAATTTATTCTGGTAGATGGGATGTGCCTACTAGTTTTATAAGAAAAAATGTCCAAAAGATTACAAAGTTTTTAAATACAATTTAAAAGTGAAATTGATCCCAATGACCTAAATTATTATAAAATATATATAAGTTTCGTAATTATAATTCAAAAATAAATTGAAAACATTAATTAAGTATATAAATAAATTAGATGAAAAAGAAATTTTAAACTAAAATTTATTTTTATTTACTATTAATCACAATATGAATGTTCTCATAAAAATACAAGAAATTTACCCAATGTTTATTTTTATGTTTATCTGTAAACTACTCGTGATATTTTTCCACATATAAATTAAAAATGTACCAAAAATTAGATTAAATATAGGTTCTCCATCAAAAGACAATAAAACATCCTTTTTAAAATTTAGAGAATTTAGGCATTAAATATCATTTATTATTATATTAGGGTTGTAAAACATATTGGATGAATGTAAAAGAATTTAATAAGAATGTGTATACATAATATAGTTTTCCATATTCACTTCTAATGATCAAATAGATAGAGATAAAAATAACTTAATATAAAAATATTTTCAATATAGTATTTTTTTATAACTCAGGATTGCACGCAATGAACGTTTCAGAGAAACTCAGTCTTGTGTGTAGTGTATTCTATGAGGAATAGGGTTACTTATATGGTAAAATTACTATTTAATTCATAAATATTAAAAAAACAAAATTTTATTTATCTATAATTACCTAGGATGTTACATCATTCCCTCTATTGAAAATTACATCCCCACAATTTTATTCACCTATAATATATGTGGGGATATTTTACCCTCATTTTTTTTTCAAATTCCCATGTTTACTCATAAACAATATGATTTTCCCGTAAAATAATTACATGGTTGATTACCTTATTATACAAAAAATTCTCTCTATAGTAATGATTCTTAATTGGTTGTTCCTTATAACAATGATTATCTTCTAGTAGCACTATTTCATGGCTCAAAACATGAGATGAATCTGGTACATATATCCTTAACATTGAAACATTTTATAAATTTTTTTTCTGAGATAAACTTAGAGGTAAGGCCACTAAGAAAGCAAACTATTCCAACTTTCTCTCTGATTTCATATTTTCAAAAGAACCATAGACTCATCTTCCCCTTATTACCAAAACATGTTACACACTTCTATATAGAAACATTTAAAAACACAGGACATCATACCATAAAAGAATGATATCTTCCCTATTTATCTACATATCTTTTAAACCTAGTCATATATATTCTAATGTGTTGTTGAATCAACTGTAATTTATCAGTTATTCCGTCAACCAAGTTTATTCCAATCAACATTATAATTAAACATCATCATAGAAATCCAGTGTTCAAAACCACTTTCTTTATAATGCCTTGAAAAGCTCCCTCTTTATGTTGAAATATATATTTTTATTATTTTAAATCTCATGTAAATAAATATATCGATCTAAACATCAATTTTAATTTTTAGGTAAGTACAATGACTACCATCAATGAGATTAATCATCTACTAAGACATTCAATCAGATTGATAAAAAATACTATAATGAAATATATCTATATACTTAATAACATATAAGTACTTTCTAAAAATGAATTTGAACCTAGGATCATAGTCTGATATAATGGATAGATTCACTCCATGTAACATGAAAATTTATTTTTGATATAGTCTAGAAAGTATATCTAGAGGCTTTATATATCAAAAGTGATGAAAATGAATATATTTAGTTAATCAATCAACAATAAACCAAATCACAATATTTTTTATATTATGTTTCCACACTAATGAAATAGTCTTCCCTTGTTGTTAAATATTTCTTTCCCTGTTGAAGAAAAGAATAAACACATATCCATAGGAACACAAGAATTGTCAATGTTGAATACTCCAAATGAGTAGTTATGCCCATGGTATGGTCTGGAAAAAACCTAGTAACACACAACCCATAAGAAAATAATCATTTTCAATGGAAGAAATTAATTTGGATATGAAATTAAACTCATGTAGAAATATATAAACAACCAATAATGAATGTGCTTCTTCTATGAAAAAAGACGTGAAAACATTAATGATTCCTGATCATATTTCAATATTATGATTATTCAAAACAATTCATAAAATTCTTACCCCAGAGATGGTTATAACATCCTGGACATCCTAAAGAAACTCAGTCTGATTTCCTAGTCGGATTCCCTATTCCGATATCTCAATATGGAAATTATACTCAATAATAATACAACTGAAACAATACCATAATTATTCTTCTTCATTACAAAAATTTTGATATGATTTTCCAGCCTGATTATCCATCAAAATCTGATAACCATCTGAATATGTTCTTCCTCCTCTTCTTAATCTATTCGATAAACTTCTTCAAGAAAACACAATTCTGAATCATCATCTTGATTAAAATATAGATATTCTTTCTCCTCTTTTGTGAATAATGAATGTATTTGAAAACATATTGTATTATCATCATTTTTTGTTCAATCCAAAATGGTTTAATTGGGATTCAAATAATGATTTCTTACTTTACCAAATTTCCAGAATCACCAATTTCATTAAAACATGGATCTCTCTTTGACATGTTCAGAACCTTCAATGTCCCTTAAATTTTAGATATTCATTTTAATTTTTTTATTCTATAGTATTACAAAAAATTCATTAAAATGAATTCTATTCTCTATTATTATTTGCAAATACAATTTATTTATTACGATGTTCTATTCCACTTGCATATATGAAGAAATATACAACATAAATCATTATATGAAAACTTCATTTCCATTATGATTTCTGTTTTCTATTATTATTTCCTCATTATAATGATGTAATTTGATTACTATAATGTTCTTCTCCCACATGTAAATAAATACGAATAGAATACATCCCATTATGTTTCTTTTTACATATTAAAAAACTAACATCTCTTTTTTGATTTCCTCATTAAAATTTCGATAGTAGTTTATTCATCACATTTATCGATATCAACTATGATAAATTTGAAACATATGTCTTCTCATTAGGATGTACCCTTATAACTGATATAAAAAATAAAAAATTTCGTGAAACTTCAAGAAAGCTTCACGTTCCCCTTTGAAAACACTTTTTAGAAGTATTGAAAAAACAATTTTATTCTAATTCTTTTATCTTGACCCACTTAATTGAGGTATCAAAAAATTTCACTATCACATGACTCAATCAAAAATTAATCTTATTTAGAAATGGTTGAATTTATTTCTCTTTGATCTCCGTCTCAATAATCCTTTCTTATTCAATTGTTCTAATGTCTCAAAATAAGAAATATTAATAAAATATTTATTTTTATAAATACATTCGTTGTGAATTTGGATCATATTTCATAAGGATACCAAATAAATGTAATGACTAATTAGTGTCATAAAAAATTTGATTATTGGTGTGACACAGATTTTTTTGGACTTGTTCCGGTAGAAATAACCTTAATAACCTATTTTTTATTTTATAAATATTCTATCAAAGAAAATATAGAACATAAATTTTTTCCCTTTTAGCGTACTATTCCCAAAAGCATATATCTTAGATGATATAAATATTTAGTATTTTGGTCTGACTGAAAACTATCACCTTTTGTTTTCACACATTATGTTCATCCTCCTCTGCCATAAAACAAGTTTGTGTTTGATTTTATCACTCTGATAGAGTATTGGAAGAAATCTTCTACTATAGAAACATTATTATCCTAAAACCATATGATTGTAACATGACTTCCTTCCTGACATTGATTACATTTATGATAAATCACAACATCATCAGACTTATAATGGAAATTATTATAACTTCCTATTCTTACCATCGTCTTCTTACTTTGATTATGTTGTATTATAACTTCATAATTTTCCAAAAACATTATTTGTTTCCAATTATCCTCAATATTATTTCCCAAATATGATTGGAAAAACATATTCTCCAACATTATTTCATCAATCTAGAATAAATTTTTTTACAACATACTTATCATTGGTGATAAATGAAAAAAATCAAAGAATCATCATATTTTCATCGGATCCACATTGAATCTGATTCACTTAATCATTATGATCACCACAATATTCCATACCCAAGGTGAGTCCAATGGGCCTTTTAATTTATAAAAATTTATATCACTAGGATGGAATTTTTTAGTCATTTTGATTTTGATCATCTCAATATGATGGTGAATCTGATCTATATGATATTTCATCCAGTTCTGATCCTAGATCCGATTTTCATTATAATGGTTGTAGATATGATGGAAAACGTTACTCAAACATTTGTACAATATTGATTTCCATTACCTTATTTTACATCATTAATTATTGAAAAAAAACCTGAAAATTCAAACATGGGAATAAAAATCTCCCCTGGTGTGTCTAATTTTAATACAGACATAAATACTAAATAAAATCTTCCGAACTATTACCTATTAAAATCACATCATAAACATTACCAATTGATGTTTTATTTTCTCACATTTTCACCTTCACCTTACTTTCATTATCACACTATTTATCATACCTCCCCCATTCCCTTATCCATCCCACTTATTTTCTATCAAATTCAATGGGTACAGCATATTAAGTTTCACCCATATTAAAAAATTATACCTTTTCTAGAGGATGGATCTTTTTAGATCAGAATCTGAAAATTATTCTTTAGGAGTACATAATTATGACATTAGTTTCTTAATAATCATACATTATCTAAATAACTCTTTGTCTATATAGGAGAACCTGGTGTACAAAAAAAATATTGTTTAATCAATGTTATAATTTCTCTTCATTACACAACCTTCACGTTATACCTTTTCATCCCTCTTTAAAAATTCTCATGCATGGAGAAGTATTTGAAATAATATGTTTATGAAATAGTAACCAAAATCATCTTAACAAAAATATTATAATGTCTAGGTGTATAAAACATAATTTTTTTAAATTACATATTATTTAAACTTCATTACTTTATTTTGAAAAAATAGTAAGATGGTCATCAACACCTTTTTTTATTATGAATCCTAACATTACCTATATGATAATACAAGTATATTAAATTATCTAGAGTAAGGTAAAACCATAGTTGTTACTCTAAGGAAATAACTAGATAGAAATTACTCTCTTAGTCTGGACATATTCTTCATTTTATAGGATTTTTCTTTGGTTGTTTTTTCTTTCTTCTTGTCATCTTTCATAGACATTGTTACAATATTCTTATAATATATTGAATCTTCGAATAATGATGTCAACATGTATTAAAATTAATCAACATATTTTTCACAATTAGTTCGTTTCATCCTCTTCATGTCTTCTCCTAGGGATGTCAAGATATTCATACAAATTTCGGTAACATGGGAACCTTTCTCACATCTCTGACATATTTTATGATTCATTAAATCAAAATATGATTATATTTTTTATCAACATTTTTTTTTATTTTTAGAAACCTTTCCCCTCCTTTCATTGATATTATTTTTGTAATTATTTTTATTTTCTAGCTGTTTTTTATGTTTCATAGCCAAATAAATTAGCACCCCCACTTTTCGAACTCAGTATATTTATTTTTTTCCCATCATAAAATAGATTTATCATCATTATTACATGAAGATGATTTTATCCCCCTCAGTAATTACAATTTACAACTCATAGAATAATTGTATTTTTGTTGGTTGAATCAACACATATTAGCAGTGTTCTCGTATCCACCACAATACAAGTAATGCCAATAAATGGAATACCTTCTTATACAATTTCTATAATGCCCATAATTATTGAATCATTTCTTAGTAAACATATTATCATTATTAATAGAACATCATTCACCAACAACGTTTTTATTATCATAAAAGTTCATCATTTTTAGCACATTTTTTCTTTTTGACTTATTAGAACAAGAAGCACGGTAAACTTTTTTAGACTCAGGAGTTTTAGTTACTTTTGAATTCCCAATATTTTTGATCTAGGGATACTACATTACATTATCATCTTTCATAATGTCAATTATTTTATGAAAAATATATTTATATTTCTCAGGTTCATCCTCATAAGAACTTTCACCATTTTTAGAGACAAAATTGTCAAAACATTTAACAGTCGATTAATATATTGAAGGGTTTTATTGGGCATGTTCCAAATCATATTCCTATTCTTTCAACTTTATTTAAATATTTTCATTATGATTATTTTCTATTCCTAGAGAGACCATTGAATAATAAATATCTTCCAGAAGCTTTACATGCATATCATGAAAAAATTCTCAATTTATAATTGAAAACTATTCACTTTTCCATTAATAATTTCTTTGTAAATAATCCCAAACATTGTTAAATATTATTGAAATTATACTTTAATATAAAAATATAATTGAGTTTATTCTTATCAATATAAACAACTACTTCTAAATTCTATATTGTTAACCATGGTAATGAATGTATTCTCACTGACATTATCAATATATTTTTCAGATTCAAATTCACTGTATTGGTTTTTAAAACAACCACAAGAATAACATTATTCATTTAATATTCATAGAAATGTGAATTCATTAACACCATTTGTAAAATATTCACCATCATCATTATTAGAAAAGAATATTTACCTTTTGGATTCGGATAACTCGTTATCTTCCTTCTTGGAATAGATTTTTTCTTTATCACCTTGGTTCTCAATGATCTTTATGGACTTCTTTATTTTTCATCACTATCTTATTAGTCACCACTTTGAGGATAGTTGAAAACAAATTTTATAATGGATCCTCATCCAAAATACATTTAGTGATGCATCCCGTTATACATTCTAGTTTATATTTTCACATTTTTAGAAAATAATGATAAATTTTATGAAGATTTATACATATAATATTTTTGAAATCATATTCAATAGAATCTTCTTCCTAATAAACAATCTTAGACTATTCCTTCATAGCACACTTGATCAAAATTTCACAATCATATTTTTTAACATTTATAAATTTTTCCATTATCATCTCATAAGTGTGAAGATTACTATAATAAAATATAGATATAATTTACCAGGGTTTCTATCTTCTAATGAAAAAACATTAAAATCAAAATTATCAAGAATATTTCTCAAGATATATTAAAAAATATTATAATCAAATATCTTTTCACCATGAAATATGATAGTGACAACAATTTCATTCACCCTATAAGATATGTCACCAATGAATTAATAAACTCCCTTCTTCAATTCATCAAACTAATATGTGTATTTTTTTCATTTCATTCTTCAATTTTGTATTACCTTCATAAATCGTTTTCATCATATCCAAGATAATTTGTTAGACGAAACTGCTTTTTATCTTAGAAACTCACTTTCAGAAATTGAAAAGAGTAAATATTTCTTATATATTCCATAATTCTAAATAATTTATTCCTAAAAAATTTTAAGAGGATTATTCAAAATATGAGGGTGAAACCCATATATACTATATTTTCAAACAACATATCCAAGGGACACATGATATTCAAGAATTCATCATTTTCAGATATGATAATTCCTATAATTTATTATTATAATCACTATAATTTAAAAACAATCCATATTATCCATCACAACAACACTTTAAAAATTTTAGACAAGAGTAAAACAAGGAACCCTACATCTTATACCACATGAATTGTCCAACTATCAGTGAGAGGGGATGGGATGAATCAGTTATATATTTTTATTTTAGGTTTCCTTACTGATGATACAACATTCACATACTATTAATATTTTGTTTCCCTATTGAATACAAATCAAGAACACATCCATATGAAAACAATAATTTACACGGTTCACTAATCAACCTTCCTAGCTACTTCGTTAGTATGATTTGAAAAAAATGAAATACCATAAAATCCACTATAAAATAGTTTTTTTTGCATGTAATTCATTGAGCATGATACCCCCTTACACTCGTGTATCACCATTTAATCAATCAAATAGTGTGTCTTCTTCTTTTATAAAAAATGATGTAATATAATATTGTGTAACAAACATGTTATAGTGAATCGTGATCAAATTTCAAAAATATGATAATTCAAAACTACTCTTCTCTATCAAACACAGATTCGTGTAAGAACATATTTGACTTTATAATGTTACTAATTCCAATTTCCTAGTCAAATTCTAATGTCTGATTACACAATGAAGAAATAATACTCAACTATAATATCACTGAAACAATACTAAATTTCTTCTTTCATTGTTTGTAAATATAAATATGATTTTTCTTATCAGATTACTATATCTAATATAATACCCATCTGAATGTGTTCTTACTCTTATTCTTCATATTCTGTTTCGTAATAAACAATATGAAAAAACAATTCAGAAACATGTTATTGTTAGAAACCTAGGTCATCACTCTCCTCTATCATGAGAAATGGGAGTCTTCTAATATAAAAATTATTATATAAATTTTATAGAATCCAAAATGGTTTAAGTGGACTCTAAAAAAGTTATCACTTGTTTATCAAATTTCCAAAATCATCAATATTCCATAAATCTCTGTTCTTTTTTTGACTTTTTCAATTCCATTAATTTCCCTTCAATTTTAGATCCCTCTTTAAATTCTCCGATGCTTTATAATTACTGTCAACCCTTTGGACTCAAACCAATTCTCTATTACAATTTTCCAATATGATATTTTTATTATAATGCTCTGTACCCCTTGAATATATGAATGAATGGAAATCTTTAACCATTTTTGAAAAACATCAATACAATCCCAACTCCAAATTTTCCTTAAATTTTCTTCATTGTGATAATAGCATTTGGTCACTCCAATTTTCTCTAATCACTTGTAAATAAATAAAAAATAAATACAACCAATTATCTTTATCTAAAAACATTGAAAAACTAATCTATCCATTGTGATTTCATCATTACAATGAAGAAAATAGTTTCTTTGTTACATAACTCTGCTTCAATTATGAAAAATTTAAAACCTAATTTTACTCATTACATTGATCCATAATAACTGATAAAAACAAAGGAATACAATTTCATAGATCTTCAATAATTCTGTATATCCCCCTTTGATAACTCTTTGAGAAATTATTTAAAAAATACTATTATTCATCTTCTTTTATCTTTACCCACATGACGGAGATATCCAAAAAAACATTTATAACATAAATCAATAAACAAATAACCATGATGAAAAAAGATTGGCTATATTATTCATTACAGTTGGTATCAAAAATCTTTTCTTATTCAATTGTAAATAAATATTATAGGATAATGTTTCATAAATAAATTATATTTCAATAATGGTTTCTTATCTATATTCCTATATTGTAATATAGATGCCAAAAAATGTAATTAATAATAGTTGTCAGAGTTAGAATGATGATAGGTGGCACACCGAGTATGATGGACTTGTTCCAGATATTTCAACATCTTAATTTAGTTTCATATTTTCTAAATATGATTTCAATGAACATCCAGTACAAAACCACTTTCTCCTTTAAAATTATGTTTCCTATAAAATACTTCTTGTAAAGATTTAAATATTTTGTCTTTTGGTCTCACTAAATACAAGATCCTTCAATTTCATAAATTACGAGCATCCTCTCTATCCATGAAAAAAATATATGTATGACTTTCTCACTATGATAGACAAAGACCATAAATCTTAGGTTCAACATGATTTCTTATACTATGATATTATCCATTTATCGTGAATTAGTTCATTAAATTGATTATGCTGATGATCAGATTCACAATAATCTAATATATAATGGAATGTATTATAATATTTCATTATTTCTAGAATCATCTTACATTAATTAATCAGTATTATGACTTTTTATTCTTTTAGAAACATTCTTTTTTTGAAATCAGCATCAATATGATTGCACTAAATGTGATTCTTTGCAGATATTCTACCACCTTCATTCATAAAGCTAGAACCAAAAATTTTACTACATACATATTATTTTTTAGAAATACAAAATTGAAAAGAATCATTTGATTTACATAGGATCTATGTTCAGTTTTATTCTCTTACACATTAAAAACAGAACCTCATTCTATACACAAGGAGATTCTGATGATATTTTTTTCTAGAAAACTTCTTCTTAATATGATTTCAATATTCATTTTGATGATTATGGATCATATCCTGTATATGATTATCATCCTTATAGTTATAGATATGACTAAAAACTTAACTCACAACATTATTCAATCGGGATTCCCAAAACCTTATTCAATATATTAACCTATTTACAAAAAAATACAACCAAAATAAGACTTGGGCCCAAAAAAATATTCTTTAATTTACAATTTGGCAGTGGAAGAGGTTGATGAATCCCTTTTAGTAATTGATTCTCTATTTTAACCTACAAACAAATCAAACACGTTATTGTATATTCGTCAATATCTATTTCCATTATATCCACCATTAATACACCCTTATATCTCTATCATCTTTCTCCTTCACAGATAAATGAAAAATATATTACTATGATCTTCAGTTAACAATGCTTTCCAGAACTATGAATCATAATGAACACATAATGTTTTCTAAAATCATAAAACACATTCTTTATCAATATTAAAATCTGGAAACATAAGATTCTTAACGGATGCTAACTTTTTTGGGAATGGTTGATCCACATTATAATCCTTATTAATTATTTATAACAATTTTTACTAGAATAAAACCATATAAAACATAGCATATCCCTATTTAGAAACATTCTATAAATAAATTTTTCAAATCATTAACCAAAGAGACACATTCCAAATGTTACAAGGTTAATGTAACCGTACTTTTTTGATTCAAAGGATCGACCACTTTATTTTCCTCCCAAGTTAATAATGAATTGGGAAATATTAATCCTTGATAAATTCTAGCCATCCCTTATGTCTAATGTTAATTTTATTCTAATTGAATATATAATTCAGTATTTGTGATCTATATATACTTCACACCTCAGTCCATACAAATGATTCCTCCAAATTTTTAATTTAGTAACTATAGAAAATAATTCCAAATCATGTGTACTGTAATTTAACAAATTAGTTTTTACCTAAAATGATGTTTAATTAATTAAATCCTTATTATAATTCATGAAATAACCACATACTTTAAATGAAGCATCACTGTAGATGAACAATTCTCCATTTTTTGATGGAAGGGCCAAAACTAGAGCATCGACCAGTCTTCTTTTTACATCCTGAAAATAACATCACATTCTCTTATGCAGATAAAACAAACTCTTTTTTGAGTTAACCTAGTCAGTTGTCTAGTCAACTAGAAAAATTTTCAAGAAACCACTAATAATAAACTACTATTCCAAGAAAACTAAGAATATACATTATATTGGTAGGTCTTTCCCACTCATAAACATCTTTTTTTTGGAAGGGTCTATAATTATTTCAACTATAGAAAAAATATTTCCAAGTAAATAAATTTTTTTCACCAAAAGTCCCCCATAATAAACATTCCATATAGTTCCTTTTATTTTAATGTTATCAAAAACATACTTAAATTCCTTTCATGTTCCTCATCTCTTTTTGAATATACCAAAATATCTTCTTTTAAAACCATAACAATATTATCCAAACATGTTAGAAGACTCTATTAATATTATTCATAAGTTAAACATAAGGATTATATAATCCAAAGGGAATAACTAGAAACTCATAATGACCATATCTTGTCCAAAATGTTGTCTTTGGAATGTCATCCTCCTTTACCTTCAGCTGACTATACCCACACTATAGATCTATATTTGAAAAACACAGAGCTCAATGGAGATGGCCAACCAAATCATCAATTTGAGTAAAATGGTACATTTTTTTAATGGTGAGGTTAATCAAGGATATTAAATCAATTCAATGTCTCATAGAACCATCTTTATTTTTGAAAATTAAATTATGAGCACCACATGGTAATGTTTATGGTGGAATAAATCATTTTTCATGACATTACTGCAACTGTTATTTTAATCTCACAATTTCTAATTGATATATTCAATAAGGGGGATTATAAATGTTCTAAACATAGAGAACTAAATCAATATTAGATTTATATTCCCAATTAGGGAAAACACTAGAACATTCATATGGAAGACAATCTGTAAATTCATTTACTATTGGAATGTCACAAATTAGAACTATTTCTTTCATTTCAAAAACATGAGCTTGATAAATTTTACTACTATATTTAACCAATTCCATATATTATTGGTATGTTATAAATGTTATATAATAATTGAATAAATATATCATTGATTTGAAATCTATTTTAGCATGATAAACTGAAATCCAGTCCATACCCAAAATGATATCAAACTCTTATATAATAAATTCTATATGATTTTCAGAAAGGGTTGTTCTAATAATGTTAATTAGAAGATTATTATTAATCATGGTTTCTATAATTCTTCCTCCCTATGTTTTAAAAAAATGTTTTATCTTTCTTTCATTAGATGATATTTCCAACTTTCTAGAAAAATTATTAGAATAAATGACTGAATAAATTCAAAATAAAATAGAGTGTTGGCATAAATCAAATAAATAGGTAACATAACTATCATTACTTAATTCGATGACCCAATGTATGATAATAATTAATTTATTCATGAACCATATAATAAATCTAATCATATCGTAAGAATTTCTGATATTTTGAACCAAAATATCCAGGATTCATTTTACCACACATATAACATAATATTGTTTTCTTACCCCCAAAATTATTTGATAATTTAATTCCCATTTACTAAAAACTATAAATATTATTTTTATTGATTTCATGGGACACATGATCATTGGTTATTCATTTTTCTTCCTTCTCAGTGCATCAAATGATTTTTTCATATCTATTGTACTAACATGAATCCAATTACTTTTGACATATTTTCTTCAATCCTGAGTGAAAACAATTTATCTTACTATCAATATATATGATAAAATTTTGGAAAAATATCTCTAGTGGAGTGGAGATTTCATCGTATTCAGCCTCAAAATCATCCATCATTTTTCTTAATTCTATGAATGGTACTTCCATATTATATCCAATGGCCTTAGGAAAATATTTATCAATGAAAATATTCATTAATTCATCATATTATAGGGAATCAATATGTTCACATTCCATTATATTCGTAACCATTTACCACCACTTATCCACATCAACATCAATATATTAAATTTTAAAAGTTAATTTATTAGATATCAAAATAACCCATGACATTAAATATCTTTATTTGTGATTTAATAAATCCTTCACATAGAACACTGTCATATGATCCTCTTAATGATGGGTGGTGTTGTCTCATAAAATTATCTACTATATTAATGTTACTCTATAGAATATTTAGTTTCTATCCTGCATGAACACTGCCATCTATTACATATTAGGTAAAACAATTCATCACTGCAATAAATTGTTGAATTTCAGTTCCTACTATCACCAGATACTGATTCATAAAGATTTTTTCATTTTGATTCCTTCAAACTATATCTTCCATGTTTCCTCCATAGAGAAAATTCTGTACAAAAATAAATTATATGAAGAAACATGATAATCGTAAAATGATATAACATTTTAAATTTACCATAAGGTAAATTTTTATAAGGAAAAGAAATTATTGTTACACAAATATCTAATGTTATTTATTCCTTTCTTATAATATAAACAATAAGTATCCAATCTAAAAACATTATATAATATTCATTCAAATCATCATTATTAAACTATCTCACACTAAGGATCTATTAAGGTTGAGAGTTTTATATAATTAGTCTATAGCTCATACACAAAAAAAAAATAACATAAAAATAAGATACTTATGATCAGTATCCAATTTTTTTAACTATATAAACAATAAAATAAAAAAACATGATCTCTTTTATAAAAACCTCTCCAGCTATAAAAATTAATTCTTCTAATCCTTTAAGAATTGTTATGTACTATGAAAAAATTATAAAAATGTCGGATATGAATAAAAATCTCAGTAAAGTATATAAAAAGAGGGAAACTATAAGTCCATTTATACAAATTAAAATCATATAAAAACATTAACATTATGTAATTAATTTTACCCTACTATATAGTAAATACATTATTTTGATAATAAGAAAATTTCATAAATATTTCATAATAATATGATATCAATAAAACCCACATCAAGTGTAAAAAATTCATTATGGTTACTTAAATCATTATTAAACATTTTAATATTATTAATTGAATATTCATACTATTGACTCCATACATGTCACTCTTACAAATGGAATAGACATGCTCTTGACTTACATACCCAATGAATTAGAGGGATATCATGGACCCACCCATCAATGTTTTATCATTAAACCACCCCTCATTGGTTTATTATGGAATCACCAATCAAATGGAAAAAATACAATTATATAATCACAAAGAATAAAATATTTTAGTTTTCAACCTTTCACACATAAAATTTAACTTAAAATAACATAAAAACATTTCAAAATATTTTAATAATAAAAAAAATTAAACAGACATTTTATACTGAGAAAATAAAAAAATATGTGTTTTCAATCAAGAAAACATGAAATATTTCAATTTTATGTAAAAATTAAAAAATTCACATGGTGTATGAAAAATAATTGTTTTTATGAACATTAAGAAAAGAATATTCCTCTTTTCATTTGTCAAAAATTTCCATATAAAAGAGGTAAAAATATTTACATACATTTTTTTTATCATAAATTGGCCAAAAAATGATTTTTTTAATTTTATATCCATGTAAATAAATATGAAAACAATATCAACAGTACTTTCAGTAGAAAATGAAAACATTTTTAATCATTAAAAGTGTCTTATACCACATTGAACATTTGAATCATAATCACAACAAATGTGTAACATTTAATAAAACATTAAATAACATGATAATTGATTAAATTTTGATATATAATTGTATAGGGTCTTTATATATTACTTATAATAGAATAAGGGTTCATATAATCTAGAAACACCTCAATGAAAAGTGATTGAGTTTAAATCCCCTACCACTAGTCATACATGTCACATGTGTCTTCATCATCTATAATAATGAACTAATATTAATTATCTAAATTATTGAGAATTTTTTTCATGTTTATCATTACTTTTGGTTCACATCTTATAATGTTATATTCAAATATTTGGAGAATTAATTTTATGTTAGGTGATTGAAACATATTTAGTTAATGTGTCAAGAAACAGAAGTATGTCAAATATGGTTAAATGTGTTATTATATAAACATATAAATAAGAATGATGGAAAAATTATCAAATTTATACATAAATTACCCTTTTAAAACCAATCATTAAATATTTCTATTATAAAAGAACCAACATTAAAATAATAGAGTTGGTCGTTCTAACGTACTCTTGAGTAACGTTCTCATCATTCGATGATCATTATTGATATAAGGTAAATGAAAATGTATCTTTAATGAATGATAATTATATCATTTATACTAAATTATTTAATCATATATACTTATATATAAGATTATTGTGATTTAAAAGGAATCACTTCTCCTCACTAAGGCAGTATTCCACACATCCACAAATGACGTTATCACTTTTTCAGTGCATGGATAAGTTTCAAATAAAATGATGTTTTAAATTTATAGAAATGTTATTTTGTAATTAATTCCATATATAATTTATTTATGTCATATATATTTAATTAAACTAATCATTAATATGTTCTATGTATTGTGTGAACGTATCACATCAATTTGTGATGTTGGAAATCCAAACTTCCATAACAGATATTATTGAATTTATATATAATGGACTGTAAAAAGTTCATTTTTATTAAATAATTATAGAAGAATAAATACTAAATAAATTTCTAAAATATATAAAAATAATATAAAAATCATTTTCATCACTATTCCCAAACATGAGAGGTATTGAAAAAAAATAAAACAACATTGTTTTATAAGGTGGTAGTTCACAGTACACAAGAACAACATGTTCATTACCCATTAGATGGTTGTGTGTGTACGTGTAGTTAAAAATATTATCTTTAAAACATTCTAATAAATTTATTTTATTACTTTTATTATTTATACATCTAATACTATGATTTTGGTGAGTATATAATGAATATAAAATAAAATATCTTGAAGATAATTTTTTCCTCTAATTTGGGAAATTAACTATTGTTTTATCAAAAGGGATTCATTGGATTGATTTATTTCAAAGGTAATTCATGTAGAATTAGGGTAAGGGTACTAATATGAAATTTTATTAGAAATTAGTTAATCCAATGTGGCTTAAGAGGTTTTAGGAAGTGGGAGGGCTCTGTGCCTTTTTATAGTTGAGGAGGAGTGGCACTATTGTTAATTATTGAAAATTTAATTCCAATGTTGATTTTTCATTATAATGTGGATCAAATATGTAAAAAAAATATATAACAGTAAGTATATTGTCTATATATATTTATAAAATGTCGTTTTATCATTTATTAGGTCATTTTGTCCCTTAAGTGTAAGTGTATGTTCGTTATTAAGAAATTTTTTTTCTTAATTTTGTAATTAATATTAATCACATTCTCTCATATTTGTGCCAAAAACAAAGTGGAACATATTAGGAATTAATAATTATTATTATTCCAACTAATAAATACATTTTTCCAAACTGAAATCATATATGTGGAAGAAATTAATTTAAATTCAATTCCAAGGGCAAGATGTGATAGTAGGTTTTCAAAGAAAAAATGTTTAAAAGATTTCAATGTTTTATATCAAATTTCAATGTAAAATTGATTTTAATGAACTAAATTAATTTTAAACATAGAATAATTATATAATTATACATTAAAACCAAATAAAAAAATTATTTAACTATATAAAAAATTGTATGATAAAGGATTTTTGATCTTATATTCAGTACTATTCACTAATTATCAAAATACTAAAGTTCGCAAAAAAACATACCAAAAAATATCACAGACAATTATTTTATTTATATTTCTTAAAAGATGATTTTTTTTTCATTAAAATTTTAATAGTGTATAAAATTTGATTACAAATGGTTTCCCCACTGAAATGCGATAGTGCAACTATTTCAAAATAATGTTATTTTTATCAATAAATTTAGATTTTTTTATTCATTTTTTGAAGCCTATAAAACTTATTCGACATATGAAAAACATTTAACCAGAAATTGTAAATAGGATATATTTATACATATTCATTTCCACTGATAAAATGGTTTCCAAATATCTACAAAATAATATAATAATATTAACAATATATTATATTTCGACATAACTCTGTTTTGAGCACAATGCATGTTTTGGGAAAACAAATTTGGGTGTGTTGTATATCCTATTGGACATGGAATTATATAAAAGGTATGATTACAATTTAGTTACTATATATTACTTAATTACGAAATGTATTATTCAAAAGTTATCTAGGATGTTACATCCCCACCCTAGATAATAATCAACCTTGAGTTATTCAACTAAAATCCCATCCACTTTATTCATCACCAACTATACCAATGAGACTATATAATAAAATCCATAACTCTTCAACACTGAAAAAATCAAATTAGATCCACTAAAGTACCAGAAAACATCATTGCTTGAACCTACTCGAACTAATACCTTTGAGTAGAACAATCTATAAAGACCACTATTTAATCACGAATATAGAATTAACTTACCTCAGAGACCAAAAATATTGTCTACACTATAAACCCAATGTAAAAATAATAACATGAAAAAAAACCACTACATATAGTGAACAAATATGAAAAAAATAAAAACACCAAAAAAAACATGAAGATCACTAAGATGACGTCGAATACAAGAGGATTGATCTAGATGATTTGTAGAAATAGATCCTAGGAAACTAAACTCATGAATTGACATCATGAAACACCACTTATACAATCATAAAAACAATAATATTTATATATGTGAGACTCTGCTTCAAATTATTTTTTAAATTATTAAAGTATTAGAATCTAGATGGTCTCAAAATTATATTGTGTTTTCATCTGTGGATAAATTGTATTTTGTTTAAAGTGATGCTTGAATTTATGTTTATTGTGTTTGTATGATGTGAAATTGGTTGTTAATTAATTATGGAATTGGTGATATGATTAAAATTTAATTAAATAGGAAAATTAATTTGAAATTCATGGAATTTATTTCTTATTAAATGAATATTCATTCTCAATAACTCATTTGACGATATCTTCGAGAGATAAAACAACGAAGAGCTAGCATATATGACATGGAAGGAAGTTGATAATGTTTTAAAATAAGTAAGTCATTTATAGAGAGAGTGGAAGCATTGAAAAAATTATAATGATATGATAGTGATGTATTGGGTTAATGGATGTGGTGAACATTAGGGATTATAATGATTCAATGTATTATATACTGAGGAAGACAAATCCACAATATTTTTTTAAAAATTAATAAAAAAATACTTTTTTAATAATTAAAATAATCAAAATTAAAATTTATAAAAAATATTTTTAATCAAATCCAATATTTGTTATAATTAATAGAAGGATATAAAGTGGTCCATCGATTTTTTATAGTTACTTATTTTTAATATATATAATTATTGTATATATTACTATTTAGTTATATATATATCCATATTTTGACATCATAAAATAAAAATTTTCATTCCATGAGAGTCGAATTGGAGAAATAAATTGTAAATCTCTAGCATCCTTCCATGCAAATCACGATGATGATTGTTTCAATCCACACAATTTTAAGTGTTTTTTTAGAATTTAATAATATTGGACTATATTTTTTTGATGATGAGGACCAAAAAAATATTCAAAAACATATTTTACTTAGTTTTATAGGATTATACATATAGTTACCTCTTTTGTTAATTTTAGTATCTGAAGATGATGAAATTAATAAAATAATATTTTGATGTGAGTGTTGTTGTGAGTCATCATATGGTTATCATGATGAGTGTGATTTATAAAGGGAACTTGGTTAAAATACGAAACAATGAGTACATTTATAAATACTATTTTTAATAATTTATTTAAAAAAATATGAAAGATTAATGATATTATTTACGAATATCTATATTAAAGACTCTGTTGAAGGTATTTTGGGTTGAGGGAAATCATGAAGTAACAGAGACGATTAATGTAGTTTATTAAAAATATTATTGTTGTGATAGTTTTATTACCCTCATATTAATAACATAAAAAGTTTATGTATATGGATTTACATTGATTCAGAAATTAGTTTGACATTGATGTATTTATGATTTTTAATAAAAGTGTGGTGTGATTTGACACATACACTTCCTTGAAAATTAAACAATTTCTATATCTTTATTTTATCATTAATAAAATGTTAAGAAATAGTAATAATGATTCTAACATCAATTATTAAACAAAAAATATTATAAAACACCCACAAATATTTTATTCATCTTCTAATAATAATCAGATGCATATTTTTTTATAAAATCAATAAAAAAAATATTATAATTCACTGTAAAACATTACAAGACAAGAATATAAACTTATTATTCATTAATACCCGACATGAATTTTTAATCCCCAATATATTCATGATTTACCTCATTCCATTCATTTCTATAACACTCTCTTTGATTAACATTATTTGAAAACAATCAATCACCCTCAGTAATTCTTCCACCATTCCATGGTTGGTTATTATTTCCATCTAAAATTCAGTCAGTCATTAACCCAAGATGTTGATAATTTATCACTAATAGTATTCATTTATTTGATTATTTTTATTAGATATATATTTTAATGATTTTATCTTTATAAATATTGGCCTTTTAGAGAGAATATATGGTACATATTCTACATGATCTATATTGATACTATGAGAGATGAAATTTCTAAATGTTCCATGAGATATATAAACAAACATTCAAAATACCTCTTGAGTATATCCCTTCAAACCAATTGAAAAATCTAATGGAAATAAAATATCCTTATATTTATAGGACACAACCATGTTTAATGAATCAATGATAAATTGATTAATCTTATTTCTATTTATTTGTTTTAATTTACAAATTTCTTTTCACATAAATATTATTATTTAATGAATGTATTGTCTTATTAAAATATTTTTTCAAGAAAATAATTAATTAATCTTTTGTTATTAAAATAGTTAACATTGAACGTAATTCATATTCTAAAAAATATGACTTTTGAATATTGTTCCTATTAAGAGCATTACAAAATTAAAGGTAATTATTATCACAATAATGATAGTTAAATACCTTTCTAACCTCAAAAATGGTGTTATAATTGTACTATTCCATTAGTTTCTTAGCACAATTTTTTTATAGGCAGAGAAAATAAAATTTTCATTTTTTATATTAATTTTATTATAGCATAAAGGGGAGATTTTATAGATTATGTGGTTATTTAATATATAAAATATTCTATAATTTTATTATTTAATAGTGATGGAGTGATTTACTTATGAATATTACTAAATCATTTTTTCATGAACAATATTTCAGTCCATAAAGTATTTTCATGGAGAGTTATGCAATCTTTTTTCTAATGAGGGCATAAAATTCTTGTAGTGGTGACATGTATACGGTCCGCTATTAAGAGTGGTTTTTAGAATGTAGGTATAATTCTAGGGGGATATTGATTTAGAAATGTTTACTATTTGATGTTGAATATTTGAGGAGACACTACTGGACATTGTGCCTAAATATTATACATTTCACATGTAAATAGATGTTTTGGAGACCAATTAGTATAATAAAAATGTTGGAGGGGTGTATTGTAACATATGTCATGTCAGTTATGTGTATGTTATATTTTATTCATATCCAGAATTATATTAAGTAAATAAAACTTGTTCTTAATTCATAAAAAAAATTTCTTGATTGGTTACAATGGAAAATTAATATTATCGCATTTGTGGAGACGGTAATCAGTATGAACACACGAGTTACAATATCATTCAATTGATAGTAAAATCGTATGTAATTGGATGGTATATCATATATACATAATCATTGACATATATTATTTATTATTTATATCAATTAAAATCATTATTAAAACCATCCATATAATGATGTGTTGAATAAAAAACTACATGATGACGTGGAGACGGTAAGCCATACGTATGCACGTATGATAACTTTGTCACTCCTTGGATTAATAGAATAATAGATATCATTGTACCATATTTATAATAACATCACAATATTTAGAAGTTATTTGAGTTATTTGTTTTATGGAAACAACAATGAAATAGGATATGGAAGAAAAAAAGAACATCGAATGAGGTAGTGAAATTATTACCTCATCTTCATGTGCTTCCTTTTAATTTGATTAAATGGGATCCGTAGGTAAGATTTATGATCAAAATAACTCATGTAGGTTTAATTGAGGGTAGTTTTGAGGATACGTGTTCATGGGTTAGCCCAGACAAATTTCTTGGGATGTGTGAAATTAAGAGAAGGGGAAGTACCCTTTTATAAGAGAGTTGAGGGACAATTTATGAAATGAATAAAATATTATTTTGTTATACAATCTTATTTGGTTTATAATGGCTGTAAAAGGATTTATTTGGAGGATAAAGTGGGGATGGGTCGAAAAAATCCAAAAAATAGGTTTTAGATAGGTTTAGGTCACCATATTAATCTTATCATTTAGATTTAACTCTTGGTTAAATAGTTTAACATTTATCAAGTCTCATTGTATTTTTATATTATCTGGATAATAAACATACTATAAATTTCCATGTGAACCCCAAGTGGTCCATTAATGACATATATATTATTATATAAGGCCTTTGTCCAAAATTTTCTTTTATGACTATTATAATATTAAATAATATAATATTTGTTTTAAAAACTCATTTCTGTAATATTTGACATTATTTAGTATTTGGTTTTGGAGAAAGTCATAACATTATGATTTATTTGAAAAAAATAAATTGAATCAATAGTGACATATAACATTAACTTGGAGAAATTTTGGAATGCATCAAATGTCTGAATTTGCATATATTTTAATATTTATAATAACATTTATTTAAATCCTTCATTAAAAAGGTAATTACTACCTCCTTATTTTGTCATAAATAAATAAAATTATTCAATGTTTAAAAATTATTAATAAATTACCCAGATGTTGTAAGTCTATTTATCTTTCTAATAGATATTTGTAGTTGAAATTATATTATGTATAATCCAATGGTGAAATTGATTTAGTTATATAAATTTGAATATAACACTCTTCTTTAATAAAATAATAATAAATGTCCTAATCTAAACCAAGTTAACCAAAATGATCTTATTTTTTCGTTGGTAGATTTTGGTCGAAAGAAAATTGTCAAATAGAATTATGACAAGCGTTAGGGTAATTATAATATAATTTTTACCTTTAATTACTGTATATACTTTTAATCGTGGTAAATACAATTCAAAAGATACAATTAAAAAAACTATTTTAAACTTCTTGAACCACATTTTAATTACTGATGTTAACTGTATCTCTCAAATTTTTGAAATTCAATTAACAGAAGCAGAAAGATTATGTTTTACACATTTTTGTTAACGTGCTTAGAAGGTGGGTAAAAGATGTAAGAAATTTATTAAAATTTTATACATTTAATTTGATTGTAAAATGACTCCAGTGAATTAAATTGAATAAATATAGGTATTGTGTTTTTTATTTTTACTTAAAATAATTTTAAATAAAATAAATAATTATTTAAATAAAAAATCGGGTTTTAAAGAATAACACAGTGTTTTTTACTATTTATAAAAAATTGAATGTTTCCAGAAAAATAAAATAAATTAACCATAAGCTAATTTGTATATTCTGAATAAAAAAATGATGACTATTTTACCAAATTCAAAATATATAACTTCAATTAATTAATTAAAAATAAATTTATTTTGTCTAAACTAGAAAGTGGGTTTTTGAGAAGTAAAAACATTCAATAGATTGATATGTGTTTTTCTCAAGTTTAAAAGTGAAATTACTTCCAATTACCAACATTGGAAAAAATGATAAAATTATAATCTAATTATAATTCAAAACCATTCAAATTTATAATCTAACAGAACAATTTTTTTTGATTAAAAAAGTGGGTTTTAATTAAATTTTAGTATCTTTCACTATTCATCAAAATATGAAAGTTATCAAAAAAACACCAAAAATTTATCCAAACTAAACATTTATGTACCTCTTCTAAAGAATAATTTAATTTTATCAAATTGAATATGTAAAACAATCAAATATTATATTTAGAAATATTTCTCCATTAAAAGAAGGAGAAAACTATATTTTTGGAATAATATTTCTTTTATCTGAAAAATTTTAATTTTTTCTCGTATTATGTCTAAGAAATTCAAAAGATGAATTTTATAATTATATGCGATATATTTAATATTAAAAATTTGGTTATTACTATACATATCTGCTTTCAAATTTCATAGTTTGATAGGTAGTGGTGCACTTGAACTTGTTGTTGCATTCATCACACACTATTGTATTATTCAAAATGACGTTTACCAATGAATCTTGGAGTGTTACATTCTTCCCTCTTTTAATAAATTGTGTCCTCACAATTTGAAACTATTATTCAGAAATAAAAGGTTAAAAATATAGGAAATACCTTTGTAGAAAACCCACAATGGGAATAGGGTTAATAAAATTTAGTCTTAATAAGAGGGAAAGGGAAATGAAAATGTCACCACCAAATCAAGATTTTTCATAGGAAAACATTGGTGGAAATCATAATTAGAGGGAAATTGTAAATATTTATAGGGAGTGATTGAAGTCATCAATCCCAAATAAGTGAATGGAAAATTGAGGGCCTGAAAGAAATAAATATATGAAGAATAATGTAAGGTATTATGATAATATATTTTTGGTTTAAAGACCAATTCCCTACGACTTAAGAATTAATTTATTCCTAGAATAAGAAAAAAATACTTGGTAAGTAGAGTTCCATCCTTTAACTGATTTTCTCAACTAAGTCATCATTCACTCCAAACGAGGAGTATTGAAGATGAATTGGTCAGACCTAAAAAGATAGAATCATCTTATAGAGAAACACAAATTCCAAGAAGGATGAACTATATATTTCCCATGTTGTTAGAGGTTAACCAAAACCAAAATGGTTAGTAGAAGATCAGATGATCCCCAAAAGGATAATCCTTTAGAGAAAGAAATAAAAATCGTAATTTCTAAAATTAACCCAACAATAACCAAAGATTAGTAAATACCAATAAAAAAAATTGTCCTTAAAATCCTTCAATATAATCCAAAGTAATATTGAATCCAAAAACTCAAAAGAATTTTATTATGTAGTCTTACACATTTAATTATATCTCTAAATAAAATAGACTACTCTTAAAGTAATATACTTAAAAGTATCTAACCTAATCACATATTCTATCTGATAGGTTTATAATTTCCATAAAAATCCTAAATCACTATAAGTCCAAAATAAAAACATAGATAATAATCCACTATTACATCTCAAATGAAATCCCATAGTATTTTCTTTTCCTTAGGCATATAATGTTTCTAACAAAGCGAGCATCTTCCAAAATAACATTTATCAATTAATCATTTAATAATTTTATTAAAAAAAGGATATCTATTTGATAAAGAAAAGATATCAAATCAACATAATATTGATCAATAAAATCATTTAACTAAAAATATTAGTCACACTAACCAGGGACTTCACGTTGTGTTGTGGTAGGCGATAAATCCAATCACACATTTTTTGTGGGTTCGATTCCCATAGCTTTGTCTAACGCGATCGGTTGCCACATGGTTTGTGTGTTTTCCATTTTCAAAAACTAAAATTATTTAACATTCCAAAAAATGAGATAAATTCCTCAATATAAAGATACAAAAAGTTTACAAAAATGTAATCTTATACCTGTCATTTTCATCAAAAAATTTAATAAAGAGTAATTGCCTCAATTCAAGAATCATATAAACCCAAATGAATACTTATAAAAATATCCACAATATAAATGACAAGCCTTCCTCAAATATCATTTTCACTTAACAAACAGCAGGGTTACACCTATAAGAGAAACGTCTTCCAATGAAATACCATCAACAAAGAGAACTAATACATTTGAACATTTCTCTAGCCATTTATTTCTACATAGGTTCTTTTTTGACCAAGATGTTCTCTTATGGAATATGTCATTCACCTATGTAATTCCCAGGTCACCTACATATATGAAAAATTACAAAAAAATTGATTCTTGGGATCATTTTTAATTTCTTCCTTAGTACTCTTCAATTTTCCTCTACAATTCATTACATTCTGTCCTTTCCCACACATAAATCATTTACTTGTTCTATTGAGAAAAATTCCTCATTTTCACCTTCCAAATTTTCTATATGATTGAAATTGAGCATTGTTTTATCCATGTTATCCAATAATAGATCTCTTATCATTAACATCCTTTCACTTTATTATTGAGTCCTAAAGTTGGTTAGTATATATTTTGTTGATCATATTTTTGGAAAACTGATTCGGCATGAATACAATATCTTTTAAACATATCAACATTCCATTTTGGTGGACATTTCTACCACTATTACCACATTGTACATCATGTTCAATGTTACTATGACTTCCTTGTAATCCCAACATTGACTAAAACCAGAAAGCATTGTGTGAGTAAAAATAGTCATAAAATAATTTAGAGAATATCATGACACCATATTTTCCATCTAAAACCCCATAGTAATAACCAAGTTTATTGATTCCCATCTTATATTAATATGATTCAATTCATATTACAATTAAAATGTGAATTATCCTAAGCATATCTTTCTGAAGTGTCATAACCAAGAGTGTGGCAAGGCCCATTGTCATGCACAAGTTCCCGTTAGAGTCTAACTCAAAGAAGTGTTTTTGGGGTTTACCCCTAGGTACATATTCATTAGATTCACCTCTACATGATCGTATCCAGATAAGGATGTATTGCATGAAAAACCAAAATAATATTTACAATACCAAAAAAAATAGGATGTTCTTCTATACTAATCCCCAATGACTATCTTAGAGTAATGTTCTCCAATCAGGGTTTTTTTAAATATAGATTCCAATGATTATAATAAAATTCTTCTGATACCAAATGTAACACTCTGACCCTAGTTACCCAGAGTTGCTGCATTAATAAAAAACATTGGAATCATCTCAAAATACCAAGTTACGAAAGACAGATTGTTTTAGTAGCCTTAGATGTACTGGATACACAAATAAATTGTACATTACAACAAGAAATAAATAAAAACAACATTGTGTTCCATTTGAAAACACTAATATCTATTTTCTTATCCTTCCATTTAAACACAATACACTTCTTCACATCCTAGGGAAAGAATACATAAGAAATGTGTGAGCTCAGATACTCAGTAGGGATAACAGTATAGCTGGAACTATCATAAATAATCATAAACATTTAAGGCAATGTATAAGACTAAAACAGAAAACTTTTAAAAATAAAATTCAGCATAGTATGGTAAATATTAATCAAATAATGCCATTTTCATATTCACATGGATATTCTACTAGTCTAATAATCACATGAAATATAAATAACCAATTTTATAAGGATATAATGAATAATGTCGGAAATCATAACCACATAGTCAACTCCTTGTGCTAAGACTAAAGATAATATTTTTTCAAAGCCTTGTGCCAAGACACTAGTTTCTATCATGAGACCTACTGATGCATCGAGGAGCTATAAAAGGCTCCACCTGTCACTTATGAAGTCCAATTCAATCCACATATGAAAATATTGAAACAAAACCTAAAAATTTGTATTAAAACTTGCATACAAAATGTTTAATTTTTAACCACAAACCATTAATGGTATAAAAAGAGAACATCCAGAATAAAACATAACTCATTCAATACAAGATGAAAGATTTTATTATAATAAATTTTCCTCAATCAATAAAAATGATGGATATTGACATAGATGAAAATATTCATCAAAACTATTTGAGATAGATATCCCCCTTTTTCTTGAAATCCTTTAAAAGTCTCACTATTTATTAAGAAGCCGTTTAAAATAGATTTCTTAATTAATGTGTCCCATACCACTTTTAAAATTATAAAATAAATTTTAATTTTAAAACATTAATTTCAATATTAATAAATCTTTAAATCCATTTTTAAAATATGTACATTAATGAAAAAGATTTAAAATATATATTTTAAAAACATATAAAATTATATTTTAGATAGTCTTCCTAACCAAATCATGGGCTCTTGAATAAAGATAATTTTGTCAATAAAAACAGTATATTATAATGATAATAAATAAATTCATTATATAATATGTTATGGACATTATATACACCATATAAAAGAGAATTGGCACATAACAACAAAGAAGTCTTAATGGAAAGTAAGTTGAGATGAAATCCCTTATAATGATCGTATCCTTAGGATAAGGATAAATAAATTTCATAATTATGTAAAAATAATAATAATACTCAATATTATTGGATATTTAGTGTAAATTAATCACAGTCCATTCACACATATTCTTTTAAAAACAACACTAATGACTTCGATGTTAAACTCAATAAAAAAAATTGAGTTAAAATTAATCATATCAACTTTGTATTGATTACATTAGAATTTATCAATGGAATTATTTTATCTATAAAAAGTATATCAACACATAGGGGAGATTAAATTACTAGGTATGTAAATAAATTTTTATTTCATACATAATCCTGGAGTAAAATAACCAATGAAGTTTGCGTAAAACTAAATGAGTGGGAATTGAAATTTGAAATTTTCTTGATGATTTGGTAACATAAAAAACACACACCCACTTAAATAAGTAACATAAAATGATGAGTTAAATACCCATAAATTAATGAATATTATAAAAATAATACAATAATGGGTAGTACATACACCACCCAAAAGTTAATTGCGGCCAATATAGCATGAATCTCACATGAATAAAAGTGAGAAGAAAACCCTTTTCGAAGTACTTTTCATTAGTATAAGGTAGGTTAACCATAGGTATAATGGTAAAATCATTGTTAATAAATTATTAAAAAACCAAATACATTAATATGATATCGTATATGATCTTATAAAATTTCATTGATACTGATAATACAGTAGTATCATTGTTTTGGGTGATAACTGATTCATTTCCTTTTGTATGATTTGTTACACCATTCATGTTTCTTATGTATATGATGTATTTTTATTAATATCAATAATGATTTTATGTTCCTAATCATTATTTTTAAATAATAAAATGAATATTATTCTTGAATGGTTATGATGGGAAATGAATCTTTTCGCGTTTGTGGTGGCGTTAATCTATACGTTCACATAAGAGGAAATATCATTCAATTTATGAAAAAAAACATATTTCATTGGATGGTATATCAAATATAAATAATAATTATCATGTTTTATTTATTATTTATATCAATTTCACTCATTATTATACCCATCCAAATACTGAAGTGTTGATTATAAAACTACACCACTAGGTGGAGATGGTAAGTCGTACTTACGAATGTATGGTGACATAGTCATTAAAAGGATGGATATAATAATGAAGATGGTTATACCATAGTTATAATAATATCACAATATGTATAAGGTACTAGAGTTATTTTTTTTCAATGGAAACAACAATGAAATATGATTTGGAAGAAGAAAATATCTATAAAAGAGGTGGTGAAAGACTTACATCAACTTATGTTGTTTCCATTTGATTTGATCAAATGGGCTCCATAGGATGGCTTTATGATCAATGTAATGCCTCTAAGATTAAGTGAGGGTATTTGGGATGATATTTGAGCTGGGTACGACCATGCCAAATGGCTTTGGAGGTGTTTAATGAAGAGAAGAGAAGTACCCGTTTATAAGAGAGGTGAGTGTAACTTTAGGGAAGGAATGAAATATTTTTGTTATTAAACTATCATATTTGGTTTATAATTGATCCAAAAGGATTTATTTTTAGTATAAGTTTGGTATGGGTTGGAAACCTCCCAACCAATATGTTCTAGATAGGTTAAGGTCACCATATTTACCTTACCATTAAGATTTAACTCATGGTTAAATAGTTTAACATTTACGATGTCTCCTTGAATTTTTATATTATATTGTTAATAAACATACTATAAAGTGTCAAGAAAATCCCAAGTGGTTCATTAATGACATATAGATTATTATATTATTCATTTGGTCAAACCATGGTTTTTTAGGACTATTATATCATTTAATAATATAGTAATTGTTTTAAGAAATCATTTCTAACAATTTGGTTGTTATTTAGTATTGGGTTTTTTTGAAAGTCTTAACAATATGATTACATAAGAAAAAAATAAATTAAATCAACACTAAAATGTAATATTAACATAGAAAATTAGTAGAATGAATCAAAATTCTCAATTTACTTTTATTATTATATTCATCATATCAAATATTTTAATCTTTCGTTAATACGGTAATTACTACTCCATCCTTGTGTCATAAATAAATTTAATTATTTAATATCTAAAAATAATAAATAAAATAAAATAATGTAGGAAATATTTTTATATTTCTGATGATTAATTATAGTATATATTATCTTAAGTGTAACACTATATTAAAATTGTTTTTTTATTAAAATATGAATTTAAATTTTTTAAATCTTCTTTAAATAAAATAATAATAAATGTCACTATCTAAACCAAGTGCACCAAAATTACCATATTTTATTACAAAGGTTTATTTTGGTCGAAATACACTTATCCAATAAAATTATAAAAAATTATAGGGTAATTTTAATATAATTTTTACCTTTAATTGCACGATTTACTTTAAACTATGGTAAATAAAATTCAATAAGATACTATTCAACAAAAAATATTTCCATCTTATGGAAACACATTTTACATACTGATGTAAACCGTGTCTCTTGGATTTTTTAAATTCAATTTTCAATAGAGGAATATTTACATTTTATAAAAATTTGCTGACGTTCCTAGAAGATGTTTAAAAAAAGTTAAAAATCATTAAAAGTTTATACATCAAATTTTATTATAAAGTGACCCCAATGAATTACATTTAAATAATATAGGTATTATGTATCTATTTTTACTTAAATTAAAATTAAATAAAATAAATAATTATTTAAAAAAGAATTCATGTTTTAAACAAGAACATGGTGTTTTTTAGAACTAATAAAAAATTGAATGTCTTCAGAAAAATAAAAAAAATTCACCCTAAGATAATTTCGAAATTATGAATCCAAAAATGATACCTATTTTTACATATTCAGAACATAGAAGTTCAATTATGTAATTTAAAATTAAATTCCCACTGTCAAAACCTAAAAGCGTATTTTTGAGAAGAAAGAACTATCAAAAGATTGATATGTGATTCTGCCTGGTTTTAAAGTGAAAAAACATTCAATGACCAACATTGGATTAAATGATAAAAATATAATATAATTATATTTCAAAGCCATTAAAATGTATAAAATAACAATAGAAATTATTTTTATTATGTTTATTTTTTCAAAAAAAATTATTATCTTTCAATATTCATCAAATTATGAAAGTTGTCAAAAAAGTACCAAAAATTTATCCAAACTAAATTTTTATGTCATTATTCTAAATGATAATTTAATTTCATCAAATTGAATATATAAAATTGTCAAATATTGGATTTATAAAGGGTTCCATATTAAAAGTCAGAAAATGACATTTTTTAAAATACTTATTTTATCTAAATAAATTGAACTTTTCTAAATATTATGTCTAAGAAATAAAAAATATTATTGATAAAATTTTACAGGATATATATAAAATTCAAAATTTGGTTTATACTATTCATAACTTCTTTATAAAATACTAGTTTTATTAGTCATGGTGCGTTTCAACATGGTGTTGTGTACATCGCACGCTATTGATATTTAATAATCATTTTCCATCTAATATGACTTATAATGATGATACATTTTCATTACTAGGATATGATCCAATGATAACCTTCTTATTATTTGATAGAATGGTTTTTAATTATGATGAAAATATGTTTATGAAAATATTTTCTCTTCCGTGGATTATACCGTGATAAAATTCTTATGAATCTCGATTCTTTTTACATGTGGTATTCGTTTATGAAATGATAGAATGGTATTATGACTTATTTCTTGTCAACAGGTTATACTTTGATAAATTATTTGTGAAACTCATTTCATATCATGGGTTCTAATATGCTAATTTTTTTATGTTATTATAGAACTTGTATGTGGGATTTTCCTTATGTGGTGGGTGGGATCTATATCTCAAACCAATATATCATGAGATAAAAATGATAATGGTTGGGAGTGAACCCAACTAAGTATAGTATTTTCACAATATCAAAGGACTGAGAGTGAGCATTCAATACCCAAATAGTTTGGGGAGTGAACAAATAACACTATGATTGTTTATGTAATTATCCTTGAGTACAAAAGAAAATATTTTATATTTGTATGCGCCTGTCGTGATTATTTATATTATTGCAATGTTCTTTTCTGTTGGATCATATTACTTGATTTCATTATGATTCAACCAAAAAAATAGTGGTGGTTTTTTAAAGGGTGTTATCCACAAACCCCACTAAATTAATTTTCTATTCAAATTAGAGTGAGTTATGTATAACCCCAAATATTCATCATATATATAAGAGTTACACAACCCATATTATTTTTTTTATCAATATGTAGATGTTATTAGATTTGGTTTTAGGGGTGGTTATTCCAAATCCACCGAAAATTTAATAATGAGTGGAACTATATTTTTTATTATATTATATATATATTCATGTGTTATATTTCGTAGGATTCTAGAAGTAATATATATATATATATATAAATAATGTCTATTCTCAACCCTTTATTTTAAGAGAAAGATAGGTTGTGAACACCCATTATTTTTTAAAAAAACCTTATATATATAATTAACACATAATATATAAGTGTATTTTAATATTTTATAACATATTATATAAATATATTGATTTAAATAATTAAACTCATTGTGTTTAATATCATTTTTATTTACACATAAATATAGTTTTATAAGGTGTATACACATTAATATATATATATATATATATTTATAAAATTATATATATTAAAATATTAATTAAAATATAAAATCATAAATATATTATATAAATATATACCTAAATAAAATTTATTTATAAACACATATTAAAACCATTTTTTTATAATAACATTAATAGATTATAATGATATTTTCATACACACACAATAATATAATTAGTGGGTAGTTTATACCCCCTCTAAGTTAAGAATTTAGAAAAGGTTTATCCCCAACCAATATAGGGGTTATAACACACCCAAATATTTTTCATTCTTTTCAAAATATATGAAATTATATAATCATTGTGCATTTTTTGTATAACGAAATTATATAAATTTGTTAAAATACCGTATAAGAATATTATATAAATACGTTATGTAAATAAAAAAATATATATATAAATATAAATGTATGTATATACAAAAAATTATATAAACAATATATATTATATTATACTACATATATATATATATATTATAAATATATGCTATTACTAAATATATAAGTACAATATATATATATATTTTTCAAATAAATAACTTCATATTAATATGTAGATATGTATTCTAGTTGATATATTAAACATATATGTGAGTACATGATAAAACATTACCAGTGTAAACATATACTTAAGTATATATGTATAATGTTTTAAATATTTTATCTATATATAAATAAAATAGTACACTACATGTGTATAATATAAATATTATATATATTGTAATAATTTTTCAATGCATATAGGGACTCATAAATTCCTCTTTTTTATTAAGATTTGGTTGGGTTTAGTTTGGGTTGTTTCAGGATGAATATTTATGAATCTTAAATATTATGAGCTAGTTCAAGGTTTATGAATGGTAGGTGCACGGATTTCCAAACCATGTACCCTACTACAAGAAAATGGAAAATCATGGACACAGATCTCTTCATGGCTTGTGTATTGTTATTAAATATGTGAATAGCCTTAGTAGAAACCATGCGACACATTTATAATGGGTGCACGACATTCACATGATTTTTCCAAACCTTGTGATGTTTCCTTAGAAACTATGTGTACAACTTTTAACTATACCGAAAATTGTAAAACAATTCCTTAACAATCCTTTAGAAATCCCATTCAATATCATTTGAGCCCAACTCATTTTCTATAGGTCATGGGTCTCTAAAGAACCTTTTTTTACTCCTCCAAACCCCTTCCAAGGTTAGACTGTTATTTATCATGGATTCATTTGTTTTTTTTTCATTATTGACAAATATCGACATGGGTTTGGTGACTCGAGATCAGTTGGTCCCTAGGTTGGTGTTTCCATTAAATTTCCCAAATTTTATTAAACCTAGTTGATTTGATTAAATTTAAATTGTTTTATATTAAATAAAATTCGTTGGATTTAGACTCTATGGATTTCAATTAGTTGTTGGAAAACCCCATTTTTTATTATGTGGGATTTCTGAGAAAATGGGTTTTTGAAAAGGAATTAGAAATTGGTGATATTTTTATTGTTAAATTTAATATTTTTTAGGTGGAAATTGAATCAATTAAATTTTTTCATTACATTTTAGAAATTTACTTGATGAAACATTTGTAAAATAAAAAAAATCTTGTGAATTTTAGAATTTGTAACAAAATTGATTGAAAAGTTTGAAAATTAAATTGTGGTATTTAATTGTATAAGGGATTGTGAAATTGAATAAATTAGTTTCAAACCATAATTTCCTAAAAATGGAACAAATATGGTATGGTTCGAAACATAGTGGATTCATCTTTTTGAAAAATTAGGTTTTTATTAATTACCTATTATGTGGTCTAATGAGAAAATTTTCATATTGAAATGGAATATGCAATTTTATAGAATTTCTAGAAGTATTAAAATAAATTGTCCAATATTGTTTTTATTGGATAATATGAATGAATTTGGTAGTTATTGAGTTATTTTGGGAGACAATTTACTATTTACAATATTCTATAATGTCATATAAGACATTATATTCCATATACGATGGGGGTGAGTCCCCTTTGCCTTAGTCCAAATGGGACTTATGTATATAGTTACTAATTCACAATGTTGTATCCTTATATCCTAGAACTACTATATCCATTTTTCACATGACCATGTTGCTATCTATTTTGTATTTCAAATGTTTATTATGTTATTTAATTTTTTTAAAATGCCTTGATAATTTATATGAATTATCTTTTAGAAAAGTGTTTATTTAATTAATTTTGTGAATTGTGAAATTTATATAAATTAAATTTTTATTAAAGGTAAATTCATTCTTTTTTTTATATTTTTATATCATTAGAAATGTGAATAATGAATTACTTAATGTATTTCTATCTTTTAAATTGTAAAACATGAATTTTTTCAAATATGAATTTTGTGAATGACACACCTATTTATATTTTAAATTGAAAGCACATAATACATAATTTGACTTGGAATAATTTTAGAGAACCTTCTGTGAAATCCTACTCGTATTTGGCTAACCCCCTACTTGTGCCTTTGGGTATCTCAATATTTTCTCTTTTCAGGTACTAACAAGGGGAAATGATCTATTGTAGGTAGTTCAAGCTATTGAACAGTGGATGTGCTGAGTAGTTTTCTAAGGAACATAAGATAATTTCTTGGTTTGGTACTTGTTTTTTTAGTAATTTTAGATTTAAATCCATGTTTTCCATCTCATAATTTAGTCATGGTGGACTTTACTTTGATAGGGATAATGTCTTGTTTCATTAGTTTTTAATTGTTTGTGGAAAACTGTCCCCACATTTAGTTTGTATTATATCATGGGCTAATTGTCTAGCAGTGGAGATTGGGAATGCCCTTCACTCCATGCTTGTACCATATCAGTTATTAGGTTTCTTGGGTACCCTGGTTAAATGGTGAAAATGTGCTATCAGAGTAGCATGTTGTGCTTTTTTCTTGAATTCAGTTTGCTTTTGTGAAATCTTGATGGGACTTCGGTAGTAATTATGATTTATTTCATGGTTAGTTATCACAGTAGTGAGCCTTATGTCAATAAGGATGGCTTTAAGAAATAAGTTATATTGTATAGTTATAGTATATTTCTAGTTTTGATTTGGGTAGAGTGGAATCCAAATCATAATTGTTTTCATTATATGGTTTAATTTTCATTGTCTATGTGTTGATTGTTAATATGATTTCTTCCTCATTGCATGCTGATGATATGTTTCATCATGACTATGAGTATAATTGTGAATCAGATCTAGGTGGAAGCAACAACTAAAAATCTGTGAGAGAATCCTATTTTGGACCCTAATTAGGTTGAGGTTACTGTTCATAATATCTAATATATAGGATAAAAACCACCTCTAGTTCCCATTCAGTCTCCAACTATGGAACCTCATTGGGATGTTATCAATGTTTTCTCTCAAGAGTTCATTCAATAGATGCTAGAACCATTAAATTTTCCAAATAACCCTCATGAGGTTGAGTGGTGGTTGAACATAATGGGGAATTTGATTGGGTTCTTGGACACACCAGATGAAATAACGGTAAAGTGTTCCACATTCATTCTGGATGGTCCACGAATGAGGCAATTGGACAAGATTGAAACAGTGACAAGGAATGATGGTTCAGAGTGGAAATATTTAATATTTATTTTAACTGGCAAATTATTTTATGATTTGATGCTCTTATCCAAGTCCACTTAGTTTTTCAAACATTAGATGCCTCGAAGAATAATGAAAAAGTGTGAAAACTATTTTCTTTGAGATTAAGAAATTCACAAATGAGATTTAATGGAATGAGAGGATGATGAATCACTGGTTAATTTTTGTACTTTATTTGGATATTCATTCTCATGATTTCATACCGAATTTAACTTTTTATACTGATGTGCTAGATAGAGAACTTATAGTTTAAATAGATATGTATGGAAAGTCAGGGTTATAACGATCTTCTTTTTATCATTGTGGAAGAATGAGTACCTTCTTGGGAATGTAGACGCAAGATGATTCTTGTAGTGGTTCTTGATGGAATGGCTATTCTGGACCACCTAAAGTACCTAGAAATGGTCCTACGGTTTTTAACATGTGTGGGAGGGCAGGACAATCGAAGAGGGATTTCACTATATCACCCATGAATTATGGATGATTTGAATGTTAAGGTGACATGCAGTTATTTTTTAGTATTTATTACACTATATGTAGAGGAAAACAATCATTATTTCATCTTAACACTATGCAGAAAACCGACGATTCACGTGAATAGGGGATTTAGCTAGAGGCATCTGGAATGAAGTGTCTTCATGTAGTGGATGAGTCTCTAGAGGAGGTTGATATAGGTCCAGCGAGAGTGAGAGGTACCATTACTATAGATTATTTGTTAGTTACTGCTATATTTTATATTTGATCATATCATTCATTTATCTCCCCAATTGTTGCCAATATGATAAATATTCATAAGTTTATTTTATCTAGTGCATTGGATATTACTATACCCCATGGGATGATGAAAGGCCATAGTCCCCAGTGTCATTCTGGTGTCTTCCCTCTATCAGTTGTTGAGATACCTTTGATTTTTATAGTTCCCGAAATGAATTATCTTAATGTCACTAACAAGATGGATTGAACATTTTCAAATAAATCCGGGATTGATTATTATCTTTGAATGATCTCCATTACTAAACCCAGTGATATGTTCTGGGTATTTCAAATAGAATGGGGACCAAGGACAAAAATACCAGGAACTTCTTATATAGATTCTGGGAAAGTGATATATGTGTTTCCTTTAATGTGGTGTGGTAATATTTGAGTAGTGATACCCCACCAGTTATTGATTTGTTTCCTAACATGTTTTCTTATGTCTTCAATCATCTTCCATCAGTAAGAGAGGTTGTGTTTTATATTGAATTAATTTCTCGCAGTCAACCAATTTCTATACCCTCGTACCACATAATAATATATGAACTGAAAGAGTGGATGTACCTATTGGATTACCTTTTAGTGAATGTCTTTATACACATGAATGTTTCACCATGGGATGTACCTATTATCTTTGAAAAAAATGACTTATGGTTCACTTCTCCTATGAATTGATTATCAAAAACTAAATTAAGTGACGATAAATAACATGTATTTTTTTAACACAGATTGAAGATTTATTTGATTAGTTGAAAGGGGTTTAGTGGTTCTCAATGATCAACTAATGATCTGGTTACCATAAGTTAAGGATAAAATATTCTAACATTCCAAGAACTACCTTTTAGAGAATGTACATCGATTATGAGTACCATTTCAAGAAGTTTGGTCTAACCAATGATCATATTTTTTTTCACAGATTTGATGAACATGATTTTCGCAGAGTATAATGAAACTTTCATGGTGGTCTTTTTTGATGGAATCCTAATTTTATGTAATTATGAGGAGGATATCTTGAATAATCTATGAATATTACTATGTTTTCTTAATAACCACAATCATAATTCCAAGATGGTTAAATGTGATTTATGGATATAGAAAGTGATGTTCATGGGGATGTGGTGCCAGGAAAAGAAATAATAGTTCACCCGAGGAGAGGGATGTTTGTTATGGCATGGTAGAAACGATGAAATGTATTCAATATGTATTGATTATGAGGTTTCTCTGGATATTATAATCAGTTTTTGAATGACTTATCAAAGTTAGATTCAATTATTACTATAATAACATAGAATAGAGAAATGTTTTCTATAAATGATAGGTTGTAGATTTTTTATGTTGAGCGGAAAATCTTTTTTACTTCTATGCTGCTATTGAATCTTCATGAGGCCGGGAGGGCTATGTGGTTTTCTCTAATGCATAAATTTTATTCATGGGATGTATTATTATAAAAGTTAATCATGTACTTTATTATTAATAACACCATTTGATGACACATGAGAATAATTTATTGATCCATGGCCATGAAATCTTTCTATGATATTGACAGATAATATTTGGTGGAATTAACTTTATAGAGAATGGTTTAAAATGTCTTCAGACCACAAGATCATAAGTTACATATTCAAACCAAAATATTTGAATCCTTACCAATGGTGTTGGGTTTAATACCTATAATATATTTATATTGACATAACCTATACCCCATGAAAAGGGAACATCATTGTAGATTCTTTGAGTAGGAAGCCTCCAAACCAGGCAGTGAAAAATCATTAGTGGAGTGGAACATGATTGATCATTTTCAGGCCTCCTATGGATGACCTTGTAAATATCTATTGTGTTGGTTAGAGATTGATGAGAGTTCCTTGGTCAAACCATGTTTTGTTGAAGAGATGATGGAAAAGGTTCAGTTTATTCTTCACATAATTTTGATAATAAAATTCCAATTTAAGTCTTATAGAGATCATCACAATAGACTTATAGAGTTATCAGTTAATGACCATGTGGTCTTGAAAGTTTCACCTTATTTGGGTAATCAATGGCTTGGGAGGAAAGGGAAGTTTATTCCTCTTTTTGTTGGACCTTTTGTGGTTGTCGTGAAGGTGGACAAAGATGAATATTTATTGGAAACACCAATGTAGATGATATATATACAAAATGTGTTTAACATATCACATCATTAAATGACTTTATCTAATGAATCTGATGTTCGGAGTTGGAGTGATCTTGAAATTGAACTTGATTTATTTGACACAACTTCTCATTAGGATTGTAGGCTTTTAGAGAAAGGTTCAATATCGGTGGGTGATACCTTTGGATCGTGTTCTATAGAAGAATGATTTTAATTATCATAAGATGTTGGAGAGGGAGGAACTGGTGAGAGATAAGTGGAATCATCCATTTAATGTGGAGGATTCTTCATAGGATTTCTGGGGAAATAATAATTCTAGGGTGGGGAGGGTGTGAAATTCTATTAATTTTTTTTTTGTTCTCCTAAAATAATTTTTTTTCGAGCATTGGTTGGTTTTCATTTTTTTTATCTTTGGTTGACATTTAGAAATCATGAAAATTTTGGACTAGTACAGAGTTTGCAGATGGTTGGCTCATGGTTTTCCAAATTGTGTTCCCTACTATATCAGAATGGGAAATTTTGGATTGGGAGCTCTTCACAATATACAAATTGTTTGTCATGATTTTAATCCCTTTAAGAGAAACCAATCACCCCATTAATAAATGGTCCCTGACCTACAAATTGTTTTTCCAAATCATGCACTATTTCCTATGAAATGATGCATACAAATTTTAATTATTCTGAAAATTGTAACAAATATTCTGAACCCTCTTTTTATCCCCTCATGATCATTTTACCCCTAATCATTTTGAAAATATTTTTGAGATCCTACGAACCATTTTTACTCCTCTGAATCCTTACAAAGGTTGATCGAAGCTAGGCAATCCTTGTTTGGTCTCCTCCAGGTTTGATTTCACTTCCTAATAATTTTTCCCATAGTCTCCATCTATCTCCCTAGAGTTTTATAGATATATATTTTTTTGGAATATATTATTCCCAAATTATGGATCTAAACAAAGGCATAGTTATTTTTTCACATGGATAATATTTTTTATTTCTTCCTTAACAAATCCCAACATGGGTTTGGCATCTCCAGATTAATTGGTCTTCAGTTAGGTATTTTAATAATTATGAAAAAAAATATATTATACCTATTGTCTTTTATTAAATTAAAATTGTTTTAATTGAAATTATATTCAATTGATTCATATTATATAGCTTTCAATTGGTTATGGGAAAAACCCAATTACGGTGGATATGGGTTTTTAAGAAAAATGGGGTTTTGGTATAGAATTATAAATTATTGAGATTTAAATTGATTAATTTAAATTTTGGTGTATTGATGGATATTGAATAAATTAATCTATTGAATTTAATTTCAAAAATTGATTTGACAGAAATTTTTAAAAAACCCCAATTCTACTGAATTGGGGGGTTTGTGATGAAATTTATGGAATTTTTTGAATATTAATTTTTTATTTAATTATGTAATAGATTGTGTGAATGCATGAATTAGTATTAAAAAACTATTTATGAAAAATGGTTTGAATATGGTATTGATATAAACAAAATTGTTTCATCTTTTTGTAAATGCATGTTTTTTTATTAAACCTCCATTATGGGTTTAAATATAAAATTGGCATATTTAAATGGAGTACGAGATTTTATTATATTTTAAGAAATCTTAAAATTAATATCCCATCATTATTTATTAGAGAACATGATGTCCATATATAGTTAGTGAATAATTATTGGCAACACAATATGTAACATCCCAAGTAAGTAATGAATAATAGATATTTTTATCTATGTCTATTAATGATTAAGATAGTGTTATAGAGGCTTAAAATGAAAATAAATACAATCTTATGCATGGAATACACTAAAATTCTTAAAAGATTTTTTTAGTGCCTTTTGATGGAAAACCATTTTTGAATCTATATTTTGACAATTTTATAAACTATGTTTGTCAAAATAAACTTATTCTTTATGGTTGGGACATTAAAATTTACCTTGTGTGATTTTTTGGTATTTTTCTGACAATATTCATTTTTTTATGAATAGTGAAAAATACTGCATTTTACATCAAAAATGTTTTTTAACCTAATTTATTTATATGATTAGATTATGTTTTGAATTGATTTTTAAGTGAAATTATAATATATTTTTACCATTTTTTCCAATGGTGGTCATTGGAATCAATTTCACTTTGAAATTAGACTTAAACTGGTATCAATCTTTTGATACTTATTGTTTTGTAAAAACACGGTTTTTGCTCTGGCAGGGGGAATTAATTATTAAATTAATTAATGTGACTTATATGATTTGAATTTTGTAAAATAGACTTCATTTTTGAATTCAGAATATCAAATATAGCTTAGGGTGAATTTTTGGTAATTTTCTGAAAAACTTCAATTTTTGATAAATAGTGAAACCACTAAGTGGTAATCAAGCAAACTGATCTTTCAGTTAAATGAAAGTTTACCACTACTGTGTATTGAATTTTGAAAATCCGACATACATGGTTGTCATTATTAAGTAAAATGTGGTTCAATGAGATTAAAATAATTTTTTGGTGAATAGTAACTTATTAAGTTTTTAATCGCGATTAGTGGTAATTAGTGTAGTTTAAGGTATAAATAGTGCTTTAATAATATGAAATGACCTAGACACATGTCCCAACCTTATTTATTGTGTCATGGCCGACCAATACAAGACATGGGTAAACTTGGGGACCCCATGTAGACACATTGGTTTGGAAATGACAAAAATAACTTTTTATTAAATGTTAAAGTAAAAATGACACAAACAAGAGATGTTTTACGAAAACAATTTTTACATGGGGTTATAAAAATCAGATTTTTGATTATAAATAGTAATTTGAAATATAAAAAGATTTCCTACATCATATTATTTTTTTTATGATTTTTAGACATTAAATAAATTAAATTATTTATGACATAATAATGATGCAGTGATGACATCATTATTTGACGATTTAAATAAAATGGAAATAAAATGTAAAATCTATAAACTACACATGGACAAAACAAATTAGATGAGTGGATTTCGAACCCTTATCACCTTATCCACGAATTATATCAATGTGGGACCTTTTGAAACCGAAACACATTTTCAAATAAAGTAATATTTCTTTACTTTCCAAAAGTGCCCCTCCTCTCCTCTTATAAAAGGCCCCCACCTCTACCTCATTTCACACACTACTCAAGCCTTTGGCACGGCCAACCCCTGCCCATTTACTCTCTCCACATCCCTCTCCTCATCCTAGAGGATTCCCTTTGGGCAGAATCCTTTCAAAGGAAGCCTTTAGGCTCAAATCAAAAGGAGTTACACTTTTAAAGGTAATTCATTCTATCATGGTCATTTGTTTTATTTTGCTTCTACAACCCCCTAAACTCTTTTTATTTACTTCTTTTGTAAAAAAAACAGTATCTTCAATATACTAGGATGTTGTTATATGATTTATTTGAGCTACACTCACACAACTGTATCAAATGGTTAAAGAACATACGGTTTCCGTGGATGGCGAAATTCTACCTCCCGAAACAATGATTGTTTAACACTCATTTAACACCTTCGAAGTTGGCCATTATGATGTCACTATTTTTATATATGATATTTAATATGTTTATGTTTTCCTTAAGCTTCTGTTTTTTTTTCATTTTGGGCATACCTTTATGGTTTCCATTATGGGTAAACACGATATCTTCATTTTAGAAAGTGTGGACTACCGCCCCCTCAAAGTGATTTGATTCGTTAAATACCATATGTGGGACATATAAATGATGGAACTATGATATTATATATGATATTATACTGGAATTATAATATACCTTTTTATAATTATGATTCCGTTCTATAAAATACGAAATAGAAATGAAAGTAGCGTTCATGCGTACGTACGGATTACCGTCTCCATGAACGGTGCATTTCATTTATTACCTCTAAATGATTTTTTAATATTATAAATGCATGTATTTACTGGATATATATGACATATATGATATCTACATCATGAATACCATTCTGGATATAATGAACCTTTGACCAAATTAACAACATGTAACTGTAAGAAGTCTATTTTTGACTTAAGAACCAAATACCGACAAAATGAACATTATTAACTTAACTGATTACATGATGTTCATAACATGGTATAAAAGTAATAATGAACTTGAAAAAGATTCATAATCAAGTAGAGATTAACTCAAGTTTATTATTCAGGAGATTAATGAACGGTCGGGTCAAGTCGGATACGAGGTATGGGACTTCGTCTCAATATCCTTTCATTGAGGCATATTTTATTTTATACACAACTTTCTTTTATACGGTGTATAAACCCCTTTGACTTTTACGTTTATTCAAAAGGAATATTTTTTATACGAAGCGTTTACTAAACGACAAAAGGGAATGTTTTTGTCGTATGTATGCGGCGACAACGACTTCTCCGCCGTCGTGACCGTTATTTGAGTTTCGGCTTCCTCTACAAGCCATACCTTCTTTTTTAAAGAAAAATAAATACCATGTTTTACTTTTCTTTTATTTTGGTATTGAAAATGGTTTTCAAAATGTTTTTATATCGATGTGTTGTATTGATATCTTGTGATTGAAAGGTGGATATGTTATGTTTCCTTTATGCATGTTTTATGTGATATGAATTATGTTATGGTTCTTGGGCATTATTATGAAGACGGGTGGTTCCGTGATAAACTAAGGGCGGGTGAGCCCGATATAGCTCTCCAATGCATTGGGTAACGCGAAGGAGTGAAACGTTATGTTTTCTCCGAAGAGATTTTAGGGAATATACTGTGATGGGTATTCCAAATGTAACCAAGAGGGTTACTCCCTACGTAAGAATGTTATGAATGCCTCAAGTTACCTTTATGTCTTATGATTTCTATGATTTATTCATGATTTTATGAGGTATGTTAAAGTGCCTATGTTTTATGGGCAAAATATGATTTCATTCTTATGTATATATGAACTCATGTAACCTTTCCATGTTTTTTATATATAACCCATACTGAGTTTTTATGCTCATCCCATGTTTTTGAAATGTTTTTCACAGGTCAAGGGAAAGGTACATGATAAGATGATAGAGTCAAGGATGTGTCAAGAAATAATCCATGTTTTATTTTAAATGTGTTTCCATTGATGGGAATGAAGAATAATATCTTTCTGTAACCACTTTGTTTATATGTGGAATGTAATGCACGTTTTATGATCTAATTCTCTAAAACTCTAAACCCGAAAAGATCCTCAATGTGAAATCTTGTAATAAATCTAGATTAAGTAAGGTTTAAGGCTGGGGCCTTATAGTTGGTATCAAAGGTCGGTTTAGATAACTTTAGAAGTTAGAATTCTATTAAATGATTATCCAAAAATATTTTTTTTGAAATGATATAGCATTTAAAGATTACCATGTTGCTTCATCTAAGACATGTTTGTTCAGAATGGTTTTCCGCAGAGGAAACAGGGAAGCAGTGCTAGGAAGGCATACAGAAGGAAATAACCTTCCGAATCAGCATCCAGAAATGGTCGGAATTGGAACTGAACAGTTTGTTGCAGTAATGGCGCAGTTTACTCAAGCGATAAATAGCGGTGGTATCCATGCACGAGATCAGCCAGAACAACCGCAGAGGAACATGTCAGTGGTGGAACATTTCATGAGGCAACATCCACCATCATTCAGAGGATCATCTGACCCTGTGCTAGCTAAAGCTTGGATTAAAGCACTGGAGAAGATTTTTGATGTCATGGGGTGTTCAGACAATCAAAAGGTTAGTATTACTATTTACCGTTTGGAGGGTGAAGCAGATCAGTGGTGGTCTATGGTTAAAAATATCAGGGACGCCGATGAGATTGATGCTCTTGACTGGGATGAATTCAAAGGTATGTTTCTTGAGAAGTATTTTCCTAAGGCTGTTCGACTTAGGATGGAAAAGCAACTCTTGGAATTGAGGCAAGAGGAAGACTCAGTGGATGCCTATGAAGAAAGGTTCACTCGATTGGCAAGGTATGCTCCAAATTTTATCCTGGACCTTGATAGTAAAATCAATCGTTTTTACTCAGGATTAAAGCCAAAGAATCGAAGGGCTTTAGCTTCTCGTGAGTTTAAAAGTTATGAAAAGCTTGTTCGATGTGCTGAGAAGGTGGAAATGGAGTTTACCGATGACCAAATTTTCTATAACAACCAGCAGAAGAAGAGACCGAGGTGGCAGGAGAAAGGTAAGAATTCTTTAAAAAATTCTGATGGTAAGAGAACTAAGTTTCCAGTTTGTGATAAATGTTGAAAAAGGCATGCTGGGGAATGTCTTCTGAATTCTGGGAAGTGCTACCGATGTGGTAAGATGGGACATAAGGCTCGTGATTGCACTGAAAAGGATCAAGGTGAATGTAAGAACAAATTTGATTTGCAGTTAGTGAAATGTTATAAGTGCAATGAGATGGGTCACTATGCAAACGAGTGTCCGACAAGGAGCTTGAGTGATGGGAAGCAGTTAGACTACAAGCAGAAAGGGGTGGTGAAATCCATTGAAACTACTTCAGCAGATGTCGGGCCATCAAATGAAGTTGTATCAGGTACTTTGTTTGTTTTTTCAGATTATTCCAGTGTGTTGTTTGACTCGGGTTCTACACATTCTTACATCTCTGAAACCTTTTCTAGTAAAATGGGAATACCATCTCAAGAAATGACTTTTGAACTTTTGGTAAAAACACCTGGGGGAAGTGTCGAGGCAAAAAGAATTTATAAGAATCTTCCTATCCTTATCTGTGGAAAGAACCTACTTGCAAACCTTATTGTTCTACCTCTAGTAGAGTTTGATGTTATCCTGGGTATTTATTGGCTCTCTATTTACCATGCTAAGATTGACTGTAGTGCTAAAGAAGTTTCTTTTCATAAATACTTTCAGTTTGTTTACAAGAATGAACCCTTACTTTTGATAACATATCAAGAGGCCGAGAAACTTGTAAAAGATGGAAATGAATGTTACCTTGCACACGTCGTTGAAAATAAAGGAACTATTCAGATTAATGATGTGCCAGTGGTAAATGAGTATCCTGATTTTTTTCCTGATGAGTTTCCTGGAATAATACCAGATCGGGAAGTTGAGTTTACTGTTGACTTAGTTCCTGATGCTAAGCCAATTTCAAAACCCCCTTATCGAATGGCACAAATTAAACTTTTAGAGTTGAAGGAGCAATTGCATGATTTATTAGAGAAAGGTTTCATTAGACCTAGCACATCACCATGGGGTGCTCCTGTTTTATTTGTTAAAAAGAAAGATGGTTCTATGAGACTTTGAATTGATTATAGATCCTTGAATAATATCACTGTTAAAAACAAATATCCTTTTTCTCATATCGATGATTTGTTTGATCAGCTCCAGGGAGCTCAATTTTTTTCAAAGATTGACTTGAGATCGGGGTACCATCAGCTGAAGGTAAAGGAGGCATATATTCCGAAGACCGCGTTCCGGATGAGATATGGCCATCATGAATTTGTAGTTATGCCTTTTGGGTTAACCAATTCACCTGCTGTATTCATGGACTTAATGAATAGAATTTTCCATGAGTTCTTGGATAAGTTTGTGGTGGTTTTCATTGATGATATTTTGGTGTTTTCTAAAAGTAAAGAGGAGAATGAAAAACATTTAAGGGTTATCTTGCAAACCTTAAAAGAAAATAAACTGTATGGGAAATTCAGCAAGTGTGAGTTCTGGTTGCACCAAATTTCTTTCCTTGGTCACATTGTTTCTAAAGATGGAATAACTGTTGATCCTGCAAAAACAAAAGTTGTGGAAGAATGGCTAGGACCCACAAATGTAACCGAGATTCGTAGCTTCCTTGGTTTGGCAGGCTATTACCGAAGGATTGTTAGAAATTTTTCATGGTTATCTAGTCCAATGACTAAGCTAACTCGGAAGGGTGTTAAGTTTATCTGGACAAATGAATGTGATGATTGTTTTCAGGAATTGAAAATAAGATTGGTGAATGCTCCAGTTTTGGCACTACCTTCCAGGAATGGTGAGTTTGTTATATACAGTGATGCTTCATTGAAAGGACTTGGTTGCGTCCTAATGCAGAATGATCAGGTAATTGCTTATGCTTCACGACAGTTGAAAACTCATGAGGTAAATTACCCTACACATGATTTGGAACTAGCTGCTGTTGTTTTTTCTTTAAAAATTTGGAGGCATCATATGTATGGAGTAAAGTGTGAAATATATACCGATCACAAAAGTTTAAAGTATATATTCACTCAGAAAGAGTTAAACATGAGACAAAGGAGATGGCTGGAATTAATCAATGATTATGATTGTACAATTCATTACCATCCGGGAAAAGAAAATAAATTGGCTGATGCTTTGAGTCGAAAAAGTAATGCTTCATTAACAATGTTGCATTTGGAACGTGATCCTTTGGTTAAGGATTTGATGAACTTTGGAATAGAAGTTGTTGGTGCAGGGAGTCCTTCTGTTTTGTTTTAGGTATTAGTGAGATCATCTCTATCAGATAGAATCAAGCAAGCACAGAAGCAAGATAGTGAGTTGCAGAAAAAGGTAGAGCTGGTTCAGAAAGGTAAGTTGCCTGAATTCAACATTGATAATGATTGTGTTTTGAGATTGGGGAAGAGATTGTGTGTGCCTTGTGATTCACAGTTGAAGAGAGAGCTGTTATGTGAAGCTCATAGTTCTCCGTTTTCAGTTCATCCGGGCAGTACTAAGATGTATAGAGATCTGCGGGAGTATTACTGGTGGGATGGAATGGAAAGAGATATTGCTGATTTTACTGTGAAGTGTTTGACTTGTCAGCAGGTTAAAGGAGAGCGGCAGTTACCGAAAGGGATGCTTCAGCCTTTACCAGTGCCAGAGTGGAAATGGGAGAATATATCCATGGACTTTGTTGTTAGATTACCGAAGACATCTCGAGGTAATAATGCAATCTGGGTTATTGTTGATCGCTTGTCCAAATATGCTCATTTCCTTGCTATACGAGATACTTTCTCTCTTGATCAACTTTCCCTTTTGTATCTTAAAGAGATAGTCAGGTTACATGGAGTTCCTCTCTCCATTGTATCGGATCGTGATCCCAGGTTTACTTCTATCTTTTGGAAAGGCCTTCAGAAGTCGTTGGGTACTGAATTAAATTTTAGTACAGCTTTTCATCCTCAATCAGATGGGCAGTCAGAATGAACAATTCAGACATTGGAGGATATGCTACGAGCTTGTTCTATGGATTATCAGGGAAGTTGGGACCAACATCTTTCTTTGGTTGAGTTTTCATATAATAACAGTTTTCATTCCAGTATACAGATGGCACCATTTCAGGCATTATATGGGAAGCAGTGTTGAACTCCAGCTTTCTGAGATGAAGTGGGTGAAAGGAAGTTGATGGGACCAGAATTGGTAGAAGAGATGGCAGAAAAAGTTCATCTGATTCAGAAACACATGAGAACAGCTCAGAGCAGGCAGAAGGGTTATGCGGATAACCGGAGGAAGGATCTTTTTTTTTGAGGTAGGTGATCATGTTTTTCTCAAGGTTTCCCCTTGGAAAAGTGTGATGAGATTTGGTAAGAAAGGAAAGTTGAGTCCAAGGTTCATTGGACCATACGAAATTCTATAGAGAGTTGGATCAGTTGCATACCGAGTGGCTTTACCTCCGAGTTTATCTCAGGTGCACAATGTTTTTCACATTTCGATGTTGAGAAAGTATATTCCAGATCCATCTCATGTTTTGAGTCCAGAGGTAGTTCAGCTGGAAGAGAACCTATCTTATGAGGAACAACTGGTCCAGATTCTTGACCACAGGGAGCAAGTGTTATGGAATAAGGTGATTCACCAGGTAAAGGTTTTGTGGAAAAACCACATGATTGAAGAGGCAACATGGGAATCTGAAAATGCAATGAGGGATAAGTACCCCCATTTATTCGATAAGTAAATAAATTGCGGGGACGCAATTTTCTAAAGGGGGGAAGGATGTAACATCCCAATTAAGTAATTAATAATAGATATTTTTATCTATGTCTATTAATTATTAAGATAGTGTTATAGAGGCTTAAAATGAAAATAAATACAATCTTATGCATGAAATACACTAATATTCTTAAATGATTGTTTTAGTGCCTTTTGATGGAAAACCATTTTTGAATCTATATTTTGACAATTTTATAAACTATGTTTTTCAAAATAAACTTATTATTTATTATTGGGACATTAAAATTTACCTTTTGTGAATTTTTGGTATTTTTCTGATAATATTCGTTTTTTAATGAATAGTGAAAAATACTTCATTTTACATCAAAACTGATTTTTAACCTAATTTATTTATATGAATAGATTATGTTTTGAATTGGTTTTGAAGTGAAATTAGAATATATTTTTACCATTTTATCCAATTGTGGTCATTGGAATCAATTTCACTTTGAAATTAGACTTAAACTGGTGTCAATCTTTTGATACTTATTATTTTGTAAAAACACGCTTTTTGCTCTGGCAGCGGGAATTAATTATTAAATTAATTAATGTGACTTATAAGATTTGAATTTTGTAAAATAGACTTCATTTTTGAATTCAGAATATCAAATATAGCTTAGGGTGAATTTTTGGTAATTTTCTGGAAAACTTCAATTTTTGATGAATAGTGAAACCACTAAGTGGTAATCAAGCAAACTGATTTTTCAGTTAAATGAAAGTTTACCACTAATGTGTATTGAATTTTGAAAATCCGACATAAATGGTTGTCATTAATAAGTAAAATGTGGTGCAATGAGATTAAAATAATTTTTTGGTGAATAGTAACTTATTAAGTTTTTAATCGCGATTAGTGGTAATTAGTGTAGTTTAAGGTATAAATAATGCTTTAATAATATGAAATGACCTAGACACATGTCCCAACCTTATTGGTTGTGTCATGGCCGACCAAGACAAGCCATGGGTCAACTTGGGTACCCCATGGAGACACTTTGGTTTGGAAATGACATAAATAACTTTTTATTAAATGTTAAAGTAAAAATGACACAAACAAGAGATGTTTTACGAAAATAATTTTTACATGGGGTTATAAAGATCATATTTTTGATTATAAATAGTAATTGGAAAGATAAAAAGATTTCCTACATCATAGTATTTTTTTATGATTTTTAGACATTAAATAAATTAAATTATTTATGACATAATAATGATGCAGTGATGACATAATTATTTGACGATTTAAATAAAATGGAAAGACAATGTAAAATCTATGAACTACACATAGAAAAAAACCAATTGGATGAGTGTATTTCGAACCCTTATCACCTTATCCACGAATTATATCAATGTGGGACCTTTTTAAACCGAAACACATTTTCAAATAAAGTAATATTTCTTTACTTTCCAAAAGTGCCCCTCCTCTCCTCTTATAAAAGGCCCCCACCTCTACCTCATTTCACACACTACTCAAGCCTTTGGCTCGGCCAACCCCTGCCCATTTACTCTCTCCACATCCCTCTACTCATCCTAGAGGATTTCCTTTGGGCAGAATCCTTTCAAAGGAAGCCTTTAGGCTCAAATCGAAAGGAGTTACACTTTTAAAGGTAATTCATTCTCTCATGGTCATTTGTTTTATTTTGCTTCTCCAACCCCCTAAACTCTTTTTATTTACTTCTTTTGTAACAACACCAGTATCTTCAATATACTAGGATGTTTTTATAAGATTTATTTGAGCTACACTCTCACACAACTGCATCAAATGGTTAATGAACATACGGTTTCCGTGGATGGCGAAATTCTGCCTCCCGAAACGATGATTGTTCAACACTCATTTAACACCCTCGATGGTGTCCATTATGATGTCACTATTTTTATATATGATATATAATATGTTTATGTTTTCCTTAAGCTTCTGTTTTTTTCATTTTGGGCATACCTTTATGGTTCCCATTATGGGTAAACACGATATCTTCATTTTAGGAAGTGCGGACTATCGCCCCCTCAAAGTGATTTGATTCGTTAAATACCATATGTGGGACATATAAAGGATGGAACTATGATATTATATATGATATTATTCTGGAATTATAATATACCTTTATATCATTATGATTCCATTCTATAAAATACGAAATAGAAATGAAAGTAGCGTTCATGCGTACGTACGGATTACCGTCTCCATGAACGGTGCATTTCATTTCTTACCTCTAAATGATTATGTAATATTATAAATGCATGTATTTACTGGATATATATGACATATATGATATATACATCATGGATACCATTCTGGATATAATGAACCTTTGACCAAATTAACAACATGTAAGTGTAAGAAGTCTATTTTTGACTTAAGAACCAAATACCGACAAAATGAACATTATTAACTTAACTGATTACATGATGTTCATAACATGGTATAAAAGGAATAATGAACTTGAAAAATATTCATAAGCAAGTAGATATTAACTCAAGTTTATTATTCAGGAGATTAAAGAACGGTCGGGTCAAGTCGGATACGAGGTATGGGACTTCGTCTCAATCTCCTTTCATTGAGGCATATTTTATTTTATACAAAACTTTCTTTTATACGGTGTATAAACCCCTTTGACTTTTACGTTTATTCAAAAGGAATCTTTTTTATACGAAGCGTTTACTAAACGAAAAAAGGGAATGTTTTTGTCGTACGTATGCGGCGACAACGACTTCTCCGCCGTCGTGACCGTTATTTGAGTTTCGGCTTCCTCTACAAGCCATACCTTCTTTTTAAAAGAAAAATAAATACCATGTTTTACTTTTCTTTTATTTTGTTATTGAAAATGGTTTTCATAATGTTTTTATATCAATGTGTTGTATTGATATCTTGTGATTGAAAGGTGGATATGTTATGTTTCCTTTATGCATGTTTTATGTGATATGAATTATGTTATGGTTCTTGGGCATTATTATGAAGACGGGTGGTTCCGTGATAAACTAAGGGCGGGTGAGCCCGATATAGCTCTCCAATGCATTGGGTAACGCTAAGGAGTGAAACATTAAGGTTTCTCCGAAGAGATTTTAGGGAATATACTGTGATGGGTATTCCAAACGTAACCAAGAGGGTTACTCCCTACATAAGAATGTTATGAATGCCTCAAGTTACCTTTATGTCATATGATTTCTATGATTTATTCATGATTTTATGAGGTATGTTAAAGTGCCTATGTTTTATGGGTAAAGTATGATTTCATTATTATGTATATATGAACTCATGTATCCTTTCCATGTTTTTTTTATATAACCCATACTGAGTTTTTATGCTCATCCCATGTTTTTGAAATGTTTTTCACAGGTCAAGGGAAAGGTACATGATAAGATGATAGAGTCAAGTATGTGTCAAGAAATAATCAATGTTTTATTTTAAATGTGTTTCCATTGATGGGAATGAAGAATAATATCTTTCTGTAACCACTTTGTTTATATGTGGAATGTAATGCAAGTTTTATGATCTAATTCTCTAAAACTCTAAACCCGAAAAGATCCTCAATGTGAAATCTTGTAATAAATCAAGATTAAGTAAGGTTTAAGGCTGGGGCCTTATACAATATGATTTAAAACTTTCTAAAACATCGTATCACCACATCTAATTCCTTAGAAGATAGAAATGAGTCCCCTTTTCCATAGGCCGAAAGGAGTGTATGTAATAAATATTTATTTCATAGTTTTGCTTCCATATAGCATGGAACTTTCATAAATGTTTTTAACATGGCCATGTTTCTTGATTTTTTATATTTCAAAAGTATATTCCATTGTTATAAACAATTTTACATCCCATGAGAATTTTTATAAACTTATTCATATAAAGTTCTTTATTTAATAAATATTATTTAAAGTTATATATATATATATTATCCTTTGAATAAAAGTTATTCATATATATTTAAATCCTTTTCTAGCATCCAAAATGTGAATTGAGATTGGATAAATGTATTTTCATCTTTAAATAACAAATCTTGATTTATTTAAATATTTCATTTGTGAATTACAAATCTATTTATATTTTAAATTGAAAGAACCGAATTATTTTATTTGACTTGACATCGTGTTACGGAATCATTTTGTGAAATCCGATTGGGCTTTGACTCACACCCAATATGCGTCATCTAGTGTTTTTAGATCATCTCCATCTAAGTTAGAGTAAGGGGAATGGATCTCTTTAAGGGGGATCCAACAATTGAACATTCAACAAGGTGAGTTGTTTCTTTAGGGACATGTCATGTTTTCCCTATTTGTTACATGGGTTCTAGTTCTTTTGGATTTAAATGCATGTTTAAAATTGGATACTTTCTTCCCAATGGAGTTTCCTTTGATATGCTTACTATTTGGTTTCTTTACTTCCACATTTTTTGTGGAAAAAGCAGTTCCCATGTGTTGTTTTTATGATGTTAGATGATAGTCGTTGACCCATGGGGATCGAGAAATCCATTCGATCTATGTCAGAAACTACTTAGTTATCAGGTTTCCATGGTTTTTTTTGAAATATATAATATAAATATTTTTATACATATAGATGTGTTTATAAAGGATAGAATATTGTATTGACATAAAATTTTCAACTCTATATATATTAACATTTTTTAAACTATGTATGTATAAATATAAAAAATGTTTTTTTATTACACTTTTTTTTAATATATAAATTTATGTCTATGTAATATATATGTTTATGAAAATAAGTAATATATATATATATTTGTTTTTTTGGATGTGTTTGATATAAAATTATTTATAAATTCACACATGAAATATTTTATTAAAATATATGTAAATATATAATTTATAGAGGTGTATTAAATATATATATTTACACATATATTACACATATGTATTTATATTAATATTAATATACATATATGTATTAATAAGAATATTTCCATATAAATTATATAAATGTTTATATATGTTATATATTTAAATTTTTTAAATATACTATGGAAAAATTATTTATTGTAATAATATATATATATATAAACAATAATATGCATAGCATAAACATAAAATTACTTAAAAAAGTGGTTCAAATGGGGTATGTTAATCGAGGGATCCCTAGATAGAATCATGCAACCATAAAATTTTATAAGGAATCGCTTTTGGGGGAAGGAAATAGAGGGCGTAGGTCAGAGGCCTTGTATGGATTGGTACTGGAGTGGGGAGAGAATAATAATGGGTATGTAAAAAGTTGACACAAAAGGGATGATGGAATGACGCATGAGAGGACATGGAGAGGGTAGGATATGGACACGAGGGGATGGGGAAGACATGGAACTATACATGTTGAGTGAATGGTGGGTGAGAAAAAAAAGGAAATAATGATAGATCTGTATAAAAAAAATAGAGAAGTTTTTTGTGATTTTGAAAACCACCACTAAATTGATCAAGATTTGATGAATTATAAGAAAACCTAAATTTTGTTTGAAACTCAATTAAATGTGGTTTATAACCACCTCTAATTTTCTATATTACATTGGTATGGTTACAACTACCTCTAATTGATGCATTTCTATATCATGTTGGCTTAAATTATAAGGGGGTTTAAACCCCCTCTAATTTAATCACTTCTAAATTTTCCACCACATTAAAAATAGTTCCTCAAATCAACCCCTAAAAAGAGTAAATGGTAAAATTGCTGGTGATGCCTCATAACCGATGGTAATTTTTTTAGAGGGGGTTATAACCCCATCTATACTCAAAATATACCCCCATTTATAAGTTCGTTTTTTATTATCTCTTTTTTTTATGAACTTCTAATATTTATTCCATGACACATGATTTTCTCCATTGATGTAACGAGTATAATTTTCATATATTATAAGCATGTTATCATACCCTTATTCAAATGTTATGATCATGTATTTCAAATGATTACACTTACTGACCATATAAGGTCATCGTATTATATTTTCCTTCCCTGGATTATGAAGAAAAATACATGGTACTGTATGTTATTGAAGAGTATAAATTTGGAAGAAGATTATGAGAGAGGTTGAAGATATTTCACTAAATACTATGACAGTGTAATTATTATCCAATAGCTTTAAACCATTAAGGTAATAAGTTTTTATATGTGAAATATAATGAATATTCATATATTAGGATGTGATGTCTATTAATGTGTATCCCTATTCAATAAAATTACGTAGTATAATAAAGGGTAGAATTAGTCATCGTAGAGTATCTGGTTTCTATTATAATACTATCCAAGTATTATATATATTTTATACATACTATGGAGATAATCATTTACCATTTCATTAATGGTTGAAATCCAAAACATTGAATGGAATTGCGTTCTCAAACATTATCCTCATATGATGAATTATTATTATGTGACATCAAAAAAAGAAGTAATTTTACAAATACTATATATTTATGATAAATAAAGATATGAAGACATTTAATTAGAACCACAAAAGAGGTAAAGTATTAAATAAAATTAATATGGGAATAATGAAATTCCCATCATGTGAAAATTATGGGAAAAACATCCTGGAAAATGCATGATGGGAAATTGAGTCTGTTAGAAGTGTAGAGATATGGGTTATATGAATATTAAATGTAGAGTAAAGAATCAAATAAATGAATTCAGGTTCTTAACATATAGATATATAGTGTCTTACTCACATAAATTCCCCAGCAATCATGGGAACATTTCTCATAAAAGGATGAGGGAAGAATGTCTTGCTTATGTGATCATTATAGCTGAGGTGGATGTTCCCAACTATGTAGTGATATGTAATATGATAATGGATCAAAAATTCAAAAATGATTTATTTTATTATAGTTCATCCCACTCGATCATATCTTCCCTAAATTCAATGAAAATTTGATACTTCCCACGAACCTTAAGAAGTGAGTTTTCAATTAAAACCCAAGTGGAAATATCACCATAACAATTATGTGTTAGTCAATTCCTATTATAAAACCTAAACATGCCCATTTTGGGACTTCATTAATATACCAATGCTTTATTTTGATATAATTTTTTATATGGATGGGCACAAAATATGTAATTAGAAATTTATTGAAAAAGATGAAAATTACAATTCACGATGGGGATATAGAATTCCTACATTTTAGAGAGGAGACTTCATAATCTCAAACATGTACAAATCCCCCAATAATATATATTCTAAATGAACATCTTGTGGAGGAAGAGTATATCCAATATAATGATTGAAATTATTATTCTTTAATTAATGACGTACTAATTGTACATGAAGGCTCCCTATAAATTTTAATATATGTAATTAGTGGATTTGAAGAAAATGTTATAGGATTTATTTGAAAAAGAATTTATACTACCAAGTCTTTCACCTTGGGGAACCCATGTTCTTCTCATTAAGAAGAAATATGGATCTCTGAGGCATTGCGTTGATTATAGAGAAATCAATTCTATTAAAATAAGGAAAAAGTATCTTATGCCTCACATTAAATACTTATTCGATTAACTTCATGGAGCTCAATATTTTTCAATGAATGAACTTAATTTTAGGTATCATTAATTGTGATAAAAGAAGGAAGATATACTGAAGAAAACATTTTTAATGAGGTACTGACATTATGAATTAATGATAATGACATTTTTATTGACTGTTGGACAGTTTATTTTTGTAGATCTAATGAACACAGTACTCAAGGTATATCAGGATATTGTGTTAGTTCTATAAATTTAAAATATTTAGGTTTACTGGAAAATATATGAATATTAAGAGAATAATATTGAGATCATTCATGCGACATAAATAAGTTAAGAGATATTTGATATATTTCTAATGTTTGATTTCTGGATTAAAAAATTTTGTTTCCCCATATATATTATATCCATATTTGGAATTATGATGACTATTTAATGATAAAATCATTCAATGAATGACTTACAATATCACACACAACCAATGTATGTTTTTTTGTTGGTTTGAAAGGTTACTGTCATAATTTTTTTCAAAATTTAGCCTGATTGGATAACCCTTTAACCAAACATACATGTAAAGGAGTTACGTTCATATAGAGAATTTTATGTGATGAAAATTTTGAATAATTTTAGAGGATATTGGTGAATGTTCTGATTTTGAATCAAAAATTATAAATGAAGTATTTATGATATATAGAAATTCATCAAAGGAGGGTGTTTTTTATGTATATATAAATAATGGTAACTTTTTTGTATATCCATCAAGGTAGTTATGGAATCATTTATAAAACTATAATACTCATGATCATGAGTTTGAAGTTGTATATATTTTAATTGAATATGTAATGATATTATATCTTTGGTGAAATAGGTGAGATATAGAAATATCATTAGATACTGAATTATTTTTATATAAATGCTCAACATGAGGAAAAAATGATGGATAGAGCTTATCAAGAATTATAATTTCTCAAAACACTACAACATAGTGATGGAAAATGAGGTAGCTGATGCATTTAGTGGGAATGATTGTGGAGTTCATTCTAGAATGAGGATTGAGAGATATACCATTTTTATTGATTTAGTAAATATAGATATTGTAATTATTAAATAAGGGGAAACATAACTCCATTTTCAAATGATTTCCAACCCATTTTGATTGGAATATATTAAATATTATATGCCGGTTTATGATAAATTTCAAAATAAAATTAAATATAAGAATGATGGGAAAAGGATAGGGTTCATATATGACGATGGTGTTTTAAAATTCAAAAAGATGATATATTTTATTTATATACCTTATCTAAAAAGGGAATTATTAAATGATTCTCATACCACACATTTTTCAATACATCCTAGCAGCACTAAGATGTATTTAGACTTGAAAAGGCATTTGTTTCGTAAAACATTAAGTATTAAATTAATTATTATGTTTCCAAATTCTTAGTTTATTAACTAGTTAAGGGTGGAGGAAAAAATCTGAGATGAATAATTCAACCTATACCCACTTAAATTGTAAAAAATATATTATTTTCTTAAATATTTATCCTTATATAATTTTAATTTTTTAATATATTTTATAGCAGGAAACATAGGGTTTTAAAGAACCTTGAGACAATATTAATATAAAATGATCATTATAACATAGTTTTGAACTTGGTGGGAAGAAATACGAATTACTAATTAATGAGAAAAAATATTCTTCCAAATGAATATGAATGGTTTTGTTATGTTTGTATAAAATAATCACACAATTATAGTAAAATCACTTTATTATTCAAAAAAAATTTCATGAAAAATGAGTTTTAATCTTATGATGAATAATAGTAATTAGAAGTTATAGAAAATTTATTTCACAATATAAATTCAATTTTTTTCTCCAAAATTTGTAATTTAACTTAATTTTTTTATAAACATTTATTTTTTAAAGAATTTTGAATATAATGATTTTTATTAAAAAGTGTATTTTATTTTAAAGTAATTATAATGTCAACTTATGTATTAGATTTGTTTAAAATTTTATTTACTTCCAAATAATTAAATTATTGATTTTGAAATATATTTTATACTTGAATTTATTCTAAAAACATTTTATTTTCTAATAGGGATTTTTTTTAAATATATTTTTAAATAAAATTTCTAGTTTCTTATATTAAATTTATAAAAACCTATTCTTTTAGTTTTGAAAAACAACAAAATTTATATAAAAAAAGACCAAATTTTTAAAACATGTCCCTTTTATTTTTTACTAATATGAAATGTAACTCTGGTAATTTTTTATACCTCAATAAAGAGTAAATTAGATAATTTAAGTTAAAAATAAAATTATAAACACTATAAAATTACCCTAAAATTCTAAAATTTTAATTGATGATTTTAATTCTACCATAAACAAATAATTATCTAAATTAATTTATTTACTGTACACTTATATATGAAAATGAATTATGTATTATTTAAATCAACAAAAGTCACATCCTGTCACTTTAATTGTCTTAAATACCCCTTATTATTCCAGATTGTAAAAAAGGTATTTTACAAATGAATATAAATGTAAATTTTTTATTTAATAATTATATTTTCATAAAATAAATTTATATTTTTTCTTTTTGGGATACATAGATTAGTTTATAAAATTTATAATATATTATTTAATAATCATTTAATGTTGCCACATTCATGTTTTAAATACAACATCATTTTAATATCGGGTAACCAAAAACATATATTTGACTGTTAATATTATTCATATATCTAAAATATTTATCTTTGTCATTATTTTTTTATATTTAGTAAACAAATAAGTATATTAAATAAATAAAAATGGTGATGTAGTAATATTTTTATTGATGAAATTATAAAATAATTGTCACTAAAAATATTATAATTATTATAATTTTATATAATCAATTTATCAATGAATTTTATACATTAAATTGACCTCATAGAGATATAATAACTTTTTTGGCTCAAAGATAACTTTTTATTTTGATATTATTAAAATTCCATTTAATGAATAATATCAAAAATGTCAATACTGATATTTTATCACAAATAATATATTCCTAAAATATTTAAAAATAATTAAAAATCAATAAAAATACAATATAAAAATCAAATTGTCCAAAATTTTCTAATTTTTTCATTTAGGGTATAATTAAAAGAGTGTAATTAAAAATCAACTCCATTTAATGTTTTAAAAAAAATTTGACACCTAAGTTTAAATTGTAATATGATAACTTCAGGTTAATAAAAATGATATGGTTTAAAATAATAACATAAAATGTATAAAATATATTAGTTTATATGATTACAAACATATGTAATATTATATTTGAATCCATGTATATTTGGTGGCATATGGATTTAGAATTAATTTATTATAAATTAATATTTTGAGAGAATTTCAAAAGTCCCCCTCACTTCAATTATAAAAGGGAACCTTCTTCCTCAATTCTATGGATATATTTGAGAATTAGATCTATACCATACCCTACATATTTGTATTCTAATCATCAATATAGAAATTATAGAAGTTCTATTCCTCTCAAATTTCCAATCCTATTATCTATAATGGGATGTTTATACGAAGTTCAACAAAGAAGAGGTGGTCATCATTAACAAATATTTCAAGATTCTTTATTCTTCTACATTCTATTAATGTATTGTTTAAAATATAGAGTAATAAAAAAAGCATCAAATATATGATTATATTTTAATATTATTATAAAAAAACCATAATCCACCTTTTATCCATCTTACAAAAAACAAAATCACTTGACATGAGTTCGCACGTCTTATCGTCTCCACAATGTAGTGTAATATGTTTTATATCACTATACTATTTTGATGGGTATGATGATGGAAATAATATATATATATATATATATGATAATTATGAAATTATATTGACTATTAAAATTAATATTCCTTTATATTCCTTAAATTTACACCATTAAGGGAATCATACCGTCTCTTGTGCGTATGTAAGGCATACCATCACTATGACGTGATGTGATTTGTTTCACATGTTCACTGTTAAATAACGATTATATAAATTTATAAGATGATTGAATGTTATATATTTTAACTTAATATCATTGTATATATGATTTAACTATATACTATAAATATGAACTGGGACTTATATGACTAAATGTGTATATGAAACTGATGTAGTTAACACCTAAGATTAGGGAAATAATGAAATATTATTAAACTATGAGTGATGAGATAATTTAATAGAAACATATATAATATAATAAATATCATTATGGTTCTATAATAAATCAATAAGATTATTTAAATGATTAAACTTGATGTTTGGATACTTACGAAGGAAATCCGACATATGGTAATGGTAAATTTCACAATTTTATTTTATTGAGGACAATTTATTTATAAGTATCCGCTGTGGATTATTTATCTTCATGCCCATATATCATGATAATGTCTCCAAAAATTATATTAATATTATTCTACATAATTTTAATTTCATTTATTTAAACAAGTTATTTTTTACTAAATGGATTGAAATAAATATCTTTGTTATTTTCTAAATGATGTACTTTGTTATATTTTCGATAAAATTACGAACGAAATTTTTTTTAATCATATATGACATGAATAAATATTAACACAAACATGATTACTTAATTCCTTGAATATTATATTAAAATATTATTTCTTTATTTTCAAATTAATTACTTTCTTTCAAAATAGCATGGAATTTAATGAAAACAAATCAATTTCAAAGAAGATAGGTCATTTTCCTCACTATATTTTTTTAACTAAAATATCAAAATTATATTTTATTTATGATTATATTAATGAATGTATCTTATGATTTATTAAGGATATTTTATAATTATAATATCCATATTTTATCTATGGTTGGTTTATTTTTATGAAGGAAATATATTTATGAAATCCAATTCTTGAACAATGGTTAGGTTATGATGAAATGATGTTATGAGACAATTTTTTCTATTGGGTTTGATATGATGCCTGAATTATGTTAATGTGTGACACATATGTATTTTTTTCAAAATTAAATGGGTGGGACCTATATATTCTTCCAATGTATTTTTTAAATGTTTATATCTCATGAGATACGAATGACTAGAATGAGACATAAACTATTATAAGTAATACAGTACTGAAAGGAGAATAAAACTCAGTTAAGTAAATGACATTATCCACTATGTTTATATTGGAAATGATCCAAGACTAATATGAAAATGATTTTCTATTCTTATGTTAATTCCATAATTCCATGTCTTATGTTATTCTATCATGTAATATGATAAATTATTATTTTAGAACTTAAATAATTTTTTTCATGATAGATATAATTATCTTTTATATGCATGATATAATTTGGAAATATAATTTTATTGTATTTATGCCCTTATGCATATGTTAAATATATTTATTACCATTACTATGAATTTTAGATCTTCCTTTCTTTGGATTTTTCCCCAATATATGATTAAAGGTGTTAAGTAATATGTATCAAACGGCATTTAGTTATGAATGAATAAGAATGAGATTATGTATATATTTATGAATCTGTTGCTTATGTTTCCATTTTTTCAAATACACTAAAATTATATGGTTTTAGAGTGGATTTGTTATGTTATTTAATAAATATTATTCTATTTAGATATAATATATATCTAGGAAAAGTATAGATGGTTATAATTGGAATCATATATTGTTTTAGTTAACCTTTGGAAACATGGATGAGAAATCCTATGTATAAACAATAAGGATAAATTTCATTATATGATATTATAAAAAGGGTTTGATAATTATCATGAATAAAATAGGATCGAACATATGGTTAATTGAATTGAAACGTTATATGTAATTTACATAGATTCTGTGGTTTTTCAACTATTATTAGTGTTTCTCAAACTATGATTTCTAGATTTAGTCAATGGAGTGAACCAGAATAAACCATGTTAATGTTGCATGTGACTTTCCATGTAACCAGTGTCATCCTTAGTAAAAAAAATTTAAAATATCTGGAATGTAAAATCAGCTTACTTTGATCATGAAACATTCTCAAGATACTTACATTATAGAGATTCAAAATAATAAATTGAGTGAACAACATTATTTTCAATGCTTTCGAAGGTGTATTATAACTTCATTAAGTGGGGATTTTTATACACTAGTGGATGGAAAATAGATCCTTATCATTGAAAAAGTATTTTAAGTACTTAAATTCTTAGAACAGGAGAAGGTAATTTTTTAAACATCATCATATAGAAGTTAAAGCAGTTTAATTGTAGAAACACATTGAGAAAACAATAAAACAAGATGAAATTGAATCTATCAATAGGATGAGTCCAAGAACATATTTTAAAAAATGTTCATTACTCGTATTCATCAAACCTATATGTTGAACTAGATTCATGAAATTATTAAAATTTATGATGAATTCATTGGTACCTATGAGTAACATTTTATAGGAATTATATGGTACACATATGTAATTATCATAAAAACTAAAAAAAATTGATTGATTCATTAGTTAATTAAAAACAATTATACCAAAGAAATTAGATGTATGAGAATTCATTAGAAATGAGGAAATCGATTTATTTGATCTCAGAGTTGATATGGACATTGGTGTCACCTATAAATCTAATGGGGATGATTAGAAGAGAAAAATGGAATTCAATGTAAAGTCTAAAAACTATAGTGAAATGTAATTTAAATATTATTTATGATTAAATGGTGGAAATAAAAATAGAGGAAACATCTTAAGGGGGCTTATGAATGTATTATGTGTGGGAATAATGGTTATCGAAAAATTTATTTCTGATGTGATTGGAAAAAATAGCTTATGATATTAATAGATAATTGGTTGCACAGAATTCACCGCCCACAATTCAATGCTTCATGTTCATGGAAAATGGGCATTATGATAACCATATCCCAAATCTTAGGGATATTGAGAATGATCGATGTCCGAAACCTCTTAATTTCAATGACAATGGAAAACCACATGTGATCACTAATAGTGATGTTGAGTATAATAATTATGTGGTGAAAGGTATACATACAATCCACTATTAAAAATCTATTTTTTTATTTGATTATAGGTTCACCAATTGATTTATTTATAATCAATTAACAAAGGGTGTATCTATATTACATGAAAAATTAGATGTTGAATTGGGTGTGAATGCATCTAATATAATAATGGTCTCATCATATGTTTATAATTCCCATATAGTTGAAGTTTGTGGGAAATTGCTTCTTAAAAATATTATGATCAACCCTTTAGTTGAATTCTATGGAATTCTTTGCATGAATTTCCTTATTATATATGGATTTCATATCAATTTCCAAGGATGATAAGTCACAATTCATATTATGAATAAATCTTTTACAATATGTCGATGTACAGATGAATATGAATTTACAATTGAAATAAATTTCACTTTTTTTGTCTCAATTTCAATAAATAAAAGTTATCTATTTTAGATGGTTGATTATAAACCCTCTATTAAGGATATTCTTATTATATGAGTTTCTTTTTATGTCTTTTTGCTATATTTTCCTTGTCTTCCACTAAATCGCGATTTTGAGTGGGTTGATATGCCTATTGGAAAGTCTCATTATATAATGGACCCATTTGAGGTATAGGAACTGAAGAAGCCACTACAAGAAATAATGGCAATTGATTATTATTACTTAGTGAGTCACCATAGTGTAAACCTATTCTATTTTTCGGGAAGAAATATGGATTAATGAGACATCACTTATTATCAAGTACATAAAAAGATCACTTCCAAGAAATAATATCCTCTACACCATATTGATGACTTATTTGATCAACTATGTGGAACTAAATTTTTCTTTATATTGATCTTCATTCTTTACATCATCAATTGAGGGTCAATAAGGAGGATATAACAAATATGGGATTTCTTACAAGGTATGGACACTATGAATATATAATGATTCTTTTTGGTCTTACTAATTCCCCTTATATATTTTTTGATGTGGTGATGATATTATTTAGAGGCAATCTTGATTAGTTTATGGTAGTATTTATAGAATATATTCATGTATAGTTCAAGAGAATGGATGAACATGAAGATTCCCTAAGGATAGTACTAAATACCCTAATAATGTATATTAATTATGAAAAATTTACCATGTGTTAGTTTTTTCATCATAATGATTCATTTTTATGTTACATAATCTCAAGAGAGGGGAAATCTATGGATCATAAAAAAATTGATGTCATAGAACATTATCCTAGACCTACAATGGTGTATAATATTAGATGATTTCATGGTTTGGCCAGATAATATTGATGTTTTTTGAAATATTTCTCATGACTATCTAATCCACACCGCATGTTCACTCATAAATGCTGAAAATTCATATGGATGGAAGAAATCCATGATAATTTTAAGTATTAGAATAGAAGTATAGTCAGTGAACTTGTGCTCACACTACCCTATAGTGGTGAATTTTTTATGATCAATAGTAATGCATCCAAGAAGGGACATGATTGTTTTATAATGAAAATAGATAGGGTTATTGGTTAGGCCTCGTTAAAATTAATAATCCATGATAAAACAATCCAAACTCATGATTTGGATTTATTTGTCGAAATATTTTCATTAAAGATATTAAGGTATTATCTTTATGGATAAGGATGTAATATATTTACAAATCATAAATGAAAAATGCATATTTACACTCAAAAGAAGATGAATATATTCCAAATAATATGGTTAGAGTAGATTTAATATTAATACTTCTAAATACATTACCCCCATTTTAATGAGAACAAGGTTTAAGGTGATTTGAGTCAAAAGAACCCTTATATCGTATCTTTTGTAAGGATAAAAAATCTAATATTTATAGATTTGAATAGGATGGATCGGGAAATCATAAAAGATATGGAGAAATATTTTCTTCCACAAATGAATCTTCAACCCTTAATACAATATATGAATATGGAGGTACCAAAAATGATATAGAGTTACAAAAGAAGGTGAGAAATTTTCATGAGTTCAAATTTGATTGTGAGCGAATAATAAGGTTCTAAAACCATGTGTTTATCCCTCCCATATAAAAATTAATTGATTTTGGTTGAGGCACATAGTTTTTCATTTTATATTCATCATAGATGAACTATGATTTATGGGGATGTAAAATTGTATTTCTTGTGTGACAAAATGTAGAACGATATTCGAGAATATGTTTCTCAGTGTTTGGTTTGTTAGCATGTTATGGCGAAAAGACATAATTATAATGGGATGTAACAAACATTAACAATACTAAAATGTAAATGGGATACATCACAATGTATGTTATAACTTTAATACCCAAAACATATGAAATCTATAATTTTATGTGTATTATAATTGATATCATTATGAGTTCAAAAAACAACATTAATTTTTATTGTATATATCACTCTTGATCATATTAACAAAATATATTATAAGTATGTAGTGAGATTTTATATATTAACACTTCCAATTATATAAAATTTGTATCCAAGGATTACCTCAATGTTATGGAGATGTATCTAGAAGGCTCTGGATACATTGTTAATTTTTAGAATTATTTATCATCTTCAGACATATGGTTAATTCGAGAGGAAAATTCAAACTCTAGAAGACGTTGTGAGATTTTACTATATATATTTTAATGGTGGTTGGGATCAACACCTACAAATGTTATAATTTTCTTACAAAAATAATATCCAATCCAATATTTAGATGGATCCTTATAGAACCCTCTATTTTAAGAAGATCATTACTTCAATATGCTGAAATGAATTTGGGAAAACAAACATATTGGGACCTGATCTATTTTCGTATATATGAGAGAATTTTAGATATATTCAACAATACATAAGGGTATCTCATTGTTGAAAAAAATGGATTGTGTTCAATCATTGAAAATTCCATGATTTAGAAGTGGGAGACAAGGTATTTCTATAAATATCTCCCTATGAGTGAGTGATGAGATCTGGATTGAAGGGAAAGTTAATTACTTTTGATAAAAGAAATTTTGAAATTCCAGATCATGTTGGCAATGTATATTATCCCCTAGAACATCCACTAAATGATTCTAATGTTCATGAGGCATTCCATATATCTCTCCAGAGAATGTACATTCCTAATATTTCACATGTTCCAAAATCAAAAGTAATACCACTATAGAATGTCCTTTCTAATGAACACCAACTAATAATGATTTGGTATCGTAGAGAAAAAGTATTTCATAAAAAGACGACTCCCTTTGTTAATAATTTTTAGGGTACCCCAATTTGTGGAAGCTATGTGGGAACATGAGGATTAGATGAAGAAGAGGTATCCTCATCTATCTGTATGGAAATGAAGAATTTTAAGGGTGAAATTGATTTTATGGGGGATATAATGTAACACGTAGATATTTTTATGAAATAATTACGCTTAAATAATTTTATTTCCTCAATAGATTGTGTGGCACAAAATCTTATGTTTAAATGATGTGAAATATACTATTATTCATCAAAAATACATTTTCTTCACAAATATGTTTTTATTATTTTTATGAATACTAATTTATAAATGATATATATAATATATTTGAAAGAATAAATATCTTTTTTGAATTCAGAATTCCAAAATTACTATAAATTTATTTTTTTTGAAAATAATTATATTTTTATGGAATAATGAAAATAGAGATTTTTATTGAATTTTTTTTCTTCATTTAATGTCCTTACATAGTAAAATTCTATTTTGGAAGAGTTCTAGATTTTAATTATATAAAAATAATACTATTATGGTTCTCCCTCCCTTCTACCCAACACATTGAGCTTTTAAGACTGACCATAACCTACCAATTTATCTTCTAAAATTCCCAAAAAAAATTCTGGAGGTTATTGTCTTCTGAAAAGACCATCCGTAGTTTCCCGAACTGGATATCTAATGAATGCTCTCAAAAGAAGAGGTGATCATCTTTACTGACCTGTTCAATTTTTTTTCATCTACATACTATTCATGAGTTATTTCTATTGTAATGTAATAAACACACTATCACGTATATTATTATATGTAATTATTATTATTAAACAACCACAATACACCCTCTATCCATCGCATAAAAAATAGAAGTATCGTGCATGTCTACGTATGGAATACCGTCTCCACGGCGTGGTGTAATTGTTTTTCCACCACGACATCATTTTGATTTTTAGAATGATGTAAATAATATATATATATATATTATAATTATAACATTATATTTTTTACATAAATTAATATACCATCCTTTTCCTTACAATTTCATCATTTTGTGAATGATACCATTACTCATTCACGTGTATGACCTACTATCTTCATGAGACGATGCAATTAAGTTTATATGTTTTCTATTAAAGAATGATTATATTAATATATATAAATATTAAATATGATATATATTACCTTAATATAATTTTTGATATGATATAACTATATCCTACTAATAAGAACTCAGAATTATACGATAAAAAATGAAAATGGAAATGAAGTCATTAACAACTAGTAGATGGGTAATAATGAAATATTATTAACAAACAGGTTACAATATACAAGAGGATCACATATAATACAATATATACGGATATGGTTATGGTATATAATAATAAAACTATTTTAACCATTATACAATAGGTTTAGATAAATATTATTGAAATCAGACCTAAAGTAATGGTTAATTTCACAATTTCATTTTTTGGGATTCTTTATATGTATGTATTTGTTATGGAATTTTTTCTATGTCCATGTTTCATAATATATTTTTTTTCCAATATATATTTATAAATATTCTAAAATTTTTTAAATTCAATTTTACCCATGTGATAATTTTTACTAAATGGTTTGAAAATAATTTTTTTTCATTTTCCAAATGAGGTAATTTTTTTCTTTTAGAGAAACTCTATGAATGTGAATTATTTTAACATATTCAAACAGATTTTTTTAAAACTATCATCATACCTTGATTTTGTGAGGATTAACATATAATTTTAAATGATTTTTTCAAATTAAATTTTCTATTTTAAAATTTCATGGCATTTTATGAATAGAAATTATTTTTAAATTAGATAGAATATTTTCTTCATGAAATATTTTGAACTGATCCATAATAATTATATTCGATTTATGATATCATTTTTTTGTTTCTTATGATTGGTTGGAGATATTTTTCAAGGATACCATCACTAATCCATTTATGATTGGTATGTGTTTATTATAGAATAATATCTAGGAAACCCATTCTGGTTAAATGGGTTATGTAAGGATGTAATAATATTTATGAAACCCATTTATATTTATAACTTCTCTTATAATGAATGAATTATGTTCTTATGGAACATATATGTATGGATTTCACTACATGATTGGTAGGACCTATATATCCTAACAATGCATTGGGTAAATATTTAATTCTCATGTGATATACAAGACTATAATGTGAAGTATACCATGTTTAGTAATACATAGGTCAAACAAGGGGTGAGTTTGGTTCACTAAATTTCTTTTTCGACAATGATGGTCTTGTAAATGATCATTGACTAATAATTGAATGATTTTGTATGATTTTTTGTATGTCATAATTCAATGTATTATTTGACGCTCTCATGGAATATATGATTTGATTCTTTATGAACTTCTATGATTTATCCCATGACATGATATCATGAGCATTTATATGCAGGATAGAATTTTACAAATGTTATCGTTATTTTTGTATGCATTTATGATTATCTTATCTCCCTTGATTACAATTACTAAAAATATAAACTCCCCCATTTATATATTTATTTTCCCCCAGGATGTGATGAATGTTATTAAGTATGATGTGTCAAAATGGGATCGTATTATTATGGAATAAGAGAGAGATAATGTACATATTTATGAATCAGTTGCTTCTATTTCCACATTTCCAAAGACACTAAACCTATACATTTATGGTTAGGTTTTTCAATTTTTTTTAATGAATATTAATCTATTTTGTTGTAATATCTAGATATGAAAAGTATGGGAATTATAAATTTTTGGAAATAGGATTAAATTTTTATTTAATTTTTCATTGGACTACTAAAGACACATAGAAAGAATGATGCAATATTTGTTATTATTAGTATCCTTAACAAATTTAAAAATTATTCTCTATAAGATAACATTTAACTCTTGAGTTTCACATAATTTTATATATTAATGAAGTTATAATAATTCATCCACAACTAGAAAAATGATTTATTTTGATAGGTCATTAAGATGGGTTCCCATCGAAAATGAGCTATCACGAAAAATGTCATTGCAAATATTACATTTTATGATAGACCATTGCAAAAACAAATTATTTTCTATTGACATTAGCAGAGTCGCAAAAAATATGTCAAATTTTAAAAGAAACTCTATTTTGACGGCCTAGCCACGCATTATAAATAGTTTCCCATTTTTTACATTTTGCGATGGACCACCGCAATTAGTAATTACGGTCGTCCGTCACAAATGATGCATGAAAAATAAAATAATAAACCCTTTTTCGACAGGACCATCACAAACAGTTGAAAAAATTTTAAGAAATAAAATAAAAAATAAAATAACTAAATTCATAATATTAATATTAAAAGAATTAAATTATTTACAAATTAATAATCATAATATGATATTCATATAAATAAAATAATAATATTAATATCCATAAAATTAAATTATATGTAAAAAAATTAAATTATATAATAATATTATTAATAAAATTAATGAAATACTAATATTAAAATTATTAATATAGTGAAAACATGAGTATTCACAAAAATATAAAAATTTATTAATTAATAAAATATTAAATAGAATAAAAAATTAAATAAATAATAAAAAACTATAATATTTAAGAATATATAAAAAACACTGTTTAGAAAATTAAATAGTTAGTATTACAAAAAAATACATTCAAATGATTGATTATGAAATAATAATATCTCACTGAGGGGGAGGGTCATCAGAAGGAGTTGGAGGAGTTGGTGGGGGGAACACCATCCCTAAAGTTGTGATTCAAATGTCGCATGTACTACATATTCTCCTTCTCCTAATACTACCAACATTGACACATCACTTCCTACATATCCTACTCCAACTGCTGATGTCTTAGGATCTCTTCCTTCTACTACTGCTTCCACTAGCGCATATCCTCCGGCTCTATACACATTGTGTCTATAAGCTCAATTTGACCGCACAACTGCTCCTGATATTGTGCATGAAATGACGATGAATCTCCACGAGCTCTTATTGAGCTAGACACCGACATCACAGAGGTTCCATAAATTCTCATAGGGGTCACTTGGTATTCGATACCAATAACTTAGCCTTTCTGGAATTCATACTGGGTTCCATGCATCCATGATTTCTCATCAAATCATGTGGCACTAGTCTGACAATCGTTCTCATCCTGACATTCCACACGTGTCTCAGAAGTTGTGGCTTCATATAAATCCGTCAATTTCAATTTCAAATCTATGAAGTTAAATTATTATTTGTAGTTAAATATAATGCTAAAAAAGAACTAATACTGACCACAATCTAACATATGTGAGCACCCTTAATCTCCCAAGTGGCTGGATGACTGTACAACCTCTTATAAATATCATTATTTGTAATATCATATTGTGCCACTGGATATATGAATATGAAATCAACCATTTACATTTAATGTTATATATAATATTTAAAAAAGATTACTTACCATATTCTCCCTATGCGTACTGAATGCCCGATTACCAGCACAATGTGTTACCTCTTTTCTCCCTTGATTTTTCCAACCTACTAATGATCTACTCTGAAACCACCTACTAAACTAGTGTGTAAACAATCCTTCCCAAACCTGAGGTGAAATATAATCAGGTTGGTGGAAGTGACATGTCTCATCAATCTCTTTCACTCATGCTTTCTCTATTCCAATCATTTTCAAATTGTGGAAAAATTGAGTGCAACACGGATGCATAGCTCCCTTCAATTCATTCTAGTTAGCCTCACACATGCTCTCATCAAGGGGATTCCATAAACCCTACAATTAATTTATTTTGTCAAGTTATCAATTAAATTAATTTAAAAATAAATATTATTTATTTTCCTAACATCCAATTATCAAACATGGACTACTGAACATCAATAGGAATCTGATTCCAGGACACTCAAGCATCAGAAAAATAATTGTGAAATATAGTGCTCCCCTGTCCAAAAACTATATGTATAATGATGTTGAAAAAAAGAACAACTAATGAATTAATTATAATAAAAATAAATTAATGAAAAATTAGTAAAATACCATGGTAAACATACCTATGTGTGTGTTGATCGAACCCATGATGTGGACATCACTTGGATTTAGGGTCGAGAATCATCCATCAGGAAAGACCATTCTCCCTCTGATTGCACCCTAAAACACCAAATGTATGAGGTTTGGCCAATCCGACCTTCTACAAGATCAAAGTTAGATTAGCCTACAGTAATAAATTGTAATATTCCTCATCCATTTGTAAAATGAAATTATAGTTGTTAGAAAATAATTGAAAAAACAATTATATATTGATAGATATTATATATGATTATAACCAAAATTTCACTTTGTCAATGTCCATATTCATCCTAAGCTTCATTACATTAAATGTCAATGTCTTCATCTTCCTCCTCAACATCATCAATTTCTATATTATTTTTATTTGAATAATCTTTTTCCATTTCAAATTCAGTTGTAACAACTTAAACATCATTTTAATTGTCTTCCCTTAATAATAGGATGCCATCAATGATATTCATATCTATTCATGATAAATATGGATTCAGAGCAGTCTCTTGAAAAATATCAATTCCTTGAAATTCTGCGGAACCACATTCACTTTTAGTAAATTCATTCCCTCCTGATTTAGTTTTTATTATGCTCCACTAATCACCCAACTCCCATGAAGTAGCACAATAATTTTCATAAAAAAATTTATATACCTAATGATCCAATAAAAATAGTCCATTTAATAGAAGAATACATTTATATATAAAATCAATGATTCCATGTATCAGATGAACACTCTATCCCCTCTCAATATCCAACCACAGACATATATACATCATTATGTAATATTGTCCCAGTATACATAGTTCAATGATTTCTTATAACATGTCTAAAAAGTCAACATTAGATTTTCTATAATGAGATGATCTCATGAAATCACAACTAATCAGTTTTTTTATTACCCATATGGACATGTATGAAATCGAAAAACATTCAACACATTTCCATTATATGATTTTACCATTTTCTATTGTGGTTTACTCAATATAGACAATCGATTATAAATTTTATCAGCATGTTGAGATACCTGAAAAGTAATAAAACAATTATCACTATAATGAGTATTAAATCATTTTATTATGTGAAATAAAAAAAACTATCTTACCAGTTTTTTAAACCAGTAAAAAAAATTCACAACATTCTTCAAGAGAATCGTCAAGAAGAATTATATATTACAAACCATCTTGTTACTCTTATAGAAATTTATAAGAAACACATTACCAATATGTAGATATGTTTTTAACAAAGAGAATACCTGATTAAAACAAATATTTGACATTATATTATCTAATTTAATTTCTATAAAAATAGACATTGGTTTAAGTTTTATTATCTTGTATCCATGATATAATTCATCCATAGTGGACCTCTAAATCTCATATAAATGAGTTGGTTCTAACTAAAGAGTTAGATCAATAACAATCCATGTTTAGTTTACTGAATAAAAGGTCATATCACTTCATTTACTAAATTTTAGAAGTGTGGTGGATCTGAAATGAAATTATTAATATATTCTCTGCAACTGCGTTCACCATGTTGATAAAAAACATAATATTGTTGAAAAACACAAAAAAATTGACCTCCAACTTTTTCAAATTTTTCATACATCCAAAATGAGATTTTATAACAAGGACACTAAATTTTCCATTCTAAAACACATTTTGGTTTTTATTATTCAAATGATAATAATTCTTCAACACCCACAATATATACAAGATTTAAACTAGAACTATTTGGATTCTAGTGCTGATTTATCCAAGAATGATAATTTAATAACGAATGTTTTCGACTTCCTCATTCCATATTTTTCTAATAAAATATGAAATAATTAGTTATATTTAATATTTACATATATGATAAACACAATCGAAAATATAGGTGACAATTTAATCACTTTTCCAGAAAAAAATATTTCTTATTCTTTTATAGTTATTTATAATATTTTTAATCTAATATATTAATCTAAACATATTTAAAAAGATTTATACTAATTACCAATAATTATTATTAATTTTATGTATTTTGTTAAATTAATGTTAATTATTGATGAAATAATTCCAATAGATCGGCAGCATCCCTTTTTCCTGACGACACATCCCCTTATAACTATATGTGACTATAAGAACCATGAAATGTCTTTTCCGACCTACGAATTTCCATTTTCGTAATCATATGGATGGAGAGTAAGGAGGCCTCAATGTTCTTCTCTTCATGCCCTCGTGCATAGAAAAATGAATATCCATACATCAGATTTGATTATTCAAGGTGATTTCATTCAGCAAAAGTAGCAAGGGAATGAGTCATCAGGAAAAAGATCAACTTTTTTCCACCGACTAACCTCGATCCAAATTTCTCCGACTTAAATATTTATTAAAAATCAGCTATGATGTATATCCATGAATATTTTTCATATTGATTTTTTCTGGGGGGGAGGGAAGAGGCAAGAAGCTGAGGTGTTAATCAAAAGTAATACTGCTAATCCTCTTGAAATTGTGCTCGTTATTCAGTTTGCTCAAATTTATTATGATTTATTACTAATTTTTACTATTAATTACTATTTATTACTAATCATTACTAATATTTATTAATTATTACTAATTTTAAAAAAAATTAGTAATTTTTAATTATTTGTAATAATTATTTCAAATTAATCATAAATATTACTAATTATTTCTAATTAATCTAATTTATTACTAATTATTACTGACTAATTATAATTATCTCAAATTAATCCTAATTTATAGTAATTATTTCTTATTATTTATAATTAATAGTAATTTTAAAAAATTATTACTATTTATATTTAATTATTAATAATTAAACCAATTATTTATAACTATTACTAATTATTATTAATCAATTCTAATTATTTATAATTAATATTAATTATTACAAATTAATCTAAATTATTACTTATTAATAATAATTTATAAAAATTAATCACAATTAATGATAATTATTTCAGATTATTATTATTTATTACTAATTACTGTGAATTATTACCAATTTTTACAAATTATTACTAATTATTTCTAATTATTACAATTTATTTCTAATTAATATTATTGAATTATAATTATTGGAAAATTATTCCTAATTTTTGATAATTTTTACTAATTATTGATAATTATTAATAATTATTACTAATTATTAGAAATTATTTATAATTAATCCAAATTATTACTAAATAATCATAATTATTACTAATAAATAATAATTATTTGCAGTTAATGATAATTATTACTAATTAATACTAATTATTACTAATTAATCTTAATTATTTCTAATTAATCCTAATTAATGATAATTAATTTTAATTAATCTTAATTATTGATAATTATTACTAATTATTACTAATTATTACTAATTAATTGTAATTATTACTAATTATTCCAAATTATTAGTAAATAATCACAATTACTAAAAAATAAACCTAATTATTACTAATTATTCCTACTTATTTTTAACTAATCCAAATAATTACTAATTAATCCTAATTATTACTTATTAATCCAAATTATTACTTATTAATCATAATTATTTCTATTTCATCTGAATCATTGAAAATTATTTCAAATTAATCCAAATTATTGATAATTATTACTAATTATTAATAATTATTAATAATTATAACAAATTATTATTAATTAATACTAATTATTACTAATTAATTCTAGTTATTACTTATTAATCCTAATTACAACTTATTAATCGTAATTACTACTAATTAATCTTAATTATTAGTAAATAATCATAAATTCCTACTAATTAATCAAAATTTTTTACTTATTAATCTTAATTTTTTTTAATAAATTTTAATTATTGATAATTATATCTAATTAATCTTAATAATTGATAATTATTAATAATTCTTATTATGTATTACTAATTATTACAAATTAATTATAATTATTTCAAATTAATGCTAATTATTAGTAATTAATCATAATTAATACTAATTAATCTTAATTATTTTAATTCATCCTAATTGTTACTAATTAATCCTAATTATAATTAATTAAGGCTAATTAATACTAATAAATATTAATTATTACTAATTAATCTTAATTATTGATAATTAATCCAAATTATTAATAATTATTTATAATCAACTAACTAAACTAATCTTAGGTATCCCTTCATTCCATGTGTCCATCCAATATACATCCACGCTCAATTGCTTCCTATCATCCACAACATCCCTCCGCATACAACGAGTACTATAACTCTAACTCTCTTCATCGTGACGATACCCAAGGTTTCTCCTCCCGCTCGTGATGTCGAACTAAGATTGTCGGTACACAGATTCATCATCTACCATCATCTCATTCGATTTCTTTTCGTCCATATTTCTTCAACACGATATTGCAATACGATTGTTCCCTATCCCGTCCTTCACCGCATACAGACCTATTGTCCAACTACACCCTAATTGTCGAATACCTCATAATTCTGATTTTGTCTGTCCCTCTTTTGTAAGAGGATTCTCTCCAATTCTAGCTGAGATTTCTCTAGTGTCAACCAAATTCTCCAATATTTTGTTTCCTTCATGTGGTTTTCATCACCTACATCTAGGGTTATTGTTCCCCTTCCTTAGACAAATAGTTTCTCTACTCCACATCCTATAGAAACGTATCTGAACTCAATGACGGGTCAACCATTCCTTCTACTACACCTTCATCACATTCCTATATCTGTGAGGAACAAAATCAATGATGATACTCATTTCTCCAAACAAATTCTTTATAAAGTATCTTCTTATTTGTCTCTCCTGTATTCAATATATCTCATGTATAAAATTTATTCCCCTATGTGGATGAGTTTTTTTAAGATAATACAATACATTTGTTTTGAGTAAGGAATTTTGGAATTTAATTAATTCAGTCACCATGTATAGATTGACTTCTTGATTTCTACATTTAGTTTTAATGATTTTATTGGATTCCCTAGAGTCATTCATCATCTTCATAGCCAATGTTCTTTGACATTGTTTGTTTTTTAAATTAAAAATGATTCATTTCTATTTTAAATTCATAATGACCAAATTGATGTACCTACTTATTGACATGTGTAATGATGATGCATTTTTCTTTCAGAAAAAAAGAGATTACTAGGGTCTACTATTTTGGCCTGATTGGTGCTCATGATTTGGTAGGCTCCTGAAACAATGTTTTGAATTTTATATTATGGAAAAATATAATTCTTGATTTATTATAAATTTCTATTTATTTTCTATAAATTAATAGATGTTACATATTCTATGTAATTAATTTTTATAGTACTTTATATTTTTTACTTTCCCTCACATATCTCGAACTAATACATTCAAATTTTTTTGGTTGCAAATTAGAAATACAGTCCATTAATGATAGGTGTACCATCCATCATTAAAGCTCCACTATAGATTCCAACGATTCTATACCTTAATTTTAACTCATCAATTTCTTTAGTTGTTTTCTTATAGTAATTCAATAAAATATGATTTTGGATCAATGTGATTTTAAACTAGCCACCAACAAGGATATCGGGATATCAACCAAATCGTGGTGTGTAAGAAAAAAACAATAGATCACACTTAAATTAATTTCATGACAGTTTTATAGATAATTACGAATACCCAAGCATTATCATTTATTTAATAAGTAGAATCACATAATAATTTCATAATATATTCACTATAAGTTAGCATATTTCACCAATATCTATTTCCATTGACAATTTGAATATTTTCCTCACTGTAAGTCTATTGTATAAACTATATGTGTTTTTATATATAATTAAATTGCCATATAAGTTACTATTATGTTTGTATATATTCATATTATGGTTTCATATGTGCTAAAATATTTTATATTAGATTCCATTCAAGGATATTATGTTAAATTTATGGTACCTATTATGTCTAGAAAACCTTTTTACTTCTTCTCTTACGTGACACCAAAATAGAGCTCCATGTCTCATATTCGATCAACTCTTAATTTCGCAACCCCACCAATCTAGAATTTTTGTTTACCTCTCCCTCGATCAGCTATAGAAAGTTGGGTTCCTCACATGATCTAAATTAATTATTTATTTGATCCATCTGGTCTACATGGTTGATCTCTTTGCATTATTAATTTCTTGTAGACAATTCTTCAATTGTGGAAATTGTTTACGAATGGAATATATTAAAAATTAAATTATAGAGTATATTAGAAAAACCCACCATTTCCTTCAAACCTTGACCCATTAAAAAAGTTATAGAAAAGCTTAGTGACCCCCACCAAATCAATGATTCATTTATGACCTTCGGATGCAGCATGAAAATATATACTATCATGAATTCACTAGAGATGATTTACCTACTCCATCCTACTAATCATTATCTATAGTAAAGACATACTGAAATGTACAAATTCCACATTTTGTGTAGATAATAGGAATGCGTAGATTCAAGAATTTTTATTTTCTGCTGATTTTTGGATTTTACTATTTCTCTTTGTTGGGGTTATCTGGAACACTGATTTTTCAATCAAGGGATGTTCCAGATACCACCTAGTCTCATAATCACCCTCCACCTATCATGGAATCTTCAATTTACACCACTATTGAAAATTAGGGAGTTAGTATTACTAGATCTAGGGTGGTTTTAGTAAACTCCAGTACAGTTGGGAGATATTTAGATACTAGAAAATTAGGAAATTTATCACTTAATTCATTTAAAAAATCTAAGAAATCTTTATGATTATAGAAATAATTTTCTGATAAGTTGATGAAGATTCTAGTGGTGTATTTCTCCATTTTGATAATTATGTGATCATTGTGTGAAAATTTTAATTTGTTCATTTTTTATATGTATGTTATGACCTATGTTGGTCATTAAACTGATTTATACTATATTTTTTTTATGATATTTCACTCTCTTGAAGATATATATTTCCTTTATTCAGTCATTATTGTTTTAACCATTGAAAAATGTATTCTAATTTTCATCTTGTAGATTTAGGGGATAGGCTTAAACCGAGAATCCGATGGAATCTAGTAGGTTAATAATAAAACACCGTCTTCTTGTGGAACACATAATACCCATGTTTCATCAGATACACCACTATATCAATTCTTATTGGCTCATTGGAAACTGCATCAAATCCACCATTTATTTCCATGGGTCATCCTCAATATAGCATAAATTCCATTCCCTGAGTTGCAATTATGTAGAATTTTGATTATATAAAGCATGATCATCCATGTTTTCAAACACCATATGGTAATGAGTATCCTAGATATAAATTTGAACATTTGTAAAATATAGATTCTTGTATGGATTCATAATACACAATTTTCAATTAATTTTAAATTTCTTGGTTTTTAAATTTCTTTTCCTCTACAGGGTCATGTTTCTCATATTCATGAGACAGTTGTACAACATGATGAGTTTGAATCAGTTGCACCTTCCATGCAAAATTAAAATTTTATATTGTGAGATAAATCCTTATAAACTTCTATTACATCACTATATCTACTCAAATGATGGTATCTACAATTCAATCGCCCTCTATGGGAACTTCATATGGTAAAAATGGTATGTAACTCTTTAAAACAATTTTTTATGCTAAAATTACATTTAAGTTATTGAATATTCTTATTTTATGTCAAAACATGTATCTTATATATGGTTTGATCAGACTATATTGTTTTATATAAGTTTTTATGGTTTATTCAATTTATTTTTCAATTAAATGTAAACATGAGTTTTGTATGGTATTATGATTTGATGTAACATTACTTCTCCATGTGTTCATATGTTAACCATGTAAGCATTGTTACCCTACTATGGTCATATTCCATGCCTAGGCCATTCTCCAATCTTATTAAAGTATTCAAATTAGGTATGAAGTACCCCTTCATCATATGTGTTACATAAATAGAATTAATTTTAAGTCAACATCATTATTGTTGACTAATGGATCTACAAATATATTGTAGTTCTAAAAGATAACACCAGAGAGGAGATCATGAAAGATATGAATAAAGGGGATGTAGATCCATGACACATTGATAACTAGGTGGGGTTAGCTGACAGAAACACACTCAATTTAATTTCATAAAATTTAGGGTCATTAGGTTTCTAAAGGTATCATTTTCGGGATTGTGGGCCCAAAATCGGAGGTTCAATTTTCATATATTATAACATGAAATTTTTAATCATATCATGATTTATCTATTGATGATGTTATTTATTTTTTGAATATGTTAATTTCTTCTACAGTTTGTCGATGAAGATTCATCTCCATGTGATGTTGATATTGATTCTTCTAATTTGACAAATCATTTTTAATGATATGTTTTTTTGTTGACATGTTATTCATTTTTTAGTTGGTGTCATAATCATCTTTAAAAAACATTTTTTTAATTAGTGTTATATAACTCAATTTTAATCTGTTTTATCATTTTGTGAATTCATTTGATAGTTATATCTATATTAGGATTTCCATCAACTTAAATTCATTTTCAGTTCTGACCACGTTCTTTTTCCCTAAAAAGGTTTCTCCATTTCCATTTTCATAGTGCATATCAACTTTCCATGAAATACTAGTTTTGCATGGAAACAATTTTCCATAATAGAGGGAGATTTATCTTTTTTATTTAATATTAATTATTTTTAAATTCTCACTCCTTATTTTGAAAAAAACATAAAATCTACCACATAAGCATCAAATGAAATTATACAAAATTTACATTAGTACATATGATTTATATTTTGAATTTCAAATTTCTATTTTAATGTTCTTTTTATTCATGTATTTCAATTCCCCATGCTGAAAATAAATTTCTTTTCCTAATATATTCTCTAATATGTTATCAAATGTATTTATCCAAAATGTTATCTACTATCATAATGATTTATTTATATTTTGTCTAATTGTATTCAAATATTATGTATCACTATTTTTGCTTTCAATATATTCAATATTCATGTTCTTTATTAACTTTGAAGTATAATTTTTTTTCTTGAAAATAATCATTGAACCGTATCATCGTGCGAAGGCATGGGTGAGTACTAGTTTTTACTGCTTATTACTAATTATTAATAATTTTTAATAATTATTATAATTTATTTATACTTATTAATAATTATAGATAATTAATCCTAATTAAGACTACTAAATACTAATTGTTTATATTTGTTCTTTATTATTGCTAATTATTACTAATTATTGATAATTATTACAAATTATTACCAATTATTACTAATAATTACAAATTATTACTAATTAATACTAATTAATACTAATTAATATAAATTAATAAGAATTAAAAAAATCTAATTAATACTAACTAATCTTATTTATTAGTAATTATTACTAATAATTACTAATTATTACTGTTTTCTACTAATTGATACTAATTATTAAAATTTATTATTACTTATTGATAATTATTGATAATTAAAACTAATTATCTATAATTAGTGAGAATTATTACTAATTATTTCTAATTATTATGAATTATTTCATTTATCTTCTAATTATTTCGAATTATTTTTTACAATTACTATTTATTTCAAATTTTTATTAACTATTATAAATTATTAAAAATTATTACAATTCATTACTAATTAATAAAATTTATTAATAATTAATACATTTTATTACTAATTATACAATTTATTAATAATTAATGTTAACTAATACATATTATTACTAATTAATACTAGTTCTTACTAATTAATACATGTTATTACAGATTAATACTATTTATTTCTAATTAATACCAGTTATTACTAATTATTACTTATTAATCTTAATTATTTCTAAATTTTGGTAATTATTTTTAATTATTTCTAATTATTACTAATTATTTGTATTTATTACTATTTTTACAATTTATTACAAATTATATAAAATTATTACTATTTATTACAATTTATTATAATTTATTACTATTTATCAGAATCTATTAGTAATTATTAAAATTTATTTCTAATTAACAAAAAGATATAACAGTTCAGAAAAATAAATACAGAAAAGAAAGACATATAATTATAATTAAATTATATTATATCTAATTAACAGAAATATAGCTCATTTAAAATAAAATAAAATAAGAAAAAAGTAAAAAAAATAGATAAATACAATGAAACTGAACCATTGAGAGTATCAAAGTTGCAAATTATGCTCTAATATAAAAGTTTAAACTATGGAAAATTTTAGAAGAAACTTTTCTAGTAGAGATAGAGAGAGATGTTGAGAATATATAGAGATAATATGGTGGTATCTATTTAATTTATTATTTGTGTCCAATTTAGTTGTGACGGGGCCCATCACAGATGATCTCTGCCCACATTATTTACAGCAGGATATAAAAACGTTATTGGTGATGGGCATCATCACAAATGGGTACCATCCAAAAATTTATTTACCATGAGAAAGGTATCCTATCACAAATACTAAATATAGTCCCCAGGTATTTGTGATGGGAATTAGAACCCATCGCAAATACCCTTGCGTGCTGTTTGGTGCAGATTTCGCCCGACACTATTTGTTATGGATCCATACCGGCCATTTTAAATAACTATTATTTTCAATGGGAGAATTTTCCAATCCCAAATAACCCATTTCAAAAGGTAATTTCTGATGGGCCCCAGACCCATCGCAAATATATATTATTCCAGCAATGATGGTATAACTTTTACAATTGATTCTGATGATGATCCATGATTTACATAAAAATAATAGAAATTCCATCAGAAGGATCTGGATAATGGGATTCCTTTTTTACATTAGCTATTACCCTTAAAATGATGGATAATCTAGAATGAATACTCAAACGTTTGGAGGCAAGCTTATTTCATTCTCACATTACTTTAAATTATGTTGAAATAGTATTTACATTTAGTAGTGTTTTCCTATAACAATATTTTTCCTTCAAATATACAAATGGATTCATATGAAGAAGTAAATGGAAATATATTAGATACACTAGAATTTTATAAATATGTTTGTAAAGCAAAACATGTGGGTACATATATTATTATGGAGAAAAAAATAAATGTAATGTATATTTAGACTTATCTTAATAAAGCCCAAAGAAGGAAAAGGAGTTATGCCGATAAGCGAAGGAAATGTTTTGAATTTCACATAAGAGATGACACTTTCATGAATGTATCTCTATGAATGGGTGTCATAAGGTATATTAAGAAGGGAAAACTAAATGTATGGTACATCAAACCTTTTAAAATTCTAGAATGAATTTGACTTGTGTCTTATCGATGAGAAATGCCACCAATCCCCATTAAAAGACATGATCTGTTCCATATCTCTTGGTTAATAAAGTATTTTATAGCCTAAATTAAATTTTCAACCAATGATAAAATTGAACTAAAAGTTGATCTATCCTAATGTGAGGATCCTATGTTGATTCTTGGCTCTAGAGGACAAGTGTTGATGAATCTGATGACTCAAATAGTAAAGGTACATTAAAGAAATCATAAAATAGAATAACTAACAATAGAACATGATGATGTTATGAAGAAGAACTACCCTCATCAACTTTTAAGGTGATTTCAATGAAAATATGAAGTGTGATATTTTATTATAATTAATGAATATAATACCCTATGTTTTTAATAACACACTGTTTGATAGTGTAAAAATCATGTAATGATGACCCGGAACAAATAGATAAATGTTTTTTTACAGTGTCCATTATAAACAAGCTGTTGAATTGGCGTGAATGGACAAGAAAAAATGAATCATCAATTCTATATGATTTTAATTCTCAATTCACATTAATTTATTAATTCAAAGCATATAAGGTCAAAATTTTATGTAATAAAATTATATTCCCAAATAATATATTTTCTTTTGAAATGATTTTTATTAATTTATTAGATAAAATAATATAGTTTCTTTTGGAATCATTAAAAAAATATCTGATGAAATGAACATCATTTCTGCAATTATCATTTGAAAATATTATCGGGGTGAATTTTTGTGATTTTTCTAAAATGATTTACTTTTCAATAAATATTAAAAAATAAATATTCTTATTGATTTTTTTTTTCATTAATTTAAATAGTTATATTTTTTAAATAGTTTAAAAGAAATATTATTTTAATTATATTATGATTAATATTTTTTTGTTATTATTTTAGAATTTTATACTTTAATTTTTAATATAAGAGTTTAATATAAAAAATTCATTTTTCTAATATGTTTTTATTGGTTTTGTGTATTAATATAAATCTAATTTCGTAGGATTATTGAAATTGAACATGATAAATGGATTCTATATTTGGAATTAATAAATTAATTTTTCTCAATAGGCCACTTTTATTTCTAGTCATCATGGATAGTAGCAATAGTAAATAATTGGCACAATTGTAATAGAAAATTTAGTAATTAAGGTTTAAAATAATATGAAAACATAATAAAAAACAACCCATAAATTTACATAATTTCATTGGATGAGTTTATTTCATCTGCAATCGTCCATCCATCAAAACAATGACTCTTTTTTCCATTTAGATATGATTATGTACTTTATTAAATTTAAGTGAGGGATTAGAACAAAAATGAAACTTTTTTTATTTTAATGTAAACAATATTTTATGATATCGATAAAAAAAAATTATCTTTGATTCTACAAAATAATTTGAAATATATTTTATTATTTTTTAATGGTTTTTTATTTATAATATATATTGATTATATATTTACATTAAATTCATTCGCAACGCTAACACCTAATTTATTAACATAATATAAAAATAGAATAGCTGATTTCAATAACACTAAAAGGAGTAAAATTTGAAATAATTAATGTGTCAAAAGAATTTTGATATAACTATAACATATTATTGGATTTTTAAAGGATTATATTCGAATAAAAAATTTGTTTCATTGTATTTAAAGTCAAATTAAACGAATAGTATAAAAATGACATTAATAGTATTTTAAAATACATAATAACTTCTTTAATGATTTAAAATTCAAATAAATATTATCTTAATAGAACATAATAGGATATTATTGAAAACATCATCCATGAAAAATTAATGGTTCATTTTTTATTTTGTAGTATCATTATTTACCTGAAAATGTTATAAAATATTAATAGTACGATAATTTTCAAAAGGGTTTTTTGGGGTCAAAACTATGTGAAAGGGGTGAAAGAATTAAAAAAATAAAATTTTATTGTACGATAGGATTTAGCTCATACTCATATTATCAAGGAATTATATCAATTTTGATTCATTTTATATAAAAAATAATATCTATTAATTCAATACTTTATGAAATACCCATAATTCCCCTCACCACACTTATAAATAGACACCCCATATCTCAATTATTCACAACACATTGAGCCATATAGATCGATAAAAACTATATTAATTACATTTAAAAAATACATATTTATGTAATGGTTTTTATGATTTTTCTTTGAAGTGAAACCATAGGCCCCTTAAGAGATGATCTAAGATAGTTCTTATAAAGAAAATGTAATCATCATTATTGACTCATTCAAATTTATTTTATTATTCAAATTCCTCTAAATTAAATATGAACATCCTCAAATAATAAATAACGTATAATAAAAATAATTATGTTTTTTAATGTATTTTTTTGAACAATTTTATTTATCATTCAATCTCAGAGAAAATGAAAACATCTCTCATCCGTACGTACGGCTTACCAAATCCACATAGTATTGTACTTAATTTCTCATCACTAATTTAGATGTATATGTATAAATAAATTAGGAATTAATATATATGATATTTATGAAATAAATATTCCTCTTTTATTTAAAATCTTATATTCCTTCTTACCTTCCAAATAATTGGAAAATGATAATGTTGCTCATGCATTTGCGTAGACTTCCACCTCCACAAAATGATGTGAACTGTTTTTCATTATGGATTAAATGGAAGGTAAAATGGATAGATTTATTTGATATATATTATATTTAATTTATGATTAACATTAATGATATTATCTAAACCTAATAATAGTATAATCACTAGATCTTCCGCAATAAAACATGCATGATTAAATAAATTATTTAAGACCCAAAACAATGATAATAGTAAAAATATTTTTAACAAGTGGGTGATGAAATACTGTAAATGAATCTTAAAAGATATTATATATGTATATATGTTTATGTAATTTAAGTATAATTTATCTAATTTTATTATAGATGTATTTTAAAGAACATATGAGTCAAATCAAACTTGAGGTATGCAGTTTTACCTAAATTTCTACCCCATTTAGACATATTTGGCAATATGGACCTATTTATATTTATGAGGTATATCTGATTTCAATTTGAGGTGTTTTAAATGAATATAATTTTTTTTAATTTACTCATTAAGGTTGTATGTTTAAATGAATATTTTATCTTATTTATATTTTGATATAGAATATTTTTCATCCTCATTATTTTCTTTCAAAATATTGTTAAAAACAATTTTTTGTCAAGAAAATTGATTTATTAATGAAATATTATGTATAATTTTTATTTTAATATTGTTTGGAAGATATATTTATATTATTTTTCTGAAGTGGTTATTTAAATTTTTTTTGTAAAACGTTCTTATGAATATTATCTTTTATAACATAGGGTGTTAATAGTTATTCTAACTGACATAACTGTTTCATGCCCTTTTTATTATTATATACATTTTCCTTGATTTTATGAAGAAAAAAATTCATTGAAAACATATTTTAATATTTACTTTTTTGATTATTATCTATCATCTGTTGATTACTCTCATTAATATTGACACTCTTTCGAAACATTCAGATTATTATGACTATTGAACCATATATTTACCTTAAATATCCATATTATTTTTATTATGTATGTTCATTAACCATATACCATTCCTATATATGGTGTTTTATTTTTAATGTTATTTAATTGATCCGAAAATTATTGATAATCTATATTCTTTGAGTGATATAATTTGTTAAAAATCATAATGTTTATGAAATTTAATTGATCATTCAACATTTGAGGAGTGTATTGGATAGAGGGGTATTGATGGTTCAAATAATTAAATAACCCCATAATAAATTTAAAACTACCATGAGACAAAGTTGTTGGAAAAATTAAGTGAGTCTTTACCGGTAGTTTAAAATTTTAAGGTGGTATGTTCTTCATGGTAAAGATATCATGACGTTTGTGATTATTAAATCCTATAGTATAAGTTTACATCATTGAGAATTAATTTATTAATATCCATGATTTTAATGTATTTGTATTATCCCTGGATCCATTGTTATCTCATGTCAGTAATTAACAAAGAATGTATTTTCTATTATTTACATTGCCATAGTGATTGTGCTTTTTTTAATCATGATATCTTCCACTATACAAAGCCCATACTAAGAATTTGAGCTCAAACTTTACATTGTTTCCCTTCCTCGAGATATGAATAATAATTTATTGAATATGTTTAAGGATTCAAATATTTCTCTTTTTAATATTTATATTTTATTCTCAATGTAAAGTTGGTATCATATACGTATTTTCATATACATGAGTTCTAACTGATGGATCCTTTGGGATTTGATACCTTGTATATATTATAATTTAATTAATTAAACACTAAACCTAGTTTATTAGAGATGGACTTGTTACATTCATAATATATATTTAAGGTACATGAATAGATTCACAAACCCAAAAATTCCAATCAAATAGTGTATCAATATTTTTTTAAATTATTAATACCCCACTAGATCATGAATTATTTTTTATAACAGTCACATATTTTTGTCTTTATTTTTTATTTTTATTTTATTATTTCTGGTTTTATCTTATTATAGAGGATAGAAGTTAATTAAATAAATAAATCATACAGAAAAACTAGTTTTTTCTTTGTTTACCACTACTTAGTAGTGTGAGGATATTCCATCCAACATTGTGTTGGTTCTCCAAAATCACTAAGTTCACTGCTTGATGGATTAGTTTAGGTGACTCTTACCTTGGCACACTACCCTTACACTATTTGGTTATGACTCACAATTTATCATTGTATAGAACCAATCCTAATTTGAAATCTCACTACTTTTTCAACTAAAGTGTACTTACTGGTCCTTTAGATGATCCTTCTTTTGATTACATGAATCAATATGTTGGAAACCTTATTTCGTTCATCATTAAGAACCTATTTCATACACAGGATGAACATCATTTTACTACAGATTCATAGGGTAATTATTTATGATTCATGATGACCACTTCTTTGCCAAACCTGCCCCATTATTAACAATAATACCATACCTTCATGATGCTCTCCACATTAACATAGATCTCTTCACTTTGAAAATATTTTTTCCTTCATGATTGTCATTTCCTTCATGATGCTCAATAATTTACCAAATCTCACTACTTTCTCAAATCCCACTTACAATCACAATGCTCAAAAAAAATCATAAGGCTTACGAAGCCATTGAAAAACACCTTTTTCAATGAAGTAAATGATATTATTAATAAATTTCACAAAAAATTCATCATGAACCCCTCACCGAATTGAGAGACATTTGAATTTCTTTAATTATTTCATATAAAAATTCGGGGGTATAGGGCTAGTTATAAGTGCTTACTCCATATAATGATGCTTTCATTATCCCCACCACATTTTCTTAAAGATCTCAATTCATGATTATGAACCTACTTTTAATTGAAAATCATTAGCTAAATTTTCTCATTAATGTAGCTTATATTGCTTGCATAGATTACCTGAAACCTTCCACAACCAACTATATTTTGTAAACCTACACAACATCATGAATCACAAAACATTGGTGAAACACAGAACCATTTTGAAATTTATTCATTTTCCAAATTTTTATGCTGATTTCAAGGAAATACAATTTTCATGATTCCTAAGTCATCCACCAAATTTTGGACACAAAAAAATTGCAAACACTACAAAACCAGACTAACTTGTACACGAATTTTTAGATACAGCTTCTGAGGAATCCATTCCATTTTCATGTAACCTCTTCAACATAAATTGTTAATAATCTCTATGGATCTCCTTTACTGAGATTGGAAAACTAATTTTTCAACAAACATAATCATCCAAAAAACACTACAATGTTACCTTATGGTATTTTTCCCAACTCACATACATCGGAGCAAGATTCCAATTTTCCATGATTTATCTGTTACCCAACAAGAGAGACACCATAAATAAAACATCATAAAAAACTAATAAATCCAAATGGAGAAAATGAGGATCGTTAAAATAAGTTTAATGTATCTTAACCATCACCAAATGTTGATGAACCAACTATATATTCTCTATTGTCTCTATAACAAAACCTGATCCATTCACGGAAGCTTCTCTATCCCCATATCACTAATTTGGAGAATTGTAAGGATGACCATGAAATTATTTAAAAGGTTCAGTTTTGATGGAAAATAGTTATATGATATTATAAGAAACTTCATACATCTACATATATATTTTTGGAGAAATAGAGAATTCCAAGACATTGAAATAAATTAATATATTCTAGAAAAATAGTATCCCCTTATTTATATCCATCTATATAAGGATGATATTTTGTGCTCAATCTGAGATGAGTTCCCATTGCCTTCTAGAGGTCTTACCATATTTTTAGGTAAAATGAGGATCACATTTTTAATAAATTCTCATAAGAACCCTAGGAAACATTACTATATTTTATAAATATAGCATTCTCATCTCCTTCAATTAATTTTTTTCATTTATAAGTATGAAAAGAACTTATTTGGAAAAGTGAATAATTGCAATATAAATGGAATTCTTAACTCAGCCATTTCGATGTAAACTTATAATGAATTCCATCAAAATTTCATTCCACTCCTAAGTTGGAATTCAAATATGCTAAAGAAATAGAGAATAATTTTGATTCTCATCCATAATATACTAGGATGCATAAAAATTATATAAAAAGTAAAAAATAATTTATTTTATACAAGGCACCCAAAAATTAAATTTATTGACATAGATATTCATTGTAGTTCTAGGTTGGACAACTGAATTTATTCCAAAAATCCCTAAAAATGGAAATTCATGAAAATAAAGAAAAAATATTGCGTCATGATGAAAAGTATACACTCTAAGGAAAGAGAAACAACAACAATGGTATCCAACCCATATAAAGAATACATGGTACTATATAACTCATTACCTAAAAGTTTCTATTGAGTAATAATATCTAAAAGATTAATGCACCATCGTAACATTCTAGAATATTAGAAAACTCATCCTCTTTGACACCTATAGAAATCTGAGAAAAATAGACCATGATGCTCCTCTCATCCTTGTATTTATTCATATCTTGAAAAGGAAAATTCCTATTTAGATAATAATGTAGGATTTTTTATTCTCCTATTGTATATGAAATTTTCAATATTAATAACTCTATGTAATCTACCCATCACGCCTACTCGAGGTGAAATTGTTTTATGGAAAATATATAAACCATTTTTCTGACATGTTAAATAATAATATTTTCTCTCAATACACTGATAAAAAATGTTTAGGGAATAAACAACCACATACGTTTATAAGTCATGAGAGTGATAATTACTATCTTAAGTAAAAAAGATGGTGTGCTATATAATCCACTATGTGATATCACTACATAAGAATAAATAACAAATTGAATTATGATGCATCATATTATACCACATAGTATTGTACAACCACTTGTAAATTTTGAATCAATAGTCAGGTAAATTGCTGATTTAGCTCACAAAATTATTCCGAAAACATGATGTCCCATAATATCATCATCCTATTTTAAGTTAAAATGAGATGCCACATTTTGACATCACATACCCCATGAAAAGTTCCTCATATATCTATAATTATCATTATAAGGACTTATAAAAAAGAGGGTGATGCCTCAAAATTACCAAAAGATGTTTCAAGTGAATCCCATAATATTATTTGGTCTTTAAATTCCTCGATATTTCATCTAAGAAAATAATGAAAAATGTATCGATCTACTCATGGGATATTCAGTTAATAAATTCCATAAAATGGTAATATTGTTAGTTAAGACATAGTGCATCACATGGTGCTCAAACTGCATATATCCACTCCCGTTGGTTGTCTTATAAATGGAAAAATCCTTGATTGTGAGATAGTAGTAAATAGATAAAATAATAATTACATTAAATAACACCCCCATATAATAGTTGAGTAATTCATAAATATGATGTAAATTAAATTTTTAAATGATTTTTACTTGATTGAGCATCTGATAATTAATTCATATGTGAGGAGGCTGATCAGCCATATTGTAAAAAATGATAGAGGAAACCTACAATAACACACTATGGCCAATAATTTCCTTGGACATCTAATCATGAAACTAAAATTTCAATGCCTTTAACTTCTCTGAAGAGATGTGTTAATATAAAATTACTATTGGTTGTGCTTTCAGAGTTATTTAAAATAAAAAATCTACTTCTTTATCTCTTGGAAAACCATAGAAGCCTTATGAAAATAATTTAGAAAACAAATTGAATATCGTAGGAAACCCCTATAATAATCATATTCCAAAAAATTTATTGAATAGAAAATAAACATACTTTGATCTGTTAATTGTCACCCAGTAAGACATGACCATGCATCCCATTCTCCATAAAACACATTGGTTATCCTATCTAAAGATGTGAAGGACAACCGATAATGGTGACGATCAATACAAGCCTTGTGAGTGGTCAAAAATTCAATTCCAACAATAAATATTATTTTCTAAAGTTGAGAATGAATAAATTCCATAATATATAAACATCACCCACATAGAAAGAGCATAATTAACATCGATGAACATTCTCCCTCTTATTTCCTAGACGCCTCCCTAATTCATTAAAAAATAGCATGAGATAAGTTTTAATTTTTATAATATCATCTATATGAGTTGACACAAAGGAATGATATTAAATTTTATTAAATAGAGAATAATATAAGGTAGAATAAATTGAAATTTTACCTAACACAATTACATGTCCCACATATAAATCCACTATAAATTATTCGATTGAGTGTAACTAATTTGTTCCGGATTCCTATGTCTAGAATGATGTAGTCTCTAAATCATCTGACTACATCATATATCCTCTAGGTTCCAACAACAATATACAAGAGAATCGTTGATATAGATCTAGATATAAATTCCTCATGTGTTCATAACACACATATGAGGTAGAAAACATAGGAGTCATGGAGATGGAACATTCTATGTGTCCCATCTAGATTCACTATTTACATGTTATTATTATTTCCAATGATAATGGTATAATAATAGAACTATGAGAAGAACCACTACTCCTTCCACATTAAACTAATTTTTCTTAATATTACCCTTTAAAGGAAAATTGCATCTACCACCAGAGGAAATATAATCTATAGTTAACCCTATCTTACCTTCCTGGTCAAGGTATGCAGTCAAGGCCCTATTATACACTTTAACAAAGGTTGGATGATTTAAAATAATTACATATAACTAGATATTATCATGAAGTCCAATAGGAAACATGTGAGCTTTTATGAACTATTTATACACCACCTCATAAGATAAAATAGATATCTAAGTGAAAGAATTAGAATAATCTATCAAATATATATAAAAACTATCAATATTTTGAATCATCGTGGATTTTTCTTTGGTTATAGATTCTATGTATAATTATTTCATAGAAATGGGATTCATGTTCTCATAATTCAGTCACTCTTTCTTTTCGTCCAAGAAAACGTAGTCCCAACACCTTCTACTCAGACCATCTATTTTGAAGAGTGAATTCATTACCTTGATTATGTAATGAGTGTCTAGGAATTAAAAAAGCCTCTAATGATTTCCCATCTAATCCTATATAACATGAGGATCATTCAGACCTTGAATGGATGGTGTCTTATTGTGAAGAAATTACTAATACTGAGTCTTATGCTCACCCTTCCATGATTTTTCATCTCTATATTGAATATGGGATGGTTCCAGACCTTGGAAAATATCATGAACTGTGAAAAACATCACATGAATAAAATTATAATCAACTAGAGGAGTTTTTTATTGTTATTCCATAATAGAAAATTACTAAGGAATCATTAAAAGTATTTTGGGGGCATGGTACTTCACATCAGTTGAAAATAGGAACATGAAATTGAGATCAATGATTAAAATTGATTTTATAAACACATTAAATTCTATAATTACCATGACAAAATATAATAAAATGATTCAATTAAAAATAGTCCCATCATATAGAAAACAATTCCGAATAACTCATTGAAAAATAATGATCATTAGGATGATTGAAATATTGGAAATCAATAAAAACATTCCCACTAAGTCCCCACACTACTATTGTATGTCTACCTAGACATCCCAAACATGCATACGAATAATGAAAACAAAAAATCTCCCTCTTATACCAAATTATAATGAATTTATTAGCGTTTAAAATTCCCTCCAAAACATTAACTATTCCTGATATAGCATAATGGGAATTCTTTATCCCCACAGGATAGTGACAAGTTCATATGAATCAAGAAATACCATTGGGAATTTTTTTTAAATAAATAACCACAATGAAAGAATTAAATACAAATATTATATTGGAATTAAAAAAATGTAATGATAGTTATGTAAAATGCATATACATGAAAATTTATAAGTTACATCAAAATAACTAAATTACTAAAAGCATACAAAACAAGTTTCTTTGTGACTTGATGTCCCCACCTGACTCTCTCACCTAACAAAAAAATGAACCCACTTCCAACCTATGGAACCTTATCCATACTCATATTAGATACGAAATGATCAATATACACCCAAATGTGTATGAATGTTGTGGGAAAAATAGGCTAGTAGGATCCAAGCATGTGTTTCATAAACTGGATGTATAAAATATTCCAAATATGATCAGGTAATTTAAAAAAAGGCACAAAAAAATTAACATAAAAAATTTATTAATACCACTTAAACCATATAAAATATCATGATAATAAATAGGGTTCCCAATTCATTTAATAATGCACTCCTTTAAGTATCATTAATGATAACCAAAAGAGAATACAATCGACATTGTATAGAAAATTTTATGTCATTGAGGGTCCTCTTTACATTTCAGTGATCAATAGGACACATTTTATGCACATTACCATGTAATAGTAGGTCTTAGGGGTATGGAGACACTAACGAGAGAATATTCATTAAAAAATTAGGTAACATGGTGCAAAAATTGCCTTATTGAAAACTGTTTTGGGGGAATTAGATCATCCCCATGGATGGATCACTACTTCATTATTGATCAGAAATGTGTTTAACTTTGTAAGATAGTCATTGTTCATTAATATTTAATTCCATAAAATTAATTATATTAAAACCACTTTAATAAAACCACATTAATTAAAAATTACATTTTTAAAACAATATTCATAATTATCACCCAGTTACCAAATATACGATTCATTTATTTAAAATGTATGAATTCAATTTCAAAGTGAAATAAATCAAGTATAACTAGAGAAATCCATGTTTCTAATTAACAAACATTTAAACCGTTGGAATTAACACACCCATGGTATAGGAAAAGACAAAATAATTGGGGAGAATTATATATCGATGTGATATCCCAAAACATGAATTACCAACAAAAAATATATAAATTGGCATGATCTAGAATGAAGAACACCAATGTTAAAAAATAACACTACAACCAAATAAATGTTCAACAAAGGTTAAATAAATGATCATGACCCCTCATATATAGAACAAATTTATATATAACAAGAACAATATCACAAGCATATAAATTGAAATCAATAAAAAAATCCAAATGAAAGATATAATTAAGAATAATTTGTGGAAGAATGATATATAATACTAAAATTAAAAAAACATACAATGCGATGAACATGGGTTCTATCGACTTTTCTATTCACTAATGGAATTTATTTTATATAGCCATGAGAAATCTAAGATATTTTCTAATTTAGAAGTGATAAACTAGGGTTAAATAGATTATGTTGGAATTTAATTTGGATTATCCTGTGGTGAAAATAAGAAACTACCCCAACCATTATTATCCAGATTATTGATAATGGGGAGGTGGTGGAGGTCACTAGTTTTCTAGTGCCATCTACAGTTTTGAAGTTCGTACTAGTTATCCGACTATCTAATTGTTAGTGTAGATAAAATGAACAAACCACTATTCACCCCACCAATTATTTGGTGCGATACCTATTGATAATCATCACTAGAAGCCAAACATCGAATATCTAGTGTCCATCACTAACGATTTAGTAGAGTTCCTTCAACTCTTAATTTTTTTTTCAATTCCACACTCATACCAAAAATCCATAACACCTATAAAACTACCAATCATGAAACAAGACTTCACTCTGACTCTTTAATAAAAATAAAACTGACTACCACAAAATAAATAAGTCAGGAAGTTCTCATAAAATGATAAAATATAATAACATGCAAAATATTGTACCTAAAATATCATATAGATATTACAAATCCTCATATGAATGCTACTATATTTGGTATTTAAACACTCATGGATGAAGGTTTGCGTAGGCCCGAGTTTTACTGGAGTATCATTGAAGTCGTTCGAATTATATATGTATAAATTGTTAGGTCAAAGTGTTTCATAATAATAAACTAACTAGTTTTTATATGAATCACGTACCTATATTATATAAGTATCATATTATAAAGTATATTGATGAAAAATAGATAATTCATTGATACATAAGCATTATCCAACTTCTTCATATGCAACATCTAGCACTAAATATACATGAAGTCTATTATATGTAACCATGTGTTAGGGCTGCAAAATAATCATCTATGACTATTTAACCATTAGTCAATCTATATAAACATGATTCTTTTTTTGTGTAATAATAAATGACCCTATATAAGTATGATTTATAACAACACAATCATAATCTCTCTATGCATAATAATCATGTATGTATATGTATATATAATGCCTTAGTGAATATTCCATGATTTATATAAACTAAATGTATTATTCATTAATGAATTAATGAATAAAAAATTTAATAAAATGATTATTTGACTAAAAATAATGGAAAAAATATAAAAAATAAATGTTATACAAGATTCTAATTTTTAACAAAATTATATTCATTTCTTTGAATAAGAAGATCAAATTTGAGAAAAAATTTGAGTGTATAATATAATTATTCGGAGAAAAAAATTAATTATTAAGAGTTTTCTCCTTTTATTCTAACTGCCATGAAACATTTTGAAGCCACAATAAAATTATGATTTTGATGTCAAAATAGTGAATTTTTTTCCTTATGTATTAACTGTGTTTTCAATAATAATGTATAAGGAGATTCATGAAATATCTAGATATATGTAATTTCTTAAACATGATATGAATTATTTTTATTTGAGCGTGAGAATGTAAGAAATGTGACTAGTTACTACTATGGATATATTTATCAAAAATATACATTTTTCTTTAGGGAATAAAATTAAAAATATATGATCAAATTATTTATTATATTGATTTTAGGTAATTATGTTGGTACTACGATGAGATTATTTTGAGAAGAACCCTTGTAATATGATCCTAATGAAAAATAATAGAGAGATATGTTTTCCCTTATGAGGTATAATAATTATTGTTAAATGTTTAAGGTAATTTTAGTTATAACAGATGTACATGGAATATCATTGAAATATATATTTTTTATTTTATAATTACTAATTTTTGGTAGGAAAAATACTATAATTACCATGTTTATGGATATTGGAAATGATTACAATAATTTGAAACATTTTTTCATGAATTTTATAAAGTGGGGATATCAAAGAAGAAGAAATAAAGAAAGAGGTGTTAGTCACAATTGTGTGCCTCAATTGAGAGGATCTGAGAAAAAAAAACTTGCCAGAGAAATCATCTATTGGATGTATAATATAATAAACAACACTCTTATTGAATGAAAAATAAGATTATAAATTTATAGATAAGAACGAAACCTTTCAAGGAAGTTGAGGGGATGTGATTAAATATATATATATTAATGAAAATAGAAGAATAGATGGGCATATGGAGTGTACAAATATGTATCTCAATATTATAAATTAAAATGAACTAAGTAAGCCAAAATAAACTTTTGAATTTATTCTCTCCTGGAGATTAAAAGGATTTGGAAACTTTAAATAGTATACTAGTAATGAGCAAAAACATTTATTAATATCCAGTGTTTGAAATCATTAGACAATTTTATAAAAATTATGATTTTTTTGTAAATAACTAGGTATGTTTTTTGAGACAATATTCATGAGAACCATGATTAAAGAAGTTAATTTTTTTTTTTAATAACTCATGTAGTTTAGAATTTGATAGAGGCCAACATACATGAGAAGTTGTTAATGAAAATGAGGTATTCCGAGTTACTATAGTTGATGTGGAATATCATCTTCTTTATGGGTGAAAATAAATTAATGTAAAACATGTTGATCTGGTTCTATAGGAGGGAGAATGTTGAGATACCAGCTTGGGTGATGTTAGTTATAAGATCATTGTAGGATGTATACATACCCCCTAACTTATATAACATAGTGGATTAATTTCACATACATAATATTTTGATCATAATTCTATTTAATATAGAAATATTTCAATATGATAAAATTAACCCACATACAATTGAATTAAAAATTATATTAATTGTTCGATATCATGTAGCATAAGATAATAACCAGCTTTATTAAAGAGTAGGCTATTATTTAGACCAGACTTTGTAATAACCCACGTAATAAAATTTTACGCATTATATTAAATTCATATTTAAGTATTATAGGATAACTAAAGAAGGATCCATTATAATTAAGAAATGTTGTAGGTTCAAAAAATTGGTTTCAAAAATTTAAAAACAATAAATGGGATTTACATAAAATAACCTGACAACACATGCTTCACCCAGACATCTCTAGAGTTCCTATATGATTATATTAGTGATAATAATTGGTTTTAGTTTATATGTCCACATTTAAGTTGATTTATACTATTTAAATACACTATAATGATTAATAATATTTAAACTATTATTGATATTTAATTATTTTACAATGTTTTTATTATAATATTACATAAAAAGATTAATTTGAATATTAAAAGAATAACATCAAATGAAAGAAATTTTTTTCATCTATATCTATTGTAATTTAGAGGTGTCTACTGATAAATAAAAAATTTTAAAAAATAAGGCTCAAAATCAATGAAAATAATCAAGAGTGATAGGTGAATATCCACTAGTAGAGATAATTCAATGTGAACAAATATAAAAAAATCGGTTTATTTTTTCTTATAATGAGACTAGAAGATGATGAAATGAGGGTGACATTGATGAATCACTTTGTTATCTTATTTATAATGTATGGGAATACATAGATGAAATCACTATTGATGTTTTCAATTAAACATTTTCATATAATAGGGAGCTACCACTCGAGAAGTCAAAGATTGAATAAGATACTGACTCTATGATGGATGCATTGAAAAAAAAGGTGAATATATGAAACACCATCAAATAACAAGTGGAGTCCAAGGAGAAATATTTACTACATATTAATTAAAGTATTTAATTATTTTATGATGTTTTTAAAGGATATTATTCTAGGAAATAGGTTTTTAAATTTCTTATTTGGTTTTCTATTAATTGTAGATGTTTTACAATGTATATTTGGTATTCATATATACTCTACTAAGATTTAAATACGAAAAGGTAATAGAAAGTAATAGTTCATTTGTTAATACAAATAAAATTTTATAGGAGTAGGTTGAAAATTTTAATATTTGATTGGAATATAGGAAAATCACAGTTATAATAGAAATTAAGACTCTCATTATGGAGTTCCAGGAGTTGGAAGTAAAGATGAAAAATCTTGGTTCTATAAAAAATTGAGTCTTTAAAAATATTTTAGAAAATAAGAAAAACACAAAAAAAAAATGTCATCTGAGAGTCTATATTTTTAATGAATCTAAATGGATGTAATGAAATATTGGGATAATATAGATAAGACTACATCCCAGGCTTATTAGAACGGTAACCCACTATTTTGGTAATCCCATTTCTATTGTATTAGATGTTGTTAAAAGTGGATAATTGATGATAAAATATATAAAAATGTGGGAAGACTAAAATTCTTATAAATTCATAAAATAATCAAGTTTGAATATATGAATTAAAATGAGAACCACCTCCCCAAACCAATGATAAAATAAGGGATAATGTGAGAAACAAATAGAAAGGTAGAAAACATAAAACATCTAAATAGATTCAACCTAATGTGAAGAGAAATAGATTAATCGAGAGATGTTAGAACTCATTTATTTTTTGGTGTAGGTCTATTTAATGTTTTGAAAATATTTCATTCTATGGATATTATAGAATTACTATAGAAATGGTAACAATACATGAAATAATAATTGAATATTCTAAATGGAAACAATCAACATTGAAAATGAAGAATATGTGTTTGAAACTTATATTTGATTCATTTATCAATTTCTTTGATTATTGTAACATTTATGGTCTCTTATGTGATTATTTTTTAATGTTATAATCTAAAATAATGATTACATTAATGTGTGGATAATTTCATAATATATTGTTCAGGAATAAAATAAATAAGATGTATACCATTGGAGATGAATCAATGTGAATGATTATTGAAAAATCCACTCCAATGAAGAAAATGAAGAATTAAAGGAATGATAATAAAGATATATGGAAGAACTTATTCTCTAATGTAATGAGTTTCCACATGATTTACCATTTCAATATATCCATGAACATTAATCTATAAGGAAAAAATATTGATCAAATAAGGAAATCTAAACTTGAGGGGTATTCATGGATTTTATTGGTGGCTTAACTCCTCATAAATTAAATTAAAGGTTTCCTAAAAAGGTAATCATAAAATCTATATAATATGTGTTTAGTAGTTAAATTTTTTTGGACATCATTCTTATAAATGCATGAGTTTTACAGTAGGTTAAAAAATACATTGAATAAATTAAGAAAAACACTATTGGCTACTATAACCAAGAAATATTTTATGAAAAGAGAGTCAATAATAAAATCTAATCATATAATGAAATAATGGATTTCCATATGGACATATACATTAGAAAATTGAAAATAATAATATGATAGATGAATATTAGGATGTCTTACTATTGGAAATGGATTCAAATCCCCTTTTTGCTAATAATTAATCTCAAAAGAATAAAACTTTTATACTCCATAAAGGTGAACCAGATTCTAATCCTAATGAAAAATTATATTCAAAACTATTTATACTATTCTGATTATCATATAATTGAGTTTTTTGATTGGAAAATATCCATCATAGATATAGCTCACATTGAAGTGCTGGTGGAAATGAAACATCATCATTGATTAAACTAACCATGGATAATGAATTAGGGTACATGATATGGGGAATAAAAATAAGGGATATTATAAAAGTTATAATGTATAGACAACATGGAAAGAAAATCAACCCGGTAGAATCTTAATTTTAATTTATATTTCAATTGGTAACAGACTTCTCAACATATACTATACATACATGAAATGAAACCATGGTGAAGAAGCATTAAATAGAATATATTGACGGGGATCATAACAGTTTAATAATCATAAAATTTGTATTCAAACATGAATATATAATTATATATATAGTTTATGATGATAATATATGATTTATTTTTTCCCTTCTCTCATTACTATTTAAACTAATATTTATTTCTTTGTTCAAAGGGGAGTGATTATCTAAATAATGGGGAGAAAATTACACTTCACCCCATGTGTTTTAATATGTGTCTTAATGTTATTTTAGGATTATTATAACTCCTAAAAATCAAATTCAATAGCCCATTGAGAGTATAAATCATGAATTGATATCCTTTGTGGTAAATATGTTGATTTTCTAATTAAATGTAAAAATTATATTTTCTATAAAGTGTTTCCCAAATATTATTAGAGTTAGTGAGTTAATGGAATGATAAAAACAAAATATGATTTCAAAATTATCTCAAATGAATAATTGAGAAAATGAACCATGAGAAACACATCTGTATAAGATTAATTTCATAAATTTAGATGAGTTAGTTTGATATGAGACTAAATTCCATTGAATGATGAAAGATTTATAAAAGGTAAAAATAACATCTCAATTCTTTTCTATTATTCCATTAAGGGGAGAATATTTTACTCACAATTAATTTGTTATAAATTATGTGGGGAGGGACCAAATTTCCTCTTAATAAAAAATTTAATTGGTAAAAACAAAAAATGTTCATATTAAAGTTCCCTTTGATTTTTAGATGTTTAGGTTTTTTTATTTAAATTTTAGAGGGACAATATGTGATTTAAATGTATGTTATAATATGAACATTTATTTGGGTTAATAATATTAACATTTGTTTCTTAGTGAGAATCCCAAACATCAGATGATTGTATATATTATCCTTATGTAAAGTTGTGTACTAAAGGTTTAATGTGTTTTTTATAATTGTAGGCTAGTTGTTTGGAATAATCATACAAGTGGGTAGTTCATTTAATGATTGTTGAGGTTGTGAGAATTTATGAGAAACTATAAAATGAATTAAAAACTTGTTGGATTCTATTTATAATATTTAAATACTAATGTATTACATTTTGAGATGACTTATGTTTTATTATGACAACCATGATGTTACTTGAGGATAATCTAAAAAATGGGTGAGTCTTTATGCTATATAAGAATAATCTCTTTGGTTGTTGTTAATATCATATCCCTAGTTTTCATAAAAATAATCTAAAAAAATTAAACAAGGAAAATAGAAATGTATTATGTGTGTAAGAATCACCATTTTTTCATGTAAGTATCAACCTATAAGTTGTATATATGTAGTATATCGGGATTAATCAACATGAAGATAAGAATACGAATCATCTAGGTTTGTGTAACTATAATTCATTGTATTTAATCCTCATATATTTATATATCACCATAAATGGTTCTACATTAAAATGGTTTAATTATTTTTAACCCTCATTATATTTGTATAATAATCAATTATTCTAGCATAAAAATCATCCCTTAGTAAATGGTGTGTGATTTATATAGACTAAAATGATGGTTCTAGATTGAAGGTTTATCGAAACAATTTAATTTCATGATTCATAGAATGATATCCAGGGATAAAAATATCATAAATTAAATGTGATATATTACTATACTTGTTAACATGATGACATTCAATGTTCTGAAGAACAACAACAACGAAGAGTGATATTTTAATTTTCCAAAATAACATTTCCATGGGGAAAACTAAAGATGATGTTATTTGAGAATATATCCAGTTTTCTATATAACCTGAATTTTTATTCAAAATAGGATACTTTCTTAAGATTTAAAGATATCTATTGAATGATTTTCCAAATGAAGAGACTGATTTTTCTAGAATAAAGAAGATGATGATGCATTAAAGTTAAGGTTATTATCTAGTTCATTAGAATCATAAATATTACTGTTACTTGAGAATGGAATGATGAGAAGTGTGTTATATTGATATTGTACAAACATTTAACTAGAGTTTGTACTATTTTTCAGGATAATACTCTTTCTAAATTGAGACACTCTGATGTTACTAGTGATATGTGTTATATAGCATTGAATTATTCTTGAAGGTATTATGATGAATTCATTTTTAAATTTGGAATAAAAATATTATCTTTTTGAATAATAGAATAATATTTAATCATCCATGTGAGTTTAAAAAATTATATTTGTTTTTTAATATCCTTTTTGTTTAAAAGTAGTGTGTGTAAAATATATTGATTGTAAACATGCTTATTTTTAGAAAATCATTTCATCTAGAAAAAAAAGAAATAGAAGTTTCCCATTTTACATATTATAAATGAGAGAATAAATTTAATACAGTCTCTCATTCATGCGATAATGTAAGAATAACTTGGTGAGAAAAAAGAATAAATAAGTGTGATTCACTATGATGTACTGAAATCTTGAATATTCAAGATAGAAAATATAAATATCTAGAAAAAATATGTAGTTATGGTTTTCAATAGAATCCACAAGTAGCTAAATAGAAGAAGAAATTATTGAGAGTATTGAGAGTGGAATTGAACCTCTCAAGGAATAATAAAAATGTGGATGCACCAATTCATATAGTGAAGAAGAAAAAATTGGTTCTCGTTAAGTGTTGGACTAATTATATCTCTAACATTAATGAATAATAATTGAGTAACACAAACTAAATATGATATTTTAAGGATAATAATGAGAAAAGTAGAAATGCAGGATTATTCTATATGATATCATTTGATAGAGGTTGAGTTTCATGAGTATTTGTTAAAGACCAAGGGGTAGTCAAAGTCACTCTAGTAAATAAAAAGATTATATTATTGGCTTAAAATACATCCATGGTTATCTTTGATCTATTTTAAGTGTAATACATAAGATGATATATAATCTGGTGAAATTATAGTTGATGAATATTTATTGAATTGAAGAGTATCTTTTATTTGGTTAATATTATTGAGGAAATTCACTTTTGTTATATAGAGATAACTATAGTATGTCCCCATGAATGTTTGGGTTAGGAAAAAATGGCACATTCACATGTATTGGTAGTAATATGGGTCATCCATAGAGAAAATATCCAACTCCTAGAATGTTTTATTTAATGTTCAAAAGTGAGTTTCACAAATTTCAGATAAAACAATATCCTCAATGAAATGTAGAATATACTACGAGTAAATACAATTTTTTGACCATACCCCGTGACAATGATTGGAATAAATTTTTAGTTGATATCCCTAAAAATAAGAGACACAAAAAATTAATATATTTTATCGTATTCCATTCAATCTTCCCAATGTACATAAATACTTCATAAGGGTGTAGAGGTTCTAATCTTGATGTTATTCATAATAAGATAGGAGTAAAGTTCAAGCATTAACGTTGTTAATTTTTTATTCCTCAAAATCTTGATCACTAAAACAAAAACATCCTTCTTCACCTCATAACTAGTGGATTTCCTAAACTACTTGTATAAGTAATAAATTGATACTCTATTATAATATATGAAAATACCCCCACATATAGAATATCATAGGTTATCTTTGGAAAAATAATTAGTGTTAATTTTGATCCAATCCTTGAGAGGATGTATCCAAGTTACTAGAATGCATCCCTTGTAATCATTGAAATTACCCAGAATACCAAGCCTATTATATATAGTGATATACAAAATTTATTTACAAAGAAAACCAATGTTTCATATGGATTCAATTCAGATAATAGATAAAGTTAATCCCCCAAAAAAATAGTTATAGATTCTCTATTCCTCAGGCCTATACAGGTTCATATTATTCTAGACCATTTACATATCGTTACCTATAGAAACACGAAGTAGGTTCCCAATTTTAGACATGAAGTCATTGCTCCCCCATGATATGAGGAGGTATTGAATCTTTTTCACTTTATGGAAGCCAACTTATAGGAGATTTGATATAATAATCGAAGGATAGTTAAAAAATATAATTGGAAAAAAATATTTCTCATACCGTCAATGTAGTTTGAAAAAATACATCATCTATATAACATAAAACCCCATGGATATAAGGTAATCATATATAGGTATCCTCTATTACGTCATTATCTCTAATATGGTGAAATGAGATAGAATAATCCATGTCTTATAATAATGTTAATTATTGGAATCCATTATATTTTTTCCTCCGAAAGAGTAAGTATAGAAGATTATACAATTCCTAGAACCATAATGAGACAACTCCTAAATCAATGTTCCCCTTGTTTATATGAAATTGTAATTATAAATATCCTTCTTTAGTGAATGAGTAAGGTGATCTATAGATGATTTAATAATATCACTAATTTCTTTATATAGTTTCTACATATAATCAAAGAGGTCACCATAATATGAAATTCCCATCTAGTTATACATTCATAATTTAAAAGATATGTTAAGTGAGGCCATCCATTGGTTATAACTCATGTATTACTATTATGTATTCTATAATATAGGATAGATGTAGGAAATGAGGTAATAATGTTTACTAGTTTTTGGGCGACCAATTTTACTTTTCATTCAAAAAATATTTCATTGATTTTTATTCAAAGGATTCTAAATGAGATACACATGAATTTATTCATGGATGTTTTCATGATTGGTAATTCCACACCCCTTATTTAATAGTATTACACTAGGTACTCCATTTAAAAGTAATATGACTTTTTTAGAGATATTTGAAAATTAAATAAGTTTACTAAAACATTGAGACATATTTTTTGGAAGATATCATTGAAACTTATACAAAATGAATTTGTATAACAACAGATAATTGTTTATTTATTAAACATGAGTAATACTTATTATTTGGGGAATGAATTCCCATTTATAACGAGAAATATGACCCTTTATTTTTTTATAGTTATATTTGAAATATGAAACATTAAAAAATATAAAAATAGTTGAATTTTAAATTATGCAAAATGATTCATTCAATATATTACACCTAGTTTTCTCAAAATTTTCATATTTATATTGTAGATGAATTGATTAATAAATGGAATGAAATATAAACCCCAATTCATGTGCTAGTAATAAAAAGCTTGAGAATTATCTAGATGAATTTTAATTGGTTATATTCTACATTCCATTCTATGAAAATAAGATGAAATTATCTGAATATAAAATATGAGTAGGATAAACAATACCTCTACCAGATTCATGGATGTTATGTGACACTTGTCCACCAAATCATGGACACACCCATTGAGATTATACTATTAAAATATACTTTTTGAGTTTATTCTGCTTGAAAAATACTACATGTAAAAGAGATATTACCCTCAAAGGTTTTATTTACTAAGGATTAAGTCATGACTTATTGATATAGAATCATAATCATCTTGTTATAGTTACCAATAAATCCAAAATCATTGAACTACTAGACCCTAATGTACTGAATTATGGAATCATATACTTTTGTTACATCCAAATCAAGTGAAATGCTCAATTTCCTGAAATTATTAATTAAAATTTTAACACATTTATAGGTATTTAACAAACTATCATCAATACTTAAACTATGAAAAAAACTAACAAATTAATCGATACCAACATATTGATAATGGTGGATAACCTGAAGGCTGGAATCTAACTCAATACATTATAGATAGTTTTATAAGTAGAAACATGATTTAAATGTTAAAGGTATTATACACAATCTATTTTTGGAGGAAGTAAATAGGGTAATGACTTAATTAATTTCGGATGAATATTTTTTTAATGTAATTTATATTCTCAGGGGCGTCTTGAACAAAATCCAAACATTCATGAAAAAATATTTGTGTAACCATATATCCAAGGGGAACCTCAATGTTTGATGGAGAAAACTACATCGCCAACTTTATAACTACTTGTTTGAATAATAAGCATGAAATTATCAATTATAGGTCTGTTGTATCAACCTAATATATCCTTGTTTATTAATTAAAAAATTATTAAATCATAAAATAATTAGATCCCCAATTATTTTTAGAAATGTTAGTGGTTAATATTGGATATTGATAATAAACGTATTCACATGCCTTATATGCTTAAATCCCTCCCACTGACCAAGAACCTAAATTTTAACAAATATACTTTCAGTCATACTCGCAATAATACTATTAATATATTTCCAATAGTTTGTGAAAATATCACCAGAAATAGAGACATCTACATATTCATTAAATTAAATATATTACCTAAATTCTCTATCATAAATAGCCTGATTCTACTTACCTTTTATCTTTCATGAGATCCCAATCAAACATTAAAATCTAATGATAAAACCCATGGAATATTGATGTTCTATTTGATGATTCAATTTTTCCCCAAATTATTATTCTTCCTTGTTAGTTAGAAAAATAATGGTGATCATATTGGAAAAAATTATTTCCCTCAATGAAAATAATAAACATACAATTGTTTTGGGGTGATATATAGAACATAATAGATTCTTACATTTTTAGAATCCAACACCAAATACGATTCCAGAACTACATTAGAAATCATTAATATGAAATTTTACATAACTAAAATAATAATATTCATTCCATTGATGGTGGGATTATAAATATTAGTCCCATAAATAGCCATAAATAAATGGATATATTTTTTATGAAATTACATTTAGAAATAAAAATTGTTTGATTCATAAGACCATGGTAGTTATAAAAAAGTATATTCATTTTTACCTCACATGGGTTTTTTCTTCTTACCACTTGGATGTGGATTCTTATATCCATATGTGACTTTTGATGTTTAATGTATAGAGAAAGAGGGGTTTTTTGGGCTACTCCTTGGATGGGACTCCCCTTCCTTAATAGGAGCTAGTACTTTATCAGATGGTTTCTTCATATGGTCCATCATATCATAGTTCACATTAGAAAACACACTTTTATGGAATCATTTTCATTATATAGTATTCCCCTTCCAGATAAATATTTCCTTTGGTCTCCTCCTAACTGAGGATCCCAACCCACTCATACTCTACCCACCAAGCATATGTTTTCCAAACACCATAAGATCCATAGATATCAAATCTATAGTTACTTCTTTATATATGTCATCATTTTATATAACACCGAAATATCCAATGGAATTGATTTTTCATTATAATTGTTCTATTAAGTATTAATTTAAAATCCTTTCCCAAGGTTCTTCTAGATCATTATGACCCATACTTTGGAAACATTAAATTAATTGACATAATCACCCCTTCTATATGAGTTTATATTTCTAGTATCCATGGTAGTGTAATTATCATAGACTAAATCCTCCACACCTACCTAAAATTTAATATCTCATTTCCTATACATTTTAAAAATCACCAAATATAATGATGAATTAACATTCATAAATAATCTCAATATTTAATCATTGATAAATAAGAGATTCATTGTCATTAAAATTATTTAAAAGATCTAGGATTACTAAAACATTTCCATAATAGCTATTCACTCCTGCAAAAATTTAATCATTATTCTTGAGAGGGACCATGATACATTAAGTAATATCCTTAAAATTTTAAGGAGACTAGAAAACCAAACTAATGTCATAAATTTAGACCCATAATTGGGAATTTTTTTTGTTTAAAAGGTTTATATAAAATGATATGTCACATTTTTATATTCAAATAATTCATTAATTCCAGTTGTAGAATCTAGAAATCCAGGCTATGTATTTTTTAAAATCCTAATGGAATATTGGGTGAAAATTTCATTTCCTCTATTAATAACCATCCAAAAAATAAAATCATATATAATATTTATTTTTTCATTTGATAATCATTAATAAGAGGTTTATAAAATATATAAAGGTCAATAATTTTGAAAATGGATAATATAAAAAGGTCTAAATGCCCTTTCAAATAGTTTTAATTTACAAATATAAATATCTTCCCATACTAAAATTTTATGAAACAAGATTATTAAATTTCCTGATATGAGGGATCACCCTCACATGAATCCTTTTCATAAAATATTTCTGCATAGGATACCCCCTCTTAATTACATTAAATTCATTCTGAGGAATTTTTTCATGCAATAAAGATGAATTATTAATAACCATGATCGATTAAGAACATGAATATACAATATAAAAAAGATAATATTCAAATAATATTTTTGAGATATACTATTTTGTAAAATCACATGTGTAATGGTTGGAGAGACTCAACTAGAACCAACTGTGGGTAATAAGATTCAGAGAAAAAAAATATATATCGCAATATAATAACAAGCTATATTAAAGTCCAGATTCACATTAAGACAAGTAATTACAGAAAATAATGGGCTAATAATTGATTCATTATCTACATTGTATATATACGTATGATAGGTTGAATAAAAAATTATACATCAACTTCAAATAACATCATAGGTTTAATCTATATGGTTTCAAATAATTAAATTAATTATATGATAACATATTCACCCACATGGTGCATCTGAAAGATTCTACTAAGACACTGAACTATTATCCAATAATATGATCTCTTTTATTTGAATATATACTATATATTTTGACTGTAATGAAGAAAAAGGTTCAATCTATTTTAGATTTGTATATATTTTAGCGAGTTGTTTTTATAAGAATAAATAATGTAATTATTTTAAGGATTAGTAGATGTGGCATAGATAGATAAATCTATATCGGTAAATATTTTTATTGAATTAGAGGATTATTACAAGAAATTACCTAAGGGAAAGAAAAAATATTCATAATAGAAAATAAATGTAGTATGATTTATAGTATAATCAACAATATGAGAGACTATTATGAGTGGTAATTATGATTAAAAACAAATTTGTTTATATCTCTATAGTGATATAATCCCAAGATTTTGTGGGGATTAATTTTGTTGAATAACTTGGTGATTTATATTCTAATTTTAAGGAATAACTAAAAAAATAACTAAGTAATTAATCAATTGAATATTTTTATATGTTAAGGTAAAAAAAAGTAATTAAGAAATGGAATAGGAAGTTGATGTTATGAATGATGCATAATAAAATAACGTGAGAAGATGCAACACCAATAAAAAATTGAGGCAAAGAATGAATATACCATATATTTTAAGAAAATTGTTTCTATATTTTATTAGTAGTTTTATGATTTTATTCTGATAAATTTTATTTTTTTATTTTGTGAAAAATTCCATAGATTGAAAAATTTTCAAAATTTCTCTATAAATGTTTAAGAAACTCAATAATATGTGGAATCCAAAACGGTGAAATAAAATACTAGTTCAATACTTGAGGAAAAAATATTCAAGAGGATTATGTTAAAAATTTGAATATGGAATTGTAATATTGGATAATATATGTTGTATATGAAATGGGAACTCTCAGTTTTATGTGCCTTTAGTAGTAAGTAAAGAGGATAAATTTGGATTCTACAAAAGCTGAGTATTCATAATTATTTCCGACAATAACTACTACAACAGAAACAATATATGTAATCCTAGATTCAATAATGTCTCTAAATGGCGGAAAATAGATAATTAGTTCAAATAGATAATCCTATTCTTCCTGATTATTTTGATGGGAAATCCACTATTCAGATACACATGTTTTCATAAAATATATTTTAATAAAAATTGTAGGAAAATTTATAAACTATATATAAATGTGGCAGTTGAAACTTACCAAAATAATCACCAAAATAATTAATTTTGAATTGATGCATTCATAAAAAAATATCCTCACCAAACCAAAATGAAAATATTGGTTTTACAATGAAAAAATAATAAGGTATATTGTATAGAAAATGAGGATATATTTTTCCTAATGTAAATGAAAATAGATTGATTGGGAGATATTTTCACTATTATAGGTTTGGGAATAGGGATATTGAATATTTACAAGACATGTTAAATTGTAGATATTATATATTAACTATCGAAATGGTGAACATAGATAAAATAATTAAGAAACATGAAACAATATAAAAACATCCTAAAATGAAAAATATGGTTTTCTAGAGAATATTTGAACTATTTTACAATTTTTTTATGATTATTATTTTATTAGTTCCTACTTTTGTGAGGAATATTTTTATGTTCCACTTGAAATTATTTTTATGATGATAAGAGGAGAAGGCCACAACATTTGGTAAAATAATTGAATCAAAGGAATTCTATCGAGAATGTTGAATCCATGAGAATTGATGTTTAATTTGACAATCCAAATAAGACAATAGTGAATGAAAAGTGGGATGTCTAACACACAAGGATGATGTGTTTAAACTATGAAAAGTGATTCCATATCCTGAACAATTTCATGATGTCCATTAACATCAATATGAAGAGAACCAATCATGATATAATAAGGGAATTTATACAATAGAGAGAATATAGGATTTTCATATGGGATATCAGTTCAAGTGAATATGATGTGATGTTTCCTAAAAAGGATTCATTAAAAGTAGTAGAAAGGTTTTGTGATTAGAGAAAAGAGGATGAAAAAATGATGAAAAATTCGTTTTGATTTTTTGAGGTCAAAATAATCAATGAAAAAATAGGGGAAAATCTATTGAACTATACCATAATGAAATATATAGTGAAAATTGATTCAACAATAAAAAGGATGTCTGAGAATTTAACAAAAGGATTCCTTACAATATGGCCAAATCAAGAGGAAACTCCTAAAAATATAGAGAAAAAGGATGATATAGTTTTTTATCTAATGGAAAAAGTTTCAAAGGCTATTCATTGTAAGAAGGAAGCTATAAAAAAATACCTTGATTCTTAAAGGTGAATATTTTAGAGACCAATTCAAAATTCAAGGATGATGAATTTTATAAAATTTGGATAATATTGGAATACTATTTCGATGATGCGAAATAGCTCATAATCTTGAATTTCACAATGAATAGTTGGGGGATATATTTCTTTTTTTTCAATATTGTATTGATCATGTATCATGGAAGGGGGAGTTTAAGGTGATTCTTGATAAAAGATATAAATAATAAATGTTGCACTATCTAGACAACATAGAAAAACTGTACACCATGGAGTATCTCAATTGATATTCATTTCTAAATTAGTATCAGTTATCTAAAATGGTGATATATATTAAAAAAAATCATCTATGGTAAATAAAATTTAAGCAATATCCCTTCATGTGTGTCGTATTACGAAAATAAATAAGAAATTAATATTTTCACTTGAATATATAATTTTATATAGATTTTATATTGTTAACAGTTGTGTAATAGTTTTTAATGTCAAATCAATTTTTTACTTATATTTAATGTTTTTCAATGGGGAGTGACTATCTAACAAAATGAGAGAAAAATACCGTACTATATAATTTTTTTTAGGTGTGTGTTCAAGAGAATGAAGGTTTACAAAAGCTATAGAAAATTATTTTAAAGACCCCTAGAGAGTAAAGGTATAAAATTGTTATAACATATGGAAAAAGTATAGATATAATTCAATCCTAAATTGAGCACACTTATTTTATACCAATTTTTTTAGCATGTAGACATATAGTTGGTCAGTGGATAGAAAACATCTAACAGAATTGTATTCTACCCTTCAATCATGGGATTAATTTAGCATAATTGAGGTGGATGGAAACATGGGGAGAATACGATTTTATTAAATATATAAGAGTTAGTTTGAGATGAAACAACCTTCTCTCAAAATCATTTTGATCAATAATGGGGGAAAAGGTCATTATAAACACTTTCATTTATTTTCATTATGGGGGAAAATAGTTTCCATTTTTTTTCAATTATATGGATAAGGATCTTATGGAATCTGATGAAATTTTGGTGGTTACAACAAATCTAAATGTGGGGAGAAATGTACACTTATATTTTGAGAGGATGAATATGTATTTTATGTGAATTGGAGAGCATCAATGCATGTTGGATGTATATTTTAGAAGTATCCCATATATTTGGGTAATGAAAATTAATTTTAGTTACTCAGTGAGAAACATAATGGTCATTCAATTGAAGAGTTAATCATAAAGTCCAAACATGTACTAAAATTAACAAGTACTGTATTCAAAAGTTGATAGGTGATTTGAAAAAAGATAGCCAGTTGATAGTATATTTTAATACATTAAAAGTTTGGAGAATTTAGGGAAGATCATCCCATGTTTTCTTCATTTAAAGGTTCTTGTGTACCGTATTTAATAACCCTTGGTTGAATGTTTGGGATGAATTGAATTTCATTACAAAAATCTTGGAATAATTTGAATGAAATATATGAAAATATATAATTCCCTACAAAATTTTATCATTATATCAAAGATTTTCATAAGCATAATATCCAGGGGTTTCATAATCATCATCCCAGCTAGTAAATATTGGGATAATATAATTTTAATGGATTCATAATATTTATCCAATTAATTTGTAGGCATCTTCTAACAAATTGTATACTTAAAGCCTATCCTTGGTAACCTAAATGTTAAGCTATATAGTAAATATTTAATTCTGCATAATCGAAAATATGGATATATAAACACAATGAAAAAAATATATAAGCAATTATGTGTTTGTGAAATAACTATATTTTTCTACATAACCATTATCTATCTACGCATAAGAACCATTTTTGTTTGCACAAATGTTATACCATAAAGAACCTTCATTGATTTTTTATACTAAAATTAACTTCCTAGATTGAATGTTTGAATTCAAAAATGAATTTTAAGATGATTAGTATATTTTTTATGATAAAAAATTAAAACGAATATGGGATACATGATTTAAATTATTGATAAAATAATCCTCAAGGTTATAAATATGAAGATCAAATATGAGTGAATTATGACATTCAATAATACATATTCACAGGAAGGAAAAAATCTAATGTTTAAATAGATTTTAAAAAGTTTTATAAATCTCATAAATCCTTGATCAAAAAATGATACAATTGTGAGATTGATGATAATTAAGTAAATGATATATTTAATGAATAAATGTAATTTTCAAGAATAATATATACGAAGATTCATTGAAGATGATCCAATATTTTTTTTCTTATAAACCATGTGAATTATTTTTATTCGGTCTGAAAAAAATGAGAAGTGTTTCATGAGATATTTATGACAATATTTTACAAAATTCATTACTATTCTTCAAGGAAAAACTACTGCTGAAATGTGATACTCCACTACTATATTTTCTATTTGTAATATAGGGTTCAATTAAGGGTGATCCTACTAGGATAATATTATTAGTTAACGAAGAAGATGATCATAATACAATTGTATAATAAGAGAGATATTTTTTCATCCATGGTAGGTATACCAATTATGGTTATTTCTTAAATAACCCTTTATTTTATAACATAGTGAAGAAAATCATGGGAATCCAAGAAATGTTATTTTGTATTACTTATTTTCCACTATAAAATAAAAAAACTCCAAAGGAACTCTATTTAATTCCATGATATGTTTGAGGAGTAATTTAATATAGAAACTCATGAAAGTGAAAATGATGGAATATTTAAGAGTAATTAATAAAAAATAAAATATATTGAACAACAATGAGCAACAACAATGAGGATCCAGTAGAAAAAAGAAAACTCTCTTGAAGAGAGACGTAGTTTGGTTTGTCTATATAATCCACATGTACTTCAATGGATGATGAATAAGAAGATTGAGTGTTCCGATAGAATAAATGAAACTCTTTATAAATAAAACGTTAGAAGATATATTAAATTCTATTGCATAAAAACTAGATGATATAAGACAACATAAAACTAAGTATCACTCTATTGTCAAAGAAGAATGAATGAGTAATTTGAACTAAACATATGATAAAATTAAGACAAGGAGAAGCAATGGTGTTGAAAACATGATAATATCCTCTAACATTGAGAAATAACTCTCCCTATTGTGGTTTTTTAAAAATATTTAAGAAATAATATTGAATATATTCATTTTATTGTAAATAAATATTTATGGATTTCATGGATAATATTCCTATGAACCGCGATATAGGATATGAATAAATTGGTTCTTATATATAATATCGGTTCTAAAAAATTGATATTTGTTGATGTCCTTGAGGGTGTTAGAGTTACACTAGTTGTGGGAGAAAATATTTTTTTTGGTAAATAATACATCCAAAGACAGCATGTTGATCTATCTAAATAGGGTTAAGCAAACTGAGATAATAGCTATTATGATTCCATTTTGATGACTATGGGAGGAAATCTAAAGACCCATCTAGTTTTGTAATATGATAGTGGTTCACCACCTATGTAAAAAATTGGCCACTTTAAAATTTAATATAAAAGTTTGGGGTTAGTATAAAATAAATTACTTCCACATTTTTTTAAATAATATTCCCATTTGAAGAATCCATATTTTTGAGATAATAATCAGTTACAACATGCAGTAGGCTCAAATTTTGATGAAATCATAGAAATACAATCATGAAAAAAATACTTTATATGAATGAATAATGGTTTATCTATGCTAAATAACAAATAATCCATCAGGTATGACCAATATCATATTTTCAAACTAAAATAGGTTCACAGAATTGAAAACAAAATGGTTTTTGGTATGAGAATTTGACAACACCCGATTATTACCCTCTGAGGTGTGTTTGTATTACCATACATGGACTATATTATTCTATATAGATTTCTTGTGGAATGGTTATATTGTGATTTTATTATTTTTATAGAAGTTATTTAGTTTGTTATTCATAATGGGTCGGTGATAAGATGTTTCATGTAGGAGAAATGAATACTAGCTCTGGGGATTTTCTATACTATGGTGTTATTATGTTTTAAAAACATGTGTTATACTATATATAGTTTTTTATTTATATTTTGATGGATTTATTATGATTAAAGATAAAATACATGAATGAAAAAAAAATTATAATTGACCTTTATACTTTCTAAATAATGTATTCACATATTTATTACCATATGAAGCTTTATAAATGATATGATTATATAAAAATGTATGACATTGATTATTCTGATGTTTTTCTGTCAATATGCTACTATATAATAATATTTTACCCTATTATTTATTATGCATTTATTTGATTAAAATTGTTATTCATTCATAGGGTATGAACTATAATATATGTAGATATAATCATAGTTAGTTATATATATATATAGGTATAAGATATTTTTTGATGGAGTTATTAAATATAGCTATCTTTATTGAAAAATTCAGTGATGGTGTTCGGTACATATGGATTATAATTGTACCAATGATTTATATGGATTATTTTTTATGTTATAATTTTAGTGGTCATAAATTTCATAATATGAGTAGATGTCTTGTATTTTTGTTAGATAAAATATATTTATTTAATTATACATCTTTTCTAATATCACTTTGTTTTTTAACATTTATTATGAATTTTATGGTGGGTTTTAGATCAATTAAAATTATTCATTGATTCCACATTAGGGAAAATTTTCCTTTTTGAGATATTTATATCCTTAGTAATAGTCACTATCCTATACCTTATTTCATGCTGTATTTGAGGGTTAAATTTTATTTCACCATTAATTAATGTAGGGATGTCATTGGTGCTGTGTTATTGGAAAATGTTGTTATAGATTATAGTTGAGTTCATGGATGGAGTTTTTTGTTTAGATCATTGAGGATTTTGTCAGTTTAGGATTCATAGGGAAATAATGGTAGAGTAATTTGAGTTTATATTAGTTGGGTAGAAATCCTATTATATCATACGGTTCAAATAAACACACTAAGAGGGGGTGGATTATTTTGTTGTTAAATTTATTATTGAAATATTTTGTATTAGATTTTCCAAAACATTTTCAATGAAATAATAAATCTATCATAATGTCCCCACAATTTCTCAACAAAATAATTAATTGTATTTTGCATGGACACTAAGAGTTTACATGGTTCATCCAAAAAGAGATATTACCATGAAGTATATATCAATTATTTTCTAATATGTATTATAATATATACATATGTATTTTTTATTCAATCCATTATTACAAGATCAATACTCCTCAATAGTACACAACCTCATCCTCTATTTGCTAATTGATTTTAATGAGAGTACATGATATTATTTTATCATTACTATTTTCGAAAAGATAATAAGAATATATAGAGAAATAACCACAAATAGAACTAGATGTCCTCCGTTATGTTCTGGTCTCTATTTATAATCATCAATCATATTTGTATAAAAAAAGGTTTGAAACATGTTCTTTTTTTAAGTGAAATCTAATAATAAATCACTCTTAAAATTAAATATTTCATAATGTCATCCAAGACAACCCTCTATACTTATATTCTTTTTGTATTTTTTGATATTCTTATCACTTATTTCTTGAATAGAATCAATTCAACTCTTTCAAAATAATGAATTTCAAATTAAAATATGAATAAACAATATCGAACACCTTTATATTTGTCCACATTATATTCATCAATTGGAATTAATATAGTTAAATTTTCACTTTTGAAATATATATTAATAGTTGATATTCATCTGAAATACACCTAATACTTCTTTATAGTACCAAGTCATCAATTTCATGGTAAATTTTTTTGTTTTTCCACAAATAACAACATGAATTATTTTCATAGCCTAATAATTATGAAAAAATCATTCATATCACAACAAAATATAGTACTATGATGTAAAATCCCAAAATTACAATGTAAAATAATTATATTCAATAATATGTATAAAATTAAACACCATGTTCATAAGGGAATATAATATCCTAAGACATTATAATATATTTACTATTTCAAATAAATTAAATACAAGATATATCATGAAATTAAGACAATATTGAGTCATTTTTCATCATATGCAATAACAACATTCATTGATGACATGCCTTACACGTAAGACCGAGTTTTACTGAACAGAAATATATTAATAAAAAATTAGTGTTGAATATAACAACAAAATAATAGATGTTAAATTAGTGGTAATGAATAGTATTAACTAACATATGAAAAAATATGGTCTACCAAAATATAATGAGAATTCACAGGTGACTAATCAATTATTAATGAACATAATAACAAAATTTATATAAGTTAAATGTTTTTATGCTCTGAAAGGTATTTTTTAATGGCTGGGGCCGAAGCCTCATTTTATTATTAATGCAATGCAAATACCTTTTTTAACTGGGTAGAGGAAGACCCATTACATATCCTGATGGCCAAGTGGGCTTTTATCCCATTACATTGCCCATATGCCCAGATTTTTGGCCCAATTCCCAATCTGCGAATAGTAACCCACCTCCTATAGTACCCGCATAGTACTGTCGCTGCTACAGTGCCCTATAGTCGCTACAGTACCTGCCGATCTATAGTACCGTTGCTGCTTCTGTACTCCCACAGTAGTGCTATAATACCTTCCCCCAATTGAAGAACATATTTTGAATTAATTTTTATGAAATTTAATAAATATTAATGTAAAAATAATCATCATTTAGTAAATATGAACATCAATATTAGTTTATGGTAGTTTTTTTTGTATTTTACTGAAATATTGAATTTCATCATTAATAGTTAAAAATAATATATTTTTATTAAAATATTCTATTTGTGGTAATTAATTTATTATATTTAATTTTATTTATAATTGGTTTTAAAATTTAATTAGATCAATTAAACATGAATTATTACATTTTATTTCTATAGAGTCCATATCACATTGAAATTTTATATGAAAAGATTTCAGACTTTTGAACATATTTTTTCTAAACGCGGTTGGTCATCCCATTAACGAGATTAATTTTAAATTTGTTTCCACCACTTATGAGATTGGAATTTGGAAAAATGGATTACATATATTAAATAATAATAAAGTATAATTTTTAATATAGTTAGTAAAAATTGTACCAGAATTATGAGTGAATGTAATTACAATTTATTACAGCGATTAAGAATAATATATGCTTAACAATGGACTAAATAGTCGACTCAAGACAAAAAATGACCTTTAAAATTGTCCAAAATGAATTATATGGTCATAGGTAGACCATATACTTAATTGGATTATATTTGGGTCATTATTTTTTTCCAAATAAGATGAGAAAAATGTCAATGGAGATCCTTTTTCAAAAAATTACAAGAATACAACTCACCGTCCAAAATAAAAACGCACTCAACCCTCACACTTATTCACACCTCCCAAGACTTTTTTTCTCAAAAAAAAATATTCTCAAATTACCTCCCAAATTACCTACCATTAACCTAAAATATTTACATTAGGTTTAAGTAAAACCACATAATGAATTTGGTATAAGCAAAAAAAAGATACCCAAATAAAAGGATACAATATGCAACTATCACTTTAGTTATATTTCTTTCTACAATAATCAATTTATAATTATTCAATGAATATATAATAAAATAATAATCCTAAATATATTGATATTTTTTTATGATATTTTTTTTACCAAAATGTACACACAGTTTCATCTAATGGGTAATGAATTTATTGATTGTGTACAGAAAATAATCGACATGATAAACAATGTGGCTTGTTTTTCTTTTACTACCATTCATGGATGGTAATTATGATGTAAAAACTATTTATATTTGACATTTATGATATTTATAATATATTTATTAGTTTTAAAAAATTTATATAACTTATTCCTTGATGAATTACATTTTTTGGAAATTCGGAAACATTGTTGGTGGATGTGGCCACTACCGCCTCCTCAAAATGAAGTGATTTGGTTACTATAAAAATAGAATGTATGAGGGATGGTTCTAATAAATATAAGTTAAATATAAAAAATAAAATATATGAATTCATTATTACATATCTATATATATCATTTACATTTAAATCTTTTAAAATATGACAATTAAATAGATGTAGTGTTCATGAGAACGAACGACTTAACACCCCCATGAACAATACATTTCATTTCCTATAACCAAATATAACGTATTGTTATAAATAAATATACTGTTACCATATATAAAATTAAAATAATATTTTTCACCATAGATATTACTGTATAAAGAAATATATATTGGGAAAATAACATGTTAAAATATACCTGATAAACTAGACAAATGACACCTAAATAGTTAAAATAATGATAGATTGTTAACAAACAGGTAATTAGAAATAACATGAAGATAATATATGATATTAAAAATAATATTTTTCTTTTATTATATGTTGTTTTGTTTTTTAAAACCAGCATACATGAATTTGATTTATGTTAACCAGAAAGGAAACACATGGAATGGGATTCAAATATAACATGTTTCTATGAGGCATACAACATTTCCCTTACATAGTTCTTTTGAGAGGTGTTTATAATTCCCATTTTGTTATATAATATCATGAAATATGTTATAATCATGGTATTTAATGTTTCATTTCAAGTTATATTCTCCATTTTGATTATGATTTAATGTTTAATATTTAGTAATGGAGTTCATCTCAATTTCCATTCTTCCAGACATTCTTTGTTATTATGAACCTAATTTCATGTATATGATGTATATACTACCACCATGAAAGGTAATATAATGAATAATTAATTTATCATAATATATATATTTTTTAATTTGAATTATTTCATCTATTTGGATTTTAATTAATAATTACCATGTGGAAAACAATTTCTTAACCTAATTTTTTTCTTTCAAATACATTACCTTCTTATTATTGTTAATATTGTATGGTTTTTTGTGTAATAACCTTTATTATCTATTTCTATGTTTCCACATTTATTACGTGGATTATCATTTTATATTCATTGTCTATTTATTGATTGATTCACACATTAATGTTATAGTCTTTTCATGTTTTTACTTCACAATCTCATTTTGTACAGGATTGTTTAAACATGGTTTTCCATCAGAAAACGTTTTTGGTTCATTTCTAAATAAATCATTTCATTTAATTATACTGTAATTAATAATAACATTTTTAATGTTAAATTATCATTTTAAACTCTTTGGTACTAATTGTTTTTATATATAGTTTTTATGAAAACCCAACTCTATTTCTCCCTTTAATCAGTGAATATGTTTTCATTTAAAACCCTTATTTTCTAAAATTGTTTTCAAACACATGTTTATCCTTTAAATAATTATTTGTTAAATGAATTTTTATGCATTAATTTATTTTAGTTTTATAATGAAGTAAATAATATTTTTAATTACAAAAAAAATCAATTTTCAAACCATTTTACATTGTAAATGAAATATTATTTATACATAGTATGAAACATACTAATTTAACGAACATATTTCTTGGAAGATTATTTTAAAGGATTAAAATATTAATTGTTTAAATTTAATTTTTTTAGAATTTATTTTCGATGAATGTATTTATTAAAATAATCCAAAATGAAATGTATATCTTATTTAATATTGATTTCAAAAATCCTTCTTATTTATTTTCCATTCCACAATGACAACAAGCCCTTATTTTACTCCACTTGAGTCATATTGTATCGATTCCATAAATATTCATTCTATGGATAGTTTATGATTCCATTGAATAATTAAAATATTTTCATTCACTACTCTTATATCTTTGTTAGTCCCCTTGAAATATTAAATTTCTTATGACCATTTAACATTAAATTTCCCCAAATATGTATACCATATATCAGGGATATGATTATTTGGTAAACCGCATTACATTTTTTCATATAGTGTTTTTATTGATAGTAATATAATATATGTTTAAATACTAATTGATCCTCATATCTTTTATAATATATATATATATATTATAATGGACATTATTCATTAATTAAATTAATTATTCCATATATGAGGAATGATTTGTGTAGGTTCATCACAGGTGGGCCTCAATATAGATAGCACCTTGAAGCATCTATAGTATCATTGGATGAATCAGCTTATGATCCTTTGATAATGGGTTTTTAACCTTGTATGATATAAATAGTCTTGTGAATGGTCTTGATGTTTAATATTCCATGTACCAATGAAACATGGAGTCCAATAATTATTCATTGCATTCATTTTGATTTAGTTATTATTATCCATGATATTTTCACTATGAAAAACTATTTGGATGCATTTCACTCTTATTTTATTAGTTAAATGCAATGTTTTTTTGTTATTTACATATCTCTCTTGATTATGTTGTATCTAGTTATTTACATTCAATATGTGTATTGTACTTTCATTTCCATATTAATTATCATTATTGATTCATTATTGATTCTCTTATTCTTGGCCCTTATTGATCATTTTAGATCACCATTATTTTCTATATTCCCTAGTAATCTAATAAGTGTTATAAGAAATATATGAATGTTTACTCTAGATGGAATAAAGTTATTATCGAAGAAACAAACAAAAATTATGTTTTAAATAATGTATTAATTTATAATAAAAGACTCATGTATGTATCAGGCTATCAAGACTCCTAAAATCTTTAGTAATTCGGGATGTCATTCCTCATAATAATTATACTGTAGCAGTAGTAGATGTTGGGTCCAGTCTTTATAGGGCCGAGTCAATACAGTTGGTATTAGATGATGATTAATAAAATCATTGGGAAATAAATTTATGAATACATTTATGAGTGAACATAGCCCTACAATAGAATTTGATGATAAGTACATAATAATATCCTAGAATTTTGGTAATGTAGAGATTATTTGTGTATTCCATGTAATAGCTCTAGGTTGGGATACTGGGATGTGGCTCTTGTACAACTGTACCAAGATGTAACAACACAATCAAGGTGCATCAGGCCTGACAAAAGAATAAACTAGTAAATGTATACAAGCCATACTTTCCACCTAGTATATCACTTAGGGGGGACATTCTTAAGATAATTCACATTTTATTGACAAACCGTAATGATGTATTTGAATATATAATCAAAATACATAGCCTATGTTGTACCTAATGTGCTTCAAATTGAAATTAAGGATTCATGATTTTGAATTCCAAAATATGTTATTATGGTTAAACCTTATACCAAAGTGGGGACTATTTTGAAATAAATGGATGAAGTAATTATGTATTGGGGGTGTATTGATAACCTTTGATAAAAGGATATGTAATGATTAAATTTCAAGGATTTCCACCATACAATTAAAACTTTTATCATAATTTTATTAATAATGTAATTGAATATGAAACCATGTATGTCAAGTGACATACAATCATATCTGGAAAGGCCATTGGACATGAACATATGGCTGACGGGAAATAAGGTTTACACTCTTACAATTGGCCTATGTAATTTCATGGATAACTTTTCAATATTTTCATTAGAAAAAATATGAACAATAAATCTTTAATATAAATAATTATTGTTACTTTTAATGTTTAGAGATTAAATTATTAACTATATTCATTTTTTATAATAGTTAGAGACAAATTGGATGACTTATAAATATTGTATGGTCTCTGAGATCCATTAAAAATGTATTTTAGTGCTTCAAAAATTAAAAAGAAGTTATTTCTAGGAAATTTATTTCATGGAGAAAGGGATGAAAAATAAATAGATCGGAGCATAAAAAAATGAAATCATTCATATGAAACTGAAACATGTCAAATAAATTTATATCCATATTTTAATATTTAATAAAATAATTCATTAAAATTAGGAATAATATATATAAAAAATATTTCAACTTTATACAATAATTTTTTATGAACCAATGGTATTTTAAATTATCAATGATTTATGGGTTTTATTGTCTCAACATTGCATTGATCATTTGATTGTTCGCAATTGATTACCTCAACAACTCCCTATAGTTATTTACACTTTTTCATCCATATTCATATCTCCCCATTCCTATAATGTTCTGTTATATAGATTCTATATAGAACCTATCATTTTACACTTATCGTTACATGATCTTAAGAATAATTATACATCATAGTTCAAGCCAAGGATTGTGAATTATAGTGTCTTCGAAGACAAGGTACATAAAATTGAAAACATGGAACTAAATATAAAATTTCATTATTCAGTCTCTATAAAGTACACTAACATCCATTTATCACATATATCTTCACAGGATAACTAGGGTATAACATGAAAAAATGGATGAGTTAAAAGCCCAATATCGGAATAAGGATAAAAATAAATCATTAGAATATGGGTTAAAAATATGAAAAAATAATGTTAAATGGAATATAACATAAGGTATCATAACATATAAACATCGAGTATTTTAAACATGGAATCATAGAAATGTGGAAGAAACATAAATCATGGATTCAGTACAAGTCAAGGCTAACCGCAAAGATAATTTCCCATAGTATCACAATCAAAGGATGACCACCAAGACTGTTGAACTAATAATCTCATGAGAATTAACATTACCCAATGCATTATATTTCTATCTAGGAGAACCCATCATGAAATATTAATTAATATTCATTCCACATAAATAATCATACATAAAAAATCATACATAAACGTTAGGTAACTGATGGAGAGAAATTGGTATCAAAATCATGTCATAATGCATAATGAATGGGAGTTTCATAAAAGTATCCATGATATAATGGTATTAAAATATACATGGAAAATAATGAGGTAAAATAGGAATATATCGTGCTATGTGATATAAAACATCGTATAAAAGATATAAGAAGAGTGATTAAGAAATTCTCAGCATTAAAACATTTTAGTGAAGTTTTAAGGAAAACACTAAAGAGCATTTAAAATAGAAATGAAAAAATATTTTATATAAAACCAGAATTGAACCAAAAAGTTATTTATTATAAAATTACTGATTTTATAGAAACAATGGTATCATAAAATAAAGGATTTATTGTACTTGAAATTTGGAAAATATTTGGAATGTTCCCTTAAAACGAGTTTTCTTATTGAGAAGTATCGAGGAGGAAATCACTTAAAACAAGTATATCCCCAAATGTAAATGTGGTATGGATATCGAAACATGATTTTGAAGAATATAAACATCATGTATATGTTGCAAATAAAAAAAATACAACCGCATTTGTGTAAAAAGAATGATAGAGCAACCCGAAAGAATAAAGGCTTTTCCGGTAGAATTCATTTCGGATTATCAGCATGGTATCCAGTGTACATAAGGGAGATTCATGAGAGAGAAAGGACATTATAATCACTTATACATCACGAGGGGATAATGGGAGAGGTTTGAAATCATATTCCGTCATTATGAATTACACGTATAATGACATATCATAGAGGACATTCCTAAATAAAAGTGCAATTGAGAAGATCTCATACCTTAAGTCTTATGTTGATCTTCAATTGATCTTAGTGACCTGAATAGTCAAATTAGGTTCATTAATTAATAATTTATGAACCTATTATATATGTATAATTAATATTAAAACCCAATTAAGTTCATTTATAAACATTCATATTGGTTAAGTGGTCCAATTTAATTCTTCGGGTTCGTTTTCTTGGTTGGTTATAATGACCGGATAATGATAGGGTAAAAATGTATAATGATGTTGGTCGTACTAATGGAATTTATATTTTTTATTGAAAATAAAAAAGGATTCATGTTTGAATAAATAATTTGTATACTTGAAGTGATGTTGAATCATTATATAAAACTATTGTGACATCATTTTGGTTTATTTGGAAGTTTTTGGCCACAAAGAACAAATTTTATTTATAACCCAAAACCATGTGTAATATGGGATTAATAAATTATATATGAGGCATAATAAATATATTATGGTTTGGTTCGATGCTGAAAATGGTTTCCTGACCATAATTTATGATTTCAATGAAAATTGATAACCCTTCACCCCTGATTGTTCTAAATTAACACATCCCAAACAGTGTTTTTATTTCATTTATCTAATATATTGGAAAGGAGAGAAGATAATGAAATATCCCATTATCATAGTATAATTCTAGTATATTTATGTTATTGGAGATATCATACCATTTGGGTTAACGGATGTGGGGATAGAAAAAAGAAAGAAAAGAACATTAAAAAAAGACAATAATTCGAAAGACGAATTTACCTCTTGAATCAATCATCCTTGAGTACCTTTTTAAGAGTAGTGGATTTGGTTATTTGATGAAAATAGGGTCTTTTGTATGCATTGGGAGTAGCTTGAGGAATGAATTTTGCCAAATATAGGAAATTCAAAATGCATTATATGAGTGAAAATAAAATGTAATGATGAGTGGTATTTAATATGCTGGGGAGGAGAGTTTTCATAATATTATAATCATTAATTTATTAGTTCACCACAATTCAAGAAATTGTGTGTATTCCATTAAATAAAATAGTATAAAATGAATGTGTGTTCTAGATTTTGGTGCTTACATCACTTATGATGTAAGTAATAGTGAATTTAATTTATCATGTATTAATATGTCGAATTAATGTATTTTACTACTCTCAAAAAATTCAATCATTTTTTAAAAATCCCAAAAATCCACCATAACCACTTTTCTACAAGTAGTATTAAAAAAGAAATCTAAATGTAAAAAATAATTTACTAAATATTATTAATATAATATGTAATTAAAATAATAAATCATTCTAAAATAACAGTTTAAAAATATCTATTTACGTAATCCAAAATATAGGTTGATAATAAATTCACTTAATTCATATATATATATATATAATATCATTGGTAAGGTTAATAGTCATTAGGATATTCCACTATTCATAAGGGTAAATTTACAATTCAAAAGGGTATGTTAATATTCACAAAAAATTATTTTGGTTATATTAGACTCAAAAAAACTTACTGATCACAACCGTGCGTGTCCGATTTTTAAAATTCAAAACACAAAAGACTAAACATATGTTTAAATGTCACATAGAACATAGTAGTTTATTGTGTTTTGATTTTTTGTAATTATATGAAATATATATAAGAAATCATTTTCCATTGAAAAACATTTTTTTGTTACATTCTACTTCCCATATAAATTTTCCCCCCAGAAATTTCATTTGACATTATAATCCATAAACAGGTTCAGGTACATTTCCTACATTTCTTCCTCGAGTTCACATGTTTTCTTTTCATAATTATGGTTTCTATAAGGTACCATGACTAGGTGAGTAGTCTTTTTAAATATAAAATTATCTGTATAATCCATGATCTTCACTGGCTTCTCCTCATAGGAATGATCATCCTCCAACATTACCTCCTCTTAATAGAGTACATGTGAAGGGTCTGGTATGTACTTACATAAGAGGGATACATGAAATAAATAATGTACTTTTTCGATGGTAGGTGGACGTGCTAGTCGATTGGCCCCATCCCTAACACGATGAACAGTCTCGACGGGGCCAATGTACCTAGGACATAACATCCCTTTTTTTCCAAACCTTGTGACCTTAATCCATAGATATATACATAGAAATACCATGTCTCCAACTATGAACTCATGTTCTTGTCAATTCTTGTATGCATAACTATTATTTCTACTTTGGGATGACATGATATGTTACTAAATGGTATTCACCTTCTCCACAATTTCTACAACCATTTTAGGTCTTAGAAGATTGTGCTCCCTGAAATCATTAAAACAAGACAGTTTTCTGCAACATTTCCCATATATGGAATTATATGGTGTCATTCATGTTCTCAATTTTAAATATTTGTTGTAGGGAAATTCATCTAGTGGAACATGTTGGTACCATCCTCCATTACAGTTCATAGAATAATCCCTCAACATATCTACTTGTTTTTTAATAGTTCGCTCTGATTGGCCATCATTTTTAGGAAAATTGGCCATACTAAAGTTCAATTCAGTGTTTCGAGCATGTTGAAGAATTTTCTAGAACATTAACGTGAATCTCTGATCACGATTTAATTAAATAGATAGTGGTACTCTATGTAGACTTACCACTTATTTGATATAAATAAATGCAAGATGATCCAATGAGATGTCCTCTCGAATTGTGGTAAATAGAGCATTCCTAGTAAGAGGATCCACTACAACCCATATATCATTGTTTCCTCTAGATGTCTGTGGATTCCTAGTGACAATGTCCATGTAGTGTTTTTTCACATCCATGTTGGTATGGGTAGTGGTTGTGTAATCCTCTTATACTTTTCCCTCTCAACATTCACTTGCTAACATACCAGGCACATTGGTGTATATTCAAGAATACCCCTTTAATATTGTCCAACCAAAAGTTTTCTCGTAGATCTTGATACATCATTGATCACTATGGGGGGTTAGAGAAAGTTAAGCTATGTGCGTTATTCAAAATCTCCTTCAAATTTTCTGTATCATATGGTTTAAATTATCCTGATCCAAACCTTACAACTCGTCCTCATTAGTCTTGAACCATAGGGATTTCCCATTTCTGATAGCTTCCACACTTTTCAAAATCTCCACATCATTTCATTGAGAATTCATTATTTTCATCATGAGGGATTGTTGAGCAATCATTTAATAAAAGATTGGTTATGACCCCCCATTAATGGTTCCCATGTCCATCTTCATTAAATCTATGATGATCGGGTCCTTTTAAATTATCATCACTGATAAAGATGTATGATATTTTCTACATAGAGCATACACAACCTTGTTTGCCTTATCAGGATGGTAGTGGATTGAGCAGTGAGAATCTATGATGAGATCTATCCCTCTTCACTATATTGCATTAATCCAAATTTTTTTGAATACATAATTGAGTCTTTTTTTGTCAATATCTATCTCACACTTCTCCCTATAGAGAAAATGATGACATCTTTTTAACACAAAGATCATTGCCGCCAACTCTAGATCATGCGTAGGATTGTTTTGCCTATGTATTTTCAGTTTCCTTGAAATATAAACAATCACATTATTATTTTTCTTTAGAACATGAACTATGTACTTCTTTGGAGGATCACTATACACTAATGATAGTTTTCCACTTGTTGGGAGTGTGACTACTGGCACATTGATTAGCCTCTTTTTCAAATCCTTGAAACAGTCTTCATAGTCATGAGTCCAGAAACACATTACTCCTTTCAGGGTCAGCCTGGTTATTAGGTTTCCCAGTCATGAAAACATATTCCCAAATCATCGATAATACATAGCTCATCCCAGAAAGCTGTGGATCTTTGTTACAAAATATGTCTTGGGGCACTCCTCAATGGCCTTTTTCATGGAAGGGTCAAGTGATATCCCTTTGTTGGTGATAACATCCCCCATGAATGATACTTCCTCTATCCAGAACTCTCATATATGGTAATTTTCATATAGCTTCTCCCTTCACAATGCTTTCAACACAGTATTCTAATGATCCTCATGTTCCCCCTTACTCATGGAGTATATCCGAATATTGTCAATAAATAATACCAAAATAATTAAGGGTAATCTCTATATATTATATTAAATATATCCATGTAAATTTATTAAGAATTAGTGATTATAAATGGAATCACTATGAACCCATAATGTCCATACCTTATTAGAAATTCAATCATGGGAATATCTCCATTCCTCACATTTAGATTGTGGTATCCTGACCAAAAGAACACCATAGAGAAACAACAGGCCCTACAAAGCTGATCGAACAAGTCATCTATCATAGGAAGAGTATAGATGTTCTTAATCATGATTTTATTGAGAACAAGATAATCATTAAAGAGAAACATTTATATATGTGTCTTCATTATGATGAGGACTTGCGCACCCCACGGTGAAGCACAAGGGAATATAGAACCCATCACCAAATTCTCTTGTAACTGCTTCATCAACTCTTCCATCTCTACATTGTCCATTCTATAATGTGTTTTGATATAGGTTGAGATCTTGGAATAAGTATATTTGAGAACTCTACCACATGATCAGTAGGAAGAACATGCAACTATTATGGGAATAAATCTGTGTAATCCCTCATGATTGAGATGTATTCAAAAATTATTATCTCTTTTGTCTAAGTCATCTGAGATATATATTATTTCTCATAAATAATTAATATGTGCACATGAGACACTGATTCTAAAGGAGATTCATCTTCCTTCTTACACATGTAATGAAATAGAGGATGCTTTGGGATATGAATAGTGATCTCCCTTTCCCGAAAATTGATGTTGGAATTGTATAATGATAGCCAATCCATGCCCAAGATAGTATCGAACTCCACTAATGCATGTATGAAAATATCTTCTGGGTGGTTCAGTCCACAACTGTTAACCTTAGAGGAGTTATAATCTATGGACATAATGATTTCCTCATTCACTGTCCTTAAATGAAACTTTTTTGTTAAATTTATAGGTGGCGTTTGAATAGTTATACTAAACATGAATGATATGTAAGATTATGTAGAACCAGAATCAAATAGTTGGATCTCTATTCATGAATTAATAACTACAATGCTGATCACCACATCATTGTCCAGATCCACCTTTGTAGTAGTGATAGAATAATCCCTTCATTGTTTCCTTGGATATTGTTGTTGATTTCCCCTACCAACCCACGACTAAAATAAATTTTTCACACAATGACCATACTCATATCATTTACAACACTGCACCACTGGATGATCATTAATCTGAACCTTCCTTTCTTCTTCCACATTAACATGATTTTTCATATCCATGAGCTATTTCTTGTCCAGATGTCTCATCTTTCCACATTTAAAGCAATTTTGGGTTCACTTTAGAATGTTCCCAAGATTCCTCTTCCCACAAATTTTACAAGTTGTATATTCGGGCTTCATTCCAATATCAAATTTGTTTGTGGAACCACCCATGTGGTTCTCCACTTTTCCTTCTTTTCTTTGGTCCCATGAGACCATTGAGAGTCTCTAATATACATTTCAACCTTGAGGGAACAATGTCCAATATCATCATAACATTCACAGTCACGAATCACCAAAACCTTCCATATAATTGGATATAGCCCTCTATAGAAGCGATCCACCTTTCATTTTGTGTTCATGGAAAAGCCATAGGTGTACCTTGAAATCCTTGTAAAGAATCCTTCATACACCCTGATGAACTCATCTTTATTTTTCGTGAGTTCAAGGAACCCAATTTCAATATTGATATTGGGGGTTTGAGTAATATATTTTACAAAAAACATCCCCTTGAATTTACCCCAATACATTATATCAATTTTCAATTCAGAAATCCTATTGTTGATCAGTGTCTGCCTCTAATAAGATTCAGCATCAAAACTATAGACCTCCATTAAAACTTTCTCTACTTATGAGAATTGGAGGATGGGAAATAAAATTTCACTAGAGTTAATCCATTGTTCTATAAAGAGGGGATCTGGATATCTTCTAAAAATTGGAGGTCTTGTCTGCATGGATGATTATATAGAAACTTTCTCTTTCATTTGAGGAGGAGGTTGTTCCACATGAATCGGGTCATTATTCATAACATGATTGAGTAGGGAAAGTACATTCAAGAAGTTTTTATCAACCGTTATCATCATATTAGGCATATCAATAGGGAAATCTTCACAATTCCAATTAGATTGGTTGTTGGATAATTTTATTTTATTTCCATCCATTTACTACACAAAATAACGTACAATCATATGGCTTGAATACATATATTTTTACCATAAAATTGAATCTCTGAAGATAAAAGGATACACTAGTAAATGATAAGTATATCTTAACTTTTGATTCCATATGTTTAAATATAGGTTATCCTTTATCTATTTGTTATTTTATTTTTTTATGAGTTTTTTAATTCCCTTAAAAATGGTTTGTACTGAGATCATGAATTTACCAAAGCATATCCCCTGGCAGTGTCACCCAATTAGTGCAGCAATGCCTGTTTTCATGTACCAAGATACCCTAGGTTAAGCTAGAAATTCCTTTTTAGAGTTTTTACACTTATTTATATCTCTTATAGAGATGCCTCTACATATTTTTATCAAAAAATGGATATATTTTCATGACAAACAACATAATCTATACTTACCAAAATTTAGATATGTTTTCTTATAATTAGACTCATCCATCATGTTCTTACTAATGTTATCTAATCGTAATATCCAAAAATTACTAGACCTTACTCTAATACCAACAATTGTGAACCTATAATTTAACACATAACATTACATGATTTTATGCATAATAATACATTAGAGTATAAGCCAAGGATCATGAAGTATAGTGTATTTGAAGACTACGTAAATAAAACATGAAACATGGAACTGAATATAACAATTCTTTATTTAGTCATCATAAAAATACCTTAATTCCATTGAGCTCTTAGATTGGCATAGGATAACATAGGGATAACATGAACAAAGGGATGATCTAAAGGCCCTATAAGGGAATAATAATTAATATTAATCATTAATTCATGGGTTAGAAAATAAGACATAAAGAAATAAAAAGGCATGTAACTTAAGGGATCATAACATATAAACATAGATTAATATAAACATGGAATCATAGAAATGTTGAAGAAAATGATATCATGACATTAGTATGATTCTTGTCAATCCTCCATGATCATTTCCCATAGTAACACAAGCCCAGGGTAACCGCCATTACCATCGCACATATCATCTCATGAGACTTAAGATTACCCAATGAATTGGAGTGCTATCTGGGTGTAATCTTCTTGACATTTTCATAAATATTCTTTACACATAAATAATCATTCCTAATCAATCATACATATACCTAATGGAACTCATGGAGAGATATCAGTATCCCATTCATAACATAAAGCATAATGAATGGGTGTTTCATAAAAGTGTCCATGAGAGAATGGAATTTAAAAAAAAAACTAGACATTAATAAGGTAAAATAGGTTTATATCATGGTAAGTGATGTAAAACATAATCTAGAACATGTATGAACTATATTTAAGAATTTTCAAGCATTAAAACATTTTAGTGCGGTTTTAGGGAAAACACTAAAGAGCTTTTAAAATAGAAAATGGAACAATATATTATATAAAACATGTAGTGAATGAAAAATGTTTTCATGATTAAAGTAACGATTTTATAAAGACATTTTTGGCTTCAATTTGAGGACATAATACACTTTAAATTGGGTATAAATTTTTCGAAGTTCCCTTAAAACGAGTATTCTTATTGGTTAGTATCGATATGGGATTGCTTAAGAACAAGTATATCCCAGAAAGAGAATCAGGGATGGATCATGAAACATGATTTTGAATAATATAATCAGAATTTATAAGATTTACAAAAAAATTAAATACAGATTCATTTGGTTACAAATAATGATAGAGAAACCTAATTGAATAAAGGTGGTTCGGGTTGAAATCCATACAGATTATCGGCATGGTATGAAGTGTACTTAAGTGGGATTTATGAGAGATAATGGAATTTATCATCACTTATACATCATGAGGGTAGTATTGGGAATGTGTAAAATTATACCCCATCATTAGGGATTATACATATAATTTCATAGCATAGAAGTAATTCTTAAATTAACATGAAAAGGATAGGATCTCTTACCATAAGTATGATGGTAATCTTCCCTAGAAATTAATGAACTGAATAGTAAAATTAGGATCATTAATTAATAATTCTTGAGCCTATTATTAATTTTTTATATTTAATATTACCTTTATAATTTCATTTATAACAATTTTTATTGGTTAAGAGGTTCAACTTCATTGTTTGTGTCAGTTTTATTTCTTGGTTTAATGATCAGTTCATGTTCAGATAAACATGTATGATGTCGTTTTTTGTCCATAATTAAAGTTACATTTTATTATAGAACATATAATTGTTTACATAGTTGGAATCTAAATTTTGTTACATGATGTTATATTGAATCATTATATAAAACTTTAGTTACATCCTTTTGGGTTATTTGGTAGTTTTTGAACACAAAGAACAAATTTTGATTTATAAACCAAAACCATGTGTACAATAGAACCCCAAAACCATATATGGGGAATAATAAATATATTATGGTTTTTAACCATTAAAATTGTTTCATGTCCTAAATTTAATATGTTAATGGAAATTGATAACTCGTCATCCTTGATTGTGATAAATTTATACATCTGAAATGGTGTTTTCATTTCATTAAAATAAAAGATTGGGAAAGGATATAAGATAAAAAATACCCCATTAGAATAATATTATTCCAGTACATTTATGTTACTATAGTTATCATACAATATGGGTGGGGGGAGGTGAATAAATAAACATTAAATGAAAACAACATAAAATAAATAAAATAATTTGAAAGAGGAATTTATCTCTTGAATCAATCTTCCTTTAGTGCCTTCATAAAATTAGAGGCTTTGGTATTTTAAATAGACTATGGGATTTTGGGTGTGGGGGAGGAGCTAGAGGAGATATTTGGGCTGAATATATGTAATTCACAATTTTTTAGAGGTGTGAAGAGAAGATAAAATATTGTCTTGTATTTATCGTGGAGGGGTGGAGAGTTTTCATAATATTATAAACATTAATTTATTATTTCATTGGATGAAAAGAAAAATTGGGCATTACATGGCCTAGAATAGTAACAAATTTATGCAATTTCGAGATTTGGTGATTAAATAACGTCTGATGTTAGGAATAGTATATTAAAATTTTAATGTATTAATACGGTAAATTAATGTATTTTACTATTCACCACAAATTCAAGTATTTTTGGAAATTCCCAAAAATTACTATTTTCTTTTTTCGACATGTAGATTCAAAAAAATTATATCCATTTTTTAAAATTAATTTTCTAAATATTATTAATTTAATATTTAATTAAATTCATATCTAATTCTAAAAGAACTATTTTAAAATATTTTTTTACAAATTATAAAATATAGGTACATAATACTTTCAGTTAAATCATATTTATATACTATCATATAGAGGTTACTATTAATTTTTCTATGTAATAATTAAATTGGGAAAAAGTATTATTTATAAGGGTAGGTTACTATTCATCAAAAAATATGTAGGTCATATTAGACTCTAAATAACATACTGATCACAACAGTGTATGTCAGATTTTTGAAATTCCAAACACATAAGAGAAAAATGTATGTTTAGAGGTCACATAGAACTTATTAGTTCATTATTTTTTGATTTAATTTGAATATGTGTCATATTTATAAGAAAGTAATTTACATTGAAAAAAAATTGATCGTTGTAGATACCATGTTATATTTTAGTGCATGTAACCTTTTACATTACTTTCTTTATTATCTAGAAGATGTTTAGAAAAACCATCTCACAATGTGGGATTTAAAAATAAGAAATATAAAATTAATATTACCTTTGTTGAGATTAAGTTTCAATGATTAAATTTATTAAACGTGGGAAGAATGCAACATCGCAAAATTATAATATATGAACATTATATTCAATAGTGTTTATGACGCACCACATCGAGCATTTATGGGATTATAATATCTCAAGACATTATAGTAAATTTAATTTTATAAATAAATTCAATATATGATATATCTTTTAATTCATTAAATACAAATTTAGCATGTGTGGAATACAACAAAACTTTCATCGATGACTTTATTTACATGTGAGACAGTGTTTTACAGAACAACAATATTTGAAATTTAATATTTAAATTAATAAGATATAACATAGAAGTTAAATTATTTATTATTTATAATAATAACTAAAATACAAAAAAAGGAATTACTCAAATATAAGATGAATTCATAAGTTAAAGGTTAATTTGAAATTAATATAAAACCAACTGAATAAAAAGGATATGTTTATTATGCTCACAATGGTATTTTGTTCTAATAAATTAAATTAATTAAAATTACTGAGTGATATAAATTTAATCTATATATAAAAAAATTCAATCAATTATTTTTTTCATTTATACAATATATTAGATTGGTATATGTAATTAAAAAACTAAATATTATGTGTAAAAAGATATTTTTAAGAAAATATTACCACCTTTAAATAGAGAACCTATTTTAAATCATATTTCTAGAACTTTTCCGAATTTTATATGAAAAAATGAAGATCATTTTTTATATAGAGACACAAAAATTTATATAGGGTTAATTTTTTTGTATATTTCTCATATACATCATTTTTTATTGAGTAGTAAAAAATATTGAATTTTAATTCAAAAAAAATTTATATAATTTATTTATAAGCTTATATGACATTTATAATTTGTATTATTATTTAGTTATCTAATTTAAAAATAAATTAATCCAATTTAGGACATTTTTTGCGGAGTGCTCTTACATTGAGGCTGCCCGAGGAGTACACCAACTAAGTTGTGTTATGTGACGCATCCGGAAAAAATCTAGGTTGTGTGCTGATGTACGGGAATGTAGTTATTGCTTATGGATATTTACAATAATTTACACATGAAGAGAACAATATCACTCATGAACATGAGTTGGTAGCAGTATTCTTTCACTAAAAAAGCCGCGCCACTACCTTATGAGAGAACGATTCATCGTCTACTCTAACTATAAGAGTATTATGTATATTTTTTCTTAAAAGATTTTGGATTCAAGTTATCAAGGATGGTTAGAGTTCTTCCATGAATATGAATTTGATATTTTATGCACTTTTAGTATGGGTAATGTGGTGGAAGATGCTCTCAGTAGGATATCATGTTCCCAACTACTGAACAAGGCCCTAGAGCAGTTTTCGTCACATAAGATATTCGTCATGGAAAGAGAGGAGTAACCTTTACTTTTGATAATGGTAGTTTTCCATATAATATTATATGGAGTATGGGGGGTCAACTTAAAGATGCGAGCTACGAGTCGTTATGTGCTCATGTGTCCACATGGAATACGTTTGATCGACATTTGAATGGTGTGGAGAACATTATTCTTTTCAGAGGATTCACATTGGTTGCAATGATAGCTAGAGTGTCAAGATGCATCAAGGTGTGTATATGGTGGTCAAAGAGTACACCAGGGATAATGGAATTGGTTTAACATGGGATCACCTGTTGATATTAATGTCCGAATTCTTGTCTGAATAAAATTCATGGGTTGTTCATTCTCATTTGTCGGTACTAGGAAAGATGTTTTAATGGATATCGATGCACTTCGTGACGGGTTTACCACATATTTCCAGAATACATGATACTATATGGGTGATTGTTGATTGACTCACTAAGTTGACCCACTTCCAAACTACCCAGGAGTAGAGTTATGTAGATGGATCATGATACCTCTACGTGAAGGGGTCACATACATGACCCATCACATGTAATTGAATTGGTTGAGACGGATGTTGAGGACATGGAATCTTTTACACAGTCTCTAATAAATAATGATGTTTGATAGGAGAATATACATTAGGTATGATCAATTCATTTGGTGCACATTCTGTGGAATCACATGAATCTCTAAGAGATAAGTTGGGATCATGAGGCACAAATATGTTATCACTAAAACAATTTTATTGTTTAGCCCTAGTTTAGGATTGTGAGGATGTAAATCTCGAAAGTTGGGGATAATTTAATGTCCCAAAATTCGATGATTTTTTAAAAAATTATATTGGATAATTCTGAGCCCATCGATAGAGACGATGTCTGATTCCGAGGTGCGGTGTTCCCGAAATGGTCCGTCGATAGAAGAATTTTTTTAAATAGCACACATGAGGGGTTTTCATGAAAAAGATGATTAACTCTTAAACTTCTGACCATATAAGAAATTCGAGTAGACAATTTTTTTCCTTTGGGAATGTTTAACATAAGAGCAAATTATGAATCGTCAAAGCAAACCACTAGGGAAAAAACCCAAAAATGGAATAACAGAAAATTAAATAATTAAATAAAATATTTTATTTTTCAAATCCTTATAAATAACGAACCATGAATCAAATTTAAAATATAATAAAAAAATTGAGCTCAAAAGGTCATGCTTTCCTTAGGTGGAGACTAAACATGACCGATGTGGGTCAAGGAAATAAGATAATTTCTAGTCATTTTAAAGAATAAAAGAAGATATACTTAAGAAAGTTTATTTTATTCAAAAATTGAGTTTCGCTACAACACAACTTTTAGTGATATTTTTCTATTCGTAAATAAAATTGGGTAAAAATGATGCAAGTAAAGTATAATTGAAATGTTGTTTCGTATACAAAGCTGCATAACTACATAAGGACTCGGCGTAATACAAATGATAAAACATGTTTCCTAATTTAATAGATAAACAATGATATAGGATGTGGGAATGACTGGGAGATTTCATTGAGCCTCTGGAAAATTCCATTGGCGAGAGAGGAACAATGATAAATGATAAATCACCAACTATAACATATATCAGATTGAGGGTTGACGAGATAATTTATTGTGACGTCTTTAAAAAAATCACTAAAAATAATTGAACCATGATGTCGAACAATCCTATTTTCCAAGTAGGGTTTTATTCTTTTTTATTCTAATTCTTGTTCATTGTTTCTAAAACAATGAACACATAATAACCCACTAACATTTTGATCAATGGGACATTTTTTATATAGGAAATTGGTTTTAAATGCAGGGAGAGATTTGAAATTTAGTACATGTTTGATTCTTAAACCTCATTCCGATATGTTTATGAATTCTAATGTGGAAGGATAAGGATGACGTTTAAAAGTCCAAGATCCCTCCATTGTGTGAAATATTGTGTTATTTGTGAATAAACCCACAAATAAACGGTGGGGGAACATTGAAAATTTAGCATTGATGACCATGATACCAGGATCTCAAAGGAAATTATGGGTATGAAAGCATACCATCTAAGAAATATTGATGGCCCGCAGAAGGAACCACTAGCACACCGATGCGACCAAGGCTGTAGATTGTAAGAGACTCGATAGTGTAGGGGGCGGCACTGATTGGGGCTTGTGTCAAAGGTATCAGGCTACGGTGGTGGCCTTGTCATGTGATAGCACTCGGTCTACACATAACCACGTGCATAGGGAGGTAGTCGACCTCAACCAACAGCCATGTTGCACGAACTAGACATCTGTGGGCAAAAGGGATGGACCAAAGCTAGCCCACTGATTCGGTCCTGGCAGGATGGCAAACTAGGCCGATGAGAGGCCCTTCTGGTCTGAACAGGTCCTACTAAATCGAAATGAACCTGAGAGAACTGGGTCAATGGGTGACCCGCCAGGTTAGACATTTGGCTGAACCGGGAAGGGGCCAGCAAGGCCCTATCGGAAGAGCCAAACTAGGTTGGCCTAGACCCAACTCGGTCAGGTCGGGTCAGCCAAAAAGGTCTTGGTCATGTTGGACCCCCTGGATAGGATGGTTGGGTCAGTCTTACCATGTCGGACCGGGACTGTATAATCCCATCCCATGTTTACTAAATTCCAATATCTTTCAGACCGAGCATACAATTTACTCTTAGTCTACGACATTGGGACACTTCAGATGAGCTGTAAATTTGTGTATACTCTATTTGAATTTTAACAGAAATATATTTATGAATAGTGGAATGAGGAGTAGATTCTCTTGGAATAAATTGCACTGGAGTGTGGGAATCCTATGGCTTTCTGTGACACGAAAGATATAACGAGTAGGACCTCTATGGCCAAGTAGTGGAGTAGAACTCAGTGGTCAAGTATCCAAGTAGACCTTAGTGGTTCATTAGCCGAGCATACCTTAGTGGTCCAGTATCCAAGCAGATCTTGGGGGTCTAGTAGCTGAGGATACGTTAGTGTTCTAGTAGGTGAGTAGATCTATGTGCTCTAGTAGCGGATCAGACATCAGTTTTCTAGTAGACTAATGAACATCAGTGACTCATCAAGGATGAGTCCCTCTGCAGTAGAAGATGACTTAGCGTTAAAAATGATTATCTTACATTCAATACCTTCAGTTAAACATAGTGTAAGCTGTTTTTTATTTTTGGTTTTTCTTTATGGTCATGAATTGTGGTTTTTATTTGAGGTCATTACATTGTAGTTTGGAGTCCGAAAATAGGATTGTGTTAGTCACCATATGGGAATTGATTGCACATGTCATGTGTTTTATAAGGCCTTGACCTTAAAACATTACATAATATTGAATTACATGAATAATTCACAATGAGGATCTTCTCAGGTTCAGATTTTTAGAGAGTTCGGTCATAACATTTACATAAAAACATGAATATTATATATTGACAACTCTACTCATTATCCCTTTTTTATAAAATTAAAACTCTTGAAAAAAAGTGTCGTGTCTATTTCCACGTTTTGGACAGCATGACTTTTCCTTGATCACATCCTTGACCCTATTCATCTTTATGTCATGTGAAAAACATTTCAAAAACATGGGATGAGAATACAAAATCTTAGTAAAGGATACACAAGGAAGGAAAACTGTTAGTTTTTCAAAACAACTATTAAACCATGAATACAATATCATAAGAAATACATTTCACTTTTGTGAAATAGTATATACTCTTCACTGAATAAAAGGTCATTTCTTACCCTTTTATAACCAAATGGTTACCATAAACCCCATATAAAGAACACATAACATATAAAGGTAACTTGGGACATAAACATTCTTACGTTGAATAACCATACGGTCATCTTCCGGACATATCACTAAATGGATTAGCCATATGACCGACTTTCATACCCATTTCATTGGTTTTTATAATGTAACCACCCATCTTGGTTTATCACGGCACCACCAATCATTTGGTTTATAACGTAACCACCCGTCAAATGTCCATATACCATTATAAAATCATAACACATAAAATATTGAAAATATAACCATTTCACTAATAACAGTTAATCTTCAATCATAAGAAATAATTTCAAGAGATTTAAATAATCAATCCATTTCAAAACCATTTTTGATACCTATACACCCAAAAACAAAATAAGGGATTTCCTTTTCATTTTATAAAACATTATGGCTTATAGAGGGTGAAAAATAACTATTACGGTGGCAGAGAGGTCATTGCACCGCAAATGTTAAAAACATTCCATTTTCCGTTTGGTAAAATTATTTGTAGAAAAAAGATTCCCTTTGAATGAAATTAAAAGTAAAAGTGTTTTATTATATAGAGTGTAAAAGAAAAAGGTATATATTATCGAAATATGCTGCAATGAAAGGAGATTAAGATGAAGTCCCTTACCTCATGTCCGACATCACTCGTTCGTTCTTTATTCTACTGAATAATAAAATAAAAGTTAATTTCTACTATCTTAAAAGACATTTTCAAATTTATTTTTCCTTTTATATCACTTATTACCATGTTGTAATCATTATGTAATCATTTATGATAATAACGTTCGTTTTGTCGATATTTGGTACTTGAGTCAAAAATGGACTTCTTATAATTACATGTTGTCCACATGGTCAAAAGTTCATTATATCCAGAATGATATTCATGATTTATATATCATATATATCAAATATTTCCATTATATACATTCATTTATAATAGTACATAACATTTTGGAGATAATAAATGAAATGTGCCGTTCATGGAGACGATTAACTGTACGTATGCATAAACACTACTTTCATTTATACTTCGTACTTTAATGGAATTAAAAAATAATGATACAAAGGTATATTATAATTCCAGTATAATATATTATATAATATCATTTTTACTATACATTATACGTCCCACATATGGCATCAACGAGTCATATGACTTTGAGGGGGCGGTAGTCCGCACTTCCTCAAATAAAATTATCGCATTTAACCATTATGGAACCCATAAAGGTAGGATATAAATGTAAAATATAGAATCACAAAGAAAACATCAACATAATATATATCATATATAAATAAAATGCTATCTTTTTGTCCACAATGATAGGCATTAGAAGATAATCGAACATTCATCATTTCGTGAGGCGTTAGTTTGACATCAAGAAAAATAGTATGTTCTTCACCCATTAGATGGAGGTGTGTGTAAGTGTAGTTAAAATACAATCATAAAAACATATTAGTATATTTGGGATTCTAGTGTTTTTATGAAATAATTTAATAATAAGAGTTTTGGGGTTGGATAAGTAAAAATAAAAGAATAGAAGTTAAGAGGAATCGTTACCTTTGATTCGGGTAACTCCCTTTGGTTTGAAACAAAAAAGACTTCTTGATGTGCCTTCTGCCTAAGGTAAGGCTTCTTGGAGGAGGAGAATGATCCTGAGAGCATATTTGGTCAGGGTTTGGATGAGATATGTGTCTTGAGAGGAGTGAGGAATGAGTAAGAAGTGATGGATTTTATTAAGGGGGAGGAGGGGCTCTTTAGGAATGTGTGAGAATATTATTTTATAATATAAAGATATTCGGTTTCTAAAGCTCCAAAATAAATAATAATTGAATATAATATGACGAAAAATAGAAATAAAATCATCCAATACTAATTTGACAGGTTTTGGATATTTTTTTAATATTTATAATCTTATTTATTTAAATCATTTATTAATGAGGTAAATACTGCATCATTATCGTGTCATAAATATTTTAATTTATTTGATGTGTAATAATTGTAAAAAAATACCATGTTGTATGAAATATTTTTATAATTTCAATGAATATTTAATATTTAAATGATATCTTATATAACCCCATGTAAAAATTTTTTACTAAAAGATTTTTGTTTGTGTCATTTTTATCATTACTTTAAGTTAATTAATCTATATTGTCATTATCACTCCCATGTGTCTCTATGGGGTCCACAAATAGACCCAATGATGCCCATAGTCATACATAACTAAACCAATAAGTTTTGGACAAGTTTTATGTTAATTTTCTATTATTATATTATTAATTTTATCATGAATTTCCCTATTGACCTTTAACGTGTATAAATAAAAGACAAAAGTTATTGTTAACCAAATATTATTGTCATATTAATGAACCACATTTTTATTACTAATAACTACCATATGTGTTTTATTTTATAAATTCAATTCACAGAAGTGGTAAATTTCAATTAAATGAAAAATTCAGTTTTTTAAATACAACTAAGGGCTTTCATTATTCATGAAAATTTGATGTTTTCCGAAAAATACAAAAAATTCAGCCTAAGCTATATTTGATATTCCATATTCAAAAATGTTATCTCTTTTAACAAATTCAAAACATATAATTTTAATTAATTAATTTAATATTAATTCCGATTGTCAAAACAAATAGCATGTTTTTAAGAAACAATAACTCTCAAAATATCGACATTTGTTTATGTCCATTTTCAAAGTGAATTTAATTTCAATGACCAAAATAGGATTAAATGGTAAATATATATTCTAATTAAACTATAAAACCAATTATAAAGGTAATATAATCATACAAATAATTTATATTTAAAATAACTTTTGAATTTAAATACAGTTTTTTTTCACTATTCATTAAAAATGAACTTTATCAGAAAAAAAACAAAAAATTTACCCAAAGTAAATTTTTATGCCCAAATTAAAAAAAATAATTTTTCATATATAACATATAAGTTTGAAAAAAAGTATATTTATAAATGGTTCATCATCAAAATGTGGAAAGTCGACCTTTTAGTGAATACTACAGTATTTATGCTTAAAATTAGATTAAATAATATTTTAAGCCCCTAACTTTTATTAGATAAATGTATGAAAATCTAAAAATCATGTATAATAAAATTTTAGTTAGTTCTATTCATTACTGCCAATACAACATTTAGGTGTTAACTTCCTTTTAAAATAATTATATTTTATTATTAGTGTGCAATGAAAGATTTCAAAAAACTCGTTGTTGCGTATCAGGTAAGCCGTAGAAAATAAAGTCCCCATTAAAGTAAAATTAATATTTAATTCTAAAAATATTTAATAAAAGGAGAATGTATTATTTATTTATTTACATGGGATGTTATATCCTTCCCGCATTTTAGAAATTGTGTCCTTGTAATTTTATTCACTTATCAAATATGTGGGGGGATTTATCCCTCATAGCATTTTCAGATTCTTACATTGCCTCTTCACCCTTATAGATCTTCCAAAAAACCATTACCTGGTGAATTACATTATTCTGCAACACTTTCTCTCTATGGTTAAGAATTCAGACTGGTTGTTCCTTGTAGAAGAGATTCTCTTCCAAATGAACTAATTATACGCTCAAAACATGAGATGGATCTGTCATATACATTCTCAACATCAAAACATGAAAAACATTGTGTACCTGGGATAAACATGGAGGTAAAGTCACTCTGTATGCAACTGATCCAATTTTCTCTTGGATTTCATAATTTCCAATGAACCTCAGACTCAACAATCCCTTTTTACCAAAATGAATCAAACATTTCTATAAAGAAACATTGAGAATGACATGATCACCTACCTCAAAAGATAGATCCTTCCTCTGTTTATCTGCATAACTTTTCTGCCTGCTATGAGTTGTTCTCTTGCACTTCTGAATCAACTGAACCATTTATGACATCTATTCTTCCAATTATGGTCCCATCAACTTCCTTTCACCTACTTCATAAAAAAATGATGGAGTTTGACATCTCTTTCCATATAATGTCTCAAATGGAGCCATCAGTATGCTGGAATGAAAATTGTTTTTATATAAAAATTCATCCAAAGAAAGATGTTGGTCCCAACTTCCCTAGTAATACATTGAGAAAGCATGTAGCATATCATCCAAGGTCCGAATTGTTCATTCTGATTTCCCTTATAATTGAAGATGAAAAGTTGTAGTAAAATTTAATTCTGTACCCAACGACTTCTGAAGTCCATTCCAAAAGTTAGAAGTAAACTTGGGATCATGACAAGATATATTGCAGATGGGAACACCATATAACCTGACTATCTCTTTAATATACAACCAGGAAAGTTTATCTAGAGACAAAGTATTTTTAATAGGAATGAAATGAGCAGATTTAGTCAATCGATCCACAATAACCTAGATTGCATTTTTACCTCGAGATGTCATTGGTAATCCCATAACAATGTCCATGGATATATTTTCCCATTTCCAGTCTAGAACTGGTAAAGAATGAAGAATCCCTTTCTGTAACTACTTCTCTTCTTTAACCTACTAACAGGTCAAACAATTCACTGTAAAATCAGTAATATCTGTTTTCATTCAATCCCACCAGTAATAATAACAAAGATCTATGTACATCATAGTACTTCTATGATGAACTGAAAACATAGAACTATGAGCATCCCATTACAACTCATTCTTAAACTATGAATCACGTGGCACACATAATCTCTTCCCCAACCTCAAACCACACTCATTATCAATGCTAAAACCAGGAAACATACCCTTCTGAACCAACTCTACCACTTTCTGAAATTCATTGTCTTCCTTTTGTGCTTTCTTAATTATGTCTGATAGTAATCATTTCCCTGACACCTTAAACAAAACAGATTAATTTCCTTCACCAAAAACCTCTATTCCAAAATTCCTCTAATCAAAAACCAAAGTATCTCGTTCCAAACATAGCATGGTTAATGAAGCATTACTTTTTCTACACAAAGTATCAGCCACATTATTTTGTTTTCCCGGATGGTAATGGACCATGAAATCATAATCTTTTATTAATTCCAAAAATCTCCTCTATCTCATTTTTAATTCATTTGGAGTGAATATATACATTAAAATTTTGTGATCAGTATATATTTCACACCTTACTCCATAAAAATGATGCCTCCAAATTATTAAATAAAAAACAATAACAACTAATTCCAAATCATGTGTATGGTAATTCAACTCATTAGGTTTCAACTGACATGATATGAAAGAAATTCACTGATCATTCTGCATAAGGACACATCCAAGTCCTTTCAATGGAGTATCACTATAACTAAAAAACATACCATATATGGAAGGCTGTTCTAAAATTTGAGCATTCACCAATCTTCGTTTCAATTCATCAAAACATTCATCACATTCTTTTGTCAAAATGAACTTAACACCTTTTTGAGTTAACGTAGTCAGGGGGCTATATAACCATGGAAACATCTCAACAAACCTCTGGTAATAACCTGTTAAAACATGAATACTACACATCTCAATTATATTTGTGGGTCATAGGCATACTTAATTTTTTTTGTTTTTGTAGGATCAACATTTATGCTATTTTTTGATACAATGTTACCAAAGAAAGAAATTTGTTGTAACCAAAACACACACTTTCTGAACTTACCAAATAGTTACTTTTCATTTATGGTTTGAAGACAAACCTTAAATTCCATTCATGTACCTCTTTACTTTCAGAGTAAACCAAAATATCATAAATCAAAAGAACCACAAACATATCCATGACTCACAGAAAAATCTATTCATAAGATCCATGAATATAATAGGTGCATTAGTAAAACCAGTAGGCATACCTAAAAATTCATAATGGTCGTATATAGTATGAAATGCGGTATTTGGATTGTTTGCTTCTTTTACTTTCAACTGGTGGTACCCCAACATCAATTCAATCTGCGAAAAATACTGAGCTCCCTAGAGCTAATCAAACAAATCATAGATATGAGGCAAAGGATACCTGTTCTTAATAGTGAATATATTCAATGCTCTATAATCAATGAAATGTCTCCTTGAACTATCTTTATTTTTAACAATTAAGACAGAATCACCACATGGTGATGCGCTAGGTTGAATGAATCCTATATCTAATAACTCCTACAATTGCTTCTTTAACACTAAAATTTCAATTTGGGACATTCGATAAGGGGTTTTTGAAATTGGATTAGCATTTGGAACTAATTCAATAGTAAATTCAACTTCTCGATATGGTATAATACCAGGAAAATCATTAAGCAAAACATCAGGATACTCCTTTACCACTAGAACGTCATTAATCTCTAAACTTCCTTTATTTTCAACTATATGATAAATTTTACATTCATTTCCATATTTTACAAGTTTCTCAGCTTCCTGATATGTTATCAAAAGCAAGGGTTCCTTCTTGTATACAAACTAAATATTTATCTGAAAAGAAACCACTTTTTCTCTGATTTCAATCATAGCATGATAAATATAAAGCCAATCCATACCCAAAATATCATCATACTCTACTAGAGGAATAACAATAAGGATTGTAGGTTGATTCTTTCCACACACAAGGACATTAAGGTTTTTATAAATTCTTGTTTCCTCAACATTTACCCATGGTGTTTTTACCATAAGTTCAGGATTCATAATTTGAGATTTAATTGACAATTTATTGGAAATATTCCCAAAAATGAATGAATGTGTAGACCCTGAATCAAACAACAAATTGGCATAATCTGAACAGACAAACAGTGTACCTGATACTACGTCATTTGATGGCTAAACATCTCCTAAAGTAGTTTCAAAATATTTCACCACAACTTTCTACCTGTAGTCTGGTTTCCTTCCCTCAATTGAGTTCTTTCCTAGAAACTCATTTATATTAAGATACATTTAATTGCACTTAAAACATCTTACCACTATCTTTTGATTGACTTCATGATCATTTTTCTTTCTGTTACGAAGAATATGACCAGACATACCACACTGGATGCACTTCCCAAACTTTGATAAACATTCTCCAGTATTTTTTATACCATACTACTCGCAATATGGATATTTTGTTTTAATACCTCCATGATTCAATGATGAATTCATTCCCTTTTCCTCCCAACTGGACCAATTAATCTATTTTTTTTCAATGAACACCAGATCATCATCAAACTCCATTTGCACCTTCTCCACACATCGAATTGTTTTCCAAACATTTGAACTCACGAGAGTATAATGCTCTTCGATATCGTGGATTCAGTCATGAGTAAAATCGATTTATCTTACTAACAAGATATCAGTTGAAATTTGGAGAATACGTTGCCAGTCGAGTGAACATTCCTTTATAAACAACCACTAGGTAATCCTCCTGCCTCGATTCCCAGAATCGTCTATCCATCCTATGTCGAACCTCTTTAGGAAAACATTTTTTAAGAAACCCATCCCAAACAAGAGCATCAATATCATCACTATCCTTGAATTTATTCACTATTGACTACCACTGAAAAACATCACCTTCAAAACTGTAAACATCTAGACTAACCTTTTCATGTTTTGAACATCCCATGACCTTGAAAATTTTCTCCAGTGCTTTAATCCACCATTATTCTAGCACAGGGTCAGATGATCCTCTGAATAATGGTGGATGTTTCCCCATGAAATTATCCACTACAGACATGTTCCTCTCTGGTTGATCTGGATGATCTCATGCATGGATACCACCACCATTTATAGCCTGAGTCAACAATGACATCAGTGCAAAAAATTGTTCAGTTCTGATTCCGACCATCTCATGTTTCTGATTTGGAAGGTTTTCTTCCTCCTGATGTCGTCCCAACTTAGCTGCCCTATTTCCTCTATGGAAAACCATTCTGAACACATAAATATTTTTCCGAAGAAACCTGTTAATCTATAAATTCTATATCATTTCAATCATAACATTATCTAAAAATAATTTATGGATATTAATTTTACTATATTCTAACTGCTAATGTTATATAAAGTGACCTCTGATACCAAATATAAGGCCCCAACCTTAAAAAATTACATAATATTGAATTAAATGTATAATTTAAATTGAGGATCATTTCAGGTATAGAGTTTTCGAGAGTTAGGTCCTAACATTTACTTAACAACATGAATAAAACATGTAGACAATTCTTCTCAGTATCAATTTATTAATAAAACAAAAATTCTTGAAAAAAAGAGTCATATCTAGTTCCACATTTTAGACAACATGACTTTTCCTTGATCACACCGTTCACCCTATTCATATTTAAGTAATGTGTAAAATATTTCAAAAACATGGAATGAGCATAAAAATCTATGTAAGGGATACACAAGGAAGGAAAACTGTCATTTTTTCAAAACTACAAGTAAACCATCAGTACATTCTCATAAGTAATAAATTTCACCTTTAGGATGTAGTAAATACTCTACATTGAATAAAACATCATTTCTTACCCTTTTTTGAAGAAAATGTTACCATAAAACCTATATAATGAACACAAAACATATAAAGGAAACTTGGGACATAAAAAACTCTTAAGTAGAATAACGATACGGTTGACATCAACACATATCACAAATTGGAATAGTCGTACGACTGACTTCCATACCCAATGCATTGGAGGTTATAACGTAACCACCCATCCTGGTTTATCACGGCACCACACATCATTTGGATTATCACGTAACAACCCATCAAATTTCCAAGTACCATTATAGAATCATAACACATAAAATACTATAAATATTAACATTGCACTAATAACATTTAATTTGCAATCACAAGAAATAATTTCAAGAGATTGAAATAATAAATCAATTTTAGAAACTATTTTCTATACCAAAACACCCATACATTGAATTAGGGATATCTTTTTCATTTTAGAAAACATTAAGACTTATAGAGGATGCCAAATAAAGATTACGATGGTGGAGAAGACATTGTCACCGCAAACGTTAAAAACATTCTGTTTGTCATTTATTAAAATACTTTGTTGAAAAAATATTCCATTTTAATTAAATTAAAAGTCAAAGGGTTTTACTATACACTATGTAAAAAAATAAGGTATATATTATCGATATATGCCTCAATGAATGTAGATTGAGACAAAGTCCCTTGCCTTGTGTCCGACATGAATCATTTGTCCTTTAATCTCTTGAATAATAAAATAATGACAATTTATACTTGTTCAGTACCTTTTTCAAGTTTATTATTACATTTATATCACTTATTATTATTTTATAAACATTTTGTAATCATTTAAGTTAATAACATTCATTTTGTCGATATTTTGTACTTGAGTGAAAAATGGACTTCTTCTAATTACAAGTTGTTCACATGGTCAAAAGTTCATTTTATCCTAAATGATATTAATGATTTAGATATAATATATATCATATATATCCAGTATATAAATGTATTTATAGAATTACATAACATTTTGGAGATTAGAACTAAAATGCACCGTTCATGGAGATGGTTAGTCGTACGTACGCATGAACGCTACTTTAATTTCTATTTCGTACTTTAATGGAATTAAAAAAATAATGAAACATATCTATATTATAAATTCAGTATAATATCATATATAATATCCTTAACACTATCCTTTATACATCTCACATATGGCATTAATGAGTAATATCACATTGAGGGGGTGGTAGTCCGCACTTCCTCAAATGAAATTATCGCTTTTACCCATTATAGAAAACATAAAGGTCGGATATAAATGTAAAATAAATAAGCCTAAAGAAAAAATAAGGATAATATATATCATATATAAATATAGTTCCAAATTAATGTACACCATGAGAGGCGGTTGAAGATAATCATAGAATCATCATTTCGTGAGGCGTTAGTTTTCAATCCATAGAAACAGTATGTTCTTCACCCAATAAGTGGAGGTGTGTCTATTTTTAGTTTAAATCCATCTGAAAACAAAATCCTAGTATATTGAGGATACTTGTGTTGTTATAAAATAAAGTAATAAAAACCGTTTAAGTTTTTGAAAAGTAAAAGAAAATAAAATATGTTAAGGGGATTCATTACATTTAATTTGGGAAACTCCCATTGGTTTGATCCAAATGGACTTCTTAAAGTGCCTTCTCCCTAAGGTAAGGCATCTAGGAGGAGGATAGGTATCCTAAAAGATTATTTTATCAGGATCTAGATAATCCACAGAGCTTGAGATGTTTGAGGAATGAGTAAGATGTAAGGGCTTTTTATATGATGGAGGAGGGAATCTTTAAAAAAGTTTGAAAATATAATTTTATTATGTAATGATATTCAGTTTCCAGAAGTCCAAAACTAATTAAAGTAAATGGTAAGAAGACTCATGGTCTCAATAAAATCATCAAATAATAATTTTATCACTTTGGGATATTGTTTTAATATGTATAATCTTATTTATTTAAATATTTTATTAATAAGGAAAATACAACATCATTATTGTGTGATAAATAATTTAATTTATTTGATATCAAAAAATTATAAAACAAATACCATGATGTAGGAACTCGTATTATCTTTCCAATAAATATTTATAGTAGAAAATATATCTTATATAACCCCATCTATAAATTTAATTACTAAAAGATATTTGTTGGTGTCATTTTAATCATTACTTTATGTTAATTAATCTAAAGTGTCATTATCACTCCCATGTGGCTCCATGGGGTCCCAAAATCGACCCAACGATGCCCATGGTCATAAATGACTGAACCAATATGGTTAGAACAAGTTTTAAGGAAATTTTTTATTATTATAAATTTCTTTTTTCCTTGAATTACCCTTATTTAACTTTAACCGATATAAATAAATGACAAAAGTTACTATTCACCAAAAATTGTTTCCATATTATTGAACCACCTTTTTCTTACTAATAAATACCATGTATGTTGGATTTTCAAAATTCAATTCACATAAGTGGTAAGATTTCATTTAAATGAAAAAGTTAGTTTTTAACTAATACTAAGTGGTTTCACTATTCATAAAAAATTTACATTTTTCGGAAAAATACAAAACTTTCTGCCTAATCAATATTTGATATTCTAAATTCAAAAATTATATCTATTTAACCAAATTCAAATCATATAAGTTGCATTAAATACTTTAAAATTAATTCCTGTTGTCAAAACAAATATTATGTTTTTAAGAAGTAATAACTATCAAAAAATAGACACTTGTTTATGTACAATTTCAAAGTAAAATTAATTACAATGACCAAAATTGGATTAAATAGTAAAAATATATTCTAAATACATATTAAAACTAATTAAAAATGTAATATATCCATATAAATAAATTAGATTAAAATTCACTTTTTAATTAAAATACAGTGTTTTTCACTATTAATTATAAATCTTATTTTTAGTGAATATTATAGTATTTATGCTTAAAATTAGATTCATTCATATTTTAAACACCAAATTTTTATTATAAAAATGTAAAAACATTTTAGAAACATGAATAATCATATTGTAGTTAGTTATATTCATTCCAACAAATAAAATAGCTAGAAAATAACTACCATTTAAAATAATAATATTATATTATTAGTGTGCAACGTATGATTTCAATTAAACATGTTGTTGTGTATCAGGTAAGTGATCTGACATAGGGTCCCCTTTAAAGTAAAATTAATTTTTAATTAACAAAATATAAATAAAAAATGGAATGTATTATTTCTTTATTTACATGGGATGTTACGTCTTGTGCAGGTGAACGATGCTCTGATGGATACGTTGTTGGTCCAAGACCCGGTAGTTCTCAGTAAGATGAGAAGGACATGCATACTTCTCTGGAAAATAGAATCTAAACATTAACTTCCCTTCTGGTAGACTGTTGTGTGGATGGATCATATTAGTTTTAATTCCTATTGTTTTTTTGGGGCCATATTCTATCCCCATCATACTTTCAGTTTGTATTGTACCCTCAGTATATTTCTCAACTAATGATTTTGTTTACCTTGTGTTTCTCTTCTGTAGTTTGTGCTTCATTCATGTATACATGTTTAAAGGAAAATGAATTCCCTTTTTGGGGAAATGCTTAGTCGGATCTAGTCTCTAGCCCCTTTTCTTTTGAAGGCAATCTTGGTGTAGTCATGGTATAGGACATGGGGTATGGGTCGTGATACGAGCATATTTTAGTACAGTTTGGTCAATCATAATTTTATATAATGGTGTGAGTAAGTGGGATGTGTGAATACAATTTTATTGTTTAGGAGGAGTGCCATTCGTGTAAATTTTTGAAATGGAAATTCGAAATATGTTTTCTCTATGAAAAATTTAAGCATCTAACTTTAATCAAAATATATTATTATGGGGTTGAACTATAATTCAAATTCATCTATATTTTTATTTTATAGTTATAGTGAACTCTGAAAACTCTTATAAAGTAGACAAAAACATTCCATGTTGAAACATATAATCAAAATCAATTTGTTTCCACCATAGAAACCCATTTTAGTAAACATGACTTCTTTTCTAGACATATCATAAATTATTTTATCCTAAAATATAAATTTACTTAACCAATTTTAAGTTTTTTGAAAAGTATTTTAAATCATTTTATGAGAAAAAAAATATCTGTATGGGAAATAAATATATAAAACAATTATTCCATTGAAAACCCATGAAAAATTTCCTTAAAATGAAATGGGCATTTTTACCATGAAAAAGATTTCATCATTTTAAAACATTCATTATCTTAAAATTTTATAATAATCAATTTTCAAAAAAAATCATAAACAATCATATAATATATGTGGCTATAAAATGGGAAATTGTTATTCCAAAATATAATAACCATATCATTAGCATCCAAACATGTATCTCTTTTAAATGTAATACCCTTAGAACCTCCTTCCATACATGTCAGTCTTACAAATCCAATGACCATATAAATGAATTATTTACCCAATTCACTAAAGGTTACTATGTGACCACACATACTTGGTTTTCCACATAACCACTCATAAAATGTCAAAGTACCACATTATAATCCTAAAAAATAAGATATTTCAAATTTCAAAATGTAAGTAATAAAATTTAATTTTAAAAAAAAAATATTTCCATGTTATTTAAATAACCAATATATTTTCTAAAGCTAATTTAAAACATTTAAAATGGTATTTTTGAGTAAAAGTTTCTTATATAACATTTAAAACTATTAAATAAATTCCAAAATTAACATTGTAAAAATTAATTTCAATAAAAATAAATCTATTAAACAATTTTGATAAAATGAGCATCAATAATAATGATTTATAAAAATAAATCATTAAAACAAATAAAATGATGTTTTAATTAACGAGACCCTTACCGTGACTGTGACTCATCATTTACCTTATTTATATTCCGGAATAATAATTATAGGAAAATTTAAATATTCTTGAGAAGAATTTTTTATGGTTATTATTCATTTCATATAACTTATTTCCATGTAATAACAATTACTTAATTATTAATGTTCATGGTGGAAATTTTTCTAGTAATCATTAAATGAGTCTTAAATGACTTTGATGAGTAAAATATGATCTTATAGGTCCTTAGATAATATTATCTAGAATAATATTTGAGAAATAATATAAATTTTATATATCAATTAATGTATTAAATCCATTAATTAAATATGTATAAGAAAAATGAACAACATTAGAATCTTGGAGACGGTAAGTCGAACAAAAAAATGTGTAACATTCACATTTTTAAATGATTATTAAAGAAAAAAGGTAAGGATAATTTTATATTTCTATAATTAAAATAATATAATAAATATAATATTAATCAATTAAATATTCTTTTATATATCTCCCATGTGATGTGGGGATGAAAAATGTATTATATCATCATGGAGAGGGGATAGTTCACATGTATATATAATCAACATTATTATTTTAATGTGCATATAAAGTATGAACATAAGTGATATATTTTTCACTTATAATGATATTTATTTTTTGAATAGAACATAAAAAATTAACTTCATAATTATAAGTTGTCTTGAGAGACATTGATATAGTAATTTTATATATGATTGTGGATGTGATAGTTCATATGTGAGCACAAATGACTAATTAATTTATAATTTAATGGAATTAGAGATAAATTTATGTGTTTATATTAACATAATACATTCTTAGTATATTGAGGATAACATAGTTATTATCTCATCATGGTGGAAAAGATTTAACACCCCTAGAGAGGGGTTTATGCATAAAATAAGAAACATCGAAATTATATGTTGATTAAATTAATTAATTTTGAAATATATTGGCTAAAACAAGGAGGTTTTGTGTAGTAAATAATATAGTAGAATGGTTTTCCTTTTATAGGAGATATTAGGGGCATTCATGGAAGTGCTGAAAATATTAATTTAATATAAATATCATTTATATTCTAAATGTGTCCAAAGTTATTTATTTATAATATAGGATTATTCTAGATTGAATCCCCATTATATAGTATAAAATATTATGAAATGATCTAGGAAAATTTTATAACGATTATAATATTATTTTTACCATCAAATTTACGATTTACACATAACTATAGTAAATATAAATTAATTCACTACTCCCGAAAAAATATATTGATCTTACTAGACTCTAAATATAGTATTTATTATAAAAATGTTTATATGTTTTTCAAAACTTAATGAAGAAAAGTTATGAAATTAATTTAAAATTAATCCTTTCGAAGGATGGAGAAAATACAATTTTCAAGTAAAAGCATTAAAAATTTCATAAATGTTTTTAAATTAAAAATCAATGTGAAATTGATTCCAATGACCCAAATTGGAAAAAATGATAAATAAATATTTAATAATACATTTAAACTATTTAAAAATGTAATTTATCTATATTGATAAATTTTATGAAATAGATATATTGATCAAAAATTTGTATTATTCACTATTTATCAAAATATCAAAAGTTCACAAAAAATCAAAAAATTCAACCAAGGTGTCATTTTATTGTCAAATTCTAAAGAAAAAGATTATTTTTAAAATAGAATTTATAAATGTGAAATAATCTAGATATAAAATGGGTTCTCCATCAAAATGAGGTTAAAATGCCTTTTTTAAAATAATCCATTTATGTATAAAATTAAATTTGTATGTATATCATGCATAGAAAAAAGGTGAATTATAAAACTAAATTTGAATATATTATATATATTTTCATTAATATAATCCCAAGATTTATTTACTTATTTATTTGTATAGATAGACTAGTGCAATTTTAAATTTTATTTGAAAAAATTTTCATTAAATTTAAAAATGTTTTACAGTCATTAATAATTAATTGGTCACCAAATAATTAATTATATATAAATTTTAAACAATATTTTAATAATTCAAATATTGTTATTCATTCCCTCCAATATATTATTTTTTTTATAATAATAAAATTTAATTTTTTAGTTGTTCACTAGTGCTTGATGTGGTGTATCATGTAAGTTATCAAGCATGATTTTTCCTTTTAAAAACACGAGATGTTAAATAATGTGGATCCAATAATAGAAATAATTCTATAAATGAAAAAATTGGGTTGAAATATTTCCATACAATTTATTTTTCTGAATTTCTCAGATCAATTTGGCCATTAAGATCGATGTTTAGTACCATGTTAAACTACTTTTTCTATTAATCATAATAATTAATTTTAATCACATTTAATATTCCATTTTGAAAAAAACTATGTTTAATTTATTATATGTATATATATTAAATTATTATTTTTACAAAAAATGAATCCATTTTTTCAATTTCTTATAACGTTATTGGAGGAAATTAATTTAAAATTAATCTCTAAATGGGAGGAAAATACATGTTATTAATGTAAAAACGTTAAAAACCCTACAATGTTTCGCTTTTAAATTTCAATGTTTTTTCGATTAAAATAAACTAATTTGAAGTAATTGATATAAAAAATATCTAATTAAACACTAACGCCAATTATAAATACAATTTAATAGGATATATAAATTGGACGGAAAATATGTTTTGAATTAAAATTCTATAATTCTAATAATTTCTCAAAAAATGATACATCACAGAAAAACACCAAAAATTAACCCTAATATAATTTTGATTTTTCAATTTAAAAAAATAAATTTATTTTTACATATATTATTTATAAACTTTTTAAAAATTATATTTAAAGGATTTTCTCTTTTAAAAGGCGTAAAAATTACCTTTTTAGAAAAAATAAAATTTTATTCGTAAAAGTAGATTTATTTTTATCTTTTTCTTATCAAACCTATTGGATGAATATAAAAAATAATATATTTAAAATATACATATATATTTAATATAATTCACTAATAGTAATTAACTTAAATTATTAGTATAAACACCTTTGTCAAAATTCATGTTTTTTCTTTATATTATATTGTTTCTTATATTCATTTATAATAAATTGATTACTAATGAATTAAATTAATATTGGTTTAAACCATATATTTTCGTTGTTTAAATAATAAAATTCATAACTACTAATTTAACAGCTAGGTTATATCTAATTATATAAAATAATATTAGGGTATTCGGTAAAACTCGGTATTGTGTGAAACAAATGACACTGAAGAACTCATTGTTCAATGCGATGCACACTGACTCAGTATCAAATAAATTTCTATAAAAATAATATATTTACTTTTTGTAAAATTATAATAATATTATAATGTGTTCGGATATTATAATACCTTATATGATTTTTTTTGTGTTTCATACACTCTATCAAATATAATGTTGATAGTTTATAATTTCCGGGCCTCACATTTCCTTTCTTTTTCATCATAGAATGTATTCAAGAGACCAAATGAATTTATATAAGGAAAACCCCATTAATTCTTATTTCTATTGAAAATATTTTCTCTACCATGTTATTATTTTATAAAAATTATATCATAAAATTTTATACTATTCTCTGTTGATTCTTAATGTATGTTTTAACCAGGTTTTATTGTTTTCAAAATGTTTTAAAATGAATATTCTTGTTAAATTCCAAAAAAGGTACTTTTTACTTTTTAATGAAAAATTGATATGAATCATTGATTTTACATTCATGAAATGAACAAAATTTCCAACCAACATGATTGACCAATTCAACAAAATTTTATTTAAATGATTCCATGGTTCTTTTCGATTAAAATTTATTCCATAATATTTTAGAAATTTTTAAATTTTAATATAGGATTTCGAAATGAATATGGAATTTTCCTCAACAAAAAAATTCATTGTTATTTTAATGGAAATTTTTTTCTACCATAAAATCCTTTGAAGATAATTAGTCTTTTATGGGGATATGATCAAATGACATCATCATTATTGTTTCTCAAGATTTTTAAGGGATGCAATGAAGAAATATTGATGAAACCCATTTTCTTTTTATGTGGTTATGTTATGATGAATATTTTCATGACATTATGGAATACATATTAATGGATTTTATGATTATATTATTATTGGGACTATAATTATATATCCATCTAATTAATTTTTTTGTTAATAATATAACATGTGCTCTATGTGTACATATGATTTTATCAAATGATCAAAAAAGAGGGTATATGGTTGGTTATTAAAACCCAAAAAATGGCATAGATAATGTTATCCTATGATTAATGTAGGTACTTGATCGGTTATCCCAAGAGTAAAAAATTTATTAATGACTTTGTTAGTAGCCTTGGTATAATGTTTCTTTGGTTATGATTAATTTTCAATTTATTCCTCTATTTTATGAATTTATTTATTTCTAATGACACGTTCTCATGGATTATGTTCTGGGATACATTTATTATTCTAGTATTATAAACTAACATGTTCTATGACAGGACTTGCGTTTATAATGCAATAATTCTTGGTTATGATTTTTAATGGTTAAAATCATGTTCTCATACCCTTTATTCTCATGCTCTATTTAATTTATCATTGATATCAACCTTTCTTACCCTTACTAAGCATATATGCTCAACAGAAAAAATTGATTTTTATTTCCTTAGGATACGATGAAATGTTTTATGTATGATGTGTCAAATAGGTGTTTTAGTTATAAAGTACAATCTAGGAGATGATGTAGACCTTTGATGAATTATTTTTTATGCATCCTTGTTCCAATAAACTAACTATATAGTGTTGTGGGACAGATCATAGTGTTTTGTAATGAATATTCATATGATGAGATTTAATATCTAGGTATGAAATTTATGTGTTTCTATAAACATTAAACCAATATCAAAATAATATCAGTATACAAAATCCCTCTAAATTATACTAATAATACAAGGTTTCAATGGAAAAAACATTCAAGGACTAATATATATAATTAAAGGTACTATATGTAATTGTTATGGTATTTACATATTAATGGAAGCTAATATTTCATCAATTGAATTATAAAATATATCATTAAGAATGACTTGAACACATTAAAAAATATTTTGTATTTCAATTAAAATTATATAATGTTACTAATTTATGTTTATCAACTGATTTGAAATAGATTTTAGCAATAAATATCTATTAAAAACAATAATAAAGTAGTGCTAAATACATTTATTATATTCTATAAAAAATCTTATAATATCATGTTATGTTATTAATGTATAATATAATAAATTTATATTCTTGTTACAATAAAAAAATTCGCTTCTTATTTTGTTTTAAGATAATTAGAAATCTGTGAATACGTAAAGAGATTGTAAAATAATAACATCACATTATCTAGAAAATAACATGAAACAACCATCATATTTACAAATTTTCATGAACATCACATCGTTAACCATTCCTCTTTTTATATTATGGTTTATTATATTCAAAATTATAATATCATCTAGTTATCCAATGATAAAAAATGAATGTATAATCTATAATTAAATTTAAATAACAATGAATTTAATAATCCTAATTTGAATGCGAAGACATGATGAGTCATTGCACAAGTGTTGAAAGGATGTGAGGGTTGAAATATTATGGAATTCACATGGAATGTATAAATCATAATCATTTACTATTATTTGGGTATATATAATTATGAATATAAGAGTTAATTAAAAGAAGTTGAAATCCAAAAACGAAAATATAGAAATTGCATGAAAATGTACACATAATAAACTTATATCATCCCTCCCTTAAAAATCATTTTATTCCCATATAATGTCAATATAAATATGGGAAAAAATGAAATATTATATATTTAAAAAATACATATTAACATACCATATTATTGTTTCATACTGGATTTGTTATCATTTTATATGAAATGGGAAAAATATTTTAATATCCAATTAAAATAGTCATGATAGTCCCTATTAAATAATAACATTTAATTTTCCTAAAAATTATTACATGAAACATTCGATGTCAATATTGGATACAAAATAATTATTTAAACTCATTTCATCTTGTAGATATATTTTTTATATTTTTAAGGTATTCTTTGGTGTGTTATAATTATTCATGGGGAATGAATAAGAGATGTCTAGCTTGATGGGTGATGTTGTAGCTCTTAATGTTTATAAAACCTCCAATGGCTAGCTGGTGGATTCTTCTGCATCTGTAGTAGAACTACCAATCCCACCTGAATCTGGTTGGGTTCCTTGGTGAAAGAGATTCTTCCCAAAATCTAATAGGACTATGGTGGAGGCCACTAATTCTTTCATTGCGCCTTCCAAGGACTAGTAATAATGTATGGTTATATAGAGTTTTTTTAAACATAAAACCTCTTTCATTTAATATACTTCTCCCATGAAACGCTGAAGCCCCATCCCCTTGGACATCACATCAGATGATTTTTTAGTTATATCATCTTATTTAATCTCTTTCATTTAATTTGTGTGCCTTGGTTTGATCACACATTTCTAATTTGGTGGGTTTTATCTTAGTTAAGATTAATTATATCATTTCTTCCTTGAAAAAATAACAACTTATATTAAAAATGAATTGATTAGATATATTGTTTTTTTCATCATTCAATAAGGTAATTAGTGGTCTTGATAAAATTAGCACTCATTTTCAAATAAATACAATCTACACACTATTTGGGCGTAGTCCTATTTTGATAGTGGTTCTCACCAGATTTATATGATATTTCTTTTCCTTTTTTGTGTGCATCTACTTCAACCATGATCCTAAATTTCACAATCATGGTTCTACATGTATAGTACATGGCTTTGGAGTGATGTAATTGGGCTCAGAGAATGACCATTATCTTGGAAAGATCATTACCATGATTTTATCTAGTCCTTATCTTGAGCACCCATTGAATCATTTAACAGCAAAAAGTTTTAATATAAGAGCACTGATTTCAAAAGTGAGTTTGACATGAAATTCCAAGGATAGAAGAAATCATAACACCCTAAGAATATATGAAATATTTATTTTTAAATAAATTAAATCACTTAAATATCTTCAATTAAAAGAAAAATTGATTTAATTTTTCATTACACATAATACTATTTATAGTTTGTGTTTCATACTACACATATTTTAAATTGCGTTACACATAACACAGAGTTTAATCAAAACATGAAATATTAATAAAATAATATTATTTAACAGGGATGTTGTCACCCAGGCATTGGAATGGAATTTACGAATAGGTTAAAATAAATATAAAAATATGGTTTAAAATATTATGTATAATTAAATGTTTATGGACCAGTTAAATAAAAATGAAAATAAAAACCCTTTTAAAATAATGTAAATCATTTCCTATACAAACTATTTCTATGTGAACAAATGTGTTTTATATTAATAAATTAATCAAATATTTTTTTAATGAATTTAATTATATTTATATGTTTTAGGATCATTAAAATTTTTGACATTATTCTAATGTTTTTTATATAAGATATGGCAATAAATCCCATTTAACTCTTAAAAACTATATATTTCAAAAAATATGCTTTGTATCCATTTATGCACTTTTATTAAAATTATTTTTTTAAAACATTTGGAAAATTTATTTACTAGAATATAAATTATTTTTTATATATATAATTTCAAAATTATGTTTGGGTTATTTTTAGGGATTTTCATGAAAATTTTCATTTTTTGAAGAATTGTGAAAATATAGAGTTTTAATTAGTAAAAGGTTTTTCATTTGAATTCTGTATTTTGAAAAATTAATATTTTTTATTTCATTAATAAAAAATTAGATAATATAATTTTAGAGCATAAAACCACTTCCACTTTAAATTTTTATAAAAGAAAATTATAAACTTCATGAAAATGTTTTTCTTGGAAAAACCAATTTCTCATCGTATATACAGGACTCATTTTAAATTACATTATTCAATTTATTGAAATTTAATTTGAAATAATTGATTATATATTTTTAGTTATAATAATAATTTTTTTGGTAAACATAAAATTATTTTTTGTGATAATTATTTTTAATGAATATAAAAATTAATTGTTATAATTAATCTTTAATGTAGTGCTTTTACGTGTTACTTGAACTTGTGATAAAATTTAATTTTAAATATAACATTATTTTTATTTGATAAAATGGAATTATAAATTATAATTATTTTTATAATTTATCTGAAAAGGATCATATTATATTATGCTTATGTATTGAAGTACCTATGTTAAAAAACAAATTATTACGGTGGAAACTGATGTGGGTAAAGGGAGTAAGCATAATGGATATTGAAAAAAAATGTTAAATAGTTTTTTGTGTTTAGTGGAGGTGTATCTTGACCATATCATCTCTGAAATCTATTACATATTAATTTTGGAGCCACATGAGTTGAGAGTGACGTCCAATTGTTTAATACGATAATTTATATAAAAAAATTCCCCTTGTTCTCAATTATAAATGGGAACTCACTCCCATCAGTTCTTTATACTCCAATGCCATTTGGATTGACGATCCCTACCCAAATCACCTCCCAACATACATCCTACAATCCTATAAGCCATATTTTGGTAATGAATAGGACAGTGAGGGGATTTTTTTGGAAACATAAGAGTTTTTTATTTATTTTATTCCCCCATATCAGAAAATTATAATTAAACCGTGATTATATTATAACCTAAGAATATTAAATATAATTAAATATTTTTATTTTATATTAATAAATTGATATCATTCCCACTTATATTAAATGGGATATAAAATCATCATTTGTGTGTACAATAGAAAAGTGTATCATGAACCTATATAATTTGTTTTTTCCATTACCACCTCTCACAGTTGGGTATACTGATATATGTAAAGTATATGTACGATATTTATAAAAATAAATATACCTATGGAGTAATTATATCATATAAAACATTTAAATTTCAATCATGTATGGAATATGATAATTTCATTATTGTGTATGACGATCTCTCGCCTCACATAATGATGTGATTTTTTTCTCAAATGGTTTACAAGGAAGTCAATTCGTGTAATTTAAATGAACATATTTAATATAAATAAAATAATTATGATATTAATTAAATTTTTATCATTATTATATGTTATTAGTTCATTTTGATTTTTATAATAAAAAATGATAACATCATTCGTATCTGTGTGGGAAATAAACGTCATGAAGCGATGTGACCCAATTTTCATCACCATACCAAATGGACGATGTTGGACTCCTCATGTACTAATAATGTTTTAATGATGAAAAATATTATTCAAGCTGGTTAAATCCTGTAAATTATTTCAAATCATGTGTATTAATGTTTAAAGTATTATCATATTTTAAAAATATCCATTAAAGATCTTAATTACTCTACATTCAGAGTAATTACATTATAATATCTTTTGACTCACTTAATAATGATTTTTCTGAAAAATGATTACGTCGAATCCATTCTATGATCATCGTTGCATATGTTTGTATAAATTTATCTTGAAATTTCTAAGACACCATGAGTCTGCCAATGGTTATGTATTTCTGGGAAATTGAAGGAGACACCGTGAACAAAAAGACACCGTGAACAAGCAGACACTGTGAACGAGCAGACACAGTGAAGCAGACACTGTTATGTAGGAATAGTGAAGTAGACACTGTAAACCATGAGACATTGTGACCATGAGACACCATGACCATGTTAAACTGTGAACAAGAGACACCATGAAATTCAGATATCATGACCATGAGACAAGTTGACCATGAGACATCGTGACATTTAGACATAGTGACCAATCCAGCCACCGTGTGAAGGAGACATACTTTCTACGACATATTGTGACACTGTTCCATAATATATTTTTTCGTCTTCAAAATGAATCTCTAACAGTCATATTTGAATATTTTAATTCACTTAAATAATTAATGTATCTTTGTAGACATATAATCGGATAGTACAAGGTTTATGGTGCAGAATACAAGCAACCTGTCGGCCCCAACACATGCACTCAAAGATAAATGAGTAGTGCAACCAAGAAAGAAATAGCTACTGAAAAATAGTGGTTGAATGACATGAAGAACAAGCTAGTGGGTGTGAACATGAGACCATATATACATTTGGGAGAATTGTCTCATTCAACTAGATTCTTCCAAAGAACACTCGAAGAATACTTCAATCCTGAGAACATCTTCATGTTGTAGAACCCCACGATGAACACAAGACGAATCTATTTGTCTTCGGACACACTGTTATCTAGTAAAGGACTCTAGTTCTACATCTGCTTCATCTTAAAAGTCCAGTGCCGTAAATAACAGCACTCAGAGCACTTATAAACCTATATCAATATTTCTTCTCTAGCCGGGTATCTTTTTATTATATTTTGAGAAGCATGTGTTTATGTATAATAACACACTCTACCTCACACATTAAACTGACGGATACAATATATCCTTACTCAAACATTATTTAACTCTTTTGTATACCCACTGATAAGTGTGGATGAGGTCCTTGGGTGGTATGGTAGTTCTTACCCATGAAAAACTGTGGAAGAGGTCCCGGTGTGCCTAGACAGGCCTGCATATTATTTCTAACCCCAATCTAGGGTGTGGATCGATGTTTATTTTTTATATAAATTGCTTGGTGGCAGGTGATCACCATGTATAGTGGATTAGAACTCATCTTGAGACTAAACCACTTGTTTCATATCTGATGTGATGCTTAATTTAGTTTTCTCTGTTTTACTACTTTTCTATTTAACTCAAAAATTTATAAGTTCAATTTGATAGTTAGTCTTGGAAAGAAGTTATAACTATTTTTTCTTTGTATAATATCTTCAAAAGTTATATTAATTATTGATATTACGATTACAGAGAACTTATAATTCTTCTAAGAATTTATTCAAGCAGTCAAACTCTTAGAACCATATTTCCTTGATTAACTAGTCTATATCTATTCTTTTGGGGAAATAACTTTTTAAACATAAATTTTTATAGTTACTCAATTCACTCCTCCCCTCAAGAGTAATCTACTCTGACCAACATTTGGTAGTAGAGGATATTTATTAGGGATCTGTGTAATCTTATTCAACTATGATTGTAGTTGTAATTTAATGATATAAAAATTTATGTTATTTATAAATTTATAGAGCTTTTAAAGTAATAATTTATTATGGATAATTGATTGGATGGTGATGCAACCAACAGACCACCATTATTTGATGGAACCAATTATGCTCAATGGAAAATTAAAATGAAAATTCATTTAGAAAGTTTGAGTTTTTAAATTAGTTTATCCATTATTGATGAATATAAGGTTCCTAGTACTGATAGAATCACATGGGATGAACCTACTAAAACTATCTACAATGAAAACTACAAATCTGTGAATGATTTATACTTCTCTTTAAGAGATGAGGAATTCAATAGAATTTCTGCTTGTAAAACTGTTCATGAAATTTGGGATTACATATCTGTCTCACATGAAGGAACATCTAGTGTATAAGAAATTATACATAATACTTATAAAATTGAAGATTATAATTTTAAGATGAATCCAGATGAAACAATATTTGACTTGCATCTTAGGTTCAATGAGATTGTCAACACCATGATTTCTCTTGGAAGAGAAGTCACTGCCACAGACTAGATCATGAGAATTCTCAAGTGTCTGCCAGACAAATGAAGGGGAACCTATATCTCTATTAGAGAATCATGAAACCTCAGAAAAATACCTATAAAATAACTCATTGGGAGAGAGGTGATATATGAAAAAGATCTGAAAGTCAATAAGGAAGAGGAAGATGAGCCAAAGTAGAAATCTGTTGCATTCAAGACCACCAACTCTAATCACAAAGGCAAAGGGAAACTAGATTATTCTGTAGAAAGTTCCGGTGATGAAAAATCATCATCCGACAGTGATGGAGAAATGGATCAATAAGCCAGAAGATTTAAATGATTTTACAAGAAGAGGAACTTTTTCAGAAAGCCTAACTTCAAGGGTAAATATGACCAAAAAGGAAATTGGAAGGGGGACTGGAAAAGAAGTGACAAGACTGATGAAATTGTCTTCAATTAATTTATGTGCAATGGAAATTTCAAGGTTGGCTATCCAAAGCCAAAATACAAAAATAAATATGAGGACAAGGACAGAAAGTATAAAAAGGAAATGAAAGCAACCTGGAGTGCTTATGAGGATATTTCATGTGACTCTGTGACATCACATGATGAACATGCTAAGAAATCCAATAATTGTTTTATGAAAAACATATCTGAGGTAAAACTGGACTCCTCTGTACATAATTCATAATATTCTAGAGATGATAGTGATAGTAAATATAATATTAATGAATAAATGTTTCAATGTTGTAACATGCTTGAGGAAACATGTAATGAACTAAAAGACAAATATAAATCATTAAAGAAATATCATGCTCTCACTGTGACTGTTAAATCTGAACTCAAAACTGAAAAAGAGAGAAATTATCAACCACTCAAAGAAAACAATGAAATAAAAATATATAATGTGTAATTTAATAGTGACCTATAAAAGTATACCAATAGGAAAAATACCCTTAATCAAATGATAGGAAAACAAATTGCTCCTAAATATAACACTGACATTGTTTATCAACCTGGAAAAATAAATCTAGGTAGAAAAAATTTTGTTTCATGGCCTAGAACATATAATTTCACTCCATGATTGAGAAACAAATCATTTAATTAAAGTAATGATAAACTATATACTGCTTCATGTTGTTTTTTACCAAATAGTGTTTATTTTTCAAATACTCTACGTAATTAATATATGATACCTATGAGGAAAATATGGGTTCCTAAATCACTTATCAAAAATATTACTGGACCCAAAATAATATAGGTAATAAAATCTATTCTTTATTGATCATTTTGTAGGAAATCTTCTTAAAGAGTTCCTCTAAAAGTATACGGTACTCAGAAAATGGATGTTCAAGGCACATCACAAGAGACTAATCATTCTTCAAGAACACAATCAAAATAGATGGAGAAAATGTCACATTTGGATACAATACATAAGGAAAGATTATTAGCCTCGGCCAAATCGGTTACTCAAACTCTGTTTTAATTTCTAATTCATTGTTTTTTGATAAATTAAAATATAATGTGCTTAGTATCTCACAATTATGTGATGATGAATTTCATGTTAGATTTTAAAATGATTCTTGCAATGTATTTATTTCCAAAGGTGAATTAGTATTTTCTTGTATTAATAAGTGAACTTATTTACTATGAAAACATAGATTCTTTAGCTTCTTAAAATGTTTCATGCCTATGTTATTTCATAAAGAGTATTGGCTCTGGCATATGAGACTAGGACACTATAATGTTCACTCACTTAGAAAGATAACTAGAAAAATCTTAGTTAAATACAAACCCGAAATTGAGTTTCCAAATGACAAAGTGTATAATCCTTGTCAAAAGGGAAAACAACACAATTTTTCCTTCAAACCAAAGAAAGAAGTTTCAACTTCTCAACCTCTCAAACTGGTTCACATGGATTGTTTTGGACCATCTAGAGTTTCTAGTTTAAATTGGAAGCACTATGGTTATGTTCATGTAGATGAATTATCTAGATATACATGGACCTTATTTATGGATAAAAAAAGTGAAGAATTATCTTATTTTACTAAATATGACAGGTTTGTAGAAAATATTAGTGGACTTAGAATTAATTCATTAAGAAGTTATCATGGCTGTGAGTTTTAAAATAATGAGTTTGAAACCTTTTTCTCACAAAATGGTTATACTCAAAATTTCTCTGCCCCTAGAACACTTCAATGGAATGGAGTTGTACAATGAAGAAATAGAACCCTACAAGATATTTCTATAGAAATGCATCGTGAATATGACCTACCTATTAATTTTTGGGCTAAAGCTAACAATACAGCATGATACATAAACAATAGAGTCTCGATCGGACCAATTATTAAGAGAACTCCTTATGAGTTATGGAACAATAGAAAACCCAAGGTTAACTATTTCATGGTTTTTGGTTGTAAAGACTATATCCTTAATACTATGGGAAATCTTGAAATTTTTTCATCCAATAGTGATGAAGGTATCTTTTTAGGATATTCCTTGTCCAGTAAAGGCTATAGAGTATTCAATAAAAGAAATAAATGTTTGGAAGAATCTGTTCATGTCAAATTTGATGAAACAAATACAAATGAGCCTAAAACCATTATAGTGAACCTGGAGGATGATGTATCAAATCATAACCTTAATCCATAATCTTCAGACCATTCTGTGTGAGAATCTGTGAAAACATCTAGTTCTGAAAATTCTGTATAATTATGCCACAGTGAACCTAAATCTGTTGATGAACCTGAAATCACTATTCCTTCCTTTTCTATAGAAGTTAGAACTCTTAAAAACCATCCCGTAGATGATGTTATAGGAGACCTATTCAAAAGAACATAGACTAGAGATTATCATATAAATCATTTTGAACATCAATTCTTCTTGTCACAACTTGAACCTAAAAAAATTAATGATGCTAGCAATGATGAATTTGGGTGATGGCTATGCAAGAATTTCTTAATCAGTTAGAAAGGAACAATGTTTGGAAACTTGTTGAAAGACCTAAGGACACATTCACCATAGGAACTAAATGGGTGTTGAGAAATAAGGTTGATACAGTGGGTAACATTGTTATAAACAAGGCTAGATTTGTTACACAAGGCTATAGTCAAGAAGGAGTATTTTATTATGAAGATACCTTTTCACAAGTAGCTAGACTTGAAGCCATCAGAATCTTTCTTTCCTATGCTACACATCTGAATTTTAAACTATATCAAATGGATGTTAAAAGTGCATTATTAAATGGTTATATCTTTGAGGATGTTTTTTCTAAACAACCCCCTGGTTTTACAAACCCCCATTTTCCAGATCATATTTTTAAACAATCAAATGCTTTATATTTTGTAATGAAACCTCCAAGATCTTGGTATGATATATTGAATACTCTTATTATTTCCAAAGGTATTATGAAAGGAATAGCCGATCCTACCCTTTTTATAAAATGAATTTTTAATGATGTTTTAGTTTTTCAAATCTACGTAGATGATATTATTTTTGGATGTTCAAAAAATTATTTATGTGTTTATTTTTCTAAAATGATGAAAACTGAATTTGAAATGAGTTTAATGGGTGAACTAAAATTATTTCTCGGATTTCAAATCTTTCAAAATAATGATGTAATTATTTTAACTCAATGTAAATATACTAAAGATATAATAAAACGTTTTGTATTGGATAGAACTAAAAGTAGTTACAGTAACATGAGTACCACTAATAAGTTGGATCTTGAAGAATATGGAAAAAATGTTGATCAAACCACTTATAGAAGAATTATTGGATGTTTAATATACATAAGTGTTAGTCATCCTGACATTATGTTTAGTGTGCATATGTGTACTTGTTTTCATGAAAATCCTAATGAATCTCATTTAAATGCTGTGAATAGAATTTTCAAATACCTCTAGCATACTCCCAATATAGGACTATTCTATCCTAGAGGAAAATTATTTTTCTTTGTTACTTATTCTAATGCTGACATCGGTGGATGTAAGTTAGATAGAAAAATCACCTCTACAACATGTCATTTTTTAGGCAAGTCACAAGTATCATGGTGTAGTAAGAAACAAAATTCTGTTGCATTTTCTAATGCAGAAGCTGAATACATAGCTGCTGGCAGCTATTGTGCTTAAATTTTGTGAATGAAAAACACATTACTAGAGTATGAATATCAATTCAAGCATGTACATATAAACTGTGACAGCAGAAGTTATATTAAAATCTATAAAAATCTTGTTTGACATTCTAGGACAAAGAATATTGATGTAAGACATCACTTTTTGGAAGATCATTATCATAAATGAGATATCACTTTGTAGTTCATTGGTATAGAGTATCATCTTGCTGATATATTTACCAAACTATTAACTTCAGAAAAAATAGACTACATCATACATGAACTATGCATGATAAGGCTAAAATAGATATCTTACTATTTCATGTCTAACTATTCGATATCTTAATGTATTATACATTATTGTTTCATGATTACAGTTTCTAAGCTAGTGTTTTGTGATTACTGTCTGATAGTTACTGTCTCACCGTAATTCTCAGTTACTATCCCACCATATTATTGTCTCACCATAACGCTCAGTTACTGTCTCACTGTATTACTGTCTCACCATAAAGTTTGTTCACTGTCTCCCTGTAATGTGAATTTACTGTCTCACCGTAATGACCAAACATGCTCTCAATGTAAATAATACATTATAATTTTTTATAAAAAACCACATCGCGTTAATTATCTTTTTCACATTCTTGTTTTCCCGCACATTTAATTTGCGAAGTTTGGTATCTCTAAATGATAAAATAAACAAAGTATCACTCGATTCTTCACTCAGGAATTCTTTTATTTACTCATTCGGAACAGTTCTTCAAACCTACAACCCTTTTCTCTCTCGAACCATTGATGGATTCCAAGGATGAAACGCCATTCATCATTGACTCCTGAAAAGTGTAGATCAAAGGAGATGAAAATTGCACCAAAGAAAGAACCCGAATGACCTCTAAACCCAAATCTAGAAAAAAAAGTTGGCGTTCATGAAAAAGAGTTTTTCCCCAATAAGATTCTATCCAGTAAGTCTTTGGTTTTGAATGTGTTAGAACATCAAGGATGGATAGATTGGTTTCTGAAGAAATATAGAACTATCAATACTAAGTTGGTAGCTTAGTTTTATCAATATGTTCCGTTCTCTTTTGAGTCTGAAGATGGATATGGTGTGAGCAGTTGGATCAATGTACATAGATGCTTATTCTCTTCGATGTTATGGGTTTCATGCCTTATGATACCTCATGAAGGCATCTATGAGGATTATCAGAGAGGACCCAAACCTATAATGGAATTCATTGATCTGGATGATTCTTTTAGAGCCTTAACTAGAAATGGTACCCAGAGGAGAGCCATTTCTATTGAACTACTTGGATAATCAAGGATTCTGTTCAAGTTTATACAAAATCTGGTAAGTCCCAAAAAAAGATATTTTTATGTTTTAAAATATCAGGATGGGATTCCGATTCATCTTATGAAAAATGGGTATAAGATCAATCGGTGGTAGTATATCATACAACATATGTGTGAGATGAACAAAATCACATCCATGTTTTACTATCGGCTTATCTCTGCCATGATTCATGCCAAAGGTATGGTTGAACCAAAAGAGGAAGTAACTAAGGATTGTGAATTTTCCCTCTCAAAATCCACTTTCAAGAGAATGAAGATCAATTGGAATCCATGGAAAAAGGAATGGGTCGAAGACAATGATATAATTTATGTGAAATTAAATCTATTGGAAAATCCCTCAATATTAATAAATATTTCTAATCCTGGTTTGGAATGAGAAGAGATTGTTGAGTACTCTTATGAAGAAGAAGAAGAATAGGCTGATGTGCCTCCTAGAGAAACTGTTTCTATTGAGTAATATAGTACTCTTGTTCATGTTGATGTTCATGAAGAACAAGGTCGTGCTCCAAAAGTGCTATTAATCTGGAAGATCAACCCAATGTTGAAAGAGTCTTTGTTTCCAAATAAACAATCCAGAATGCCATGGAAGAACCTAGAGTAGAAGAGCTACCTGGTATGAAAAAATCTAATCTTGAGGAACTCCATGTTGAAAAATATGCTCATGAAATCATCCATTTGGTTGAAGAAAGGATGGGGATAGCTTTTCATCTGGCTAGTCCAGAAATGGGTGAGGAATCTAGAGCTGTTTTGTGGATTTAGATCAATACACTAAGCCTCTCAGTCTTGTGATGGATGAAACCATTGAGGGGGAGAAACCCCCAAACCTGGAATCTCTTGAAGTACCAAATCTGGTTGATCTGAACCTTATAGACACTTAATATAAGTTCCCCAGTTTCTATGATGTGGATGACTCTTAGAAAATCTCAACAAAAGGCCTTGACCATTCCTCTCTGTTCAAGTTGAAATCGACCTCTAATATTTCCCCTAAAAAGGAACCCGAAATCGTATCAATACCTTTTTCTGTACATTCATCAGACCGATCTTCCTTGGTGAGTGAGGATGATCTTATGGAATTTGGTACTACCCTTTTGTCTGGTGTAGAAGAAGTCCTGAATTCTCAACCTTCTAGTGTGACATATCTATGTGAGAGAGATGCCTCATTATTATTGGAGAAAGTGATTTGGAAGGTTCATCCTATAAAGCATCATGAGATTCATGAATCTAGAGTTGGAAATTAGCTGCTTAGTGATGAAGTGAATAATCTGAGAGGTATGATCGAAGAAATGAAGAATGAGATGCATTCAAGCCCATATAATGTTTCTCCTCCTATAAAACCTACATTTACTCAAATTCCATAGGTTTTTGTGTCTCATATTCAAACTTATAAAGATTCCTTATATGAAAATGTCACTGAAAGAAACAAACAGATAGTGAATGAGATAAGAGAGCTTGTTTTAAATCTTATCAAACTCACAGATGAATATAAGGGATGTCTTCAAAAAGTGTTGTCCCAACTAAAATCTCTCACCACCCCTGTCAATGCTCCTAAATCATCTGTTCAATCCTCTAAAACTTCTTTAGATAGTGACCTACTCAAAACAGTGGTCAAAGAAGAGCTTCAGACTTTTCTTACTAGTTTCAATGCTGCTTCTCTCTCTGAAGTTATCAAGAATAGTGACCGATTTATGGATTTAGTCCAAATCTACTCAAAAATTGAAAATGATTCCTTGTAAGAGGTTTCCAATAAAGTGGATTTACACTTCAACCAAATATTCTCAAAGACTGATATGACAAATAATTTCAAGTATCTTGTAGAAAATCTGTAGATTCCTCCTGTTACTGAAGCTTTCAAGACCCAAGTCCAAAATCTCTCCGAGTTCACTTGATTGTTGGATACATTTATGGAAAACAAGGATGATTTTGAGAAATCCATGAATTATGGTTGGGAGATCATTGTGGATTTCATTAAGCTTATGAGGACATACCATTATATATATAGTAAAAGAATTATTGCTCTTGCGGCTGCTCCCCTGAGACCTAGTCTGCCAACCTTCACCTCTTCCCTAGCCTATAACACAATGTGAGTCAGCCAAGCACTGAGTCAGATCCGACCTATGATCAGTGGTCAAAAACTTCCTCGATCTTCTACCACTCCTACTTTGACTCCATATATTTTTGAAGGTCTTCGTTTCCCTTCTCTATCAACCACATCACTCCCTACTTCAACCTCATCCTCTAATCCTATGGCTTACTCTTCTGCTACTACTGCTAAAGGTAAACATAAGGCCATACCATGTAGAAGAATAGTGATTACTCCTTTTATATGGGGATTCTATTTATTTTTTTTCTCCTTTCTGTTTGTACTAAACCCTCATTACTTTAATGACATGTGATATTTTCATGACTTCTTTTTTTCATATTTTTGATAATCCCAAAAGGGGGTGGAATATCTATATGTTATCCATTTATCTTAACTCAATATCTATAATTTCCTCAAATATACACTTTAAATCTATATGATTTGTGATCATCAAAACGAGGGAGACTGTTGGGCTACTCATGTATTAATCATGTTTTATTGATCAAATATCATATTCAACCTTATAAAATTTAGTAATTTATATAAAATAATGTTTATTAATGTTTAAATTATTATCATGCTTTAAGAAGATCCACTCAAGATCTTAATTTATCTGCATTCAGTCTAATTACATTATTCTATCTTTTGACTCACTTTATAATGATTTTTCTATCAAATGAATAAGTCTAATACATTCTATGATCATCATTACTTATGTATGAATATTGTTATCTTGAAAAGTATAAGACATCGTGAGTCTGCTAGTGCTTATGTCATTCTGGAAAAGTGAAGCAGGCACCGTGAATAGGCAGACACCATGAATAAGGAGACACGGTGAAGCAGACACAGCGATGTAGACAGAGTGAAGCAGACACAGTGAAGTAGTCACCATAAACCAAGAGAAACCGTGAACATGACACACCGTGACCATGATACACCGTGACCATGAGACACCGTGACATTCAGACACCGTGACTATGAGACACAGTGACCATGAGACACTGTGACATTCAGACACCATGACCAATCTAGACACCGTGTGAAGGAGACATCATTTTGATGACATATTGGGACACCGTTTCCAAATATATTTTGTCTTAGTTTGAATTTATTATCTAAATGTCATATTTGAAGATTTTAATGCACTGACATAATTAATTTTTCTTTTTAGACATATCATCGAACAGTACGAGGTACGAGGTGAAGAATACTTGCATCCTGTCTTCCCCAACACATTCACTCAAAGATAAAAGAGTAGTGCGACCAAGAAACAAATAACTGGTGAAAAACAGTGGTATCACGACACAAAGAACAAGATGGTTTGCGTGAATGTGAGTCTATATATACATTTTTGGAGAATTGGCTAATTCAAATCGATTCTACCGAAGAACAAACGAATCATACTTGAATCCAGAGAATATCTTCACATTGTAAAACTACACGAAGAACACAATCCGAATCTATTTTCCTTATGACACTCTCTTTTCTAGATGAGGACTCGAGTTCTGCATTTGTTTCATCATAGAATTCTGGAGCTGCAAAGACCGAAACAGAGAGCACTTATAAACCTATCTCAATCTTTCTTCTCTGACTGTGTATATATTTATTAACTTTCGATCAGAGTGTGTTTCTGTATAATAACACACTCTATCTCCCGCATTAAACTAAAGGATATAATATCCTTACTCAAATATTATTTTACACTTCTGTATACCCACTGATAAATGTGGAAGTGGTCCCTGTGTGGACTAGTAGTTTTTACCCATGATGAACTGTGAAAGAGGTCCCTGTGTTGCCTAGACAGTCCAACGTACTGTTGCTATCCCTGATCCATGGTGTGAATCAATGATTATTTTTTATATAAACAGGTTGGTGAAAGGTGATCACCATGTAGAGTGGATTAGGTCTCGGCTTGAGATTGAACCACTTGTTTCATATCCACTATGCTTCTTAATTTAGTTTTCTATGTTTCACTACATTTCTATATAACATATAAATCTCTAAATTCACATTGATAGTTAGTCTTGGAAAGAAGTTATTACTATTTTTGTCTTTTTAGAATAGCTTAAAAAGTATTATTAATAACCTATATTAAGATTACTAAGAACTAATCAATATTCTATGAAGTTATTCAAATAGTCAAACTCTTATAACCACATAACCTTGATTAACTGGGTTGTATCGAATCTTTTTGGGAAATATATTTTTAAATATAAATTCTTAATGTTACTCAATTCACCCCTCCCTTGTTGAGTAATCTACTCTGACTGGCAGATGATATATATAAGTGAATTTAAATGAATATTATGGTGTATATTATATTATTATCATTATGTTATTATAAAATATTACTTACCTTTTTTCCATAAAGATCATAGAAAATTGGAAAATGTCACTTATATGTATGTACACACTACTATATTTTTTATTGTAAAATATTTCATTTAATAATAATATTTCATAGGTGGTATGAAAAAATAAAATTGAAGTAAAATTATGATAATTAAGTCCTAAATATTATCATAGTGGTTATGAAACTATATCATGTGAAAAAATTGACACATTCCTTATTGATAAAAAATGATATTATAAGGAAATTAACACATGAAACAATGAAAATAATGAATGATTATTAACGAACAATTGATAAGATTATATAAAAATATTATATATGATATTATAAATATTAATATTGTGGGGGTAATAGTTAATAACATGTTTAAAACCAATATATTGGAGGTTAATATATGTGAAACGAAAAGCAAATTTGTGGTATGGGATTTTGTCTTAATTTCCATTCATTGAGGGACATTTGTTGGTATCGAAAAATTTCTTCTATATAGTGTGTACTATGCCCATTTCACATGTGATATCAATAATAATTCATTATTCATGGTATATTATGTTTTAATTAAAATTAATTCATCCATGTAGATTTATCTTGAATATTACCATGTGCTATGTGACTTTATCGCAATTTCCCTTTATTGAGGAACATTTTATTATTATTAACCTAATATCTATTAAATGGTGTGAATACATACCCTTTTACATGTAATATCTGATAAAATTATTGTGAATATATTTTTGATGAAGAGGAAATGTAGAATGAGATGGATGCTCTATCCATGAATCTAAAATCACTTGTTATACCTTTTGATGATGGAGTAAGAAACATAGAAAAAATGTGTTGTGAGGATGACTCCATATCTATCAAAATATATCATGTGGTCAAAAACCCTGTATAGTATTTGAAACAAATGATCTTATAGGTAAATTATCTGAGAAGAATAAGGTTTCCTAAACTCACATGAATTATATGGAACATTCACCCCCTATTCAAATAGAGACAAAATTATAAATGGATATAGTGGGGATTCATTGATTCCTATTGGATATATAACAATTAGTAATATAGGGATTTTGAATACATAGATCCATGTTTCCATAGTGCTTATTAAATATTATTCCCATGATAAATCTAAAAACCATGAAGGAGTTTCCTCTCAAACTGATTCTAGTAAAATTCAAAACAAAATCTCCTCTAAATCTCAGTTTTGAAATATATCTTGTCAATGTCATCATTATATGTACGAATATATTTTTCGTGAAGTCCATATAAATGCTCCAAAAATAAATTATATACCTTCATCCACACATGATGGTTGGGAATATAATAAATCTACTATCAAAACAGATGTGGAATCTTATAAATGTATTAATAAGATTCATATAGGACCTCATAATACCGACATACATGATAAAACTCTTCATGTGGTTTTTATAGAGAATGATAGAAGAATATGTGAAATACATCATCACAGTATTATTTCCGGAAATTCATAATCTATAAATTAATTCAGGTTTCTTGATGAAACATCATATGGATCTTTTATGATTTATAATTATGATCTTATCATAGACACAATGGAACCATATGATTTGGAAATTACTAAAAATTACAAATATGTAAAACATGAGGGCTATCCAGTGGATGTTTTAGGGGAAATACAATATCATGTTCCTAATAATATTTCCTACCAAAATAATTTTGTGGTAATCTTTAGTCTAGAAAATTTTTGAAAGTATAATATCTCATTCTAATCAATAGTAGAAGTAAACTAGTTATTACCAAAAAAATCAACCCGAAAATTATTATCATGGAATGATGAAAGGGAAAAAATTCTATAAACACATGTTGCAATGAAGATTCACCAATATAATTTCCATGGTTATGAAAAAAATTATAAAATACGATATATTCATAAAATAATTAAGATGTATAAGCTTTGTTTCAAGGTATGAATGAAAAATAATTTTTGTGGTATGATTTCGTTGTTTGATAAGATGAGTACAATATTTTAAAAACAAATTAGTCTAACAATAACATCATAAGACATTAGGTCATAGATAATTTGATTTTTGATGTATCATCCTCAATAAATTCTACTAATAAAATGTTCACACTCAAATATTTTTTTAGGGATAAAACATTTTCCCACTTACATATATTCTTATAATAGTTATCAATATTGTAGGGGGTAGTGGCAGAAAATTATGGTTAGGATAAGAACAATGAATTTTTCACAGAATGTTATTTCATGATTTCAATTGCATTATGAATCCCGATAAAAGGTTCATAATATTTAAATATTCTACATTTAGCTAAGATTACAAGGAATTCATGCAAAATAGATACCTTTATGGCGTTAACTTGGTTAGTTCCAAATATTCTTGGTTTAGAAATTATAATAAAAAATGGAATCTATAAAATTAGATAGGGTTTCTTCAATGATGTAGGTCTTGTGGTTTGGACCTACATTTTATGCTCTACACATGAAAACCAATATTCAAATCTCCACCCTATTTTGAAAAATTGTTCCACAATAGATGTTAATTTCTCCATTCAATTCATATCCAACAATGCATGTTCAAGGCATCCAAATTGAATGAAATTTGAGAAAGAGGCCTTTAACTCTATATTATTTTATGTTGATACTTTGGTATATGATTTAAATCTCAAATGATCAATAAAAAACAAAAATTAAGGAGTTAAGATTGTATTTTTTCTATGGATAAATGTAAGATCCCGGTTTTTGGAAGGGTATGTTTTGGTTACGTTTTGGTTGAATCCCTTGTTTCAGGATTCAAGGTATGTCTTCTGAATTTATGAGAGGTCTTGGGGGTGTTTTAGGGTCTCTGGGCACGAAAAAAAGGAAATCTGGGAAATAAAATCTTGGGCGCATGGACAGGGTAAACCGTGCGGCCTGCGCCAGTAAACCGTGCAACCCCTACACCTATAGACAGTAGCATGCGTACAGTTTGCACACAGATTTTCAAATTATGCGGCCAAACCGTGTGGCCTCTTAAAGATTGGAAAAATTACAATATTGAAACCCCGAGATTTTAAGAACCCACTCGGGATTTCTTCTCCATTCCTCCTACTTCACCCTAGGAAGAACCAAATCTCTCAAGATCTCTAAGAGGTCGATCTCCCTCATTTCGAAGGCATTTTTGGTGTTGTTGGATGTGGATCGAAGCTCCATGTAAGGCTAATCCCATCCTTGATTCTCTTTTTGGAGTATGATTTGTATCTTCTCTCCATCTTGTTCCAAAGATCTAAAACCCTCTCTTTTGGGTGAGTTCTAGGTTGATTCTCCAAAGGCTGGTCAGATTGATGTCTAAGGAATCGATTGAGTGTCTGTTAAATTGCAATTTCGAGGTAGGTGGTCTAAAAACACTATCCCATAGTTTTATGGTGGATTTATGCTTGTGTGACTTTGTTCATGGGTTTCTTTTGATGAGCTTTGATCAACCTTGATGCGTTTGGTATTAAGGATGCTAAAAATGGTAAATGGGAACCCTCAGGATCCCCCATGAGATGCGTTGAGAATGACATGACCTAATTGGGGCCATCCACGGGGTTTGACAGCTTTTCCCAGGCTTATGAAATTTTATTAACCATGTGACCATGTTGTAATAAATGGTAGAGAACTTGACGAATATGTTGGCATGATTGGTTGAACTTGTAACATATGTTAGGTGATTCACCTAGACATGGAAATAACATCAAGGTTATTTGGAATGGGTTGAATGGTTGATTCATGGAAACGATGAATGGGTTAAATGTGTTAATGTGTAAAATGATTAAAGACCATAATGGGATAAGTTATGGGTTTTCTGTTGAATGCTTAGTGAGATTGGCATAACACATGGGAATTGTGTGAATGGTTAAATGATGTGAAATGGTAATGTGTAAATGGGTTAAAGAATAATGTGATTTCTAGTGTGGATTGTTGTGAATGGTGTTTTTTAAATGGTAATGGTATGGTGGGTTGATGGTTACTTATATAAGAATGTGCACATGGCTTGGTAGTGTGGGGAATGACTTGAGAATCTACGCCCACGGGTCGAGTAAAGGCTGATGCTCTGAACTCCACCATAAATGCACAGGTTAGAAATTGGGACTGAGGATCTATTCTCCTAATGGTTGCATCCACCCGGACTAAGGCTTCAAGGTGAGGATATAGTTTCTAGGATGGGTTTGGTCCTAGTGAGATAGGAAAATGATGTGTTTACCCTCTTGCATGTGATTGTTGGCCTTAGACCCATGTAACATAATTTATGTGATTAACCGATGGAAATGTGATGAAAAGGAAAGTGATGATAATTTGTGTGAAATGATTGGTAATAGAAGTGGCAATGGCTTTGGCTCTGAACTGGTTAATGGCACTATAAATAATTACTTAACAATTATCCTCATATTCATTTTTCATGCACTACCTATTCATACTGGATTTTTTATAGACACAGTTGGTGGTGGCCTACTGATTTGTACTCACACCCTACTCGGGCCCCCGTTGGGTACCCGAGCAGACTTCTTGTTTGCAGGTTAGGATAATGGAAATGGTCCTTGATAGATAGTTGAGTAAATATGGGTAGCACATGGTGGAGGATCAGGACTTGGAGTCGGGACAATTTTGGGGATTTTGGCCGTTGTCTTTATTTTTGGATTTTGTTCACTTTTGCACTGTAGTAGGACATTGAATATTTATTGTAGGAAATGGGTTTTATACTAGTTCTTTGTTTATTGATTATTCTTTCCGCTATTGGTTTATTTATGTTCTGGCTTACTCTGATTGAAAAGGGGTATAGTCTTTCCACTTGACAACATAGACCCCCACTGTTATTCGCAACCTTTGGCATATGGGGAGGTGCGCTAAAGGTTATGTAACTACCCCGCTCGGAGCACCGGTTCAGTGGCTTCCAGGTTAGGAATGTTACAAAGTGGTATCAGAGGAGGTCTTTCTTCTCCTTCCCTAAGGTCTTGTTATTTGGGATAAGTTACCAAGGGTTAATATGTGATGGGCCTTGGTAAATGAGCTCGTTCTTGGGAGAAGCTAACCCACATACAAGGGAAAACATAAGTCACCCTCGGTGGGAAATGTTGTTCGTGGTTGTTTGTTTTTACTGTTGATGATATTTCACTGTTGGGTGATACACTTTTGGTTTGATGTGACTGTTTTATGATATTTGGCTCATGGACTTAAAAACACTAGGATTTTTACTCATGCATCATTGTAGGCACCTATAGAGATAGGTGACATGCATTGTGTTATACACATGCACAGGGTGGGTGTGTGAGGCAGGAAAGTTGGGTACATCATGCATTTCATCAAACCAAGAAAAAATGAGAAGAATGAAATAAAAAAAGTGGGTATATAATGTTTAACAATATATAAGGGTTTGAAATGAAGTGGAATATATATTCTTTTTTGTAAAATGTTGTGTGAGTTTTGTGGTAGTGTGTGGTTGTTTACCCCATGTGGACCATGGCCCGCGGTATGGATGTTCGCGGAGGTGAATTTGAGGTGTTAATGTTGTTGAATTAGTATATGAAAATGGGTTGTTGTATATAGTAAAAATCTTTTGATGAAGTCGTGAAAGGTTTATGGTATGCATGCTGAATCACGTGCTTGGAAATGTAGTGAAATGCAACCACAACGTCAATTACCAATTGGGCAATGGGAAGATGTTTCTAAGAACACTCCTCCAGTAGAAGAACACAAAAATGTGGTTATCAATGAAGGTAGAGAAGACCAGTTCCATGAGAACATGGATTTCCTTGTGCAGATGATGGATCGGGACCCAGGGCGGGTTACACCGAGTATGTTTGAGCTGACCAGGGAGTTCCAGCTGGAGCACCCTCCGACATTCACCAGAGAGGGTGGGCCAGAGGTAGCAGAGTTTTAGTTAGAGTCTGTCTAGATGATACTTGATCATCTGGAGACCCATGTTGAAAAGCTAGTAATTACGGCTATTTAAATGTTGCGGGGCCAGGAAAGGTGTTGGAGGGACATTCAGGCTCATACTTAGTAGGCTGAGGGGATGTCGTGGAAGGTTTTCTAGGAAACGTTCTTGAAGCATTTCTACCCAGAGACTTTGAGGCAGGAGAGGGATGCAGAGTTTACAAGCCTGACTCATGGATCACTATCGGTGTTAGACTATGCTAGTCACTTCACTTATTTGTAACGCTTTTTCCTAGTGCTAGTAGGGGATGAGGCAGCGGTAGAAAAGCGTTTCCTGGATTGTTTGAGACATGAGATCAGGTATCAAGTAAATATCTTCCGCTTGAAGAGATTTTCAGAGGTGATTGATCATACACTCATCTCTGAATGGAACATAGAGTGATCTTCGGGTAGTGGGCTTGTCGTGCCAGTAGGGCAGACAAGTGGTGCATCTTCTGAAGGTCGGAAGGGCCATTTAGAAAGATTCCAGAAAGGTGATCCGAAGAGAGGGTCATCCTCTCAAAGTGGGAACCATGTGTTCTGTTATCAATGCGGTAGGCCAGGGAATATTCATGGTCAGTGTCCTCGATATCAACTTGAGTGTCATTCGTGTGGCAGGAAGGGGCATCTGTAGAGGTACTGTAGGAACCCTCAACAGATGGGTGATCATGATGATGAAACGCTAGTACTAGATACGGAAAGGGGATCAGTTTCCCCATATATGGAAGGCAGCTTGACCTACATGGGTCATACTAGAAGGGGTGGTGGATGTGTAACTTCAGGGAAAGATCTGTCACGCCAGTAGGGTAGTGTGGTGAAGGGTGCTCAGGCTAGGTCCCGGGGTAGAGGGGCAGGTCAGCTTCAAGTAGTTCATTTTGTACATGGTAATGGCGAGGCCAGACCATCAACAGTTCGAGGTACGATCCTTATAGCTTCCATATTTTCTAGTGCACTGTTTAACACAGGCGTCACACTCTCTTTTTTTTCAGCCCAACATGTGGTAATTCTAGGTTTACCAGTGGATAGGGTGTGTGGAGTTATGTCAATTGACACCCCGTTGGGGGTGCAGGTTGAGGATTTCAAGCAGTGCAAGGGATGTGCCTTGGAAGTTTGTGGGTATCATTCTCTGTGGGACATATTCATTCTTGAGATTTGAAGGTTTGAACTAATTTTGGGAATTGATTTTTTGGTGTTTTATCAGGAACACATAGAATGTTATCATTACAGAGTATCATTCAGGTCGCTAGAGGGTGACTCTTATGTCCACCGTGGCGAATGGGATGTTCGGGCATGGACTGCAGGGCCGTTTTGTCAACATATGAGAGGACTCATGGCTCAAGTGTCATGTCTCATGCATGATGATGATGATTATGGAGGGGAACAATCTAATTTTCTTCTCATGGTGGATCGGTTTCAGGATGTGTTTCCTGAGGATTTCTCAGTGTTACCACCCGAGAGGGATGTTGAGCTCACGATCGAGTTGCTGCCGGGAGCGGAGCCAGTTTCTATTCCTCCATACCAAATGGCACTGGAAGAACTCCAGGAACTGAAGGTTCAGCTTGAGGAGTTGGAGCGTGAGGGGTTTATCCATCCTATTACATCTCCTTGGGTATCTCCCATGCTTTTTTCTAAGAATTCTGATGGGTCGTTAGGGATGTTTGTTGACTATCGAATGTTGAATCAGAATATCGTGAAAAACCAGTACCCTCATCCAAGAATTGATTACCTATTTGAGCAGTTGAGGGGTGGATCAGTGTTTTTTAAGATTGATCTGAGGTCAGGCTATCACTAGATGTGGGTGATGTCTTCTGACGTACCGCAGACAGCTTTCTGTAGTTGGTATGGTATGTTTGAGTTGGTGGTAATACCTTTCGGCTTGACCAATGCACCGACGGTGTTTATTGACTTGATGAACCAATCATAAATCCCTATCCTGATCAGTTCATGATTGTCATTCATGATGATATCCTAGTGTACTCAAAAACTGATGAAGATCATGCCCAACTTCTCAACATCATCTTGGGTATTCTAAGAGATCATCGGATATATGCCAAGCTATCAAAGTGTCAATTCTATATAAGTGATGTGCATTTTCTAGGTCGCATCATCTCGGATGCTGGTGTGTCAGTGGATACAGAGAAAGTACAAAAATTTGTGTCTTGTGAGCAGCCAAGAGTGTTTCTAATGTTTGGAATTTTCTGGGTTTGGCCGGGTATTACTGAAGGTTCAATCAGGATTTCTCTCGCCTGGCAGCACCACTCTCGGGCTTTACCAAAAAAGGAATCAGGTTCGAGTTGTGTGAGGCTTGTGAGAACTCCTTCCATGATTTATCGAAGCAGTTGACGACCACACCTATGTTGATCTTACCTAAGCTGGGTAAGAATTACATCGTGTTTTGTGATGCGTCCGAAGTCATTCATGGGTTTGTGTTGATGTAAGATGAGCGGGTTGTGTCTTATAGGCCAAGGAAGTTGAGACCCCATGAGCGGAATTATCCCACTCATGACCTTGAGTTGGCTGCAGTGGTGTACGCCTTGATGTGATGTAGGAACTATCTTTTGGGAGAACGATTTAATCTATTTACCGACCATAAGTGTTTAACGTACATCTTCTCACAAGGGGATCTGAACCTTCGGCCTCGAAGATGGGTTGAATATCACCAGTCTTTTGACTTTGAGTTGGTGTACACGCTGGGAAAGGGAAACAGTGTTGCTGATGCTTTGAGAAGGAAGGCTCAGAATCTGGTGGTTCGGGAGTCAGCAACGATGTAGAAGTTGATGTGTTTGTTTTCAGAGATGCATCTGGAGGTGCAGGAGGAGAGTGGTCAGGTCACTCTTGTTTCTTTAACAATGGATTCGAGGCTTTTGAGTCAGGTTTAGGTAGGTCATATTGATGATCTGGAGTGTTTGATCCTGAAGGAAAATCTTAAAGGCGGGGAGCAACCTTCTGTTTGGCCCATCGGTGTGGAAGGTGTTTTTCGTGTTCGTGATCGTGTGGTTCTGCCAAAGTGTGTGTGGGAAGAGTTGATGCGTGAGTTCCATGCATCAAAGTGGGCAGTGCAGCCTGGTTTGACCAAGAACTCCCATGACCTCCGAATGTAGTTTTGGTGGCATGGAATGAAGAAAGAATTTATGGCATTTATGGCATGGTGCCCTACCTATCAGTAAGTGAAGGTCGAGCATCAACGCCTAGGTGGTTTTTTGCATCTATTGCCCATACCGGAATGTAATTTGGATGATGTAACAATGTATTATTCCATGGGTCGTCCCAGGACGCCGCATAAGAATGACGCAATATGGGTGGTTGTGAATCGGTTAACGAAAGTGTATCTTTTGATACCAATTTAGAATACATTTACAGTTGACCAGTTGGGGGAGCTGTATGTTTGGGAAATAGTGTGGTTACATGGTGTTCTGTGGACCATAGTTTCGGACCGAGACCCGCGTTGCACATCGAGTTTCTGGAAATGGTTTCAAAAGGCGCATGGTACGCAGGTGTTTTTGGGTATGTCTTTCCACCCGCAGACGGAAGAGTAGTCATAGCGTACGATCCAAGTGTTGGAAGACATGTTAAGAGCTTGTGTGTTGGACTTTGGAGTTTTTTAGGAGATGCACCTATCATTAGTTGAGTTTGACTACAACAATAGTTTTCAGGATATGATTCAGATGGCATAGTTTGAGGCACTCTATGAGAGGCCATGTAGATCTTCATTGTGTTGGCTAGAGGCCAGTGAATTGGAGTTGTTGGGGCCATGTATTGTACATGAGACTTCAGAGAGATTTATTTTGATCAGGATGTAGATGGATATGGCTCAGAGTATGAAGAAGTCCTATGCTGATCAAGGGCATATACCTCTTTAGTTTGCGATGGGTGATAAAGTTTTCCTTCAGGTGTCGCCATGGTTGGGTCATCATCGGATTCGAAAGAATGGTATGTTGGAACCCAGGTTTGTGGGACCTTTTGAGATTATGTAGAGGATCGAACCAGTGGCTTACTGATTGGCTCTTCCACATTGATTTGGTGGGATATATGATGTGTTTCTTATGTCGCAGCTTCGACGGTATCACCCTAACCCATCTCACGTGGTTGATGTTGAGGATGTAAAGCTTGAGGTTGATGCCTCCTTTGAGGAGCATCCAGTTTGTGTGGAGGATCATAGTGAAATGCTCTTGCAAGGGAAGGACGTGCCATTAGTGAGAGTACTATGGCATCGTGGGAATGTTCAAGAAGAAACATGGGAGTGGGAATCGGATATGCGGGCTCAGTGCCCCAAACACTTCTCTTCGGTGGATCAATGAGGCTTTAAATCTCAGCTCTAGGATGATCCGTTATAAGGTGGGGAGGTTGTAAGATCCCGGTTATTTGAAGGTTATGTTTTCATTACATTTTTCTTGAATCCATTGTTTTGAGATTCAAGGGATGTCTTCTGAATGTATGAGAGGTATTAGGGGTTTTTCAGGGGCTTGGGGCATGAAATAATGGAATTCTGGGCCAGAAAAGCCTTGGCACACGGCCTGCACATGACGAGGGCAAACCATGCGTCCTGCCCAGTTAAACTGTGCAACCCCTCCTCCTCTAGATAGTAGCATGAACACGGTTTGTCAAACCATGCGTCCAAAACGTGCAGCCTCTTAATGTTGGGAAGAATTACAAAATTTCCACCCCGGGGTTTTAATAACCCACTTGGGGTTTCCTCTCCATTCCTCCCTCTTCACCCTAGGATGAACCAAATCGCCCAAGAAATCCATGAGGACGATCTCCCCGATTTCTAAGGTGTTTTTGGTGCTGTTGGATGCAGAATGAAGCTCCGGGTAAGGATAATCCCATCATTTCTTATATTTTTGTTTTAGGGTTTGTATCTTCTCTCCCCCTTGTTCCAAATCACTAAAACCCTATCTTTTGGGTGAGTTTTAGTTTGAAGCTCTAAAGGCTGGTCGGATTGAGGTCAAAGGACTCAATTCAGTGTGCATTCAACCGCAGTTTCAAGGTATGTGGTCTACAAAAACTAACCCATAGTTTTATGGTGGATTTATGCATGTGTGGCTTTTCTCATGGTTTTATTTTGATGAGCTTTGATCAACATGGATGTGTTCGGTATAACAAATGCGTAAAAATAGTAAATCGGAACCCTCATGATCCCCCATGGGATGCGTTGAGAATGACTTGACCTAATTGGGGCCATCCATGGGAAGTCCCGAATTTTCCCGGGCGTAGGGATTATTATTAAACAAGAGACATTGTTGTAATAAATGGTAGAGCCCTTAATGAATATGTTGGCTTGATTGGTTGAACATGGAATAGAATTTAGGTGATGCGCCGAGACTTGGCAATATCCTAAAGGTTATTTTGAATGGGTTGACTGGTTGATTCATGGAAATGATGAACTAGTTAAATGTGTTAATGTGTATACTAATTAAAGTCCATAATGGGATAGGTTATGGGTTTAGTGTTGAACTATTAGTGAGATAGGAATAACACATGGGAATTAGGTCAATGGTTAAATGATGTGAAATGGTAATGTGTTAATGAATTAAGGCATAATGTGAATTCCCGTGTGGATTGTTGTGAATAGTGTTTGTAAAAGGGTAAAGGTATGGTGTGTTGAGGGTTACTTATATAAGAATGTGCACATGGATTGGTTGTGTGGGGTATTACTTGAGGATCTACAGCCACGAGTCGAGTAAAGACTAATGCTCTGAACTCCACCCTAAATGCACGAGTTAGGAATGGGGACTGAGGATCTATTCTGCTAATGGTAGCATCTAACCAGACTGGGGCTTCGAGGTGAGGATATGGTTTCTATGAAGGGGTTGGTCCTAGTGAGATAGGACAATGATGTGTTTACCCTCTTTCATGTGATTGTTGGCCTTAGACCCATGTAACATAATGTATGTGATTAACCCATGGAAATACGATGATATGGTAACTGATGATATTTGGCATGAAATAAATTTTAATTGATGTGGCAATGGATTTGTCTCTGAACTGGTTAATGGCACCTTAAATAATTAATTGATAATTATCCTTTATATTCCTTTTGTATGCACTATCTGTTCATACTGTATATTTTGTAGACACCGTTGGTGGTGACCTACTGAGTTGTACTCACACCCTACTCGGGCCGACGTTGGGTATCCGAGCAGACTTCGTAGATACATGTCAGGGGAAGGGAAAGGATCCTTTCTAGATAGTTGAGTGGACATGGGTAGCACTTGGAGGAGGATATGAACTTGGAGATGGGACCATTTTTGGGGATTTTGGATGTTGTCTTTATTTTAAGATTTTGTTTACTTTTGCACTTGTAGTAGGACATGGGATATTTATTATTAGAAATGGTTGTTATACTGGTTCCTTGTTTATTGATTATTTTTTCGGCTATTGGTTTATTTCTTCTGTGGCTTACTATGATAGAAAGGGGGTATAGTCTCCCCACTTGACCACATAGACCCTCACAGCTAGTCGGCAGCCTTTGGCATAAGGGGAGGCACGCTTAAGGTTATGTAACTACCCGGCTCGGAGCACCGGTTTTGTGGCTTCAAGGTCAGGAACGTTACAATAAAAATATTCATCATCGTGAATCCCTATTTCACAACATTCTAGAGAATTTAACTACTCCTAATTTTCCATGGGACTTGAGTATGAAAATGTGATCACTCATGATCTCAATAAGCTCATAAATCGTAATTAATGTTTTAAATGGTAATACTATATTGTTATATTTATTAAGGATGGATACATGTATACCAATTTTTTCAATTCACTTCAAATAGTCTAGAATCATAAATGACTATTACGTTTTTTCCATGATAATGGGGTTTTATTTGATAAAAGAGATAATGTGTCTTCACATGTTGTCTATAAATACTATAACCAATTTACTAGTCCCAATAATTTTATTGAGATAATGATAGTAATAATTCCCTAGATTTTCAATGATTCAGATAATTTATTTATTACCACTATAACACTTGAATGTGGGATCAATAAGGTTGTATTTGTCCTTAACCAAGGTAGTTCACATAGTTTGTATTGGTTAAAAACTCATTCTTTCATATATATAGGGATATTATTCATTTTTCTATTTGTATACTTTTTCATTATTATTTCACATGTGACCTGCTAACTTACTGTACTAATTCACAATTTCATGTACTCATTTATAATATAGATAATGTGAATCTGACTCATCTATTCAGACATGTGGCCATTGTGAATAAATTTGTATAATGTTTTTTTGAATATATTTAAAAAAAGGCTAGCTAGAATTTTTTATTGGATCGTTTCTTAAAATCAATTTTGTTTCAATAAATGTAAACCAATTAAATATTTCCTTATAAATACTACAAAATGTCTTAAACAACTCATGAAATCCATTATAGGAAGTAATATATTATCAATCCAAATATAGAAAAAATCATTTGAAAATTATATTGGGGACTCATTTTCAGGGTTTTAATCGGCTTTGGATTTGATGGGAATTTGGTTAAATGTATAATTATTCTTTTAATATTAGTCCTTATACCATTTTTTATCAATGGATATTCTAAGAGATACACCCCACTCTCAAGAGGTGTTAAATAGGGTAATTCATTATCAACCATTATTTTCCCTTTCACAGAAGATCACTGAAGTAGGACCCTTCTCAACCTAGTTAATGACACAAAATCTAATCCCATCAGGGATGGAAGAGGCCTTACTACCCCCAATTTTTTTTATAATAATTAAATTATAAACTTCCCTAATGGTGAAAAAATAACACCAAATAATTAATAATTATCTCCTTTATTATGAAAATATATCAGGATAGGAGATAAATTTGAAAAAAAACATTATTATACTTCTGAAATTCAATTCCTATCAATTGAAATGCATGCCTCATAAATGAGATGGTAATGAAAGAAGGATTATTTCCTTTCACATATAATTGTGTCTCTAAATTTTCAGGGAAGCTACATGTTGATTATTTATATCACATTGTAACCCAAATTTTAAATCATTGAGAGTCTTTGATAAGAAATTCAATATCAATGAAAGGTAGAGTTAGTCGTGGGAAATCACTGTTTTTTAAAAGAAATCAATAACATTATCATATATAAATGGCCACATCCACATATTTAAAATAATAAAAACTCAATTAGTAGTTTATTATTTAGTAGAATCATATTTATGAGATGTCATGAGACATTTTATCAGAAGAAATCTATCAACCTATTGAATACCTTTGTATTGGAATTAAGAATCCTTACATATTTAATCAATATTTTTAGGATAAATGTATTTGGAGGATCATCGATGAGATGTTTTAGGCTCTTTATTTTTATAGATACAAAATTTTAAGCAGTATTACCATGAGAATTTAAACTACATGGAATCCAATATACAACAATACATTAAGAGTTGTTTCCCCATGAATACAATGAATTATCACAAGAAAACAAATATCAAGAAATCCCTCAATTTCTGTCTGGATAACTAGATTGGAATCCCCATTATAAATGTTTTAATATCATTGAATCTGTAAATTTTCAAAAATGTGTCTATAGAGGATAAAATAGATATTTTTGTTAACACCATTCCTCTATAAATCAATGATATGGTCATAAATTGAATCATTCACAATGGTGATGGAACATTGGATTGGGAACCTGCCTCCAATGTCCAACTATATTTGAATTTATGAAACCAATAGACATTATATGGAAATACCAATAGGTGGGATATGTTATTGCCTAGATTCTCGATATATCAATTCGTATGATCACATGAATAGAGGGTCATATAGTCTAATCTTAATACTGATAAATATATATATATATATATTAGACATTAATTTTTTTCATGATGTGCCTATTGTAACCATCATAGGGATAACATCAAACACCTATTTCATATCTTTATTAGTATTATTGTCTTTTGGAAAAGAATTGCTTATTTTTTGGTGGTTTGATGCATTTTTACTTCTTGCATTCATAACATCATTTGAGCATTTATGATATTATATCGCTCAAAATGTTACTAAACCATTTCCATATATCACAATATAAATTTATTTTGGTGTTTTAGACAATCCATAATAAATTAGTCCATGATAACATCATATTATTTCTACTGTCGACACAGGATATAATAATCGCCCCATTTAAAAATAAAAATATATTCTATAATTTTTTTTGTGATAAAACTATTCATGATATTACAATGATTATGAATTTTTATATTACAGGTATTTATTATCCCCCATTGGAACTTTGGAATTCTTATGGATTCATCCATTTCCAATATGGATCAAGTGAAACAAAGACGATTCTTCACGGGAAAATCAATATCCTTCTGGATTTGGTGCGATCCTTTAAAATAATTATTATGAAGAAAGGGATGCCATTATTATCATTATGGATTCACCAGATCTCCGGACATTGAAATTTGTGGAATAATTAGTATGGACAGAATGGAAAAAACATGGTTCGTTAAACATATGTCTTGAATGTGATTCCACCATTTTTTTAGAGGATACTAGAAATTGAAACGTTCATCTCTCTTTTTGGATATCATTAATGTGGATATTTTTTTAAAATATCGATCATAAATTAATTATATCTTTGCACTCACATATCATGATGATTTTTTTTGGCATATTGGATTTTAAATGATGGGATAATTTTTAATAATTTAGTTATACCCCATGGAATACCTGATGAGATTTTGTCATCTTTACATAGGGATAATCCTATGTAACCTTATTTTTCCATTGCTATAATTGTTTTCATTAATTAAATGAGTATTTTAACTTTGTTAATTTTATAATTTACTTAAAAATTTTGTTATCTTTGTATAGGTTTATTTTACAGTCTCATATTTGCCAAAATATTTTGAACATGATTTCCCCTTGAAGGAAATATTTTGACCATTTTATAATAAACCCCGTTAATTTTAATCAAAAAAGTCTATTCATAATATTTTAAAGTAATATTATTATTATTCCAATGAATAGTAATCATATTAATAGATAAAATAATTTTTTTAATCTTAATTTATTTTTCTCTTCAGTTTGAAATCTCTTTTCATCCAAAAATTGTTTTCTAAAATTATTTCAGAAATGATTTTAATAATTTTTTTTATTATTTATTAAATAAATTTTTACCCTTTTTTATATTTGATCAAATATTTTTAGAATATTAATCAATTATTTTTGGAAATGATGAACATATTTATTTTTCCAATAATTGAAAGGATTTATTTTTTAACAAGTATGACATGAATTTAATTTACAACCATCACGAAAACTCAAATATTTTTATGATTTATTAATATTATTCAATGGATATCCTCAAAAGATATTATTTTCAAAATTTTTTATGAATTTTTTTTAAGAAAAGTCACTTTCCTAAGGAAAAGGATAAATTCCTCATGAATTTTTTTCCAGATATTATTATTATAATAATATTCATCAATGAAAAACAACATTATTATTACTCTATTTTGGATATATTTTAACGATACTGTCCATATCCTTCATTTGGATGGTTTTTGATTACTGTGAGAAATGAATGTATCGAAATTCAATTCCATGATTCATTTTTTAGTCATTATCTTCCCATTGAAATATTTACCTTAATATGACAATTTGAAATTAAATATCCTCTAAATATCTATATTATTTATCATTTATATTGTTACTACATAATCCATATATCATTTTAACATAAGGTGTTTTAAATTTAAATTAATTTTATTTATTGGTGAAATAAGGGTTATCCATATTTATTAATAAATATAGATATTAAATGGTAGTGAATATTGATTTGTTCTTTAAATATATTGTTTGAAATTTTGGGAATTCCTTTGAAATGGAAATATGGTTGGGGATTGGTTATATATAGCCCCTCAATGCATCAGAATGTATTTATAGAAAAAATAGTAACTATTATTAAATTTGTTTTTCTTGTAGTTTTGAACAATCGTGTCAATGTTCTTGAGAGTAGTGGTATCTTGTGATTGAGACATGATGTATGATAATTAAGAATTTCCATAATTAAAAATTATTTATTATTATCCATGAAAATTTGAAAATGAATTTTATAATTGATATATTTCATTACAAGTAATTAAATAAATATAATGTGTTTTATATTTATATACCTTTACATAGTGATTACATTTTCTCTATTAACCATATTAATTTTATATATTAAATGAATAATTTATTTAGTTATTTACCTTTTCATATTGATTATTTTATAATAGATATTTACATTGATATTACCTATCGATGGTCTTCCTTCTGAGTTTATTTATTACATGGATTGTTTGTTTAGTTTTTTACCTTTCCATTTTGATTATACTTATTGGATCCTAATAGATTTTACATTACACAACACTTAATATATATATTATCACACCCATTGATTATGAAAATAAATGAATGAAATGAGGTAAATATAAATGAGGTTTCACCTGAGTATTTAATGGGTTCTTTTCATTCCAGAGTGCTATGGAAGGGCAGATGCCGGCTACATCTCAATCGAAAGCCATATAAATCATTTGTTGATATATCTTTATTTTGGTTGGGGGTGAAACTTAAAATATGTGTAATGAAGTTTTAGTTCGTTTAAACCATCAAATTTCACGTTCCACGAATCTCAAAAAAATATTCTTAAAAACGTGTCAAAACATTTCATATCATGTATTCTACCGACAAGACATGTAGTGGTCTTTCACAGTGTGTAATGTATAAATGACATGTCTTATGTAGAAAATTCAATTTGAAGAAGTTAGGACCTGTAACAAGGTTACATGACATGTAAGTAGTCTACATAAGTTTTTAGCTCTACTACACACTAAAAAATCTAGTGTCATTCTTGTTCACTCCACTCACGATGTGAAATGTATTTAAGCATCAAATTTCCCATATTTTTGTTTTTTTATAAACCCATAATTCCTTACCTTTAAACTTAAAACAAATCGAATCATTCCAAAAAAATTATGATTATTCATTTAAATACAGATTAAAATGATCCAAAAATAATGCATTAAATAAACATATCACTCGTATTTCTTCCTTTCACGAGGATTCAAAGAATTATAACATGATTGATTTTTAAGGATATTCTAATGGAAGTAATGGTATTCATTCAAACATTAGTTTGTAATTTTTGTTTTCATATGTAATGCATGACCTAGAGAATGTCTCTTTTTTACTTATACTACTATATTATCTGATCCTTCATGATACAATTCCTTATATATTATATCAATATAATTTATCAAACATTAGCTATTGGTTATAGGAGTCGAATTCAATAAAATTAGTATTAAAAGAAGTTTTATATAAGCACTATGATTTAGATCAACAAAAACATAGATTAGGTAATGTAACCATATGATAGACATTGAAGATAACTAGAAAATAAAATTCTAGTTGTTTGTTAAGGAACTTATTATGGGGTTCCCTATAAATACATCCATAATTGGATACTATAAGTTTAAATGGTTGTAGAAAATATGTATAAAATGGAAATTACTCCAAAAGTTATACATTGTTATTGACACGACCTTCCCATAGTACCTGAAAATTGGCCTTAGTATGCACTTGTTTGACTGTAGATGTATATTTGATTAAGATTATTAACATTTTATTATAAAACTATTATGAATTATATTAATAGATGATGAAAATGAATGAACTATGTTAAAAAAAGGTTTCAATGATTAAAAATTATGTGTATTAATGGAAACTAAATGTGATTTTTGTGTAGAAAATAAGGGAATAATGAAAATATTTATTGAGAAAAAATAAAGAGTACAAAATAAGGAAATAATTATCATAATAAGAATACATTTATAACTCATATTCATAAATATGAAAAAAACTAGTAACTATCTGAGTCAATTATATCAACTAATGCTTGAACCATAGACAAAAGAAGTACCTATGATGAAAAAAAATAAGTTTGGAATATATGTATTACGATTAAAGAATAAAATTTTAGAAATTTTTACCAATGGAATTTTGGTTATAAGAATTATGAATCATCTAATTATTTGTGGAAAAGTTTAGAAGAATATTTTTCTTCATTAACATAGTATTTATGGATACCATTATGGGATTTTGTTATGGAGGTTGATCATAAGTTCAAATTCCTAAACGTTCCTTTTAAATATTAATGTGGTAGGAAAATAACATGAGTAAGAATATTTTTAAGAAACAGTTATCATAATATAACCGATTGGTAATGTACAATTACATTAAATACCTGGGGAATAAATTTATTAGTTTTAGTAACATTTAGAATTTATTTTATCCTTATGTTTATGTATTTAGGGGCTACCAGAGTTAGAGATCATTATTGGAATTATAATAATATATTTTTTCAAATATACAATCTCATTACATTTAGTGAAGGTCAAATGAATTCTCATAACTAACAGATAATAATGGTTTAGCACCAACCACTAGCCTATATGACATCTTGGATAATATTTCATTGATATTATTTAAAAAAATTGATGCATAAAAAATATTTTCGAACCACTTCTGTTTTTGCTGACATATAGAGATTAATATATGATATTAAATACATTTTAATGACCATAATGTTTTTATATAATATTTTGAGATAGATGGAAACAAATTTCTCTCATTCATGGATATTATGATACATTTAGAGTGACTTCTTGTGATTTATTAACAATATAATAATTTTTATGGAAATTAATTATTGGAGTAAGATATGAATTGAATATTTTTCAAGGAACAATAAAAAGATAAAATCCTTCTTTTGAAATAAAATCATATTAAGTAATTATATTTCCATATATTCTTATAATGTAAAATAAGTCAACATATTATTAAAAATTATCATGGAACAAAAAAATTATCTTAATACCTTTATATTTGATGAATCAACTTCTCTTCTAAATCACCAATGATTTATGATTTTGAGGTCATAAAATTACAACAATTACTAAATTTATTGTGGTTAATGAACACTATCAGTCTATATAATTCATTATTCATTGACTCTTTGTTTGTATCATTACATACCAACAATGTACACCAACATAAAATCCCTGTTATGTGTTATCCTATATGACTAATTTACTTCCCTTTTTCACATATTAAAATGGTTTTTTGTTAAAATTTTATGATGTGCGTCTTCAATAAAATAAATTTAAAAAATAAAAACATTGAACACCGATATCATATTTGAATAAAAAGAATATTGTTAGAGTAAGTTGTAGGGAATTTAACACCCCAAAATTCTTAAATAATAATATTATATTTGATAAGTTATATGAAATGAAACACAAATATTAGAAAATGATATAACACCATGATACCTTTAAATATATTTATATTTAATTAAATTATTTATCTTAAATAAATTGAATTAAATAAAATTATGAGTTTAAATTGTTTTACATGAAGAAACATGATTAAAAATCATACCTCATAACAATATTTTTAGGTTATGTTACGCGGAACACCATGCGAAATGAAACAATACATATTATTAAAATATTTTTATTTATTATGATTGTAATCATAGAGCCACAGGAATGAAATGTATGAATATTGCAGAATAAAGTAATAAAATATGATTTAAATAAATATTTGTGAGGATATTTTTTGTGACTAATTAATAAAAAAGTAAAATACCAACATTTCGAAAGTAAATTGAAATCAAATTTTAAAAAAATTATTTTTATATGCACAAATATGATTTATATAAATAAATTAACCAAATCATTTTTAGTGAATGAATTAAATTAAATATATATATATTATTCTCAAAAATATTTTTAACATTAATAATATCTTTTTTTAGTTAATATATAAAATTAATCATTTTCATGCTTTAAAATGTATATTTCTAAAAAAAGAATTATCACCTTTTTCAGACATGAAATTTAACTAAATTTAGAAACATTATGGAATTAAATATTATAAATTGAGAATAATTTTTAAAATAAAAATTTATAAATTATATTAGCATTATTTTTCTTGATTTTATGATAATTTTAGCATTTTTATGAATAATGAAAACTATTGAATTAAATTGAATGATTCCATTTAATTTAAATTATTTCGAATGATAAATTATATTATTATTTAGTTTTAAAATACCATTAAATAAATTATATATCATTTATTCCAATTTATTTCAATGTAATCATTTTGATAGTTAATTTTTATATAAAAATATTATAATCTATTGAAATTTTTCTCTTCGAAACCCATCTTTCTTATTGCATCCCAGAAATTATTTTTAAATTATATTATTCTACATGTTTTAATTTAATTTTTTAGAATGTATTAAATATTTTTTATTATAATAAATAATACTTTTTACTAAATTTGACATTATTTTTTCCAAAATAATTTGTAAATACAATAAAAAATCATTACCGTTGTTAATATTAAAAGCGATGCCTTTTCATATTACACGTGCTTGTATTAAAATTAATTTTCTATTCACATTGTATTTTTTGGAAAACTTGATTACATATTTATAATATGTATTTCTAAATTATTTAATGAGGATCATTTTATTTTATACATAAATATTTAATTACCTTGGTTAAAAACTAGTTTTTTTGGAAGAAACCAATGTTGTAAATTGAAGTAAACTAAATGTCTAAGGAAAAAAAGTTTTAAACATGATTTTTTATGTGACCAAGTTTTTTATGGATATATTATCTCTCTCATTAATTATTTATCAATTTATTATTCAGATTTGGTGAGAGTGGCATCCCATTGTTGAATACATTTTTGAATTTACAGAAATGTCACACCTCCATATTTATAAAAGGGAACTCACTCCCCTCAATATATCAAACCACTAATGACAATTATATTTTAAAAATAATAGCCAAAAAATCATCCCAAATTCCATTATATCATCATAAGAGAATTATATTGTGAATAAGGTAATCCTTCTATGTCGTTTGGGGCAATCATAATGTGGATACTCGAAGATGTGGTAACAATCTTCAATTAACAATTTTATTTTAATTCTTCCACCACGTCCTTCAATTTTTAAAACATTTTCATATATTAAAAAATGTATATTATATATTCTTAGTTTATTTTATGTTACCTTCTTTACCTACAACCATTCCCACTTCAGTAATATTGTTTTTTGAATAATCTTTATTGGGTAAGGTAGATTATTTCCTCACGAACCGATGTCATGTGTTTCTCCATTACCACATCTCGTGGTTTTGTATGATGGTATATTTGAGTTAAATATATGAAATTTATAAAATTATTATACCTATATAGTCATTATATCATATATAAATGTTTTTATTTCCATTCCATTGGGGATATGATATTACTGATTCTGTGTACGGCGGACTATAGCCACACAAATCGATGTGACTCGTTATCTATAAAAACATCACATGGAAGGTAATAAATATAATATTAGTGAGTATATGTAATATGAATGACATAAATTTGATATAAATTTATCATTTATATGTCATTAAAAATAATATATATTTTTTATTTTTTAAAATGAAAATTTACGACCTCGTTCTTGTATGTGAGGACTAGCACATTCACAAAGAAATGTGACTTCATTTTGATCCCCACACCATATGGTTGATTAATATAAGAATATTTTAAGAAATATTAAGATATATATTAAATTTATATTATTTTATAAATATTAATTATTAATTTACTTATTTATATAATTATAATTTGGAAATGGAAATGTTATTATGTCACACGTATGACCTACAGTTTCTATGATTGTATCATAGTTAATATTTAATAAAATTTTTTATGATTTTTTTTAAAATAATAATTTTTTTAAAAATATGCTGATAAATTCATTAATACTATTTTGTAGATTATGGTACTATATAATATCCACAAGAATCATAATTTTCATGAAGAATCCCAAATTAGAAAATAAAGAAATTTACACACAAAACTACAAAAATGATGAATCATTATTAACAAATAGGTGATAAGATGTTAGAAAAGGGTAATATATGGTAATATAATTTTTAATATTATTCTATTATATGTTAATAACATTATTAAACCAACTACACCGGAGAGTAAAGAATGGTTAAACAAAAGGAAGCGCAGGGTAACAGATTTTGTCACAATATCCATTTATTGAGACACATTTGTATATTATACACATATTTATTTTGTATGGGGTATACACTATCAATTTAAATGGTATTATAATAAATATCAATAATTCAAATTAATTTATGTATCAATTTGATTTATTTCATCCATGTGGATTTGGATTGAATATTTCCATCTAGTAAGGAACGTTATCTCAATTTCAATTCATTGAGATTTATTTTATTTTATTTTTTCACCTTATTTCTTATATACAGTGTACATAAAAATCCATTGACATGTAATATCCTGATTAATTAATAATTCAATACATTTTAATTTTCTATTTGAAATTTTCCATCTTGTTTGGTTTTTACATGAGAGTGTGGATGTGGTAAAGAATTTCATAACTTATTCATTTAACATTTGGTTATATTTTTCACGATGTTTTATATTTTAAAATTATGCGTCACATGAATTATTACTATATATTTTATAATTTTCACCTTTTTAGGTGGGATTACATTTTGGAAACGTTATAAATTTATTTATTATTCCTAACTTTAGTGTTATGATCATTTTAAGTGTTTATTTTACAACAACATTTTAATCAGAATAGTCTATAATAAAATTTACATTGAGGAACATTAATTGATCACTGTTTACCAAACCCAACAAATATTTCTCTTATATTGTAATTCATGTTGTTTCCATGTAATAGTACCATTTTCCCTCTCTTTGATTATTAAAATATATTTGAAAATCTTTTTAATAAAATCTAACATCTTTCTATCTTTGGTAAAAAATGTGTTCCCTTCCAAAATATATTTTTTCTAAAAAAATTTAAAACATTTGTAAAAAAAATTTAACGATTTTTTTAAGAATTTTTACAATTTTTACAATTTTTAATTTTTAAAATGGATTTTTAAAAAATTATTTGTGACTTTTTCAAAACATTTATTATTTTTCATTTACATCAAAATTGAAAGGAATATTTTTTTAGTGTGTGTGACATGAAAAATTATATATCTATCATGATTAATATATTTATTAAAAGATTAATTTATAATATTTAATGGTTTTTACAATGAAATATATTTTCTAAAAATTTTATGAATGTTTATTTTTAAGAATAGATTTTCAAAATGAAAATTATTTTTTTCTTAATAATGTTTGATATGATATTGTTCTGGTATTTCTATTCATAAATAAGAAAACCAATTTATTTGAAATTAATTGGTTTTTTTCGTATTGATTCCATCCTTATCTTTCCTTTATATTGTTTGTGATAATTGTTTACAAAGTAAAGTATTTACATTAACTTCCTTGATTCTTTATTTTAGTCATTTATAATCTCTTTAAAAATTAACTTATCTGTTATCATTTTAAATTAAATTTCCCCAAAATATCTATTTTATTTATCATGGATTTATGTTTATCATAAATATTTACCCATTACATCATATAGTGTTTTACATTGAATGGTATTTTATTGATTGTGAACATTTTGATAATAAGTATTCTTTCTCTAATACATTTATTTATTTGTAAGGAATACTGATTAATAAATTGGATTGATTATTCAATATGTGAGGAATGATTTATAGATGAAGATAATGGTGTGGACTAGTTATAGATAGACATTATATGCATTATAATTCCTATTGAGAAAAATTATAAAGCTATCATTAAATAGGTTTTTACAAGTAGTATTAAATCAGCTAGTTAAAGGTCTTAATGGTAAATGTATCATGTGCATGAGACATGATATCCAATAATTATGCATTTTCATAAATATTAATTCATTTATTATTATTCATGTTTTTTTCAAATTGATATTTTCTTTTGATGAATTTCAATTTCAGTCAATGAATAAATGGATTGAATTTTAATTTATATAACTTTCAATATTGGTATTTCCTTATCAATTTATCTTTGTATTGTTATTAATTAAATTCAATTTATATTCAGTTATTTAGAATTCCATATTGATTAAATTAAGTTGTATTTTTAAATTAATATTATCTCTACAATCACCTCATTTTTAGTTTATTGGTGATATGGAATGTGTGCTTAATTATTTACTATTTCATACTGATTAAACATAATGATTCAAGATAAATTATATTGCACTTAACCATTATTAAGGATTTAAGATCACCTATATTTTTTTTAATTTCCCTAGGTTTCCATGATTTGTACCATGATTTATATTCAATGCTATTGTAGTGGGAATTATGGTATTCTAGAAAAGTATATATGTTGTAATTTTTATTCATAAATATAATGAATGGCGGATGTATGTATCTAGTTCACCAAGACTACTAAATTATTCTGTACTTTTTTATGTTATTACTTTTATAATATGAATATGAATCAATGGATAAATCATCTATAGGTTACTAGGGTCTAGGTTTCAATAATACAGATTCTTGGCATGTTTATTAGTGTGTGTGTGTATCCTTGTGGTACCTACGCTTGATGTTTGATCACATGTGGTGTGCATGTCTAGCCCTGTGGGGATCATGTTAGATGTTTTATATGATAGTAAAATTTCTTGTTATAAATATTTGATGATAAGACATGATATTTGACCTCACATCACATTTCATTGAAGATTATGTGGTGTTCACATGTATTTTGTAGTTGGAAATGAGAGTTGAAAAATATGGACTATCCCACAAAAAGTGATGGTTACAAAACATAGTATATATATTTGAGTGATATTATTTCACGGGGGATGTGTTATACATGTTTATTGAGTATCTCCTCTTATGAGATGTGTTATGTGGCTCGTTAAAATTTCTACAAGCATGAATTCAAAGAAGGAAGTGCTAATTTCTAAGGAACCAACATGTATGTTATGATTTATTGATATACTTATTGGTTATCTATTATTTGATTAATTTCATTAAATTCACAAGTATATATTTTACAAAAATATTATGGACCTATGGGAGGTTTCAAACTCACAATGTACCATGGGTGGTTTCATAATTGGTTTCATACTCACAACCTATTCCAAAATATTGTTGCGCCAATATATTTCAGGACGAGGGATCCGATGAATATAAAGAAACCTATAGTGAGTAGTTGAGTAGGATCCGTTTTATTATCTATTGTTTCGAAGGTTTAACATCATGATTTTAATTTTGATTCCCTTTTTTCTTAATTTATTTTTTATTTTTCATTGACTTGCCTCACATGAGCATCTTTTTATTTCATTTTTCATTGTTTAACTAATAATACACACTTATATTAAATGGGTATGTACTTTTATGTTTTTTGAAACCTTGATGATTTATTTATACCATATTTGCTGATTTTTATTTTTATTTAATTCATTGTGTACTAAGTTGTTTATATAATACTATGGAAATAGTCTCCTAATGATGTTCCACATGTGCCTCACAGCTACCAAGAAACTTCCTGCCTATCAGAAGACTTGAAGGAGGTTTTCGTAGATCCTATTTAAGACCTAGTGATTCTAGTGTCAGTGTTACATTGTATATTAATTTTATGATTTAAATAAAATTATTGTTTAATATTAGATGATTGAAAAGGTCATTTTCAATTCTAAGAGAGGTTTCCAGATCGATGTCCCAAATTTCAATGTTTTACTATTGATAATCCATTTATCAAATATTACATAATACATATTGACCCATGAAAACCAATTAAAGGATATACTTTTCATATCATGTCTACGATATTCGATAGATTTCAAAAATTAACAATGTTAGGGTTCCCCCTAAAATTTTTACTAAATATATCTTGCATAATATAGTTTATATAAATTCATAATATATTTTTGAATGTTTATAGTATAATAGAACATTAATTTGGTTTTTTCATTTTATAAAAATAAAAAATAATATATATATATATATATATCATAATATATTTTTCATAAAATAAATTCTTTATATAATATATTTCTATAGTATATTTAGTATTTCCACAATATTTATTGTATTAAACTATTTAATTTTTTTTAAAAGGTTTCTATTTTCTATGTTGTATCCTCAATGGTCAGAAGGTTTTTTCTTTATAAAAAAATAACTAATATTTTTTATACATATTTTTTTACACATTTTCAATAGCCCATCCATATTTTTCACTGACATATGTTTTTTCATTCAACACGTGTTGTTTTTGATTTTTTTCATAAACCTATGACTAAAATGTATTATTTCACAAAAAATTAAACCATATCCTAAAATGTTTAAGTATCATTAAGGTCTTTTAAATATTATAATCCATCTTTAAGACTCGATTACTAATAGATAAAAACCATGGACTCCCTTAATACTAATAATAAAATAAGGGAATGGATATAAAATAACTCAAAGTCATTATATTAGAATGTTGTTAAGAAAATATAATTCCTTATAATCTAAATAAAACAATGGTAGGAAAATATAAATGAGATGATTAAACCCCCCATGATATAATTCTATAATAAAGGTCATTTTTAATTAAATATAATATCTCATGATGATAAAATCACATTATTATAAACCATCAATAATCATTACATAATCATCATAATGAATTACTATCATCTTAAAAATAATACACAGAGAAATTTTGTAAATTGAGTGTGTATCTATGACTCTTGTTCTCAAGTACACTATTCTAAAACAATGCCTCATAAAAAATAATCCAGAAAAATATCAAATCTATAAATATCATGTTCCCTATGTTACATAATATCAACTTGAATTTCTTTGAACATAATAGAATCTATATATTTAAACACACGCATGTTAGTGTCATTGGAATCATCATAAAGATACTAATGACGGTATAATAAATGTAATTATTCATCAATCCAATTAATCTTTCATATTATTGATAACCTTTAAAAAAACTATACGAAAATAATCCATCATTTAAAAAGTTTCAACAAATCTATGAGAAATCATAGAACCATGATCGATCCTTTGCTTCTCATGATAAACATATAACATTAGGAATACAAGAATTCAAATTTGAAACTCTAATTGTCTCCTAGTATGATCAAAATAACAATTAAGATGATACTAGGATACCTTCATACCCTAATTAATCACCTGAACTTTCTCTTTAATTACCTTCACCAATTCATTTATAAAGATAGATGACTCACCATCATTTGTAAAAATTAGATATATTCATGTTCAATAAAAAATACATTTATCGGGGTGGTAAAAATTGTATAAATATAGTTACTATAATATGAAAACTCCAAAAAAACAATATGTTCTCCAACCAAGGGACTCCAAAATATAGAATACATGTACCTTACATGTATTTAAATGTTTTTTGATTTCAAATTATCTAAAAATACATCAGAGGATGAAAATTGTTGTTAAGCCCCAAATTAGAGAAAAAATCATGATAGAGACCTTGTTACACTACAGAGGTATAATGATGATCATGATCAATGCTGATCATCCTAAAAAATCACGTAGCAACATAATCTCTTTCAAATATTTTATATCTATGTAACAAACTAAACATGACTCCTTAATCACCAAGAAGAGATGTTAATTCAAAAAATAGTCACAAATCACAAAATATGAAGAAAAATATCCGAAATATGAATGTGCTAAAGTGGTTAAATCAATAAACATTTACTTCCACATTCTCTAGATAATATCATTTCTTGATGGAACCTATATGGAATGTGATACATGGACTCTATTTTTTATTTGAAAAAACAATGTGAAATTAAATATATAAACTAACTCTTCATACTAGACCACCATTACTTAACTACTCAGGTCATGTTGCCTCATTTCCATTCTAATATCTATTGACATTGGTGATATATGAAAAATTTAAGAATGGTATACAATATTACTATTCATATTATGATTTTTTGTAAGAAAACACATGTTGTTATTCATATATAAATCATCCCTGAAGGGAACCCCATAAAAAATATATTATGAAAATAGTATAATGAAAAATCATGTAATGGATATTCTTGAAAAATCTATTCCATGTATGTTTACATGGTGTATTTCATAATAAAACATCTAATAATAACATCCCCCATTACATGGTGTAATACTATGAGCTCCCATATAACTCTATAAAAATAAATATACTCCCTAAAAAATATACATTCATATTAATAATCACAAAATAAAAAAATATTTCCATTACAAATAGTATTAGAAATATCAAAGTTATATTACTATAATAATTTAATCTTCCAACCCTATCCCCAATTCAAATAATGATGGGATAAAATATATCTCAAAATCATTTGATCCATCAAGGTGATAATAATGTATTTAATGAGATAGTTTAATTGAAATATTAAAAAAATAGTGGGATGATAATGATCATGTTCGCATAGTTATGTTCATGTGGTCATAATTATAATGATTTTAAGTGATAACTATAGTATTTTAAATTATAATGAAATAAAATATTTGGTTTCGATCATAATAATAATCCTCAAACATACGAGATTCATTTGGTAAAACATTTGATCCCTAAATAAATATTACATCAAATACCAAAATGAAACCAAGAATAGGACGATATAAATGAATAAATTTAATTTTTTTATAATAATCTATCGATTTGGTTGGAAATATTATATATATCATTCAAAAATGTATTTCAATATCATATACGACTAATTAATCCCATAACCTCAACAATAGTATTAGGGGTAACCCAAAAAAATAACTATCATGATCATCAATGGATATATAATTACTCCATTAAAAACATGGCATGTCCCATGAAATCCACATGACAATTCAAGAATATACACATAAATAACATTATAAATAGACGATGATGTTGAAGAACCTATAAATTATATAAATAATGATCTTCATTTTCATCCTAAAACTAAGATGAAAAAAATGATGTTATCAATGAAGATGACAAAAAAAATCTATTGGAAAAAATAAATGGAGAAGTTCATAAGTTCCATGAAAATAGCTCATGCGTTAATGATGCTGAATGGAATTACTACAAACTATAGTGTCCATTCAGATATTTAAATGTTGTTTTTATATAACATTGTCTTTCCCGTACAAATAATGGTTTTATGATGATTTATGAATATTTGAGAAACAACAATCCCACTTAAACGAATCTAATAAGTCATAAATATTTGATATATAGTACCGACTCTTCCCTATAACATGATTTATGCTACAATAATTAAAAAAACATTATATTGTAACATCTTTAATTTTCAAAAATAATACTACAAAACACTATGGTGACACGTTAGGATGAATGAAACCACTATGTAAGAGATCACTAATATAAATCCATAACTATAATATATTATAAGGATAAATATTATATGGGAACACTGATATCAAAGAGTCACTTAAATAAAATTCCACCTCGAACCTAATATCACAATAAGGGGTAACCTCAAAAACCTCTTAAAATATCAGGGTACACTTTTAAAATGATAGAATATTCCATTGGATTAACCTCTAATGAACACAATATGAACACATACATCATTAAAGAAAAAAATATGTATTAAAATAAATTTTATAATGACCCTAGTCATAGATTATTATGACATTCCCACAATTAAATGCACCATGCATCTAGAAGAAATAATAAATTTATTACTATGAATATAATGACTTCATTCCAGTGATGATTTATATGGATGTATGAATATGGTTAAGATATATTTTAAAGAGTTATGTTTCCCAAACATCGTCTCAAAATCTCCTCAAATATCGAATAATAAATCACGAAATACAAAAAAATGTAGTCAATAATAAGAAATTTTCGATCATCTCCACCTTGATTCCTAAATTGTAGACTGGGATGAAAAATTGAAGGAGTTCATAGTTCTAGATTCAATGAATACATAAAACTTGGTAAAATATAAAAAAACTAATATCATGAGGGATATTTGGATTTTATATATTTGTAAGATTAAGAATATGCTTATTATTATTTCATTCCCCATGACCTATAAAGAACTAATATTAATTACCACAATAGTCATTCTCTTCTTCACATCGTTGAGTATGGAGGGGGTTATGGGGTTTTCCTCTATCACTAAATATCCTTGTCCTTGACCAAATCATAGAGAACCATTTTTCTAATGTTGTTATTTAAAATGATGAAACAATAGTGGACAAACATAATGTGGTCCAGACACTCTATTATTACTTCCATGAAATGTTAAAATCTTGAAATTTAAATGGTAATGAAAATTATAGAGAAAATACAATTTATAGTTTCCAATAACGTGTCAATAAACTACTACGAATGATTAAAATTTATAGGGAAAGATGATACTTACACTTTGTGGCTGGAAACATCAGTTAAGTTTGTATACAAAAACTAATAAACATAATTTATCATATTAGTGAGTTTTGAGGAAAACCATACAATGATTTTCTAGTTTAGGAAAACATCATCTTGATTCTATCTATCTTAAATAACACCTCATGATGTTTGGGATATGTTAATGAGGGGTGTTATAGATAAATATAATAATAAAAATTGAATAGAAGATGATGAAGCAAGTATATAAGAAGGTAAAAAACATTAACATTCCATCAAAACCATAAGCTCTAAAACCTAAATTCATATTTCATGGTGCTTCCATCCACTCAATAGTTCATACTATTGAACAATTGTAGTATATCACAACTGTATCTAGAAAATCACATCCTTGAAAAATCATATCCTATAATTGTTTATTTGGTTGAAAGTATTATATAACACATATCAATATAAAATATTCCTTTAGTCATTAAATCATGTAAATATATACACCTTTCATATCCAAAACAGATATATTTGGGATATAATTGTAAAACAAAACATTAATCATTGAGATCATGCACATATATGTATATCAAGTATAAGATCCACTATAACCTATATGATCATAATCTATATAATACTAAAACACCACATATTAGATATTTACAAATAAAATATATTATGGGATGGGATAGTGGGGTAGGTGGAGTAATCATCATTCTATAGCCTAAAAAAAGTTATTGGGGGGGGGGGAACCTAGAACCAAATGCTGAATATATTCTTATTCTAAACCAACCCATTCGGTTTTTGGAATATAATAAATAACATTAAAAAATTATATATAAAAAATAAATCCATTTATTTAGAAATTAAAAACCCATAGAATCATTCTAATTCTAATGTCTGATTTGATGACCATTATGCCACCACTGTTGACTAATAGATAATATGTATGTATGAAATTTTTTTATATTCATTCATTATTCTTTAATCAATCACTTTACCATCGATTTTATATTTTATCTTGATCTAGGATTAATATTATATATATATATATATTAATTCAAAATAGATGGGATGTATGTCAAATTTTTATATCTCTATTCATTCCCTAATAATCTCTTTTTCATTCAATATTTATTAATATGATTTCATTATATTGAAAAAATTCTATAATTACCCTTTAAAATAAATCAATACACATTCAACATTAATTTTTTTTCTAATAATTAATATATTTTTATATATAATAATAATACATAAATATATCCAAATATAAATAAAAAATAATGGGAAAGAATAAATAAGATATAAATAAGGGGAAATCCTAACGAAATGTAATAAGGATCTCAATCGTAGCCATACATAGTATATCACCATCCCCAAAATTCTAATTGAAATATATTTTCCATCATCCATGATAAAAATATTCCAACACTATCATAATATCCACATATCATAATCCACACAATTCAACTAACTATACTAGGTTTTATATAAATAAATTTTAGATAGAGTAATATATTTATTTAATTGAATAATTTTAACTACATTAGATTTTGTATGAATTCTCCTCTAAATAAATTCTGTTAATAGTTTTCTTAAAATATAATAATTAATTAGAAAATCCAGGATATATTTTTTTAGGATAAAATAATAAGATGGATATATAATTATTGTAATATTGATAGTATGTTAGTGCGTGTAAATATTTGTAACCACATGAAGAAAAAATCATTAAAATAACAATAATGTAATTTTTTATATTAATTAATTTATTAAAATCTTATATTATTGATAAATATATAATAAGATCATTTTATTCATAAAAATATATTTTTCTATGAATTTTTTTGTGCAATATTTTTTATTTCATGAAAAAAATATGGTTAAATAATGATATACTATACTGTCTATATTAATATTATATTAATAGAAATTTAATTAGTAATTTATTGGAAATAAAAATAAGAACAATTAATTTTAAAATTAATTTTATAAAAAAATTATCATTATATTTTATATTCATATTTATATTTTAAATTAATAATGACTGAAATTTATTTTTTAAAAATTAATTTAATTTTTTCGATTCGATAATATTATATTTTCATAGGCAACAATTTTGATATTTTTTAAGTGGGACTGTTATTTAGGTAAGTAGTATCATATATAAGTTTTATAAATTCTATAAATTTTATAACATCATTGTGATGAAAAAATGCATTATAATTTTATGAAAAAAAATTCATGATCAAATGTTACATTAATAATTTATAATGTACAATTTAAAAAAATATGTTTATGTTATAATCAAAAATGTGATAGTATGATACATATTTCTTTTCTAAAAATATTTTTTTTTGCGTTAGAAATTTATTAATTTAAAAATATTGTTTTAATCATAGAAATATAATTTCACAAAAAAGGATTTCATATTTCATTTATATTATCCAAATTATTTCATAAGGTTAATTATATTTTTTTTGAATGAATATATGTTATCCAAGTAAAAAATAAGTTAACTGTGGTAAATATATATTTTGTAATAAAGACTCTACCCATTATTTGTGTGGATGAGGGGTTTCCTAAAATAATTTTCCCCGTCTATATTATTTTACTCTTTTAGGGTCATATTCCATATAATTTGAAATGTCTTTATCATAACATTATAGGTATTTAAAAAACCACTATGCCTTTCGCATATATAAAATTAGCCATACAACACCCCATTTATTCTCACATATAAAGAATATTAGCATGTTTAAGTTATGAAAACCCTCTTGAAAAGTCTATCTATAATGGTTTATCATATTTATTCTCGAAAACACCATACAAATAATGATCATGGTTTTATCTATATGAATAATGAAAAAACACACAATCTATCATTCATAGTTATTATTATTATTATTTCATTTTATAAATCCCCCAAAAACTTATCCATGATAATAAAATTACATTATTACCATAATTATAATTAAATTATATTATATTAATGTCAAAATACATTTGTTCTTTCTTCACAAGCATTTGAAAAATGATATCATCGGTCATGCTTATATACTGGATACCACCACATTGAATGATGTATTTTTTTCACATAATGACATCACATGTATGGTTATAATGAAAAAATTAGTTAATTAATATAATATTTATTTATTAATTACTATTTTGAAAATATATATCACTGACTTCCTTAATTTCATTTCTTTCCTTAAAAATGGAAAATGTCACCCATGTATACAGAAAGAGTATTTATTCCTTGTAAATAATATTTTTTTTGTTTTTAACACCACATTAGATTAATGGATATTAAATATATTTTATTAATTGATATTATATTCATTATTAATATTTTTTTACGGATATTGTTATTAATTATTTATAAAAATTAATAATCATTTTAATGTAATATACTTAAAATAGTAAATTACCTGAAAAAAGATAATAATTGATTTCACATGTTTGTATCATAAGTAAAAGTTTTCTAAAATGATACATAAAAGTAAATTTTATGTATGGTAACCAAAAAAACTTCATAAATTTTAATTGTGTACTTTTATGTATAAAATGGGGATCAATGATGCTATTAAAAACATGATTTTTTCAATTTTTATTTTTTAATTATGGGGTCTTCATGATATAATATTTGAATTATTCTTTTGGTTACCATGAATAAAATTTATCATAATAAAGTGGTTTTCAATTTTTAGTAAAATCTATTTATGCTTAAAAAATATGATTTCATAAGAAATTTTTTATATTTTATTTTATGTATGATAATTGCAATAATTTATGAAAATTTACGAAATTCTGTTTGAGTAAAAGTATATTTTTTTTAAATGATCATTTAAGTAATACAATATATGTATTTTTTATACTTTTTATAAAAATATTTATTTTTCAGTAAATATTAAAAATACAAGTTTGGATTAGAATGATCATTTATTTTCCATTGAAAGTATTATTAGGTTATGAAATTTATATTAATGTACCTTATGTTTATTTTTATTATAAATAATATAATTTGTTGCATAGAAAAAATCATATTAATTTATTTTTGGATACATTCATTTCTGGGAATACAAACCTATTTTCTTTAAAAGATGTCTTTTCTATATAATGTATTTTAGGATAATTACCATAAAATAATGTCTATATATTAATTTATTAATTAAATATATATATTGTATATTATATAAAATATAATATATTTAAACAATAAATTTATTATTTTTACATTGAAAAGAATGGATGTAAATTGTGTTTTAAGGTTAAAATCAATTTTTCTAAAATGGGATTTATTTGCAGTTTTCATAATTAATTTAAATTAATTTACACTAAATATAGATATTTAATATGTAAATATAGATTACATATTTTAGATAAAAATAATTAATATAATTTAATAGGACCAAATTAATATTTCTTCGTATTTCAGTGTTAAAATATATAATATAATTTACTATGAATAAGGTCAAAATAGGTTTCTTGGAAAATAGGTAATCAAATAGATTAGGGTAGAAATTACAACCATACATGTATTATTATTACTATTTTAAGATATATCAACATTATATTATCAATACGTATATTTCATTTCCACTTTGATTCACTTTGACATGAAAGTGATCTTACATCATTTAAATAATTTTAGAAAATCCATATGCATCCCTCCCTACACATATAAATGGGTTAATCACATCCTCCATTAATCACACAATTAAATATATATATATATATATATAATACCATAACAAACATTCTATATTCTTTTCATTATCCTTTATATATTGTTATTCCACAAATAAAAATCCTTCAAGGATAATGGTGTAGGCCGAAGGAGGTCTCTCACTAAAGTGTTATAAATCATAACAAAAACATTTCTATTTTTTTCTTATTATATTTCTTCTAAATAAATTTTATCCATATCAAAATAATTAATATATTCCCATAAATAAATTAAGATGTTTTTTACATCTCTATCATTTTCAACCTCTTATCCACTAAATGGGAGGTGATATAATCACTTGTGTTTACATGTGGACTATCACCAAAATGTAGTGATATAGTTCATTTTTATATAACCATTCTTCATAGTTGGTTATATAATATACTTTATGAATATATAATATATTTATGGTATATTAATAATTTCTGTATTCTGGAATATTATTTATCATTCTTTCATTTCATTTAACAAAAAAGGAATGGATCACTCGTTTTTTCAAACCGACTAACATCTCCATGTAGTGAGATAATTAAAATTTCATTGATAATTTATATAAATGGATAAAAAATTAATATAATAATTATATAGTATATTTATATCACTGTAGAAATTTTTTATGTGGAGGATGAATGACTACTAATCAAGGACCATAAGTGAAAAACAAAAAAATTAAATGAAACGATTAGAGGAGTTAACACCCGAAGACATACGTCTTGGTGCTTACATCCCCTCATAGTTTATACTATACACCTATGAAATTACATCTTTGATGTATCTAAAAAATGATATCAATGAACCATCATACCCCATAATAATGTATTAGGTCTAAAATCCTTCATAATGCATATAATTATACACATTACCTTATGTTATGATAGCTTGTACAAATGTACACGTTTAATGGTAAAAACTACTATAGTTGGGATACAAGTACATAATAAAACAATAATCTTTTAGATAAAACCTATTTAATTACAAGAGGTATAAGATCCATTAAATCATGTACTATTATAATCAATTTAAATGGATTTGGTTCGGTCCAAATTTAATATTAAGAAACAAGAGAAGTGTTATTTATACATAAAATCGATTATTGGATGAAAGAGTGGGATATGTGTGTTAATCCCCATTTTATTACAAAAAAATGATGGGGGATCCTTGAACCAATGGCCAAATATACGAATATTCCAAACCAACTCAATTGGGATTGGGACTATATTTTATAACATAACAACATTATATATATAACAAAAAAACATTTATAGATAAACTAAATAACCCTAGATTCATTCTAATTCTAATGTCCCACATGATTAACAAGATTGCATCACTATGGACTAACGGCTAATATGTATGTATGAAACATGGATCAATTCATTCTTCATTCATTAATCAATAACATTATCATCTATTTATTTTTCAACTTTATCAAAGATTTATATCTAAATATTAATTCAGAATATAAAGTAATATTGTTCAATTTTATAACTCTATCCATGACCATTTAATATATTACTAATTAAATATTTATTAAAAAGATGTCATCATTATTGAATATATTAAATAATTCCCCATTAAAATAATTAAATATATATTTATCAATAATTTTTTTGGCAATCAGACATATATTTTTTTATATCTCGGAAGACATAAATATAAAAAAATATAAATGAAAAATAAATGTCAAGAATTAAGTTGATATAATTAATTAAATCTCCTAAGAAAATGTAATAAGGATCTCAATAAGAGCCATAAATTCTATATAATCATCATCAAATTTCTAAATCAAATGCACTATCCGGTATACATGGAAAAAAGATTACAACACTGTCATAATATCCACAAAACATAATCCTCACAATTCAACCAACTATATTAGTTTTTACATAAATAAATTTTAGAATGATAAATACATAGCTATTAAGTTTAATTGTTTGAGTACGGGTAAGCATATTATGAAAAAAATTAATAATTGGGATAATGTAATTTTTTAGATTATATAATTTTTTAAAATCATATATTATCAAATAATATCAAATAATATCATTTGATGCATAAAAATATATTTATATATGAATTTTACTATTATGCACTATAATTATTATTTAAGGAAACAAAATAAATTACGGTTATTTGATGATAAAATATGTTTTTATGTAAATAATATATTAACACTAATTTAATTACATTTTAATTGTAAATAAAAATAATAAGAATTCATTTTAAAATTCATTTTCCAATAAAAATAATTATCTTTATATTTCAGATTTTTTTAAGAAGTTAAATTATAATTTTTAGAATTTATTTATAAAAAATTAAATTAATATTTGGAATCATTAATTTTATAATATCTTAAATTATTTTTGATATTTTTCAAAAAATATTGATCTTTAGGTAAGTCTTAAAAAATACAATTTTTCTAAATAAAATGAATTTATGAAATCATTAGGACATAAGAATGTATTAAAAATTTATGAAACCTTTTTCTTGATAATTATTATCTTTAATAATTAATAATATACATTTTAAAAAATTATATTTAGGTTATAATCAAATGTTTTTTATTTTGAACCCAATTTTTTTCTTCTAAAATGATTTTTTATGCATTACACATTAATTATTTTAAAAGGTACGTTTTTAATCATTCAAATTTATATTTATAAAATGGTTTTCATATTTTATTTATAATATCCAAATTATATGATATATGTAATTTAATGTTTAGGCATAGAAATTATTTATGTTGGTAAAAAACATGTTAAGGTAGTTTAAATTAATTTTGGTAAATTGTAAAATCAAGGTAAATTTTCCCAAAATATCTAAAATAAAACATATTGTTTTTGTGTATGATATGTTTTGTGAATATGATTAACCCATAAATTTTTTTTCCAGTTTGCGGGTAACTTTCCATTGAATTTGAGATGCCTTTATTAGAAATTTATGGGTATTTAAAAAGCAAAACCCCTTTCAAAAATAGAATAAGACTAAAAACACCACAATTATTCACATATATAAACCTTATTGGAATTTTTAAATTATTAAAAACCCAATTATCAACTCTATTGACAATTTTCTGTATGATTTTTTATCCCTTAAACACCATTATATTAATGATTAGGGTTTTATCATGGGGTGTAATGAAAAACTAAAAATTAGTCATTCATAATGTATATTCGATTATTTCATCTTATACATTATCCAAATAAAATTGATACATGATAATAAAACTAAAATAGTATCAAAAATATAATTAAATTATATTATTTTAGTGTAATAATACTTTTCTTCCTTCCCCTTAACCATTTGAAAAATTAAACAACCACTCATACGTACATACATGATACCATCTCCATGAATGATGTGTTTTTTCCAACATATCCTCCTCACATGGATGGTTATAATAACATATATAATGAATAGATATGATTTTTTATTAATTAGTATTCATTTATTTAATATAATTATCTTCCTAACTTTCCTTCCATCTATTAAAAAATGAAATGGTCACCCATGTACATAAGAAGACTAGGAATTCCTTGGAAATATATATTTCTTTGTTTTCAATACAACCTCACATGTATGGTTAAGAAATATATTATATTAATTGATATTATATTAATGTTCATGGATTACAAGTAATATGGTTATTAAATGAATAGAAAAAAATATTATCATTTTAATGTTATCCATTGATAATAGTAAATTACACGAAAGATGCTCATAATTAATTTCATATGTATATATCATAACAAAATGTATCATGGAATGATAATATAAATTTAAAAATAATTTTGGATTTTCAATACTAGAAACAAAAATAATATTTTCATTATGAACTTTTATTCATATAACAAGGATCTATGCTGCTATTATAAAACATTTGTGAAACAATCGATATTTCCCCCATAAGATTATAAAAATTAACGTAATGTAACTAATGAATGTATAATGAATGATTATAATTAATGGATAAAAAATTATATATATATATATATATATAAGTTCATATAATATTTAATGATTATTGTAATATTAATTATACTAGTGGTTAAAGTTATTTTCATGAATAAAGAAGTAAAGCATAAGGGGTTATGATGTATATTTTCTTTGTTTGAAAAAAATTCCCTTATTCACTACTTGTAATATATTGTGTGGTGTATATAAAATCCCATGAATATTTTTTTCCTACTTTTTTAAAGAATATTTTATAAAAAATACTTTTCATTTTATAACATTCATTTTGTATTGACTCAAAAGATACTAATGTTGTATGTGATTTTGTTATTTAAACCACATTTTTTTCAGTTTTAACACTTCAACATGAAATTCTTTCTTATATGTTTTCTTTATTCTACAAAAATACATTATTTTATTATAAATTATATTTCACTCAATCTTGATATTAATTTTCATTTTCAAGTCTATTCCTTCATAAGTTTCATCTGGTCTAATGTGTTACATTCTTAAGAATAATTCTCATTATATTTCATGACCATTATTCCACCATATTCACATTTTATCCTCCAAAAAATATTTTCTTCTATTATTTAAAAATTAAAATATTTATTAATTTACATGATCTTTATATTTTTATTTAGAAATTTTTCTGATGAATTTTTATTAACCCATTTGATGAAACATGATTTGATAATGGTATTTTATATATAATATTAATATATTTTTTCCTTTTCCAATTAAACCTTTATCTTCCAATACACAATTATTCTGAATTAAATGTTATTAATTTTAATGGTTTCATTATTAATATTCCATTATGAATAGTTTTTTCAAAAAAAATCATGTCACCGTTTGAAAATAAATTTTTTATAGTAACCTGTAAGTTTCACCATTTTTATAATAATGTTTAAAATGTATTAGGAAATCACTTTTCCTAATTTCAATTAAATTTATCTATTTATAACAAAGATAGATATCTTATATTTATTGAAATATCATGAATAAAAAAAATCCATAAATAAATACTCTCATGGTTTATTGAATTTTATGTGCCAATCAATATAATACATGAAACCATTACATTTGATACTAATTTAGAATGATTCAAGACCCGTTTAATTTCTATTGGAATATCATGACATAATATATGATTTTTTTTCATGGTTCCCATGGATAAAATTTATCCTTATGTTGTATATGTTGTAACTCCACAATATTTTATATGCATTTCCTTTGAAGTAAACATGATCTATTCAATTTCATTCCCTACACACAATGCCGAATCAATATGAATAGTGAACAATAATCTTTTATAACATAGTTGATAAATGTCCTAGTATTAATAGAAATAACAACAATATTAAACATATATATAATTTTTTTCAAGGATGAAAATTTATTGGCTACTGCTTAATAAATAGGTTTTAAATTTTCATTAAAGTTGTTTTATGCTTCAATGAAATGTTTTCATAAAAACTTGTTCATATTTTATATTATACATGAAATGTATAATTATTTTACACATTATTAGAATTTTTTTTGAATAATATAATATAATATTTTTAAATAATCATATCAATATTAGAATATAATTATTTTTTATAGTATTAATAAAAATATTTATTTTTTTGAAAATACTAAAATAACCGATTTTGGTGAATTTGATCATTTATTTTTGAGATAATGTATTTTTAGGTTTTTAATGTTATATTAAAATAATATATGGTTACATTAATTATAAATAATATAATTAGTTACATATGAATAATATTTATAATTTATTTTCTGATAAGTTCATTTCGGGGCATTTAAACATATAGTTTCTAAATGATACTTTTTGTACGTAATGTGTTTTTGTATCATTATCATAAAATAATAACTATTTATTAATTTTTATGAGGAAATATCTAGATTATATAATAAATAATATATTTAAGCACTCATTATACAGTTTTTAGAAGGAAATAAATGGATGAAAATTATGTTTATCCTTAAAATTCATTTTTCTAAAATGTGTTTTAATTATAGTTATCACAATTAATATAATTTAAATTAAACTGCATGTATAAATTGAATATGTTAAAATGGATTCCATATTTTGGATAATAAAATTTAAAATAATTTAATATTCCCAAACTTATATTTGGTAATATTGAATAGAAAAATTGTAAATATAATTTTACAGGATTATGTTTAAAAGTTGTTTCCCGAGGCTGGGTAAACCATGAGTTAAGAGTGATAATTACAACCATAAATGTATAATAATTAATATGTGATTATATATCAACATTAGATTATCTTTACCTATAAATTGTTTTTTATCCACTTTCAGTTGAATGTGATCTTATATCATTTAAATAATATAAAAAACTCCATGTTTGTCCCTCCCCCACATATAAAAGGGTTACTCTCATCCTATATTGTCAACAAAATTTGATCCTTATATATCAAATAAATCATTAGAAAACATTATATAAATCTTCCCTTTATCATATATGTTCAGGTAGACTCCTAATACCATTCTTTTATGGCTTATAGTGTAAGCTAAGGGAGGTCTCCAACCCATGTGGTATAAATCATAACAGAATCATTTATATTTTATTTATTATTATATTTCATATAAACAACATTTATCCATTTTAAAATAATTAAAATATTTTCATCAATATAATTATATGTTATTTTCTCAATCATATTCCACTTCATATCAACCAAATTGGTGATGATACTATCGCTTGAGCATTCCTGTAGACTATCCCCTAAATATAGCGTTATAATTTATTTTTCAATCACTATACTTTATGATTGGTTATATAATATAATTATATAATATATATTATATTTATAATATAATTATAATATTTTAAATCAGAAATATAATTTTTTTCGTGATATCCAACAAAAAATGGAAGCATCACCCGTTTATACATACACACTAATGTCTCTTTGTAGAGATGTAATTAATATTTCATTACCGATTTATATGAATAGATAAAAATATAAATATAATAAATATAATGGATATTGATATAATTATTTAAATTTTTATATGCATGATGAATGACCAATGTTCAAGGACTATAACTAAAAAACCAAAATATTCATGAAAAAACAAAGGACATGACACTGAATGTGATGATGATTATGAATGATGATTACAAAATGGGTGATAATATATTATAAGTAAAACATTTATGTAATTATAGGTATTAATGTGCTTATAACTTATAATATATTAATCATAAATATATTTTATAGGAATAAATATATCATATGATAAAGGAATTACTTTGGGAAAGGGTTTTATGTTTCAATAACATTTTTTGTGAGAATGTTTATAAAAAATATTTCGATGAAGAAATTATTTAATATATATCATTAAAATATTATTTATTTTATTAGACTATTTTTATTTTTGAAGATTAAAATTTTTCTTTAAATTTTATACGCATTAAGTATTTGAGAGACCTAAATAATATTTTTAAGTAAAACTGACATTATTTAATTCTTCAGATAGGAATGGTTTCTTTTATATAGATATTTCCATTAAAATGGTTAGATGGATTTTATAAAGTTATAAAATGATTTATGTAATAAATGTTTTACCATATTTTGTTTTTTAATATTTTTCAAATTTATATTCTTATCATTTTTCAAATGTGGTAATTTTCTATTTTAACCGAATTTTTTATGGAATATTTAATTTAATGCATGGTGCATGAAAAGATTTTCCTTTTGACATAACATCTTTTTTTAGAATATTCTTTTAAAATTTTGACATTATTATTTTTAACTCAATTTTTTCCACAATATTTTGGAATTTAAAAAATTAAAAAAATTATTTGAAAATAGTAGTTGTATTATCCGGAAGAAATATTCTATGGATCATTGGATGAATTTATATTTATAAGAATCTAATTTTTTTACATATGAATTACATCATATATTAACCATTGATAACATACCTAATATTTCTTAGTATTTTTTATGTTTTTAATGATGATATTATTTTAAAATCCATATGCGTCCCATTGGATAAGATATGATGATCATTTTCTCATCTTGTTGCACACATGTATATGGTATTCATTATGTGATTTGTGAACTCTAAATTATATGTACCTAAAATTCATTGGGTAAATATAGATATATCATGAGAAAATATGGGATTTAATGTGGAATTAACCTAGTCCATTTAGGTAATGTTTCTATAAATATAGTCTAGGGTTGTACTTTGACTAAGGAATTGTGTAATAATAAGTGAATCCAATCAATTATGATAGTCTTTACAATGAGAATTGTCTAAGGAAATGATTTTCCAATTTTTGGATTATGACATAAAATTATGTATTCTTTTTTTGTTATGTTCACTGGACAAGTGATTTATTTTTAATGATTTCAAAATCTCATGTCTGATGTATTTTTTTTAAACAAAATGTACTATGATTCAAGATCAAGTATCCATGGATGATTAGGAAAGAATTTTATATATTTTGATCATGTTATCACACCCTTAAACTTATGTTATAATAATTTATGGTAATTAATAGATATCTATTATTTTTACCAACATTGAGAATATTATATCACACTTTCATATATTTCCCTTCCTCGTGACATGAAGAATGGTTTTAAGAAGGTTTTTTTATAAGAAGGGTGGTAGTTGTGAATAACTAATAAGGAGATAATATGGATCTATTTACTAATAGTTTTTCATGTAAGTATTATTCATGAGGTATTAATTATTTATTATTATGACATTTATGGTGTTTCTATGTACTAAATACTCCTCTAATAAGATGTAATATTTATGTATGAAATGTTTTGGCTGTGATAATTAGTATCTTAGTTGGGTTTAGTTATTTTAAGAAATTTTGATGATTGAACATCAATGATAACTCTTAGAATATGGTTAAGTATAGAATCATAAATATTATTGAAGAAATATATTATATTTTTCTCATATAAATAAATACATTAATGTATATTATATGTTCATATGGTATTTTAATAGATTCATATTGGGGTAATAACCGAAAAAAATTGTTTGTTGAGTATATCTAGATAATCATTCTGGTGAATGGTGAATGAGCCCTTACTATGAAACTAATTTGACACTCTCAAGTTAAATTCTTGGGGTAATTAAATTTTTAATTTCAATTAATCAGGATCAAATTGAGTAGATATTGATAATTGAGGGAATATGTTAATCCAACAGTATGTAATATGAAAACAAAGAGTTAGGATTTATACATCCAATAATTTATTTTCTTGATTATAAAAGATCTGATTGAATTATTGTTTCTCATTCAATGTTTATTTTGTTTCAATAAATGTACAGAACCAAATTCAATCATGTAAATGATGAATGTGATGGAAAATCTGATGATTTTTCTACAATTAAATTGAATATTATTGGAATGTTAAGGAAAAATCATATTATACTTACATAACCATCTACAACCAGGAAATATGATGAGTTTCAAAATTAGAAATGGAATTAACAACATAATATTATGTCTTTAATGTGGTATGATTCACCATATTTTACTGAGTCTATTGATTCAATAATTTCTAATAAATGGATTACTACAATTGAAAATATATTTAATGATTTAATGTGCTTATAATAAGAGATTTTTTTATTGGATATTTATCATTTTAATGGAAAATTAGAGATATTGTGTACTATTATTAAGAATATAATAAACTAGAAGAAATAAAATACATGGAATATGATGATTTTAAGATAATATATTTTGATACTTATTATAGTAAAATACTTCATATAAATATGAATATGTAATTTTTTATGCTAAATCCATATGATGATGAATCCATTAGTATTAGAGAGGAATGTTTTACAAGACTTTAGAGGTTCACTTAAGGTATTAGCATTTTACTAGAATGTGTGATGTATTATGTATTCCCTTTCATAAAACCATATATCTTAAGGGTGACCTAGATAAGAGACTTAAGTATCTATGAAGAAAACATTTAATGTTCTCTGGAGGTGTAAATAGTGATTGGTGTGACCCATTAATTGCATGATTTTGATAAAAAATAAATATGTAAGTAAAAGGAAATTATAATAAAAAAACCATAGAGGGTAGAAAACGAGTCTTCTATTATGCTATAATTAAGAAAGTATTTATAGAGTAAATTGTAATAAAGGGAATAGTAAATGTTTTAATTTTTGAAATGAAATCCAGTAAGAAAAATAATTTAAATGTGATTTGAATTGGTTAGTCATGGAAAGGAATGATGAAGATTCCGAACTGAATGTTTCACCAAATCTCCAATTCCATAATTGCAGGGCATATAAAAGTTATTCTAACTGGTGAACAAATCAATGGGATAATGGAAATTATTGATTTTAGTAGCCTTATAATCCTAGAGAAAATTGGAATCCTAATGAAATCATAATGTATGATGAAGGGTAAGATAATAATATGGGGAAAGGTAAAAATATCATTCACTCTAGATATGTGATCATAATTTTAATGATTTTCCTAATAAAATTAAATTACCACCTCTATTATTGGATGTTTAGACTATAAAAAAATTCAATGTAATTATGATCACATCTCAATTATATTATTCTTATCTGATTAAAGTTTGTGGGTATGTGCTCCCAAAAAATATGGTTATACAACCTCCAGTTTGATTTGATGAGATTTTGGGTATGGATTTAGTTTTTTATATAAATAGCATAACAATTTTAGAGTAATGGATTTAATAGCTGATATTCCATACCAACCTATATTTTCTATCAGTGCGAATATAAATATGATCTTCTAATAGAATTTTTATCCATTTCAGGGGTCATGATATTAATATAAATGGGGTATTTATCATTGTTGGTTGTGGAGAAACACAATATAAATTATATACATAGTCTTTTTGTTCTTTTTTTTGACTATTTGGATGATTTGGTTAGTATATATCCAAATTTTGAATTCAAGATTTAAATAGAACTCAAACCAATTATAACAAAAATTTCAAAGACTCTATATAAAATAGAATAAAGTGAGCTATTAGAATTGAAGAAGAAACTATAGGAGATTTTCAATACGGTATTCATTTCACCAAGTGAATCATTATGATTTGAACCTATAAATTTTCTAAAAAATAATTATTAATCAATACTTACTAAAATGATTATTGATAATATGACAATTTCATGTTCAATAATATGTATATGCAGCGACATAGTGATTTTTTTCAATCAATTACAAGGAGGAAAATATTTATACAAGATTGAATTATGATTATGATATGATCAGTGGATGGGAAAAAGTGAATAAATATGAATTATATAATTTTTTAAGGCATGGACACTATGAAGTTATTTGGATTATAATTGGACATACTAATACCCTCATTATCTTCATCGATTTAATGAACAAGGTCTTTAGATATTTCATTGACCTATTGTGGGTAATATTTATTGATAATATTCTATTATATTTGAAGAGTAAGAAATTTCATTAATTGCACTTGAGTATAGTAGTAAAAATCCTATTAAAGGATAATTTTAATGAAAAAATTACCATGTTTAAATTTTATCCAAAAAATGTTACATTTCCCTTCCACATAATTACAAAATAAGGCATATCAGTGGATCCCTCTATGATTGTTATTATTGAAAATTGGCATAGACCAAACACTATAACTGAGAACCCTAGTTTTCTTGAATTTTAGTTATTATTATCTATTATGTTAGAGAGATTTATCTTGTATATCTAATTCAATTTCCATGTGAATGTGGAAGGATTATATGTTCCTCTAGACTGATAAATGTGAAGTATCTTTAAGGAACTAAAGAGAATGTGGCACGGTTCACCTTTGATCACACAAACCTATAGTTGATAAGGGTTTGTGATTTTTATTTATTCATCAGTGAAGTTAATGGGATTTATTATAACATATAATGATATGGTTATATGTTACTACTCATGAAAAGTGATGATTTATGTGAAAAAATTTATTATTCTTCATTTGAAGATACCAGCTATAATCTTTGTACTAATGATAAATGAGGCATTATCATTACTAATAAAATTATGAAATATAAAATAATTATAAAACATTAAATCATTTATTTACCAATAATGAGTTTAATATGATCTATATAATATAGTTGGAGTTTATTAAATAATATGACTAGTTAATATATAACTACCCTAGGAAAGAAAACAGGGTGGATAAAGGACTGGGTTGAAAGTATTATTATAAATTATCTATAATGAGGATCATAGAAGATAAAATATTTTTGCAATTAAAAAGGATGAATCATAAAATCATGATATAATGTGATAAACATTATCCTTAACAAGTGAATGTTAATCCATATATACACGTGAAGATTGAGGAGGTTCCTAAGTTAGATACAATGATTGGAAATATAGAGAGAAATATTCCAATATACTACTATGATTATAAGAATGATCAGGTTTATAAACCAAGTATAGGTCCTGAAAATCAATGACATGAAAAAACATCTACTAGAAGAACATCATAGCTAATCATTCTTTGTTTATCTATGAATGATAGTGATGAATAAACTTCTGAATGATAACTCCTAGAGAGAAACTATTAGAATATATATTATTGTGTATATATGACAATGATAGGAATTTCATCATGTTAAGGATTAGATATATATGTCTAAAGTAATTTTACAACAATTTATCACAAAATAATTGAAATATAAAAACATTTCCATTGATTTTTTCTTTGATCTCTCAAAAACATCTAAAGGCCATAATAAAATTTGGGCTGTAGTCTATCACCTTAACAATTCAACACAAACATTTTTTAATACAAAAAATTTTACTCCAGATCATCTTTATAGGATATATAAAAAGGAAATTCTAAATTTCCATAGAGTATCACATTATATTGTATCTGATTGAAATAAATGATTTACACTAATGGTCTAGAGAATTATCTTGGTTGATTTGGATATACATTTTTGTTTCAGTACTTCTTATCATTCATAGAATGTTTTTTAGTTTGATATGACTATTAAAATTCTTTTAGAATATTTTGAGATAATTTTATATGAAATTTATAGGTGTCTGGGTTTAATACCATTCTTTAGTCAAATGTTCTTATATAATAGCTTTTATACAATAATTCAAATAACCACATATAAAGCCCTTTGTAGAAAAAATTAGTAATCTATGAAATACTAAGATTAATTTGGAATGGAAATGTATTGGGACTTATAATATCTTAGGAATTTATAGAGAAGTTTAGATCCATTCAATAGAAAATCATGGTATCTCATAGTTGATAAAATTGTTATGTTTAAAATCATTATTGAGCTCTATAATTAAATGTTAGAGAGAATTTATTCTTATTAATTTCTACTTGGAATAAATTTATTATACATTTGAATAAGGGAAATATGAGACATAGTTATATTGGTTCTCTATAGATTACTGATCACACAAGTATAGTTTTTTGTTACTTGATACTCCCACCAAATGTATCTCAAGTTCGAAATGTGGTGTATGTATCTTTCTCGAGGAAGTACATAACTAATCCATCATATGCACTAAAATAAGTGGTCGTACCACGGGAGAACAAATTTTTTATTAATGGAAAATTTTTATAAATCATGGATCATAGATATAAAGTGATGTGGAATAAATGTACCAATATGGTTACTATTCTTTATTTTAATCGAAGATATGAAGAAGCTATATTTGAACCTGTGGATGTGATTATACAGATATATCCTCATTTTTATATCACAATTAGGAATTTTCAAGGGATAAACTACTTTTAAGGGGGGATAGAATGTACCATCTAAATATATTATATGTGTTTCTCTAAAAATAAACACGAATGATTCAATGTCAAGACTTACATGTAACCTCGAATATATGTGAATATTGTCAATATAATCCCCTACAATTTGTTGAAAAATTATATGGAATTAAGAGTTACAAAAAAATAATGAATTTTTTTAAAAAATATTTATTAATATATAATACATTTGTATTCAAATTTCAGTAATGTAATTTTATGCTTCAAAATTGTGTTTTCTTCAAAAAAAAAATTATTACATTTACCACATGAACATTATATTTTATTTATTTCATTTCATTAAAATTTATTTCTAGGGAATGAATATAATATTTTAAATAATTATCCAAATATTACCTTAGTTTGAATTTTAAAGAAATGTCTAAAAATATTTATTTTTCATTAAATAGTGAAAAAATGCTGATGTTATTGAAAAAAAATCATTTCATGTAAATTTACCATTATGTTTTGAAATTATTATTACTATAAAATAATAATACTTTATTTTTTAACAATATAATTATGTACAAAGTAATAATAATTACTTTTTAATTTTGTTAGATGGTCAATTTTTTGTCTTAAAAATGAATTTTTGTTAAAACATTTTTTATGTGTGTAATGTGTTTTTATATTAATTAAATAAATTAATATTATTTAATATAAATTTTAAATTAAATGAATATATTAAATATTAATTCATTAATTTTATTATTAATTTGATCTTTTTTTAAAGGAATACAATGAATGTAAATTATTTTTTAAGTTTCAAAATACTTTTTCAAAAACAAATTTTCATTTCGGTTTGCATGAAACGTTTAAATTAAATTAGGAAAAATATATAAATTGAATCTAATAATTAAATCCATTATTTTTAATCATAATAATTAATAAAACATAATATCTCAAATTTAATTTTTCATAGTAGTTAATAGTAAAAATAATAATATTTTGTTACTATAGTTAATGATAAAACATGTTTTCTAATGAGGGTGGTTAAACCAAAAGATAAGGATAATAATTCCACCAAAAAATGTATTATTTTTATCAATTGAATACATTTCAACCATATATTATCTTTTATTTTAATTCAGTTCCATTTTCATCTGCAATCACATGAGTGTGACCTTATATCATTGGAATATTTTACGAAATTCCATGTGTGTCACTCCCCTCACATGTAAACAGGAACATATACTCCACTATTTTTTACATATTTTGAGACTTCTATCATGGAAAATAATGAATACAATGTTCCTAGATTATTTCTCATGATCCCATGGGATATGGTCAACTCCATAGTAAAATCTATCAAGGATTAAGGTGTGAGCAAAAGTATGTATCTCAAAGAAGAGGTATAAACCCTAACTAAGCCCTTTTCCATTTTATAACATCATATACTTCCTATAAATATTTATTATCCATCATAACGTGATTAATATATTATAATTAAAATTATTATATTTTATTATGATAATTTCTCAACCATTTTCAACCATTTCTCCGTCAAATGGGAGATGAAATATCGCTTGTTCATGTTGGGGGACAACCACATCCACATTGCAATATGATTCATTTTTCACCACCATATTTAATGGTTGATTATTATTAAATTTTTAATTTATAAATTAATTATTTATTGTATTATAATGAATAAAAAATGATAATTATTATATACTTTTCTTTTATTACATCCATTGAAAATTGGAATCATCAATTCTGCATTCGCACAAACTATCATCTCTACATAGTAACGTAATTCATTTAACATATAATATTGATATGAATGAATATAATAAAGTATGTAATTATAATAATTGATATTTTTATAATAATTAAATTTTAATAGATGTAGGTACTGTCATATATTTTCATGGAATGTAACATTAAAATAAAAACATACATGAAAAGATGAAACAATTGACAAACAAAATAATGATGATAATAATGTATAATTAATCAATTCATGATAATATTTTATAATAAATCAATTTATGGAATTAAATGTATTAATTTTGTTTTTTAAAATTATTATATTAATTCACCAAAATTCTAAGAAATTAGATTTTTTTTGTTAGTGTGTATGACACACAAAACCATGAAAATAATTAGATATAACACACAATGAATTTATGATATTTTTTCTATAAATAAATAAAACATTTTAGATAATACTAATTACATGAATCATTGTCTTATCTTAAGTTACATAAAAAAAATGAGCTACTTTGATAGCTTAATTACACATAAGACAAAGATTTATCAAACAACAATATACTAATACTAATATTTATTAATATGACAGTCATCACCTAGTTATTATAATTGAGGGTATGGAAATGATTAAATAAGTTAGGAAAATTTATATTTTTATATATTTTAATTAATTATCTATTGATCATAAATTAAATAATAATAGTATAAATGAAAAATAACTAATTTCGTAAAAACTACATTGTTTTAAAATATGTTGTAGTCATCCATTTCACACATAACACAAAATTAATATATACTAAATTTATATAATTTATATAAAAAATATCTTCTTTGTTTGGAAATTAAAATATCAGATTTAGATTAGAGTGTGTTTTTATTTTTTTCGAATAAGTTTCATTTTCCTTAGATGACAGTATCCTCATTATTTGAGGTATCCAGAATACCTCAAAACTCATCATCGAGATACTAATCATATATAATCATCTCAGGGAATGATGATTTATACTGAACACCCTTTTAAAATTCCTCAATCTCAACCTCCCAGACTCCCAAATGAATATTTGTAAAGGTTCCCATCTGATTCTATTCATTATAAGAATATTTTAGGGTATGGGTAAGATACATCCAACATAAATCACCATTAATTAAATTTCCATTAATAGAGGTATATGGAATGCTAATTTCAAATTATATTATGTAATATACTCATATACGCTTCCAAAAATATAGATATTTATTCATAAGACATACATCGTTATTTTTGGATCATAGTTGATGGTAAACATTCCTTTCAATAGATAATGATTCCAACACTTAAGAGCATGAATAGTCGATGTGAGTTCTAATCCATTCATGAAATTATCCTTCTCATGAAGAAGAATTTCAATGAACTACTAGACAACGCATGATCAACCTAAATTATAATGAAATCGAAACATTTACATGATGCATCAAAGATAATAAAATTTCCATAAACAATATCATGTTGACTCAACACTGGTGAAGAAATGAAAAATTTATTCAAAACATCAAAATAATACTTATATTACTAATCTCATACAAACATAAGCCTTTCCAAATGAGTGAGGTCAGAAGAGAATCAAACATAATGAAATCCATCGGAAACTATCTGTAATATCCCGAAAGTCCCTAGAAGATTTAATATCAATTAAACTTCATGGTTCCTCCCATTTCATAAGATTTGGAAACATCTCAAGATCGACTAAAATGACATGTTCAATAACCATGTTCCCTATGAAATTGACCCCTTAAATATAGAAATTACACTTAGAATGATTATAGTAGATTAAGATATTTTTCAAGATGTCCTAAATATCTCTCAATGGACGCACATGATCCTCCTTGGTTTTAGATTAAATCAATATTTCATCGAGGATTACCAAAATGATAGTAATTCTTCACTGTTGGAAAATATTTAACATTCATACAGTAAACTTGTCAAGATAATTATACAAGAATAAATTAATAATCGAGTACTCTTAGTGGGTATAACTTCACTTAAAAGTTATATTAGAGATTTCTAACTCCTTAATCCTAATATGATGATAATGAGGTCCTAGATCAATCATTGGCCACTACTTTAACCCTTTAGATGGTCAAATAAATCACAAATTCATGAAAGAAGAAACATGTTTTGGAAAATGAACCAATTTATCATTATATATTAAAAAAATATTTGAATGGTTGAATTTTAAATATTGTGAAAATAATCAGTACTTCCAAAGGTGACAAATTGGGTCAAATGAATCCCCTAGAAAACAAGTCATCGATTTGAGTCTTTAACTCTTTCAGTTCCTCTGGTTCCATTTAGTTAGTGGGAGTAGAAATAGTATGTGTTTACGGTACATTTCGAATAGATAACTCCACCTCCATGACTCAAGGAAAACTAGATAATTAATATGGAAAAAATCAAGGAACACATCTATCATGAGAGGGAGATCACCACATGAATTCTCTTTATCAAGTTAAAATGAAAAATGGATATCATCAAACACAAATATAAAAGGGGATTAATCATTCAACATAAATTCAGGACTAATTATTCCTAAAATAACCAATAAAACCCATCATGGGGAATTTAATTATACCAAATGAAGATATCCATCAGTATGAGATTTATTATAAATAAAATTATCCTTACTAAAAATGGAATATAGGGGCATCATATCTAGATCCAAAATGTTCCATAAAATCATTATTTTGACTAAAAAGTGAGTAAAAGAAAATAATTAGAAAGGCTACTCTCTATTTTTCCAGAGAAGAATATAAATATTCGTTATAAGATGCATTAGATCAATCGCGAGATTCATAAATTCCATGATATGGGTTGATATAAAGAAATAAGAAGAACTAGTATGATATAAAGTAGACACTAAAAATTAATCAATAATAATGGTAAATATAAATATTGTAGGAGTTTTATCATATTCATTAGGAGAGTCATATAATTCATAAATACACATTAGTCCTGATACTAGAGGCTAGATCCCTTTTCTTCTTGATGCATTTTACTTTGACCAAAATACTCGTCATACTAGTGAGTCCATTATAATTCAAAGAGTAGTAAATATATGAAAAAATATTTTCATGTTACAAGAACATACCTATGAGGTATATATATTTATTTCCTCAAGGAAAACATGTTTTGTGTTCTAAATATTACCACTATAGAAACAATTTTGTTTCCATTATCAGACAAAGTAGAATATTTAGAGGATGTCTATAATCAAGGTAAAAACTTTTTTTACACCATGGGACTCGTCCCACATCCTATTCCATTTATCTAGAACACTAATTATACTATTTATAGTATGATAAAATCCCATGAACCTAGATTTAGTATCCAATTCATGTTCCATCATCAATGCACTATCATGGGTATGAGAATAAGAGACCATTTTTAAAATAAAAACAAGAGATGAAATATATTACTGATGTACTATCTCAATCCTTTGAGGAATTTTATTCCCTTTAATATGACCTCATTTGAGACATTATCATGTTCAATTAATTGGGTATCATATGGATTGAATTTCTTTTAATATTACCAACATTTAAGAAACAAAATCATGTTATCCAAAAAATAAATTCTCAATATTATTTATTTTTAAAATACCCATGATAATTTTTCTCTACATGATCACATTAGTCTTAAATAGAAATATTGAATCATACTACCTTATACTAGGTCATTAAATTTTCATGATGACATAATTCACCTTAACTAAATATAACGTCTCCAAAAAATAAAATAGTTCCTCATCCTTATTCCACTAGTCCTCTTCCTTCAAAGGATTATTTTTACCTTAGAATGATAGTGTATTCTGAGGAATAATATATATGAAATTTTATTTTTGATCATCCCTTTGAGGTATGAGTTCTAACTCATCATTATGAAATGGTGCAACTACCTAGCATTGAGATTTCATTTCATTTATAATAACCACTATAAGGTTATGATCTCTCTATAGGAACACATGATATGGATTATCGATATCTCGCTTCTATGTTTTATTAAAATGAATTATTTGGGGAATTATTATACACATGACAAATAGATAATATGGGATATATTAGTCAAGACACATAGTGTAATAAACTATATCAAACATAATTATATTGGTAGAAACAAATATAAGGTCATGTTATTGTATTTGTTTGAATTAATCCAAATAACTCCTTTAAGAAACTTTTCCCCAAATTCCCTTGGTAAATTAAGGATTGTTATTATAATCGAAGGATATCCTTTATGTAGTATTCTACCATTATATTAGAACAATAATCTCTATTTTTTACCCAAGCATCCAAAATAATATACCATTAAAAAGAAACAACGAAACCACTATTGATTCAATTTCTTCATTCAGTAAACAATATAACATACATAATACATTCCAAAATAAATCCTTAATATTCAATAAGGGTGTTAATTATCCCCATATAGATCATATTAGAGTACTCTCATCAACATATATAATTGGAAATTATTTCACTAAGAAAATAACTCATCAATACGAAGCAATGTATATAATACAAATAATTTTTGTTATTAAATTTTCTACTAAAGACAAAAGAACCTTAGGGATATATTCAAGTATCAAAAATGGTATGTCAACCAAATTTTTCACATCAACCATCAATGAAAATATCCCACAATATCCATTATATAATTGAATCACATGCTCTACGAGTGACCCTTATACCCTTGTTCCCACTAATAAAGAACACCGAACAACTGCAAGAGGTTGTTTTCTGTTCCCTAGACCTGGAATAATAAAATTTCAAATATCTAGAATTGATAGGCACATTTTGATAAATATGTAAATGAAGGATATTACTGAGTATTATGTTATGTAAACTATAACAAGTAAACCAAATATTTTTTATTTTATATAAAATATCGAATTGACATATCTTCACAATTCATTAAAAAAATTCATATTATTTCATTGTCTAATATAAAAAGGTAAAAAGTGAATTACCATTAAAAAGGGATAATATATTTTTTTCTTCAAAATAGTCATTAATAATTATTTTCACCAAAATAGGAATTAATATGAAATTTAATTCTACACTAGAAATTATAATCATTTCCAATCATAACACCCTGGTAATAACTCATGGGGTTAAATATTTCCTTTTAAATGGATTGACAAAATCTGGTTGAAATATGGATCTAGGACTATTGTCACTCATTTGAACCCATGTATATGAGAATGGGATATAATCATAAAAAATAATCTCACTTCCCTCAATGTAGTTTTTTTATTGTCATTATCATGTAACAGTTAGATATAAGTGTACCTAATATCAATACCATTGCACCAAATATTCCAATGCTCCCTACTGCTTCAAGATAATAAATAATGCTTTGGGATATCATATTTTTCATTATCAAATTATTTTAAAAAAATCATTTAATATGGCCCCATGTCCATTTTTTAAAACATGCAGTATCATTAAAATCATAAACATAGTCTCATAAAAATTAATGATCATTAAATTAATTCATTATATTTCAATTTAAAAACATTTCATATGTCTCAAATCAATTAATTTCATTTCAAGATTATTTTTCTGGAAATAAAACATTTATTTCCAAATCCCTTGTAAAATGGGTTACAGAAAACACACCTGAAATTTCTAGATCACATATCAAAGACTGAATTCATGATTTAGATTAGAAATTCATTAAAAATAAAAAAAACATAAAATGGTTTCAAAAATAGTAATTTTAATATAGATCTAGGGAATTATGAGATCAAAAACCACCCAACCAAAGATATACCAACATAGAGTAGATGGATAAAAAGATCAACATGGAATCCTGGGACCATAATTCATCATGTAATGATTCAGATACATCAATAACATGGGGATCCCACAAACTCAAAGGAGAGGATAGAGGGGAGAAATCCTGAATTCACATTAAAATGAATATCACATTTGTTGAAAGGGGTCCACTGAATAAAGAAACAAACAAATAAATGAAAAACTATGGTTGATAGAGCTGATTTCTTTTCTAAATATCCTCCATGTTGTTTGGGTTCAAATGGAATTTTAAAGGTGATATAATAGTTTTAAAATAAATATTGAGTGAAATATAAAGACAACAATACCCTGAATTTATTTGAACATTATGTGTCACCAAAGATACTTAGGATCATAATATATAACTAGTTTCACATGGTGGATTACATTGGTAGTTGGATGTCACAACGAAGTGATGGAGGTACAAGAAGAATTCTTGTCCCACATTCCACTTCAATTGATGGATGGTTGGGTTCCTCTAGTAAATCCCTATAGCTAACCTCCCATAGGGTGTCTAGGGGACCTTTTCTAGACTTTTTGGGAACATTATCCTATCCAGACTCACACTAAACCCACTCATCCATCTCCTGGCCTCTATAAAAATTACCAAATCCAATTTCACTACTCCTCATAGGGATTAAATAGGATAAAATCCCCAAATCATAAAGACAAAAAGGTTTCAAAGTGAATTTTAATTGAGAACTAAATCAAACCATGGATTATGCCTAAAAGATTGTATTGGGATGTTCTATATACTATAACAATTTTTTAATGGATGATTTATGATTTTGATGATGAAATTTTTATGACACATGTATCCTTACCCTGGATTATGATTTGATGATTTGGTGAATGCTTTAGGATCTTATTGAACACATATTTATGGTTTTGATTATGTGATGTGATTGAACATAATTATATATCCCTAAAAGTTATTGGGTAAAGATGGATATATTATAAGATAAAATAGAATAGAATGGCGAGTGAACCTATTTTAGTTTGGGACATTATCTTCTAATATATTCTTACCAGTGAGCCTTAATAATGGAATTAATGAATGATGATTTAACCAAATCCACTATGATAGTCTTTGGAGATATACTTAACTGGGAAAAACATTTTTATGATTACTTTTTCACAAAGAACTTATTAATTATAATTATGTTATTTTATCATAACACATGACTGATTATTGATGATTCTACACTTTTATGAATTCTGTATTTAGTAATGAAAAATCAATATTCCATGATTCATGAAAAATGATCCATGGATGATTATTTATGGATTATATAAATTATTATAATTGTATCATAGCCTTATTACTATTTATGACCAATTATGATCATCATGTCATATATCTTATGTTTACTCTTACATACAATCTAAGACCCCCCTTTCATTTATTTCACCTAACAAGGTTATAATGAATTGTTTCAAGTAAGGTATATCTATGAAGAGTTATATTTTTGAATAAAACATTTACAGATGATGTATATCTTCTATGTACATGTTTTTTATGAATCCATTTTTATAAATTCTCTAATACTTTATAGTTATGGCATGGATCTTATTGATTTCTAATATAAATTCATATAATAAGATGTAATATTTTGACTAAAAACATTGGGTCACTAATGTTGGGGACTTATATATCCCTATAATATACTAATAATGATAAATATCTCGTAATATTAGAAGGAAAAATGAGATTCTATCTCATTCCCATGTGTAAACTTGTGGTAAGTACAATACTAACAATACATGGATGGTAATCCGTTTACCAAAGGTAGAATGGTGGAAATACCAAATCCAATAAGCTACATTAGAGGTTAACCCAATCCAACTAATGTTATATGTGGATAAAATTCCATTTTTACACATCCATAATATTATGAGTACATATTCGTATTCTTAAGAAACATTTATATTCTATATACATATATTATGATCCATGGGGTTTTATTATTATTTCATGTATATAAAAGATTATTACATGCTATATATTTAATAATTTGATATTATTCATAATTCTATTGTGTGTACAAATTTTAATTTATTTATATTTTTTAATATGATATTTCTCTCATGATCATGATTCTCTTATGATTATGATATAACCCATTAAATGAAACATTGATAATATTTTCCCTTATAGATATTTTAGGATTACCCGTTTCTTTTGTTCACTATTACGAAGGTTATAAAGATGAGTATGACCTAAGTGGTGCCTATATGGTGATTCAATATGGTGTGATTATAGAGATATCTTCACAAGTGTTATATTTTTTTATGTTTTTAATCTCAAAAGACATCAAACATGTAGGTTCATATAATTGTTTGATATTTTTTATAGATATAATATTAATGTGAAATATATATATTTTTAGCATGTTTGATTTTTCATGGTATTAATGTTGGTATCTAATGCATGAACTTTTAGAACGAGACCATGGAGTTCCAGTATGATGCATATCAATTGGTATCATACTAGGGTTTAGTTTTTTTAAGGATGAAATTTGTAATTTTTTGGGGATTTAGACTCAATAAAATTAGATAAATTAAAAGGGTTAATCCTTAATTTTGGAATATATATTATAATTTTGTAAAATTATAGAGTTTTTGGTTTCAATGATATTATATCCCTATCTAGATACAAAAATGTGGATGGAATTTTTTTTATAGGTGCAACTAGGGGTAATTACCCTAAACTGAGGGTTGGATATTAACTCGATCATTCCATAGTGCATGGAAATGTTTCATAACAATAAACATGGATTAAAACTCCCATGGAATATTACTTAACGATCCACATGTTCAATATTTTCCATTATGAGGTATTTTTATGGAATATGGTGATGTGGTATATAATGTTTATGGCATGATAACATTATACAAAGATGAATGTGGAAAACCTAGGTAAAAATGATGGATTAATAGAATTATCAAAAAATCTAATAGTAAGATGAAATGTATCATAGGTTTTAATGAATGTGTCAATATAGAAGAGATATTAGAAGTGAGTTTTCATATTATATGAACATTCACTTTAAGTTTATTGGAAATTATCATACTCATTTTTGTAAAAGAATTCCGTTGGAAACCAGATCATGTAATGGAAGATTTGAAACGTTTGTTTATAGATTATATTAATAATTATATATTAATACGGATATTTATTTTCATAAAATAGTTAATAATATCAAAAATATTAATATTATAATGGAAAACATGAGTTCTATAGTCTGACAAACTATATTGACTTGGAAATAATATATTAATCCCTTTTGCTCTAATTAGTACCATTACATGTTTTCATTAGTGAGTAATAATTTAAATTAATATTATAAAATTAAGTGGGGGGGAATTTATTTCATAGAGTTTTTTAATGAATTATAGTATAAATAAATATAATTTTTAAAATCTTTCATTACTCGTAACAACAATCTAAAATAAACAACATTATATTCTATTACGAATAAATTATAAGTGGTAAATATAATCATTATAATGTAGATGTTATTTTGAATGATATAAATAGAAGAGATCACATTATTGAATATATCTATAAAAAAAATTAAGGTTATTTTTAATAATAATATATTAATAAAATTCTATTAGTGTATCCAAATAACTAAAAAGATTAATTTATTCATAAAACTATTTTTAAAATAAAATTTCTATTTTTAGGAACAAAATCTTTTATTTAAATATACTAAATATGTAATGTTCCTATGAAGATAAAATATATTATTTACATGAATGATATATTCCAAAAAAGATAATTATTTTATTTTCTCAATGATTAAATAAGAATAGTTAATATTAAAAATATTGTTTTCCAATAAAAATAGTTTTCTATATATTTTATATTATTGTTTAAATGAGATATTAAAAATCTATAGAAACGTAATTTTAAAAATTAGTTTTATTTTTTTGTTTACTAATTATAATAGTATTTTAGTGTGATTTTTTTCATTATTATCAAAATATGGAGATTTAGATAAATAGTAAAAAGAACCATTTCTTCAAATATTGTGAGTATTTGGACATTTTCAACCCAATATATTTCCAAAAAATTATTAAAATAATTTTCTAATAAAATATATAAATAATGAGTAAATTTATAAATTTAATAATATTAACCTCAAATTAGAACCATCTAAATCATATTTGGAACATATGTTATGATTTTTTAAATCCATTTTTTATACATTATTAATTAATAATTTTCAAATTAAATTTTATAACAGTTAGAAATTTAAATTTATAAAAATATTTTCACATGTAAAATAGACATATGAAAATTACTTAATAAATTTAAATTTATTTTTACGCAAGAAAACAAGTTAATTTGAAAAAAATTTAACCATGGTAAATTTAAATTATCGTTAAAAATCATATCAAGGTGAAATTGTTTAAAATATTTAAAAACATACCAATTAATTATTTGTGAGTGGTTCAATGGAAAAAAATTTCATAATTTTAATTATTTTACACGTATTTATTCATTTTCATTTGAATGTGACTTGTCTTTGGCATAAAGTAATGGCTATTTAGTAAAGTTCCACTCCTACAACATATAAATGGGTCCCCTAAAAATAACGTTTATGCTCACATATAAATAATATTTACTATGAAAAGTTCTATTGAAAACCCAAAAAATCTGTAACTATCTTGTTATAATGGTTCTAGAATACTTAAATGACTATTATAATAAGGTTCATGTATTATGCCTAAAGGGTAATTAAAAAACTCCAAACCACTTTTTTCATTAATATTCTACACACAATTAATCTATATCCTAAATGTATATTATATAAATTAAAAAAAAATTACATAAATACAATAATTTTATTAAAATATCATTTTTAAAATGTAATAATCATTATTTTCAATGATCAAAATAGTTAAAAATTCAAAATATCGATCATGTATATGTCTAAAAAAAATAAAATGAGCGACATATTTCCTTTTTCTTGAGTAAATAAAATAGATGGTTTCAATAATATATTTAAAAAATAAATATGATATTTATAATATATTTATGATAATTTAATGTTAAATCATTAACCCCATTACTTTATATTCATCTGTTGAAAAATGAAAATACCTCATGTGTAGACGTGGAGATAGTCACATTCATAAAGAATGAGTGTTGTTTTCATTACCACCACATTTGGATGGTTATTAAAAATATTTAATGAATATATATATGATATTTGAGAGTAATATATGAAATTTATATTTTTATTGTTGTAATTTGGTAAAATAATGTTTCATTTAAATGCAATTTGGTCATATTAGTAAATTAAATTAAACAACAAAGCAACTAATTTCATCTACAAGAATTATAATAGAACAAATAATGAAACGTTATTGTAAATTTATAAATAAATTTTCACGTTAAATTACAATATTTTGAATAATATTTTATTTTTTTCCTTTTATTCAATTAATGGTTTCAAACGTCGTTATTATGAAACATTTGAGAAACAGTTCAATTTTAAAACATCTGATGATAAAAATAAATTGTAAATAAAAAATAAATATATAATGAATAATTTTAAATAAATTTTATAAATGGGTATATATAGAAAAAATATTCCTTTAATTTTTATTATGTTGGTTATATTGGAGGTAAAATAGAGTTCATGGATATCCGAGTTAAAAGGTAAGGATTTACCATATTACATTTCTTGCACTGAATAAAATTAAAAATTCACTAATTTATTATTATTAATTTGTGTATATACTTCTCTATGAGTTAAAAAAATAGACTAATGAAATTTAACGTATTTATTACTCTATCACATGTTCTCTCTTTCATAAGATTTTGATACAATAAATAATGATGTTGTAGAGGATTTTTGTTAACTTAATCCTCCATTTTTTGTGTTATATTTAATTAGCTTGGATGCCTTTATTATATGTTGGGTTTCTTCAAGAATATGATTTTATTATATGATAATTTATATTCCCATTTGTGGAAATTCATATCTTTAATTTTAATCATAATCTTTGATTAATATATATCTTATAAAGTTATAACATTGTAACAAATAATTCTCATTCTCTTTAATGAATATTTTTAATCCATATCCATAATATTTCTTATCACCAGATTTATAATTTCTTTTTTCTAAATATAAATATTAATTTTTATGATCATAATATATCTCTTTACCCATTTTTAGATTAAATTTTGTTAACCTTTTTTATGATGTGGAAATAAACCTAGTTATTTTTCTAAATTGTTGACAATTTTGTCCTCCAAATTGTACATTTTATCTTCCACTACAAATATCCTCTAAATTATCTTTCTATCTTTTTAAAGGATTCAATATTTATTATACTCTCCAAAAAGTTATTTTGAAATATTTTTATATTAAATTCTTGAAAGACTCTTTTGAATTTAAATCATAACTTCATATATTTATTTTAATGTTAAAAATATGTTAATTTTTTAATCATTTTTATTCCATTTTAATCATTATTACAAAAAAACCTATCAAATATAAATTCATTTTCCATGGATCTCCCAAAAATAACCCTTCTGATGTACTTCTTTTGGGTAATTGAATTTTGGTTATCAACTAATATAACTCACAAAGTCATTTAGCATTACAAAAATTGGAATAGTTACAAATCCAATATCCATTCTACAAATAAATCCTAATTAAATATAGAATTATTTTTCATAAAAAGAATGAATATAATTTTATGTTTTGAGGATGTTTGGGTTCTATATATCCCAATAATGCAACGGTTATGTTTATATGTCTTGAGATAAAAATGGTAAATGAGGGGTTATACCATGACTAAGGGTACATTAGTGGTAAGTCTAATACTAATGGTACACATGTTTTAGGCATGTTCCCAATGGTATATAGAATGTAATCCATGTTTGACTAAGGTAAATAATTGTTTATCCAAATCCTACTAAATTTATTCATGTATTAGTTTGTATATAAATTCATCCATAATTTTTTTATTACTAATTCTTATCTTTAGTATATATTTATGTGTTCTATGCATATATTATGCTCCTTGAAATTTTATTACCCTCTCATTTTTCGACACTCTTATACCAAGGTTTAAGATGGAACAATTGATATTACAAGTAGTTCTATTAAATGGAAATATATTATTGGTTATTTATTTTTAAATAATATACTTTTCCCACTCCCTTTATTCTTATATTTATATGATCTAATAAATTTGGTGACTCATTGGTTATATTTTCTAATGGTGAGAATTTGAGTTCACCACTTTCTTATGTTTTTCATTCCCCAGATTATGAAGATGAGTATTACCATGGAAATTTCAAGATGTTGGTATTCAATTGTGTGATTATGGATAAATTTTCATATGTTTTGTGAAATATTTTGTTAATATAACTAAGATTCAAAGACCCTAAACATATTTATTGTCAAAATTTGGGGATATTATTGTCACATGTAAAATTAATGAAAATATAAAAATATTTAGCATTAATTATCTCTTTTTTTTGAAAATATTGTATATAAAATATTCCTTTTTTGAACGCGACATAGCGCTATGGTCTAGAGAATGTCAAGAAAATTTAATTCTAATCATATTTAAAAAACAATTTCAATAAATATTATCTCGATAAAATAATGAAATCCATAAAAATTAAAAGTCAAAAATAATTTGAAGATAAATTTTTATTCCTATAATATTGTTTCACATTACCAACTTGTTTTTCCAATTTATCATATTTTTTTCAAAAATAATGAATATATAACAACATTTATAATATATTCTTAAATATACAAAATAACATACCTTAAATGTTGGTTGTAATATTAAATGATTCCATTATTATTGAATATACTCAATTTAAAATCATCCATATTTTTCTAATTCTATGTTTTTTATTTATATTTAAACATGTTATTTATGTTTGTAAATGTGTAAATTATAGACAAATAACATAATATTATCGTGAAAGGTAGAAAAATAACTAAATAATGTTTTTATCCATTTACCTAATGAATACTAAAACATAATAAATCATCATTTTTCTGAAATCATGAGCATCATCTCTTTCCGTTCATAAATTTTAGTATATTATATTCTTAAATATAATGGTTTACATTGGGCTAGTGAATATCAAATCATGATTAATCAAAAATTAGACATAAACACAGAAAAATTTACAGATCCCTTACATGATAAGTAGCCCTAGTAGGAAATTTTTCATTTTTATAATAGAAACTACAGTTCATAGAACCTATAACACAGATGTAACTACTCAAAAATATGAGGGGTATGATATTTAGTCATCTAGGGTAAATAACCAAAAATTATATTAGAAATGAGGCAACCCAAATATTAAAATAAATATAATTTCATCACACCAATTGAGCATCAAAAATTATACAAGGGATGAAATAACTGAACAATTTGTATTATTTTCTCTACAAATTTATTAATATAAGGTGATGAAATCATGTGGATAATCTATCAATAAAACGGCAAGGTGCTCATAGAACCCTTTTAAGGACTTATGTAGTATAAGATAATATATAAATAACACATAACCCATTTGTAAAGGCACCCTATTCTTATGAAGGTAACTATACTAGAATTGAAGATCGTGTGAAGGCCGTCGTAAAAGCCCATAAAATCATATGAATTTTCAAATGAAATATTCTTGATAATTACCCAAAATCATTTGTAAAATAATGAATAGAAATATCTAAAAGATATGTAATTTATTTGTTTATTGATATACAACATCTTCATGCAATCAACATGTCCTCATAATTCTCATAACGGCATGTCCGCCTAATCATGCATGAGCCTTTTGACATGTTACATTCATCAAGAGAATGGTCTCTGACATATCAACTAAAGTATACACTTTAAAATTCTCTCTAAAGTCATGTAGATCATTTTTTTGTGACAATGCTCATTAATATTTGAATTTTACATGATTGATCATGTAAATCATTTATAAAAAAAGAGAGTGATTTTATTTAATAACACTCACATAGATTCATGATATATCTATTACCTATTAAATAAATTATATTGAAAAAGGGTAATGTAATAAGATAATTATAGGGAAAGAATATACTGACCCTAATGAAGAATGGGTTATATAACCCAGTGATCACAATTTTATCATGCAATTCCCCCTTTTTATGCTCGTATGACCTCGCAATGGTGAATAGACTTGACGCCTTGTCCGCATGAATGATACCTAATCATGCCACATTACTCTCACGTATAACCCCATAAAAGTCTTCTTCATTCAAATGAAGGCCTTTCCATAGGAACACTTATCCCAAAATTACCCATAAACACATTGCCTTTCCATTATAAAATCCCCTCACATGTCATCAATGTTAGGAGAAATCCCTTTGTTTAGAAAAGGTCCAATAAACAAGGTGATGGTAGAACATTATTGTAATTGATTAATATCATGCAACACCATGGATAACCCAAGAAATGATCAAGTTATGTGTGTCATTAAGGAATCCATCTACCATCATTAATTCAAAATCCCATATATTCCCACTGTGTGAGGTGGTAAATAACTCTAGTGGTGATGCCTATAAATCCCTCTACCATCTGAAAAAAACGGATCCATCACCTTTGAATTATGGGTGTCAAGGTTATGGGATGTATGGATTATACCTCATGATGTATACAATCATGGGATATAAAAGGTATTCCACATGGTAATATCTAAAGAATTACCTAAGGGATCATGTGGCATGGTTAATAACTTCATGATATCAATCTATTTATCACATTAATGAATCATTCATGTCATCTTGATTATGTAAAAGAGTTAACACATTTCTATTAGATAATATATAACCAAAAATAATCTAACACTAAAAAATCATGGGTTACATATCAAATAATGACTCACTTAAAGACTGAAATATATGTGAGACTTATGAGAAGAAGGATACATTGATCCTGATGTGCTTCCCACAACTAGCCCATATCATGTGAAAACCTCGGGACAAGTCTCCCAAATCATGAAACTCTACAGAAAAATTCTAATTGGATATTGAAATTTCATTTTTTTTACATGTCAATAATGTCACACAATTCTCTCTTGTTATACCACCCATGTAAGGAAAGAATTTCGGGCTTGCCATTCAAATCATATGTTGACCTCCAGACATGTGTCACATGATATGACATGACACCAGGACATGTCTTATAGGACTTTCCATGTCCCTATTACATTTCATTTAGGAATAGAAATTTCATCAAAAATTTACATGTTTGATCAAATTAAATTCTTTGGACAACTTAGATATGTCATGTAGAACCCTCTCGATATATCATCCTTTATTACGTGATGTCCTCTAGAAAAGTTAGACAGATCATGGGTAACCCTCACAAATTTTCGTCCATTTCCTGAGACACCATCAAACCATGTAAACCATTATCGTGATATTTACAATGGACATGTCAGTTAGGATAGGTAAATTCTTTTAGATAATTCACCTTGATCTTTTAATTTTTTTCGAGAATGCTACATAGTTTTCCGAGACAAGTCCATCCACATTTATAAATTTCCTAAAAATCCACAAACATGTTAGGATGAAAATAAAACCATTTCATTTAGATAATTGGGTTGTTTTAGGTAGACATCCTTAGACATGATAACATTAACTAATGCATTTATAAGGAAATCCCCAGAATGTAAGACTCAATCAAATTTAATTATGAGCACTATAATTACTGTTATAACAAGGATATATATAATAACATCACATGTCCCAGGAACCAATAGGAATCTACCATGTTGTATATTCCCCCATGCTACTAAAATTATAAAAATCATGAAGAAATTTCTCTCATTGGCTGAACATTCAGTCTCATCTAGTTGCAGACTAGGAAAGAGATTGAACATCGATAACTCTAATTCTGACTATAAACATGATATAAAGGATGCATTCTTATGGTCCGAGTTCCAATTGTAATCTATCTTTGTGTAATTCCCCCGTTGTCTCTAACATTACAACCATCATGTCCCAATCATTCTAATAATATGTTCATTCTCTCTTATCCACCAGTAGACCGAGAATGTTGCTGGACTACCATGAATCCAATTCCATATATAACCAGTATATATAGTTCTCCGTCCTATAGTCTGAGCTCCATATAAAACCTCCAAAGGGATTTACCAGTATATAAGTACCACATAAATATTTAGTGATACTAATTACTAATGATCCCTTGTTTCATACCCTAATCATGGATCACACATGCTTATGGATTTATAATGATTAGATCATTAAATCAGGAAAGACAATAAACCAATAAACCTCAATGTGAAATCCCTAATCAGTGGCATAATATGATTTTCCTTGTTAAAGTCAATATACCTTTTGGAAACTAAAAATGGCATGATCTAACTAAAGTGACTCTTATTCTTACAATAATTAAGATATATTGGATGTCATCCTGAGGCATGAAGTCAACAACCTATGAAAAATTCTCCTCATATATTTACTTTCTACATAAAGATAAACTTTAAAGTTCCACAGGACTTTTTGTATTATTATTACTATAATAAAAAGGATAATTGGATGCTTTATATTGGTTTAACCCCATCCTCAATAAAATAATCACTTCCTATTATGGTTGTAATCTCCAGCGATCATTTGTATATAAGTGGAAAGGAAATAAAAATATTCATTAAAATAAAAAATATAAAGAACCTCATATATATATATATATACATATAGACTCATTAAAAATCCTCTCTTCACAAAAAGATTTCTTAAAAATTTGATGATTTTGTTTGAATAAATTGTTATACATAAAGATTAAGAATCGATTCATAGATGTATCTTAAATTAATAAGAGAGTCATAGTATAGGGAAACATTCCCCCAAAAGGGACTTATGACCCCAACTGGTGACACAAAAATTTACCATACATGTAAAAGGGTTCATTTTTTTTATTTACAGGGATCAAATCCATATATACCTAATAAAAATTCTAGAGACATGTACATTCAGTGGAGGACTGTCCTGGAAGTGGCCAACGTCATTGTAGATTTTAAATGTGAAACTAATATAAAAAAATATCTTTGATATTGAGTTATATTCATTAATAAAAAGTTTACTATTTTGAAGGAATACAATTAATTAATTTGGTTTGATCCACGGTTGTTTTTAGGGCTAGAATTGGTGTAATTGATTTTTTTTATAAAATTTCCATTCAGATGTTCCAGAGGAATACATTCAATGAGGAATGTTAGCAATATAATTCCCAATTTTAATCCACACACAATTGAAAGGATAATCATCAATTCACATAAATCACCAATTTCATGATCACCCTTTGGAATTGGATTGTACTGGCACCCCAAATGCATAGTTTCTAATGTACAAGAACAGAATGATGAAAAAAGTTCAAGAAAAAAACATGAAAATAAAGGAACTCATTTAATAATTTAATAACATTAAAAAAAGTCTATCACCCACCCCAGAAACTCCCTAGAAACAAACCAGAAATGTTTTATCCTTCCATCGATGCATGGATCTTAATGTAAGGTGGAAGATTACCTACAAAGGAGGAATTGAAGAAATGAAAAATAATTAAAAAACATACACTCCACCATTGTGTCGAAATTTCAAAAAATTTAGTGTTAATAAATTCATAAAATGATTAAATGGTATCAAAATGATAAAAAAAGAATAAATAATTTAAAATAAAGAGATTTAATTATAAATAGAAAAATGGTGAACAAAAATTTTATATAATAAAAATTGATGATGTGATTACAGAATGATGGCGTAAAAAATAAATTGAATTAAAAAAATGAATCCCCTATATCTTTTACCACCACATCCATAGATAAGAAATATTGGACCCAAAAGTAGACCCCCTAATAATAAATTATCTCCCATTTAATTTGGATAATATAAGATGGGAGAAAAATAAATGGAAATTGAGAATGTCCAAAATGACTAGAAAATTATATCTTGATTCATACCCACTTTTGGAGTACAAATATGTCATTACTAACAGCCAAATCTTGGACGGTTGTCAAAGAAAAATAAATTCATATAGGTTTCCTCCAATATATGTCATAATAAAGTTCAAATTGGATAATCCATTTTAATTTTTTTCTCCAAATGGTGGGATGTTTTCTGGCCCCTCAAATCAAGCATAGAAATTAAGTGTGAAATTATTCTCCTTGAATATCAATAAAACCTAAAAAATTAGATCTTTACATAGTATAATGAAATTATACCTTTAATTAAATCTATTTATAGTTAAAAATTTATCTTCATAAGGATTTCTTTTTTGGCACCACTTTTACATGATGGGTCTATGTCCCAGTATGCTTTTTCTATAAATTTCATCATTCATGGAAATATTTCTTTCATTCCTTCTAATTCATCCATTAATACTAAAATAATTTTATTATATATCGTGAACCATGGTATCCTGAAATACAATATTCTAATAATTAAGTTAATTTTGTCACCAAAAAATGAATAGTTGGCCACATTTATTGACATTAAACATCTGTTGCACATGTGACGAAAAATAAAGATAAATTTTCAAAATTAACTAAAACTGGTGTTTATGGACATTGAGACACCTGATTAATCAAATATAAATTAATGAATATTGTTCTTTTTATATGGCTAATCACACCCCACCCGAACATGAGTTCTAAAACTCCCTTGATAAAAGTATCTATAAAAGGAATTTGTATTCTCTTTTTTCAAAAATATTTTAACATCCCATTCCCAGAAAATGAAATCATGCCAAATAATCATGAAACCCATTAAAACAATTTCATATAAGTCGGGTTCATTTTCATACCACAATTTAATAGTATTCCTTTGTGAAAATTTGTAATCATATTTCATCTAATTTAAATTAATCATGTTGATGTGTTGTCCATCATATAATATATAAAACCAATTTATTTTTGATGTTTAAAATTGAATAATTAGGTAAAAATAACATTAAACCATATTATGAGTATCACATTTTATTTCTATTTTATTTTTGATTATTTTTAATTTTAACCACATTATATATTAAAATACCCATCCAGATAAGAAAACTATGGTGTCATGATTCAAACGTGTAAAACGACACAAATTTCATCAATTATATTCTCTATAATAGAGATTCATGGCCTAAATACGGATAAAAATCTATGGATTCATGATCCCAATGTGTATTTTGCCACACATTTGGACTAAAAAAAATTTTATACATGGTTTTTCAGTTTTATGGATACTCAAATTTAAAAAACTTACCCAAAAACATATTTTATGATTAAAGGGACCCAATATGTCCAAAAGAAACCCCAAATCCATTAGACATGAATTGTTGAATTTTTATTTATTTGATAAAATTGATAATTTCGAAATACACATCAGACAACTACACTTTCCCCAAACTATGCTGATGAACATAAATATGAATTCAAATCATAATCAAGGCATTTATAATCATTTGAAATTTACATTCCAGGTTTAAAAATGTATATCATTTCATGAAAGGATAATTAATTTATTTACAGAATCAATTTTATTTTTATCATGAAATCCAAATTTATTTTTCTAAACAAACGCATAGTTTGACTCCTGAAAACTTATATTAACACATGCCACAGTGTGGAATGTGAATAGAAGATAGTGATAAAATTTTAAAAGATAAACGAGAGATGAGTATTTCAAAAAGAAACATGAATGAAAACAACTGGGGTTGAATTTCATGACCCATCAAAAAGAAATTTATCACTTTAGAATTAATTCACAAGTCGACTCCTCAGGGATTATTGGTGGATGGGTATTAACATTAGAAATAATGGGGTTTATTGGAAATACTAAAATTACTCAATTGATAAATATCACATATAAGATATATTATGTCACATTGTAAACCCCATGAGAGATACCATAACAAAATACACAAAAACAAAAAAAATTAATAAGTTGGGTTTATTACTTCAAATCATTTAGTTTAATGTTAATATTTTTACTTGTACCCAAAAAAATATCCAATACCAAATTTTATTATTTTTAAGACCCCATTTTTCACCATCTCAACAAGATTTAGATTTATTATTCATTTTAAAATTACATAATGTAAAATCAAATTTTCTATAATAGGTGGGACCATCAATGTTATATCGTAAATAATTAATCCATATACATCTATATTATAGCCTAAGACATTAAGGATTGGTCCTCCATTGTGGGATTTAATAGAAAAGTAAATGACAACGGAATGTTCATTGTTATCACCTATGGAAATATTCTTGAAAGGGTATGGAAGGACCATAATTTCGAGTTTTGGTTCATTTAAATTTCCAAAATAAGATAGGTAAATTAAATCACAATTAGTTACCCTACAATTATTTTTATAATAATCAGTTCTTTATTATTAGAATATTCTACACCAAAATGGATATACTAGTGGTAGGAATGGGTATAGAATAAATGTTTGTGATTTATGAAAATGGTTCATTGATAGGTGTTTCTAAAGAATAATTATTTGAGTAATATTTTAAATACTCAATCCACAACATAAAATCTCCCTTTTGGGAAAAAAAAATTAAATTTCATCTTGATTTATAATATAATTAATTTTCTACAAATATTTCATGGGTTGACTTTTAAAATTCCCTAACCAATACACCTCATTATATTTCATTGATTTCTATAATTCCATAGTGGTTTATCACACATTTTCATTTGATTTTAAATCCTCTGATTGTTTGGGATTCATTACATTAGGTTTTTTATTTGTTATCACACTTATGTAAATATAAACAAGATGGATCAGTTCATAAGAATATTTTTTGAAAAATAGGTCTTCTATGAATGACGTGTAAGAGAAAACCTAAGTGGGAAAGGGTTCTATATCCATATATAAATATTTCAGTTCATACTTCTTTGATGAAACCTTAGAATTCATTATCTCCATTCTTTGACATAGTTTCTCATGTAATGGTTGTGGATAAGGCTAGAAAAATTGTTTATCTATATTTTTTACTCCATGTGGGTAATTATATTTTTAATATTTCATTAGTGGATGTTTATATTGGATTTCATGGGATTGAAACTCATAATAGATTATGTTTTTTAGCATAATTTTTCATTATTGTGGTTTATTATGTTTTTTATTTTCAATGAAATATAGGCTAGGATGTTAATTTTACATCACACTTATCATAAGGTATTCAATTTAGGTATAGGTTCCACAATTTTTTGTGTGATAAAAAATGGCCTTCCATATGAGTAAAATCAGTGGTGAGAACAGAGAAGAGGGGTGAGAACAGAGATGTGGGATGAGAATAGAACTATAATAACTAAGCTTACTAACTTTGGTCCCCAGTAATTGTACAAAAATTTGGCGATTCCCAAATTTTCCCATGTAATATGGTTAAAATAGTTGCTTATACCACATTTTGGGCAACCGAATCCTCAGAGACCTAAGAAAAAATGTAAAAAAATATGCATTTTAGGGGAGTGATTTGGATATGAATAGGGGAAAATAGATCCAAAATCAGTATATTAATTAAGTGTAATAATTACATATATAATATTTATTAAATTTAATGAGTTCATATTACATTATCTCTTATGTAGGATGGGATTAAATCTTTTTGAAATTATTACAATATCATGTACTCAAGAAGAATTAATTCAATGAAATGATATAACCTCATAACATATTATTTTAACACCTACACATATAAAAAATAACCAGCTATAAACATGGGGGATCTTCTTAATGGTATCTAAAATGTAATGTATCTTATTATCAATAGGAATGTGTAGATATAAAATTTAATATGATATATGAATAAAGACAGTCATTGAATAAAAAATTCAAATAAAATAATTGATTAAGAATTATTAAAATAATGAATAACATCCAATGCATCCACTTTCTACTCCCTTGGATAAAAAAATAAAAGGGTTATATCTAAATTTATTCAATTATATCAATGGATGTACGAAGTATACTCATGAGGGTGGAATTAAAGAAGAAAAAATTGAAATGATGATCAGTGAACAATTGTGTGAATAATATCACACATGATAATCTGGATTTATTCAATCCATAATGAAATAGTATAAACATGATGTTAAGAATGAATTAAAAATATTATAAGAAAAAATTTCATTATGAAATTATGGTGAACAACTAACTTATATGATAAAAATTGATGATCTGATTACAAAATGAAAGGGTAAAATTATAATTATTAGAATAACGTGAATCCAATAATTCCTTCACCACAAAAAAATAAAATAAAATATATTGGATAATTAGGTAGATCCCAAGAAAATCAATTCACTTCCATTTTATTAGAATAGATTATGGTGGGAGATAAATAAAAGGATATTATACATTTCAATGTTGACCAGAAAATTTAGACCAAGTTCATCCCCCCTTTTAGAGTGATAATATTTCATTGAATTTTTATGAATAAGTAATGCTCATAGAATAAAAAAAATATTCATCAGGTTTTTATAAATATCTGTCAAAATTTATTTCTAATTTAATTATCCATTAATATTTTAAGCTCAAAAAGTTTTATGGTTATATGGGCCCTAAAATATGGCCCACAAATTACATTTAATTTTGGGATCCATATATATCATTGAAAAGTAATGAATTATCTCTAGAAACAGTAGAATGAAATGATTACCATAATTTTATTTAACTAAATTTAAAATTTGAGAAAAAATGGGTTTGATTTGTTGGATCCACTTTTACATGATGTTCTTAAGGATCATAATGCATTGTCCGGAAATTTCAGCACGAATGGTCAAGAATTTCTATCTTCCATTGTGATTTATCCATTGGTCGAAATTGAAAACATGTTCTCGTAGAAGTGATCAATTATATCCAAATATATCGAATTTAAAAATCAATATAATTTTTTTTCAAAAATATCTGAGTGATAGGTCCCGAATTTTAACTTTAAAAATGAATTTCTAATTTGATTGGAAATGATGGAAAACTATTAAAATACACTAAAATTGGTGTTTCTGGACATTAAAACACATGAATATTAAAATATAATAAATGAATATATTACTATTTTTGTGGATAGTAACGAAACTCTCATCGTCTTGACCAATACATGTTCTTAAGTTCCATTTGGTATGAAATGATAATTGACTACCTACATATGGAAAGTTATTCCACACATAGTTTTGGATGTAGAAACCATTTGATGTTTCTATAAATTTAAACAAATAGTGAACACAACATAGAGAATTATATAACACATTCATAAAACCCCAAAATTAAAACATGGAGATAAGAATTCAAATCATTCCCTTGAAAAAAAGGTGAACCCAATGTGCATCTATAAAAATATGATATGATATCCATATATTACTAATGATCACATTAAATTATTCTATATATATTTTAGTAAGTCCACATAAGAAGGACATATTGTTTGATAATGTGAATTGGAAAATGTGTAACATGTGAATATATGATTCAACATGTATCATGTTTGTAACAATTCACTCATTGATGATCCGGTTCCTTGTTTTAAAAATGATTTCGCATTCTTATCCCACAAACATCACCTGAAAATTAATGAAATGGTATTGGAAAACCACTGAAATTATACAATCGTAACCCTTGAGGATCCAAATTAGGGTCTTCAAACATTGAAATGGATGAGTTGTCATTATCCCAAAAGATTCATTAAAAATAGTGGTTCTCATAGCCACTACCAAAATTATCAAATTCATATCCCTAGAGCATGACAGTAAATACAATCAATATCTGAAGAAATATTATCACATAGACAATTATGACTACATTATTATTCAGGTACCACCGAGGAGGGATCCAGTCAACCATTATCACCTACACTATCATGTTAGTGCCCCTTAGTCTTCTTCTGAGGGAATCACTTGAAACGTTTCATCATATGATTCCAATTCATGGTAAACATGGTAAAACATAACATTTAAAAATAATTGGATAACTAGGATATGGTTCATATCCTTTATTCCACAAATGAATCCCACATGCATATTCTAGTCGAAGATGGTTATCGGGCACATATAATTGCTCACATAGAAAAAGTCTATGGTCATATTCATTCATCATGACTGAGGGTGGAACATATCACTTCCCTTGTGTATAAATATCTTTGAAATATTCTAGCCACAAAGGATGAAATTAGTGGGCTCATATCCCCACTTCAAATACTGATGTTTTCCATTACATATTTGGGATAAAAAATATGGAGGACTATAATCAAGAGTACACTTTTCTATAATGTCACGAAATTCATTATACAACTACAGATATCATCCTGTATATTCCATCTAGGGTTAATATAAATGGGTAGGAAAATATTCCTTTTCTAATGGCCATGTAATAAAACAATCTGATCATTATAAAAAATGTTCTTACTCGAGAAAAATTTTACATTATTTCCCCCATCTTGAAGAATTATCATAATATTTCAGCAATCGAAGAGACATATTATTGGGATTATATTTCCATTTTAGCAGAGTCCCAACAAATTATAGTGAAACCTACCTCTATATAGATTCACATTCCTATAAAAAAGATAGATAGAAAACACCAACGACACAAGACAAGGCTCATATTATTATTCCAATGAGGGCTCACATTTTGAGAGTAACACATGCATCAGGACATGATCACACTCTTATAGAAAAAGTCAGGATTCTTACACTAAATTCAATGGATAAGACTCGTATCCTCATTCCAACTAGGTCCCACAAAGTGGGAGCATCGTTCACCTTGACATAGGATGTTATTCCAGACAATGAAGGTCCCTAACATATTTGAGTTGATCATGGAAGCCATGCTTATTTTCCAAATTCCTCCAATGATATAATATAACAACATATTTTAGAAGATTTATATAATGAGGCTCACATCCCTTATCCCTTAATAGAGGATCATTTCCATATTTGAGTGAGGAATTCATATTTTAACAATGATCTTATCCATGCTTTACATATTGTTGATTGGAATAATGTTGGAATCCACCAATAGGAAGGATCATATTCATATCATCAATGAAAAACACATTTTCATAATCCATTATCTGCTCTATAGTTGGATAATACTCACTCATCAATATAATATTATCAATATTTTCTAGAAACCATCATGAATCATGGTTATATTACTACATAATCACAAATGTAATGTAAACATATTCCTGCAACAATGCTGAATGAGTATCACAACCAAAACCTTGTCAATTTATGTGTCTTTATGGTTGTTCGAGACACATATTAAATAACCTAAGGTTCCACCAATTATTCAATTGAAGGATACACTAACCAATGCCATGGTATTCCTCATTTTGTTGGTGTACAGATTGATAAGGGACTGTACCCCTAAAATCATCCATGGTCAATCTCTACATGGTGATATCTCCCTTGAATATGGAAATCCTCAATTTCATTGACAACACCATATAGATATGTTCCTTAAACTAAAATCCTTTCATATAGAGAGTTATTCAAGACACTGAGTTCAACAGTTTAGAGTTCCTCGTCAACTACCAGAAACCCTTCAATACAGCCAGTAAGGGACCTTCAGAAGTCACTTTTTTGGTATGAATATGTATAAGAGTGTAGTTATAATGATGAGGAAGATAATATTGACATATGGAGATATCAATCTAGAAACAACCGCACCACTTGGTTGTCGACAAGGTAATGCGCATCAAGTTAGTTACTTCAACCCAATACCCCCCGTTTAAAAATTCAAAGATATCATGTACGGAATGGGAGGGATTCTAAAATATCTTTAAACTAGGCCCCTTAAGTAAATGTGAACACATTTCTTCCATGAACTATAAATTTTTGATCAACCTAATAACCTATCATTGAAAAGGACCCATATCATGGGATTTCATTTCACATATATTGAATATCCTCACAACAAAAAGAAATCAAGAAATTCATAGTAGCAGTAGAAATAAAATCAATCATGGATCAAACCAAGTCCACAGGGTTACTGAAAAATTTACTACTACATACACCCTTTTGATAATCAATTCATAAAATAATTCATGACATATTTTAAACAACTACCAACAAAACCCATAACGCTTGGATGTGGGTATTTTTATCTCTATCGCCACCACCTGGTTCATCACCCGGTGAGAGGTTCATGTGGAAAAAAATAATGATTCTTGATCAATCCCCATCAACTAGATTGGAGGAGTTTTTATCATAATTCCAATCATAGGAGTCATAAAATCCTCAACTGAAATTAATCAATCCTCCGAAAAAGGATTAAAAATTCATTTTATTTCCATAGATAGTAACCACTCTATATGTATTGAGGCATTTTCATCATCATAGTCACCATAAAAGGGATAAATATGATTTTTCTTTTGAGGTAAATATCAATTTTCATTATCCGATATGTTCCTCCCGTCATAAGATTAACCTCTATTATTAAAGGCACATTCTAAGTTATGACGATAAACTCCCTTGTGGATACTATTCAGTGACCAAGGCGGGAAGAAAATATGATAATGGAAATTAAACCCCTTAAGGGTCATAAAAAATAGTACAATATGGAAGAGGGTTTAATAAATTACTTTAACAAAAAATGTGAATAATCATTTTCTTATTTTTAGAGTAATGAGACAAATACCATTACTTGAAACCCTTGTATGAATGTCATCACCATTAAAAACATATAATGTTGATCTAGATGAAAATTTTGTGTTATGAAATACTAAATATATATCCGAAAATGTGGATTTTGATAAACCCACATTGGCTGCACACACCTAGAAATAGAGGAGAATCCAAATCATAGAACCTCAAAATTTTGACCTTCCACCTATTTGGTGAGATACATCCAAAGATACTGAAAAATATATGGCTACATCACAATCACAACCCAAAAGAGATTAAATTCCTCCAATGTTGGAGATTTTTTCCCATTTTATAATGAGATACAAAATAAGGATATAATTAGAAGAATAATTCCAATTTTTTATTTTATTTAGAATTAGTTTAATAACCCTCCCTCTATATGTTAGGAAATATAAGATTCACCTGCAAGAGAAGAATCTGAGTATCAGACCAAATCAAAATCTAAAAAACTAGTTGACATAATTGGGGAAGTCAATTATTATTATTAATTCATCTATTATGTTGATAGATTCTAACTCTTGTGGGTGATCATTTAATCATATAATGAATTAAGAATAATCCGGAAAGGAAAATGGGGCTACCACATCAAGTACCACTAGATAAATATTAAATGGAGGATTATAAGACAAAGGTTGCTTCAGAACTACTTGAAACCATTGAGTATTTTTCCAAATTAATGGAATACATGGTGGGGAAACACACACCTTTGTATCATTGGAAAAATCCAAATCCATAATGGGTAGATGTTACAATTCAACCACGAAATTTTTGAAATCCTACCTTCTTCAATATTGAACATGTGATATACCCAGTGAGTCATCTCACGCATGCCATGTCCTGAAGTTGTCTGATGATGGGACATCAATATCTGAATATGTTGTCCAAGATGTGATATTATATATAGATTTTGTTAGGGAAACATTATTCAGTAAAATATCCAGATGGAAGGATATGTTCTATTGTGGGAAGACCTTTTCCATCAATTCTTTTACTATTTCAACATTACACAAAGGAAAATGAAAATTATTGACCTAACTACAAGAAATGTGAATATGAGAAGGTGTATTACTTCATATCCTGATGGATGGGTGAAACCTATTTACAATTCATCCATATATCACAAGATTAATTATGAGAGATCTATACCAAATATATAAAGGATGAGTAATATAAACATTTGATCATGATTATGTGTCTTTATAGGTTTAATGAATGTCTATAAAAAAATTCATATACGAATATATTCAACAAACCTAGTCTAACTCTTATTTAATGCCTTCTTCGTTAGAAAATGGCTTTGTAATTTGGCGATTGATTTTGTTTCCCATAAACTAGTAATAGTGGTAATTCAAATACCTAATAAGGAAACATATTTTATGGAACATCTTGTTGAGAATTAGAAAAAACAAAATCACCCTCAATTAGAATAAATAGAGTATCGTGGTCACCCAATATGCAATGAAATAATGAATAATGAAAAATCTCTCTAAAATTGGAAGGTCCTTCGTTATTTAATTTCCACCTTGCAAAATAACATACTCAAGATGACCCATCCCATGAAACCTCATGAGTTCTACCTCAATTATCACCTAAACTAAAACCCTCTTCATTAGAGGATGGTTAACAAAATCTAGTTTTGTTTCACCTTAAAATACATCATCCAAGGTATGGATGATTCCGAATAAGAGATGATGTAAAACTTACTGACACAATGGACTTGTTTATAAATTTCTCAATTAAGAAGATAAGGTGATTGGATAAATTTTCTAGCTATGTGTGGAAATATTTTCAATAATTAAATTACACAAAAAATCTTAATGTTCTCATGATACCTTGAGATTAGTCCTTACAAAACCCATAATGGTCCCATATACTAGGTTGGTTACATAAAGAATTCCTCCCACAAGTGAATGTGACCATTATAAATAGTAAGATATAGAAGAAGAAGAGTTATATTTGACTGCGATGAAAGCAATGCCTCTTGAAGATTTTGTCCATAAAACATCATAAACATAAAAATATCCACCACCAAATGGAACCCTCATCATAGGAAGAGCTCATTATTAGTTTAATCGAACATGATACATTTGGCATAACCCTTCTCTAATGATGAAAATGACTCCATGTGTGAGTTCCATATACCTGACCAGGGTGACCGAGGCTGAAGATGCAGTTGTTGTTGATAAAGAGGATAGAACATGCATGATTTGATTGAATATTTTGTCACATGCCTAAAGAGGATATATATAGCTTAGATCCATGATTATGAAATCCAACATGCCCAAAAAATACATCAAGGTATCCCAGAACCTTTCAGTAATCGTCCACCCCCAGTAATCATACCCGACCTTCTTGTAGGGGTGCAATTTTCTAATCACCACAGAAAATGGGTATGAATGGAAAAAACCTATAAACAATAACCATCCATATCTACCATAAATAACAAAGATTCTGAGACACATAATAAAGATTATACCTAACATGGAAAGAACTGCCCCTTGGCACTAATGTTAATGTTTTGAAAAAGTTCGCAATTTTCTAATCCAAGCTCTCCATCCTGGTTGCACTCCATTGTACAAAGGAAAGTAGAGACAATCTTGTTGAAGACCTCCAAATACCACATTAGTTTATGAAAAAAGTCATTGTAGCCACGTTTTTTGAGTAGATACTAGACTATGAAAATTCCATGTCCCTACCTTGTTCATAGATTTAGATTAATAAGAGGTCATACAAGGACACATCAGACTCCAATATTTTTTAAGAAGATTAAATATGATGTCATTTGAAAGAATTTACTGCATATTTGTTTGGGATAAAATCAATCAGATCTAGAAACCTTGAAATTTGGGATATAGTGAAGGGTAATCATCTCTTAAACATCTATCCATTCAAAGGAATTTTATGAGTGATGAAAGAAGTATTTAGAAGATAAATATCAATGATCAGTTTAGGGGCATGACATATAATGATGAGTTTCTATTTGTCAAGAAATATCATACATAAAATGTCCAAATGAAAAGTCATTGGAATCATATCTGCATGGCAATAACTTCAACATTCAATCAAATACCCCATTGATGGGATGGTCAACATTCTACATGGAGACACTAAACTCATTGAGTATTTCAATGCCACATATAATAAAAGAAGTTTCTATAAAAGGGAAGGAACAAAACAAATGGTGAATCAAAATAAACATATTGAAACCCCTAAAAATTTTAGATAGGAATGGAGAAACCATTGTGTATGGTCTACATCGATTATGTTCTACCTATAAATCTGATTGAGCCAATATAATTAATCAAAAATGATCAATCTTCTTCTGTCCCTAGTTACATCATGATATAAAATTATCTTTGGAATGTCTCTCCAAAAACTCTTGAAGAAAATGTTGAATGTGTATCTTCCCATGGACTCTCTAATAGTGGCAGTGATAGAAATTACATAAAATTATCTGCCACACCTGAAAATACCTCCATGGAATCATATATTAATGAATAATAGGATGACCTCAATATTGATCCTCCTACATTTGATGAATGCGTCTCAAAAACCATTGATGGGGTCAAGAATATAAATCTGTAAATAAAAGAATACCTTTGGACTACACTGATTATTTCAAACATTCCTTTCATTTAGTAATAGATTTACATCACATTCTTAAATAAATACCAATACCTTTTCACTTATAATTATACCGAAATTCAAGGAATGAACACCCATGTGGCTACATACCATATATGATTACCCGATGACCATCCAGGATTAAAGTAGAAATCGTGGAGGATGCACCACTCTCATGGTACTTATGTGGAGGTCACATTTGAAAAAGTGATAATATATAATTTTTGTAGGGAGTTGGAATACCAATGATGTATTTCCAATATTATCCCTATGAAGACAATGAATTTTTAAATTAGGACCTACATCAATTATATAAAACATAGAATAATTTTCCCATTGAATTATTTTCCATTACCGATCATAAAACTCGTAATCAACAAAACTACTATCTTTCAATCCTGTTCCATTATGGATGTGTACATAGGGTACAATCAAATAAATATGGTCTCTATGGATGATGAATCCACATGATTTTGAGAATCATAAGTGATATTCTATAATCCTCACATGTCCTTTTGATTATATAATGTGGGAGATACTTATCAATGTTCTAGGTATCATTTATTTAATCCCTTTATATGATGAATAATAAAACTCCATGTTGATGACTTGGTGGTCAAATAAATAATAAAATGCAATGAATTAATGGATATTAAAATATTATGTAGTAGGTTTTGAAAGCACAACCTGATGAATAATACATTGAAATTATTTAATGGGTAATTTCAAGTATGTTACATGGATTTGTGTTACACCACAATGGAATAGAGGACGAATGAGAAACATCTAATGAAGAAGGGAATTACCTACCAATTAAAAGTTGATTTTTGATATGCCTTTGAGTGTCTCATGATATACATAATAAACCCACCAGTGTTGATGCCACTGGTACAAGGAAATACACTCATCTTATTTGTGGTTTCGATGGAACAATCCATTTGAACTCTTGTTGCATTGAAGAAATATGCCTGGAATGGGGACAACCTTTGTGACCTTAGTAAAATTATGCTAGAATTGAGAACCAATATTTTTGTGTCGAGAAGAACGTCATCACACTAATATTTGATGTGAAAAAATATGAGGCATTATGTACTAGGAAATTAATTCGACAAGGTCTCGTTCATTGAATCACCCAAGAATATCCATGTTTAACATATTATAATTGTGCCTTTCGCGTAATGGGTAGTTATCCCAAAATAGTAGGACATTCATATCCTATCATAGATGTTATTGAATGGACATGCCATGAATAATTTACTAGATGAAAATCGCACTCAGAAAGTACAAAGGTGGACACTATGTTTTCAGATGAGGCGATTTTTATACCCATGCTACTCCCAGGACATGGTAGATGTATTTTTATAGCACCTTCTAAATCCATGTAGACAAGAGACTAGAAAACCAGAACTCAATCGGGCAGACATAGATATTGTATTTTTTTCTTCTAAAAGAACATGTTTTTTACCCATTCTAACTATCAAAAGGAAGAAAAAATAATGTGTAAAAATACCATGACCTCATCATTTTCTTATAACATTCATAACAATTTCAAATAGCATACCTGGACATCAATGGGGATTTGGATCTCATTATAATGAAGATCAATGGTGACTGTGCCATAATTAATGAATAATTCCCCCTCTCATTTGCTACGATAGAGGTTTAATAGAAGAGTTCCCTTTTGAGACTATATTTCATCATGTCCCCCAATAACAAAATGCTCATGGTGACATATTGGCTAAAACAAAAATTTTATTGGCAGACCCTGATGGGAGGGAGAGATCTTCCATAATATGAACCAAAGGGTGGAATCTTCAATCATCGCCAGCAACTTATGTGAAATCGATGACATTAACACCACTCGAGATAATGATGTATTAGTTTCCACCAATGGATTGATGGAGTCTATAATTGATTACCTAAAAAATAGGACGCTCCTAACAGACTGAGCAAGAAGGGAAAATATTCAATGCTGAGTAGTGATCGTTACCCTCTCCGAGGGGCCAAATTCACAAAAAAAATTCTCTATGATAAGCTTCAAGAGAATCCTCCTGAGATGAATGGATGAAAGAGAGTTTACCAATATCATGGATAATGTCCATGTAGGTTCTTATGGAGCTCAACATTTTGTTACTAGGATCTGCCCCAAAATAAATTGTATAGGTTAATACTGGAAAACCACGATACAAGACTATGATAATTCACTAGGGAAATTTCATGCATGGTTGATTCATGGAAACAACATCCATCAACCCCCATAATTTCTAAATTCATGTAAACTATCTATGCCAATTTTTATATGGGAAATGGATGTTGTGGGGCCATATCCCCAAACCACAACTGCGTAGTTTAAGTACATCCTTTTTTACACTAACATGTTTTCGAAATAAGATATGTAAATGCACCACATGTTATTTTTTATGAGTAATATCATCAAATTTTTGAATTACAATATCATCATCATGTTTGTAATCCCATAGATGACATTGATGGAAAATGATAAATGGTTATTTTCAATGAAGTTGAAGCAATTTTACCAAGAGTAAAACATCGAGTGTAATCACTCATCCAGCTATCATATAGTGGAATATGGGAAAATAATTTAATAATAATTGGTCAAATATTCACCAAAAATTTTTAACTAGACAAGATTTCATGGTAGATAATTCCCCTTGATTTATTGGCTTGTCATAATAACACATGCACTTCTACATAAGTTACGCCATAGTAATTGGTGTATGGATCAATGGATTTTTTACGCATAGATATTTGGATTCCTCCACTTCATATAGATGTCAACCAAAAACACTCAAATGGTTAGAAATCATAAAATTAGAATGATGAATTAGATATGTTAGATGAGAAAAGGCTTCATACATTTCAAAACCTTAAAGACCACTAGAACCAGATCAAATGAGCCTTTAATAAAATGGTTATATTGTGCTTGTTTCTTCAAGGAGACCATATATTGCATCTGAGAACCCAATTGATACTATGAAAAAAGCCTCAAATGTTGGAACACAAATGGGAATGGATTTAAAACATAAATAAGGGACATCCCAATAGAGCTATCATAAATTCCACAATGAATGGGGAATGTGTCATTCCCCCCAACAATGTGTGTTATATTAAGAAATACTTCACATAAGATTCCATTAATATTCTCTCATCATGGTCGTATGATGTTAAACTACACAAACTTATCAGAACTACATGATGTTAAGTATATGGAAATCAACATTGAATCAATATGTTAAATTGAATAACATCTTACGTCTTAATTGGAACATGTTTAACTACTTAAGAATCATCACCACACTACTCATTCATTGCAAACAAGCTCGTTCAAATAAAAATAAAAATGAATTTTCCCCATTCCTATGCAAGTGTCATATCCACATATGAATTCCTCCACCGAATAACTATGTGTGGTTTGATTCGTTCAATCGGATGATACACATTGACACCCATAACCCTAATCATGGGTCTATGAACACAATAATTTTCCTAGTCAAAATACGTCAGACTCGGTGTCAATAGTAAATATTTCTTTTAATCTTTGGGTGAACCTCATCCACAACACAAGAGGTTAACACTCCATGGATGATATCCACAACAGAAGACATTAAACATCACAGTTTCCATAAACTATATATGGATTTATTCCTACTCTCACCTGATATGTATTGATTCCCAAACCTATATTCATAGGCTGGATTGCAAAATTTTACATTTTTAATGTTCATTCACTACGGGAAAAATGACTATTTGCGATGGGTTATTTGCGACGGGAAGAAAGCCCGTCCCAAATAACCCGTCCAGGAAGGTATTTGCGACGGGGAAAAGTGCCCGTCGCGAATAACCAATTATTTGTGACGAGATTTCGTCTCCCGTCGCAAATTGTTTGGCGCGACTTGCACGCCAAACCGCGCAGCATCCGCGGCAAATTGTGCCGGGGTATTTGCGACGGGACCCGTCACAAATTCCCAGTGGCTGTAAATAACTTTTTGCGAAGGGATGTCGCCCCGTCGCAAAAATACTGTCGGCAGGTACTATTTGCAATGGGACCCATCGTGAATATCCTTTTAACCGCTGACAGTATTTAATGCGGGTGAGTTTAATTGGGTCGGGAAACCCATCGCTAATAATCCCTTCACAACTAATCTAACCTATATATACCCCCATCAGTTTTTCTCCAAATCATTCAGATCTTGGACTCTCTCTCTCTCTCTCTTTATTATTCAGTTTTAAAGAAAAATATTCTTTTAGTTGATGTTTTTTATACAAGAGCAATCGGAGAGCGTCAATATATTCAGAATATCAAAGTTTAAGGTATTTATTTTTTATTTTTTATATTTATTTTATTTTTTATGTTAATTTTAATTGTTGTTTATTAGTTCCAATTTAATTAGATTTCAATTGCTTTTTATTTATATTTAGTTATACTAAAAAATTGATATTGGTAATTATAATTATAAATAATTAGTTATAATTAATATTAATTAGATATAATTCGGAAAAAAATGTTATAATTAATATTAAGTAGATATAATTAGCAATAAAAAGTTATAACTGACAATAAATAGTTATAATTAGCAATAAATAGTTATAATTAGCAATAAATAGTTATAATTAGGAATAAATGGTTATAATTACCAATAAATAGTTATAATTATAAATAAATAGTTATAATTAGCAATTAATACATATAATTAGAAATAAGTACATATAATTAGGAATAAATAGATATAATTACGAATAACTAGATATAATTAGGAATAACTAGATATAATTATAAATAACTATATATAATTAGGAATAACTAGATATAATCTAGAATAACTAGATATAATTAGGAATAACTAGATATAATTAGGAATAAATAGATATAATTAGTAATAATTAGGAATAATTAGATGCAATTAGTAATAACTAGATATAATTAGATATAATTAGTAATAATTAGATATAATTAGATATAGTTAGTACTAATTAGATATAATTAGTAATAAGAAGATATAATTAGTAATAATTAGATATAATTAGTAATAACTATATACAATTAGTAATAATTAGATATAATTGGTAATAATTAGATATAATTAGTAAAAATTAGATATAATTAGTAATATTTAGATATAATTAATAATAATTAGATATAAATAGTAATAATTAGTTATTATTAGAAATAATTTGATATAATTAGAAATAATTAGATATTATTAGTAATAATTAGATATAATTAGTAATAATTAGATATAATTTGTAATAATTAGATATAATTTGTAATAATTAGATATTATTAGTAATAATTAGATATAATTAGTAATAATTAGATAGAATTAGTAATGTTTAGATATAATTCGTAATAATTAGATATAATTAGATATAATTAGATATAATTAGTAATAATTAGATATAATTAGTAATAATTCGATATAATTCGTAATAATTAGATGTAATTAGTAATAATTTGTAATAATTAGATATAATTAGATATAAATAGATATAATTAGATATAATTAGTAATAAATAGATATAATTAGTAATAATAAGAAATAATTAGTAATAATTAGAAATAACTAGAAATAATAAGTAATAATTAGTAAGAATTAGTAATAATTAGTAATAATTAGTAATAATGAGTAATAATTTGTAAAAATTATGAATAATTAGGAATAATTAGGAATAATTAGGAATAATTAGGAATGATTAGAATAATTTGGAATAATTAGATATAATTAGCAATAATTAGATATAATTAGTAATAATTATATAAAAACGGTAATAATTAGATATAATTAGTGATAAATAGATATAATTAGTAATAATTCGATATAATTAGATATAATTAGTAATAATTAGATATAATTAGATATAATTTGTAATAATTAGATATAATTAGTAATAATTAGTAATAAATATTAATAATTAGTAATAATTAGACATAATTACATGTAATTAGTAATAATTAGATATAATTAGACATAATTAGTAATAATTAGATATAATTAGTAATAATTAGTAATAATTAGTAATACTTAGTAATAATTAGTAAGAATTAGTAAGAATTAGTAATAATTAGTAATAATTAGTAATAATGAGTAATAATTAGTAATAATTATAAATAATTAACAATAATTTGGAATAATTAATAGTAATAATTATGAATAATTTGGAATAATTAGGAATAATTAGGAATAATTAGGACTAATTATGAATAATTAGGAATAATTAGGAATAATTAGGAATAATTATGAATATTTAGGAATAATTAGGAATAATTTTCTATAATTAGCTATAATTAGCTATAATTATCTATAATTTGCTATAATTAGCTATAATTAGCTAAACTTAGCTATACTTATCTATACTTAGCAATAGTTAGCAATAGTTAGCAATAGTTAGCTATATTTAGCTATAGTTAGCTATAGTTAGCTATAGTTAGCTATAATTATCTATAGTTAGCTATAGTAAGCCACAGTTAGCTATAGTTAGCAATAGTTAGCAATAGTTAGAAATAGTTATCAATAGTTAGAAATAGTTAGCAATTGTTAGCAATAGTTATAAATAGTTGGGAATAGTTAGGAATAGGTAGGAATAGTTAGGAATAGTTAGAAATAGTTAGCAATAGTTAGAAATACTTTGGAATACTCAGGAATAATTAGCAATAATTAGCAATAATTAGCAATAATTATGAATAATTAGTAATAATTATGAACAATTAGCAATAATTATTAACAATTAGGAACAATTAGCAATAATTAGCAACAATTAGAAATAATTAAAAATAATTTGCTATAATTATCAATAATTAGAAATAAAAAATTTATATTATTTATATTTATGAAAAAACAATATTAATATTATTAAAATAATAAAAAATTTATCAAATATTAAAATTATCAGTATTCGCAACAGACATTGCTATATTCTTAACTTGTTCAAATCTCAAAGGGTCTCCAATTGTTAGGTCATGCGCAGTAAAAAGTTTCTAGCAGTTATATCCAATGTAAACTCTATAATTGTCCTTTTATGGTTGATCACCTTGTAATTAGTGTTGCAATTAGACAAATCAAGTCATGCCTTTCGTATCTATAAGAATTATCTCACATGAACCATTACATAGACCATTCTTCCTTGAAAATTTACGGAAATAATAATGATATCCCCTCAAATTTTTAAGGAAGAATGATCTATGTAAAGTGTCATGTGACATGATTCTTAGAGACGAGAACGTCATTAAAATGGTCGTCCTATTACAACACTACTTGCGAGGTGATCAACCATAAAAGTACAATTATAGAGTTTACATTGGACATGACAGACACAAACTGTTTATTGCGCATGACTTGATAATTGATGACCCTTAGAGATTTGAAGATGTTAAGAATAGAAAATATTCTGTTGTGAATATTGATAATTTTAATATTTTATAAATTTTATGTTATTTAAATAATATTAATATTGGTTTTTCACAAATATTGAGAATATAATTTTTTTATTACCAATAATTAGTAAACAAAATTTTCTTGGATAATGAAGGGAAAATTTGTAATCATCTCCACAACAATGATTACCAAATTTCCTTTGATTATTCAAGAAGTTTTCCTTTTGCTATGTATTAATATGTATTGCTAAATTTGTAATAATTAGTAATAAATTGTAATAATTAGTAATAAATTGTAATAATTAGTAATAAATTGTAATAATTAGTTACAATTAGAAATAATTTGTAATAATTTGTAATAATTAGCAGTAATTATGAATAATTAGGAATAATTATGAATAATTTGTAATAATTAGCTATAATAAGTGTGAGAAAGATTCAATTAAATGAGCTGTCGGAGAAAAGAGTAGTTGTCAATCCACTAAAAATTTTATTTCCCTTAATTAATGATAATTATTATGTAGTTGTAATTATTTATCTTCTTTTTAAGATATTTTTTTTATAATTTAAAACTATTCAAAAACAGTGATGATTCTATAATTTCTGTAGAAAAATATGGAACAAGGAATTCGACATTAGTCATTATTAGAAGATTGAGCTTGGATAAATCAGCTCAAAAATCCAAATAGTTCTGGTTTAAATCCTTTATATATTTAGGGTGTTGATGCTTTCATAGCATTTGCATCATCAAAATAAGAATATGTTTCCGAAGGCACAATTAAGTGTCCTTGTAAAAAATGTGCACTGAGAATGTTTGACACATTTGATAATGTTATGGGACGTCTTTTGTGGTTTGGTTTTCAACCAGATTATGTTTTTTGGTATCAACACAGTGAACGCAGTTCCAGAGAAGATTCTAATAACTTGATTCTGTATCCATCACGGTTTCAAAATTTAGTACATGATGTTGTAGGTGTATATGTGCATCAAATAGATACTCACGATGATATTGATTTAACTCCTGAGTTGGAACCATCTGAATTATATGAGTTGTTGAGGTCTGATGAGGATGCATTATATCCTGGTTGTAAGATAAGAAAATTAGAAGCGGTTGCAAAATTTATGACTATTAAATCAGATAATGAAATGTCAAAAAACTATTTTGATCATATATTTTCTTTTGTTAAAACACTGTTACCTGAAAGAAATTTGTTGCTTACAAATTACTATGAGAGGAAGAGGTTGATTCGTAATTTGGGCCTTAGTTATCGAATGATTCATGCATGTCCAAATGATTACATCTTATATTCTAGCGATAATGAGTCATTGGATATTGTCCCACATGTGGAAATTCGACGTATAAAGAAGCTCAACCAGGTAAGTCTAGATCGATTCCAGTAAAACAGTTGAGATATTTCCCCCCTACACCCAGGTTTCAACATCTATTCATGTCTCAGAACACAACGTCAATGATGTCATGGCATAAAACTAAGATTTCAACTGATAAAATCTTGAATCATCCTTCTGATGGTGATTCGTGGAAACATTTTGACCGTCTGCATCTGTCTTTTTCTATAGAAGCCCAAAATGTGTGATTGGGTCTTTCTATTGACGGTTTTTGTCCTTTTGGTTCTTATGGTAGTCAGTATTCATGTTGGCCTATCTTTATAACTCCATACAATTTTCCTCTATGTATGTTGATGAAGGATTCTTATATCTTTTTGACTCTATTAATCCCAGGACATCCAAAAAATAAAATTGATGTTTATTTGAAACCATTGATTGATGAGTTAAATGCATTGTGGATTGATGGTGTTAATACATATGATGTTGATGCGAAACAAAATTTCAAATTAAAAGCTGAATTGATGTGGATGATTAGTGACATTTTGGCATATGGAATGTTATCTGGTTGGAGTACACATGGTCTGAAATCATGTCCTTACTGTATGGAAGAAAACAAAGCCTTTATGCTGGTCAATGGGAAAAAACCGTTCTATTTTGATTTTCACAATAGATTTCTTCCAACCGATCATCATTTTCAGAGGAAAAAATCTCATTTCAGAAAAGGTATAATTGAAAGAGATGAACCTCCAAAGATGATATTAGGTACATCGTTAAAATCAGTTATATTTTCATTACCCCCCATCACATTTGGACCAACAGTAACCCAACAAAAAATTCATGGAATTGGGAAAGAACAGAACTGGATAAAACAGAGCATTTTTTGGGATCTTCTGTATTGGTCTGATTTGTCGGTCCGCCACATGTTGGATGTTATGCATATTGAGAAGAACTATTTTGATAATTTATTTCATAGAGTTTTTGATACACCAGGTAAGACCAATGATACTGTAAATCCACGATTATATCTTTCCCAAATTTGCAAGCAACCAGAACATGAATTATTTTAAAATGTCAGATCACAGAGGTTAATGAAGCCAAAAGCATCTTATACACTGTCCAAAAAGAGTCGCTTATTATTTTGTCAGTGGATTAATGATTTGAGACTTCCAGATGGCTATGCTTCCAATTTGGGAAGATGCGTTAAGAATGGTTATATTACTAGATTAAAAATTCATTATTTTCATTTGATAATGGAAAGACTTATTCCAATTGGATTCAGTGGTTTGTTGAATTCTAAGATTTGGGATTCAATTATAGACATATAATAATTTTTCAAGGCATTTGTGCAGTGAAAACAGACAACGATGCACTATGAAAACTAGAAGATGATGTTGTTGTAATTATATGTAAACTGGAAAAAATCTTTCTGTCAGCTTTCTTTGAATCAATGGAACGTCTGATATTACATTTTCCAAATGAAGATAAATGTGGAGGTCTAGTACAGTTTTAATGGATGTACCAATTTGAGAGATTCATGATGAAATTGAAGAAAAAATGCGTAACAATGCATCAGTTGAAGGCTCAATTGATGAGGCTTATGTGCAAGAGGAAATTTCTTTTTTATGCTCTCATTATTTTCAATCTCAAAATCCCTCAAAATAGAATCGCATGGGGTGAAATGAGGTGAATGTTAATGAATAAATGGTCTATCAATTAATAGTTTTTATCAACCATATTTTGGTTTCGGTGTAGTTCACGAACGATGGATTTCAGATGATGAACATCACAGAGCTCATACATACGTTCAGTTAAACTGTGAAGAAATGACATCATTTATCCTGTAAGTGCTTCTATCACTTAATCTATAATTTTTTTATAGTATTTAAACTTATTTTATTTGTATGTTATTTGATAATAATATCAAGAAACAACTTCCACAAATTACAGCAGCTGCTCTGGAAGAACGCAGACAAAAACATTTTTCTCACTGGTTTGCAAAATAGGTAACATAAATTATTGATTGTTTAATATCAATTCCATTAAATATTAATTATATTGATATTTGTTTTACAAATTTTCAGGTGTCTCAATATGCTGATCAAATTGACAAATGATTATGTATATTGAGAAACCCACCATCCAAAATGGTTAAATATTATAATACAAATGTGGCGAGTGGTTTTCGATTTCATACACTTGCATATGGGGAATAAGAAATCAATGAACAGTAGATTTTGCTTGATAGGATCACATCACATAGAAACTAAAGTTGACTTTTGTGGAATTTTGGTTGAAATTATTGAGATGTGTTATCTAGGACAGAATTGTATAAAAATGTTTAAATGTCGCTGGCTGGATACTAAAAGAGGTTTGCGTGTTCATCCGACTCCTCGATCGTCGATTTTAAATATAAAAGTATTCTTGTAGTAAATAAACAATTTTTACTAGCTCAACAGGCACATCAAATTTATTATGCAAAGTACTATTCTATTTCAAGAGACTTGAGAGATTTGTGGAGCATACTAAAAATGAAATCTTAGGAAAATAAGTTTACTCAAACTGAATTTGGTTCCGCTGAAGTGGAAGGAATTGAATTTTTTCAAGAGACTACTCAAAATCCATCTGATTCACAAAGAGACCTGAATATCGACGATGACACCCCACAATTAGGGATCGATGATGATGAAGATGTTAATGATGTTACAAATGAATTTGAAATGACAAATGATGATGAAACTAAAACTCATATGGATATTGATGATGCTGAGGAGGAAGATGAAGACATTCACATTGACAACTATAGAGAAGAGTATGAAGATGCATATTTAAACATTTAAATGATGGTTATAATCATAACTAATATATATTTATATATAATAGTTATTTTAAACTATCTACTAACAACATTAATTTTTTGTTTCAGATGGATGATGATTTATTTGATGAGTTGAATGAGGTTGAGATACCTTTGGATGATGAGGATGTGGGATCAGCTGATCCTCAGCCTATAGTTGGTTTAGGAGGTATGCGGAGGGGCGCGGTCTTGCGTGACTGATGATTCCTAACCCTATCCCCGAGCGACGTCCACATCATGGTTTCGATCCACGAACACAGAGGTATGGTAACCTATATATTTTAGTTTGATTTAATTAATTTTTTTATATAGATACTAATTTTTTGATTATTTATTCTTTTTTCACAGTTTTCAACATGTAGCTATTGGATAGGGGAGCAATATATTGCACAATTATTTTTCTCATCCATGGATCACATGGGAATAGATTCTCATTGATGTGCGACACGACATGTTCCATCATTGTCTGGTACATAAATAAATAATATTTATTTTGAAATTTATTTTACTAAAAACTTGATATTATAAATTATTTTAGTGTTTATGGAATCCTATAGATGATAGCAAGCATGACGCTATCCACCCGGCATGGCAGGTTTCTATGTGTGACCATTTCTGCCAGTTTTTCCATAATTTGATAAGGACATCCATTAAGAAAGTAGGGGTGTAAGAATTTGATGAGTCGTGTAGAGCCCACCGACCATAGTACATTTCATCTCACGTTTGGGATGGATTATATTTACACTTGTTGGGTGGTTTATTTCAGAGGATATCTTTAGTGGGACGACAGAACCGGGGGAGACATGTGGTGACGCATCAAGTTGGTAGCCATACATTTAGTTCGCATAAAGAGCATCTGATAAGTATATTTTTAAAATATATTATATAACTATAAATATAAATAGTTTATTTTATATTTCTGTAGGTATTCGAGAATCTTGATATTATGGAGATCAAAATTAATCAGAGGATGTACAGGGATCTAGCCACTGGAGAGATTAGAGGTGATCGCCAGCGTCAGATTGTGGTTAGTGTTATTTTTTTCAGTTTAATAATTAACTGTATATAATATTTTTACGATTTTAATTTTAAATTCGAATTGAAGGAGTCATACGAGGCTGTGACCTATCAGACACAGGCTAAGGGTCAGGACGAGACGGCTGAGCAGACCACTGCTCACCAATTTGATGAGGCAGCATGGATGCAGGCGACTCAGAATGGCTTTGAGAAGGGCAGAGTAGTTGGCATCGGCTCTCATTTGACTCCTTGGACTTATTATAGTACTACTGCGATGTCGGCATCCAGCTCGAGAGGAGCTCATGTAGAGGCATCATATTCTGGCTCACAGTATCAGGAGCAGGTGTGAGCTCATGGTGAGCATATAGAGATTTTTCTAAAGCAGCAAGAAGAGATGTGTCGGTGGCAGCAGCAGCACGAGGAGGAGATGCTTTGATGGCAGTAGCAGTATCATGAGCCGATGGAGTTCATGCGTTGTCTGACTCGTAGTTTAGGGATAATGTTTCCTCCACCAACTCCTTCATCTCATCCACCTCCTCCAAAATTTGACCCCCAGTGATGTTTTTTATGTTACAAACATTGGAATTTAACATTATAATATGAATTAGTTACATTTTCTGTCTTTTATATCGGTGAAAATATTACATAATTTAATTTTTAATATTTTATTATCTTATTATATTTTTTTTGAATATCAAGAATTTTAATATTTTTTTATTGTTTTAATAATAGTAATATTAATTTTTCATTAATCGTAATATTATTATATTTTATTTTTTAAAAATTTAATTTATTATTTTCGATAGGACCTTTTGCGACGAGACCCCGTCGTAAATAGTCAAACTATATATTTTTAAAAACCTATTTGCGACGAGAAATTAGTCCCGTCACAAATCATTTGTTGCGACGGGCCCATCGCGGAAAGGTTTATATATTATTTTTTTGCGACGGGACAAGATCCCATCACAAATAGTTTTTGTGGCGGGCCCATCGTAAAAACGATTATGTATATATAATACATATAATCATAGGATTATTTGCGACGGAGATGTTTCTGGTCGCAAAAAAAATTATATGCAATGGGCCCATCGCAAATAATTGTATTTGCGCCCGCGTTTTCAGCCACGCGCCATTTGCGATGGGGCCCCGTCACTAAATCCTTTTTGCGACGGGATCACATTGTAAATAGACCATCGCCATTACCAAGAATTCCAGTTGTGATTTACCTTTATCATTACCGCATGATGTTAAACAACACAATAAATGTCCTCGTCACATGACCATAAACATCATGTTTTTTCATATCTATGTATGACTTGATTCTCATTCCAAATTTATACTTATGGATTCCTATATCCTATTTCCTAACCTAGACACAACATAATATCATAGTTACATGTCCATTATCTAATTTTCTCAATTATATGAAATAAAAAATTTCCATTCTATTTTAATCACACCAATAATTGCTTATGTGGGATTTGGAACAATGGTAATGGATTCATCTCATTATCAAGACATATCAGTTCATGTATTTTTTATCATAGTTATGGATGAATGACTTTAAAAGGTACACCTTAATCTTGGCCACATTAAATTAAAATGAATGGATGATGTCTATTTCATGACATGAATTTGTGCATTACCATGGACCTCGCCTGAGAGGACCACAATCCTTGGCGGTGGTCTACCATTTTATATCACATCAAAAACTACATGTGAATTGATTCCTACCATTGTAGGATATATAGTTATCCCCTTGTCGCTAGTCTTGGGATTAGCTATAATATTTATTTTTCATGATAGGGGGACCTAGGTCTGGGTTTCATGGAATTAAAATACATTGTTTTCAATAACTACATATAGATTGATTCCTTATATTACAATATATGTATTGATTCCATAATATTCAATATACGTCCCGTATAGAATGAAAATTTTGAATAATTACCCCTCTATGTACAGGTTAAAAGTGTATAGAGGGTTTCCCATTCAAGTACTGTATTTTGATTGATTATTTCCATCACATAATACATATTGATTCGTGTATCTCCAATCTCGTGTCAAATTACCAATATCAACATGAAAATTAACCCACCCTAAGTAGGAGTTAGGCCTAAACAGGGAACTTTTATTCCCAAACTACATATAAATAGAATCATTCCATCATTGGATATATAGGAACACCAAAATTTTTGATCATTTTTTGTCCATAAAAATGATAAAAATGTGCTTCAAACCGCATATCGGTAGAGGATATTTGTAATACAGAGGATACACTCTCTAGCATGGATTAACCCAATAAAAATTTGTCTCTTGTTTCTCATACTAATAATTTCTCATGTGGACTTATGTAACATGGTATGTTGATCTAGATGATGTGAGTGAAATAAAAATTAGGATGAAAGTGATGTCGTTTCTACTGACGGTAAATAACATAAAAATGTTTCTACCGCATGACATTAAAATCCCTAAAAATCATTTTTACCACATGAAATTAAATAATATGGCTATCCCCCTTACGACATACATTAAACAACATGGAAAATAGTTTCACATTACGAATATAATGTTTAGAGAAAAATTATTTACCACTTGATGTTAAAATGAATGAAAAAATTACTCCACAAAGGACTAAAAACTGCAAGTATTACATCTTTATTTCATTATGATAAATATTTTGATCTCAAAATCCCTACTATATGATGTTAAAATGTATAGGTCATCAACATTTCATCATTATTTATCTATGGACCATAAGATCCTTACCCTGATCAACCAAATTATTGGAAACACATATCATCTTTTATACCCCTCAATCCATAAATCATACTTGTTGATTTGAGTACCTTGGGCTGCCATAAACATTTAATGTACAATTTAAAAGGATACTATACTTCAAGGGAGCCATTTTTTTTATGATGAAATGCTTCCTATGGTTCCAACATATGCGTATATGGTCTTCAATGAAAAACATCAACATATGAATAGGGATTTATGATCCATGTGATCCCTCACATCAATGTAGCAGAAATAATTACATTAGAGTGGTTTAGGATATCTTAGACATGATATTCCCATACTATTATTCATGTTCTGAGAGCCTATATATGTGGTTTATAGGATTTTAAAATTCCTCTCAAATGGATGTTGGAGTACTCTTTTCCTAATCTTTCCTAATTATCTTTTTATGAAAATTTTATTTATATCTTGTCCATGTGCATCAGGTCATTAAAAATCATACACTCTAATCAACTTTTTATGAGAAAAATCTCTATCCTTTTATGGTCCAAATCACAAAATCATGAATATTATAGTAAAATATACATAAAACATGTCTGGTTAAATACCTGAAATGTATTTAAAGAGTATGTTTCAAGTGTCCAGTCTCTAAAATCGTCATCATTAGTGCATAATAAAATTATATTGAAAATGATCAAGGTATAAAGATCATATGGATCACTTTAGGGACCTAGTAAAAGAAATTTTGGCTCACTAGACACTTTGGTCTACATAAAAGACCGGGTAGTTGTATTTTTACGTCACCCTGTCATGCTATCATGTCAATTAGGTGGTGAAAAAAAATTTATGGTAATAGAAAAACTAAGAAATATTATTGTTTCCATAAATAAAATTTCATAATTTTGGAATTTAGGATCACCACAAACCTTTGAAGGCCCATGGAAAAGGATACCCAACTTTAAGAGATGATATGATTGAATATGCGTGTATTCCTATGGATCATATAGGTGTGACTATAGTCATCAACCAAATGCATCATAAAATGCACATGGAATTTATGATCCTTGTGCTACCACACATCATTGTGATGGATCAAAACCCCATATGTTTTTTTGGGTCATCCCTAACAAGGTTGTCCCATATCATCTACCCGACTAGAGGGATTTGGAAAAAAAATTAAATTATTTTTCTCCAAAATATTCATGTAGGTTTGACAATCTCAATGTGACATCACTATTTTTTGTACCCTTTCTTAATAAAATAATGTGACACTAAATTCCCAAACATTATGCTGGAACACACCACACAACTCAAAACCACATGTTGTAGGACCCATGGCTCACCATAAAAATCAAAACAGCTCTAGGATGATAGACCCCTTGTTGTATATATTTCAATCAGTATCAATCTACTCCACCTAGATGTTTGATTCTTCATTAATATCCAATGGCCCTTTAATAATGAAATGGTCAACATTGATTTACCATGCATGTAATCCCCAATGTGTAAGGCTTAATGGATTTTTCCTGTCAACTATATCCATATAATCCTTATAGAAAATATAATAAAATTCCCATGAGCCTTTCTAATGTTGTAGTGGAACTCGAAACCTAATGGTGTTACAGTTCATCCCTGGTATGTATTCCCCATTCAATATTCATTCATTTGTACTTATGGTTATGGCTTATTCAAGCAATATTACAACTATCCAGGTGCTATATTATTTCCTATATTTTGACCTTCCATCTATAACATCTCTAAAATATTTGATTATCCATACGAGAGAGTGGGGAAACATCTATTTGAGAAATATATCAATGGATAACTTCCATGATATAAAAATTAATTCATCACCCCATTGTAAGAATGGAACTCCAATCCTCATGAACCCTGACAACACAATGGTAGAACTCCTCACCTCAGGGTTTTTTCAGTCTTCCCTGAAACATTATACCCATATTCCATGTTCATTAATATATCCCTAGTAGTAAGTCATAATGATGAATTGTATATTTAAAATCTTTTTTCATGATGTTAAATATAAAGGTAGATGTCCTTACCCTATGATGTCAAATAGCAAGGCATATATCATTACCACATTGTGTACATGCTTATGGTGGATATCCTTACCACATGATGATAAAATTCCCAGCAATTTTAATAACCTCATGATGTTAAAAAATATGTAATTTTTTACAGTATGATTTCCAAATGAACGACTTAAGTCCTTTCAAGAAGATATTAAACTGCATTGTATATTTCTTTACCATATGATTCAAAACATCATAACAAATGTATATACAGCATGATGAAAAAATGTGTATAAAATGTCTTTACCAAATGCCATTAAACTTCATAGAAGTATTCATTATAGAATGATGTTAAACAACACAAATAGTTTCCTTAAAACATGGTGTTAAATGGTACATAAAATCACCTTACCTAATTATTTTAAATTTCATAGTAGGATTCTATTATGCATGATGATAAAATTCATGGAATATGTTACCTTTTAAATGTTATAACACTAATAGTGGAAGTTCTGTTCTAAAAAACCTAAAAAATTATAAGGTCATACATAAAAGGCCTTATACTATATGAAAACAATGGACTAGTTTATAAGACCATAAAAAATTGTAGAAACCCTATCAAGGAAAACCCCATAAGATGGTTTCCAGATAGAAATTTGAGTCCATTCCTTATAATACTTCCCCCATATTATGCTTAAGGGAAAATTTGGGAAATACAAAATAATGATATATAAAGCTTCTTAGGACCAATATATTGACTTAGAAAAAATAAATATATTATCAATAATTTCATTGACTTCAACCAACGAAATATAATTACTCATTAGGGATATATATCTTACACAAACTATTATTTTTTTAATTTTATAATCTCATGACAACAACTGAAGGTAAATAGATAATAATTCTCATGTTAGTGGTAATTCATGAGAATTTTATGAATAAAAACATTATATGGTTTAATAATTCCCATCCTGACCTTAATATCTACATGGTTTTATGAAAAGTTTTCGTTTCATTGATGCTTCATAAAACAATGAATTAATAAAATATCAGAAAAATCATGAATGAAAGAATATTGGACATTGATATGTAATGGTTGTAAGATATAATAATGTATATCATGTAAAATGTTGAATATAGACATTATAGAGATTCTAAAATTATCATATTGAAAAAAATAATTGGGTATTATACTATAGTAATATTTGAATGGTTGAACATTCCCATTCAGCAAGAGTCTGATAAGAAGTGCTGATTGAGAACTGAATCATAGACCACCCTAATTTTATACTTTAATGAAGGGAAAGTGAGTCTAAATAAGAGAATAAATCTCCCCAACTCATTGATAATTTTCAAATAATGAGGATGATGGTACCGAAATTAATTATCTTGAAAATAACTAGATCAAAATAAAGGATATGTATCACATACCTGTATTTATGTCTTAATTGATCATTTTTCGGGATATCAATATTTTACATGATTGAAGTCACTTATTTCTATCCTCAATTAATGGTAAACAAGGAGGATATTACCAACACAACATTATTTAAAAGGTATGAAATCTAGGAATTTATAATGATGAAATTTGATCTTACAAATGAACCCACTATCTTTATGTATTTAATGAGTAATGTCTTTGTATATTACCTTAATCTATTTGTGGTTTTCATTATATAATATATTATTATAATAATAGATATTAAGTGCATGAATATCACCTTATTATTGTACTAAAGACCTTATAGAATGGTAAGACGTGTGAGAAGTTCTCTAATTGTTAAATTTGGCTAAAAATGTTTAATATTTTGTTATAGAATTTCATGAGTGGGAGTATTGATAGATCCATCAACAATGGATGTCATTGAAATTTGTCGCAAAAAATAACATTGAATAAGGTCCAAAGGATTCATGTGTAGCGTTGGAATTACAGATTCATTGTAGAGAATTTATCATATCAATCTAATATAATAATTTTGTTAACATGGAAGGGAGACATATTCCGTTGGAAAGATGAGTGTGTTAGAAATTACAAGAAAAAAAATAGAATTTCAGTAAGCACACCTATACTAACATTACAATGTACTGTAGAAAGGGGTTGTGATATATAGTGATGCATTGATGAATGAAATTGGATGCATATTCATTCAGAATGATATATTGATAACTTATACAAAAGTGAAGTTGGATGTTCATAAAAAAAATAACCCCACATTTGATTTAGAGTATGTTGTGGAGTTTTTCCATTAATGATGTGATGTAATTATATATATATATATAATGATGTTATATTTATATATCAATAAAATAGAATGTTTATATTCACTCAAAAGGAGTTGAATATTCACTGGGGAAAAGGGTGGGAGATGATTAAAGATTATGAATTCTCAGTACATTACTACACTGATAATTTGAACAAGGTGTTGGATGATCTAAGTCGATAATATCATGATATATTATCTACGATGAGGATAATAAATATCTAATATTTATAAAATTGAAACGGAAAAATCAACACATCTTGATGGAAGGCGATAAATAATATCTTTATATAAAAGGTGTTTATCCATAAATCCATGGGAGGATTAAATATGTCTAGAAGGAAGGTATTGGAAAATAGAAATAGGTCAGAAAATTTATTTAATTCATCATTTATTGTTATAGAATAATACGGAATATGAACATTTTATGTGTCCCATCAATCCAATATTTGATGAAGGATATATTGGATGATGCTTATAGCTCCCAATTCTCTAGTCATACTTGAAGTCTGATTATGTATAGATATTTGTAAGAGTCTTTATTTTGGGAATTCATGAAGGGAGATATTTTATATTTTGTATCTCAGTGCTTAGTATGATAGCCGTTTTTCGTTGGGAGAGAAATTTATAAGGAAATGTTACATCTATTACCCTTTACAGAATTAATTAAAAAAAATCACCATTATTTTTTTAGAATCCAAAAAACTTCTAAATTCAATAATTATATATGGGATTTTCTTGAAAACATTAAAAATTAACCATACTTCATTGCTTCCATATTATATTTCTCTCTTGATAAGATTTCCATAATATTCATTAAAGAGGTTGTATGGTTTCATAGAGTACCACATTATTTTATATCTCATTAGGATATGAGGTTTACCTTGATGCTCTAATTATTTCTTCGGCTAGCTTTGGATATTGCATTGTGTTTTATTATTTCGTGGCATCCTCGTGTAGAGCTTTAGTTTTATAGAACCATTAAAAACCAATCAGTTATGATGATATATTGTTCAATTGATTTCAAAGGTGTTTGGGTTCAACACCATTATCTCATAATGATTTTATACAATAATATATTTCTCTCAAGCATTCATATAAATCATTTAATTTCATTTCCAATTCAATATATGAATAATAGAACCATAGTTTATAGAAAAGGCCTAACGTCTGCCTTCCCATATTTTATAGACTAACAATTAGAAGAATGGACATATGGTTTTTCTTTGAAGAAACTATTACCTCATATTAGATAATGACGAAATAAGAAGAAAAAACCAAAGATCACCCATAATTGTAAATAAATAGTGTATAGAAGAAATACCTATCATAAAGTAGTAATAAACCATAATTTTTTGTAGATACCTAGATGATAATATCATAAATACAACAATGTTTACCCATTCTCGAACCACATATACCCGAGTAAATAAAATTATCAAAAATTAAATTATAATTCTATAATACCCACATCGATCCATACAACATAAATGTTTTTCTCATATATATCTAATCAATATTTATCTATCAGTCGCAAGCCATAGCCTATCCTATGCATGAAAATAAGTGAAATTTTCTCCAGGTACCCTACTAAGATAGTATCAAAAGTAGGATGTTAGTACAAAACATAGAGAGGAGTCACCCACATGGTCCCATGCGTAGCTAGTAAATTTAGTGAATATATATGTGATCAAGTCAATAAGATAAAAATAATAATTACAATGAGAAACAATAGATACAGTAGAATATAAGGCCACCAATGTTATACTTATGGAAATGAGGAAGACCTAGCCGAGACACCACGAGAAAATAGAAAGAATTAAATAATGTGAAACCAATATTAATATTATGGTCTTTGATCCTGATCAATTCCACCTAATTCTGCCCATTTTTTGAATATCTATGAGAACATCTAATAATTGTGCACTCGAATAAATATATATGCTCTAAAACCAGGGATCCCCAACCAAACCTCAAGACATAGCTCATAACATAATGATGTACTTCTAGAGCTAAGAATATTAGTATAGAATCCAACACATTAATTATAAATTATAGTTCCTAGAGAAGCAATCTGACACTAATATAACAATAAAATTGATGGTTCTACAGCCTAATTAGGATTCCAAAATTCATATAGCACTACCCATGCATGGAACCTAGGTCTGACATCTGAAAACCATTTGTGGAACTCCATGTGAACTAATTTTATTCATAATTCAAAAACATCATGTACATCAATTTGATCCATATATGGAAATTCATATCTACAAATATCAATCATATAATAATGTAATTCAATATCCACCAATTTCAATCATAATAGCGGAATACCAAGTTCACAATCGTTAACCAAGATGAGATGGAAAATAATTTATGATATTTAAAAATTAAATAATGAGAAACACCATTTATATCAATATATAATTATTTTTAACAATATAGGGACCATGGAAGTACCTATAGACATCACCAAAAAAGTATACCAATGAATTAGTCCCCATATACCATATCCTATGAAGAACTAGAAGAATCATAACTGCCTCAATATTAACCAAGAGATTGAATAACTAAAATTTTGTGGTGGTAGAAAATTAAAAATAATTGCTAGTACCAGCATCCCTTGGGATTACCAGTTTGGAATGGGTACTTAGGTGAAAATTGATACTATCACAACCCCAAACCCTCAACACACTACCTAATGTTCAGTCAACACAATGGGAAAGCTAGTTTCTTTCTAGGGTCAAAACAATAGGGAGGAATTCTATATGCATTACTCTAATATGTTTCAATGTTATCGGGTCAATACACAACACAAAAAAGCATTGACATACCAATGCATCATTAATAGTGTAGAACACCACTTCATTCTACGTAGAGTCATGTCATTAAATCCATCTTCAGGAAGTGTGTTATGACATAATTTCTATTTTGAGATCTCTTTGGGAATGTATGTATATAAAACCATGTACCATTATACCTATGGTTTTCAACTAGTCAAATATAAACGATTACACACATTACATATTATTGTCAATCCTCTAAATAGGTTTGAAGGATAATCGTACTCTAAAAGGGGAAAAAATTAAACTAGAACACGTAGGCTCTTAGTAAACCTTAACATTCATCCATTTAAGTTAACCATTTAATTATTTAAATAGATCATTTGAATAAATTAAATAATATGGATATCCCATAGGTTTTAGCATAAAAATACACATACCATTATAAAGGTGCATCAATACCATCAGAAAGGTATGATAGACCACCTACCCTTAGATAGATTTACATTTTATATCCGAGGGCTTAAAGAATCATCCGAATCACATCCAAGATCATTGAGTCATATAGATATATTGTCTCACAACCCATCAACATAAGTTTATTAATTACATACACATTATAGTTAATTCATTAAATCCAAAAACTATAAAACTTATTAAAAAATATGGTAAATGAAAAAAGATCAAGACCTCAATAGATAATATCAATGCAAGGAAACACATACATGATTCCTTCTAAAAAACATATGAAACATAAAGAAAAATTTATCAAGAATAAGACCTAATAATTAGCATCAGGATAAACACCCAAAAAACAAATTTAAGCCTTTATGATTTTAAAAATCCCTGTAATAATAATCCTCGATTAAAAAAATATAGATATGTTCAGATGGCCACCGATGTCACCCACATCCTATTTTGAGTGAAACCCATAACACCGATATTCAATTCTACCATGTTTTAGTGGAATTAGTAAAAAACCCTCACGCTAGAATCTAAACACAAAGGAAGAAGGAAATGAAAAAAAAATGGATGATAGAGTTGATGACATACCTCTAGGATTCCAATACATCATATGACCGACAATTATTACCAAGAATATTGTAAAATCCAACTGAGGATGGTTGGAAGAGGAAATAACATTAAGTATGTTCTACAAGTTGAAATGAGGGATTATAATGGTTATAAACATTAAGGTTTGGAGGGGAAAATATTAATTTTACACTATTTATTAAGGTACGCAGTTAGGTTGCACAATTAGGAATTAATGTTTCCTATCATTCCTAATTCACTATATAAAAACCATTAGGATTCATGATTTCCTCCCATGGATTACAAACCATGATCCAACCAAAAAGATATACTTCTCCCATGAACACCAACATCAAGTATTTTCAGCCTGTGGTTAGACAAATTATCCACAAACCATGTGATTCTAGTAACACTGTTCCAACAAACCACATGTTACCTAGGACCCCTTCCACAATTAAACAAACTGTGTTACATTAAAACATGGGCCACATATTTACACCATATGGTTTACACTAACTACTAGCCAATCCTCCACCCATTGCAAGATTTTTCCAAAACCCCAACTCTATGCCCAAAACCCTCAAAATGATACTAAAATCCATAACCAGATTTCTAATCCTCAAACGGCCTCTAGAAAAATCATTTTGGGATATTTCATTCTTTAAATTTACATTATTCAACAACAATAAATATTTTAACAACCCATTAAATAAACAATCAATATCATTCTTAAATTTCCAACTCAAAATGGGATTGGGTCAAAAAAATCCCAAATTAACACATATCATCCCCAATATGTTTGGGTGAGAATGAAAATGATCAAACCTACCTACATGGGTTTTGATCTCTATTAAGAGGTCTGTGTTTCATTTCTAAATACCCAACATGCTTCCAATTCCACTGATGAAATACATTTCATGACCAACAATTACCCAAGGTATATTCCCTGAATCCATAGGAATTCTCATTCCTACATCACAAAACAAGAGAACCACCCATGAATTAGTCTCAACTCATGGGTACAACCCATATCCCAACCTAAAAAAGAATTCAAAATAACATGGGGAAACACCCATTAATGTTTTCCGTTGATTAAAAAAATGCCACTCCTCGGGATTCACATCACATCTAAGGACCTTTAGGTTTCCCACCTTACCCTACCAACCAAGAAATAAATAATGTCCCTAGGTCCTACCACTTAGATAAAAATGTGAAATATATCACCAATAAAGGTAAAGATAACACCGACCTAATGGTTTAAATCATCCAACATGGGTCAATTATAGAGGATTCCAATACCATTTTATAAATGAAATAAAAATTATAAGTTGTAATTGGAATCCCAATTAAGTGTAATATCATAGTAACCATTGGTATAAAGAATGTTTATAATGGATTTATATTCCATGAATCAACCAACCTTCATATAAAACTCTATAATAATCCTTATAATGAACTTCTTTCTAGAAGGTCATGATGTTAATAGAAATATAATAATAGACCCTTATTGTATATCTCTATACACTAAGACCCCCACAACGATTCTGTTCATTATAACCATTTATGTACCTATCGATACCACACTAGAGGATCTGACATGATAACCATAAATGTATCTAATTTATGTAAAATAAAAAATCATGATATATGGGAAATATCCATGTATTTTATTTAATATGTTAGTTAACCATACCTAAAAATGATAAACCCCAAAATGGTATACTAGAAACGAATCATTGATGATGTTGACCTATGAGGACCATTGGTAAAAACACAAAACCATCTCAGCAATCTCTATTTTAAAACACTATCAATGTTTAGTTAATTGGATTTCCATTCTATGTTATGTGGGAAATCATTAGATTGATTTTCAATGAAAATTTTAAAATCCAAACCTATGTATGAAATCCCAGTTAGGGGTCCAAAAAATGGGAACCATGTGCATTATTAACCTTCTATGGTCACTTCATCATAGCTTCTTGCGGACTAAGTAACCAGCTTCACTATTGATCATCACATTGTGGATCCACTTGGCCATCGATCAGAAGGAAATACACATATCAGTCCACCCAATTGAGCAGAATTCATCCACCAACCTATATGGGGAAACCCTATTTTTAATATTCTTTACACATTAAACAAATTTACTTGATTTTCGGTAGTAAACTTTTAAACTATTATGATTATAACATGTGGAACCAATATTCCAAATATGATGTATGAACATTTCGTGAATTTTCCATCCAAGTGTCAAAATCATTCAATGGCCTCTCTCTAATGAATAAAAAGATGTAAATACATACGAAATCATAAAATACACATTACATATTCATAACACTTAGTGAAACTTATATAAACATATAACATCACATATTAATATAAATGAACCCATATCCCTGGTCGACATGAATTTTTTTTAGAAAATAGTGTTCTTGATGAACTTGTTTAATATCCATCAATGGAACCATCACATTAAAAATAATTATGTCTATAATCTCCCAAATAGTTAAACAAAAGGAAATGTACAATTGTGGACAACACATTGTCACAACCTGAACCATTTCACTCTATGTTTTGTTGTTAAACATATTAATGATACGGAAAAAAAATGCATCCCCATATTATAGAGGTCTATAACTAGCCGCGAGGGTCTAGGTTGTGTATGTGCGCAGACTATTCCTCCTTATTAGAGTATTAATCTAATGGATATAACCAAAAATAATTTATAATAGTAAAAAAATACTTATCAAGATAAAAAAAGTTATAAAGAAGCTGTGATAACAATTGAAATGAAATAAATTCCCCAATCGCCATGTCTTATGTAAAATATTTATATACAACTAGGATAACTACATATACAAGATTAATTGAATGAAACTGAATAAAATATAAGAAATTAAAATTACCATGATCTATATCCCACACTGATACATACCACAAACCAAATCTCCATATACATATACAAACCATCATGCTTGATTAATCCCAGGACTCATCCTGTCATGTACCTTCAACAAAGTGAATGGCTACTCAGGAACCCTCATGTAATGGTGGATGAGTTTGGTGTGGGTACAAAACATAGTATGAAAACACCAATAATTCCCAATACATATATATTACATATAGTTTTTTAATATGGGTTATTCATAATAATATAATAATAAAAATAATATCTAATACATAGCCATAAAAAAATCATGGTTTTATTGTGAATGTCTGGGGATATTTCTTCATCCCAGAAAATATGAAATGGGGAATAATGATTAAAATAAATTATTTATAATGAATGTTTATTCTTAGGTCCATGATATTCATAGACCATATCTACTTCTTCATGTGTTAGATTGCCTCTAATGTTGTCTCAATGACCGTGAATCCCATGTAACAAATGAGATCTATATATTGGGAAGCCCTAAGCATGTCTCAATAATTAACGCATAGCATGCTTATGTAAATCTAGTGCCCAGACCATCAAACAAAATCAAGTCCAAAAATTATAAACTATAGTTATTGGGGCTTCAGTACAACACCTAACAAAGCATTAAATCGATGGTTCTAGAGCCTTTTTGAGACAAAAAAATACATACAGTACTATCTATTCTTGAAACCTCATTATGAAATTTCAACAACATATGTGGAATGACTTGTTAACAAATGTAATACAGATGTTATTAATTCAATGTTCATGAATCATATAAATATCAATTGAACCTAATGTCAACCTATATCAATCATATAAATATGTAACTACGTGTCACCCAATTTCCACTATAATAGTGGAATGCCTTCTCCACTATCCTAAGCAATGAATATGTGAAATGTATTTTTTTATATTTACCCCAAAAAAAGTATGAGGACTGAAATTTCATTCATCCTATCATGTAAGTCTCACAAGTCAAATCTGGGGAAGTACCTCTAGGCATCCCCATAATATAATCATGTGAAATTAGGCTCCTCAGAGCGAGTCCCATAAAGAACATCTGGAATCATAACTACATAAACAGTTACCAAGTAAATGTATATCTAAAAAATTATGGTTGAATAAATTTATAATCCAATAAATACTCCTATATCTCAATGGGAATAAAATTTAGGTATGGGTTCCATGGTTTTACCCTCAATTATCTCTATCCCAAACAATATATTCTCCTTCCCAGGGCTGGTAAACATATTCGGGAACCAAGGGGGTTCCCTAGGTTGGAATATAGAGATGAATCCTACACATGGTCATCTTATTTTGTACCATAATCTCAGGTCCCTCCACGATTTTACATCCCATGACATCATGACCATGGTGGAACAACCTCAGCAGATAATCAGAGTCATTCCACTAAATCCACCACTAGGAAATAGGTCATGACCCAATCATGATTCCAAGATATATCTAGTATAGTCAACACATTGGAATCACTCTTGTATTTCTTATTCTCTTTCTTCTCGATACATTATAAGGGACAATATTCCTTACTGATTCTAGACTCATCTACAAAGATGTTTGAAGGAAGATATGTCGCTTAAAGGTCCATCCCAAGAAACTGGTGCACATGGGAAGTTAGTGATTTATGAAATTTATCTATTATAATAACCCATTTAATTAATTAAAAGGTTTATTTGAATAAATTAGAATGGTGGTTTTACCATAAGGGGAGATAATAAGAATATTCATACCACTATATATCTTAATTGATACAAAAGGGAAGGTACGATAGACCACCTACCTTTAGAAAAAATTCGATTTAATTTTAAAGGTCCATTTGTTAATTCCAAGGTCCATCAAATATCATCGATGAATAATGAGATTCTCTCTAAAAACTCAACACCCAGACTCAATTAATTACAATTACATTATAATTAATTAGTTAAACCCAATAACTATAAACAACTAAAGTAAAACAATCTAAAATCTTATAAAACATAAATAATCATCGGTTAGTCTTATCACATCAGAACATCGTTTTAATACTTTCCAAAAATACACAACATATCAAACCCATGACATCAGAATAATCCTTAATATACGGAATAATGAAAAAGGACATTAAATTTAATTTAAGATCAAACTATTTGTAAAATCACTATGATGACATACATCGATGAAATTACTTGCGTCGTAGTGAAAGAAGCCTCCTGGGTCACCCCCTTTCTAGGTAAATAGAAACCATGAATACAGATACTTGACTCTACCATGTTTTCATAGAATAAAAAAGAAAAAACATAATTGGAAAATCTAAATTACATGGAATAATGGAAATAAAACAATAGAGGGAAATAGAGTCGATGAATTACCTCTAGGACTCTAATGCATCAACTGATGTTCAATTAGGAACAAGCATAGGGTAAAACTCTCATTGAGTAATGGAGGATGTGGAGGGAGTGTGTGGAAGAGGATATGATGTGAAATAGTGGGGAAAATGTGTAAAACCCTTTTTTTTAGAGGGAATAAAATTGTAATTTCCCCTAGTTAATGTGGTATGCAGTTAGGCCACAATGATAAGAAAATAATGTGCCAAGGATGTGTGCTTCATTTTCCAAACACCTATAAGAAACCACATTTCCTCTCATATAAAAAATAATACGTTTCAAACATATAGATATATTTCCATAAGTATTGAAACCTCACATGGATTCAACACATTGTTAGATAAACCATGATTCAACTATTCAAGTCCCTTATAATCTATTTACCAAAATACAATGTTATATAGAAATCCTTAGTCAGTTAAACAAAATATGTTATATTACTAGCATGGATTCAAGGTTTGGCTACACAGTTATCCCTAACCATGAACAAACCATGAACTACATGATACCTTTTATTACAAACTCTTAATCTAGACCCCAAACTATCCTAAGATACTTAAACACATTGATCACATTTTCCAACCTCAAACCACACATAATAACATTATTTTTGAAGAAATTCATTCGTTATATTCCCATTATAAAACAATTATCAATATTTAACCATTATATAAATTGAAAATTTAGTTTCATTCTGAAATTTGAAACTCAAAATAATATGTGATGTTACAGATACTTATGATTCCTTATAAGGATGAAAACAATGAACTCCAACATTAAAGGATGTAAATCTTGGAATGATTCATTGGGGCCTGGAACTAGTTGGGTAAATTGAAGATAAATTTAGAGCTATTCAGCAAAACATCAGGTATCTTAGTGTCATGAGAAATTTTATATTGATAATCATTAGGGTAATCAAGAATATGATGTTTGTGAGAAGGTGTTCCCAAAAATATCTCAATGGAAGAAGGTTGGGATATTTATAAAGAAGGGAATTTGGGGCACGATGTATATTGGATCTTCCAAATTCATGAACATGTAGGGATAGTTTCTTATTTTTGTATCACATCCACTGATCCTCTCCTAGGTTCATTACATGTTCCATGTATCAATCTTGAAGAAGTACGTACTAGATTCTTCGCATGTAATCAAATCATAGGTTATACTAATGGAGTATGATCTTTCCTATAAAAAAACTAATAACGATATTTTATTATATAGAAAATGGTCTACAGAATGAGACTACTAACCAATATAATGTCCTATAGAGAAATAAAAAATTTGATGAATCTATAAGGGAATCAAAGGATTTGATGAAACAGATACATCCCTATTGTTTATCAAATTGATGAAATTTTGATGAAAAAATTCATTTTTTGTGTGGTATAATGCGACACCCCACAACATCTGATCCATACCTTCAAATAACTAAAATGTGTTTTATTAGTGCTTATGAAACACTAATATTGTGAGTGATGCTAGAAGACAAACATTATCAGCATTAGGAAAAATACTAGAGAAAGGGTTGGTTTATTAACACTAAAAAATCATTGATAAAGGGACCCTTGATCAGTTATTTAATTTATCATTGATAAAGTGTGACTTTATTTGATATTTTTTATCATTGATATAGGGTTTCTTTATCATTTTTTTAGCGCTCTCAAAGGATGGATTTAAAAATGATACAAATATTGTGTAAGTTCACCATTTTTAGCACATTTATTGCATTGATAAAAAAATTTAAAATAAAACTAATGTTTTTTTCATGCACCACAACACCCCATTTTCTAGGCTCACATAACCATTTATTAGTACCGTCTAGTCCCCAAACCGGTATCATGCACCACAAACCTTGGTCAATAATCATAATGACCCCACCTCCTTTTATAGTTCTATAATGGCCCCCATAATCACCAGATCACATTGGGAATTGATACTCTGAGATCCCTTCAGAGTTTCAATTCACTTTACTACTCATCCAATCATGTTTTGTTTTATATTTGAATATATTTCGTTTTATTATCCTATATTTAGAGGTTTATGATATATAGACACACACACATACACTTATATTAATATAAATATTTTATATATTAATATTCATTTATGTAAAATAGAATATATGTGTGTGTGTGTGTGTTTATTAATAATCACACATATGTATATACAATAAATGTATTTAAATTTTTATAAGTAAATATATTTTTTTTATTTTTATAATGTATAAAAAATTGAAAGATATTCATTTAATAAAATGGATAATAATTAATTTCATATGATTTCTATAATTATTTTTAAATTTAAATCCAATAATTTGTCTCTATTGTAGGATATAACATTGATACATGATATATATATTTATATGACTGCATATTTACATATATATATTTATACATATTTAAATGTAATTTTATTATTATGATCTAAATTTTATATTATGTTTTTATATATTGTTACCTTACAAAAATATATATAATATATTTAATGAATATTCTATAACAATATATACATATATATGATGTATATACACAATATTGATATGTTTGCACATGAACACATATTTACCCACAGAATAATGACACACTTAAGCAACGATGAAATATTTTTATATATAAACCAATTAGTGTATCCCAACTAGAATATCAGTTTTAGAGGCCTTGTTGGCCTTTTGTCGTAGATTTTTTTGACCGGGGTCCTCCATGGTTAACCTAACAAAGATCACATCCCATTATTCAGTTTGATATGTTGAAGAAACCAAATGGAAAGCCAAATTGAAATTTATTTCCATTTGATGTTGAATTCATTATTCAAACATAACTTAGAGAATTCCTTTTTTTATTGATTTTTTGTGTCATCCAATTGTTATTAAATGAATGTTACTTGAAAATAATTTGAAAATTATGAAATATATTTTTTAAAATTATTTTTAAATTTTATTTTCACATAATAACTTATATATTATGTGTAATGACATATATACCCATATATAAATCATATTAACTAATATATATATGTATTATATCTAAAAAATAAATTTATATATTAATATATTATTTATAATGACATATAATTTGTTTAATGAAATATAACCTTTTCTAGTCATTGTTTATTAGTATTGATAAATGATACCACAATACCACTTCTTTTTTTATCACTAATAAAGGTCCATCATTATCATTAATTTTTTAGAACTAATAAACCCTATATTAGTTTTTCTATAAATGAGGCCCCCTTTATCGTTTTTATTTATGATGTCCCAGACCCGGATTCCAAAAAATAGGTTCCCTGATTTATGTGGGACACATGGACTGAAGGGAATCTCCCCAAATTTCAGAGGCATCCAACTTGTAGTGAGGGCGTAGCATGTATCCATGGGGAGACTATGCCCTCAAAAATAGATTTTATTGTATTAGATAAATGTAAACAGATATAAATTGAGAATTATATACAAGTAAACATAAGGCCCATAGGAAATTATAGACCACAATAGCAATAATAGATGATGATATCACATGTCACTAGAAAAATAGAAAAAATGGATTAAATACTGTAGGAATAAAATTTTCCAAAATAATATAATGGAAATCAAAATACTATACCAATACTCCCATGATCCAAATTAGTCCTTTACTATCAAGCTCGTAAAAAACTGTAAGAAATCATCTTTTACTATGCATGTACTTCCCTTTATCAACACCTGTTGTCGTGTAATCTACTCAAGGTTCCAAATGGTCTCTAGAGAGTGTGTGATATTAATATCCGTGGGCCACCACCAATGGTGTTTATAAAAATTGGCCAGTGTAATGGGATATAATAGTGTGCAAGCATGTATAAATAATTTAATGAATTAAACTATATCTAAATACCCAATTACCTAGTTCAGCCCTCAACTGGTGTTTGAACGTGTAAAAAATTCCTTATTTGATTGTAACATATATATAATATGTCACGTGTTAATAATAGTGAAGGATAATTGTTGTAATAAGGAAAACTATAATGATATTATACAAGGATATCCCAAGGTAACAACCAAGGAATGATAGACATTATGGGTTGCTAACTCATTAGTAAAAATTTCTCTCTAAGGGTATTAGGGTAATATATGGGTCATACACCAAGTCATTCCACAAGAATATGCCTAAAGAATCAGAGGACATCAACCAAGGTAAAATGAGGTTATTTAGTGATAGGACCCTATGGGATTTTAATAGGGAACTAACTTTTCAATGTTGGATCCAAGGAGTGTGTCTGTTGCATCATTTAATACTGTATGAGGGAACATACCGTGTCATATCGGTCATCCAAGAATAGAAAAATATCAGGATCTAGGCTATTCTCAACCTAATAAATACACATCCTTGAATTTTAATAAGATTCCTAAGTGCTCAAGAATTTACCTAATTAGAATTTGAGGCAAGCTTTAGTTAGGACAATCCTACTTGATAACGAATTCATGTATAAATCTCATTGGTTCAAGTATTTCCTTTAATTAGTGTGAATAATCCATGTAGCACACAACTGCTCATTTAATCCATTTAATGAATTTTCAAAAAATTCAATGTTTTCTTTTCCGCCTTCCATCAACATCTTAAGGGGTGCTACAAACTTTCAACCTAATGTTCAGTTACATTTATGGCCATGCCATATACATATTATAATTTCTAATTCATGTTTCACATTTAATTACAAAAAATTTAGAACTTACCATTTGTGGGATATGTGGTGAGAATAAATGGTATTTCAATTATAAAATTCACAATATAAAACAATCCATTTAATATACGAAATTGTACCGTTAGAATAGTTACGCCATTGCACAAACGAACAATGGCTCAAACATGTTAAAACCCTAAAATCCAAATTATGGAATAACACCCAACATGGGTTGTTTTGATTTGTGGATACTAACACCCAAAAACAATCAGATATTTGTATATAGAATAACTATAAATTTCTTCCTTCTATAATCATGACATATAATTTCCATAAATGGCACGGGATGAAATCACTAGGCACCGCACGATAATTCCAAAATCATTAAACTAGAGGGATGAATTATTGACTACCCACTTTAGGGTTATTTGACTATCCTCCTCTGATATCGGCCTCTCATTCTACATAGAATGAACTAGATCATAGAAAAATGGAATAATCCCTCCCCTCAATATCTAGGTAGGCGGTAAGAGTAGAGAAGAATGGATAAAAAGGACCTGAGTACATACCATTACTCGTCCAAAATTATGAACCAAAGCTCGATTGGATCTTGTCCAAATTATATCTCTTGATCCCTACCATAGGTCTTCATAAATATTGAAATTTCGAAAAAATGGATCTTCTCTCGCTATTTCCTGTGTAGGGGAAGAAGGGGTGGATTTGTTCATTAAGGGAAAAATTGTAAAATTTCCCTAAAATGTGCCTAGGCATAGTTTATCCGTATTGTTTGAAAACCCATTTGAAAACCTTTCACGGGTATCATTGAAGAAGGGGAACTTGCATGGTCTAGTTTCACAACCATGTGCAAACCGTGCGATATGCTTTTTCCAAAAAATACATCTGCAATGTTAGGATACCAATGCGCCCATTGTGCGATATGTCCAGTTTTACCATAATGATGGGTTCTGGGCTCTAAAAATCCCCATACATCCCTATGACCATTTCTAACTCATTATACATGCATATTTTTTCCAAAATAAATAATTAGACTAAAATTTAAAGGACCCATTCATTAGTGAAAAATAGATTTATCACAGTCTTCCACAATTAAATCAACTCATCCACGACTTTAACTTCCAAGCATGTAGAAACACTATCTGAGAAAAATTCTGAACACTGAGCACATATTTTGGGCCCTAATCTGAATTCTCATCTTGAAAATGGATATGTTGTCCTAACACCCATACAACAGGGATAGAACAACTTTATAAGAACCTTCTTTCCCTGACGGATGATGCATAGTGGATACACCTAAAATCTAGCATCGATATTTATCTGAAATTACTCATAATCAAATGTTAGATACCATTTGGCATGATATTGGTGATTTTTTGAAACGTTAAATATGTAAGGCATGTCACAGTATGAAAGAAGTAATAAAAATCGACAGGCTACCAGCTCAAATCTCTCTATAATCTCAAATGGACCTACGTAATGAGGAGACAAATTCTCTTTATTTCATAACTGGATATTTTCTTGACTGGGAGATACCAGAATCAAAACATTATCCCCATCCTGAAACACTATAGGACGTCTATGGAAATGACTATAAGATTACCATGTTTACTATTTAGTAATCATATGCTTCTAGATCAATTGAAGCTTCTCCGATGTCTACTGAATGATATGATGACATAGTAGGGCTGCCTCAACTATATCTTTCCATCACATATGTGAATGGTACGACCTAACATATAAGGCCTTAGAACAATCCATATGAATTTTATCTTGAAATATTTTATTATAGATAAACTTGACAATAAGGATATGCATATATCAAGATCCCCCAAAATTGAGGACACATTCTTAGAGCATGTCCTCTAGGATTTTTATTCCCCATTCTAATTTTCCATTATTTTGAGGGTGAAAAGCATTACATAAAAGAACCTATGTTCTAATATCCTTCTATATACCATTCTAGAACCATGATGTAAAAAAGGAATCCCTATTTTAAATGATTGAATGTGGGACCTCATCTAGTCTTATGATCTCATGAACACAAAATATTCCCAGCTGGTAAATTAAGAAAGTCTCCCACATAATAATTAAGTGGGATGATTTTTTTTGTTTGTCAATATCTAACCATATAGCCTCACTACCTCTCTGAGAACTATTTATGATTAATAAAAATTATATGGAATCATCTTATCATTTCTATTATGGGACTTGATGCGGTTGTAACATGTGTGCATGTCTCCGGTGCTTGGTTTCCACCTACTGATAGGTCGAACAACTAGTGATAATTCCTACTATTTGTCATTTCAACCTAGGACACTAATACTAGGTTCACATATGTGGATAAATATTTGATATTATTGGTTGAATTTTCAACTATGAATCATGGTATTCTTTCATAAAATCATCTCTCTTTTATGTAGGAACCCATACACAATAATGAATACACATGATATCATCTCCGTCTATAGACCATTCCAGAGGTGGGGTATATCATGATATAAACTCATATATAACCAAGCCTTCATTATCTAAATATAGTATACACTTCACATTATCATGGATGGAAGAGGTAACAGTCATGGTTGAGTGGTCAAACTGCTTGTGACTGTCATGGACTCCAGATGCATCTCACAAAAGAGGTCCATTAATTTACATTCATTATTAACTCCCCGTACAACCTGTGTTTGAGTTTTATGATTTAGTGAATCAGTTAAAAACTTTCCCTTTTTATAAATATGGGGAATATTAATATAAAAGGACTATAAATATTTGACCAAACATTGTTGTCTAAGGTTCAAGTCATGTTATTGAATGATATATTTGATGCTCGTGTGGTCCGTGTACAACACCATATGCTCACCCATTTGATAATGTCTCTAGTTACAAAAGGCAAGGAAAACTTCTAATAGATCAATGTCGTGTGTTAGTTCATTTCACTCATGTGGATTAAGCTACTTTGATCTTTATGCATGGAATTTTTCCTCTTGCATCAACACTAATCCAAGGCTGATGCTAGATGCATCACAAAAATTGGTATATCATATTCCTCTTGTATGAACCCGTTTTTTCACTCCAGTATGGATCCAATAAATTTTGTTCTAAATATTATCTTTTGACCTAATATAGATATCGAATGAGTTAGTAATGGTTATAAAGGTCTACATGGCATGTTTGGAGCTTGAAACCCATCTTTTTCTTAAACCTGGGCTTGGCGCACGGTTTTGAGTAAACTGTGCATGAATTTTCCACGGTTGGGAAAGCAGTGAGGATTTTGTTTTTATGGACAGAGCCACCATGAATGGTTTGTCCATGGTCATGCGGACTAACCATGAGAACCAACCATTTTTCAAGGTAATATTTCATGGAATGGGAAGGGTTTGATCAATCCATGTGGATTTGTTATCTTAGTAAGAACAATCTCACACTGTTTGTGCACGGATTAAAAAACTTTGTCGACATACAATATAAAATCTAACATTTTGGGTAAATGTCCAATATTCCCTTAATGATCTATTTACCCTATATTCCTACATAATATGAGAATCATTGGGATTAAAACCCCTTCCACTCAATTTGAATATGTTTTAAGGGCAAAGATTGGGATCATGATATCTCTTTATTCTAACATCTGATCGAGCTTATGTTCATCACGTCCAATGTGGAATAGTATGTACTTGAGTACATTCTATCTATTATTCTTATCTCTTGATCTCTACGATGATATCATAATGCTATAATTTTTCCCTTTTTTCTTAGATCTTCTATGATTCGATGAAAATCCTAAGCTAATACTAGAGGTAGAGGATCATAAAACCCTAATGTGGGTGGTCAATAACTCATCCCAAGATTATGTTAATTTTGGAATATCCATGTGAGGCAAAAAAATTTCATTAGGACATATTTCTTAAATTTACACTCCATGATTATACATGTCAGAATCATTTAGTTATTCCCTTTCCAAATATGTGTTTAATTGATAGCGGTTACACCCACAACTCAATCTTCCCCATGTTGAAGGTTATGTCGTATTTGGGATTTTGTGTTTTGGGACATTTGAGCCACCATTAGGGTGTGTCTTCTCTTGACCATCCATCATGTGATTCTTCCTATAAAAAATCATGATGTTAATGAAATATTTATAATGGAATGTACCATTTATTCTCAACACTTTACCCACATAATGTTAGTAATTAAAATTGATTGTTAAATGTGTAATGTGAAATAAGAAATATACCACGTATATAATTTTTCCATTTCAAATGATATGGTATAAAGAGTACATGTAAATAACACCCCTTTCCTTATTTATGGAAGGTAATGGAGTGAACCACAATAATTAAATATTTGTTATTGGACAATTAAGACTTGATTAAATGATTGCAACACTACTTGTCCTATCCACTCTAATAAAAACAAGGCTTGAACATAATGTTCATTTCTATTCTTTAGATGTATATTATAATACCATAGGGTATTTTATTGTACCACTTGAGATCCCATATATAGTCTTTGGTTCCATCATTTACTATTTTGTTACATGGTTAAATCCCATAGGCCCCAGTCCTTGCATATCCCTGTTTTACCTCAGTCATTCACATTAGAATCAGTAGGTGTCGTATTATGGAATGATTTGGATTAAAGTCCTTGGATTACACTCTTACCCACTATATAGAACCCTATTTTATTGAGACAACATTCCAGGATATCTATGTTTCCTTGATCAATACCATTGTACTCCCTCACCGAATACAATTGTTAGGTTTCCTTGTTAAATTTTGGGGCCTTTACTACTTCAACTATCATGAGGTGATGTTAGTGTTGGCTATTCCATAAATGACCCATTAACATTAAAGGGTAAATACATAATTACTGAACTGGGTCAATGTCTACACACCAGGTAAGGTCTGAAGTAGGTACATGGGAATTTAGTTATATTTTTTTCTTCATTGCTTTATATATGCATGCCAACACACATCTATGTTCTATTACACGGGCTAGATGTTATAGATATCATTGGAGGTGGCCCACTGAAAATTATCTCACACCCTCTCTGAGTGTTGTTTAGTATTTAATGTAGATTACATGACTGTAGGTGTTGAAAAAGGTAAGCATACAGCTTGAAACAAATTATTGTGTGAAAATAGAGTTGAGCTTGATGGAATATGACTGAGTAGGATCTCAGGATACATAGAGTATCCTTTTTTTTCATTTACATTATGGAACAATTTATTACTATTTTCCTGAATCCATGTTTTCTAGTTTTCTAGTAACATGACATCACATCATCATTTCACTAATTGATACCATGATTTTTATTCTCATTTATATTTTTCATATATTTAATTCCTCTATTTATTTATATTCATTCCGTTGTTTACTAATATTTATATCCTTCCATTGTGGTACACTCTGCTAATGATGTAATATTCTACCCACGGACACCCTAGTCCCTCACTGCTAGTCAAAAGCATCTGGAGTGTGGGGAGATGTCCATGATGCCTTGTGGCCCACTAGGTTTGGGGCACCCGATAAGTGGCATCCAAGTCCGGGACATTAGAAAGTGGTATCAGAGGTTTTTTCATTTCATACATTACTAATTTGAGGGAATATTTTGGAGAATTGGAATGCTTGGGACATGGTCATAAGTTTTTATTGGGCATTTAGAACCCATGTTTGGGTAAAAACCATGTTGCATAAACTATAATTGATATTCAACTTTTTTCTATTAGCGTTGACATTATTTCACCATTGGGTAACATACATGATGTGTGATGTTGTTGATTATTTTTCTCTTTGATGATTGTATTTCATCCATCGCCTAATTATATGAAGGCAACGGTAATTATTGCATGAATCATTATAAGAACCTAGAATTCACATTTCATGCATTTTCCCATGCCATATTGGCTCATTTCTCTACCATTAATTACTTGAAATGTCTATGATTGCTGAGTGATTTTGTGATAGATATCTTATGAATGTTTTAATCTTTGATATGACTGAGTGATTTATTGTCTCAATTCAAGAGGTATATGGACCCTCATGGTTTAGGATGTGTAATTTAATATATGGATGTATTATATTATAAATAATTGGGGTCATTTTTTTGTGATAAATGTACAGACACTAATTCTTCAGAAATGGATATCCATAATAAAGTGAACTGTGAAATAAAAAATGAATTAGTTGAACATCGTTATACCGCCTTGTCAGGTTTATGAAATGTAAAACAGTGAACCTGGTAATTAACTAAAAAATGACATGAAACTTATTCTTGGTAACTTAATGATACGTGGATATATAAGTAGGTAGATCAGGTAGTATACCTTGTTTAGTGAGTTTGATTAAGTTTATCTTCTTCTATTGATGCTCTCTCCTTACTTCTATGATTGTTTTGTGGAATTTTCATGGCATTTGTAGAGAAATTCTCCACATCTCCATCATATCACTCGCTATGAAGGTGGTGATGATCATGATCTAGAGGTGGTGGGCCCTAAGATGCTATTCATATCGCCAACAGTTCCACATGAGGCACTTCATGTTATAGCTACTCCCAGCATTGATGCTCATTAGATGATAATTACTTAGGTCTGATGCAGTACATGCATGGTGCCCCATGGGATGATCCTACGATGGATGATCTGACCAATGAGTTCCAACAGCAGCATCCTCAAACTTTTTCAAGGGATGGCGGCTCTTAGACTATTGATTCATGGAAAGAGTACATTCTTTATATCTTTCATCATTTGGAAATGCCTTTAGTTTGGAGATTGATGCTTTTTAAATACATAGTTCAGTATTTTCCCATGCATTTGTGGGGTTTGGTTACCCAGACCGGTCATCATCAGGGAATGTTATGGGTTGATTTCCAGACTACATTCTATAACAATTTCATTCCTCAATTACCGAGGGATGGTAGATCTAGAGAGTCCATTCATCTAGAGTAGTGGTATATGTTAGTTATGGAATATTCTCAATGTTTCACTAGTTTACAAGACTTTTCACTACATGTAGCTGGTGATGAGCTTTCTTTAGATAGAAATTTTGAGGATGGGAACTAGTACACCAACCAAATCATTTCAATGTAATTCTCATGGATACCTTTTCTGAAATAGTTTATTAAGACCATAAGATTGAGCTTCACCAGATGGGAAACATGTGTACCAGTTTTAATGGATCAGTGTTGTGTCAGGCATGTAGTTATTCTGGTGATAAGAAATGTTCCCTTGAAAAGTTTCTTCTTGGAAATCATAGCCATAGTATTGAGTTTGATAGCTATGTGTTGTGTCAGCTTTTTTGAAGTATGGGGTATAAAAATCCCTAATTTGATAGATACCCAAAGGAGTGTCGGTCTTGTGACTATATGGTTCATCATTAGTGTTTATACAGGGCTTTTACATCATCCTCGATTGAAAAAAGACCATCATCAGCTTCACCATATGTAAAGAGTTCTTTTGTGTTTCATCATGTTTGTATTTGGAATGGCATCAACATGTATGGCCAAGGAGGATTTCATGGTCATGGTAGTCATACCGTTGATCAATATTAGCGCTAGTAAAGAAGTCATGATCGTAGTATTCCATCTATTGCACAAGGCTGAGGATCAGGTCATTTGCATGCTCTACAGCTAATACCTAGTGATAAGGCAGTGGGACCATATAAAACAATAGGTACTATTCTAGTATCCTCCACTATTGTCTCTTATTTGTTTGATACAAATTCATCACACACATTCATTTTTTTATCTATCGTGGGAGGACTCAGACTAGAGTTACAATATCATTACAGTATAATGATCCTCTAAGCAATGTTGGGAATATGGTTATATGGAGTACACCAGTGTTGGGACAATTCTCAGGAGTTAGGAAATTAACATTTTCTGTGGAATATCCTTATCCTTGAGATGAAGGGATTCGATTTCATTCTTGGAATGTACAGGATAATACATTATCATTTATTCTGAGACTTCTATCTTCAGAGGGTCTCTTTTACATCCCCATAGGGAAGCAGTTATCTTTTCAAAGGTTAGTGGAATGTCTATAGTGGGATATCTAGATCAAATCATCATGGGCTTAATTGAGGGACCACCAAAAGTGAGAATCATTTCTTAAAGGATTAGGGTTTTCATTAAACCGATTTACCTATAGTAGTAGATTTTTTCAGGCATGTATTTCCTGCTGATTTTTCTAGCTTACCTCCAAAGAGAGTGGTATAGTTTACAATCGACCTACTTCTAAGAGAACCTCCTGTGTCCATTCCTCCTTATAGTATGGAACCTATTGAACACATGGAACTCAAGAGGAATTTATAGGATCTAGAGGCCAAAGGTTTTATATATACCAGTACACCATGTTGGTGTTAACAAAGATTTTATCTAAGAATACATATATAACTCTTCATTTATGCATGGATTATAGAAAGATAAACTACCTTATGATCAAGAATAGTTATTGAATTACATGAATAAATTATCTCTTTGACCAGCTCTGTGGATAAAAGGTCTTCTCTAAGACCGACTTCAGGTTTTGTTTTCATCATGTGTGATTTGAACCATCACACATACCTCCTATAATTTTCTATAGTAGTTATGGTTTGTATTTTTACATTGTTATTTCCTTAATCATTCTAAAACTTCTGTTGCTTCCATGGATTTAATGAATATGGTTTACACCAGTATTTGGACTCTTTTGTCGTGGTCTTTTGGGAAGGAATCTTGGGGTATTCTATCACACATAGTGACCCTAATAAATATATTGAGGTCATTATATGTAAAATAATATAGAAATGGATTTATTCTAAACATTCTAAGTTGCACTTCTAGATTGACAAGTTCTACATCTTGGGATATATCATTTCATAATCATGAGTATATGTTGACCCTCAAAAGGTTAGTATTGTAGTTTGTTGGTAGAAGCCAATGAATGTGTTTGATATATAGTGTTTCTTAGGGATGGATTGATATTATAAGAATTACATAAAAATAAATCAAATGTCTTATCTACCTCTTACATGTCATAAAAAGAGGGGTATGATTTTCACATGGTTAAAAGTATGTGAGAAATTCTTTCAGGAGCTGAAGTGGAAGCTTGAATCAGAACCTATTATAATTCATACATAGCTTGGTATAGGTTATAAAATTACTTAAAAAGCATCTAGCATTGGACTAGGACCATTAATGATGGAGGAAAACACATTCTTTGCACACAGACCTCGATAGTTGAGGCCCCATGTGATAAACTACTTGACACACAACTTTGAGCTCACAGTAGTTGTCCATGCCATAAGTTTATGGATACATTATCATCTAAGAGTGCACTTTATAGTGAAAAAAGAAAATAATATCTAACAATATTTCTTTTCTCAACATGAATTGATCCCCAGAAATTTGAGATGAGTCGAATATCTATAGCCTTTTGAATTTGAGCTCGCCAACACACATGGAATGGGCAGTGTGGTCACTAATGAACCAATTCAAAAAAAACGCATGATGTATAGGAAACCAGTGATGAATTGAAGTTATTGGACCTATTTTCTGAGAATATTCTTGAGTTTCATGATAGTCACAAGTATTCATACCTATATGACTTATCAATTACCTCTTCCATCCTTGAGAAGATGAAGAGTATGTACTTTTTCGATCCATAAGGTTTGGTTCTCTATGATTGTATGGTAGGAGACAACCCATCACCAGATTGTTCTATGGATCGAGATGACATCCTGCGTGTACATGGACATGTCTGGGTTCCCACAAACAAGAGATTGGAGTTGATGAAATAGTCCCATGTTTCTTAGGAGAAGTCCAACTAGGAACCTCAATGATTTATTGATATATGTGATTTCAGTATAGTGGGATTGGAATGAAATGTTAGATAATTATAATTAACACTAGGTGATACACTATTCAACAAGTGAAGGAATAACATGAAAGTGCTAAATTATTGTTACCACAGCTTCCAATCCTAGAATGGAAACAGCTAGATGTTTCTATGGATTTCAATGTCGGCATACCTCGGTAACTGAGGGGTAGCAATGCTATCTATATACTCATTTCCCAATTGACAAAATAACCCCACCTCATTCCTATATGGGAGACATTCTTAGTTGATGAGTTGGGAAAACTGTATCTTTGATAGATCACAAAACTACAAAAGGATCCTTGTACTATTGTTTTTGATATGGACATTTCTATAACTTGACAGTTCTAGTATGGTTTGTACAAAGCAATGATAACTTAAATTCATCTAATCATATCTTTTTCCCATCACATCAATGGAAAATCAGAATAGGTGATACATTTTCTATAGGATATGCTCCAATTATGATTCCTTGAATTTGGTGGTTGTGGAGAAAATCATATCCCTCTAATTGAGTTCATCTATTATAACGATTTTCAGGATATGATTCAGATGGATCCTTTTGAGGACTTATACTATAGGCCATGTCGTTCACGCTTGTGTTGGCTAGAGATAGGTGAGGCCGACCTACTATGTCCTTGTCTAATTCAAGAGACATCAGTGCATGTTTAGCTGATCAGAAAGTGTATAATTACTACTCAGTCTAGACCAGAATCTTATGTCGATCTTCATGGATGAACCCTTGATTTTGAGGTTGGGGATGATGTTTTCCATTTGGAATTTCCCCATTATGTAGGGTCATACTAGATCCTACCGAATGTTGGGTCAGTATCCTATCGGTGACTACTAAATTAGAGGTGCCCTTCCATGCCTGAAATATTTCATGTCTCACAACTTCAAAAATATCTTGATGACCCATTACATAATTTTGATCACATGGAAGATAAGGTAGATGTTGTTTCTACATTCGAGGAGAAACATGAGTGTATCATTAAATGAAGCACGAATGATCTTTGAGGCTGGTCTTTCCCTTTAGTATAATTGCTATGGCAGAAAGGTCTATTAAAGGATGAGACTTGGGAGATGGATGATGACATACATAAAATATGGCCATAGTTGTGCTCATTTAGTTTTTCCTTACCCTTGGAAAAATAACATGGGGGTGATTTCATTTAAGGGTAAGACTGTAGAAACCCATGATTTATCTCTAGTATAGATCCTTTAATTTTAGATATAAATCATTAATTTGTACCTAATACGGATGCATAATGAGTTATTAAAGGTTCATGGGGTGTTTGGGGATTGTTCAGAACTCGAAAACAATATTTTTGGGAAAAAATAGGTGTGGTGAACTATTTAAGGTAAATCCTACTAGAATTCTACATAGTTTGGAAAAATATGTGGACTGTGTAATCCCGGACAGATCTATGTCACACAGTTGGCACACGAACATGTGGCCTAACCATGTGAAAACCCCTTTTTCCTAGGTACCCATGCATGGCATGTGCATGTTTTGGTCAAACAATGTGGAAGATTAAATTTCAGGAAGAACAATCTCACATGTTTTTTGCATGGTTTGAAAATCTATGTAGAAAATTGTGAATAGGCTAAAATTCGTGGTAAAATATACAAAAAAAAAATAATGATCTATTTAACCCCATCTTCCTTACTAATCTATGAACCAATGAGATTATTCCATTTTCTTCTCATTTTGGTGCTTTTTAAATCCCAAATCCAGAGATCAAGAGATCTCCTTCATAAGGCATCAGATCAATCATCCATTGTTCATGTCAGATGTGGAAATGTATGTACAAGATTCCTTTTAATATGTTCTTTGTCTCACTTTATCCCAACCTAGATTCCCTCATGTGGTAATTTTTCTAATTTTTTTATTGATATAATCTGATCTGAGGAAAATTTATTTCCATTTTAAGAGGAGAAGAATCATACTACCCTATGTGGGGTGGTCTATTCCTCATCGCTAATGTTCTTTCATTTTAGAATATCTGTATTGGGCCCGCCAATTTCATCAGGAGACGTTTGTTAAATTTAGATTCCATTATTATGAATGTTATAATCATTTGGTTATGCTCTTTCCAAATATGAGTTTATTTGTTAGCGGTAATACCCAAAACTCAATCTACCCCATTTCGATGGTAATGCAGTATTTGGATTTTAGTGTTTTGTCAAGTTTTATCTACTGTTACGGTGTGTCGTTGTGGTAAATTCCTAATGGTGGGCCTTCCTATAAAAAATTACTTCTAGTTAAAGAGAATTTAATATCGTAATGTACAATGTGTTCTCACCTCATGACCCGCCTAAGGTATGTGCTTCAAATTGTTAATTAACTGTGAAATCTGAAATCTAAAATATACCAAGTATATAACATGGCCTTATCAAATTATATGGAACAACGGTTACATGTCCATAACACCACATTCCTTATTGATGGAAGTTATCTGAGTGAAGCTTAGTAATGGAAAATGCCATAATGCACCATTATGACTGGCTTAAGTGGTAGAAATTCTATTTGGGCTATCCAAAATAATGGGTGACAAGGATTGAACCTAATGTTCTTGTCTATTACATGGACTACTAGTATACTATATCAGGGTACTTTACATTAGTACATGATACATCAGATACACGTTTTGGTTCCATTATTGAATAGAAGGTTCCATTATTAAATCCCATAGTGCCATATCATTGCATAACCCCATTTTCCTTTTGACGGTCTCCTTGGTATCGGTTTGCAACTTATTGTGAAATACCTTGGATTACGGTCCTTGGAATACAATCATACCCATTTTCTATACTCAGATAGAATAGAGTTAGAAATCATTGAGATCTACATTTCCTTGTTTATTACCCTAGAACTCCCTCACCATATTCAATTTTCAGGTTTTCCGGTTACATATTTTGATTTCCACAACTTATACTATAACGATGGGATATATGTTCTTGATATGCCTCATGTGACCTATTAATATTAATTTTTAATTACATAATTAAGGATATAGTTACATTTCGAGTCACAAAATGAGGGATGAAGTAGGTACGTGGGTATTTAGTTCTGTTGAACTATCTTCTTTTCTTTATATATACATGCCTGCACACGCCTATATTCTATTACACAGTTCATATGTTATAGAAAAAAATAGTTGTGGCCCACTATGACTTATCTCACACTAACTGTAAGTTCCATTGGGTACGTGGAGTCGATTAAAAGACTGTAGCTATTGAAAAAGAGAAGAATACAGCTTCTAACACAAGATTGTGTGCTGATATGGTGGTTCTAGATAGCAGATGAGAGAGTAGGATCTTGAGATTCTTGGAGAATCCCTTGTTTTCATTTAAATTATGGAACATTTTATACTTATTATCTTGTATCCATGTTTCCAAGTTTTCTTTTAACATGACATCAAACCATCATCTCTCTAGTTGATATAGTTATTGTTCTTCCCATTTATCTATTTCATCCGTATGCTTCCACTATTTATTTATATTTCTTATGTTGTTTACTACTGTTTCTATATTTATACTATGATACGCTATACTAATGAAGTCATAGTCTCTCCATAGACACACCCTAAGCTTTCACTGCTATTAGTCAGCCTTTGTAGGTGGGGGAGATGGTTTGAGGCCATGTGGCCCATAGGGATTCGGGCACGCGTTAAGTGACATCTGAGTCTGAGACCTCGAACATGGCTATAAAAGTGCGAGAACAAGTACTGATACAAGCCTCTCGTTTATCACTTAATAGGATTTCTCACTTGTTTCTATCCATACGAACCTGATAGCCTTCTATAACAGACCAGTATGTTATGAATATTGGTGAGGAATGTCCATTATAAAACACAATTACTATCCATCAAACCCCATGAAACTCTATATTTCAATATGATTATTAGAATTCTACTAGGATGATACAACACTAACCATTTGACTGTCAGTATGTTGTCTTTATTATGATTTTATATGACCCAGAAAGTTAATTTTTCGATTCAAAAGATACACATAACATGTTTAGTGTAATGATAATTCTCACTATGTGTACTGCGAATGATGTAAAAATGTTTAGAATATTCGCTATGTGTTTACAAATACAGTAATATGACTTCCATATTGATGACACGCTATATAGCTATAAATATAGTTACAGTGGTTGTCACTTCCCTGATGAGAAACCTCAATGGAACATTCCCTGCCACCAAGTGAACTACTGGTCTACTGCATCATTGATCCTCCATATTTGGTACCATTGACATCCCTAAGATTACGATCAATGATATGATCCTGATTTACTATTGTAGAAAAGGTAGGTAGGAGAAAGGCATTGACCTGCACATGGATGGCGTACTAGAGCCCATCCTCAAAACATATATCATGTGAATTCTCATCACCAGCTAGAAGAGGTGAAAAATGTAGTAACAATATGAATTATGCTGAATATTCCACAACTACCATAGAACCTTGTTTGAGATGCATAAACACCATGGCTCTATTATCTCTTAGAATCTATAGAATTAACTTATCATAATGTTAGTCTGGAAATCATCCCATAAAATGCCCACATGATAACTGACCTAGGGAATCACATCCCATCAACACTTGGCCATGTCCCCAATAATGTAAGCAGAATGCATACCATTCACTCTGAAGGCATCTTCAGATGCTCATATATAGATAGGGTCACTTCTATCATAGACAGAATTTCTTGTAAACCAACTTCCCTAATGAAAGTAGGATGATTATTCTATTGGAACTCAAAAGTCAGTACATCCATCGTAGTTTCTACCATGGAGCACCATGTGTATAATGCATTTGGCATTGGAAAATAACATGAACTGGGGGAAATGTTCCTAGATAAGGTAAAATAGGCGGTTCCTCGAGTTTCACTCCTAGAAGAATGAGTGGCGGCTCAAGTCCCACCATGTTCAGATAATGGTCGGTGCCACCATCCTAGATTATGATACAAGGATTTCATGGTGGCATTGGTCTAAAAATACCAAGAACACTCCTCAGAACATGATTAAGTTGAAATATGACATCACTAGAAAATGGTGAATGTGTAAAAACATAATTCCCATGTAATAATACCCAAACTGCTTACTTAATTGCCCATGCATTGATATCTGATCAATTATATGTTTCATTTTTTTACATTTAATTAAGATGTTCAATCATTTACCTTTCATAATCATGAAAAGGAAGGATATGAAAACCATTCATTTTAGATGTCATTATTCATATTATAATGGATAGCCATTCCCACTGAGTCAGTCCCCAAACACCTAATAAATGAAAAAGACACCCATTAATTTATAGAATAATGGATCAACAAGGTAAATTACTCATACCAACCCATGAGGGCCCACAAACCAAATGAATTGAGACAAAAAAACACTCAATCAGAACCAAATTTAATACATGTAGAAGCTAACTATCCCAACATCACTCAACAATAACATGCATATCATGAAATGAAAGTAGTGAAATGAACCTATATGGTATGGAAATATGCTTGACATGTGAATTCATGGTGCCTATAATTATACATGTAACAATGCTCTTTTCCCTCATATCATCTGGCCATGGAAAAAAGAAAATCTTCAAACTGAGTACTAATAAGAAACAATAGACAACATGGGCATCAATCTATAATGAAATAATTTAAACTATAATATTCAAAATAGAACAACAATTCTAATTTTGGGTAACATGGATTTTAATCCAAACCATGGTTTGTGTTTCCCAAGAATACATTATGAACAATTCCCATGAATTCCTAATCAATAATATTTTCTCTCCATAGAGTAAAGAAATAATGGAAACACCTATGATACCACTTTGTGACATCTCGGACCCAGATTCCACATAATAGGTGCTTTAAGCCAAGTGTTCCACATGGCCTCCAACGAATCTCCTCGAACACTATAGGATGTCAAATACCAGCGAGGGCCTATGGTGTATTTGTGGGGGGAATATGCCCACTTTATGAGAGTGTATCATAGAGGATAATTATAAACATAGGCAAATTTTCTATGAAATAAAAGTAAATATATGGTAGAATGGAAAATAGAGTTAAATTTTACAATAACTAATAATAATATTTCATGTCACTAGAAAAATTTGAAAACATGAATAAAACAATGTAGTTATAACAAGTTATAAAAATGAATTAAATCAAAATAATATCCCTATAATCCCAGGATCCAACTCGGTCCTCTACTATCAATCTCTAACTTAAATAGTAAGAAGTCAAGTTTTTAATGTCATCTTATTCCCTTTACCAACAATTAAAGTCATGTAATCCACTATGAGTACCAAATGACACCTGGAGAGGATGTGAGATAAATCTCAGTGGGAAACAACCAATGGGGTCTATAACAATTGGCACGTGTATTGAAATATTACAGTGTTAATGTATTTATATATAATGTATATTAGTTCACTATAACTAAATACCCATGTACCTTCTTTAGCCTTCGACTCGTGTTTGAACATGTAACAAATACAATAATTGATTGTGACCAATTTTTAATATATCTCAGGTTAATAGTAGTTAAGGTTCAAGTTGTAACAAGGAATACTACAAAGATATTTAATAAGTGTTTCCCTAGGTAACATCCAATGAAACGAAAACCTCAAGGGTGGATAAATCAACAGTAACTAGGTACAACTATGGGTAAAATTTTAATAGAAGAATCGTAGTCCAAGACATTCCACAATAAGATGCCTTGAGAATCCATTGTAATCAATCATGTTTAATTAGAGAAGTGCAGTGACATGGTCCAATGGGTTATTTTGATTGAACCAACATGTCAATGTTGGATCATATGAGTGTATCCAATTCATCCTTTAACACTATGTTAGGGAATCGATGGTGTCCTTCTAGGCCGCCAAGAATAAGAAAAGATCAGGATCTAGGTTGGTATAAACCTCAGAAATCCATATCTCTTAATTGTAATTGGATTCCCATGTCTACATGGTATTCCTGGATATGAAACAAAGGCAATATGGAGTTAGGGAACTCATACATGATTATGAAGTCATGTATAATTCACATTGGTTTATGTATTCCAGTTCAATGGTGGGAATAATCCATTTAGCATGAAAGTGTTCATTTAATCAAATTAAATATTTTTAAAAAAATTCAAGGTTTACTCTATTACCTCCCATAAACATGGTAAGGGGTGCTACGGAAAGCAAGATAATCTTAAATGACATTTAATACCATGTAAAATAAAGAGTATACATTCCAATTCACTTTTATCATTTCATTTCCAATATTAAATCACTTACCATTGGTTCTTAATGATTTTACCATAAATGGTACTTGCTATTATAAAATTCATATTATAAAACATGATATTTAATATAAGAAATTCTACTATTAGAATGGTTTGGAACTGACACACCCGAACAACAGCTCAAATGTGTTAAAATTCCCAAAACCCTATTATGGAATAACACCTTACATGGGGTGTTGGGATTTTTGGATATAAAAACAAATAACTAAGAACATAATTGGAATGAGGATATCCATATGGTTCCAATGACTATAATAATGACATATAAAATCAATAAATGGACTCCGACGAAACCAACGAGCACCAGACGATAATTACAAAATAATTGAACATGAGAGATGTGTTAATGGACAACCAAAATTAGTTTATACTACTCTCCTCCTCTGATATCCTCATCTGATTTATCTTAGAACAGAGTAGATCTGTGAAAAAGTGTAAAAACACACACCTTGATAACTGGGTCGATATCAAGATAGGATAATAATGCATAAAAAGGACTCGAGTATTTATCGTTGCACATTGAACATAATGAACAAAATATAAAATAGATCTCGAAAGTTATAGATATCTATATACCTACCCTAGGTCTTCATGAATCACAAAATTGATATAAAATGGATATTCTCCCACTAGGTCATCGGTTGGCGAAGAAGGGGTGACATAATTAGAAGATTAAGGGAAAAGTATTAAAATTACACTGAAATTTTTATGGGTACAGTTTGTCTCTACGGTTAGAAAAAAATTTGAGAACCTTGCACAATTACCTAGAAATATGGGGGACTCACACGTTTAGGTCGTAGGTTCGTGCACCAACCATGTGATATGGTTCTACCAAAAAACATTTGCACGGTTAGGAAAATTGTGTGCCAATCTTGCAACAATAATGTGACATGTCCTGGTTCAACAAAAATATTGGTTATGGGATCCAAAAAACCCACAAACAATCTAAGACCATTTATAACTCATTTGGATTCCATATTAGGTCTAAAATACATAATTAGAATGAAATATAAAGGATCCACACCTGAGTGAAAAATTTGATTCTTACACTACAACTATAACTAATAAAGGGGGATTTATCAGAACTGTTATCTAAAATATATAAATGAATCTACTTGATAAATAAAAATTTGATTTAGTGCCCTGATATTTTTTAATATATTCATCTTCATGTAAATATAATTTTTTTGATTGTGTGAGATACATGAATCACCGAGTCTAAATGAACTATAACACGATGTTCGATTAAAAAATATCATTTACAAATATTGTAATGAATATGACTAGCCAAATTTTGATAAATATTTATAAAATTTTTATAAAAAAAATATGGAAAAATATGCACTCAATTTTTAGTAATTACAAATTTATTAAGAATTATTTTTTCCTAAAATATTATTTTAACATATTTTTTGTGATAAAATATTATAATTAATATCTACAACAATTATAAAAAAAATTTATACAGAAAATATTTATGAAATAATCAAAAAAATTATCTTTGTGTGATATTTTGAGAAATTTAAAGAATATTGATTTTTCAATGAATAGAGAAAAATACTGATTTCTATTGAAAATTTTCATTTATTTTCAAAAGTTTAAAATGTTTTTTTAGATGATTTAATATTATTATTAAATAATTAATATTATTATTAATCCCGTCTTGCTCATTAGATTTATTTTTTGTATTTTGTTTTGGTAAAAATCATTATAAATATATGAAATTACTTTTTTATAGGAAATGATTTTCATCATATTTTGTGGTTTTAATTATATAGTGAATTTGATATGTTATATAATTTTATTATTGATAAATAGATTCCATATATTTAATTATGAGGTCCAAATTTGCTAAATATTTCCAATCTATTTGTAGTAAATATTAATAGTGACCACAATAATTATTTTTTATCACGGTAAAGGGAAAATAAGTTATTTAGGGTTAAAACTAATATAATAAGGATAAAAATTAATTAATAATATTTTAGTTATTCTGTTTTATGAGTTTATTTCAGTCATTTCAATCCATGTTCTCAAAAAAAGGGCCACATGGATTCAATTTTCATTGATTATATCCTTTGCATATATTTACGAAAAGAATAAATAAAAATGTCACTCTCTAATATTTGATAACATAAATAATATTAAACAAGGAAACACGTGATTAATTTCAGTATTAAAAGTTTATTTCAAATATAAATTATTTTTTAATCATGGTTATATATTTCTACCTTTTCGAGAATATATATGAGATTTAATAATTACACAATACCCATACAATATTTTTTCTATTAATAGAAAAAATAATATATAATTTTAAAAATATTAAAAGAAATACATTTTGGAATAATTATTGTATTCCAATAGTTTTTTAGGAATATAACATGATATAAAATTTTAAAAGGTTTATATTTTAATTCTACAACAATTTTGATCTCTGTAATTTCAAATTAAATAAATAGTTTCAAAATGACATTAATGATATTTTTTTGTTAAATAATATTTCTTTAATTTTGTAAAATTAATAGAATTATTTAGTAAGGAAATTATAATGTGTAATGTTTGAAAATGACATCCATTTCCCATTTATGAGTTCATTTTTAACTTATCTGTAATCTTATAAAACTTCAAGACAGGGAATGGTGTTACCACAGTTATTGTCAAAATGAGTTACCAATGAGGTTAAACCAAAAAATAAATAATAAAACGACAAAAAACATGTCTCCAATTCATTTTAAAATGATATTTTTGACATAGAAACTTTCTATTAGAATCTATTATCATTATAAATAAATTATCTCTATAATTTCATAGTTATATTATAGCCTTTATAATAATTCTTATTGGGTTATTTCCCTCCCTTATAAAAGGACACTGATTCACACATTTCGTTACACCACATGAAGCCATATAGCTTGACCAAAACCATAATAATTATCTCATAATATTATTATATATTATGTATATTAGTTTTAATTCTGAAAATTACATCTATGTGTTCCATAAAAATGGATCAATAGGAGGCATACTGAAGAAGAGGGAGTCTTCTTACCCGACCTATTTCTAAACATTTCTTCTTTGAACTAATATAAATCACCTGTATTCATCATAAAATAATAAATAAATTGAAAAAATATATTTAAATTGCATTATGATTATGTAACTACCTTTTTCCTCCCAATTTTCTATCAAATGAAATGTGAAATTATTGACCATTTGTTTGTGTGGACTACCACATCTATGCGGTGATGCAATTCACATTCCATCAACATATTTCATTGACAGTTAATTTTATGACTTTAATTTTTATATTTGATATTTAAAAAATAATTATGATTAAGTAATTATAAAACAATATCCATATTTTTTCTGTCCAAACGGTTGTAAAGATATGATGTCTCTAGTTCGTACGTGTGGAATACCACATCCAAGAACTGATGTGATTAATTTTTTTCATATTTATGTGGATGGTAATAAGCATATATTTATATAATTTATATTTTATATATTATATTATATTTATTATTTAAGGAATAATTATAATTTATCATTATTTCATTCCTTCCTTCAAAATAAAGAATAGCATCCATGTGTACTAGTGGCCAACTGTCTCCATGAATAGGGTAATTCAATTTTCTATATCAATATTTTATGGATGAATATAATCATACGTATAATCAATATATTTGATTAAAATATAGTTTTTTTGTTCTAGATATGATAGAACCTAAGATCAGTGTAAAATTAATACAAATAATAACTCAAAATTTTCCTGAAAAAAATTAAACACTTAAGAGAGAAAATGATTATTTTAATCGATTATTATCATAAAGGGGTTAAGAAAATTTTTAGTTGATGATATATGATATTATAAGTATGTTTATGAATATTTTATAGATATGGAATAAATTTAAATATATTTTTCATGGTGTTTAATAACATTTGTTGAAAATTGAGCATGAGGTAACATATTTATTTTACAGTCTAATTATATATAGTGATACGTTTTTATTATGTTTCTAATGATGAAATTTTACAAAATTTCTCTGAATAATCACATGTATTTTATTATACTATTTTTATTTATATTGGTTAAACAAATTCCTAAAATTTTAATATATTTATGTATTTAAGATACTAAAATAATATTTATTAGGAAACCCATCATTATTTATCCCTTTGATGGGAAACCATTTTTCTTCCATGTCTGTGTTTTATATAAATATATTCATGATTTTGTTATATTCGAATCATAATATTTCAAATAATATTTTGAAATTTTGTTTATTGTTATAATTTTTTAAAATGAATCTTATTATCATTTTCCAAAATATATACTTTTAACTTTTTGACAAAAATGTGAATTAAATCTATTTTTTATGATGCATGAGGAAAACTAAATGTTCCTCAATCACAATAGTTCAATGAATATATGTTTATTTTACATATTTAAAATGTTGTTTCTAAGAATTTTTTTAATACTTTATAATTTTATAGAAATTAAATAATTAATTTCAAAGTAAAAATGGTATTTTCACCTTGAAATATTCTAGTGATATTTTAACAAAATATTTAATCGATGATAACATCATTTGTTGTTACTCAGTAATTACCAAGGATATGATCCATTGATAAACTATCTTATTTTTCCATGGATTTTTTGTAGTTATGATAATGAAATATAAATAAAACCACTTTCATTTCCAATAGTTATTATATGTTTAATTTTTTTATGACCTTGTAGCATAAATATATATAATTTTTCTGACTAGTGGTCCTAAAATTATATTTCCCCCCAAATAATTAGGCTAATAGTAATTCTCAAGGAGCTCAAATGGTGCTCAAGAGTTTATCAAAAGGTCAAAAAAATTAATGGAGTTAATACCTTACCCAAAAGAGGGAACATTAGACATTATCCTAAGAATAAAATAGGGTAAATAGGAGGACATCATGAGACCAAAGCATTTATTTGATCATGGATATATCCCATGTTTATCTTTACTAGCCATCCATGCTCACACTTTATTGTGATTCATTTCCCCTTCATATGAAGAAATGATTTATTATTTCTATGAATAATGACAGTTGTGAAAAAATATATGGAAGATGATATAGATTTATTATGAATATGTTTTTTGTGTTTTGGTTTCCAATTAAAATAAATCTACAAAACCCATTCATGGAACATAAAGTTATTCAATGAATATTCACCAAAAAAGATTTAATATTTATGTATAAAAATTTTGGTTTTCTATATGTGTGGCCCATAAAGATTACCACCTTGAAAAACTTCAAGTAATTCAGAAATATATTAGATCAATGAACATTAGATATAATTTATCTTTTAGTTAGGGTGTAGTAAAGTTGGGCTTCATTTAAAATATGACATGTAGAGTAAATTGGCTGAAAGATATTATTAACCAACTTTCTATAGACTATCCCTACAATGTAATCACTAGAATCAAACAATAATTATAATTTATCATTCTTATATAGGAAATCCATTGTTGGGGAATCAACTAACAATTTATTAATATTTTAAATATAATTATTCAAAATTTATTAAATTTACAAATATAATCCTTTGATCAAATATATTCTAATAGTTCATAAATTTTTGAAAAGGATCTCAGAAACTGCTGATAAAAGAATATTTTGGAAAAAGAATATTCATAGATAATAGATTAAATTAGGTATGGGGATGTTTTATAACAATTCAATGTTTGTAGGATAAACATAATTATTTTATTAGATATTAGGTTTCCTTAAATTATTCCAACTTGATCCATAAATTGGCACATCTCCTAGTTGAAAACAAAATTTGTATGAACGAACAATTCAAAAACTAGCTTAAAATTTCTCATGAATGTGTTCAAATACATTCCATGGATGTATAAATCATACATGAATATATTTATAAATTAAAACACCATATAAAGGAAAATGTCCATCATATATTTATATAATGTGGCTAGATCATTAGAAATTATAAAATATATAAATCGATATGTAAATGTGACATTTGGGCATGTGAAGGTGATTTTTTCTTAATATTATAGGGTGATATTAATATAGTTATATCTAGAATAATCCTCAAGAAAATAATATAAATCATTTACGGCTATATTTTCATACAACTGTTCTATAAATGGATGTGGACAGTGATACTTCCATGTGAAATCATATAACTTATTGTATTCTAAACACACACTTCATTCCATTACTATTCTCATAGAGATAATCCAATTATTATATTTGGAATATGCATTGATTCAAAAAATTTTAAGAACTAGATGTAAAAGACTCAACAACGATATAAATGATATTCTGAAAATAATTAGAGAATCTAAAAGATTAATAAAGCCATTTTTTAAAATTTATTTTCAAAGAGGTTTATGTTTTCATTGTGGTTAGCGAGTTTGATTTTATCATTCATCCAAATGAACATTATCAATTAAAATTTTCATACTGTTCCATTTGAGACAAAAATCATCCATACAGTTTATTTTATTCCTTCACATATGATCTTTACAATGTTCAAATTCTTTATTTTTCATGATAGGGGATTTGAAGAAAACTGGCATTATATATTTTTCACCTATGTGGCCATAATTCACAAATGATGGAACTTGCTTCATTTTGATATGAGTATCCTTTAAAGATCATGTAACTATAGGATAATAGCTTTTTATATCCATTCGTTTCCGGAAGAAGTCCGAATTCTATTAATGGATACTATATCCAAAAACCCACCTCTTCTTATTCTGAAACAATGTAATCATAATCATTACATTATTCTTCACCTAGGTGTACATTTCCTATATCATTTTTACTAAATTTAAAATAATTATCCAAGGTAGAAAATAAATTAATACTTTTATAATCTTTAATAGATTCTTTCTTTAAATCCTTGAGTATGTTTTACAAGACCTTGTCATCTCCCAGATAGAAATTCATCTCTCATTGATGAACATCAATTAATAAATTAGCATTGATTATATTGGGAATTCTTATGATTAATGATACCATAGTGTTTTTTTACTTGTTTATAATAATCAAATCACCATGAAGTATAAATATTTGGACCTTAACTAAAACATACTAAAATAGTTCTTAGTGATACATGATCGATGAACCATATAGTTAATGTTCTACTAAAGTAGGTTATATCTCCAACATTCACATATTCTTAAAAGAAAATTAAAGCATCATGGTAACACTGTATACCATGTCATAAAAAGCCTAAAAAAATTCAAATTATCCAAGAGTATAAGGGATTTAAATACTCTTCAAATCAAGAAGATTTATAGGAAGAGCACTCTGAACAACTACTGAAAATTCCTTAGATGGGTAAAATTTCCCAAGTCTTCCATATTCTTTTTATTGGATTGGATTAACAATTTAATTTTTTATATGTATGAAATTTTTTTCATTACTGAGAAAAATTAATATTAATATAAAAATTATTAAATAGGTCCCTGAACATCTTAAATTTCTAGTCCAGCTTCATTCACTTTCACTATAAAATGGAATATGTGGACCATATTATTTAATGGACTCATTCTCTTTGTTTTTAACTAATTACATTCCTTTTGTTATTTTTTTATTGTGATAAAATTTTGGTCAACCACATCTTCCACTAGGTGAGAGGATTCATCTTTCATATCATTATCCATGACATTTTGTGGGTTTTAGTTAGTCATTAGAGTTATTTAACACTTCTCATTTTAACATTCTAGTATTGTTCTTACGTTTATTTCATAGTGTTACCCTGAATTATACAATATTTTCATGATTTGAGTAGATTTATAAGCTTACAAATATATATCTCGAGGATCTGAATGGATTCTTCTTGATTTTGGAACCAGGTTTCATTAGCGGTGATGAATTTGGATGTTATTTATTCTAATTTTTTATATTTTTATTTATATGGTTTTTGTTGAGTCACGTATTACTATTTTTTTTTTGATTGGAGAGTTATCCCAAATAAAGGGTTTGATTCCCTTGTTTTTGATAATCCCCATAAAAATATTGTTTCATTTTCCCATTAGGTATATATTCTTATATTATGGATATTTTTACATTGTTTTTATTTGAGGGAAACATTGTGAATTTTTTTCTAATGTCATAACAAAAAAAAATATAATTACCATACCATTATGGATTACAATATTTTGTAATGATTATTTGATCTTAGTTTTTTGAAACAGCTATTAGTATACTGTTATAAGGAACTTAACTAGTTCTTTTCCATTGACCCATAGAGGGGTTATCTATGCACTCACTAAAATTGGGATGTTATAACAATTAAACATTATCATTATGAGTTAAAATCATTACATAATGTTTCATTGATATTAAATCATGTTTAGAAGACTTAATTTTAGTTGATTCAATTTTGATAAATACCCTTTATTGGATTCCACTTTATATGTTCCATTAGAAGCTACTAGATGAAATATCATCAAATAAATCAGACAATTCATTAAGAACATTTCTCATAACCATTATTTTGGTTTTGTTATACAACACATATTCGGTTTCAATAATTAGTTCTTTATAAAATGTTTTAACATTTAAGCACTGTGAAATGCCATTTTAAGGAAAATCTCATACTATTTAATTATATATCACCCGATTTTAAAAAAGGGAGTCACTTTTATGATATTTGGAATTATGGATGTCATTATTTACTAGCATTATTTTTTATTGAGTGAAATATATAGAATGTACATATTTAGAATGGGGCTCTGATGTTTGAATGGAGCATTAAAATATCCCCTTTATCGATTATTTTTTCTCATCCATATATGAAAATGGGAATATATAAAGGTTAAGGAAATCTTATGATACTCTATTACAAGATAACACATCAAAAATCCTAAGAAATTTATCATAATGACAATTACGATATTAATATGGTAGACCACCATAAAAAATGGTATTATTAATAAGTTTCACATTTTCTATTTTGAAAACATAATTATGGACTTAAATGGGTGGCTGAATAGTACTTGATTAAACACCAGGAATTGATGAAATAACATACTCCATAGTACTATGTTAATGCAGATGTTGAACCTAAGGACCACAGTGCTCATGTAGAACACATATCATTAATTTTTGATCTTGTGGATCATTATATTGGGGAAATTACTACTGCGGTTGTTGTGGTAAGTAGTATTGTAACTTTTCAATATGTATGGATGGGTTGAAATGGAGGAAATTATGACATGAATTGATCCATTTTTAATTCTTGATTAGAAGGAATATATTACATTAATCTTGGTGGATTTTTTTTGTTAACCTATAGGTTAGAACTATTGATTCCACACTTCCTGTGAACTTTTTTCCCAACTTCAAGAAAACAATAGGGCATTATTCTTCTTTTTTTTGTAGGATAATGATTTTTATGTACTTGGCCATTAATACTTAGTGTTTCCTTGGTATTTATCACTATTTCTATGTGTCAAATAAGGTTCAATCAGATTTATTAGGGCATTTATAATGAGTAAGGTCGTGAATCCTGTAACTATGGTTGGGAAAATACAAAAAAAACACAACTGGTATAAACTATACTTCCATTAACAAAATCAAATATGATATTAAGAATAATTTATTTTTCAATTTTTTATTCTCATTTATGTAATCAACTGAAACAATATCGACAATACAACATACATTCAAAAATCATCAAAAAAATAAAAATTATTTACTATCATTATATTATTTTGTATAACTTTGGTCGCACAAATTTTATTTCAACATAACTTTTTTTATATTTATATTTTATTTATAGGGTCACTGCATGAAAAACATATATTGATTTCTTCAACATTAATTATTATTTCATTTATTTTAAGAATCATTCAATTTTTTTAAAATAATAATTCTCTGATCAAAAATATATTCAAAATTATATTGTATGAAAACCTCGGAATAGGATATATCAAAACTGGATTTTTAACTAAATAAGGATGATGTGTTGGGGATGATTCCTTCAATTTCATTTACTTGGATTTTACCTATTTTGAGTATTTGTTATTTCAAAATTTACCATTTCTAATTAGATTAATTTTTATCAAAACCTCCATATTCTATTTGGGTCTAGTTAAATTCATTGAATTTCACTTCATTATCTGATATTTAATTTCAATTATTTTTCATTAGGATAAAACCCATAGGGATGCTAATTATTCCTAATGATCATTGGTAAAATAATCAAAACATCATTACGAATCCATAAACATATTTTTCTCAGTGTGATACAATATATCTTGTGAATTATAAAAATATGACATTAATAAAATGAATAAAAAATTAGAGAATTTCACAAACACAAAAAAATATTAAATTCTCTCAAATTATCATTTATTGTCACACAAGACACAACACATAGTGGGGATTAGATACTCATGAAAAATTGATTTCAAACAAGATCATATTAGCTCTGATTTAAATTACAGAAATTTAAAAAAATAATAAACTAAAAGACACCCAAAGACAAATCAATAATAAATTGATTAGAACGGCTTTCATACTCTCCAAAAAAATGATGATCCCTTCTAAGATGATTGATTTCCTCTAAAAAATAAGAAATTGATAATTAGATAACCCACATTTTCTAGGAATGCTTGGATGTTATAATCTCATTTCAATCTGTGGTTATTATTGTAAATGGAATGTATATTTTTATATGATGAATTTTGAATGGTTGAGGCATTCGGTTTTCTTAACAGTGTGAAAACCATTATGTTTGTTCTATACCTTTAGTATTGAGTCAAAGCGTTTGTTGAAAAGTCATCATGATTTAGTTATTCATTAAAATACAATTTCCACTATTATATACCATTATGTTCCACTTAACCGGACTTGAGGTTTGGTCGAGGCCTTTTTGATTAACAATGTCGAGACTATTTAATCCCCAGTTCCTCCTCAAATGGCTCCCCTAATTATTTCCTGTGGAATCTGTAGAATTTTATAAACCATTAAAAGATAATGTTGTCAATTTTGATTCAATATAAATAAATTTTATTGGAATTCTATTATAGATTCCATGGATTGGGTGACTTAGTATAAACCATGAGAAATGAAAAATGACTCACAATGCCATCACTTTTCCTCCAAAATACTCGATTCATGCCAAATCTTGTAAATATAACAATAGAGGACCCAATATTACCAATAAAATAATTTTATGCTTGAAAAAAATGAGAAATGAGATTAATAACGATTTATAACGTAGTTTTGGATATTAAAATCATGCATTCAAAAATTATCATCAACAAGTATTCCTATTAAAATATGAGAAATAATAAACTATGGTAAGTTCCATAATCGAAGAGTGAATTCTATGAGTAATAAATGATTTATATATATTATGTAATAACTTTATATATGTGATATTAATCTCATCATTCATTCAAAATAAGATATTTAACAATGATGAACACTACCTAAAATCATTATCCCTATGTAATGATTGTATTATAACTAAATCTATTTATAATAATCCATTAATTATTGTATGTTCCACTTTTTGTTGGATTAAAAACCTAAATGAACAATTCAATAAATTTATATAATGGATGGGTATGGGCATTAAATTTATATTAATATAAATTAATAATAAGTAAAAATTGAGTTTTTTTCTAGAATTGTAATAAAAAAATATAACTTCTTATTTATGAAAACACCCTTCTATCAAAATGAATCATTGAAATAATCTCATCACCACGTTCATATTTAATTATTATTACGAAACCTCTCATTGAATGAATTTATAACATAATAATTAATTATAAAGTTCTTTTCGAAAACATTTTATTTCAATAATGATCTTTAGGAAAATAATAATGGAAAAAAACTCTATTATTAATCTAGTTCAAACTTATATTGATTAATCAAACATGATATTGAAAATATAAAAAATAAAAAATATTCATTATAGGGATTAATTTTAAATTATTTTTTAAAAGGTTATGGATTTTAATAATGATACTAAATATGTTACTATTATTTTTTTATATAGGAGGTTAGATTGAGATCGACTAAGAAGGAAATCAATGAAAGTTTTTCATGTCTGAGATTATATTTCATAGAAAAGATTTATTATTATGAACAATGAAATATTTGATATGGTGTCAATACAAACCAATGATGATATTTTAACATATTTATGTAATTAATGTGGTTTTAATGATCCATACCTTTTTTTTATTTATATGTCCTTTGATTCAAAATATATAAATCTTGTCATGGTTTTTTATACTAAACACACATCATTTTAATATAATGCATCATATTAAACTCCATTCATCCATGAATAGTTTATTACACCATACGATTTTATTTCATTGTAATGTATATTTCAATATAAGAAATTTATTATTTTGATTCAAATTTTCTACCCCAATTATTTTATTCCTGTAAATAAGAATATCATTGATGATAATAACACATATTCTCTTTAACAATGGTTTCTCCTCCTTCTCTGTAGATTCAATTACAACCAATGTTCATTGTTATCCATGGAAATATAATTATATTCTATCTAATGTGAAATGATATAGGGACCAGATACACCCTGATTGGGGGGAGGGAAATTTGGGTGACAAATAAATTAATGTTTTTTTTGTTTGACTTTAATTATGGACCTTTTTCCTCCATTGGAAATAACTATTTTCAAACTATCACATCATTACCCCTTAATCTAGATCTTGAAAAGTGATAAAAAATATTGGAATATAAAACATACAATATACATATGTTTTTAACTTGGTTCACAACAGAGGGAAAGTATAATGAGTATACAAAAATGTTGGGTAGGTGATACTAGAATCCACTGATTGTTTTTAGTTTTGGGGATAAAAATTATTCGGCAATGGCCACTCAATTATTGGAATTCATTGTTTTAATGATTTACAGTTGAGAGACACCTCATCCAATGAATATAAATTCTTCCTCACATATTCACACTATATTGGTAAAGGCACAAAAATAGTTTATATACTTATAAGTCTTCTTCAATAGATTGGAATTATAATTTGATATCATTTATTTGAATAATACTTTTCTTATGTCATTTTATTTATTTGATGCTTAATTAATTCCTTATTAGTTGAATTAAATGTTCAATATCTATTTTTCATTTGACTCATGAAGTATCAGGTTACTATTTAGTTTTCATGCAACTTCCAATCTATTTCAAAACACCACACATTCACAAAACTCCTCATGTTTTCACACAAAATTCATCGTTTCAGGAAACAAACAACATTCATACAAATTTTATTATTTCATTAAACACCAAAAATTAACATAAATTTTAATCATTTATAAATATCCATTTTTCTTACTGTTTTATGGTATTTATTCAAGAAATTGATGTTAACATTACTTCCTAAAGAAAGATGTTTTTTCATGAATTTCATATTATCATGAATTCATTCTTGAAAACCCCTTGATCAAACATATTTAATCCATTTAATATTTAATTTAATTTCTGAATTAAATCTCACATAACTCTTTCAAAAATATGAGACTTCATATAGTCATTAATTATTTTTTTTATCCCTACATAAATAAAAGGGTATCTTACAATTTATAGACATGGAAAATAATTCTTGCAACTTCATTGTGTTCCACCTACCATGAAAAAAACATTATGGATTAAATAAAAGTCAATTATTTGTTACCAAATTTTACTATGAAACTCACTACCATTACGAATCTTTTATATGAATTTTATATGTTCCTATAACATTCCATGTTTCCAGAACATCCCAAATTTTATGTATCCTTTAGCATAAAAACCTATTCCATCCTAAAACACCGATATGATTCTCATTGGTTATCACAACTATGCACATTTCATGTTACACACAAATTATTGAAACATTATAGATAACATGAATCACTTTCGTTAGTAATATTTTTTTGAGCAACCTCTTATCATCACTTTTTCACAGCCTCTTGAAATTAAAAATTACACTCACAAAACATTTTCATTTCCTTTAAAACAAATTCATTTTCCATATTTCATTGATATTTTATTAGAGTAAAATTTTTTACATAACCTATTATTTTTTAAGAGACTTTTTCCATTGATTTGGATAAATTGTGCAACCTTATTCATCTATCAACATGTTTCTTCAATGTAGTTCAGATGATTTTTTTGGAAATCATTTGAGAATAGAGAAGATTTATGTTCTCATTATAGGACTCTTAACTCCTAATATGTTTTATTTAGATTGGTGTTATCATATTTCATCCACAAATATTAATGATAAAAATTTCTTTTTGAGGAGGTTAAAGCTAATGTCTTCCAAAAATCACAATAGCTTATGGAAATTCATTCGGTTGAGACCAATTCAACAATAGAATCGCTATAATGTATTTGTACTCTTAAGTAATTGATATATAAAATTGGTGCTCTAAATATCTTCACATGTGTCCAAAATGATAACCTGGTATGGTTTATTTGATGAACCTCATAACATGTATCCCTCAACGTGTTCTATTTTGAAACATTTCATAGATTCAACTACTTATTTCATATTTTATCATTACACTTGATAATATATTCTAAATATTTTATTGAAATTAATTATAAATTTCTCCTTATATCATTATACTAGAATAATATATATCAACATATATTCAATATCATCTGTAGGTTTGGATTATTCATTACCATTCAAATACTATAGTCATTATTTTTGACACTGTTATTGACAAAAAATGAAGCAATAAAAAAGGTTAGGGTCTATCATTCTAACCTTTCAATTTTTTCATCAATAATTTCATAAATCCATATTAGGTCAATCATACTACAAAAATTTCGTGGCTATGTATTATTGAATCAACTATTTCCTCACAGATGAATCTTTTTTCCCCACTTTCATATAAAAATCCAAAGCGCTGTAAGAAATTGGATTTATTGTTTAGGATATCTCCCCCTTATAATCATTAGATATTCCTTTTTAATCATATACACCATAAAAGTCTTAATAATATTGAGTAGTTGAACCCAAATTAAACGTATATGTCCCCAACCTATCACAATCATGATTTTAGTGGATTTTTTCGGCACAAAAATACTTACCATTAATCAATAATCTCTATTTAATATATTTACAATATTCTTCAGAAACATGTAGGGGATCATTTTTGCCTTATGATTATTGAACTATAGAAAATATCATTATTCACACATGGAGTAAGATTCATCATATTATTTTAAACTAATAATATATTTTTAGTGATAGAAATTATCACCTAGAATTATGTCATAAAAAAATTATTTTAGCTAACTTGGTTAAAACACATATATGAAAACCAGATTTCATGGTAGGAAACTACAATTCATTATTTGTCACCAAAATTCATATATTATAGAAACATACAATTAATTAATTTTAAGAATATACTATGAAATAATTAACAATGACACCAATACGTTATTAAATATAAAATTTATCGAAAGTGTGTGTGAAATACCACATCCTAAACTAACAGACCCAATTTGTAAAAGATAACTTTATGGAACCACATAGTATGCATGATCTATAATTCATATTCATATATCATTTTAATATAAGGATAAATATACTAGAGTTTATGAAACTAAATATTTGTGAAAATATATATACATGGGATGATACCACTTATTAATACAAATCATCATGATACATTCAGTTGTTAAATTTCTCTTCAGAACATGGAACCCACTTTAGGGGAATTATATTAATTTTCCAGTAGATTGATTTTATATTAACTATGTTCATCTAGCTCAAAATTATTTCTACAATATATAAACATTAAATACATGAATTTTTATTCTTCTCCACAAACATATTGCTCTTTTTTGATCAAATTCCACATTAACTAAATATCGATACTAAGGGATGAATATTCAATGGGACTTAGAACCACTGGACCATTCAAATATAAATTTGATAGCTTAGTAGTTTCACATTAGGCTCTTCATGGTATTATTTTCCATTTACACCACGCCCTAGTTTCATATAAACATTTGCAAAAAAAATTGGGTATTAACTCCACTTATTGAATCAGATACCATATGAATTTTTTTGTTATTGTTCTTAATTACATATGTGTTTCCATTTATATTATGCTCCAATTAATATATATCATTAACACTCCACGTTGATCATATCACACCCTTAATTTTCATCCAAATGAAATATATATTAGAAATGTTTAAATTCATGGGTATAGGGGTACCACTATAATTCTAAAAAAGAGGAGTGTGGTTGATCCTGGTCATCCAACCATATAGTATTTTCTTGAAAAATAATGTACTCCTTATGAGTTACATCAAACTTACAATCCAAATATAGATATTCAATCCATATAATTAGAAATTCATTACACCCATAAATCAGTCACATTTTGATATGTAGGTACTCTTAGATTGACCCATTTCAATTTCTATAATTCAAACATTATTGTATTGATTTAATTTTCATTCTTCTCCACCTATGCAGTATTTTAAATGATTATTCCTTTGAAATTTAATCAGAATATTGGTCTCTTACACTTGATTCTTTAAATATTGGATATCTCTTCTACGAGCCTTAATTTTTAATCTTCAGATATTTATTTAATTTTTACAAGGTATTCTATATTTTATCATTTCACATTAATAGAAATTTAATACAACAAATTATTTTTTATTTGTGGTGAGTATATCTCTAGTTTCACAACCTTCTTACTCATAGCTGCAGGATATTCCCCCACCTTTTTGTTGATATTTTTTCCTTTCTCTATAATATTGATGTTGTGAGATCATTATGATAGGTTATTTTGAAATAGGGAATTAAAAATATATATTTTAGTATAGTATAATTTACCAATTATACATTATAAAAGTTATTTTATCACTAAAGTCTCTTTCCTTTATTGAAAATAGAGTGTATGATATAATTATGGCATGTTTTTTCTTCAACATACTATTTCAGATTAATTTTTTTTAATATTGACCATAATAGAAAAGAACAAAACATATTAGTCTGAAAACATTCCTTGAATCATTATGTCTCCATTTGGATGTTGATATAACCATTACTCTTGCATCCTATTGACTTTAGACATTTTTACACGTACTCATGGTGTGTACCAATATTTCGTAGTAGTTTAATTTCCTAGCTACCTTCTTCAAAAAATTAGTAATATTATTCCATTTATTTGTGAATTTTAAATTTATACACTTGTATACTCAACTTGTATATTTTTCTTTTGAAATAAACACCAATTTATCCATTCATTTTTAATGAAATTCTTTTCCTCAACCTCATGAGGCTTTCGATCTTTTTTCATTAGTTAAGATTAAATTTTATTAAATTTATAGAATGGTCCATTCCCAACTTTTTGTATCTCCACTATATTTTTCATTAGAAGCTGGATGTTTTATTTCATATCATTTTGCATGACCATATGATTTCTGATATTTGATGTGCTTTTTTAAAGAATACCACCTTTTAATTTCATCCCTTCACCTATATTATATACTCCATCATTTTGGGACACCATAGTAATTTTCAGTCTCTATATCTCAATGAAAAAATCCTTAATGTCTGTATAGTCCCCTCTCTATATGATCTCCTCCGGATCTACCTTCTCTTGTAAGGATTGCATATTTTCATAATCACGGTACAAACTTGATATGAATTGACAATTACACATCATTGAATCTTTTTCAATATCATACTTTTCTACATATTTTAGTGGTTAATATTAACCCCTTATTCCAATAAAGAATTTTTTTTCAAAATTAATATATTTAAATGGAGGCGTAATTTTTTTCAATTTTGAGAACATTATCAACAAGTGAATTAATATTTTTCTATTATTACATATAATAATCATTCATGTTTTTAATAAACATTTGTAGCACATCAGTCATTGTTATCAATTCTAAATTCTACATGAGATTCAACATATATTTATACTTCACCTTAATCATAGATTGGTCAAAATTTATTTCTAAATTTTTTCTATTTATGCTTCATGGCCATCAACATATTCAGTAATATCATTTAAAAATACATAAACCTTTTATTCTTTTTTAAATGTATTGTTATTTATGAAAAAATTATAGTCCTAAATGTTTTCCAACTACACACTATAGTTATATGTTTTTCCAGAATTAACCTAAACATTTATATTTATAGGAAAATTATATTATATGGTTAGAATCATATAAAAAATAAAAATTTATATCATTCAAAATAATTTCCATATCAGATATCCCAAGGGACATATTTATATTATTTTTATTCTTTATTACTTTTTTATAATGAAACCTACATAGAATATGTTACAATCATATTTTGAGTTGTCCATCACAACTTTATTTTCATATTTAAATTTTCAAAAAATAGATTACAGGGTCTTCAAAATTTAAAAAGTAGCATCACAATAATTTTTTTCTTATAGACTTCATCAGAGAAATATCTATTAAATATTATATTTATGTATTAATTTCCTATTAATTAACCTATCATTATCAATTCTAAATCTCTTTGGGTATACTCAAGAATATCTTCCTGAAATTCATAAGGGAACATAAGCATTTCTTTCTAAAAATCATCAATGCTAGTTCCATAATAAAATGGTTTCTTTATCATGGAATCCATGTGAATAAATCTAGAAACTACTTCTAAGGATGAAATGTGAGTCAGAACCATTATCTTATAATACAACTAGATGGAAAAATATTCACCTAAATAAAGGATGAATTGCATTGAAAAATATTTACAAAAACATATTTATGGTCTCATTAACATTATTTTAAGATGTTTTTCATGTTCGATAAAACCTTGTTCAACCTATCACATTATTTATCCGTTGGCTTGATCACATAGAAAAATAAAAAAATATTATATAATGTATAAAATCTTTACTACCAACTTATTGTTACATATTTCACCCCAAAGTGCTTGTCTATAATGCTTACAGTGACAATGTGTAAGTCGTATTAGAATATAATGTGCATTAGTAGTTTTGAGGATAAAAATGATTTTAAAATGGTCAATCTATGAAAAATGAAATTACTTTATATGATTGTGTTTTCACAGAAAATTCACCTAAGGAATATTTCCCCATCGTACCCCCTATACACTAGGTTGTTGAAAATACTTCCATAGGTTATTTGGTTATACTTCTTCTTCAATATATCTAAATAAAAAGGCATTATCCATGAATTTTGAGACCCTATAATAAAATCATAATAAATATTTCCTGCTCATGAATATTATATTCACTTGAAACATATGATCAATACATGTTTTTTTACAACACTTGTGTTTAATTTTATCTCCACTGTTTTCATGAAACATTTGGTGTGTCCATAAAATCAATAATTTCTAACAACATATTATGTTTAAAAAAACCATTGATTCATTATGAAATTAAAAAAAATATCAAAAAATCATTATGTTACGAACTACCCAACATTTGTGTGAATTTAAATTTTCCATGAATCTCCATTGGTCATATAGTCAATGGTTATTTCTTCATTCAACCAATGTAATCATTACTGCTTCATGACATAAGTTATTTAACACAACTTATATAAACATAAATTAACCCTTAATACTCTTTTGGTATAATTGAAAAAAGTCATTTATTTCAAAAAAATTGGATTTTGTTACTTCTACATGAAAATATTTCACTAATTATTGAAATTATATCTTCAACAAGTATCTATCCCTATACCAAAATGAGTGGTTAATCCACCTACATATAGATACATCTGACCAATCATATAAATTTCATTCATGCCACAATCCTTGAATAAAACATTCCAGGTTCAATGATCCTCAATGACTTAACGTATCCTTTAGGAAACAACTCAATAACATCATGAAACTACCTTGTACATTTTATGGAACCATTTAACATTTTTTTCACAGAACATCACCAATTTGATGGCAACATTAGTGAAAAACCCTCTATCGATGCACAATTCTCTTCTATCACTACTAGAAAAAAGGTTTATCCTGTTATATGGCTTTAAGAGCACAAGTTAAATGTTTCGTCAAATGTACCTTTTTTTGTTTCTTAAAAATCACTGATAAAGGGTCTCTATTAGGAGTTCTTAAATATCACTAATAAAGGGTATCCTTTATCATCACATTTTTAATAAATAGGATATAAGCTATATTATATATATATAACTAAATATAATATATTAATTTATGAATATTTTTTAGATATAAATATAATTTATATTATTAAAATATGATTTAGTTAATGTAAAATGGCATTTAAACTTAATATAAAAGGTATTTACTGAAAATGGATTCTATATGAATAAAAATAATACTTTTAATATATAATACTCTATTTATTACCTTGTAAATGTAATTTAATATATATTATAAAATATCAAAATAGAAAAATTATAAAATTATCTAAAATAAGATGAAAATGTATCTCGAACATCAAACAACCATAAATTTTGATTCGGGTGTCTGTTTAGGATCAAAGAGATATCAAATAAAATCATACGATGATCCATATACTTCTAGAGACACATATAAACGTCTATAATGTTTTTTGGCCCAAAAGGCACATATATATTCTCAAAAACTGAGTGGTTAGTTTAGGAACCCTAATTTTTTAACATTTGATGGATTTTGACCCTGTATAATGTGCTCTATTTCCCGTTATTAGTGGGGAATGATTTTATTTCAAGAGATTACATTTAATATGATATTATAGTTTATAAATTAAATCATTTTTCATAGTATAAGGTTATATATTATTTAATATCTACATATTTTTTATATTTACTTATAAATTCTCTGTATAAATTTATATATCATTATATTTAAAGAGATATGTAATTTTAAATATATAAAATACATATTTATTATTGATTTTATTTAGCTTAAAATATTTTTAATTTTATTTACCTTACTAAAATTCATTCATATGTATATATGTATTTTATATATACATATTTGTGAGTATTAAAAAAATACACAATCAAAAACACAAATATATATATATTTGTTTATATTATACTATATTCAAATAAATATTTTTTTAAAATATATTTAAATTAATATAATTGTTTAAATACATCACACATTTAAAGGTATATAAAAATAAATAGAAAATCCATTAAATAAGCATAAAAATACGCATGGTATAGTGGTAAAGGGAATTAATTCATGTATGGGATGTCTTAGGATCGAATCTAGGAACACATAATTATTATGTGCATATTTCTATTGATCTAAAAGTGATGAAATGTGAATGATGGTTGATGCGGAGTGGATGGTTCTGAGAAAGGGGGTAGTAAAGTGATGACAAAAGGGGTTGGAGGGAATCTGAAAAATTAATTTTTACAATATTTCTTAACAGCTCATTTATTAGCACCTGTAAAAGAAACCACATAACAATTCTAAAAACACATAAAGTATCCCTTTAAGAGCATTATGAAAACTATTTCAATTGAGACTTTTATTAATGATAAAAAAATTTGATGTCAAAGGGTGCCTTTAATAGCTCTTTTTTAGCGCTTTTAAAGATCCCATTTTTAATATTGTTTGAAATATCAAATATTTTTAATCTTTGATATACCCCTTTAATAGTGTTGTTAAAGAAAAAATTTTCTAAATTGATGATTTCATAGTTTCCCAAAATTCTACCTATGTCACACAACTATCACTATGTTGAATCATTATAAATTTCATGAATGAATTCCTTTTCAATGTTTTGATTGGTAAACTGGGAAATATTTCATTCATGAAACATGAAACAACTAAAAAAAACTCATGTAACATATCATTTGTGTTAAAAACTATTAGTTTACCATACTATTGTGGGATATATTAGACTCAACAATATTTAAATCCCCAAATATTCTATGAGACTGTTTTCTTTCCTCCAAATAAACATTTTACAACCTTATTGATTTATCAACTCATTTATTTTCATTTGTATTGGACAAAACATTTTTAGACACCTGAGAACCGTGAATCATTACACTACAGTTCTATTATTTAGAATTATTTATATATTATTCACTTAGTGGATGTAAACATAAATAATCCTGAAAAAAATATTTCACAAATTCCACCAAATACTATTTTAATCCATGTCTTTAATAAATCAAAACAACATGAGAAACATTATCTTCTTGAGATTGATTCAATAGTAGAAGAATTTCCTTGCCTTACTAATACTTCAACACGATGATATCAAATCGGTTATATTATTATTTTCTAGAGAGAAATAAATTACCACTCACTATGGTTTGAGTAATTGGATAAAAAATATACTTCCCTCGTCTCATTTTATTAAGAATAATTACATATATTCAACGTAAGAATATACAATTTTTTATTCATGAGAATTAATATGTGTTTGTCAGAGCATATTTCTAAAAATAATTTCAGTGAGAAGATGAGAAGTTGTAAAAAAGATACCCTTATTCTAGGGTATCATCTACTTGCAATATTATCTGAATGAAATCACTATGAAACTTATTTTTTGACAGATGGATATCCATTTTCAAATGAACATGAATGGAGAGTTGTATGGAGAGACCTCCCTGGTATCTATTCTTGTTCTTATGAAAATTGATATTTATATGTCAGAGAATATTTTTCATAGTGAAATCTGTCTGAGAAAGTATCAAGGAGATGCACCGTCAGGCGAAAGAGTTGTCTCCAATTTTTTAGAAATTGTTTGTATCGTAATTAACTATTATTGGTATAAATTTGATTTAATTACTAATAATTTTAGGTAAGTAGTATAAATTATTATAAATTTTTGTAAATTAATATAAATTTTAAAATAAATACTCTAAATAACTATAGATTAATTGAAATTATCTTAAATTACATGAATATTGAATTTGAATTTCTTACCTTTTTTGGGATAGTGTATGTATTTTATCAAATAATATTAAAAAAATATTATTTTTTATTTTAGATAAATTTTGAATAAAGATGTCAAAAAAAGTCATTATTTGATGATTGCGCATGGATTACATTGATTATTTATTCAAATGGTTCTGGTTTAAACCCTCTATATATTGGGGTTTTGGAATATTTCTTATCATTCACCTCATCAGAATTGTAATTTTTTTTCTGAAGGGACATTTATGGGTCATTATAAAAAATGTTCTTTGAGGATGTATGACATAGTTGACAACTTTATAGGTTATCTATTACATTTTTTTCTCAACAAGATTGTGTTTTTGGGTATCAACATGTTAAACTCAGTTCCAGAGAAGATACTAATAATTTTTTTCCAGATCCATCATGGTATCAAAATTTTGTACAAGATGTGGAATGTCAGTCTTTTCAATAAACTGAAACTCTGGATGATATTTATTTGACTCTTAAGTTGGAACAATATCAATTTTATTTGTTCTTGAGGTAAACTATGGAATCCTTATATCATTAATGAAAGATAAGAAATTTTTATGTGGAAAAAAAGTATCGCTATTAAATTAGATAATACAGTGTCAAATAGTTTTTTTGATCAGATATTCTCTTTGGTAAAAATTATTTTACCTGATAAAAATATATGGCATATATATTTCTATGAGTGTAAGTGGATTCTTTGTATTTAGGGTCATGGTTTTCAAAATATTCATGAATTTTAAAATGATTTCCTCATATATTATCGTTTAAATGCGTCATTGAATAATTGTCTGAAATATGGAAAATCGATTTATAAAGAGGCTTAACTAGGTAATATTGGATATAATCCTATAAAAAAGTTGATATATATCATTCATACACATATATTACAATTTTTTTATGTCTCCAAACACTGTGAAATTGATATCGTTTCCAAAAACCAATATTTCCACTAATAAAAGCATAAATAATCCATATGATGGAGATTAATGGATTCATTTTGAAAATGTAAATCCATATTTTACTTTAGAATCCCTAAATGTGCAATTGGGACTTTCTATTGATGGTTTATGTCAATTGGGTTCTTTTTCTAGTTAGTATTCATGTTGGCATGTCTTTATAACTCCATACAAATTACCTCCATTGATATTGATGAATGACCCATTTATCTTTTGAACCTTATTAATTTCAAGACATCTGAAAAAAATATATTTATTATAATCAATTGATTGATGAGTTAAATTCATTGTGGGATAATTGTTTCAGAACATATGATAATGTTGTGAAAAAGAACATCCTTTTGAATGCTATATTGATTTCGAAAATTAGTGACTTTCCACATATGAAATGTTATTTGGAAGGAGGGAACTTTGTCTAAAATCATGTCCTTACTGTACGAGGGAGAGAAAATAATTTATGCTCAGCAATGTAAAAAACCGTTTTTAAGCTTTCATAGCTGATTCCTTCCAACCGATTATTCATTTTAGAGGAAAAAATATCATTTTAGAAAAGTTAAAATTTAAATTGATGTAACTAAAACAATGATATCAGGTATAGAGGTAAAATAAATTGTCTCTTTATTACGTCCTATCACATTTCGACCGACAATAAATGAACAAAAAATTGATGGCTTTGGGATTGAACAAAATTGGATAAAACAGATCATTTTTACAGATCTTACTTATTGGTAAGATTTGTTAGTCTATCAAATATTGGATTTCAATCATATTGAGAAGAATTGTTTTGATATTTTATTTTATATATTGTTTATACAATAGTTAAGACCAATGATAATGTAAAAGAATGATTACATATTGCCCAAATTTACAGGCGACAAGAACATGAACTCTTTGAAAATGTCAGATCATAGATGTTAATGACTCTAAATGAATCTTATAAACTATCCAATGAATATTGAACATTATTTTATTAGTGGGCTCTATATTTTATACTTTACTATGGAAGTGCTTCCAATTTACGAAGATATGTCAGAAAAGGTCATATTACCAAATTAATAAATCATAACTGTCATGTAATAACAGAAAGAGTTATTCTAGTTTGATTGATATGTTTTTTGAATTTTATGATTTTTGGATGTGATAACAGACATATAAAATTTTTTCTGATACATTTGTGGGGAGAAGATGGACTACAATTCACTATGAAAACTACAATAAGATATAGTTTTAATTTAATGTAAATTGGAAAAAATATTCACGCCGAAATTATTTGACTCAATAGAACATTTGATATTACATTTTCTGTAAGAATAAATATGTGGATGTCCATTATAGTTCTGATGGATGTAACAATTAGATAGATTTCTATATAAATTAAAGGAAAAATTACATAACAATACATCAGTTTAAGGCACAATTGCAGAAGATTATTTGTAAGAGGATGTTTCTTTTTTCTACCCTCATTATTTTGAACCTGAATATCCATCAAAAAACAACTACCTGGTCCATAACTAGGGGAATGATAATGTTGAAATTATAAATCAATTATCATATTTTAATCTGCCCAAATAGTGCTTCGATGGAGTTCATGAACGATGCCTTTCACATGATGAACATCATAGAGATCATAAGTGTTTTCTACTCAACTTTGAAGATGTGACACCATTTGTACTATGGGTGATCCAATCACGTAATCTAAAAGTTTTGTTATAAAAAATTAATCATATTTCCTTTTTAGGTTATATTATAACAATAAATATAAAAAACTCTCTCAAATTATAGTTGAAAATCTTGAAGAAGGTAATAAAAATAATTTTTCCTACTGGTTTAAATAACCGGTAAAATAAATTATTTATGGTTTAACATATAAAATAAATTTATTAATTGTTATATTGATACTTATAAAATAGGTATCTCAACATGAAAATAATATATATAATTGATTATGTGTCTGGAGTATCCAACAATAGAAAATGATTAAATCTTATAAAGCATGTGATGTGAATAGTTTTAGATATCATACATGTGAATATGGGGAATTCGAAAAAAATATGAATTGTTGTGTCTGCATGAGAGTATCTCATCATTGAAAAACTAATGTTTACTTTAATGACATGCTGGGAGAAATTATTGTATTTTTTTATCTTGAAAAAATTACAAAAAATTTATTAAATGTCAGTGGTTAGGTCATGAGAGAGGCTTTTGTATTCATTTGATGCATGGAATCATTGATATTAAATATAAACGTATTCTTATAGTAAAGAGAATATTTCTCTATTAGCTCATCTAGAACATAAAATTTACTATGAAAATTACTATGCTAATTCAAATGAGATGTGTGATTGATGAAGTATAATATAAACTTATCCTTGGAAAAACTAGTTAACTCAATACGAATATGGTTCTGCTAGAGTTAAAGGAAGTGAAATTTTTTCAGAGACTATTCCAAATCAACAATTTTCACAAGGAGACATAAATATCGATGATGAAACTGTATAATTAAGGTTTTATGGTGATGATTATGTTAATCTTGTTAGAAATTAATTTTAAATAATAAGGGATGATGAAACTGAATCTCATATAGAATTCAATGATGCTAATGAAGAATTTGAAGACATTGACATCATCAGATATAAATATGAGTTTAAAGATGAAAATTAAAATGGTTAGATGGTGATTTTATTCATATACAATTTATATTTATAAATAATATTTGTTTCTAATTTTTTGCTAATAATAGTAATTTTTTGTTTCAGATGAATGACGATCTATTTCATTAGTTTTATGAGGCTGATATACCCATGGACAAGAATGATGTTAGGTTATTTTCCCTCATACTCATCATGGTCCAAAGAGTACTTAGAGGGGGTGTGTTCTTGCACATTTTATTATTTCTAACCCTATCCCCTTGTTTCATCTATTCTAGGATTTTGATCCACTTATGCGGAGGTATTTTTACCCATGTATTTTAGATAGATTTAATTTATTTATTTTTATACAAATTGTTTTATTATATTTCAATTTTTTCATATCTTCTCACATATAGTTGTTGGATAGGGGATCATTATATTTCACATTTCTTTTTCTCAATATTAGGTCACATGGGATGACACTTCCATTGATATTTCGCACCGCATGTTCGATCATTGGATGATATGTAAATAAATAATATTTATTTTGAAAATTATTTAATTAATAACTAGATATTATAAATTATTTGTAGGGATAATGTTACCCCATCAATGAGAGCATGTTATGTGCTATGTAAGAGTCATGGTAGGGGTTTATGTGGGATTGTTGTCATTTATTTTTTTCCAATTTAAGATGAAACACAATGATGAATGTTGGAGTGACAGAGTTTGATGAGTACTGTCTCACCCACCGATCTGGTGAAATTTCATCTAATGTTTGCGATATATATTGTTCACACTTGTTGGGTGTATTTTTATAGAGTAGATCATTGGTTTGTTGGAAAAACCAAGGGAGACAAGAGGAGACACATCGAGTCGGTAGTCGTACATTCATTACGCATAGGGAATATATAGTAAATACATTTTTAAAATAAATTATCTAACTTCAAATGAAATGGTTTTTTTAAATTAACATATGTGGTCAAATTACCCAATATTATAGTGTTTGATGTTTACAAGATTATATACAATGATCCAGTCACTGGAGATTTTATAGGTGATCACCAGTGTCAGATTTTGGTTGGTATAATTTATTTTTGAGTTTTAAAATTAATTACAAATAATATTCTAAATATTTTATTTTTAAATTGTAATTAAAGGAGTCATATGAGGCTGTGATGTATTAGAAAAAGACTGAGAGTCAAGCTGTGAATGACGGTCAGACCAGTGCCCACTAATATGATTAAGCAACCTGGATTCATGAGTCCTGGTATTCCTTCAAGAACAGTCAAGTTGTTGGTATCAGCTTTTGATTGAAATCTTGGGGTTATTATGTTATAGTTGTGATATCGGCATCCAGCTCGAGAACTCTTTCTGGAGATTCATCATCATCTACCGCACTGACTCAGGAGAAACTGCGAGCTTCGAATGAGATTTTAGACTGCATGTGTAGGAATCAAGAGGAGATGTACCAATGATTATAGTAGGAGATGCACAATGGCAGCATCGGGAGTAGAAAGTGGCTTGATGGCAGCAGTTGAAGGTGGATGTGGAGATTAATCAATTGAAACAACTACAAGATGAGAAGTTGGAGTACAAGCAACATCTTACTCGTGGTTTAGGTAGGACATTCCCTTCACCATCTCCTCCAGCTCCTCCAGAGGACCCCACATTGATATATTAGTTTTTATGACAAAAATATAAATTTAATGTTTTTGGTAATATTAACTATTTAAATTTCTACATAGTTCTTTTTTTATATTATTGTGAATATTTCATTTTTTATTATTTTTCTAATTTTAAATTTTTTAGATAAATTTTTTATTATTTTATTTTTTTTATAAATTATTATAATTTTTAAAATTTTTATTACTTTATTTTTTTATATTTTCATTTTAATATATTTTTTATATTTATAAGAAAATTGGTTTTTTTTATTTTATAATTTATTATTATTTTAGTAATATTAGTATTATTATTTAATTAACATTAATAAAAATATTATTATTATATTAGTAATATTATTTTCTTATTATTAATGTATTAAAACTATATCTAATAATATATTTTTGTTTATTTTTTTATTTTACTAATATTAAAATTATTCTTTCATTGATATTAATAAGTTTTATATTATTTTATATTTTTAAAATATTTGTTTTCTATTTTTAATATTATTATTTCATTGATATTAAAATACTAATATAATACTAATATTATTGTTATTATAAAATTGAATAATAATAATAATAATATTATTATTATTATTATTCAATTTTTTTATTATAATTTTCTAATTTTTTTATATATATTAATAATATTATTTTCATCAATTTTATTTTATAAGATATTTTTGATTGGCCCTTTCATGACGACTCGTCGAAAATAAATTTTTTTAAATAATCTCGAAGAAGCTATATTAAAGTGTCAACATCCAATTGTAGAAAAAGTCTTTTGTATGGTCCCTTTTTACAGTGGGTCATTCATGACAAGGGCCCATCATAAATAGTCCAATTTCCCATACTGAATGGTTATACGTGAAGAATTATCTTTATCTAAAAGGTACATGAGTGAATTAATCTAAATACCAATGGTATCTGTTTAGAAAAATCTTAAGGAAAATGGTACAATAATGGATTTATCTAAGCCAAATGATATATAATAGTATTTATCATATGTCAAAGGGTACATGAGAGGATTTAAAAAATTCTAAAGGGTTCACACAGAGAATTATCCTGTGAAAAAGGGTATAGATTTTTATTTAACAAAATGTAAATGTTATAAAGGAGTATTTAACTTGAGAAAATGTGTACATGAGAGGATTTATCCCATGGAAATGGGTTAGTTGGGGATTCATCCAATTACAATGGGGCACAAAAGCAGTATTATTTCATGCCTAAAAAGGTACATAGGTAATTTCCAATGAATAATATGTTATTAATTTATTAGTGGGTATACTTGAAAGGAAATTTCATTTCTTATATCTGTTTCATCATTTATATATTTCATTCAAAACTATGTTTTCCTTTCATGGAACATGTTTATAGACACATGATTTCACACAATTCAAACTCATATCTTATGTTATGCAAAGCCTTTTTCCAGGATTAATGATCTATGAATTGTTTGGAATATGTATCATATTTATATTCATTATTCCAATATAATAATCATATTCTCACATATAATCATTGATTGTCATTGCGTACATTTTTCTTAACTGATCATTTGAGTGCACAACTTATTTATGTTTTCATTCCACAATACACGAATATGGGTATTACATGATAATTGTTTATAAGGTTTTATATAGTGGACTAGTTGAGAAATTTTTGTATTAATATCGTAAAATAAGAGTTTTACATTGATATTTCTAAATGAAAATAAACCTTTATTTCATCTATTTGTGGCACCATTTATGACATTGAATTATTATCTATATAAAATAATTAAATAAATGCATTCATTGATCATTCATATCTATAACTAGACACATCATAAATCCTACCTCAACTCTCATTCCCATATCCAAGATTAATTTATTCATAGAAAGACTGACCTAAGAAGTAATATGGGATAATCCAAAGGTAGATATCCAACGAATAATTATACACCATAATTGAAATCTTTCATGTTTATTTTTTATTCTATTTCATTCAGATCTATAATAATTACACTGATATAATTTCTTTAGTATATTTAATATTATAAAATCTTATTATTTTGATAGACTAAATAATTTATATATCATTTATATCATATGAAGAAAGAAAACACCACCCATGGGTATGTGTATTTTCCAACTCCATTATGTGACATAATTTTTTTTCATCGCCACCTCACATGCGTTGTTAATAATATGGTTTTAATTAATGTATTTTACTTTTATAGTATACAAATAATTCTAAAATGATAAAAATATTAGTATTTATTACCTTTTATTTTATTATATAAATGTAAACGTATCTTATGTACATGTATGGACTACCATCTCCATGTATTACACATTTCACAATTCATCCAAAACATATATGGATGGAATTAATAAAATATTTCATTATCAGTTTTTATAAATATATCATGTTTAGGATTTTGGATATGATGGAACCATCTCAAAAATAGTCTTATTCCATCCCTCTATTAGGTTCCTGATCCAGCGCACAATACACAAAAAGGGAGCACTTGATTTCCATTTTTAGGAACAAGTATCAAGGCCTCTATGTTACACAACGTTAGAATAGATTCATCAATTAAATAATTTACTGAAAAAAGCAATCTAAATTTTATAATATTTCTATATGATACAAATATATGTCATAAGCTGATGCTAAATAAAAAATAATGAAAAAATAAATCAAACAACGTTACAAAAAAAGAGCGAACTAATTAAAAAAATAAATACATCCCCTCATCCCACTCACCCCTATAGAAAGAACCACTACCAGAATCCTGTCTGTAGCCACCATAATAATAGTAAAACTATAACCATATAATGTAATAAATTACTTAATTAGATTATTTTTTATAATAGGATAATAAAACCCAATAAATGACACATAACTCCTTGTGAACCCAAGATCCACCCGCAATCCAAAAATTAACAAACACTAATAGTTTAGTAATAAAAGTGTATGGACCACAAGTTGAAAAAATACGTATATTAATCAGAAAAAGAGACTATTCACAAATTGACTACATAATATGAAATGTATAATTATTTCGATAATTTATCTATATTATTATATTTTTAAATATAGTATTTCAAATTATGTGACCCATAAATTGGCACATAATTATGCAATATAATTTTACAACAATTTTTTAATATTTTCTAAAATAAAAAAATTAATTGGAAAATGATTCATTGGCCTAATCCACCATTATTTGGAAACCTATTTGAATACCAATAACAAAATCTGTTAAGAAAAATCTATTTCCCAAAACAAATTATATCATCCAATGAAGAGAGGAAAACTTATGTGTATATATGAAATTATGTTTATTTAATCCAATGAGATGTTTTAAATAATCATAAAATAAAAAGGTGTATGTCCTTAACTATATTTTGATGGTAAACTAATGCCATAAAAATATCCATAAAAGAAATCATGTCATAAATAAGAGCAATAGGAAAAATCCCTTGGTCATATAAGGATTCTGGGTCCCCCATTTCCAAATATAACTCATGGTATAATTTGTTCAAAATATAACGCACATGAAACCACTATAGAGAACATATTGTGTCTTAATCAATTAGTGAAATACATCAAAAACACTATATATATTTCTATGAAGGAGTAAATTCCATGGCCCAATTATAACATCCCAGGTAAATAAAGAATAATACATATTTCATATTTATTAGTATTTGGGAATTAAATAATAATTTTTCTTTAATGGGGTTTCTATGTTGGATAGCGTACCTGATACACAACAACAAGTTTGATTGAAATCATACATTTCACACTAATAATATAATATTATTATTTAAAATGGTAGTTAACTCATAGAATTTGTATTGGAGAGAATGAACGAATCTAAATAAAATATGATTATACATGTTAGTTAAAATTATTTACATTTTTCCAATATAAGTTAAAGTCTTAAAATGTGAATGAATCTAATTTTAAGCATAATTGACATTAAAAGGTCGATTTACCACCTTTTAATGGAGAACACTCTTTAAATCTAGTATTGGTCACTATAATACATTCTAGATGTCCAAATAAAATCATTTTTTAAAATTGGGACATCAAAATTTAATTTGTGTAAATTTTTGGAATTTTTCCGATAATGTTTAATTTTTAATGAATAGTGAAAAATATTTTATTTTGATTCCAAACTGCGTTTTAATCTAATTTATTTATTTGGATAGAATATCTTTTTAATTGGTTATAAAGTATAATTACAATATATTTTTACCATTTAATCCAATTGTGGTCGTTGCAATTAATTTCACTTTTAATGTGGACATAAACAAATGTCAATCTTTTGATAGTTATGGTTTCTTAAAAACAATCTATTTGTTTTAACAATGGAAATTAATTTTAAATTAATTAATGCCACTTATATTTTTTTTAATTTATCAAAATAGACATCATTTTTGAATTTCATAATATCAAATATATCTTTTTATGAATATTTCGTATTTTTCTGAAATACTTCAATTTTTTTATGAATAGTGAAACCACTTAGTACTAGTTAAAAAAACTGACTTTTCATTTAAATGAAAATTTACTGCTTCTATGAATTGAATTTAAAAAATCCAGCATACATTGTTGTTATTAGTAAGTCAATTGTGGTTCAATAAGATGAAAATAATTTTTTTTGAATAGTAACATTTGACTATTATTTACTGCGGTTAATTGAAAATAGTATAATTCAGGGTAAAAAGAATATTATAATAATTTATAATTACCTTAACACTTGTCCTATCCTTATTGGATTAGTAATGGCCGACCATGGTCATCCTTGGGTATATTTTGCGACCTCATGGAGCCTCTTATGAATGATAATGACACTTTAGATTAATTAATTTAATGTAAAGGAAAGAATGACATAGACAAAAACCCTTTAGTAAATTAATTTTTATATGGTGTTATATAATTAATCATTTTGATTATAAATATTCGTTGGAAATATAAAATTATTTTCAACATCATGATTTTTTTTTATAATTTTTCAATATAAAATAAATTAAATTATTTATGACACAATAATGATGCAGTGTTTACCTCATTAATAAATCATTAAAATAAATAAGATTATAAATACTAAAATAACATCCATAACTTGTCCAATTCTTATTTTATGATTTTATTTCGTCCATGAGACATCTTAGCTTCGACTATAATGATTTTTGGACCTTTATAAACCTAATATGAATATATAATAAAATAATATTTTCACACATTCCTAAAGAGCCCCTCCTCCCCCTTATAAAACTACATCACTTATAACCAATTCCTCACACCTCTCAATCCTTTTTTCATGTCCAAACTCTGACCAATTAAGATCCATACATCCCTCTACTCCTCCTAGAAGCCTTACCTTAGGCATAATGCACCTCAAGTAGTCCTTTTGGTCAACCCAAAAGAAGTTTACCAAATTAAAGGTAACGATTTATCTTAACATCTTTTCTTTTATTTTACTTCCCCAACCACTAAACACTTTTTATTAGTTTATTTTTTAACAAAACCAGTATCCTCAATATACTAGGAATGTTTTATGAAAGGATTATATATACACTTACACAAACCTCTACTTAATGGGTGAAGAACATAATGTTTCTGTGGATGGCAAACAAACGGATCACGTGACGATGATTTTTTGATTATCTCCAACCGCCTATCATGGTGGACATTAAGATGGAACTATATATATATGTTATATATTATGTTTATGTTTTCTTCATGCTTCTTTATTTTTCTTTTATAGTTTACCTTTATGGTTTCCATTAAGGATAAACGCGATAATTTCATTTGAGGAAGTGCAGACTACCGCCCCCTCAAAGTGATATGACTCGTTAATGCCATATGTGGGATGTATGAGGGATGGAGTTAATTATATTGTATATGATATTATATATGAAATTAAACTGGAATTATAATATACCTATGTATCATTATGTTTTAATTCCATTAAAATAATACATATAAATAAAATTAGCATTCATGCGTACGTACTGTTTACCATCTCCATGAACGGTGCATTTCATTTCTTACCTCCAAAGAATATGCACTATTATAAAAATATATATATATTGGATATCTATGATATATATGATATCTAAATAATCAATGTCATTCTGGATATAATGGACTCTTGACCACATAGACAACTTTTAAATATAAGGTGTTCATTTTTGAATCAAGTACCAAATATCGACAAAACAAACGTTATTAACTTTAATGATTACATAATGTTTATAACATGGTAATAAGTTATATAAAAGGAATTATAAACTAAGAAAAGGTTATTAGGAAAGTAGAAATTTACCTTAGTTTCTTATTCAGGAGATTAAAGAATGATCCAGTAATGTCTGACACAAGGTAAAGGACTTCATCTCAATCTCCTTTCATTGAGGAACATTTTGTTTTAATACATGACTTTCTTTTATACGCTGTATAAACACCCTTGAAATTTCAAATGGAAACTTTTTCAACAAATCGTTTTACTAAACTACAAAAAAGAATTGTTTCTTTTAATGTATACGGTGATAACGTCTTTTCTTCTACCACGAGTATTATTTATTCTTTGGATTCCTAAATAATCTGTAATGTTTTTTTCAAGGAAAATAAATACCATATACTATTTTATGTATTTTTTTTATTTAAAATGGTTTTGATAATGGATTTTTAAGGTCAATTTATATAAGTGATATATTCTGATTGAAATGTTTAAATGTTTTCTTTCCTTTATATTTGTTTTATGTGTTATGATTTTATAATGGTACTTCAACATTTGACTGGTGGTTACGTGATAAACAAAATGAAGGGTGGCATCGTGATAAACCAGGACATGTGGTTACATTATAACCTCCAATGCATTGGGTATGAAAGTCAGCCGTATGGCTATTCCATCTAGAGATATGTGTGAAAGTCAACTGTATGGTTATTCCATTTATGTATATTTATGTACCAAGTTACCTTTATATGTTATGTTTTCCTTATATGGGTTTTATGGTAATATTTTGGTTAAAAATGGAAAGTAGTGATCTTTTATTCAGTGAACAGTATTTACTACTTCATAATGGTGAAAAGTATTACTTATGTTAAAGTATTCATGGTTTACTTATTGTTTTAAAAAACTAACAGTTTTCACTATTTATGTATCCCTAACTAAGATTTTTATGCTCATCCCATGTTTTAAAATGTTTTTCAAGGGACTTATTGAAGATCAGGGTCAAGGATGAGATCAAGGAAAAGTCATGCTATCTTAACCATAGAACTAGAAAAGACTCTTTTTTCATGAGTTCGTTTTTTGTGAAAAAATGGAAAATGGGTAGAAGTTTCTACATTGTAATTGTTGAAAAGAAATGTAATAGTTATGACCTAATTCTCCAATATTCAAAACCAGAAAAGATCCTCATTGTAAATTATTAAATTAATTCAATATTATGAATGTTTTTCGGCCGGGTCCTTATAGTTGGTATAATAGGCAGGTATAGATTAGTTTAGGAGTTAGGGTATTGTTAAATTAATATCCATAAAGTAATTTCTGTTTATATTTAATCATATTTCATTTACATATTACCATGTTGCTTCACCTAAAATATTTCTTTGTCGATAAATGTTTTCCACAGAGGAAATAAGGCAGCAATGATGGGACAACATTAGAAGGAAGCCAACTTTACCAATCAGATGCCTAAGATGGTTGTCGTCAGAACTGAACAGTTTGTTGCAGTGAGGACACAATTGACTCAGGCTATAAATGGTGGTGGTATCCATGATCGAGATCAACCATATCAACAGCAGTGGAACATGTCATTAGTGGAGAATTTCATGAGGCAACATCACCTATCATTTAAGGGATCATATAACCATGTGGTAGCTGAAGGGTGGATTCATGCACTGGAGAATATTTTCAATGTTATGGGGTGTTCAGAACATGAAATGGTTAGTCTTACTATTTACCGTTTTGAAGGTGAAGCTGATCAGAGGTGGTCGATGGTGAAAAATATCAGGTATAGTGAGGATATTGATACTCTTGATTGGGATTAATTCAAAGGTATGTTTCTTGAATAATTTTTTCCTATGGTGGTTCATCGTAGGATGGAAAAATAATTCCTAGAATTGATGTAGGAGGATGACTCTATGGATGTAATGAAGTAAAGTTCACTCGAATGGCAAGGTATGCACCAAATTTCATCCGAGATCTTGATAGAAAGATAAATTGATTTTACTCTGGACAAAAGCCACAATATCGATGAGCATTTGTCTTTCATGAGTTCAAAAGTTATGAAAAACCTGTTTGATGTGCAGAGAAGGTGGAAATGGAGTTTGTAGATGATCATGTGTTCTTTGACAAACAACAGAATAAGAGGTCCACTAGGCAGTCAAAGGGAATGAATTCATCAAAGAAGTCTAGAGGTATGAAAATTAAATATCCAACTTGTGACAAGTGTGGTAAAAATCATCCTGGAGAATGTTTATAAATTTCTATAAAGTGCTTCTAGTGTGGTATGTCTGGTCATATTGCTCGTAACTATAAGGAAGATGATCAAGCATGCAATGAAAATCCATCAGTAAGATGTTTTAAGTGTAATGAAATGGGTAATTATTCAAATGAGTGTCCAGTGAAGAACTCAATGGAAGGAAAGCTGCCATTATATAAGCATAAAGGGGTAGTCAAATCCTTTGAAACTACTACAGTAGATGTTGGGCAATCGAACAAAGTAGTATCTGGTACACTGTTTGTTTGTTGAAATTATTCCAATTTGTTGTTTGATTCAGGTTCTATACACTCTTTCATTTATAAGAAGTTTTCTAGTAAATTGGGAATTACATCTCAATATATGAATATAGAACTTACTGTAGAAACAGCTAGAAGAAATTTTGAGACAGAAAAACATAATAACCATCATGTCCTTGTGAGTGGGAATAATCTACGTAAAAACCAAATTATTTTTTTTCTATTATAGTTTGATGTTATTTTGGGCAAGGATTGTCTATCTTTTTATCATGATAAGATTGACTGCAGAGATAAATAGGTTTCTTTTCACGATGATTTACAGTTTGTGTACAATAATGAACCCTTTCTTTTGATAACATATCAGGAAGATGAGAAACTAGTAAAAGATGGAAATGAATGTTACCATCCACATATTTTAGAAAATAAAGGAAATGTTCATATTAATGATGTACCAGTGGTAAATGATTACATTAATGTTTTTCTTGATGAGATTCCTGTAATTATACCAGATCGGGAAGTTTAATATATTGTTGAATTAGTTCCTGATGCAAATCCAATTTCCAAACCCCCTTATCAAATGGCTCAAATTAAATATTTAGAGTTAAATAAGGAATCGTACATGTTTTTAGATAAAGGATTCATTCAACCTAGAACATCAACAGGGGGTGCTCCTGTCTTGTTTGTTAAAAAATATGGTTCAATAATACATTTCATTGTTAATAGAACATTGAATAATATCGCTGTTAAAAATTAGCATCCTTTTCCTCATATCGATGATTTGTTTGATCTGATCGAGGGAGATCAGTATTTATCGAAGATAGAATTGAGGTCAGGGTACCATCAGTTGAATGTAATGGAAGAAGATGTTTGGAAGACGCCATTTCCTAATAGATATGTCCATTATGAATTTGTAGTTATGCGGTTTGGTTTAACCAATGCACCTGTTGTATTCATGGATCATATAAATGGAATTTTTGGTGAGTTATTGGATACGATTGTGGTTGTGTTAATTGATGATATTATAGTTTATTCCAAAAGTAAATAAGAACATGAAAGTCATTTAAGGTTTGACTTTTAAACCTTAAAAGAAAAATAAACTATTTTGGAAATTCAGAAAGTGTGGATTTTGGTTGCAACAATTTTCTTTACTTGATCACATTGTTTCAAACAGTGTCCTAACGGTTGATCCTGCTAAAAAACATTGTTGAAGAATGGCCAAGTCCCCCAAATATAACCAAGATTCGTAGTTTTCTTGGTTTTTAAAGTTATTATAAGAGGATTGTTGAAAAGTTTCCATGATTATCTAGTCCATTGACTAAGTTAACTCTAAAAGGTGTTATGTTCATCTGGACAAAAGAATGTGATGATTGTTTTTAAGAATTTAAAAGAAGATTGGTGAATGCTCCAGTTTTGGAACTGCTATCTAGAAATGGTGAGTTTGTTACATACAGTGATGCTTCATTGAAAGGGCTTGGTTGTGTCCGAATGCAGAATGATCAGTTAATTGCTTTTGCTTCAAGTCAGTTGAAACCACATGAGTTAAATCACCCTACACATGATATGGAATTAGCTGGTGTTTTTTTTTGTTTAAAAAATTTGGAGGCACCATTTGTATGAAGTAAAATGTGAAATATATACTGACCACGAAATTTTAATGTATATATACACTCTGGAAGAATTAAACATGTGACATAAGAGATGGTTGGAATTAATCAAGGATTATAATTTCACTATCCATTACCCTCTGGGAAAATAAAATAAAGAGACCAATTCTTTGAGTTGAAAAAGTAATGCTTCAGTAACCACGTTACGTTTGGAACAATATCCTTTGGTTTTTGATTTGATAAACATTGGAAAAGAAGTTGTTGGCGCATAAATTTTTTTGGGTTTGTATCAGGTGTCAGTGAGACTGTATCTATCAGACATTAGAAAGCAAGCACATAAAAAATACAGTGAGTTACATAAAATGGTAGAGTTAGTTCAGAAGGGTATGTTTCCTGAATTTAACATTGATAATTATTTTGTTTTGAGATTTAGAAAGAGATTATGTGTGCCTTGTGACTCACAGTTGAAGAATGAGTTGTTATGTGAAGCTCATAGTTCCCTGTTTTCAATTAATCCTGGCAGTTCTATGATGTACAGAGATCTTCGTGAGTATTACTGGTGGGATTGAATGAAAAGATATATTGCTGATTTTACTGTGAAGTGTTTAACTGGACAGCAGGTTAATGTAGAGCAGACAATACCGAAAGGGATGATTAATCCTATACCAGTGCCAGAGTGGAAATGGGAAAATATATCCATGGACTTCATTCTGGGATTACCAAAGACATCTCAATGTAATAATGAAATCTGTGTTACTGTTGATCGATTGACTAAATCTGCTCATTTTAATCATATTCAAGATACATTGTATCTATATCAAAATTCTCGTTTATATGATAAAGAGATAGTAAGGTTGCATGGAGTTACCATCTCCATTGTATCTGATCGTGATCAAAGGTTTACTTCTAACTTTTGTAAAGGCTATCAGAAATAGTTGGGTACTGAATTATATTTTAGTACAACTTTTCATTCTCAATCATATGGGAAATCAGAACGAACATTTCAGACATTGGAAGATATTTTACGTGCTTGCTCGATGGATTATCAGGGAAGTTTGTACCAACATCATTCTTTGGTTGAATTTTCATATAATAAAAGTTTTCATTCCAGTATACATATGGAAATATTTGAGGCATTATATAGAAAGTGTTGTCGAACTCCAACTTTTTAGGATGAAGTATGTGGAAGGAAGTTGATGGGACCAGAATTGGTAGAAGATATGGCAGAGAAAGTTCAGTGGATTCAGAAGCACATGAGAACAGCTCAGAGCAGACAGAAAAGAAATACAGACAACTGGGGGAAGGATCTTTCTTTTGAGGTAGGTGATCATGTCTTTCTCAATGTTTCTCCATGGAAATGTGTGATGTGTTTTGGTATGAAGGTAATGTTGAGTCCGAAGTTCAATGGACCTTATGAAATCTTGGAGAAAGTTGGATCAGTGGCGTACAAAGTTTCTATACCTCCAAGTTTATCCTAGGTACACAATGTTTTTCATGATTTGATGTTCAGAAATTATATGAAAGATCCATCTCATTTTTTGAGTCTAGAGGTAATTCAGTTGGAAGAGAATCTCGTTTATGAAGAAAAACATGTCCAAATTCTTGACCGTAGAGAGCAGGTGTTGAGGAATATGGTAATTCACTAGGTAATGGTTTTGTGGAAAAACCATATGGTTGAAAAGGCGTCTTGGGAATCGGAAAATTTTATAAGGGATATATACCCCCACTTATTTTGATAAGTAAAATTACAAGGACCCAATTCCCAAAAGGGGGGAAGGATATAACATCCCAGGTAATGAAAGAATAAGACATATTTCATATTTATTAATATTTCTAAATTAAATATTAATTTTACTTTAAAGGGGATGCTATGTTCAATAGCGTACCCGATACTAAACAACAGGTTTCTTTGAAGTCTTATGTTGCACACTAATAATATAATATTATTATTTTTAATAGAAGATAACTCCTAGCCGTTGTATTTGAGGGAATGAATGAAACTATCTACAATATGATTATACATGTTTTTTAAATTAATTTATATTTATCCAATAAAAGTTAGAGGCTTAAAATTTGAATGAATCTAATTTTAAGCATAATTTACATTAAAAGGTCAATTTACCACATTTTAATGGAGAACCATTTTTAAATATTTTTTTGGTCACTTTTATACATTCTATATTACCAATTAAAATCTTTCTTTATAATTGGGACATAAAAATTTAATTTGTGTAAATTTATGGTCTTTTCTCCGATAAAGTTCATTTTTTAATGAATAGTGAAAAATATTGTATTTTAATTCAAAACTGATATTTAATATAAATTATTTATATGGTTATATTATCTTTTTAATTTGTCTTAAAGTGTAATTAAAATATATATTTACCACTTAATACATTTTTGGTCGTTGAAATTAATTTCACTTTGTAAGTTGACATAAACATGTGTAAATCTTTTGATTGTTATAGTTTTTTTAAAAACACGCTATTAGTTTTTACAACGAAAATTAATTTTGAATGAATTTATTCCACTTATATTTTTAGAATTTAGAAAAATAGACATAATTTTTGAATTCAGAATATCAGATATAGGTTAGGCTGAAATTTGGGGATTTTTCTAAAAAACCTCAATTTTTTATGAATAGTGAAACCACTTAGTAGTAGTTAAAAAATGACTTTTTCATTTAAATAAAATTTTACCACTTCAGTGAATTGAATTTAAAAAATACCACATATATGGTTTTTATTAGTAAGTAAAATTTGGTTCAATAAGTTGAAAATTATTTTTGGTGAATAGTAATATTTGACTTTTATTTACCACTATTAAAGGTAAATACGGTAAATCAAGGTAAAAGGAATATTATAATAATTAAATGTTAATTTAACACTTTTCATAACCTTATTAGATGAGTAATGGCAGAACATGGGCATCCTTGGGTCTATTTTGTGACCCCATGGAGCCACTAAGGAATGATAATGAAACATTAGATTAATTAATTTACTGTAAAGGCAAAAATGACACAAACAAAACACTTTTAGTAAATAAGTTTTTTTATGGTGTTATATAAGTAATAATTTTGACTATAAATATTCATTAGAAAGATAAAAATCTTTCCTAAATCATGTTATTTCATTAATTATTTTTATATATCGAATAAATTAAATTATTGATGACACAATAATGATGTAGTGTTTACCTCAATAATAAATCATTTAAATAAATAAGACTATAAATATTAAAATAACATTCAAAACATGTCCAATTATTATTGGATGATTATATTTTAACCATGAGTCATATTATCTTCGACTCTAATGAATTCTGACCTCTAGAAACCGAATATCATTATATAAAAAAATAATATTATCACACTTTCATAAAGAGCCCCTCCTCCCCCTTATAAAAAGCCCTAAATTATAACCAATTCCTCACCCCTCTCAAGTCTTTAGGCTCGTACAAACTCTGACTAATTAAGCTCCCTAAATCTCTCTCCTCCTCCTAGAGGCCTTATCTTAAGTAGAACCTACTTAAGGATGTCCTTTTGGTCAAACCAAAGAAAGTTACACAAATTAAAGGTAACGATTTTTCTTAACTTCTTTTCTTAATTTCAATTCTCCAACCCTGAACTCTTTTTATTCTTTTATTTTATAACAAACCCAGTATAATAAATATATTATGATGGTTTTATGAGAATTATTCTAACTACACATACACACACCTCCATCTAATGGGTGACAAACATAATGTTTCTGTGGATTACAAACAAACGCCTCACGAGACAATGATTGTTCGATTATCTCCTAATTCCTATCATGGTGGCCATTAAGATGAAACTATATTTATATATTATATATATTATGTTTATGTTTTCTTCATGCTTCTTTATTTTGGTTTTATATTTTACCTTAATGGTTTCCATTATGGATAAACGCAATAATTGCTTTTGAGGAAGTGCGGACTACTGCCCTCTCAAAGATACATGACTCGTTAATTCCATATGTGGGATGTATAAAGGATGTAGTTAATGATATTATATATGATATTATACTGGAAATAAAATATACCTATTTATCATTATGTTTTAATTCCATTAAAATATGATGTAGAAATGAATGTAGCGTTCATGCGTACGTATGGCTTACCGTCTCCATGAACGGTGCTTTTCATTTCTTACGTCAAAATGATATGTACTATTATAAATATATATATATATATATACTGGATATATAAGATATATATGATATCTAATTAATGAATATCATTCTTGGTATAATAGACTATTGACCACATGGACAACTTGTAAATATTAGGTGTTCATTTTTTACTCAAGTACCTAATATTGAAAAAACAAATGTTATTAACTTTAATAACTGCATAATGTTTATAACATGGTAAAAAGTGATATAAAAGGAATAATAAACTTGAAAAAGGTTCTTATGAAAGTTGAAATTATCTTTAGTTTAATATTTAGGAGATTAAAGAATGATCCAGTCAAGTCAGACACAAGGTAAGGGACTTCGTCTCAATCTCATTTTATTGAGGTATATTTTGTTTTAATACATGACTTTCTTTTATATGTTTAATGAAAACCCTTGAAAATTAAAATGGAACCTTTTTCTACGAATCATTTTACTAAATGAAAAAAAAGTAATGTTTCTTTTAAATTAAGTGGTGAAAACAACCTTTCCGTCATCGGGTGTATTATTTGTTCTTTAGCATCATTAACAATCTGTAATGATTTTTTCAAGGAAAATAAATACCATAAACGCTTTTATGTATTTCTTATATTGAAAATGGTTTTGTTAATGGATTTGTTGTGTCCATATATTTATGTGATATATTTTGATTGAAATGTGGAATTTTATTCTTTTCTTTATATTTGTTTCAAGTGTTATGATTTTATAATGGTACTTGGACATTTCAAAGGTGTTTACATGATAAAAAAATGATAAGTCATGCCTTGATAAACCAGGAAGGGTGGTTACGTTATAACCTTCAATGAATTGGGTATGGAAGTCGGCCATAAAGCTATTCCATTTAGTGATATGTGTGGATTTCTACCGTATGGTTATTCCATTTATGTTTGTTTATGTCCCACGTTACCTTTATATTTTATGTGTTCTTTATATATGTTTTATGGTAATATTTTGGTTACAAAAGGGTATGTAGTGACCTTTTATTCAGTGAAGAGTATTTAGTACTTCATAAAGGTGAAAAATATTACTTATGTTAAAGTATTCATGGTTTACTTATTGTTTTGAAAAACTAATAATTTTCCTTCTTTGCGTATTCCTTACTGAGATATTTATGCTCATCCCATGATTTCAAATGTTTTTCACATGACATAAAGGAGATCAGGGTCAAGGATGAGATCAAGGAAAATTCATGCTATCTTAAACATGGAACTAGACATGACCCTTTTTTTCAAGAGTTTTGTTTTGTAAAAAAAATGTAAATTGAGTAGACGTTTCTACATTGTAATTTTTTTGAAAGAAATGTACTAGTTAGGACCTAATTCTCCAAAACTCTAAACCTGAAAAGTTCCTCAATGTGAATTATTAACTTTATTCAAGATTATGTATGTTTTAAGGCCAGGTCCTTATACAAATAGTGTATCACTATGGTGGCCTCGACTTATCCTAGTGTGATCACATGATTTATCCATGAAACGAAATATAATTAAATAAATTGGGAGTGGATTCCATGGCATAGATGAGTGTTGTCACCCATCCATGAAACCATGAAATTCATCTAATTTAGTTTAGGTTGTAATATGATCTAATATAAAAGGTATTATTAAACTATAATTTACCCTTATATATTATTCATGACATCTTCTTTACCAATTTCAAAATTTTAACATTTAATTTTTAAATAAGTAAAAAACTATATATCAATCCATCAAAAGCTACATCATTCCTCAATTTAATCAAGGCCACTTAATTTTTTTTATGAAATACAAGGTAAATTTTATAAAAAACCATTAAATATATAAATTTCTCTTCACAACTTTCATAGAATTTCTTTTATAGATTAAAAATATCATTAAAAACATGTAATTTTATTTAAAATATACCAATCGAGCACTTGAAAATTATTTTAGATATGAACTTCAAACAAAATTGAAAATCCAACTTCATTATACAATTTAAATTTTCTTCCCACCAATATACCCATAGGCATTAGGAAACATTGACACACACATAGGTATATATATATATATATATATATCTGTGTGTGTGTGTGTGCATGAATGTGTTTTTCTCATACCATTAATTTATTCATTATCATGTGAATTATTTTGTTTATTTTAAAAAAACACACACACAAACATATCCCATGTATATTTTTATAACCATCGAATATGGAAAATAATTTTTAAAAATCACTTGTTTTATTCAAAAAAATATCCAAATAGAAAAATCATTATATGAAATTTAAATTAATTACATGAAATTAAAGGTATGTCCAATGAGCCATATGGGTTTCCACATAAATAAATAAACCATCATTCAAAACTACACAAATTCTTTTCAATGTACATCTATGATTTTTATCTGACATCTAGAGTTGTAGTTTAATAAAAAAAATATTTCTATCGTATAGAAAAGGGAAACACCTTGAATATCATGTGAATCATGTAGAATGCTATATTTATTTCTAAATATACTAAAAGTTCATATTGATATTACCATTTAATATCAAAATTAAGAAATAAAGGGAAAAAATTCATCATATTTAAATTCCAAATTCAAATGGTAAGAAACAGGTAACAAGTTACTTTCTAAAACAAATGACTAAAACCATTACTACAAGAACCAAGTAACCGCATACGAACAAGAATAACCCTAAATAAGAAAAATACCTAACTAAAATCCAAATAAATGGAAAATAATAACCTAACACTACAAAGGGATTGACTTATGGTGAATGTCCAAATAGGGTGGACAGTTGGGTGAAAGGCGGTGAATCATAGGAGAGAAATATCAAACCCGAGAGTATCACACTCAATGTAAAAATAGAAAAAAGACTTTAGATAGAGACTATAGATGGAGACATGCATTAGGGAGGCTAGGGGTTGGTTCATGATAGACTGTATAGAGGGATATGAAGAGGTTGTGTTTTTAAGAAACATGTTAGATGTTATTTTCGTGAATGTTTGTTTTTATAGGGGTTGGGGACTATACACATTTTGTCCACATATTTTTCAAAACAATTAACCTAAATTGCTATATCTCCTAGAAGGTTTTGAGAACCCCGCATCAGAATCCCATATGGTTATTTTAACTGTTCATCAATATTGAAATTTAGCTCTATTGCATTACACAGTCAAATTTATGGGGGATTTATGGTTTCCACTAACTATGTGCTGACCATGATCTTATGTTAAAAAAAGAAATCAATATTTTTAACCATTTTGGACTAAAATTGGATGAAAATATCAAAATCATTAAACAAAAAATCATTTGAAAAATATATAATGGTTGTGATATAAATAACATTCATTGATCATTTTTCCCACAAAAAAATCTTGATGAAATAGTGGACTCAAGAAAGAATGAATTAAAACCCACTTATAAAGAAGAACACCATGAGATACACAAAGAGTAACTAGAGATACATCATATGAATGTAGATGTTGTCCTAAATTAAAATAAATAAAATAGAACACAAATTTGTAATTCCTTCATCAAAAAAAATAAAAGGGGACTATAATCCACTAAAGTGAATATTTATGAAAAGAAAAAGGGTAGTCTCACTAAATACCATTGCACAACCAATTTAAAACTTTAAAAAATGGGGATTGATAAAAATAATAAAAAAATCTCTTTCAAAATTCCTAAATAGATTTCTTATGAAATAATTTTGGTTATGGAACAATAATTTATCTTTATGTCGGAGTTGTTCGAAAAGAATATCACTTCAACAAATACTTGATATCACACAACCATAAGACCAAAGAAGAACACATGGTCTAGAAGTGTATAATTCCACAATGTATTATATTTATAAAGGACATCCTTTTAATGTATCCAAACTAGATTAAAGATTCACTAATAAACTATCTCTCAATGTCAAGCACTATGTTGTGGAAGCAAGCAAGAAAAAAATCACTAAAAAGAAGAAGAAATATTTAGAAAGTATGCCATAATGTCAAGAGATACCTGAATAAAAATCAACTCTATAAACCAATTAAAAATAAGAACATAAAATAAAAACCACTAATGAAATAATGATAATACAATAATGACATAACAATATATAATTAAAGTAATGTATACCTTAAAAACAATATGGTCAAAGATCTTTGTTATGATAAGGAGAGAGTATCATGGTATTTTTCTTCAGAAACACATAATTCCATTAAATACTACTTATCAAATAGAACATAGAACTTGTCAAAGTAACACATTTTTTTACCATATCCACCCAATTAATATCCCCTCATATGTAGAACCTCACCACTAGGATGAAATCAAATCAAATATGAAAATGGGTTATCAAAAAATAAGGAATAGGAATTTCCCAAAAAAACCATAATATATAATGTCTTTCTAAAATAACACCTAAAGAGACTCACTGATTAATGAATACAAGAAGAAACTCTAAGAATAAATAAAATAATACCACTAATAACAAATCATAAAAAACAACTCCATGAACTCTAGGCTCAACATGAACATGTCATAGGAAGAGAACTATCACTATACTAATGTGGGAATACAAGTAGAAAACTAAAATAATGTGTCCAATAGGAAATAAAATCTCCTATTTTATTTAAACTAATCTAGGTGGGACTAAAATAACTAAATTAACATGAATAAATAATCTATACCTTAAATATTATGCCAAAAGAAATAAAAGAAAATCAATAAGGAAAAACAAAAAACATAAATTATTTAGATAAACAGATTTTCAAAATATTATCTTTTTATTATAATACACAATATCCAATAATATCATTTATAAAACCATGTAAAAATAAATCTATTATTCTGTACCTCCTCCAATGTAATTTTTTTATTCTTTTTTTTTTAAAACATCGGCATTTTTTATTTCAAGTCATGATTTACATAATAATATTTTTCACAAAAACATGTCCCATATATTAATTGAAATCAACATAAATTTCCAATAAAACAAAATTTTCATTTAAAAAATTATTATTTTAAATTTAAAAATCAATTTTAATTAAACTAAACTTTGAAAAAAAAATTCATTTTCAAAAAAAAAATATAATCATTTTAAAAATAAAAAAAAGTAATAAAACGAAAACATTACCTAAAAACACATTATAAAATTATCAAAATGAATTAAAAATAAATGAAATTCAAAATATTATTTAATGGAGGGGACACGTGTCTATGGAAATATGGGCCACAAGTCTTGGTAGTTAATATTCCAAAAACTAAATTCCCACTAGGTATACCATTAAATCATGTAATCCAGTTCTACAAAGCCTTAAAGGAATTGCATGACCAAAAACTACCACGCGTTCCCCCTTTTTATCACCCAAAATCCAAATCATTAAATATAGAGAATAATGAAATAAAATAAAATTGAAAACACCCCACCAGACTTCCAATGGAATCACAAGGTTATGAATGAATTAGAGTTCTCAACTCTATTATCACTCATACATCATGATCCCTAATATTCATAAATCCATCAACCAAATACACCCAACTTTTTTTATCTCAAACTATTTCTATTTAGTAACCTAGTCTATGATTCCATCGTATCATGAATATACCAATTTTTCCACTATATTGGATTCAAAAGATAGATTTTTATACACAAGAAGTGTGTTCTTGAAGTATGAATGAAACATTATATTATGTTTCAAAGGTGGAATAATATACAAAAAATAAATATGAATTGGTGGAAAATAAGAAATTTGTCTCATTGGAATGTAAAATGAGACGAAATCTCTTACCTATTGCATTACATATATAGAACATGATTTATCATCAGAGATAATGGTTAAAAATGATATTTATTTATTGAATAATATAATTATTATTTATTAAATTATATATTAACGTTTTATAAAATATTTTAACCCATTCATTATTAATATTAAATTATTTTCATAGTTTTGGGTGATAATTTCCTTGCTTTCTCATGTGTGTTTCATCATGAATGATTCTATTCTTGAAACAATTTAGAGTTTTATCATATCCATAATTATAATAATGATATATTTATTATATTTTTACTATAATTATATTTTTAAAACCAATCATGGATTATTTTTTAAAAAATGATGTATGTTACATTCATAGATATCGTAGGTCTCACCAATGCATGAGTAACATTTACGATTTTTCCATTATCATTATATAAATGATGAATGTAATATTTTATCATTAAAAATGACTTGAATATCTAATATAATATATTATTTCATCATATTTAATTATATATATATATAATTCATTTGGTTTGGTGATGAAAAGAGAGTCGCATCGCTACGTGATCACGGTAGTCAACACATACAAGAATGTTTATATCAATTTTTTAGTCTAATAAAAATAAAACGATATATTTTCATTCCAGAATGATAAATTTTTATCAAATATAAAAATTATTTCATTTATATCACATATAATAATTATCTTTATTCTTTAAAACCTTCGGTACAGACTGTTAGTGAAATATGATTCACATCACATCGTGATGTAGTAGTCTGTCGTACGAATGAGCAATGTTTTAGTATCTACAACACAATAAAAATATTAAGGAAAATTATACATAATGAATCCATAAGTTATATATATATATACACCATATATATAATTTTATCCATCATCATACTAAACAATGATAGGTTGTTATAATATAATGAATGATATCAGTTCAAGAGGTTGAAATATTCTTTATATACAAATGATGAACTCATAACACATTTGATTGGTGTTGAGGTGGTTGTAGGTCGTGACCTTGTTATAAAAACATCCCATTATATTGAATATGGTGAGGTTATTATATCATTATGTTTTAATAAATAATATAATGATTTGGACAAAGAAGTAAAATAATGACACTTTTTGAAGAACATTGCCTCTTATTTATATATCCCCGTTATGTTTGAACTAAAGAATCTAAAAGAATAAATTTATTCCAAAAATAAGGCTCATATGATGTGTAAGAAAACTATTGGAGGTTATCTTTGGCAGGGATTAAAAAAATGATCTTTGAAAGTGTGAAGAATGTTGTAGAGTGAGTGACCATTTAAAGGTGAGAATGAATGGCATTCTTGTAAATACTCAAAATTATTAATTGTTGGGTGGTATCCCTTAACTAATGCACCACTAAAATATAATACTAATGTAAGAGATGTTTTATGTGTCCATGATACATTTCCATCACCCACGAATTTTTTTTATCATTTTATTCCTTAACATCCATGTTCCTTTTCTTTTACCATTTTGGTTTTTAACTACGGTGACAAGTTTTATAACATAAGAAATTATTTTTTTATGAATAAATTAAATTTAGAATTATTAACCTTTTTAATGATAATAATTATTAAATATTTTTTATTAATATAGACCAATGTTTTCTAAAAAAATTTTTTTATTCAAACACTTGTAAAAGGAAATAATACTATTTTTATTATTACAATGATATCTTGTTGTTTACTATTTAGTTATCAATATAGTAATTGTAATAGGATTTTTTTAATAATAGAAAAAATATTATATTTATTATATTTTATTAATTTCTTTGAATAGTATTGGTTTTTTATTTTATAACATTTAATAAAATTTCGTTTGTTAAAAAATAACATTATTTTAAAAATAGACATTCTTCGTTCAATTTGAATTTAATAATATCAATAAAATTATTTAATTCTAAATTATTATGATGAAACCTATCAAAATTGATATATTAATATATTTAAATAATGTAAAATAATAATTCATTAAATTTATTTTTCATTATGAATTTTTAGTATCATTTATTTTATTATATTTTTAACTAAATAATGTATGTGTATGCATTTCTTAAGAATTTCATGTAATTATTCATCAATTAAAATGGATGATAAATTAAGAAGATTAATAAAAATAATTATTATTTTTAAATAATATATATAATCTAAAAAAAATATTTTACCTATCCTGAATCTTTATAAATATTAAATGTAGTGATGGATCAGTTTTTTATTTTCTTAACATATCTTATTATATTAGTTAATTACAGAGAGTAATAATATGAAATATCATAAAAATATGTAAAAAAGGTGATAAGGTTTGAAATATTTACATATAATTGGTTTTGAAAAATTATTTGGGTTAATAATACTATATCTAATATTTTTAATCCCTCGATAAACTCATTTTAACAATAATTGTTGTAAACAAATTTAACTGAATTTCGTATTCATAATGAAATAAAATTTAGTTAACAATAATATATAATATTAATTATTATGATAGAAAATATTCAATCTATTTTTCCAAATTCAAATCAATTAACTTGCAAAATTAAATTTATATTTAATCCAGCACATGTGACGAGAAAGAATGACATTAAAGGGAAAATGTTATCATGTTTATAATGTCATTATTTCTAAAGGAAATGGGAAAATAATTCCATTTACATTAATTGGATTAAATGATATAAAATTTTACAAATTTTTATTTAAAATAATTTAAAATATCATTTATCACCATTAATTAATTAAAATAGAATGAATTTTTCAATTAAAAATTAGTATTTTCACTATTCATCATAAAATTAAACATCATAGAAAATTTACAAAAACATTATCGTAAACTAATATGTTTATTATACTTTCAATATTAAATATATATTTATTAAATTTTCATAATTTTTTAGTAATTAATTTTAAATAATGTGCTCCAAAAAATATACCTTCTTTTAGAAAATTAAAATTCTCTGAATATAATTATTTTTATGTCTATTGATTATTATTTTATTAATAATTAATATTAATAAAAATTAAGTGTAATATATTTTTTTATATGTTAGTTAAAAAAATTCATACCCATAATTACTATTTCAGGATTATTACTATCATAATAAATAATATATTTTTGTTTCATTAAACAGAGAATGGACTGTAACAGAAGCCATAGAAAAATAATATTCTCGTATTTACTAAAATATAAACATAATGTTGTGTTAATTTAAAATAAATATAATATATTTAAATAATTTAAAATTTTAATATTTCATAATTTCCCATGAATTTATATCCCTAACTCAATTTGTTATTGGTAGTTATACACTATATTGTATAAAATTTTATTCTTTTAGGATATTCTATGTGTTACATTACATTTATTTATCCCCCTTGTCAAAGGTCAGTAACCTTAAAAACTCATTTTCGTATGTTTACTCTATTGGTTTCATGAACATCATAATGGTCAACATTAAGATCCTTTTCACAATAACCCTTATACTAGTATCCATCAGGGTAAAATTTAAATGGCCATAATGTAAACCATTCTTTGTAAGGTTGCTAAATTTAAGAATCAAATTTTATTTCTTGTAAAAATGTTGATTTCCTTACAGTGTGATTATTTGTATGATTATCACATAATGGAAAATTAAAAAAAAATTAACTTTTAGAAAATGTACATCACACCTGTATAACGGTTCAACAATTACAGACCTCATTTTCATAATGGTTACCCTTACACACACCATCTCTGTAAGAATATTATAATTATTTATATAAACCGCCTAAGGGTAAATAAAATCATTCTCTATAAATCATTCATAACGGTTTAAAAACATCATTTACTTTTTAAAACTTTCTATTTCATATTTTCTCTTCAAAATCACTAATAAAGAAATATATTTCAGGAATAAAATACATTTTACACCGCTGATAGGTCTCATATGATTATCCAATAGTAATTGTTAGTTGAAAACAACCAAATACAATTGAATATCTATCTTCTAGAAATTAATTTTTTTTACAAAAAACTATGAAAAAGAGTACCTGGTATTCGAAAGTAACAGTAGTTACCATTTTTCGTTCCTTATAATTTTTTTAGGATGATCATGAAGAGTAGTTTCCAAAAGAACCATGCCCTCAAAAGAATACAATATCCAAATATTTCATGATATCATTGTGAGGAAACCCAAAATCCAAATGGTAGATAGAACCATCTCAAAAGATATAATTTATGTTTTAAGAGAATGATAATTTAATAGAGTCTTATATACATCACACTATCCTCTACCAATAGGTCAGTATCCTTTCCAGTTATATAGGTGAATACTGAGGCTTCTCCAACACATCATATATATTTCTTCTAGTTGGGATAAAATTAATTTAATACATTCAAATAATTAATGGAAATAATTTATCACATTAATTATTGTACTAAAATAGACAGAACCATTTGAGAGAAAATAAGTAATAAATATTTTTATATCACATATATATAATATATATTATCCATGTATCTCATACACCAAAAATAAATTCATCAAATGAATCTATTAAATCTATATTTATATATACACAATATATATGTGTGTGTGTGTGTGTGTGTTTCATTCCTCATATTCATGTGTACATGTATCTCATGAATTATATTTTAGTGCTCATCCAACTCTAGAGTCCAATTTCATGTTTGTTTTACCCAACTATTTTATATTGAGTTATAAAAAACATAATGATATGATTATTGTGAAAAGAATTTTCAGGGATTATGGGATGTTACTTCTAATAGATCTAGATTAACAACACTTTGTAGAATTATATGTGGGAAAATGTATTGGTCATCATCTTTTTAATGTGCGTATAATAATTCATATATAGATAAATCACATTCCATATCCTAAATAAACCCATGATCATCTATTGGTTTATGAATAATTATGAGATCCGTAATTAGATTTATATTATCATATGTTTCAAATTTTTAGGTGGAAAAATATTTAATTGAGAGAGAATTTAATACCCCAAAATTATAATATCTTACTACCTTTAAATAATTCTATTCTTTTGATAGCATTCTCTGAAGGAACAGCATACCTAATGGAAATAAAAAAATATTTGGAACAAATATAAATATTTCTATATAACCATTATGAATCTAGTAATATAATTAGTTGGAATGAATATAAGTAATCTGTTTTTAAATTTTATGTATATTCAAAATAGAATCCATTTTTAATATGAATAAAAATCCGTATTTCTACCCAAAATAACTAATAATATAATTGAATTTTATAATAGTATTTTCCTAAAAAAAACTTTTTTGAAATGATCATTTTGAATTCAAGGAATATATCATGAATGATAATTTATATTTGAAATGAATAATTTGTTAACAAAACATTAGTGGGTAATGATATTAAATAATAATAAAAACTAGATAATATATGAAAATTTAAATTTATTAATTAAAAATGGTGAGAAAATATATTTTTAAAATTCAATAAAAATAGATTTTATTTTTATGTAAATTTTAAATTATTAAAAATTCAATTAATTTATTGATTACTCATTAAAAATGACTATGTATATATTTTTTACATTTTTCTATGATGACTATTTTTTTAAAATAATTTAGCATTCATGAAACTTTTCATGTGTTTCGTTTTACCAATATATATTAATAAAATTTAAATTTAAAGATCGATTTAACTTTCAATGTATAAATTTAATTAATAACATTATTCATTTCTAACACTTCTATGAACTTATAAAAACTTATGGAATGAATTTTTATAAATATATAAAATGTTACATTAAGAAAAAAAATTAGTCATTTCATTTAGTCATGTCTTTTATTCTGGGTGATTTTGGATTGATCATTCATTAAAAGAATCATATCTATCATCCCGAGATTTTAAAAGAATAAAATTTCAGTTGATAGAATATTTGAAACACTACACTGAGGTTATACAAGAATATAAATCTATGAGAATTTATGATATGTTTATTTTAAAATATATTTAATATCCTTGATAGCATAAGATGCATTCAACACCTACATCAAATGATACATAATACTATATGAAATATTTTTTAATTTAAAAGTGACCATTATAACATAGTTGTTATGTTGGAGAATATGAATATGACTAAATAAGTTTTGAAAATATATTAATTACACGTGTTTATTGGATATCAATTTATAATAAATAATTACAAAATTCATTATAATGAAAAGATAATGTTTTCTATTAATACAATTATTTTCTAGAAAACGATATAGTTCCACAGTTGATAAATAATTTAAATTTATTTTTCTTATTTTTTTAATTTTTTCTAAAAAAAATAAATTCATTATTGATATTCTTATATAAAAATAATATTTCCATCCATTTGTTTTGATTTTTCATAATATTTCATTTTTTAATGAATATGGGAAAATGATTATTTATAATGAAAATTGCATTTTAATTTAAATTTTTTGAAAATTTAAATTCCAATTTTTTTAATGATAAGATATTTTAAATGCATTATAATAAATACAATTTAGGTTCGTGGAATTAATTACATATTTAAATTTAATACTGAATCCTTCTACACTTATGAGAATTTCTACTTTTAATACCCACTTTTTCACAGCTTTTGTAGGTATAATATTAAAATAAATTCATCAAATTAAGTGAATTTAATTTTGAAAAACAAATACGAATATCAAATTAAGAGAATTAACTTTTTTTATATAGTAAAAATAAATTTTGACAATAATTTATTGAGAGAATAATAAAAAAGTATTACCACTGTTAATGTTAAAACATGTTTATAATAGGGGTAAACTGAGAATATGTTGGTTAAAAATGACCTAATACATATCGAAACACCATATAACGGCCATATTCTGAACTTATAATCTCTACGGTATTTTAATTTACCATTTATAATTCTTTTTTCTAGATAACCACATAGGGGTAATTAATGCGTTTATGAAATTATATGTTTCTCCTCTCCCCCACTTATAATAGGTGACCACTTATACTCCCCTTAGCAATATTCAAAATATTATTTTTTATAAGAAACAAAATTGAATTAATAATTATTCCCTTAAAATTTATTTCAGACACATTTTATCATAAATCCCTCCTGTGATGTATTTTTGTTCGAACCTAAAGGAGATGTCCAAATAATAGGTAACATTCTTAAATGAGCATTTTTCTTAAGTTTCTACTTCCTTCTCGTTAAAATCATATATAACCATAATTGTATTACAACATATAGATCATACTTACACTATGTTTTTTTATGATCATGGAAAATATACATATCCTCTTCCATCAAATAGGAAATAAAACTGTCTATCGTGTGTACAGTGGGATAATCCATCACGAACTGATGTAATTCATTTACAATCACCACCTTTCAATGATGGATATAATGAATTATTTAAAAAAATTATATTATATTTATCATATTAATATACTTATGTAAATTTTATATAACATATAAAATCTTAAATTGTTCTACATTTAAAAGATAATAATGTTAGTCGTGTGTATTCAGAACATCCACCTACAAAAGTTATTTGATTTGATTTTTACATGCGCTTAATATGGAAAGTAATAAGGATACATTTAATTAATATATGTGATATATATGACATTATATTTATTCATGAATATTGATATATCAAACATTTTCTTACCTTTTATCCCATTAAGTAAATGATAATGTTGACTGTCTATTAGTATGGTATATCATCTACACAAAGCCATGTGATCCATTAACCATTGTAAAATTTCCATAATGAATCTAATAATTTATGATTTTTTTATTAATTTTAATATAATATTTTTTATTATTTATCTATATAATAATCTATAGAAATATAACTTCTATGAAAAAACACAGATGATAAAACAAGTAAATTAACAACCATAACCAAATAAATAATGATATATTATTATCAAATATGTAGAAAAATATTATTAGAGTTCCATATATGATATTATAACTTTAAATATGGTTTGGTTATATATCAATAACATGATAAATAAAATTATACTAATTGTTAAATCATGTTCAACCCAAAGGAAGTATGAGGTAGGGCACTTCATCTCTATTTATCTTCAATAAGACATAATATGATGATATGAAGCTAATATATTTTATAGGTTGTATATAAAACCCATTTTTCATGTAATATATTTCATAATTCATAATTCATGTGATTTTAGGATAATATTTTCATTATTTAATGTAGGAAGAGTTTAATTGAATATTACGTAGTTGTAAATAATTTCAAAACTGAATTTTTTTACTTATGATATATTAATTCTTCATTATCTTTTATATTCTAATCTTTTAATTATGATATGTTAATTCTTCCTTATATTTGAAATTATAAGATTATTTTTGTAATTTGTTTTTAATATATTTTATTTTATTTAAAAATGTGTTATATAGATTTTCATTTTTTACACATTATCTATTAATTTAGTAAATCACATTTCTACTTAATGATCTTTATAATGGTTTAGTGAAAAATAAAAATTTAATCATGATTGTTTATGTGTGATTTAACATTAAAAGAAATATTGTTATTATTATCTACTAAACCTTGGTTTATTTTCTCATCCTTTGTTTGTTCATGATTTTTTCGAATGATAGTACCATTTTTATTCTCTATTTCACTTAAAATGATTTTGAAAATGTTTCTTATAAAATATGACATTATTCCTATCTTGAATCAAGAATATTTTTTCATGAAAAATAATGTTATTTTAATATGTTTTATCAAAAAAAATTTATTTAAATATGATGAATTTGTATTTAAATTTTTCAAATGATGTATTAAATTATTTTTTATAAATGTATGACTTTTTACTAAATGGTTTAATGGAATCTTCTAATCCTCATCTAAATGAGACAATTTAAACATCATCAAAAAAATTTGAAATGAATGTTTTTTAAACTTATACAAATTGGAAACAATTTCCCTCTATCATATCCACTAATTATTTTAGATATTTATCTATATGCTTAAATGATTATTTTCCCTAAAATAAATTTTTAATATATTTTGTTAACCTTTACTTAAATAAATATTTTCAATCTAAAATTTTTATTTTTGTCAAGATTATTTTAATGAAATTATAAATGTATTTTTATTCATCAATAACATTATTCAATTATTTTACTTATGTTTCATTGGGGATATATTATCTTCCTTCCATCATTATTATTTCTCTCAATGAATTATGATCACTTTATCAAAGGATAGAACATATATTATCATTCATTATTGATTTATTGTATTCATAAAATTTCCTTTAAAATATTCACATTTTTGTATTCATTGAACATTACATTTCCCATAAATTTACATATTATTCATCTTGTATGTACTTATTAACTAAACCTTATGTCATTTCTATATATGGTGTTTTATTTTGACAGTCATATGATTGACAGTGGAAATTCGTGTTAATTTGTATTCAAACAGGATACATACATTTATTGATATGATATTATTGTAAATGAATAAAATCTATTATCTATTATATAATGAATTGTTTGGAAATGAAATTTCAGGGTGGACCTATTTATAGATATCCCCTCATGGAATCCATAGTCTCTCAATATAAACAAGTTGGATAGACATAGTTAAGTGGGATTCTTATTTATTCCTAACCATAAATTATAAATTTTCATGGAAATAGTTATAATAGTTGGTGTTTCATGATACATTAGATCAAAAAATCTATTTATTAATAATTTACTTCATTAAGAATTATATTATTATTATAAATGATATTATTCTATAATATTATATCATGATGCAATTTAATTATTTGTTAGTAGATTAAATGAATTTTGTTATTTAATTACCTTTGTATATTTTTTATACCTTATCTTATCATGATAATAATGTTATAGATTTAATTTAAGATCAGTTCAGATATTTACCTTTAGGTATATATTACACATTATTTATTATTCTTTATTTACTCATGATATATTCCCTTGTACGTAAATCTAATTGAGAATTTGAGCTTTCCTTTATTTTGTTTATTTTCCCAAGAATCCCAAATGTGTACTAACATTGATATGAAAAAATATTCTATGGAAAATTGGTATTATCAGAAAAATTTATGCTGCAAATGTTTTATTCAAATACAATATGAGAATCATGTGTGTATGTATTTTACCATGAATGATAAAAAATTTATCCTTTAGGATGTCAATCCTTATGTCATATTCAAATATAATAATGTAGAAACAGCTTTGGGTTACCAGGGTTATGGTCAATATAGTTGGTATGATAGAATGTTTGGTGTAAATAATTTTAACTAGATTTTTCATAACATAGAATTTGAATGATATCCCTATGATATAATTTAAGTAAAATTTCATGAATATGTATGGATATTTTTTATGATAGATATTATATGGGGTTTCATAAAAATAAGTCTATATATTTACACTATAAGTTGATCTTGTTCTAGAACATATATACTCATGTGTAATAACACTAAAAAGACATGCCATGGTTAACCGAAGATTTACATGGAATATTAAAATTGGACTTACTATACACCTTGTTTGATAATACAATGGTATATTCTTTTGATAAGTAATATTTTCATTAAGACAAATTATGAATTATTTTCATAGATGATGAACATGAAAGACCAATGTTAAACCTAAGGTGTATTATAATTAAAAGTCGGTGTCCTAATTTAAACATCATATAAATTATTGTTCCTGATTATGTAGTTTCCGAATCAGATTATTATTATACACTCTACGAATTTTTTAGTCAATGGATATAACTTTAATGATTCATTTTAACATTCTCCATGATAAGAATTGTGGTGAATATGAGAAACCAAATGAGATGATGACAACAGTGAAAGAAATCATGATTATTCCAAATCATTTATCAGGATATATGATTAATATCTTATAATTTAACAAACTACTAGACTCAATAAATAATAGGATAATATTTTTATCTATATGCTCATGTGGGGAAAACCATGATGGAACTAAGGCTCGTATTAGTTTATTCTAGAAATATGCAATGATAAACTAGGTAAGGTGTCATAAATGATTGGAATTTTTTTGAATCGAAAATAAGGTCAAAAATAAATTAATTAATTAGGAAAAATGAAGCGTATGATGGAAAGAAATTAGTTCTCTAATTGGGATCCATTCATAGATTAATGTGATTAATGTGGAAACATGGGATTTATTGATGTAAATCTACTAGTCTTAAGGTTAACCCCTAGAATATTTTAGGGAAAATTTTAAAATAAAATAGTATAAGTATTTATATATTGGGATTCAAAAAGAACTATCAAATATTATTTATACTAATGGTATTTTGATTATCAGAATGATGAAACATCTATGGATTGAATATAATTTCCAAAATATATATGTATACATTATTAAAAAGGTTTGGAATACCCTCATAGGCTGTAAGTTTAATTTTCTTCATATAGATAATTTGTGAAACCACCCTCTTGACATTTTATGGTTTTGGGAATATTTCATGATTTTTGATAATTCTGGAAAATAGTTTTATCAATACAAACCATTGATTTTCTTTTGGAAACTTTATTTTATTAATAATGTCTTTATTATTCGGGAAATAATATTAATAGTATTGTTATCCTTTATGTGTTAACTTATCATTAATGGTGTAGTAACTATAGTTCCCCATAATTAGAAATAATTATTTTAATTATATGAATATGGTTTTATAAAAAGGTAATCTCATATAGTGGTTTAAAACACGTTGCATCTTGTGAATAATATGGGGCTTGAACCCAAAAATAATAGAAAAAAGGGTTTATCTATAACCAATGGAATATGTAATATTATGGTAAATTATTCATTTTCAGTAGTTAAATTATTAGAAGATTAAATTTTAATTATGAAAATGTGGTGTTTCTATTGGGGTTATATAAATAAATAACTCAGGATTATCATATTGGTTTGAAAATTATTTATAAATAACATAGAATACATTCCACTCCATTGAGGACATTATGATTCATTAAAATCTATTTTTAGTGAATAAGGAATAAAAATCTTTTTTTTGGATAATAATTTCCTAGAGTAATAGATTTTGTGTAAATTAATCAAAGAAGAAAAAAATTATAAAATATAATTTATTAAATAGAAATATATCATGTAAGACTATTTACTTAATCTCATAGATAATAAAATAATTCCTCATCTTTAGATAATGTATCTTGAAAAAATGTTTTCATATTATGGTCATAATTGATGAATAAATTGACTTTTGAATCATTATTGATTTATTGTATTGTTGTTACATAATTTCTTTATTCTTTGAATTTCTGTTGACCAATGTCCTCTACCACCCCCACCATTATTTGGGGTATACTTTTTTCTATCATGTCCTTATCATCAAATCCCACCAATATAATCTTTCATGGATTCTGACTTATCTTTAATTCTAAATAATCAATCATATTTATTTTCCCACTTTTATGAGAGAGATTTATTAAGCCTTTTTTGATGTTTGTTTTCTTCAAATGAATTTCCAAATTTGAAAACCATCATTTACATGTGAATGTTAATATTATGAGGACACATTTGTTTAAAAGTGGGGAGAATGTAACAACCGGATATTATAAATGATAAAAATTCATTTCTATAGGATATATGACATATAATAAAATATTATATGACAACGTAACACCCCAAGAATTAATGAAATATTTCATTTTGAAGAAATTAAATCTTTTTTATATCTTACGATTCATATAATAAGGGTTTTAAATGAAACTCAATACTATACCACCATCATCATCATTTATTTATTTTTAAAAATTAGTATAAGAACAAGGCCATAAAATATAGATAAAAAGATAAGGAAGACCTAGGGGTCCAAAGAAATATAAAACAATACTATCCACTATAACCAGGTTCTCCCTAATAAACATTAAGGATAAAACTACCCATTTATCATGATGAAATAGAAATTTTTCATTCTATGGAAGTAAGATGATGTACTGGTTTTTTTACTCACACCAGTTGTGATCCACATTTCTATTTATATTGAGGAGGCCTCTTCATTTTACGATAATATATGAAATCAATAAGGGTGTATTGACAATTTCTAGAAGATCATTATAAAAAATCATAGAATAATTTTCTACTTCTTTGAGATAAATATTTCATTTTTATACAATTCGGAGACCGTTGAGCATTTCCATGGACTAAACTTCAAGGGAATGACCACAACCAAATTATGTTGTAAACACCATGATAACATATCCCCTTGTGTCTCATACCACCCATATGACCCATATACTGTCAATCTTGGAGGATCAATCCATGTCAAGATTGAATCCCATGGAGGGTGGGAACCAGGGACCCCAATGGCCCGTAATGGAATTGTGAGTACCGTTATCAAAATGTAATCTCGTTTGAAGAGGTCTACATGTAGGTGCCACACATGGGGTTTTTTGTAGTCTAACATGTTCGATGAGAACATGTTCATTATGTTGGAGGGTATGAATAGTATAATATAATATTCAAAAATATATGGCGTACACATGTTCATTTTAAAATAAATTTATTATAAATTAAAATAAATATCATTTGAATGAAAAAGAAATGTTTTCAATAAATATGGGTTATTTTAAAAGATGGATTAATCACACTATTCATGAGTAATAATAAATTAATTTTTACATCATTCATAAAATGGATTTAAAAAACTAATTTAATTTTTTACATCATCATTTCGAAATCATTTTAAGGGTTATTTGTCATTTTTAATGTTTCTTTAGTTGAGGAATAGTAAAAAATACATATTTTTATCAAAAATGTCATTTCATTTAAATTATGTACAGTGATAGAATATGATAATAATTTCTTTCTATGTGTCATGAATCGTCCCCCAGGGCTCATGTCCTGACTACCCCAAGCCCGCCTTCCATAGGTCAGGGGCTGGCGACTAGCACCAAAGGCGTGATTCCCTAAAACTAGGAAGGCATTATATTTATAAGAAATAAACACACACACAAGCAAGCACACATCTAGACAAAAAACCAAGTAAACTATATAACAAAAGAGTGATGAAAGTAGGAGTGTCCAGAATACAAGCCCAACTAGAAATTACAATTACAACTACGATACAATACAACTTAAGAAAGGGAAAGACAGCTGTTGGGTCGTCCTCCTTGGTTCCAACCTGAAGGGTGGGTATAGATCGCATCCTTAGCACTCCTTGTCCATATGCCTTCTCCGTGTACTAACTCATAATAAGTTCCACCTCCAGGTACCATCTATACCTGGTATTATTGTCCTCAGTCAGCGATTTCCATAGTCTTCATCCAACACAACAAGGTGTGGGCATAGCCCGTGCAGGGGTGAGTATAACAATACATAGTAGGGATCTCGAGACCATCAAGGTCTCACAAAATACACCAAGGATAAAACACAAAGAATTAAATCAACATATTACCCTACATAGGTATTTTCCAATACATATACCTAAGTAATCAAGTTATCCATCTCAATCATGATGAAAAATAGAAAAACTCACTCATCTCAAACCAGGATTTTATTCTAGGGTTAGTATCAAGTAACATCCCCGATCACATATTCGAATCCTCAACTGCTAGAGAACTCCTCCTCTATCAAGTACAGTGGGACTGCCATGACACCAAGTGCGGTTCCCACTAACCCTGGACGGTTTCGGTAATCCTCCTGTAGAGTACCATGAATCTTCAGCGTCACCAAGCACGCTCCCCACTTTTGGTCTGCCATGTCACCAAGCGTGCTCCCCCTTATATCCTGCTTAGGTACATCTCCTGTCGATTACCATGGGACTGCCATGACACCTAGGAACTAACCATTTTGGGTCTTCCATGACCCCAATGTTCACCCCACTGGGCTAGTATAATCACTCTGAGTCAAAACGGTCAGTAGTCATCAGTTCTCGCCATGCCACTGGGTCTCTACACTACGCTCGCTCGTCTCCGAAAGAATATTATCCGTGAGATACTGTTCAATACTCGAATTATCATGAATTCCCATGAAGAAGTATCTCAAAGGTCCACCACGTCATAGGGGTCTCAACGTACCAGACAACGCGTCAATCAGATGCCCGGTTTGTGAGATATTAGCCTTTTAGTCCCGGGGGGCCGGTTGGATTTTTGCTCGATCCAACCTGAACATTTCCCATCTAAAACCAAAACACTAGTGGAGTATACTCAAAGGCTCCATCTCGCTCCATAACTTCTAGCGCCGCTAACGATTCGTCAAACCGACGTCTGGTGCCAAAGATATGGCCAGCATAATGTAATGGGGCATAGTGGGACCGACCCGGCATAACCCAGCCTGACCCATTGGGTCCAGCCCGGCCTGTTGGGCGGCCTGGCCCGTTGGGATCGAATTGACCCACTAGGTCTGGCCCAGAAGGCCGCGAGGGGCCACAGAGATCCACGAGGGCGGCTCAGCCGCGGAGGGTTCCGCGAGGGCATGAGGCCACGTTGTAGCTCATAGGGCCGCAGGCGGCCCGGCAGGCAGGCAGTGCAGCCAGACATTCTCAACCAGCGGGCACCGTGGCCTGGGTTGTTCAGACGGTGGGCGGTGCAGCTGGGTTGGCTCTGTCGGCAGATGGCACGAGCTGGGGCGAAGGGCTGGTTTGTCCCGAGGTGGTGCGGCGCAGCGAGGGCTCGCAGCCGGTCTGGCTGGGAGGCCAGAGTATCACAGGGGCGGCGCTGGTCGTGGTGGCCACGAGTGGTGGTGTCGTTCCCTTCATCGCCTTCCTTCATTATAAAAAACAACACAAATAATAACAATGGATGGGTCAGTCCATGTTGGCTTGGCTTGCACCATCCCCATTAGGGTGGTTGCATTTGGCTCAACAATAAATAAGATCGATGAAATTCAAACATTACAACCTCTGTAATGATTCTTTCCCAAACCGCAAAGAAAATAAAGTATTGTATTATCATGAAAATAAACCCCTTAAAGAGGTTATGGTGAAGCAAGAATGAAGGGGGTGAAGTTGTCGACATTCGTCTCATCCATCATACACCTCAAATTACAGGCTCGTGTGTCAGTTCTTTGTAGTCGAAGTTGTAGACGTCCCACGTCGAAAGAATTCATAAGGAAGAAGGTAGAAGGAGGTTGTCGGTCTTCGTCAGTGGAGCGTTCTTCATTGGAGAGCGTAATCCTCCAAGTGTTGGGTGTCAAGTCACTTCACTAGCACTTCGTCGCTTGGTGAAGCTGTCCCAAATTCGCTTCCCAAGCACCATATATAAATGAGAGGTGGAGAGGTATATAGGGATCATGAAATTTATGACGGCTCATTTATTTGGAACCTTCCTAAATTCCAATGACACTGTTACTTAATATTTAAAAAGTGTCAATCCAATTAATATACGTTGGAATAATAATTTGGTGTGTTGGTACAATTTAATGTGGATGAAGTCAAAACGCTCCTCTACATTAATCAATGGAGGCTAAGAGTTTCTTACAATTAGAGTGGGGTTTATCCCGAGTGGTCCCAATCACCATAACGTCTCGTGGGAGGTTATGGTTCGGGTGGTCCTCACCACTATAACCTCTTTTGAGAGGTTATGGTCTGGTGGTCCCCACAACTCAACTACCACATGGAGATTTAGTTCTGGTGGACCCCATATCCCAACACCCACATGGGTGTTGCAAATATAAAAAAATATGTCATACACTTTTATTTTTATTTTATTCTTACATGAAAAACCCAAAAACTAACATTCCCCCTTGACCTACTGCCATCGAGGTGAATGTCTTCTTAAGTGAATACTAGCACTGCATGTTGAGCGATTCCTTGGAATTTCACTTCCAAGCACCGGTTCAAATGTTAGAAAAAATTACTTGCACGTTAACTGAACGTACCTGAAATAAATTACATCAATTCATTTCGGGCCCTCCAGGCCACAAAATCTTGCGCCATCCTTTTTTGTGGACTCGAAAAATTCCCAATTATTTAAAAATAATTACATGGAAATTCTGGGTCATTACATTCTCCCAAAATCAGGGCTCTATGTCCCTGTATGCCACAACTCAAACTTGGTAAACATGTGGGGGTACTAAGAATGCATCTGAGCCTCTTTCTCCCATGTGCTCTCCTGGAGGTTCTCGTTCTACCAACGAATGCGCACCTTAGGTATCAAACATCTAAAAAGGTCATGCTCATGTCGTTCCTCAATATTTACTAGAACCTCTGTTTAAGATGCCCCATCATCGACATCCAACTCACCATGGTCAATGATGTGAGAAGGGTCAGGCACGTATCTCCTCGGCTGCGATATATGGAAGACGTCGTGCACTTGGTGCAATTGTGGTGGAAGAGAAACGAGGTAAGCCACCTTACCAACTCTACTATAGACCTGAAATGGTCTAATGAAACTCAGAGATAACATGAAGCCTCAGCCAAATATACGCAGACCTCATCGAGATGAGACCCATAGAAATATGTGGCCACCATTCAAGAACTCTAGAAGTCTCCATCTACCATTAGGATATGACTTATGCCTGCTCTGTTTAGTCTTCTTCCACTCCAGAATTATCTTCACCTTCTCTGTTTTAACTATACCATCTCTGGTCCAACTAGTACTGACTCCCCTAGGCCAGTCCATCACAAATATGATCTGCATGGTCTCCCTTACAATGACTCAAAATGCTTCATCCCAATGATGGAGTGATAGATGTTGTTGTACGCAAACTCCACCAATGTAAAGTGATCCTCCCAACTGCGACCGAAGTCGAGGACACAAGCACATAACATATCCTCGAGGGTCTGAATAGTCCATCTAGTCTGACCAACTGTCTGAGGATGCTAGGCGGTGCTCAAATGAAGTTTCGTTCTGAATGCCTCATGCTACCCCTTCTATAGCTAGGTAGCAAAACATGTATCATGATCAGAAACAATCGTCAAAGGTGCTCCATGTAGCCACACAATATCCTACACATAGAGGCATCTGAAGCACTCTATTGAACCCTGCTCTCTGATCGGTAGGATGTGGGCCGACTTGGTGAGTCATTCAACGATCACCCAAATCGAGTCATGTCTCCTGGATGTACATGGATGTGATGTCACAAAGTAATTGTATATCCCATCACACTTCCACTATGGGACCTCTGACGGTTGAACCAAGTCTGTTGGTACCTGATGCTCCGCATTCACTTACTAACAAGTGAGGCATCGAGAAAAAAATTCTAAAACTAATATCTTCATTCCCGGCCACCAGTGTTGTCGTCAGTTCTCCTAGTACATATTCACCACTCTATAATGTACCGCTAGATGGGATGTGTGGAACTCCCTTAACACATCTCATGAGGTGACACTCGTACGACGTTATGTCCTTGAAAGAGGTTGATGTGCTCCCCATCATCAGAAAATCCATCAAGTGCATGTTCTGTGGATATCTGAGTGTGTTATGTCTCACAGTCAGTGTCCCCATGTTTCACCTCCCTGACTTTCTGATGATGTTGGGGCGTTACTAAAAGAGACTATAGTAAAGCTGCTCTATCCTGATCATCAAAGGATATCTGCAAAGCGTCCAGCTGCTCTATCGCCTTGCCTAGTAGCTGTATACCAGACCTCCTACTGAGTGCATCTGCAATAAAGTTCCCCTTCCCAGGAGTATAGACTATCTCAAATTAATAGTCCTGGAGGATCTCAAGACAAGGTCACTGTATCATGTTCAGGTCCTTTAGGGAGAAGATATACCTGAGACTCTTGTGATTAGAGTACATTGTAAGAAGTTTTCCCATAAGATAACGCCGCCACATTTTCAAGGCAAAGACAATTGCTACAAACACCAGGGCATGGTTAGAATTATTTTTTTCATGCTGCCTCAGCTGCCGAAAACAATAAGTGATAAATCCTTGCTCCTGCATCAAGACACATCCGAGTCCAGTTCCTGTTGTGTCACAGTTGACTATGTACTCTATGCCCTCCTCTGGAAGCTTCATGATGGGGGAACTAGTCAGCCTCTACCACAACTCTGGAAAACTTCGATGGCATCTCTCCGACCACACGAATGGTAGACCCTTCTTCGTCAAGGCTGATATTTTTTCTACAATTATAGAGAAGTTTGGAACAAACATCCGGTAATATCCAACCAAACCCAAGAAACTATGTACCTCTGTCACACTCTTGGGTGGCTACAAATAAATTACCGCCTCAATAATTGTTGGATGTACTACAGCTCTAGCCTCTGAGATGACATGTACTAGAATGTGTACCTCTCTGATCCAGAACTGGCACTTTGAGAGAATACCATATAGTCGGTGCTCTCGGAGTGTGTCCATTACTACCCGCAAATGGTTGGCATGCTCCTCCTTAGTAGTCGAGTAGATCAGAATGTCATCGATGAAGAATACTACAAAGCGATCATGGTATGGCTAAAAGACCATGTTCATGAGTACCATGAACACTAATGGAGCGTTGGATACACCGAGTGGCATTACCATGAACTCGTAATGCCCATACCAACATCTGAAAATCGTCTTATTCACATCCACGTATCAAAGTCTGAGCTACTGATAGCCTGATATGATGTCTATCTTCGAGAACCACCATTCTCTCTACAACTGATCAAATAGGTCGTCAATCCTCAGGAGTGGGTACCTGCTCTTCACAATCACCTGGTTCTAGCACTGGTAGTTGACACAAAGCCTCAATCTCCCATCCACCTTCTTGGAAAACAGAATCGGGGCTACCCAAGGAGAAACATTGGGCTAAATGAATCCCTTCAACTACAAGTCCTCTAGTTGTACTCTCTCCTCACGAAGCTTCTCAAGAGCCAAATGATACGCTCGTGTAGATATTGGTGTCATCCTAGGGTACATGTCAATGTAATAGTCCACCACTCTATGAGAAGGTAGACTCGAGACATCATCAGGGAAAACATCCATGTACTGGTCCACCACTACATGAAAACTCAGACTCTACACATCAACAACTCTGAGGGTAAGGCTTGCCAACTGATGATTGATCTACTGCACTCTCCTCCGAGAAATTACATCATTTGATTCAAAGGCTCCCTTCTTGTCGGGGAAGGTAAATATGGTCCAATCCGTGTGGACACACAACACATTTTTCCTAATACAGTCTATTAGAGCATGGACTGTAGATAACCAGTCCATACCAAAGATGTCGTCATTAGCCCTCGATGCCACTACTATCAGATCCCATATGAATCTCTCACCTCATATAGTATTATCACACTGCCGGTACCATTTCATATTCGTTGAATCTACTACAGTAGGAGTCTCTAGTCATAAGGATCGAACCAACGGCTCTGTAAGAATCTTGGAGCTCCCAATGGGGAAATTGGCAATAAAAGAATGACCAAAACCTGTGTCTATAATTACTACAACAATGGTGGAGTAGAAATAGATCATACCTGAATCATCTACAGATTGCGGTGGTCATAAGCCTCCCCTTCCTAGAGCTGAGCTCTCCCATGTCCACCTTCTCCCTACGGTTGGGGTGGACATCCTGGTGGTGGTGGTGGTAATATCTCGAATCGTAGTCCACCTCCAACTGCACGACCATCTCATCTACCATGTCTTCCCACTCCATGTGGACTGCCACGATTGAAAATATATCTCTACCTGGGCGGTCCCTCGACTGTTGGCTGATCATCCGTACGATAGGTCAGACAGCCACGATCCATGTCACCCCACCCGCCGCATGTGAAAAAATGTCTGCTCTTGGAATGTTTGGCTCCATTTTGGGTGCCCCACACAACCGATCATGAGTCATGCAGTCGTTGACCCATAGGTCTGGTCCTCTTGGACCCCTATGACATATGTCTTTTGATAACTATAGAAGACTCTTCTAGGTGTCGAATGGTGGTGGATCTAGCTGCTGGAGACTGCCTAGCACGGAAACTCTCTACTAGGAGGGCTCTCTCTAACACCCCTGCCTTTTTTGGGATGCTGTGTGAGATCAACAGAGCCCTATTATTCTTCCCGAGTCCCTTCTTGGTGGGCTGGGACAAGAAGAATGGATCTCACACCATATTGGTGGAGTTGTATGAGAGGTCTTTGAACCTCGATAAGTACTGAACTTTGGTAACGCTTCCCTACTGTAGATGAAGTAGCTCATGCATGCGCACTGCGCGAAATGTCAATGGAACAAACAATATAGAAAAAAGTCTCTTAAAGTCTTCCTAGAGAAGTGTCACCTCATTGTGAACCTGGAGTATCAAGCTCCACCATCTGCCCGCTGCTTCCTATAAAAGGCTGGCAACAAGGATCACCATGAGATTGGTAGGTGTCCTTACAAGTCGAAAAACTATCACCACAGCCTCCAGACAATCCTTATCCACCTGCGGGACCATCTCTCCCTTGAACCTGGGTGGCCTCTAGTGATAGAACTCATTAAACGTACTCAAGTGGTAGGCACTCTCTGTTACTGGGGCTGGTGGCATCGGTGGCCCGATGGGTAATGGTAATGCTGGAAACATCGTAGGTTCCTCTACTAGAAGAGGGCCCTCCACCGAAGCCTCATCGCTCGGCGGGCTATCAATGCATACAACTCATGGAACTCTAGTTGGATATCTGTGTGGAGGCATTCATGAAATAAACAGGTGAGCTACGGTTAAAAGTTATACCATGTGAGCTGAACTTGGGAGATGACTAAAAGGAACTTTTGAAAACTCACACACAATCAGTGTTTCCATGTAATGAGTCGGAAATCCAATGTTAGGGTCCTGGTGTATGGATACGTCGGTCGTCGCACGAACACTGGACTCCCTGAACTGAAAACCACACTCACTACACTTAACATTATTGCTTCACTGAAATTATTAGAGTCATATGTTCTGTGGTAGAACTGAATTCTTTGATACCAATTGTTCACGACCCATCCCCCGAGGCCCATTACATGACTACCCCATGCCCACCTTCCATAGGACAGGGGCTGGCAACTATTAAAAAAGGAATGATTCTATAAAACTGGGAAGGCATTGCCTTTATAACCTGTAAACACACACACAAGAAAGCACAGAGCTGGACGAAACATCAAGTAAACTGTATAACAAAAGAGTGTTTAATGTAAAAGGGTCCAGGATACAAGACCAAATGGAAAGTACATGTACAACTACGATACAATAAAACTGAAGAAAAGGAAATTCAGCTGATGGGTCATCCTCCGTGGTTCCTACCTGAAGGGTATGTAGAGATCACCTCCTCATCACTCCTTGTCTGTCTGTCTCCTCCGCGTTCCGACCCGTCGTAAGGTCCTCCTTTTAGTGCCATCCAGACATGGTATTCTCTTCCTCAGTCAGCGTGGTCCATCATCTGCATTCAACACAACAAGATGTGTTAATAGACCGTGCATGGGTGAGTATAACAATACTCTGTAGGGACCCCAGGACCCTCAAAGGTATCACAAAATCCACCAAGGATAACCCACAAAGATAGAAATCAACAGATAACCCTACTTAGGTATATTCCTATACATATACTTAAGTTATCAAGTGATTCATCTCAATCATGGGGAAAACATAGAAAAACTGGCTCATCTCAAATCATAATTTTATTCTAGGGGTGGTATCAAGTACCATCCCCAATCACATTTTCAAAAACTCAGCTTCTGGAGAACTCCTCAGCTATTGAGTACATTGGGCCTTCGTCGATACTAACACTACGGGAAAAATGAGCAATTGCGACGGGTTATTTGCGACGGGATTTATTCCCGTCGCAAATAGTCATGTTAAAAACTTATTTGCGACGGGGGTATTTCCCCGTCGCAAATAAGGAGGCTTTTGCGACGGGATTGCTTTCCCCGTCGCAAATAGTTTTCCCGCGATGCGCGCCAAATCGCGGGAAACTTATTTGCGACGGGGAAATATTCCCGTCGCAAATAACCGGCGGCGGTAAAAGGTATTTGCGACGGGAATATTCCCCCGTCGCAAATACTATGTCGGCAGGGATTATTTGCGACAGGACCCGTCGCAAATAACTATTTACCGGTTGACCGTAATAAATGTTGGCTAAGGTATTTGCGACGGGTACCGTCGCAAATAATACTATTTGCGACGGGAATCCCGTCGCAAATGGGCCCGTCGCAAATAATCTAACCTATAAATACCCCCATCCGTTTTTTTCATTTCATTCTCATTCCTTATCTTCTCTCTCTCTCAGAATTATATTTCTAGAGTTGAGTTTTTCTCCAGTTTAAGTTTTTTCTCCGGAGCTGATATTAAAGTTTTGAAGAACGATCAGAACAGATCAATTTTCAAGGTATTTATCTTCATTTTAATTTTTTATTTATTTTTAATTTCTTATTAGTTTCTATTATTATTAATTAGTTGTAATTTAATTATGTTCACATTGTTTTATTATTTAATAAATTTAAATTATAAGTATTGTTTATATGGTAATTAGGAATAATTAGTAATAATTTTTAGTAATTAAGAATAAATATTAATAACTAGTAATAAATACCAATAATTAAGAATAAGAACATTATTACATTATTAGTTTATTTTATTATTAAAATTAAAATAATATAATTTTTTATATATATACAGTTCTTTTTTCATCTGTGTGTTTGCTGTCTTCACATGTATTATTTGTATGTGGAGATAGAAAACGCACAGATGAAAAAAGAACTGTATATAAATTAGAAAATTATATTATTTTAATATTAATAATAAAATATATTAATAATGTTATTATTTGTAATTATTGGTAATTATTTCTAATTATTGATAATTATTCATTTAATTACTAATAATTATCAATAATTAAGAATAATTAGTAATAATTACCAATAATTAACAATAATTAGTATTAATTACCTATAATTAGTATTAATTACCAATAATTAGTATTAATTACCAATAATTAGTATTAATTACCAATAATTCGTAATAATTAGGAATAATTAACAATAATTAGTAATAATTAGGAATAATTAACAATAATTACGAATAATTAACAATAATTAGTAATAATTAGGAATAATTAGGATTAATTAGTAATAATTAGGAATAATTAGGAATAATTAGTATTAATTAGGAATAATTAGTAATAATTACCAATAATTAGGAATAATTAGGAATAATTAGTATTAATTACAAATAATTAGTATTAATTAGGAATAATTAGTATTAATTACAAATAATTAGTATTAATTACCAATAATTAGTCTTAATTACCAATAATTAGTATTAATTACCAATAATTAGTATTAATTACCAATAATTAGTATTAATTACAAATAATTCGTAATAATTAGTATTAATTACCAATAATTCGTAATAATTAGGAATAATTAACATTAATTAGTAATAATTAGGAATAATTAACAATAATTAGGAATAATTAGTAATAATTAGGAATAATTAGTAATAATTATGAATAATTAGTAATAATTAGGAATAATTAGGAATAATTAGTATTAATTAGGAATAATTAGTATTAATTACCAATAATTAGTATTAATTAGGAATAATTAGTATTAATTACCAATAATTAGTATTAATTAGGAATAATTAGTATTAATTACAAATAATTAGTAGTAATTACAAATAATTAGTATTAATTACCAATAATTAGTCTTAATTACCAATAATTAGTATTAATTACCAATAATTAGTATTAATTACCAATAATTAGTATTAATTACCAATAATTAGTATTAATTAGGAATAATTAACAATAATTAGTAATAATTAGGAATAATTAACAATAATTAGTAATAATTAGGAATAATTAACAATAATTAGTAATAATTAGGAATAATTAACAATAAGTAGGAATAATTACGAATAATTAGTATTAATTAGGAATAATTAGTAATAATTACCAATAATTAGTATTAATTAGGAATAATTAGTATTAATTACCAATAATTAGTATTAATTACCAATAATTAGTATTAATTACCAATAATTAGTATTAATTAGGAATAATTAGTATTAATTAGGAATAATTAGTATTAATTAGGAATAATTAGTATTAATTAGGAATAATTAGTATTAATTACCAATAATTAGTATTAATTACCAATAATTAGTATTAATTAGGAATAATTAGTATTAATTAGGAATAATTAGTATTAATTAGGAATAATTAGTATTAATTAGGAATAATTAGTATTAATTACCAATAATTAGTATTAATTACCAATAATTAGTATTAATTAGGAATAATTAACAATAATTAGTAATAATTAGGAATAATTAACAATAATTAGTAATAATTAGGAATAATTAACAATAATTAGTAATAATTAGTATTAATTAGGAATAATTAGTAATAATTACCAATAATTAGTATTAATTAGGAATAATTAGTAATAATTACCAATAATTAGTATTAATTACCAATAATTAGTATTAATTACCAATAATTAGTATTAATTACCAATAATTAGTATTAATTAGGAATAATTAACAATAATTAGTAATAATTAGGAATAATTAACAATAATTAGTAATAATTAGGAATAATTAACAATAATTAGGAATAATTAGTATTAATTAGGAATAATTAGTATTAATTACGAATAATTAGTAATAATTACCAATAATTAGTAATAATTACCAATAATTAGTAATAATTACCAATAATTAGTATTAATTACCAATAATTAGTATTAATTACCAATAATTAGCAATAATTACCAATAATTAGCAATAATTACCAATAATTAGCAATAATTACCAATAATTAGTATTAATTACCAATAATTAGTAATAATTACGAATAATTAGAAATAATTAGAAATAATTAGGAATAATTGCAAATAATTAGGAATAATTAGGAATAATCAGGAATACTCACGAATACTCACGAATACTCACGAATACTCACGAATACTCACGAATAATCACGAATACTCACGAATAATCATGAATACTCACGAATACTCACAAATAATCAGGAATACTCAGGAATACTCAGGAATACTCAAGAACACTTAGCAAAAAAAATTATATTATCAATATTTATGAAAAAAATATTAATATTATTAAAATAATAAAAATTTATAAAATATTAAAATTATCAATATTTACAACAGATTTTGCTCTATTCTTAACATGTTCAAATCTTAAAGGGTCGCTAATTGTCAGGTCATGCGCAATAAAAAGTTTCTGTCAGCCATGTCCAATGTAAACTCTATAATTGTCCTTGCATGGTCGATCACTTCAAAAGTAATGTTGCAATCAGAAAAACCAAGTCATTCCCTTCTTATCTATAAGAATCATCTCACATGAACCTTTACATAGACCATTCTTCCTTGAAAATTTAAGGGAAAAATAATGATATCCCCTCAAATTTTTAAGGAAGAATGATCTATGTAAAGGTTCATGTGAGATAATTCTTATAGTTAAGAAGGGAATGACTTGGTTTGTCTGATTGCAACATTACTTGCGAAGTGATCAACCATGCAAGGACAATTATAGAGTTTACATTAGACATGGCTGACACAAACTTTTTATTGCGCATGACCTGACAATTGACGACCCTTTAAGATTTGAACATGTTAATAATAGAACAAAGTTTGTTCTGAATATTGATAATTTTAATATTTTTTAATTTTTTTTATTATTTTAATAATATTAATATTGTTTTTTCGTAAATATTGATAATATTTTTTTTATTACTAATAATTAGTAAACGAAATCTGCTTGGATAATGAAGGGAAAATTTATAACCATCTCCACAACGATGATTATCAAATTTCCTTTCATTATTCAAGCAGTTTTCCTTTTGATAAGTATTGCTAAGTATTGCTAAATTAGTAATAAATAGTAATAATTAGCAATAAATTGTAATAATTAGTAATAAATTGTAATAATTAGTAATCCTTGCTTGAGTGTTTTTTCTAACAAATTATTCAAAACCAGTAATGCTTTTATATTTTATAGAAAAATATGGAACAGCGAGGTCGTCAACAGTCATTATTAGATGACCGCATATGGATAAATCAACGTAGAAATCCAAATGGTTCTGGTTTAAATCCAGTATATATAGAGGGTGTGAAGATTTTTTTATCATTTGCGGCATCAAATTCAGAATTTGTTTCAGAAGGAAAGATAAAATGCCCTTGCAGAAAATGTGCATTGAGAACGTTTGACACGTTTGACAAAGTGGGGGAACATCTCTTGCGTTTTGGTTTTCAAGCAGATTATGTTTTTTGGTATCAACACGGTGAACGCAGTTCCAGAGCAGATGATACCAACTTGATTCCGGATCCATCCCAGTTTCAAGATTTAGTACATGATGTTGCAGGTTCATCTGTTCAACATACAGAAACTCCGGCTGATATAGCTTCAAATCCTGAGTTGGGACCGTCTGAATTTTATGAGTTGTTGAAGTCTGCTGAGGATGCATTATATCCTGGCTGCAAGATGAGCAAATTAGAAGCAGTTGCAAAATTTATGGCTATCAAATCAGATAACGGAATGTCAAACACATGTTTTGACCAGATATTTTCTTTGCTGAAGACACTGTTACCCGAAGGAAATGTTTTACCTGCAAATTACTATGAAAGTAAGAGGTTGGTTCGAAATTTGGGACTTACTTGTCAAAAGATTCATGCATGTTCAAATGACTGCATTTTATATTCAGGGGAAAATGAGTCGTTGGATAGTTGTCCCACATGTGGGCAACAGAGATATAAAGAAGGACAACACGGGAAGTCTGGTTTGATTCCTGTAAAACAGTTGAGATATTTTCCGCTTACATCCAGACTTCAGCGTTTATTCATGTCTAAGAATACAGAGACAATGATGTCATGGCATAAAGAGAATATTTCAACCGATAAAAGCTTGAATCATCCAGCCGATGGTGATTCATGGAAACATTTTGATAGAGTGCATCCATCATTTGCTTTAGAAGCTAGAAATGTTCGACTGGGCCTTTCCACTGATGGTTTCTGTCCGTTTGGATCTTATGGTAGTCAATATTCATGTTGGCCTGTTTTTTTAACTCCGTATAATTTACCTCCATGGATGTTGATGAAGGAGCCATATATCTTTTTGACTTTACTAATTCCAGGACATCCGAAGAAAAATATTGATGTTTATTTGAAGCCATTGATTGATGAATTAAATTTATTGTGGAGTACTGGTGTCAGTACATATGATGTTGCAACGAAACAGAATTTCATACTGAGAGCAGCATTGATGTGGACAATAAGTGACTTCCCGGCTTATGGGATGTTATCTGGCTGGAGTACACATGGTCAGAAATCATGTCCTTACTGTATGGGAGAGAACAAAGCATTTATGCTCATTCATGGAAAGAAACCTTGTTATTTTGACTGTCATCGCAGATTTCTTCCAGCTGATCATCCTTTTCGCAGAAACAGATCTCATTTCAGAAAAGGAACAGTTGAAAGGGATGGACCTCCAAAAATGCTATCAGGTTCGGAGTTAAAATCGGTTGTATTTTCATTACCTCCCATCACTTTTGGTCCCACAATAAACCAACAGAAAATTTCTGGTTTTGGGAAAGAACACAATTGGATTAAACGTAGCATATTTTGGGATTTGCCATATTGGTCTGATTTGTTGGTCCGGCACATGTTAGATGTCATGCATATTGAGAAGAACTGTTTTGATAATTTGTTTCATACAGTTTTGGATACGCCAGGAAAGAGCAAAGACAATGTAAATGCACGTTTAGATCTTGCCCAAATTTGCAGACGTCCAGAATTGGAACTATTTGAGAATGTCAGAACAGAAAGGTTACTGAAACCAAAAGCAGCTTATACACTGTCTAAAGAAAACCGTTTATTATTTTGTCAGTGGATTGCAGATTTGAGACTTCCAGATGGTTGTGCTTCCAATTTGGGTAGATGTGTAAAGAATGGTCATATTACTGGATTGAAAAGTCATGATTGTCATGTTATAATGGAGAGACTTCTACCAATTGGATTAAGAGGTCTGTTGAATTCTGTGATTTGGGATTCCATAACAGAAATGTCTCATTTTTTTCGGGAAATTTGTGCGGCTACGGCAGATTATGATGCTCTAGGCAAACTTGAAAAAGATGTTGTTGTAATTATATGTAAACTGGAAAAAATATTCCCGCCGTCTTTCTTCGACTCAATGGAACATTTGATGTTACATTTTCCATATGAAGCCAAATGTGGAGGTCCGGTACAGTTTCGATGGATGTACCCATTTGAAAGATGCATGCAAAAATTGAAAAGAAAAGTACGCAACAAAGCATCTGTTGAAGGATCTATTGCAGAAGCTTATTTGCAAGAGGAAATATCTTTTTTCTGCTCCAATTATTTTGAATCTGAGTATCCTTCAAAACACAACCGAATGGGACGGAATGAGAGGAATATTGATGAAATCGACAATCAATTATCTGTTTTCAACCAGTCAGAGCTTGGTTTTGGTGGAGTTTCTGAACGCTGGCTTTCAGATGATGAACATCATAGAGCTCATACGTATGTTCTGCTCAACTGTGAAGAGATGACATCAGTTGTACTGTAAGTGTTTATATCACTTATTCTATCATTTATGTTACAGTAAATAACTTTGGTTTTTATAGGTTGTATGATAATCATATCAAGAAACAAATTCCACAAATTACAGCAGCTGCTCTCGAAGAACGGCGACTGAAAAATTTCTCTCAGTGGTTTCAAAAACTGGTAACATAAATTCTTTATCATTTAGCAACTCATTCAATGTATAGTTTACTATATTGATAATTATTTCACAAATCTTCAGGTGTCTCGACATGCTGATAAAATTGACAAACGGCTCTGTGTATTGAGTAACCCACCTTCCAAACTTGTTAAAACTTATAATGCATATGTGGTGAATGGATTTCGATTCCACACGCATGCATATGGGGAATCGAAAAAAACAATGAACAGTGGAGTTAGCTTGAGAGGATCTCATCATCGAGAAAATGAAGTTGACTTTTATGGCATGCTTGATGAAATCATTGAACTCTGTTATCTTGGACAACATTACATAAACATGTTCAAATGTCGGTGGTTGGATACAGAGAGAGGCGTGCGTGTTCATCCGACTCATGGAATCATCGATATTAAATGTAAAAGTGTTCTCGCAGTAAATGAACCATTCTTATTGGCTCAACAGGCATATCAAGTTTATTATGCAAAGTACTGTGCAACATCAAGAGACTTGACTGATTGGTGGAGTGTAATAAAAATCAAAATTCGAGACAATCAGTTTAGTCAAAGTGAATGTGCTTTCACTGATGTGCAAAGAATTGAAGTTTTTCAAGAGAGTACTCAAAATCAATCTTTTTTACAAAGAGATATGAGTATCGATGACGACACCCCACATTTAAGAGTCGGTGATGACGATGATGTTAATGATGTCACACATGAATTTGAAATGGTAAGAGATGAAGCAACTGCAACTCGAATGGATATCGATGATGTTGAGGAGGAATATGAAGATGACATTGACATATATGAAGATGATGATGAAGATGAACACTTATAGAATTCCATGGTATTTATATACAATCATAATATGTATATATATGTATATATAATAGTAATTATCAATTATTTTCTAATATTAACATTTTCTGTTTCAGATGGACGAGGCCACATTTCGTGAGTTGGCGGAGGCTGACCTGCCTTTCGATGCGGATGAGTTGCTGGCAGATGACCCTCAGCCTGCAGCCGCTCCAGGGAGTACGCGGAGGGGGCGCGGTCTTGCACGATTGATGATTCCTGACCCCGTCCCCGAGCGACGTCCACGTCTTGGGTTTGATCCGCGCACCCGGAGGTGTGATAACCTGTGTAATAACCTGTGAATTTGACTAAGATTTCATTAATCTATTCACATAATAAATGTTTATTATTTTTTCAGTTTTTCGCATATAGCAGTCGGACAGGGCAGCGCTATTTTGCGCAACTATTTCTCTCAGCCGTGGACCACATGGGAGCAGATTCCCATTGATGTGCAGCAGGCCATGTTCGGCCATTGGTTGGTACGTACGTAAATAAATAATTTTTATTTTGAAAATTATTTCATTTCTAACTTGATATTTTGATTTATTTGTAGGGTTTATGGTATCCGATCGAGGATACCATGCGTGACGCCATCCACGAGGCATGGGAGGTGGCCATGCGTGATCGCCTTCGTCAGTTTTTGCACAATTTAAGAAAAGCTGCGATGAAGAAAGCAGGAGTGTCAGATTTTGAGGAGTCATGTAGAGCACACCGACCAGAGTACATTTCATCCCATGTATGGGATGGATTATGTGCGCACTGGTTGAGTGGTGCCTTTCAGAGGAGATCATCGGTGGGGAGGCAGAATCGGGGGAGGCAGGAGGTGACTCATCGAGCTGGGAGTCGTTCTTTCAGTACTCATAGACAGCATCTGGTACGTACATTATTTATAAATATTTTATATAACTATAAATATTAACAGTTTATTTTTTATTCTTATAGGCTGTCGAGCACCCCGATATTACAGAGTACAACGTATATCGGAGGATGTATAGTGATCCTGCTACTGGGGAGCTCAGAGGTGATCGTCAGCATCACATCGTGGTCAGTATTATTTGTTTTCAAGTTTAAAAATTAACCGCATATAATATATTCACAATTTTAATTTTAAATTGCAACTATAGGAGTCATATGAGGCCGCAGCGGCACAGGCCCGGCCTGAGAGTCAGGCCGAGTCATCAGATCAGACCACTGCCCGTCAGTTTGATGAGGCGGCATGGATGCAGGCCACCCAGTATGCCTTCGAGAAGGGCCGGGTAGTTGGTATCGGCTCTCGACTGACTCCCGGAGATTATTATGGCAGTGCTGCGATGTCGGCGTCCAGCTCGAGGGGAGCTCGTGCATCTTCTTCTACACAGTATAAGGAGCAGTTGCGATCTCAGACTGCACAGATAGAGAGTCTCCGATAGGAGCAGGAGCAGATACGTCAGCAGCATGAGGAGGAGCGTCGACGCCAGCAGCAGCTGTACGAGGAGCAGACGAGTCGGTGGCAGCAGCAGCATCAGGAGCAGATGGAGTACATGCGCCGACTCACTCATGCTTTAGGGATGGAGTTTCCTCCACCACCATCTGCAGATCCCCCACCTCCCCCCCCTCCTACAGATTAGAGTTTGTATTTCTGTTATAAAATTTGTGAAATCAAAATATTTTTTTTTCTATTCGTAGTTTCTGTCTCATTATAAAATATTAATAATATTATATTTTTAAATAACAATATTAATATGAATAATAATAATATTTATATTTTATAATATTAAATTTTATATATATATTAAAATTATATATATATATTAAAATTTTATAATATTATAATTTAATTATTTTTTTGTAATACTTGAATTATTTTAATATTTGAATGTAAAATAATTCTATTATTTTTATATTAATTAAAATAACTTATTAATATTTTTTTTATTTATGAATTATAATTATAATATTATTATATTAATTAAATTATTTATTAGTATTCTATTATTTTTATTTTTGAATTATAATTCTACTATTATTATAGTAATTAAAATAATTTATTATTTTCATTTGTAAATTATAATTCTATTATTATATTAATTAAAATAATTTATTAATAATTTATTTTTTTTATTTTTTTTATAGTATTTGCGACGGGATACTATGCCCGTCGCAAATACTAGTATTATTAATATTTTTTTATTTTTTTTTAAAAAGAGTATTTGCGACGGGTCCCGTCGCAATTACTATGAATAGTATTTGCGACGGGTCCCGGTTCCCGTCGCAAATACTAGTATTATTAATTTTTTTATTTTTAAAAAAAAACGTTATTGCGACGGGTCCGTCGCAAATACCTTTTGCGACGGGACCCGTCGCAAATAGTTTTTGCGACGGGCCCGTCGCAATAACTGTTTAAAAAGTTTTTTACAAAAATACGGAATACTATTTGCGACGGGGAGAATGCCCGTCGCAAAAAAGGGCTTTAGCGACGGTCCCGTCGCAAATAAGTTTAGTTGCGACGGCGTTTTCCGCAACGGGCTATTTGCGACGGGACCCCGTCGCAAATGGCTATTTGCGACGGGATCCCGTCGCAAATATCTGTTTTTCCAGTAGTGTAAGCGTGCTTCAAACTAACCATGGACAGCTGAGGTACTCTTCTTGAAAAGTACCGTGAATCTGTCACGTCATTAAGCGCACTCCTCACCGTGGGTCTGCCGTGTCCCCAAGCGCACTCCCCCTCATAGCATGCTGAGGTACTTCTCATATCGACTATCATGGGTGTGTCGTGATACAAAAGAGCTCCCCACATTGGGTCTCTCACGACACCAAGGATTTCTCCCCTGGGATAGTAGAGTCACTCCAAGTCAAAACGGTCAACAGTCATCCGGTCTCAGCTAGCTACTAGGTCTCTGCACTATGCTCGCTCGTCTCAGAGAGGATCCACTCCACCAACAACTGGTCGATACTCCAACTACAACAAAGTCCTGTGAAAAAGTATCTCAATGGTCTTCCTAATCATATAGGTCTTAACGTAATAGACGACACGTCAATCGGACGCCCAACCTATGAGTTATTAGTCTTTTAGTCCCGGGGTCCTGGTTGGATTCGTGCTCAATCCAACATGACAATTTCCCATCTCAAACAAAAATTCCAGTAGATTATACTCAAAGGGACCATCTCGCTCCAATATTTCCAGCACCACTGATAGTATTCCAAATGGATGTCTGATACCAATGATTTGTCCAAAAGAAAGTAAAGGGAAGTAGTGGGCACGGGTCTGGCCCGACCCGGCCTCGACCGACCTAGTTCGGGTAGACCCGACCCACTTGGTTCGGCCTAGAACACTAGGTCCGGCCCAGTTGGCTATGAGGGGCCACGAAGAGCCGTGAGGGTGGCTTAGCCGCGGAGGGTTTCGCGAGGGAACGTGGTCGTGGGGCAGATTAGAGGGCAGCGGGCGTTGCGAGACAGGGCGGCTTAGAGGGCCAAGGGCAGCACGGCTGGTGAGGGAGGCACAGCTGGCGAGCGGCGCAGCCAGGGGAGCTCAGCAGGTGGGAAACACGGTCGGGGAGGCTCAACCAGTGGTCAGCGCGGCCATGGCGATGTGGCCATGGCGGCGCGGCCGGTGGGCGGTGTGCCTGGGGTGGGTAGGATGGTGGGCAGCACGACCCGGGGTGCAGGGACGGTTCTACCTAGGGCAGCACGGCATGGCGAGGCCGCACAGACTTTCTGGCCAAGAGGCCGGAGCAACATAGGGGAAATGTGGGTCTCGGTGGCCGCGAGTGGCAACATCATTTACTTATTCGACTTCCTTCATTCTGATGAACATCACAATGAAGAACGGCAGAGGGGTAGAGCCTTGTTGGTTTGGCTCGCACGCTCCACGTTAGGGTGGTAGCATGTGGCTCAACAATAGAGAATATTGATGAACATCAAACCTTACAACCTCCGCAATGATACTTTCCCAACCCTAAAATAAAATTAAGGAAGGTATTATCACGCAGAAAACCCCCTACCTTTGTTCGCTTGATGTCGTTGGTGCAAGATGGAAGGAGGTGAAGTTTTGGACGTTCATATTATCCACCACACACCTGCAATTTCATGCTCATGCATAAGTTCTTCATAGTCTAAGATAGGGATGTCCCACATCGAAAGAAGTCCCAAGGAAGAAGGTCGAAGGAGGTCATCGTTCCTCATATGTGGACATTTCATCATTGGATAACATAATCCTCCAACTTTTGGGCATCGTGGAACTTTACCAGCGCTTCGTCGCTTGGTGAAGTCATCCCAAATCCTCCTCCCAAGCTCCAAATATATATGATAGGGGGATATGTATGTAAAGATCATGGAATTTATGAAGATTCATTTATTATGAACCTTACTAAATTCCAATGATGCTAGTACTTAATATTTACAAAGTGTCTAGCCAATTAATTTACGTTGTCATAATAAAGTGGTTAGTTGGCACAATTTATTGTGGAGAAAGTCAAGAGGCTCATCCACATTAATGAGGGGAGGTTGATAATTTCTTAAAATTAATGGTGGTTTTATTCCCGGGTGGTCCCCACCTTCATTACCTCTCATTGTAGTTTATGGTTTGGGTGTTCCCCACCACCATAACCTCTCATGAGAGGATAAGGTCTGGTGTTCCCCACATCTCAACTACCCCATGGAAGTTTATATCTGGTGGACCTTGTTGTAACCATGGTTGTTCTATACATGAATTGGAGTTTGGTTTGTGTTTGTTGTCAATCCTCAGTTGAAGTTCAGAATGTGTGCCAGCAAAGTGATCATACAGTTTAAGAAGACAACAATATTAAAGGTGGCGCGCATAAAGAGGAAGTGGTTCGCAAAAAAGAAGGGTTGTGCGTGAAATTTTTGATTTGGGCGCGAAAAACAGTGTGATCCGCGAAATAGAGGATTGAGGTTTTTCACCCAAATAGTGTTTCGGAATTAGAACATCGAAAAACGGCAAAGACATGGGCAGTGCGAAAAATCTGTTGATGTGCGTGAAAAACGATACCGGCGCGAAAGATTATGCTCCAGATGATAAGTTTTTCATGCCAATGGGGGTTTTGCGCACGGGGGTCTCAGATGACTATAAATAAGAGGTGACCGACCTCTTTCTATACGGTTGAAGACACAGAGAAGGTACGTTGTCTGATGTGCATAAAAGGATCGTGTAAAGGGGCTTGTGCAAAATAGTCTAGTTTGCGTGAAATTTTCTGGGCTGCGCGAAAAAATCTAGGTTGCGCGAAAAATGGTGTTGTTGTGCGAAATACTTTTCCATGCGAATAAGGAAATTTTACACGAAATAGTAAAGCCATGCGCGAAAAGGGTAGGTGTTGCGCAGAATTGTCAGAGACACTTCTTTACACATCTTTTATTATCTGGATCAGTGGTTTAGTGTGTTCAAGAGCATCAATTGAGGACGTTTAAGCAAGCATAGTCTCGTGCTGAGTAGAGACAAAGACTTCATTGCAAATATACAGAAGAGACCTTCACGTCTATAAACTGAGTGGGACATCATCATAGGCAGTGATCCAGGTGGAGTCAACGGGAGTGACCCGAGGGACGTTGTAAGCTATCCCTAAACTTTTGTAAAGGCATTAAGTGTAACGACCCAATCATTTTGAGTAGTATGTTAACTTACTCTTATTGATTTAATAAGATGTTAATGGTTAATGAAGAAAGAGGAGTCGATGGCTTCATCCATTAGACTCAACCCTTATGAAGCCCACTTATCAGAGCTTGGGAAGGAGGTAGCATCTGTGGGCTTCGCTTTGGACCAAGCCCAAGCCGAACTCCAGTGTGTCAAGCATGAACAGAAATGCCTTCGGGAGAAGTTCAAGTTAGTAGAGATTACTACTAGGGCAATGTTATCTGAGCCTCCCTCAGATTCTCTCACCATAGCACACCTTACACTTAGGTCTTATGCCGGTGTTATAAGGGGCTATGTGACGAGACCCTATCTTCCTTGTGTAATCTTTTCGGGTGAATAAATTGAGATTTCTTCCTTTAGTGGTGGTGTGAAATTTCAAATGTCTAGATAATTTTAGAATGTATTTTATTGATGAATTTTGAAAAATGGATATTTTAAAATATTTATGTAAACCCTAAATAACTAATGATGTGTAATGATTTTCAAAAAATGGTCTTCTACAAAAGTGTTCAGTAAGGAATTTGGAGTCTAATAAGATCAACTTAATTTTTGATGAATAGTAAATTATGAATAGTGATTTTACGCTTAGGATTAGTAATGTGACCAAATGGATTAGTAATTTCACTCAAAGAAAGTTTTAATATAATTTAGACACCTAGATTAAGTAATGTGATTCAATAAAATGGGTAAATAACGGTTTCATAAATTATTAATCAAGTATTAGTTTTTCCGGGTGAATAGTGTTTTTTAATTAAAAATAATTAGAAAATTATTTTTATAAAAATGACTTTATTTTTGAACTCAGAGCATCGATATTATGTTATGGTAATTTTTGGGGTTTTTTCTGAAAAAAAATGAATTTTCGATGAATAGTGTTTTTATTTAAAAATTAAATTAAAAATATTTAGAAAATTATTTTTATAAAATGGATTTCATTTTTGAAATCAGAGCATTGATATTTGGTTAAGGTGAAATTTTGGGATTTTTCTGAGAAAGTTGAATTTTCAGTGAATAGTAAAAATACAGTTTTAGGGTTTCGGTATGTTTAACGACATCATAACTGTGTCATGATGATGTCATGAGATCTTTTGAGGGTTGGCCGGACAAGGGTGATGAATTATTGTTTTGGAGTCCCCATGTGGCCTAAATCCATGATAAATGCCAAGGGAGAGCACATGGGTTTGAGAAAAGTACATGTGAGGTGTCCTTTGGCCAGTAATGCCTTGTCCCCTCACTTTCCCTATAAATACCCACCCTTTCATCCTTTAGTTTTCACTCCCAACTCTCCCCCAACGAAGTTCTGGTCTCCTTACCTCCCAAGGAGTCCTCCCAAGGTGCCCCCAAGCCCTCAAGGTCCAATCCTTTGAGTTTCAAGAGTCACGTTTTAAGGTAAGGGATCTGACCCCTCTCTTTCTTTTCATGTAACCTCTTTTATGTCATTCCTTTTATGATCCATGTTTTTATGTGAGAGGATGTTCTTTTATATTCCTCATACTTCCCCTTTCATGTTTACATTATGAGAGATCCCCTCTTACTCTCATCATTTAGTTTTATGAAAGTTTAAGTGACGCCGTTAGGCTGCCGAATGTTTAAGTGATTCTTTCACCTTCTCATTTTTCAAGTTCGATTTTCATGTCAAATATTTCAAGTTCCTTTTTATTATGTTGGGGTGTGATCTCTATATCTATCATACTGATCTCTTATGATAATATGATGAGAGACCCTATTTTATTTGTTCAATTCATTTTTATTGAAGCTTAAGTGACGCTGTTAGGCTGCCGAATTGTCATAAGAGAAATCGAATTTTTGTCTTCCTTCCATGTTTTTCATTTCAAATGTTATGTCCTTAAAATTGCATCACCATGTCCATATATACTTCTTATTCGTTCCCTCTACTGTTTTATGGGTCAATTATGATTGTTCGACCCATGTTCCCTCTCTTTTCAAAGTTTTCTAAAACCTTGTAACATAGCCATTATGCTGCAGAATTTTCGTCTCAAAATGCCTCTCTTTTCTCAAAATTATTTTATGTTATAAAGTGAATACTCAAATCTCCTCTTTCTACAGGGGTATTCACATATATATGAAAATGTTCTATTTTAAATTCTGGGATTTACATACATGATACCAGCTTTCCCTTTCCGTGGGTTTAATGTAATGTAAAGATCGCGTCTTTAAAGCAGTTTTTAAAACGTTATGATTATGAAATGAAACCCATTTATATTATGCTATATGGGTTATTTATGAAATTTTTGATGATGATATATGTGGCTCACATGATAATAAAGGCAAATTTAAGGGTGCACCCTGATAGCGCTCCAATGCATTGGGTAAAGACTTAATCTCTAGAGATGACCATTTTAACGACGCCTTGGTGAATAACCTTGGTACTTTTTAACGACACCTTGGGGATGGACCTTGGTGAGACGAAACGATTGTCAATATTAAATTTTGTAGCCACATCTTCAAGTTATGAAAAATGTTATTTTTATTATGATGTATCTCATGATTTCTTTCTCATGCCTTAAAGTTCTTTTCATGTCCTTATTGAAGTATCTCAAGTTCACTTGTAAAATGTTTCTCTTGTTTCCCTTACTGGGCTTTCTGCTAACCCTTCCTTTTGATGTATGTCCCCAGGTTATGAGATGCATAATGAACATAGGATGAACTAAAGGAGAAGCCTTTCAAGTCTTTAAGAAGAATGTTCTATGTTCTTTTTGATGTATTATGATCCTTGTTTCCAAGACACTAAACCGTAACGATCCTCAGTTCCGTGTAATGAAATGAAAGTTATGTTATAAAAAGACGGGATGATATAGTTGGTATCAAAGGATGGTTTAGTTATTTGTGGAAATTAGGATATAAAAACTTTAGGAAGAACCCTATAGAAAAGTTTAAATATAGGAAAACATCCTGGTATTTTGGTAAGTATTGAGTAAGTGGTTTATCAATCAAATACATCCCTATCTGGATACGAGCAGGTAGAGGCGGCTCTGGCACATATGTAAATAGGGGTAAAACCCGAAAACACCGCTTTGAGCTAGACTCGAATGGGAACTGGTGCACGATAACGGGCCTTGCTGCACTCTTGGTTACGACACTCCCGGGGGATATGTTTGGTTAATCACTAGCTTTTTATGAATCATTATGAAGGAATTATAGAAAAGTGTAATTGTCTAAGCATGAAGTCTTAGTTAAAAGATTCATAAATTAAATAAGTTTCTTACTAAGGTTTTATTCTTTTAGAAAATGGCGGGCAATAGGAGGAACTGTGCCGATGGTGACCGCAATGCACCATGTGCTGACGGCCCTCCGATGGAAGCCGGAATGGAAACATTCATGCGAATGATGAACCAACTGACTGAAGTTATGAGTAATAACTTGAATCAAGCCGAGAGGCCGACCTCACCACGAAGGGAACAACACTCTGTTGAGTCCTTCATGCGTCAACGACCGTCAACATTCAGTGGATCTACTGACCCATTGGTTGCGGAACAATGGATAAGCTCCATTGAAAAGATCTTTTCTGTACATCATTGTTCGGAACAAGAAAAAGTCACCCTTGCTGTTTACTGCCTAGAGGGAGAAGCTGATCAGTGGTGGTCACTGATCAAAAACACGAAGCCACAAGGAGAGATAGAAGCTATGGAGTGGGAAGAATTTCGGGGAATTTTTCTTAACAAGTATTTCCCTCGTTCCATGAGAATGAGAATGGAGAAAGAGTTTCTCGAGCTGAAGCAGAAGGAGAACGAATCTGTCAGAAGCTACGAGATGAACTTCACAAGGCTTTCCCGTTATACCTCAAGCTTTGTCATGGACCCTAATGGGAAGGTTGACAGATTCTTTGGTGGACTACGACCTCATCTGCCGAAGAATCTAGCCAACAGGGATTATGATAGCTATGAAGAAATAGTTCGAAGTGCTATGAAAGTCGAGCTGGAGTTTGGTGAGACACAGTGGTCTCATAAGCCAAATGAAAAGAAGAGATCATTAGAGACCAGTTTAGGGAAGTCTTTTGATCAGGGAAGAGGTGGAAAGCAAATACAACTTACCACATGCAATAAATGTGGGAAGAATCATCTGGGGAACTGCTTGAACGGAAGTGGCAAGTGCTACAAGTGTGGAAGAGGAGTCCTTATTACTCGGAATTGTCATAGTGAGGTGAAGCCTCAGCTTCCCAACACTAATGACAGAGGAAAGATGGTTTTGGCCCTACCCGAAGTCACATGCTTCAAGTGTGGACAGCTTGGGCACTTTGCTAACAAATGTCCAAATCCGAGGGCGGTGGAGGGGAATCACCATCAACCTCAGCAGAGGCCAAGAGAGCAAGGTCGTGCTATCGCTATCACAACAGCTGAAGTTGAAGTCCCGAACGATGTGGTAGCAGATACTCTTGTCGTCCTCTCAAAACTAGCAAGTACTTTATTTGATTCTGGTTCTATGCATTCCTTTATTTCCTCCATGTTTGCAAGGAATATAGAATCAATCCCCGAACGGCTAGAGGTAGAGTTGTCTGTCAATACCTCAAGTGGGATTATCCTTGAATCAACAGTATTTAGTGACTCTAGTGTTTACTTTGGTGAGCACAATCTTATCGCAAATCTAGTAGTCATTCCCATGATGGAATTCGACATTATACTAGGGATGGATTGGCACTCAAAGTATAATGCTAAGATCAAATGAAAAAGTAAGGAAATCTCAGTAGTCTTGAATGAACGACCTACAGTTATCTTCCAAGGAGAGATATCCCGAACTGATCCCTATCTAGAAGCACCTCCTATAGAATTCTTTATGGAGTTAATCGGTGATGATGAAGAAGGAAAAGGGAGCATACAAATAGAAGATGTTCTGATTGTTCAGGAATACATGGATGTATTTCATGAGGAGTTACCTGGACCTCCCCCAGAAAGAGAGGTAGAGTTCTCCATTGAACTCGTACCTGGGTCTCAACCGATATCAAAGACTCCGTATAGAATGGAAAATGTGGAGCTAGAGGAGTTAAAGAAAAAACTCCAAGACTTGTTGGAAAAGGGGTTTATCCGACCGAGTGTGTCTCCTTGGGGAGCACCAGTTCTCTTTGTGAAGAAAAAGGATGGGTCAATGCGGCTATGCATCAATTATAGAGAACTGAACGGGATCACAGTGAAGAACAGATAACCTCTTCCAAGAATTGATGATTTATTTGACCAACTTCGTGGGGCTCAATTCTTCTCTAAGATTGACCTTTGATATGGTTATCATCAACTGAGGGTGAAGAAGGAAGATATTCCAATGACTGCCTTCCGATCAAGATATGGGCATTATGAGTTTACTGTTATGCCCTTCGGCTTGACTAATGCTCCTGCTATTTTCAAGGATTTGATGAATAGAGTCTTTAAGGACTACCTTGATATCTTTGTGGTAGTTTTTATTGATGATATTTTGATATATTCAAAAAGTTGTGAGGAGCATGAAGATCACCTAAGGGTTATATTGAAAACTCTGCGGAAGGAGAGGCTATTTGGGAAGTTCAGCAAGTGTGAGTTTTGGTTACATCAGGTGGCTTTCTTGGGGCACATCGTAACCAATGAAGGAATCTCGGTTGACCCAGCAAAGACAATGGTTGTGGAGGAGTGGCCCCAACCCACAACAGTAACTGAGATTCGTAGTTTCCTTGGTTTAGCAGGATATTATAGGAGGTTTGTGAAAAACTTTTCACGGCTTTCTAATCCACTAACCAAGTTGACTCGAAAAGGGGTTAAGTTTATCTGGACAAAGGAATGTGAGGAATGTTTCCAAGAGCTGAAGAAGATATTGGTTACTGCACCTGTGTTAACACTACCCTCTATCGGAGAAGGATTCGTTATTTTTAGCAATGCATCTCTGAAAGGGCTTGGGTGCGTCCTCATGAAAAATTACAAGGTAATTGCTTATGCATCTCGACAGTTGAAGATTCATGAGCAGAATTATCCTACGCATGATCTAGAGCTGGCGGCAGTTGTTTTTTCTCTAAAGATATGGAGGCACTATCTTTATGGGGAGAAATGTGATATATACACTGACCACCAAAGTCTAAAGTATATTTTCACACAGAAAGAATTGAACATGAGACAAAGGAGATGGTTGGAGCTTATTAAAGACTATTATTTTTCAATTCATTATCACCCAGGAAGAGCAAATAAAGTCGCGGATGCATTAAGGAGGAAAGATCCTGTTGTTTTGGCAACAATGAGGATCTTAGGAGATCCCTTGATTAAAGATCTAGTAAAACTGGACATGGGAATTATAAGGAAAGGGACATCATCAACCCTATTCCAAATGATTTCTCAACCTTCATTACTAGAGAGGATCAAGAAGGCTCAAAAAGAAGATCCTTTGCTGCAGGAGAAGTTTGAGGCTATAAAGGATGGGAAGTTCCCTGATTTCAATATTGATCAAGAAGGTGTATTGAAATTTCGTACAAGACTATGTGTTCCATCTATTCTGGAGATAAATAAAGAATTGATGGATGAAGCTCATAGCTCTACATTCTCTATACACCCGGGAAGCACTAAGATGTATAGAGACCTTTGTGATAATTATTGGTGGGATAACATGAAGTGGGAGATTGCTGATTACACTACAAGGTGCCTGGTGTGTCAGCAAGTAAAGGTAGAAAGACAACTTCCTAAGGGGGTATTACAACCACTACCCATACCAGTATGGAAGTGGGATAATATCACTATGGACTTTGTAACTGGTCTCCCAAAAACATCCAAAGGAAACAATGCGATATCGGTTATTGTGGATCGTCTCACCATGACAGCCCATTTTATCTCTATTCGGGAAGATTTATCTTTGGATTAGCTTTCCAAGATATACGTGAAGGAAGTGGTAAGGCTGCATGGGGTACCACTATCCATCGTATCTGATCGTGACCCAAGATTCACATCAAAATTCTGGAGAAGTCTTCAACATGCTCTGAATACTGAATTGAATTTTAGTACGGCCTATCATCCTCAAACTGATGGCCAATCTGAAAGGACTATTCAGACACTCGAAGACATGTTGAGATTGTGCTCAATGGAATTTAAAGGTGGATGGGATCAAAACCTCCCATTAGTTGAGTTCTCCTATAACAACAGCTTCCATTCGAGTATTCAGATGGCACCCTATGAAGCTCTATATGGAAAGCGGTGTAGAACTCCTACTTGTTGGGATGAAACTGGTGAGAGGAAGCTTCTTGGGCCTGATCTCGTGCAAGATATGACGGAACAGGTTCATGCCATCCAACAACACATAAAGGCTGCTCAGAGTCGGTAGAAGAGCTATGCTGACAATCGTCGAAGGGACTTGGAGTTTGGTGTTGGTGACAAAGTCTTCCTTCGAATTTCTCCATGGAAGAGAGTCATGCGGTTTGGGAAGAAAGGGAAGCTCAGCCCTAGGTACATTGGCCCCTATGAAATCCTTGATCGCATAGGAGCAGTGTCCTATCGTCTAGCACTTCCACCGAACCTAGCTCAAGTTCATGATGTCTTCCATGTATCTCTCTTGAGGAAGTACATACCTGACCCTTCGCTTGTACTGAACCCAAAGGTGGTACAACTGGAACATGACCTCTCTTACGAGGAGCAGCCAGTGGAGATCTTGGACCGTAGAGACAAGTTCCAACTAAACAAGACTACCCACCTTGTGAAAGTGTTGTGGAGGAATCATAAATATGAAGAAGCGACTTGGGAGCCTGAGGAAACAATGAAGCAAAAGTACCCTCACCTTTTCGACTAGGTCTCAAGTGTAAATTTCGGGGACGAAATTTCTTAAGGGGGGAAGAATGTAACGACCCAATCTTTTTGAGTAGTATATTAACTTACTCTTATTGATTTAATAAGATGTTAATGGTTAATGCAGAAAGAGGAGTCGATGGCTTCATCCATTAGACTCAACCCTTATGAAGCCCATTTATCAGAGCTTGGGAAGGAGGTAGCATCTGTGGGCTTCGCTTTGGACCAAGCCCAAGCCGAACTCCAGCGTGTCAAGATTGAACGGAAATGCCTTCGATAGAAGTTCAAGTTAGTAGAGATTACTACTAGGGAAATGTTATCTCAGCCTCCCTCATATTCTCTCACCATAGCACACCTTACACTTAGGTCTTATGCCGGTGTTATAAGGGGCTATGTGACGAGACCCTAGCTTCCTTGTGTAATCCTTTCGGGTGAATAAATTGAGATTTCTTCCTTTAGTGATGGTGTGAAATTTCAAATGTCTAGATAATTTTAGAATGTATTTTATTGATGAATTTTGAAAAATGGATATTTTAAAATATTTATGTAAACCCTAAATAACCAATGATGTGTAATTATTTTCAAAAAATGGTCTTCTACAAAAGTGTTCAGTAAGGAATTTGGAGTCTAATAAGATCAACTTAATTTTTGATGAATAGTAAATTATGAATAGTGATTTTACGCTTAGGATTAGTAATGTGACCAAATGGATTAGTAATTTCACTCAAAGAAAGTTTTAATATAATTTAGACACCTAGATTAAGTAATGTGATTCAATAAAATGGGTAAATAACAGTTTCATAAATTATTAATCAAGTATTAGTTTTTCCGGGTGAATAGTGTTTTTTAATTAAAAATTTAATTAAAAATAACTTAGAAAATTATTATTATAAAAATGACTTTATTTTTGAACTCAGAGCATCGATATTATGTTATGGTGATTTTTGGGGTTTTTTCTGAAAAAAATGAATTTTCGATGAATAGTGTGTTTATTTAAAAATTAAATTAAAAATATTTAAAAATTTATTTTTATAAAATGGATTTCATTTTTGAAATCAGAGCATTGATATTTGGTTAAGGTGAAATTTTGGGATTTTTCTAAGAAAGTTGAATTTTCAGTGAATAGTAAAAATACAGTTTTAGGGTTTCGGTATGTTTAACGACATCATAACTGTGTCATGATGATGTCATGAGATCCTTTGAGGGTTGGCCGTCCAAGGGTGATGAATTATTGTTTTGGGGGCCCCATGTGGCCTAACTCTATGATAAATTCCAAGGGAGAGCACATGGGTTTGAGAAAAGCACATGTGAGGTGTCCTTTGGCCATTAATGCCTTGTCCCCTCACTTTCCCTATAAATACCCACCCTTTCCTCCTTTAGTTTTCACTTACAACTCTCCCCCAATGAAGTTCGGGTCTCCTTACCTCCCAAGGAGTCCTCCCAAGGTGCCCCCACGTCCTCAGGTCCAATGCTTTGAGTTTCAAGAGTCACGTTTTAAGGTAAGGGATCTGACCCCTCTCTTTCTTTTCATGTAACCTCTTTTATGTCATTCCTTTTATGCTCCATGTTTTTATGTGAGAGGATGTTATTTTATATTCCTCTTACTGCCCCTTTCATTTTTATATGATGAGAGATCCCCTCTTACTCTCATCATTTCGTTTTATGAATGTTTAAGTGACACCGTTAGGCTGCCGAATGTTTAAGTGATTCTTTCACCTTCTCATTTTTCAAGTTCGATTTTCATGTCAAATATTTAAAGTTCCTTTTTATTATGTTGGGGTGTGATCTCTATATCTATAATACTGATCTCTTATGATCATATGATAGGAGACCCTATTTTATTTGTTCAATTCATTTTTATTGAAGCTTAAGTGACGCCGTTAGGCTGCCCAATTGTCATAAGAGAAATCAAATTTTTGTCTTCCTTCCATGTTTTTCATTTCAAATGGTATGTCCTTAAAATTGAATCACCATGTCCATATATACTTCTTATTCTGTTCCTCTACTGTTTTATGGGTCAATTATGATTGTTCGACCCATGTTCCCTCTCTTTTCAAAGTTTTCTAAAACCTCGTAACATAGCCGTTATGCTGCAGAATTCTCGTCTCAAAATGCCTCTCTTTTCTCAAAATTATTTTATGTTATAAAGTGAATACTCAAATATCCTATTTCTACAGGGGTATTCACATATATATGAAAATGTTTTATTTTAAATTCTGGGATTTACATACATGATACCCGCTTTCCCTTTCTGTGGGTTTAAAGTAATGTAAAGATCGCGTCTTTAAAGCAGTTTTTAAAACGTTATGATTATGAAATGAAACCCATTTATTTTATGCTATATGGGTTATTTATGAAATGTTTGATGATGATATATGTCTCTCACATGATAATAAAGGCAAATTTAAGGGTGCGCCTTGATAGCGCTCCAATGCATTGGGTAAAGACTTAATCTCTAGAGATGACCATTTTAACGACGCCTTGGTGAATAACCTTGGTAATTTTTAACGACACCTTGGGGATGGACCTTGGTGAAACGAAACGATTGTCAATATTAAATGTTGTAGCCACATATTCAAGTTATGAAAAATGTTATTTTTATTATGATGTATCTCATGATTTCTTTATCATGCCTTAAAGTTCTTTTCATGTCCTTATTGAAGTATCTCAAGTTCACTTGTAAAATGTTTCTCTTGTTTCCCTTACTGGGCTTTCTGCTCACCCTTTCTTTTGATGTATGTCCCCAGGTTATGAGATGCATAATGAACATAGGATGAACTAAAGGATAAGCCTTTCAAGTCTTTAAGAAGAATGTTTTATGTTCTTTTTAATGTATTATGATCCTTGTTTCCAAGACACTAAACCTTAACGATCCTCAGTTTCGTGTAATGAAATGAATGTTATGTTATAAAAAGACGGGATGCTATAGTTGGTATCAGAGAATGGTTTAGTTATTTGTGGAAATTAGGATATAAAAAATTTAGGAAGAACCCTATAGAAAAGTTTAAATATAGGAAAACTTCCTGGTATTTTGGTAAGTATTGAGTAAGTGGTTTATCAAACAAATACATCCCTGTCTGGATACGAGCAGGTAGAGGCGGCTCTGGCACAGATGTACATAGGGGGAAAACCCGAAAACACCTCTTTGAGCTAGACTCGAATGGGAACTGGTGCACGATAACATGCCTTGATGCACTCTTGGTTACGACACTCCCGGGGGATATGTTTGGTTAATCACTAGCTTTTTATGAATCATTATGAAGGAATTATAGAAAAGTGTAATTGTCTATGCATGAAGTCTTAGTTAAAAGATTCATAAATTAAATATGATTCTTACTAAGGTTTTATTCTTTTAGAAAATGGTGGGAAATATGATGAACTGTTCTGATGGTGACCGCAATGCACCATGTGCTGGCGGCCCTCTGATGGAAGCCGGAATGGAAACATTCATGCGAATGATGAACCAACTGACTGAAGTTATGAGAAATAACTTGAATCAAGCCGAGAGGCCGACCTCACAACGAAGCGAACAACACACTGTTGAGTCCTTCATGCGTCAACGACCGTCAACATTCAGTGGATCTACTGACCCATTGGTATCGGAACAATGGATAAGCTCTATTGAAAAGATCTTTTCTGTACATCATTGTTCGGAACAAGAAAAAGTCACCCTTGCTGTTTACCGCCTAGAGGGAGAAGCTGATCAGTGGTGGTCACTGATCAAAAACACGAAGCCACGAGGAGAGATAGAAGCTATGGAGTGGGAATAATTTTGGGGAATTTGTCTTAACAAGTATTTCCCTCGTTCCATGAGAACGAGAATGGAGAAAGAGTTTCTCGAGGTGAAGCAGAAGGAGAACGAATCTGTCGGAACCTACGAGATGAACTTCACAAGGCTTTCCCGTTATACCTCAATCTTTGTCATGGACCCTAATGGGAAGGTTGATAGATTCTTTGGTGGACTACGACCTCATCTGAGGAAGAATCTAGCCAACAGGTATTATGATAGCTATGAAGAAATAGTTCGAAGTGCTATGAAAGTCGAGCTGGAGTTTGGTGAGACACAGTGGTCTCATAAGCCAAATGAAAAGAAGAGATCATTGGAGCCCACTTTAGGGAAGTCTTTTGATCATGGAAGAGGTGGAAAGCAAATACAACTTACCACATGCAATAAATGTGGGAAGAATCATCTGTGGAACTACTTGAACGGAAGTGGCAAGTGCTACAAGTGTGGAAGAGGAGGCCATATTACTTGGAATTGTCATAGTGAGGTGAAGCCTCAGCTTCCCAACACTAATGACAGAGGAAAGATGGTTTTGGCCCTACCCGATGTCACATGCTTCAAGTGTGGACAGCTTGGGAACTTTGCTAACCAATGTCCAAATCCGAGGGCGTTGGAGGGGAATCACCATCAACCTCGGCAGAGGCCAAGAGAACAAGGTGGTGCTTTCTCTATCACAACAGCTGAAGTTGAAGTCCCGAACGATGTGGTAGCAGGTACTCTTGTCGTCCTCTCAAAACTAGAAAGTACTTTATTTGATTCTGGTTCTACGCATTCCTTTATTTCCTCCAAGTTTGCAAGAAATATAGAATCAATCCCCGAACGGCTAGAGGTAGAGTTGTCTGTCAAGACTCCAAGTGGGATTATCCTTGCATCAACAGTATTTAGAGACTCTAGTGTTTACTTTGGTGGGCACAATCTTATCGCAAATCTAGTAGTCATTCCCATGATGGAATTCGACATTATACTAGGGATGGACTGGCTCTCAAAGTATAATGCTAAGATCAAATGAAAAAGTAAGGAAATCTCAGTAGTCTTGAATGAACGACCTACTGTTATCTTCCAAGGAGAGATATCCCGAACTGATCGCTATCTAGAAGCACCTCCTATAGAATTCTTTATGGAGTTAATCGGTGTTGATGAAGAAGGAAAAGGGAGCATACAAATAGAAGATGTTCCGATTGTTCAGGAATACATCGATGTATTTCCTGAGGAGTTACCTGGACCTCCCCCAGAACGAGAGGTAGAGTTCTCCATTGAAATCGTACCTGGGTCTCAACCGATATCAAAGACTCCGTATAGAATGGAAAATGTGGAGCTAGAGGAGTTAAATAAACAACTCCAAGGCTTGTTGGAAAAGGGGTTTATCCGACCGAGTGTGTCTCCTTGGGGAGCACCAGTTCTCTTTGTGAAGAAGAAGGATGGGTCAATGCGGTTATGCATCGATTATAGAGAACTGAACGGGATCACAGTGAAGAACAGATATCCTCTTCCAAGAATTGATGATTTATTTGACCAACTTCGTGGGGCTAAATTCTTCTCTAAGATTGACCTTCGATCTGGTTATCATCAACTGGGGGTGAAGAAGGAAGATATTCCAAAGACTGCCTTCCGATCAAGATATGGGCATTATGAGTTTACTGTTATGCCCTTCGGCTTGACTAATGCTCCTGCTATTTTCATGGATTTGATGAATATAGTCTTTAAGGACTACCTTGATAACTTTGTGGTAGTTTTTATTGATGATATTTTGATATATTCAAAAAGTCGTGAGGAGCATGAAGATCACCTAAGGGTTATATTGAAAACTCTGCGGAAGGAGAGGCTCTTTGGGAAGTTCAGAAAGTGTGAGTTTTGGTTACAACAAGTGCCTTTCTTGGGGCACATCGTAACCAATGAAGGAATCTCGGATGACCCTGCAAAGACAATGGTTGTGGAGGAGTGGCCCCAACCCACAACAGTAACTGAGATTCGTAGTTTCCTTGGTTTAGCAGGATATTATAGGAGGTTTGTGAAAAACTTTTCACGGCTTTCTAATCCACTAACCAAGTTGACTCGAAAAGGGGTTAAGTTCATCTGGACAAAGGAATGTGAGGAAAGTTTCCAAGAGCTGAAGAAGAGATTGGTTACTGCACCTGTGTTAACACTACCCTCTATCGGAGAAGGATTCGTTATTTTTAGTGATGCATCTCTGAAATGGCTTGGGTGCGTCCTCATGCAAAATGACAAGGTAATTTCTTATGCATCTCGACAGTTGAAGATTCATGAGCAGAATTATCCTACGCATGATCTAGATCTGTCGGCAGTTGTTTTTGCTCTAAAGCTATGGAGGCACTATCTTTATGGGGAGAAATGTGATATATACACTGACCACCAATGTCTAAAGTATATTTTCACACAGAAAGAATTGAACATGAGACAAAGGAGATGGTTGGAGCTTATTAAAGACTATGATTGTTCAATTCATTATCACCCGGGAAGAGCAAATAAAGTCGCGGATGCATTAAGCAGGAAAGATCCTGTTTTTTGGCAACAATGAGGATCTTAGGAGATCCCTTGATTAAAGATCTAGTAAAACTGGACATGGGAATTATATGGAAAGGGACATCATCAACCCTATTCCAAATGATTTCTCAACCTTCATTACTAGAGAGGATCAAGAAGGCTCAAAAAGAATATCCTTTGCTGCAGGAGAAGTTTGAGGCTGTAAAGGATGGGAAGTTCCCTGATTTCAATATTGATCAAGAAGGTGTATTGAAATTTCGTACAAGAAAATGTGTTCCATCTATTCCGGAGATAAAGAAACAATTGATGGATGAAGCTCATAGCTCTACATTCTCTATACACCCGGGAAGCACTAAGATGTATAGAGACCTTTGTGATCATTATTGGTGGGATAACATGAAGTTAGAGATTGCTGATTACACTACAAGGTGCCTGGTGTGTCAGCAAGTAAAGGTAGAAAAACAACTTCCTAAGGGGGTATTACAACCACTACCCATACCAGTATGGAAGTGGGATAATATCACTATGGACTTTGTAACTGGTCTCCCAAAAACATCCAAAGGAAACAATGCGATATGGGTTATTGTGGATCGTCTCACCAAGACAACCTATTTTATCTCTATTCGGGAAGATTTCTCTTTGGATCAGCTTGCCAAGATATACGTGAAGGAAGTGGTAAGGCTGCATGGGGTACCACTATCCATCGTATCTGATCGTGACCCAAGATTCACATCAAAATTTTGGAGAAGTCTTCAACATGCTCTGAATACTGAATTGAATTTTAGTACGGCCTATCATCCTCAAACCGATGGCCATTCTGAAAGGACTATTAAGACACTCGAAGACATGTTGAGATTGTGCTCAATGGAATTTAAAGGTGGATGGGATCAACACCTCCCATTAGTTGAGTTCTCCTATAACAACAACTTCCATTCGAGTATTCAGATGGCACCCTATGAAGCTCTATATGGAAAGCGGTGTAGAACTCCTACTTGTTGGGATGAAACTGGTGAGAGGAAGCTTCATGGGCCTGACCTCGTGCAAGAGATGACGGAACAGGTTCATGCTATCCAACAACACATAAAGGCTGCTCAGAGTCGGCAGAAGAGCTATGCTGACAATCGTCGAAGGGACTTGGAGTTTGGTGTTGGTGACAAAGTCTTCTTTCGAATTTCTCCATGGAAGAGAGTCATGCGGTTTGGGAATAAAGGGATGCTCAGCCCTAGATACATTGGCCTCTATGAAATCCTTGATCGCATAGGAGCAGTGGCCTATCGTCTAGCACTTCCACCGAACCTAGCTCAAGTTCATGATGTCTTCCATGTATCTCTCTTGAGGAAGTACATACCCGACCCTTCGCATGTACTGAACCCAGAGGTGGTACAACTGGAACATGACCTCTCTTACGAGGAGCAGCCAGTGGATATCTTGGACCGTAGAGACAAGGTCCTACGAAACAAGACTACCAACCTTGTGAAAGTGTTGTGGAGGAATCATAAATATGAAGAAGCGACTTGGGAGCCTGAGGAAACAATGAACCAAAAGTACCCTCACCTTTTTGACTAGGCCTCAAGTGTAAATTTCAGGGACGATATTTCTTAAGGGGGGAAGAATGTAACGACCCAATCTTTTTGAGTAGTATATTAACTTACTCTTATTGATTTAATAAGATGTTAATGGTTAATGCAGAAAGAGGAGTCGATGGCTTCATCCAGTAGACTCAACCCTTATGAATCCCACTTATCAGAGCTTGGGAAGGAGGTAGCATCTGTGGGCTTCGCTTTGGACCAAGCCCAAGCCGAACTCCATCGTGTCAAGCTTGAACGGAAATGCCTTCGGGAGTAGTTCAAGTTAGTAGAGATTACTACTAGGGCAATGTTATCTGAGCCTCCCTCAGATTCTCTCACCATAGCACACCTTACACTTAGGTCTTATGCCGGTGTTATAAGGGGCTATGTGACGAGACCCTAGCTTCCTTGTGTAATCCTTTCGGGTGAATAAATTGAGATTTCTTCCTTTAGTGATGGTGTGAAATTTCAAATGTCTAGATAATTTTAGAATGTATTTTTTTGATGAATTTTGAAAAATGGATATTTTAAAATATTTATGTAAACCCTAAATAACTAATGATGTGTAATGATTTTCAAAAAATTGTCTTCTACAAAAGTGTTCAGTAAAGAATTTGGAGTCTAATAAGATCAAATTAATTTTTGATGAATAGTAAATTATGAATAGTGATTTTACGCTTAGGATTAGTAATGTGACCAAATGGATTAGTAATTTCACTCAAATAAAGTTTTAATATAATTTAGACACCTGGATTAAGTAATGTGATTCAATAAAATGGGTAAATAACGGTTTCATAAATTATTAATCAAGTATTAGTTTTTCCGGGTGAATAGTGTTTTTTAATTAAAAATTTAATTAAAAATTATTAGAAAATTATTTTTATAAAAATGACTTTATTTTTGAACTCAGAGCATCGATATTATGTTATTAAAATTTTTGGGGTTTTTTCTGAAAAAAATGAATTTTTGATGAATAGTGTTTTTATTTAAAAATTAAATTAAAAATATTTACAAAATTATTTTTATAAAATGGATATCATTTTTGAAATCAGAGCATTGATATTTGGTTAAGGTGAAATTTTGGGATTTTTCTGAAAAAGATGAATTTTCAGTGAATAGTAAAAATACAGTTTTAGGGTTTCGGTATGTTTAACGACATCATAACTGTGTCATGATGATGTCATGAGATCGTTTGAGGGTTGGCCGGCCAAGGGTGATGAATTATTGTTTTGGGGGCCCCATGTGGCCTAACTCCATGATAAATGCCGAGGGAGAGCACATGGGTTTGAGAAAAGCACATTGAGGTGTCCTTTGGCCATTAATGCCTTGTCCCCTCACTATCCCTATAAATACCCACCATTTCCTCCTTTAGTTTTCACTCCCAACTCTCCCCCCAAGATGTTCTGGTCTCCTTACCTCCCAATGAGTCCTCCCAAGGTGCCCCCAAGCCCTCAAGGTCCAATCCTTTGAGTTTCAAGAGTCACGTTTTAAGGTAAGGGATCTGACCCCTCTCTTTCTTTTCATGTAACCTCTTTTATGTCATTCCTTTTATCATCCATGTTTTTATGTGAGAGGATGTTATTTTATATTCCTCTTACTTCCCCTTTCATGTTTATATGATGAGAGATCCCCTCTTACTCTCATCATTTCGTTTTATGAAAGTTTAAATGACACCATTAGGCTGCCGAATGTTTAAGTGATTCTTTCACCTTCTCATTTTTCAAGTTCGATTTTCATGTCAAATTGTTCAAGTCCCTTTTTATTATGTTGGGGTGTGATATCTATATATATCATACTGATCTTTTATGATCATATAATGAGAGACCCTATTTTATTTGTTCAATTCATTTTTATTGAAGCTTAAGTGATGCCGTTAGGCTGCCGAATTATCATAAGAGAAATCAAATTTTTGTCTTCCTTCCATGTTTTTCATTTCAAATGGTATGTCCTTAAAATTGAATCACCATGTCCATATATACTTCTTATTCTGTCCCTCTACTGTTTTATGGGTCAATTATGATTGTTCGACCCATGTTCCCTCTCTTTTCAATGTTTTCTAAAACCTTGTAACATAGTCGTTATGCTGTAGAATTTTCGTCTCAAAATGCCTCTCTTTTCTCAAAATTATTTTATGTTATAAAGTGAATACTCAAATCTCCTATTTCTACAGGGGTATTAACATATATATTAAAATGTTCTATTTTAAATTCTGGGATTTACATACATGATACCCGCTTTCCCTTTCCGTGGGTTTAAAGTAATGTAAAGATCACGTCTTTAAAGAAGTTTTTAAAACGTTATGATTATGAAATGAAACCCATTTATTTTATGCTATATGGGTTATTTATGAAATGTTTGATGATGATATATGTGGCTCACATGATAACAAAGGAAAATTTAAGGGTGCGCCCTGATAGCGCTCCAATGCATTGGGTAAAGACTTAATCTCTAGAGATGACCATTTTAACGACGCCTTGGTGAATAACCTTGGTAATATTTAACGACACCTTGGGGATGGACCTTGGTGAAACGAAATGATTGTCAATATTAAATGTTGTAGCCACATCTTCAAGTTATGAAAAATGTTATTTTTATTATGATGAATCTCATTATTTCTTTCTCATGCCTTAAAGTTATTTTCATGTCCTTATTGAAGTATCTCAAGTTCACTTGTAAAATGTTTCTCTTGTTTCCCTTACTGGGCCTTCTGCTCACCCTTTCTTTTGATGTATGTCCCCAGGTTATGAGATTCATAATGAACATAGGATGAACTAAAGGAGAAGCCTTTAAAGTCTTTAAGAAGAATGTTTTATGTTTTTTTTGATGCATTATGATCCTTGTTTCCAAGACACTATACCTTAACGATCCTCAGTTCCGTGTAATGAAATGAAAGTTATGTTATAAAAAGACGGGATGCTATATTATGCCTGGGATAGTGTGACTGTTCCTGAACCATTGTAATCCACAGCTAGTAAAGATTAGTGGAATTTGGTACGAGCGATAACATGTCGGCATATGTACCTTGGACGTAGCCCTTAGAGGTGAACCATGTAAAAATTGTTTTGTCGTCTCTCTATATTTGAATGCTTGATTTCTGTTCATATCCTGCATACAGGTCTAACATGTTCCTACCAACATGGGAACAAGATGAATAACTTTAAAAGAAAAATTTGACACCCTAATTCACCCCTCCCCTCTGAGGGTGTCCTAGGGTCCTACAAGTGGTATCAGAGGGAGGTTGCTGGTGTTGAATCTGTCATTTATTGTCATGGAGAATGTAGTCAACGTCAGGGGAGTCGCTCTCTTTGATGGAAGTAATTTCTAGACCGGGAAGAACATAATGAGATCTCATCTAATATCCTTTCGAATGGAAGTTTTGTTTTCCAATATGTAAGGTATTAATGTTTCTGATCCAACTAGGCAGGGTATCACTAACACAGATAAGAAAATTCATGATGCAGATGCCAAAGCACAGAATTCATTCACCACAACACTTTCTAATCATATCATTCAAAACATTATGAGTTTCACCTCACCTAAGTTCATGAGGGATAAACATGAAAATATTTATTAAGGAGATAGCAATGTGATGAAGGAAAAACTAAAAGTTATACATAATTGGTTCGATGATCTGAAGATGCATCCTGATGAGAGTGTAGACTCCTTCAATTGAATTACTGAAGTGGTTGGAGAAATTCAGGGCCCAGGAGAAGAAATTAGAGACATTGACATTGTGAAGAAAATTCTGAGAAGATTACCACCCTTGTACAATGAAAAGGTGTCATCCCTTGAGGAAAGAGATCTTTACAAACATTCATTGGATGATCGGTTGAGCAGTTTGGTAGAATATGAAATGAGGGTAAAACTAGGAGATGCTATCAGACAAGTATGCAAGGAAATGGCATTCAAATCCATGGAGAAACTGAAAATCTCAAAAGATAGTAGTGGTGAAGAAGAAGAGGAAAAAAAATTCTTTCTCTCATTGCCAAGAAGTTCCAGAAGGGAAATGGGAAATTCAAAGGGAAGTTACCTCTAGCTTGAATTCATTGTTTAAAAGTTGGGAACATTGCTTCGAAGTGCTTAAGAAAGATCGATGATAATGATAGCAATGATGAAAAAGTTGAGAAGACTCAGAAAATTTTTTTCATGAAAGGATACATCAAATCTAGTAAGAATGTTCGGAAGAAGAGTTTTTTCTGTGAAGAGGAAGAAAATGATAATGAATTACATGATGAAGAATAACCAGAATTTAAAACTAAGAAACATGCTTCCATAATGGCCACTGTTGAAAAATCAAAAGATAATGGTGGAAAACCAGTTAAAAACTAGTGTAGATCCTGATTTTCAAATTAAGGATGTTGTTAGCAAGATTAAGATTAAATGTAAGAGTTTAAATAAGTGGAAGTCAATGGTAGATGAACCAACTGAATATGTTGATCATCTTGAAGCTGAAATTGAACGAATAGAAGAATTTTTGAAAGTAAAGTCTAAACTTTTTGAATGAAATGATGATGTAGTGGATATGAAGATGAGAATTGAAGAGCTAGAAAAGGTCATCAGTGAACTCACCTCCAGACTAGAAGAAAAATCCATGAATGTTGAGGGTCTTGAGGAGGAAGTTGTTACTCTCAGGAGTAAAGTTGAGCCTGAATAAATCTCAAAAGAATAAAAGAATATAATACATTTTGTAAGATTCTTAGATGCTAAATTAATAGCAAGAGCCAAGAGTGGTTCAGATGGGGTTGGAAAATTCTTAAGTTATCAAAGACCTGATTTCATGGGAAAGAGTTGAATTGGCGGTGAAGCTGAGACAATAACTGCTAGAAGTAAAGAGAGCCAAAGGAAAGACAAGATGAAAGCTGGAAATGATGAAAATTATTATGAAAATATGAAAAAGAAACCCTCATTCCAAGCTAAAAGGAGAACTGAAAATTATCCTCAATCATTCAGAAATGAAAGGCAGCCCAACTATTATCTCGAGGAAGAAATTATGTAGAGAAATTCAAGAGAGAATACATTTCCTCCCATGAAGTGTTAGTTATGTGGCTATCTGGGTCATACCATGTCATATTACAAAGAGGCATGGAGCTACCTGAATGGGGACGATCTTTGACATCAACGTAGGAGATTGACTTCATATCCTTCATCTTATAGAAGAAATAGTTTATATGGATATTGTTTCCATTTCTCTAACATTTGTCACAAGGCTGTTAATTGCAGGAAGAGAAGGGACATAGAAACATCATTCTGGAATTCAAGACAAGTCATATCTCATCGACAAGATAGTGTTTCTATTTCAGACGGGTATTATTCCCTCAAATAAGACTTCAACTATGAAGAACCATTGTACACAGATGAGATAATTGAAATTCCATCAGTGCTCTATACTCATTCTAATGTCTCATGGAAAGAATGGAAAAAAATTGAGAAATCCAACCTTGCAGAGGTGGCCCTCAAAGGTACAAAAAGCAACAGTAATTTGATTCTGGATAGCGGTTATTCATCCCATATGATAGGTAATGTGGGCCTGTTAACATATATCAAAAGGAAGGTTGATGGAATAGTTCGATTTGTTAATGATGGAGATCTGAAAATCAAAGGCAGTGGAAGTACTAAATTTGATAATAGAGAGATAAAGAATACTGAAGTCCTTTACGTAGATGACCTACATCATAAATTACTCATCATGATTTAACTCTGTGACTTAGGACATATTGTTACTTTTAATCAGAAATGATTCAATATCAAGGGAAAGACATGAAATTCTCTTCTGAAAGGATGGAAAACAGAAGGCAAATTGTATCCAGATGACTGTAAAGACTATGTTTTCTACTTGACTTTTGAAGAATAATAAAATTTGTGGCATATGAGGCTAGGTCACATCAATCAACAAGACATGGAGAAAATGTCAAAATTGAGTATTATCATGGAAATTCCTAACCTGAAGCGTGAGCATGAAAAATATTGTGATGCTTGCGTTTGTGGAATGCTTTTCTGCAGTTCATATCGTCCAATGAAGAAAAGGGCATCTCATATTCTTGATCTAATTCATACAGATGTTTGTAGCCCGATAAATGTTGCTGGAACTCATGGAGAAAGGTACTTCGTCCTTTTCATAGATGATTACAGCAGAATGGCATGTGTAATGGTTGTACATAGGAAACGACAAGTGCTTGACTACATGAAGAGGTATCGTCGTATCGCCGTGAATGACACTGGAAGAACAATCAAAGTGTTGAGATCAGACAATGGAGTATAATAGACATCCATTGAATTCGAAAACTACCTGGAGAAGCGTGGGATATAACCTGAGGTAGCTTCCATGAGAACTCCATAAAAAAAATGGGGTTTTTGAGCGTAGAAATCGACAGGTTAACAATATGGCCAGAACTATACTGATTAAGAGTGGTATCTCTCGCCATTACTGGAAAGTAGTTGTTGAAGCTGCAGGGCACATTCAGAATTGAATAGTGATTTATATGGGGGAAAAGAAGACACAAAATGAATTTTGGAATGGAAGGAAGCATGAATTAAAATACTTTCTTCTTTTCGGAAGAAGATAATTCATCTGGAACAAAGAAGGAAATCAAGGGATGTTTGGTGACAATGTTGATGAAGGAATTTTTCTTGGATATCCAATATACAGAAAATCCATCAAGTGTTTCAACAAGTGACTATGAAGGATTTTTGTAAGCAGTGATGTTAAGATAATTGAAGAGAAATCCACAAATGCTTCAAGGACATCATATGCCGATGTGATAGACAATGACGAATAAAGTGAACATGGAGGAAATACAAATACAGAAACAGAGGAATCTATACAAAACACCTAGCAGTTACATCATGATGTTGACTCGGAAGAATAATCTGATGAAGATACTATGTCTGGAGAGAATGCAACTGAACCACACAGAATAAATCGTAGAGCTGAGATTGATCCATCTAACATAATTGGAAACATGAGTGCACCCACTGAAATAAGGAGGAGGAGAAATAACACGCAATCTGCATTTATGTCAATTGTGGAGGTATCCTAATTTGAAGAAGCTGCAAAGGATGAATCATGGGTGAAATCCATGAATAAAGAGCTTGATCAGATTGACAAGAATTAGACATGGGATCTTTTCCATAGACCTGATGGTCACAATGTGATTGGTACGAAATGGATCTTCAAGAACATGTTTGATGATCATGGAAGTTTTATTATAAACAAGGCTCGACTGGTATGTAAGGGATATTCCCATATTGAAGGTGTTGATGTTGATGAATCCTTTTCTCTAGTGGGTAGAATGGAATCAATTAGACATTTTCTTGACATGGAACTTCAAAGTGGATATAAAGTATATCAAATGGATTTTAGGACATCATTCTTGAATGGTGTACTCGAAGAAGAATTCTACATTGAACAACCAGTGGATTTTGTTATTAGTACTGATGAGACAAAGTTTTGAAAACTGAATAAAGCCCTATATGGTTTGAAGCAGGCACCCCGAGCATGGTATTACTGCCTGGACGCGTATCTAAAGAAGCTGGAGTTCAAAAGAGGAGGAGTGGATCACATTTTATATGTGATGAATTCTCCAAAATATCAATTTATGTTTCTAGTCTACATTTATGATATCATCTTTGGTGGCAGTAGGCAATAAATCAAAGGATAAATTTCCCAATCGGATGAAGTCAGAATTTTAAATGTCTATGATTTGGGAGCTCACATATTTCTAGGGGCTACAGGTGATTCAAAAGAAGAATTACACTTTCATTTCTCTGGAAAAGAATGCAAGAGAGTTGCTGATGAAGTTTAATATGAAAGACTCCAAACCAATTTCAACTCCGATTGCAGTTGGAACTAAACTTGGAAAGCATGAGGATGGGACCTCTATATATCCCACCATGTACAGGAGGATCATTGGGATCCTACTATACCTGACAGCGACATAGCTCAATATTGTCCTTTCCACATGTCTTACTTCCCTCTTTCAGAGTAATCCAAAGGAGAAACATATGGTGGAAGTCAAAAAATCATGAGGTACATGCAAGGTACACATAACTTTGGGTTATATTTTGATGCAGGCAGGTATAGTGAATTTTCAGCGTTTTCTGATGCTGAATGGGCTGGTGATGTAGTAGACCGAAAGTCCACCAATGGTGGAGCCTTCTATATTGGGAAGAAATGTGTTGGCTGGTAGAGAAAAAACAAGAAAGTACTTCTCTTAGTACTGCAGAAGATGAGTATATATATCCGCCACAAAGACATGCACTAAACAGCTATGGATGAAGAAACAATTAATAGATATTGGCGATGAGGTAAAGGAACCAATGGTGATTTACTGTGATAACAAGAGCTCAATTGATCTTACTAAGAATCTTGTTCAACATTCTCATACGAAACATATTGAAATCAGGTATCACTTTATCAAAGATATAGTTGAACAAGGCGTGATTATAATGAATCATGTGGGAACAGATGAGCAAGTGGCTGATATCCTGACAAATACACTATCAACGGCTATATTTGTGAAGCATCAGTTAAACCATGGTGTTCAGTAACCTCCCATTTCATAAGGAGGTCACGAAAACACCCTCTAACCAGTTATGTTAACTATTTTTAATCTAGTTTTGGATGTGATGCGGGTTTGTGGGGGAGATACTATTCAAGGGGAGATCGTTTTGATCTAAAAAATGAACAATTACTGGTCTTTGTGTTTATTTATAATTGGTGAGAAAAGAATAAATTCAGGATTTTCAGTGGACATGTAATGCTTCTATGACACGATGAGAATTCAGTGTTGGTGACAGGATGAGAAGGAATTCATTAGACATGTAATGCTTCTTTGACACTGTAAGAAATTTTTTTGGGCATCATTGAGAATTCCAAAACACGAGAACCCAATAAAAGCTTCCTCCCTTGTTTTCTACACCGAGCATTGCTCACGTAGACTTAGAGTGTTGGCTAAGTTGATCCTTGCATTTTTGGTTTACATGTGGATGGTGATCTATTATATTTATTTGGTGATTTCCAACAAACCCAAAGGGGGAGATTGTTGGAACCATGGCTGTTCTATGAAAAAATTGGAGTTTGGTTTGTGTTTGCTGTCAATCCTCAGTGGATGTTCAAAATGTGTGCTAGAAAAGTGATCATACTGTTCAAGCAGACAACGGTATTGAAGGTGGCATTGTTTACTAGTGTTTGCCCAATTTTGGGCTTCAAAATCAGAAAATGAAGACATGGTTAGTTGGTAAAATGAGGTGCGTGCAAAGAGGAAGTGGTGCTCAAAAAAGAAGGGTTGTGCATGAAATATTAGAGATGGGAGCGAAAAACAGCAAGATGCGCGAAATAGAGGATCAAAGTTTTTCGCAGAAATAGTTTTTCAGAATCAAAACATCGAAAAATGACAAAGACATGGGCTGCACAAAAGCTCTGTTGATATACGCGAAAAATGATACTGGCACAAAATATTACGCGCCAGATTAGATGTTTTTTGTGCCAAAGGGGGTTTTGCGGGAGGGGGTCTCAGACGCCTATAAATAAGAGGTGACCCCCCTCTTTCTGTATGGTTGAATACTTAGAGAAGGTTTGTGGTCTGATGCGTGTAAAAGGTTCGCGTAAAGGGGCTTGTACGAAATAGTCTGGTTTGGGAGAAATTTTCTGGGCTGTGCGAAAAAAATGGGTTGCGCAAAAAAGGGTGTTGTTGAGCGATATATTTTTCCGCACGAATAAGGAAATTTTGTGCGCAATAGTAAGGTCATGCGTGCAAAGGGTAGGTGTTGCGCGCAATTGTCAGAGAAACTTCTTTACGTGATTTTGATTATCCGGATCAGTGGTTCAGTGTGTTCAAGAGCATCAATTCAGGATGTTGATGCAAGCATAGTCTCGTGCTGAGTTGAGACAAAGACTTCAATGAAAATATACTATAGACTTTCATGTCTATAAACTGAGTGGGACTTCATCAAAAGCAGTGAGCTAGGGGGAGTCAATGGGAGTGACCCAAGGGATGCAGTGAGCTATCCCTGAACTTTTGTAAAGACGATAATCCTGGGACAGAGTGACTGTTCCATAACCGTTGTAATCCACATCTAGTGAAGATTAGTGGAATTTGGTACGACCGACAACCTGTCGGTGTATGCTCCGTAGACGTAACCCTTAGAGGTGAACCAAGTAAAAAGCATTCTGTCATCTCTCTTCATGTGAATGCTTTCATTTTGTTCCTATCCATCGTACAGGTTTAACAACTTCTTACCAATGTGGGTACAAGATCCATAACATTAAAAGAAAAAGTTGACACCCTAATTGACCCCTCCCCTCTCAGGGTGTCCCGGGGTCCTACAGACCCCACATCCCAACACCTTCATGGGTGTTTTAAATAAAAATAAAATTTCCATACACTTGTATTTTTATTTTATTCTTACACAAAAAACCCAAAAACTAAATTTCACCCTCAACCAACTGCCTTTGTAACACCCCAGGATTTCATAGTGTGTTATTTCTTAAAAATAATTCAATAACTTGCACTACATGCAACACCGAGTTCAATCACACCATGACGTACAAAAAAAATCCATTAAAAGAGGTCATTAATATTATTAACTACATTGTGAACTTTATATAATCCTTATAATTTTAGAATCCCTATTATGAGTTTCTTAGTCATAATGAAAGAACAGATTCATTTTCAGTATTGCACTTTTATCAACTTTTAATAGTGAAACCTTTTTAAATAAAATATTTTAAACAATCTGAATAAATTGGGACATCAAAAAATTTAAAATAAAACATCCCAAGCTTCCACGGTACGCTTTCCTTTTAATAAAATAGTAGCGTGTGTTGTACGCAACCTTGAGTTTTAACACACGCCACAACCAATCAAACTAGCCGTTATGAATAATAATACCTAAATTTTGAAATTATATATATTCTATATTTTAAAATGGACTTCATTTTTGGATTAGGAATATCGAATTTAGCCTAAGGTGAAATTTTGGTACTTTTCGGATAACTCATATTTTGATGAATAGTGAAAATTACTAAATTTTAATTAAAAACAACTTTTTTAATCAAAATAATTAATAGTGATAAATTGTGAATTTGAGTGGTTTTAAAGTATATTTAGAATATATTTTTACCATTTAATATAATGTTGGTCATTGGACATAATTTTACAATTAAACCGAACATAACCAAGTGTCAATCTTTTGATAGTTATTATCTCTTAAAAACACGCTTTTTGTTTTGACAGCGGGAATTAATTTTAAATTAATTTCTGCCACTTCTGTGTTTTGAATTTAGAGAAATGGATTCCATATTTGGAATCAGGATGTCCAAATTGTGTAAATTGGTAACTTTTATTTTTAGACATTTTGAATAATTACTGTGGTAAATATTTTATTTACCATGGTTAAGGGTAAATCCGGTAAATAAGGGTTAAAAAATAATACTATAATAATAGAAAATTACCCTAAAACGTGTCCTAACCTTATTGGTGGACCCATACCCGACCATGGGCATCCTTGGGTCGATTTGGGGACCCCTTGGAGCCACTTGTATGTGGTAGGGACACATTATATTAATAAAGTTAAAATAAAAATAAAAATGGCATAAGCTTACATCTTTTAGAAGAACAATTTTTAAATAGGGTTATACATGTTTGATTTTCGATTATAAATATTCATTAGAAAGATAAAAAGGTTTTCTACATAATGATATTTTATTTATAATTTTTAGACGTCAAATAATTTAAATTATTAATGACACAATAATGATGCAATGTTTACCTCATTAATAAATCATTTAAATAAATAAGATTATAATGATTAAAATATTATCTAAAACCTGTCCAATTCTTATTGGTTGATGTTATTTAGAATATGAGTCATCCTATCTTTGACCTCAATTATTTTTGGACCATTATAAACCGAATTTAATTATATTATAAAGTAATACTTTCACTCTTTCCTAAAGAGCCCCTACTCTCCCTTATAAAAGGAGACCACTTCTACTCATTCCTCACACCTCTCAAGCCAGTTGGATCGTCCAAACTCTGCCCAAATAAGCTCCCCACATCCCCCTCCTCCTCCTTGAAGCTTCCCCTTAGGCAGAAAGCATTTCATGAAGTCCTTTGGTTCCAACCAAAGTGAGTTACCTAAATTAAAGGTAACGATTTCTCTTAAATTATTTTCATTTATTTTGCTTCTCAAACCCCCAAACTCTTTTTATTTCCTTTCTTTTGTAACAAAAAAAGTATCCTCAATATACTAAGATGTTTGTATAAGAAGGATTCGAACTACACATACACACACCTCCATCTAATGGATGATGAACATAATGTTTCTTTGAATGGAAAACTAACGCCTCACGAAACGATGATTGTTCAAATACATCTTACTGCCTCTCATGGTGGCCATTATGATGGCAGTGTAATTAAGTGTGATATTAATGATACATATTTTATATATAAGATTCTGTAATTCCATTTTATTTCATACCATTATTCGTTTCATGTTGTATATACATACGATAATTTCATTTGAGGAAGTGCGGACTACCGCCCCCTTAAAATGATATGACTCGTTCATACCACACATGGAACGTATAAAGAATGGTGTTAATGAACATAAGTAACATATATAAAATATTATATTAATAATAATATACCTATGTATCATTTGTATTCAATTCTTTTAAAATGAAAAATTAAATGGAAGTAGCGTTCGTGCGTACGTACGGACTACCGTCTCCACGAACACGGTGAGATCCATCCTCCATCGTATCCATTCAAGTCTTATTCTCATTTTAGGGTTAAAAATAATGTTAATATCATTCTTATTATGAATAATATATAATCTATCCATTACAAACATGTCTTACGTAACCAATTTAAGAAGAACGAATCGATTATCACCCGAAATGACGATAATACTAAGATATTATTAATAAAGCAATGTTAAAAGATCATATATGATATCATATTGATGTATATGATTATTGTATAATTTAATAACAATGTTTTAATTATTATACAGGAGGTTAAAATACCATCTACTAAGGGAAAGTTCAAGGTAAGGGATTTTCTTATCTCACTTTCAATTCTGTGAGATTTCCATTGTTCACCACTTAATTATTGCATGTGGTGTATGTGTACTGCCCATGATTGTATTCATTGTGTAATATACTTTATTTTATGGGTATTTACATCATCATGGTATGATCTTTCTTTCATGGGTTTTTGTTTCGTAAGTTACCTAATCGATAAGGGAATTTGAGATTTCAATTTCCACTCATTTGGCTTTACGCATATTTCATTGATTATACTACCCCAAGATTATGTGTGGAATCACTATTAATTTGTTTATGTCATAATTTCCACTCCCCTTCCTGTGGATATACTTTTGATACACATAATCACTCCATTTAAAATTCTCAAGTCATTGATATGAATTTGATAAGAGTAATTTTAACTCTTTCACCATTTGTTGAGTTAAACATCCAATTCGTTGGTGTTGTTGTTACAAGAATATGTGTGAATATCCTTTGATTGTTTTACACTTAATATCCAATCATATTTCCTGTATTTATATTTTTCACACATAATTATGTTGTTGATTTATCCTTAACCTAAGGATATGGCCTTTATGAGAGATTTCATCTCAACTTACATTCCATTGAGACTTCTTTGTTGATATACACCAAATCACTCTTATGTGGTGTATATAATGTACTTTGACATAGTATATCATGAATTACCTTTATTCTCATGATATTACAAAGTTTTGATTACCTCCATTATTTGTATTCAAGTGTCTCTCTTTTGGTTAGAATCTCTAACTAAAATACCATTTTTAAATGTTTTAAATACTTATTCGTCTAAATCTTTCTCATTAATGTCCATGTTTTAAAAATGGTTTTAAGGATTTATTTATATGGACATTAAAGTTTAGAAATTAAAACTCCTTTTAAAATGTTTCAAAGTGGTATGGGACACTTTGATTCAAAAATCTATTTTTAAATGGCTTCTTGACAAATAGTGTGACTTTTAAATGATTTCAAGAAAAGGGGGATATTTCCCTCAAATAGTTTTGATGATTATTTTCATCTATGTCAACATCCTTCATTATTCATGATTGAGGTTAATGTGATACAATACAATCTTAAATATTGTATCAAATGAGTTATGTTTGACTGTGGATGTTCTATTTTTATACCATTCATGGTTTGTGGTTAAAGTATTGACATTTCGTATGCTATTTTTAATACGAATGTTTATTTTATGATTTAACCTATTCATATGAGGAATTCATTGGACTTTATAAGTGACGGGTGGAGCCCGCTATAGCTCCTCGATGCATCGGTAGGTCTCATGAGACAAACTAGTGTCTTGGCACAAGGCCTTGGCAAAATCTTATTTGTAGTCTTGGCATGAGGCTTTGGCTATGTGGTTATGATAGTCTGGCATTATGCATTCCATCATTATGAAAGTGGTTATTGATATTGCATGTGATCATTAGACTAGTAGAATATCCACGTGAGTAATTAAATGGCATTATTTCATTTTACCTTTTCCATTTTATGCTGAAGTTCAAGTTTAAAAGACCTTTGTTTTAGTTATAAATTTCCTTAAGTGTTTATGCTTATTTATGAAAGCTTCTGCTATAATGTTATCCTTACTGAGCATCTGAGCTCACCCCTTTCAATGTTTTATATTTTTCCCAGGATTATGAAGAAGTAATTTATGAATGACCTGTAGGGATAGTATGAGGGGATATGAAGACAAGATGTTTTTTTTGATGTAATGTAAAAATTTATGGATGTATCTAGTTATTCCAAGGCTACTAAACTAATCGGTCTTTCGAGACTTGATCATTCTCGTGATCATTCCAATGTTATGTATCTAATGCACCGACTCTGGGTAACTGGGGTCGGGGCGTTACAGTTGGTATCAGAGGAAGTTTAGTACAAACCATGGTAGCTAGATTTAGATAAACTCTGAATAGAGCACGTAGACCTAAGATGAACTTTGAGGATTAGTATAAAATAACTTTCTAGAATTTTGGTATTGTAGAGATTTTGTGAGTTTTCCGAGAAATACATCCCTGTCTGGATACGAGCAGGTAGAGGTGGCTCTGGCACAGATGTACCTAGGGGTAAAACCCGAAAACACCGCTTTGAGCTAGACTCAAACGGGAACCGGTGCACGACAACGGGCCTTGCTGCACTCTTGGTTACGACACTCCCAGGGGATATGCTTTGGATAATTTACATTTTCTTTACAAACCGATTTAAGTAATATATACATAAGATGAGAGTAAATGACCTTTGTTAATCCTAATATGTTTCAAATTGAGAATATGGTGACATTTTAATCTCTAAATGATTTTACGACTACTATTACTCACACAATGCTTTCTGGTTTTAGTCAACGGCTGGATTCAAAGGAAGTCATAGTGACTCTGAGAATGATGTACAAGGTGGGAACGATGGTGGCGATGAGAAAGAAAATGGAATGTTGATAGGCGTAAAAGATATCATCTTTATGCCAAATCAGTTTTCCAAAAATATGATCAACAACATATATATTAACCAACTCCCAGACTCAACAAGGAAGAGAAAGGTGATGAATGATAAGATCTCCAGAAATGGAGACCATGGAGAAAAGAAACCTCAATTTTCATCATGCAGGAAATGTGGACAGAGACACCAAGGAATGTGTCTCAATGGGACAACAAAATGTTTTACGTGCGGGAATGAAGGACATAAAGTGAAGAATTGCCGAAGAAAAATGAAGAGTACTATGGAAGAAGATAAAAATGGTCCCAAGAGTCCATTTACAGTCATTTACCGTAAATGCAGGGGACCTGGCCATTACCCGAGTGAATGTCCTATTCTATAGGATATTTTCTTGGTCAAAGAAGAAGCTATGTGGAAATAAATGGTTGGAGAAATATTTAAAAAGTATTAGCACTCCTTGTTGATGGGTTTACTTTGGAATAATTTTCTCTTGTATTTGTAACCCCGCAGTTTTCCATGTGAGAATGATATTTGAGGAAGAATTGTCTCTTCCCTTGTGGATATAGGTATAAATAACCATTTGGTTTTATATGATCATTGGGGTTTGAGAAAATGATAAGTTATTATAATTTGGGATGAAAAATGCAAAGTATGATATAACATTTGTGGTTAAATTATGTTATTTTGAGGAATTTATCTCATTTTGGTAATATTATAAAATATAGTTTTTGAAAAAGGACAACACGTAGACCGTATGACAACCCATCGCGTCGGAAAAAGCTGTGGGAATCGAACCCACAACCAAAGTGCGATTGGGATTTATCGCCTACCACTGGACTACGTGAAGTCCCTGGTTAGTGTGACTATTTTTTTTTGTTAAATGATTTTATTGATCAATAAAAAGATGATTTGGGTTCTTATGTCTTATCAAATGAATACCCTTGGTATAGGAAAATGATTTGGTGATTAAGTGATAAATGTTATTTTGGAAGATGTTCGTTTTGTTAGGAACACTATATGCCCAAGGAAAATAGAATACAATGAGGTTTCATTTGTAGAGTAATGGTGGATTTTTATCTACGTTTTTATTGTTGATTTATAGTGATTTGGGTTATTTATGGAAATGATTAACCTATAATAGAGAATATGTGATGATGTTAATTACTTTTAAGTATGTGACTTTAAGAGTATTTGATGTCATTTAGAGATACAATGTAACATGGGAGACTACATAATCAAATTATTCTATGTTTTGGGTTTCAATATTAGTTTGGATTATATTAAAGGATTGTAAGGACAATTCGTTATTGAATGGTATCTATTTAACTTTGGGGTATTGTTGGTTTAATTTTGGAAATTAAGATTAGTGCATATTTATCTCAATGAATATCCTTTTGGGGGATCATTAGATCATTCACTAACCATTTTGGTTTTTATTAATCTTCAAAGACAATGTAAATATATGGTTTATCCTACATGGATCATGTGATTCTATAGAAGTTTATTCTAGTTCTTCCAGTGTGACCAAGTCTTCTTGAATACTCATCGTTTAAAAAAAATTGAGCTAGTGGTGGAAAATTATTAAAGAATGAAAATCTACTTAAAATGTAAGTATATCTCATAATGTTCTTAGTCAATATCATAAATGAATTCCTCTTCCTTATGTAATGTAACTTTAAAAAAAATGTTGTCCTAGATGGTACATTAAATCATCACTAATTTATGGCTTTGGGATTGTTGGCCTTTTCATAGCCATGTTCTCTACCACTCTCCATCAGATAATTGATGGTTAGATTTCTCTTCCATATCCATATTTTCCTACATGGAACCCTAGTATGTGTTATTTTCGGTAATCTTCATACTTTCCACTCTTTATTTTAAATAGAGGCATCATTAATTCATTTTTCGATGTGGTATTTCAACTAAGATATTTTGAAATGTCAAAAATGTGTTATCCCAATACCCTATGTTTTCTTGGACCGATGGTATTTCAAATCATCATAGATTGATGAGTTTAAGGAACTCAATTTTATACTTGTTTGTGATTGATGACATCAATCACTACCTATAAATATTTACGTTTTTCCTCCAAATATATGTCTCTAATTGCCACCAATGTTCTCCTAATCGAGATCATAATTTGGTGGTGACCCTTTCATTTCTCTTTTCCTTATATTAAGACTAAATTTTAGTAACCCAATTTCCGATGTGGGTTTTCCCACAAATATATTTTCTACTTTCAACCTTTTATTTTCGAAGAACAATTTCAAATTGCGAGGACGCAATTTATTGAAGGAGGGGAGAATGTAACACCCCAGGATTTCATAGTGTGTTATTTCTTAAAAATAATTCAATAACATGCACTACATGCAACACCGAGTTCAATCACACCATGACGTACAAAAAAAATCCATTAAAAGAGGTCATGGATATTATTAACTACATTTTGAACTTTATATAATCCTTATAATTTTAGAATCCCTATTATGAGTTTCTTAGTCATAATGCAAGAACAGATTCATTTTCAGTATTGCACTTTTATCAACTTTTAATAGTGAAACCTTTTTAAATAAAATATTTTAAACTATCTGAATAAATTGGGACATCAAAAAATTTAAAATGAAACATCCCAAGCTTCCACGGTACGCTTTCCTTTGAATAAAATAGTAGCGTGTGTTGTACGCAACCTTGAGTTTTAACACACGCCACAACCAATCAAACTAGCCGTTATGAATAGTAATACCTAAATTTTGAAATTATATATATTTTATTTTTTAAAATGGACTTCATTTTTGGATTCGGAATATCGAATTTAGCCTAAGGTGAAATTTTGGTACTTTTCGGATAACTTTCATATTTTGATGAATAGTGAAAATTACTAAATTTTAATTAAAAACAACTTTTTTAATCAAAATAATTAATAGTGATAAATTGTGAATTTGAGTGGTTTTGAAGTATATTTAGAATATATTTTTACCATTTAATATAATGTTGGTCATTGGAAATAATTTTACAATTAAACCGAACATAAACAAGTGTCAATCTTTTGATAGTTATTTCCTCTTAAAAACACGCTTTTTGTTTTGACAGCGGGAATTAATTTTAAATTAATTTCTGCCACTTCTGTGTTTTGAATTTAGATAAATGGATTCCATATTTGGAATCAGAATTTCCAAATTGTGTAAATAGGTAACTTTTTTATTTAGACATTTTGAATAATTACTGTGGTAAATATTTTATTTACCATGGTTAAGGGTAAATCCGGTAAATAAGGGTTAAAAATAATATTATAAAAATACAAAATTACCCTAAAACGTGTCCTAACCTTATTGGTGGACACATACCCGACAATGGGATCCTTGGGTAGATTTGGGGACCCCTTGGAGCCACTTTTATGTGGTAGGGACACATTATATTAATAAAGTTAAAATAAAAATAAAAATGGCATAAGCTTACATCTTTTAGAAGAACAATTTTTACATAGGGTTATACATGTTGGATTTTAGATTATAAATATTCATTAGAAAGATAAAAAGCTTTCCTACATAATGATATTTTATTTATAATTTTTAGACATCAAATAATTTAAATTATTAATGACACAATAATGATGCAATGTTTACCTCATTAATAAATCATTTAAATAAATAAGATTATAATGATTAAAATATTATCTAAAACCTGTCCAATTCTTATTGGTTGATGTTATTTAGAATATGAGTCATCTTATCGTCGACCTCAATTATTTTTGGACCATTATAAACCGTATTTAATTATATTATAAAGTAATACTTTCACTCTTTCCTAAAGAGCCCCTCCTCTCCCTTATAAAAGGAGACCACTTCTACTCATCCCTCACACATCTCAAGCCACTTAGATCGTCCAAAATCTGCCCAAATAAGCTCCCCACATCCCTCTCCTCCTCCTTGAAGCTTCCCCAATGGCAGAAAGCATTTCAAGAAGTCCTTTGGTTCCAACCAAAGTGAGTTACCTAAATTAAAGGTAACGATTTCTCTTAAATTATTTTCATTTATTTTGCTTCTCCAACCCCCAAAATCTTTTTATTTCCTTTCTTTTGTAACAAAAAAAGTATACTAAATATACTAAGATGTTTTTATAAGAAGAATAATAACTACACATACACAAACCTCCTTCTAATGGATGATGAACATAATGTTTCTGTGAATGGCAAACTAATGCCTCACGAAACGATGATTGTTCAAATACATCTTACCGCCTCTAATGGTGGCCATTATGATGGCACTGTAATTAAGTGTGATATTAATGATACTTATTTTATATATAAGCTTCTGTAATTCCATTTTATTTCATACCATTATTCGTTTCATGTTGTATATACATACGATAATTTCATTTGAGGAAGTGCGGACTACCGCCCCCTTAAAATGATATGACTCGTTCATACCACACATGGAACATATAAAGAATGGTGTTAATGAAAATAAGTAACATATATAAAATATTATATTAATAATAATATACATATGTATCATTTGGATTAAATTCTTTTAAAATGAAATATTAAATGGAAGTAGCGTTCGTGCGTACGTAAGGACTACCGTCTCCACGAACACGGTGAGATCCATCCTCCATCGTATCCATTCAAGTATTATTCTCATTTTAGGGTTAAAAATAATGTTAATATCATTCTGATTATGAATAAGATATAATCTATCCATTACAAACATGTCTTACGTAACAAAACATTTAAGAAGAACGAATCGATTATCACCCGAAATGACGATAATACTAATATATTATTAATAAAGCAATGTTAAAAGATCATATATGATATCATATTGATGAATATGATTATTTTATAATTTAATAAAAATGTTTTAATTATTATACAGGAGGTTAACATACCATCAACTAAGGGAAAGTTCAAGGTAAGGGATTTTCTTATCTCACTTTCAATTCCGTGAGATTTCCTTTGTTCACCACTTAATTATTGCATGTGGTGTATGTGTACTGCCCATGATTGTATTCATCGTGTAATATACTTTATTTTATGGGTATTTACATCATCATGGTATGATATTTCTTTCATGGGTTTTTGTTTCGTAAGTTACCTAATCGATAAGGGAATTTGAGATTTCAATTTCCACTCATTTGGCTTTACGCATATTTCATTGATTATACTACCCCAAGATTATGTGTGGAATCACTATTCATTTGATTATGTCATAATTTCCACTCCCCTTCCTGTGGATATACTTTTGATACACATAATCACTCCATTGAAAATTCTCAAGTCATTGATATGAATTTGATAAGAGTAATTTTAACTCTTTCACCATTTGTTGAGTTAAACATCCAATTCGTTGGTGTTGTTTTTACAAGAATATGTGTGAATATACTTTGATTGTTTTACACTGAATATCCAATCATATTTAGTGTATTTATATTTTTCACACATAATTATGTTGTTGATTTATCCTTAACCTAAGGATATGGCCTTTATGAGAGATTTCATCTCAACTTACATTCCATTGAGAATTCTTTGTTGATATACACAAAATCACTCTTATGTGGTGTATATAATGTACTTTGACATAGTATATCATGAATTCCATTTTTTCTCATGATATTACAAAGTTTTGATTACCTCCATTATTTGTATTCAATTGTCTCTCTTTTGGTTAGAATCTCTAACTAAAATACCATTTTTAAATGTTTTAAAGACTTATTTTTCTAAATGTTTCTCATTAATGTCCATGTTTTAAAAATGGTTTTAAGGATTCATTTATATGGACATTAAAGTTTAGAAATTAAAACTCCTTTTAAAATGTTTCAAAGTGGTATGGGACACTTTTATTCAAAAATCTATTTTTAAATGGCTTCTTGACAAATAGTGTGACTTTTAAATGATTTCAAGAAAAGGGGGATATTTCCCTCAAATAGTTTTGATGATTATTTTCATCTATGTCAACATCCTTCATTATTCATGATTGAGGTTAATGTGATATAATAAAATCTTCCATATTGTATCAAATGAGTTATGTTTGACTGTGGATGTTCTATTTTTATACCATTCATGGTTTGTGGTTAAAGTATTGACATTTCGTATGCTAGTTTTAATACGAATGTTTATTTTATGCTTAAACCTATTCATATGAGGAATGCATTGGACTTAATAAGTGACGGGTGGAGCCCGCTATAGCTCCTCGATGCATCGGTAGGTCTCATGAGACAAACTAGTGTCTTGGCACAAGGCCTTGGAAAAATCTTATTTGTAGTCTTGGCATGAGGCCTTGGCTATGTGGTTATGATAGTCTGGCATTATTCATTCCATCATTATGAAAGTGTTTATTGATATTGCATGTGATAATTCGACTAGTAGAATATCCATGTGAGTAAGTAAATGGAATTATTTCATTTTACCTTTGCCATTTTATGCTGATGTTCAAGTTTAAAAGACCTTTGTTTTAGTTATAAATTTCCTTAAGTGTTTATGCTTATTTATGAAAGCTTCTGCTATAATGTTATCCTTACTGAGCATCTGAGCTCACCCCTTTCAATGTTTTATATTTTTACCAGGATTATGAACAAGTAATTTATGAATGACCTGCAGGGATAGTATGAGGGGATATGAAGACAAGATGTTTTTTTTTGATGTAATGTAAAAATTTATGGATGTATCTAGTTATTCCAAGGCTACTAAACTAATCGGTCATTCGAGAATTGATATTTCTCGTGATCATGCCAATGTTATGTAACTAATGCACCGACTCTGGGTAACTGGGGTCGGGGCGTTACAGTCTTCGAGGTGAAAGTCTTCTTAAACAAATATCGGCGTTGTGAGTTCAACAGTGCCCTCAGATTTCAATTCCAAGCACCGGTTCAAAATTTAGAAAAACCCAAATGCACGATTGCTGAACGTACCCCAAATAAAATTTAGAAATGCATTCCGAGAACATTGGGCCTCAGAATCATCTGCCGTTATTTTTCAGACACTCGTAAAATTATAATATATTAAATAATATTAATTGGAAATTTCAGGTCTTTACACAATGTTGTATTTTTTTTATTTCAATTTTAATAAATAAAACTTAGTTTATAAAAATAAATTTTATTTTTAATTTAAATATAGAAAGGTTCTACACTTATGGGAATTTTCTCAATGGAATCTTTATTTTTCATTGTAACTTATTGTCTAATATTAAGTTAGATTTTGACACATATCTAAATTGATTTTGGTTAAAGGATTCTATATTCTTAATATATATATTTTATATTATCTAATATTTTTAACATAATATCTTATTATATTGAAAAGTAAACATAGTAAATATTAATTACTGTCGTTATTAAAACAATGAATTTTTGGAAGAGGTTCAACTAAAAATTTATGGGTTTCGAATTACCGAAAAATTATTGAAAACCCATTTTTGAAATATTTTGACCATATAACATATAATTTCATATTATTTTTGGCATTGCAATGATAAATTTGTGTTTGAAATTGATTTAATGGAAAAATTCCATGTGTGTCCTCTCCCTCTCTTATAAAGGGCCACCAACTATCCTCCCCTCACCCCACATCAAATGAAGTGTGTTTCATTCATTTACTACAAAAAAACTTCTGTATTCCATCTAAAAACATCATATATCCCTTGTTTTGATCATAAAAACATCCTTGGATGTTTTTTTTGAAAACATGAAGATGTGGTCTGAAGAAGAGGTAACGTTCCTAAACAAGCATTAACATTTTGATTCTCCTCAAACCTCCATAAAATATTATGAAACCAATATTATATAATAAAATGATTATATTACGTATAATTAGATGTTATTAGGTTATGGTAGTTACTTATATATATCTCATCTTCCATCAAATGTGAAACCAAATCAACTATCATTTGTAAGGATAACTCCCTCCTCCCTAACAGTTGTAATTCATTTTTAATAACCACCTTTCAAGGATATATATAATGATGGACTAACACTTTTGAATGATATTTTCGAATTATATTTTTGATATAATTATGATTATTAAATTTTAAAATCACACATTAATTCTTATGTTTCATTCTATTTAAAATACAATAAGATCAATCCTGTATAAGGTGGACTACCGCCTTAAGAAGTGATGTGATTCATTTTTCACTTTCTATTTTCGTGAAATGTAATATGGATAAATTTATTTAATAATAGTTATATATATATGAAATTAAATAGATTCTATAAAATTTTTATATCTCCCAGTTCCTTACCCATTCACACATTAATGAAATGATAATGTTCCACTTGCATATGTATGTCCTAATGTCTCCATGAATCATTTCATCCATTATTCATTTTTAAATATGATTAATTATAAAAAATTGTTTATAAGGAAAAAAATATTTTTAGAAAATTATCAAAATTCACATTATTATATATATATATATAATATCTAGATGAACTAAAATTTTCATGATAAAACACACATAAGAAAACAAGGCCATTGACACTCGGAAAGATGGAAATAATGAAATATTATTTAAAAACATGATGTAAAATGTAAAAATGGAATAATATAGAACATTTTAAATTTTAATATAATTCTTTTATAAATAATTAACACTCTAAAAACTAATATACATGAGGGTAATGGATATTTAACTAAAATGAATCGTGAGTTAAGGGACTTCGTCTCATTTTATCTTCAATGATACTTATTGTAATGTTTTGAACTCAATTTCATTTATATTATATATATACGTCCAATGATTCATTTAATTTAATCCATATATAATATTTTATTATATATTAGGTTTTATTTTGAATTATTACATATAAGGGGTTTTGACATAAAAATTACCATGTTGTAAAAAACTCATAACTCAATTTATTTTCATTGGGTTATATTACTACATTATTATCCATTACATTGAATTATATTATGTAGAAAGGATTTCTCATATCTTATGTTTGATTTATAATTTTTTTAAAATGGATTTAATTATTACATACATAATTTATTCATTTATTAATTCTAATTTCCACATTATGATATTGTAAATGATTTATTTCACAATCACATTATAACTGTGATAGTTTATTCCTAAATTACCATTGAATGAATTTATTTTAATAATTTATACTAAAACATCATTCATTATATAATTCTATGGTTTTGAAGTACGTTTTCAAGTGGTAGTTAAATTTCTTTATCTTTGGTACTTGAAATGACTATAAATTTTGTTTTAATAAAATCCAACTTCATTTATCTCATTTATAGAAAATAAATTTTCTTCAAAAACCATGTTTTCTACAACAAATATTAAACACTATTTTAGCATTATAATAATGTTTTATTAAATATATTTTTACCAATGATGGATTATTTTACTTTCTGGTAGACAAAAATCAACATATCATTTTTTGAATGGGGTTTTTTTTATCTTTTTTACGACAGAATCAATTTTTTCTTAATATTATAAGACAGGAATGAAATTTACTCCCTTCATGAATACATATTTCTCAAAAATTTATTTCATATGTTTGAAATATTATTTTTAAGTAAACATATATTTGAAAATATTTTTTGATCCTTTTTTAAAATTGACTTTTTATGTGAAAATGTTAAATTTCATAAAAATGTATTTTTTTACATTGTAATGGTATTTATATTCATCAATGAAAAAAAACAAATTATTGTACATAAAATAAACTGAGGATATTTTTTATTGATACCATCCTTATTTTTTCAATAGAGGGTTCATGATTAGTTTTACTTGCAAAGGATTTTCATTCTATTTCTTGATTGATTTTTTGTAATCAATAACATTTCCAAAAAATATTCACTATTTTTTATCATTGGTCATTACATTTCCCCTAAATATCCATATTATTTATCATAGATATAATTATAACATTGAATTTATATTATTTATAAATATTTATTTTTATTTTTAATATTATATGAATAACATGGGAAATTATATTTAATATGTTTTCATTATTTAATATTGAAATTTTTGATAAGGTTAAAAGATTCTTGAGTTAAATCGAGTATTCTCTATTCGAGGAGTTATATGGAAAATAATCTAACCCTAGGAAAAAATTATAGATATCCCCTCAATGCGATGGTAGTCTCTTGGGAGGAATCATTTGGTTGGTCTTAGATAAATCGGGCTTTGTTGTATACATACTCATTTATTTTAAACTGTATAGTGAACGGTCTTCACAGTATATGTATCATGATAACTAAGATCATAATGTCTAATAATAATTAATTTCTATCATCATGAATTAATTTAAAATTATATGTGACATTTTTTCAATAATATTATCTCTTGATGCATTTTCATTCTAATTTTATTGAGTAAATGACTTTTGTTTTGATTTATATAAATTTATGTATTCATTATGCAGTATATAATAAATATAGTCATCTTATTGAAAAAATGGAATTTTTTTCATATATTTATTATATTATATTGATTATTTAATCTTTATTATTCTTGAATTACTCATAATAACTAATTTATTATGTTATTCTTACTAATCATTTGAGCTAACCATTATATTGCTTTCTTTCCAAGGAATCTAGAATGTGTACTAAGAATGATATTCTAGATGGAATGATGAGTTTTAAAAAAAAATTAAATTTTTCAATCGTAATGAGAAATGCGAATCATATAGGTAACCAGTTTACCAAGACTACAAAACAATTCAATACTTTGGGAAAAAAATCCTCACATCATATACTAATGTTACAAATCAAACACCTGATCTAGATTATTGATGTGGTTGTGATTAAATCACCAAATATATTTATTTCTTTTAATTTTTTTTCATGTAAATATGTATCCAATATATTTTTATGTTATATTTAAAATTAACTCTAAAAACATTATTTCTCATAAAAAATACTTTAACATGAATAAGTGTTATTATTTTAAAAATATTTTTTCACACCATAAAAATTATTATTTGATATTTTTTAAATATTAAATTTTTTAATTATAATATTATAAACATATTTAAATCATATACTTTATCATTAAAATTATTTTCTATTGTTAAAAATGTAATTAGTAATGTAAATCTAAAAGTTGTAAATTGAGTTTAACTAAGTGTAAATTAATAAAAAATAATAATATTTTTTAGATTAGAATAGATGATATTAATATATATAAATAAATGTTTTCATTAAATTTTTTCCCCATTTTTAGATATTTAACCAACAATAGACTAATGAAATTACTTTAATTGTACGGGTTACCCCCAAAAATATAATTCCCTTCACGTAGAAAAATGTAATATATTCACCACATAAAGGAACTCTATACCTCAAAATATGTTTTTAAAACTTTATTATATTACTATCCCTTGAACAACATCTCATGAAATTAATCCTCTAGGTAAAATAGTTATCCTATTACCTTGCAATTAATGGTGAATTCAAGGACAATTTAAGTCACTAGCGTGAGTATTATCAACTCGTTAGTTTTATTCATAATTATCTACAATATAATTTCTTCGAGGAAAACTACTATGATTATTTTATTGAAATTTGTATTCTATAATTAAAAAATATTAATTTTATGATCATTATTTATTCATATACCCCATCCATTAAGATAAAAAAACCAGGTTTTTTCTGTTGTGTAGAATAATGCCTCCACAACGTAATAGGTATTAATTTCATTTAATAAAATAAATGTTAGATATAAAGATGTTATTAAAGAAAAAATATATTTTTTACATATAATTTTGTTTATATTATGAAAAATGGGATAAATTATTGATGGTATGTTCACTAATCAGTCGTTGTTAATTTAATTATTTAAACTAGGTGCACTAAGAGGACAATCATTAATTAAAACTAAGTAATTGTTTCATATCCATTATTCCTTCATCCAATTAATTAAAATTATGTAATATAAAAAAATAACTAAATAAGATAATTATTCTTTTGGTATACTGATTTTACAACAAAACAACCTTATAATCATTCATTAAATCAGGGTATCTTCATGTTTTGGTCAACATCACCACCAAATTCAAAAATTATAATAATATTTATCATCATTGAACATGGAAACATAACTAATAATATATTAGGATTGAATAGATAAATATTTTTTGGGTTATGGATACTTTATTAATATTTTTAATTCATTAATTAAGAAAAGACACTTTGATCCTAAAGAATCACTGAAATATTCATTTCATAAATTTCATATTTGAGAATAAAAATAAAAACACTCATAAAATTACTTTTAAACAATACAAATAATTTTAAAACATAACTAAAATCATGTTAATTATATAGTTTTGATTTAATTTAATATAAAAATGTGCACCAACATGGTAATTATGAAAGTTGTATAAATGATCAAATAAATAAATACATGATGTAATAAATAATAAGAATTTATATAGAGATGGAATATTTATGAAGATTATGAATGAAAATTTATATGATTAATGTTATGAATTTATTGATTAATATATCTAAGTTTATTATACACGAGGTTAATATACATACATGGATGTCAAGAATATGATGCAAGGGTTTCCATCACAATTTTCCTTCATTTCGACAATTTTCATATTTATACACCAATTTTATTTTATGAGGTGTTTATAAAAATAATTTGAGATATTATACAATTATTAAGTTTTATATCATCATATATCTATATATCTGCATTCTGTTTTTTAACACTCAAGGGTTCTATATAAATTTCAATTAATTGAGATATGTATTGTATTTACTCACATATTTCCATTTTTAAGTGGGTATATTTCCAAGTTGATATATTGTATCTTGAATCCCTTTTTTTACATGGAATATATATATATATGAATTTTATATTTTAACGCTCAAGGATTTTTCATTCAAAAGTTGTACTTAATACATAAAGGTTTCATCTCAAATTTCTCTTTATAGTATCATGATTTCTGTTATCAACATATTTTAATTTATACGGGATATATGCGATGTACATTAAATATAATATAATTAATTATATTTAAATTGTGGTGTTTTATGTTTAATTACAACCCATATATTTTAACGTGTCTTGATTCAAAAATTTCTTCACCCATAATGGTTTTGTCAAAAATTCATATCTTTGAGACATGTTTGGTAATTTGTCGTTCATTTTATTTTTGAATTGAGGATACAACCTGTTTTATAAATAATTTAATGAATTAAATTTTAATAATGGTATTTTATGATCAATCATAATTCCTATATTTAAATTAAAATTTTTATTAATATTTCTTAAGTCTTAAGGTTTTTATCTATTTTAAATTATAGTTTATTGTGAAATAATATAATTTGTGCACCATGTTTCCTTTATCTGTTTTATTAACAAAAAATGGAAGTATTTTTATGAGACCCCATAAATTTCATTTGATTTTACTCTAGAAATCATGTTCACTTATTCATGTGGAAGGTGATTATAATGTTTCCCCGGTAGTGAATAATTTTTCTATCTTTGTTTCCATTCATTAATTTATTTTAATTCATTGACTTCTATTCATATATGTTTCGGATTATTCTATCCATACTATATAGAATTATTTTATCATATTGGGATATAAATTATTACTATGTAAACCCAAAGGTAAATATTTTTCACTTCTTGTGATATGTTATTTTGAAACCATTAACTTTCTCTCTCCATATATATTTTGATCATTTTTTTCTAGTATTGATATTCTTGTATACTAATTGGTTTATATTATTGAATTTCTTATTTTATATTACTATCAGATTATTTTTCCCTATAATTCATGATATTCTTCTTGACCATGTGTAATTTATTATAATATTTTATGTTTTTAGTCAAATATAGATTATAGTTTTTAGGTTGACTATAGTTTTTTAACCATCCACATTCTTCCTCCTGATGGGTTATGAGGATTTTATCCATTTTGTTATCATATGGAAATATATTTTCAATCCATATATTTTCATTTATACTTGGATGATTATTGTAATTGTTAATTATATATAGTTTATTTGTTTTCTCTTATGGATAATGCTTTTGATATAAATAAATCATTGTTGTGGTAAACCATTTTATGTCCCCATGATTCAACTATAAGCCATTTGAGAAAAACATGAATATATATGGTGTATTACTCTTCCCCTAGTTGGATAGTGTCCTGGAACAAGGAATTGACAGTCAAAATACTTAACCATGACCATGATGATAAGTAATGTGTATTGGCACAATTCCTTGAATGTAGGTTTTTGATGTCCTCTATTATGAATTCTAGAAATATGAGATTAGTATTATTGATATACATGAATTAATTTATTTTCATGTATGTATTATTCCTTAAATTTATAGTAGATTTTATCTTCATGTGGTTTACCTATTTCTTCCATAAAAATTAAACAACTTTTATTACCTATATTCTTTTGTTATATTTTCCCTTACTGAAACATTGATATCATCAGTTCTTATATTTTCAATTTTAGTAGGTTATGGAGAAAATTATAACACATTAAATTTTTAATAGGATATAACGAGTGAAATAATTAGTGGGATATGATGAAGAATTATATTTAATAAATTAGTTTTTTATATAATGTGATAATTTTTCATTGATATAATGAATATGTGATTTATCCTTTTATGTTGGTTTATAATTATTTATATCTATGAATCTATAAAGACCATTCTAATGCAAGAGATTCAATTATCGTTATAGTTTTTGTAATTATGAACAGGTTTTCTCATCTTTTATAAATGTTATCCCCGATTTTAAGTAATATAAGTATTTAGGGAACCATATATGGGAGGGTGGTTCCGTGGAATCATAAAAATGAATCTAGAGAAGCTTGTATAAGCCTAGTCAACTATTTAGAGGGGGTAATTAGGTTAATTATTAGAGAAAGTGGAAATTTCACATAAAATCATAGATGATATATTGGTCATCAACTTGTGAACATTATCCATGTGGAGAAATTTGGCCGTGATTGAGTCTAATTGGACCTGGATAGATGGTGGTTGAAATGGAATTGTGTTTCCCGTAATTTGTTATTTTTATTTCTTAATATTTATATACTTATTCTTGTTTCTTGTTTTCGCATTCTAATAACAATTGGGATAAGACCTAGTGGTATGCTAGGCCTCCTAGGAACCTCGAGGATGGGATGCGGTGATATGTCAGAGCTTACAAGAATTTTAAGATGAGTCTATGAGACAGGGTTGACCTCCCAATAACCTTCATGGTGGTTTGCGGTGTGATTCAAGCCTTGAATTTTGGGATAGGAATGATCCATGAGTTATTATTAGAAATGATGGTTCCCATAGACCATCATTCAAAATTTTGGTGATTCATTTGGGGTCGAGGTTCATAGTGGCTTTATTTATCACAAGACGACCCGACATAGGTATGAGTTGTTTATTTATTCATTATTAGATGATGCATTCGCTATTAAATTGAATTCGTATTTATTATAATGGTATGTCATGGTATCTGATTAAGAATATTCAAACACCATTCATCGGTGTATTAATACAAGTTCGTAGAATAATATTTGGGTTCCGGTTTAGGGAATGTGACATAAGAAATATTGATGAGTCGTTGCTGGTTGATGGGGATCTAAGAAACATTATTACATACTCCAGGACTAGTGGAACCACATTTAATTTTTCTCATTACTTTCCATTATTAAACACAACCACCATTTATGGGGTTACCTTTTTTACTTGTTTAATAACTTAGAATACTGTATTTTTTTTATATATCTTATCATGACCTAACCCACTGGGCCCCTCCTTTGTCAAATGAAATGTATGAGTGACACCCCATATGCACCTCAAAAATGAAATTCTAGAGAAACGTGCTATGTATTAATATCTCTAAAATGGGATACCAAAACCTAATATACTTGTATGCATGCACACACACAACTATAAACAACAATGTAGAGATATAACATATCATAACCCATTATTGATAAAAAAATGTATGTAATAAACTGTAAGATACATATAAAAACAATGTAAGATAAATTTATAAAAGGAAAAATAATTTCCCAAATGTAAATACAATGGGGAAACAAAATCAACAGTAACTGATAAAAGAAAATTAGGTCATTACCCTAGTCAAGACCTTATAGTCTGACCACTGATCACATTTACCACCACCATATAAAATTAATCACTACTGATATTATGTAGACTATAGAAACTGTCAACATACCTACAATTTTTATAAGGAACAACATATATTGTATATTACATTACATTTATAACAATATAAATTCCACGTATTTCCCCAAGAAACATGTATTGAAAAGAATGAAAATAGCTAGATCAACCTATCGAACTAGAGGGTAAACGAACCTAGAATAGTTACACATGAAAGAAACTGAAGATAATAGAGAAATGAGATCTTTTCCTCTCGAAATTTATATGAATAAATCTCCTTAATGTACCATCAAATGTACCATAAAATAGCTAAGAATCTGGTGTAACATCTAAATAATGATTATGGAGGACCAGCTCCTCACCACTTTAAGTCATCGATTAGGGATAACTACTCTAATAGAGTACCTAATCATGACCTCATTTAAAATAATTGATGTAACACTCTAGATATACAAGAACCACACACTAATTAAAGTAAAATATTATTTTATCTACAAGTAATATTAATATTTTAAATCTCTACATAGTGAGATAGGGGACTATCATCCTCGGGTGTACCACTCCGTATATAGAGGACCATTATTTTCTAAAATGTGGGGGACTTGAATACCATCCAATATAACAGATATGGAGGAATTGAAACCTTGAGAGAAATTAGAGTACTATCCCAAGAAACCCACTAATGTTACCACCGAAGAACTACCCTTAGGAAATCATCTCGGGAAGAACCATCTCACTCAAAAAACCTCCTATTATATCACTGATGACTATATGATGAAAAAATACGTTCTAAATTTCAAATTATTTGGATAGGTTACACTTGGGCCAGAATCCAAGTTCTATAGAATGAGATATGTAATATAGAATGGGTTTGGTGTAGTAGGGAGTGTTTCAAATAGGGGTACATGATATGAACCATGAAGAAAAAAATTGGTCATATCTTATCATCATAGTAGGCATATAATATCTATATTACACAACCTTCATCCTATTGACATGATTTGTATGGATACTCAAGGTCCAATTCATGTTTCTTGTGAAATTTTGGATTCAATATATGAGTAGGTGTGCACTGGGTGTACTCTAATGTACTAATCATGTGGGGAAAACTATTATTCAATCCATTTTTCTCACTAAACATGGGTTCGATAACTATGTAAAAGTACATCAGATGTACTCCAGTGTTAATGGAATAAAGGCCACATGGTACTCCTATGAATGTTCTATCCCAAAATGGATTGGCTTTTAATGTAAGGTATCATGGATTTTGGATCCTCTACATAGAATTCAATATTTGTAGAGGACCGATACCCAAGACATGACATAGAGGGGTATACAAGACATGTGTTCTTTAGAATTAAATGCATTTAATTTCATGTATTTGAGGAAAATAATGGTATTACCTCTGAAATCGCCTCCCCCTTCACTCATACCCTAAAATAAACCATAATACTCAGATCAATGTTGACTAAGCTTGGGGTGTGTCCAATGGTTAGATTTTAGACATCCATTAGTTTTAATAAAATATATCACCATCATTCCAAAACATAAGTAAAATTTATCTCTATAAAAAAATGACCACACATGACAGTTCTAGATATCTATTGTCACTACCGTGCATTTTTCATGTATACAATCATCAGTTCCAAACCTCTTGATGTTATAAATTGAAATTTTACTAACCCATTCATGATTTGATATTACCCACATTAATAAAACAATGATCATATCTATAAATCCATCACACATATACACAAAACCATTTGGATCCACCTAAAAAATCCCAATATCTATGTGGTTCATTAATCTACCAATATTCCTTGGATTCAATCATACATGAATCTAGTATGACAATATGGAGTCAAGACCCTTTTGTCAAATGATTATTAACACAAAAAATTATTCAAAGGGAGTACATACTTAATATAACAATCCCTACCTCGTAAAAATATTGATCATTGGTGATTAACTATTCTTATATCAATGATGATGAGTATATAATGAAATTAATTATTCTTCTTGTGAATTCCATTGATCATTTGATGATGAACCACATTTATGAGTTTGTCTATGCCAAAGGTGGAACTCCTCATCTATATAAATCTCACAGTTTTAGGTATATAACTCTATAAATTTTCCACAATGATTTCTAAAATGAGTAGAGTATAGGTTAAATAAATTTATCTTAATTTAATTAAAATTTACTTAATTTAATTGAACATCTAGTGAATGCACTCCCTGAAACTTTTGATCTCAAGCAAACTTATATCATGCCCAGAGTAAAACCATTATTATAAGAAAAACCACGGGAAAACTATTTATACTAAAAGGATGTGCACGTATGATTTAATGTAAATTAATATTTTATATATATTAATTTAAAGGTCTTATGAGTTAGGACCATGATAATGATGAAGTGGATATATTTCTATTGTTTTATTTTTTTCCCAACAATTTTAAGAAGAATGGAAAAGCCACAAACCATTGAATTTGGTGAAAATATAATTGACCATCTTTTTCATAAATTCTGGACTCAATTTATTTAAGAAAATATACCCTATTTATGAAAATATTATTGAAAAAAAAACGATTCATCTGATTCGGAATCATTAATGAACAGGTCAATCGAACTGAGAATGAATCATATTGAAAGTAAATTTTAATTAGATTTACATGGGATCTATTATAAATAATGTGATTTTATCAGTGGGGAATCGGAGTCTACATTACTACAATAAAAAAACTCGCACATGTTTTTCTAATTTTTAATTCACTTTAATAAAAAGTAAATTAGAAAAACTATTATCTAATATTGATGAATGAAAGGGGTAGTGAAATAGAACCATACCGATGGTATTTAAATTAATTTGATCTGGATAGAAAGAAAATGGGTGTTTAAAATAAAAATTAGAATGATCGTAACCTATATGATGGTACTCTGAATGACCATATCTTGGAAAATAATTATCAAAATGATCATAACCAGGCCAATCGTACTCTGAATTATCATATCCATGTCAATAGTCTTCAGAATGAATCTCATCAGAATAATCATATTTAGGATGATTGTATTTGGGCCAATCATTTTCTGTATAATGTACTTGGGATTAGAAGGAAATAAAAATTATATAAAGAATTCGATGTTATGATACTTTCCAATGTATATATAATGATTCCAAACCTGTTCTCAAATGTATTCAATGCCATGAACGTAGTCATGATACAAGAACATGTTTTTTAAGTTATGGAATTTGTTGAAGCCAAATCTATTGACACTAGTCCATAGTATTCAACATTACATTATATTCAGGTATAATTATTTTCAACAGAGACAGAAGGAAATTGAATTTTTTTGAATCCAATGAAAATCATAATGATAGAGAACAAAAAAATATAGTCAACCATTTGAGATGGTTAAATTATGTGATTAATTGAAGAGATGGATGAACTATGATTTATTTTCATTTTATTATTCCATGTGGGTTGAGAGAACAATTTTATAAATTAATTTAATATGTTGTCAAAAACATTGTTAGAAATTGAGGAATAAATTTTTCTTCTTCTAGTTAGTCATGAGTAATTGTATCTTAGTTTAATTGTTTCGTAATTCAACTGAATGAAGAGATTAAGGGAATAGTTTTAAGTGGATAAAATGAATTGAAGTTTATTTCATCTTTTATATATTCAATTGGTACAAATAATTGTGTTAAAAGAAATGGTTGATAATGTTGGGTTCCGAAATTGAAGTCAGTGTGGCTATTTATATGAAAGTATGAAGAAGAAAAGAAAGATAAGGAAGATTTTAGAATACTCATGAAAGAATTAACAACTTCATAAACACACCAAATATTATAGGGTAATCGGTATTAGGGTTAATTTTTTTTAGTGGGACTAATTTTGGAATTCAGCCCAAAAAACTAATAGGTCATCTATATAAGGGTATAAGTACATCATGCATTTCGGAGGACTGAAAAGTGTGTATTGTTCATATGATGGAATATAGGATCCATCGATATAGTGAGAGAGAGAATTTTTTCTACATTATTCTATGTTATAGAATTTATAAAAGATATAATTAAATGGAGAAGTGGGATGATCACAATTTTATTCAGTTGATCATCATGTGTAGTGATCATTATATTCATATGTTTATCATATTCCATTTTTCAATCATTTTCAGATGATCATAATTTCAGGAAGGATAATCATATGAGGATTTCTGTAATGGGATTTTTGGCCTAAGGGAGAAGGAATTTTGAATTCTATCAACCGTACTCATGTTGGGACCAAGTTCCATGGAGAAGGAAGTTTGAAGAGTTAGCCTTTGCAGAGTGTTGTATTCTGTTGTCAAAGAAGATAAATCAATTCACTTTGTAGAAGGATCACAAATCAGACGTTGCATTTCTGGTATATATTTCACACATATCATGAGTTTGGAGATCTTTTGATGCAATCCTTATGAATGAAAGGGGGAGAAATGTTGATGCCAGTCATATAAAGTTTTGATTGGAAGGAAGGATGCTGCTGGAGGATAGGGAAGTTTCAGTTCCCATTGCAACTCTGACGATGCTGAAGCTGATCAATCAATGGATAAATATCACAATAGTGGGATTCATGATAAGAGAAAAAGAATGGTTATGGGAAGTAGTGAAGAGAGAAAATGACAAAGCAATGGACAATCTGGGGACAGCAGAAAAGCACAGTTTAAGGTGGCGTCGTTTTCCAGTGTTTGCCAAACTTTAGGGCCTAAAAATTGGGAGATGAAGAAATGTGATTGGAAATGGATGGAGCATGAAATATTGAAGATGTTTATATTTTTTCATGAAAGGCGTGATTCGAGGTCAGAACATTGAAAAATGAAAAAGGCATGGATTGCGTGGAAATTTAGACAGGTTGCGCCAAAAAATAATGTGGTGGGCGAAATCGTAGCAGGTTGCGCAAAAAATCTGCAGGATGCGCGAAATAGAGGAATGATGTTTTTCGCACAAAGGGTGTTTTGAGATCAGAAGCTCAAAAATTTGCAAAGGCATGAGCTGCGTGGAAAATTTGATCATTGCGCGAAATACGATGTCGCGTGAAATGATGGGTTTGCGCGCAATAAGGAATACGGTGTGGAATTTTGCGCGCAATTGGTGCTTCATGATTTGAAGGATGAAAAATGGAAAGGGCATGAGGTGCGTAAAATTATGAAGCATGGCGCGAAATATGAATTTGGATAAAATAGTTTTTACGCTCATGAAAGAGGTTTTACGCGCGGATTATTGTTTTTTGCGCGGGGTCAAAAAGGCCTATAAATATGAGGCTAACCCTTCTTATTTAAATATGCTCGACACTTAGAAGAAATTCCGCGCTCTAGTGCGTGTAAAATCTTACACTAAGTTAGTAGCGTGAAAAGAAAGAGGTTTTCGCGAAATAATGATAGTTACGCAAAAAATTGGGAAGCTGCGCGAAAAGTGAAACTTTGCGCGAAAAAAGGAAGTTGCACGAAAATGTTTTCCGCACCAAAAGAAATTTTTTATGAGCAAGCCATTTGAATTGCACGCAAGGCACCCTAAAGGCTGCGTGAAATATTTGGGGTCTTCGCATGTATTCAATAGTGTGTAAGAGAGTTCCTACCGGCTTCTGGGTAAGAAAGTGAAGATTTGTACTTCAGAGAATACATCTGTTAAATTGTAAAGAAGAACTGAAACATTGTGTTACCCTATTTGTGCTAAGAGGGAGCACACACACTATTGTATTGATTTCAAAGTGTTGCACGAGTGTAAGGTTATATCCTACTCATTGTATTCCACATCAAAGGATTGTTTTCTAGTGGATTGTGTGGTACTGGATTGTTTTCATACCATACCAAGGACGTAGCTACTCTTGTTCAGTAATGAACCTTGTAAATATTGTGTTCCTGTGGTTGTGTGTGTTTAGTAGGGAAGAAAATTTTTAACAGGAGGTGAAGGTTGTTTCAAAAAAAATGATACCTAAAAAGAAAAGGATATCACTGATTCACCCCCTCCCCCTCTCAATGATACATGGATCCTGACTGGGAACTTCAACTCAGACATTTCTAAATTTTTGCATATTGAGAATCATAATGGGAAGAAACATACTGGGATCAATCGTATCAAGAAGAATCATATAGGGAGAATCACACTGGGAATAATTGTAATAAGAAATAAATACAAGGAAAATAAGACTATGTTTCCCGTAAGAATATCTAGGATGTTCTAAAAAGAATCTAGGTACGAAATTTAAGACTTTTTGTCAATGTAATACATATGTGAAAACTGAAAAAAGAACTTGTATCATGCTTTTTATATAATAATAATTTTACCCTATTTCTTATAAGAGGGAAAAAATACACAGTTGACTATTTACATGGTGTTATATGAGTTAAATGGTATATCTGACTCACATTATTCCATATCAAAGGGTTATTTTATAGTTGATTGTGTGGTATTGAATCATTTCCATAAAAGTTCAAGGGAGTAGCTATTCATATTGAATAGTGAAACGTGTAAATTATTTTGTTCCTGTGAATATGTGTTCGTATTAATTTCACTTGTAATAGAAAAATATAATAAGAGTGGAAGGTCGGTTCAATTTCATGAATCATAAAAGAAAAAGCATCACTAATTCAACCCTCCCCCTCTGACTGATAAAAAAATCATGATTGGGCACTTTCAACTAGTATCATTGTTGAAGGATTCCTTCTCCAATTCTTTGTTGATAGAAAGATTCAATTATTTAAACAAAAATGGTATTCCGGTTGTTGATTGAATGAATTATTATATCTATACAGTTTAAAAAATTTCTAATCTTATGTCTATTGGATTTTATATTCATTACCTCCACTACATGGGTTTCTTCCTACAGATTTTAAATCTCCACTAAAATTTTCCGATTATAAAAATCTAAAAACAATAGAAGGGGAAATAAATTATATATTATCATCACTTTCTGAATATGAATTCATAAGGGTGAATGATATTTCCATAACCAAATTTATTAGGGATAAATTGAAATAATATATATGTAAAGGTAATACAAAAGATAAGAACAACAGACATAAAATCAAGAGATTATGGTATGAATACTTGAATATTATTGAGTAAAGAACTATTGGAGACTTATTTACTAAGGTAAATGACATTTTTAGTACTCTTTGATGTGTTTATATAAAGATAGATGATTCTTATAGTTGTTAAATAAGATTTTATGAATCATTTCCACCGTGATTGATGCAAAATTTTCATATTTGAATGATAGAGAACATTAAACATTATCTCTTGATGAATTTCATTACACTATCATAACTTATGAAATGAGATGTTATAAATCAGTGAAGTGATGAAATTAAAGATAAGAAAATTTATTGCATGGATTAAAAGAACTAAATGTAAAATAGGATATTTATTCAAGATGATGATGGGAAATCTGATTCAAAAAATCAATTATGTAAAAAATTGATGATATTATACCCTTTTTTGGAAAATATATTTAATGTGGTACATAGAAATATAAAGGTGATATTACCTTGAAATTTTTTGATTGTGGTGTAGTTGGGAATTTTACCAGTTATTTTCTATGAAGGACAAATGAAGAGGAAAGTGATCAAGAATAATGAAAACAGAGAATAACATTGAATAAATAATGAGATAAATGAAAATTTTATTTCATTTGGGAAGAAATTAAATTCATAAAATCCAATAGAATAAGAATATTTTTCGAAATGTAAGGAAGTTGAAGGATGTGATGGTGCATCCAAAAAAATCTATTGATTATGGTGTTGAAAAAACATTCAATACTATAGGTAATGATAAAGAGCTCAATATTATTAGCTCTCAAGAAGAAGAATAGACTTATCATGCATATCATTTGAAAGAAGAGTTGAAAAAATTAAAAAAGTAGATTAAAAGGAATGAAAATAAAAAACTTTGTTCAAAGAATATTCCTCAATAAGAAACCAATAATGTTTTTCTGATAAGAAAGTTTGGATAGTACATATATTGGTGATTTCATGAAATTTATAGAAAAAATAATAATTGTAATGAGTATCGAAAAGTGATATTGAAGGAAAAAGAAGAAGAGTTAGAACTTTTCCTATAAAAACTCTCAAAATAAAAATAGATATATACACTTTTCAAAAACACTATCTTTGATGTATGTTAATGTCCTTGAATAGAGAAAACTGAGAAGGTTAAATAATGATATCATCAAATTTGGAGATGAATGATGAAATAGATTTTTAAAAGATTAAATATTGGAATGTTAAATTTGTGGCCATCACAAAAAAAGTTGGAAATTTAGAATTCATAATGAAACCTAAATAATAAAATGTTTTAAAACAATATGAATCTAGAAACCTTTAAAATAATTCTAGTTCTATTAAATAAAAAAAATAAAATAATGACTCTGAATGAAAGTAAAAAGGTTGGTGGCCCAGAAAATAAGGTGAAGAAGGTTCCTATGAAATGTATTCACAATTTTTCCCAGAATGGATTTTTACGATGAAAATATTCAATTAATGGATATTTCTGGTATTATGGTGGATTTGGAGATATGAAAAACATGTGATGGATTAACCAAAATAATTACTATTATTCGATAGGTTATAATTGAAATAGGTTTAGGGGGAATAAACTCCCTCAAAAGAGGATGTCTGAGTAGGTTATTTTGAAAAAAATTGATAAAGGTAGAGTAATTTTTGAAAATTGGTTCCAACCATTGGAAACTATTTGTGAAAATGTGGACAACTTTTACACCATTAAAAATGATGTCTTGTTTTGATACATGCATAACAAAATATTCTTATTTATTCTCATAAGCTGGTGGTGAAGAATGAAAAGAAACAAGAAAAAACATTTTTTAAACTACATTGAAATCTACAATAGTATAACAATGCTGGATTATTTATAGTGGTTGTTCTTCTCTTATTATAATTAATTTGAAATTTTTGAAGACTATGAAAAGTTTTAATAAATTAATAGTGAAATTTTGGAAATAACGAATCATTGAAAATTAAAGATGTTAGATCATCCATCAGTGGGAAATAAAATATGAAATCTAATAAAATATTGAATGTTGATGGGATAAAACCCAATTTTTTGACTACTTTAAAATTGTGCATTGAGGGAAACAAAGTTATCTTAAGAAAAGATTGGGATATTGTAGAGTGTGATGAAAACGGAAATATTGTAACACGATGGAAACAAACAAAATGATTTTTTTTGTTGTTGGTGAAATAAAAAACTTATGTAACTTAAATATGGTGGAAGATAATAAATTATATCATAAATGATTGGGACACATGTTTCATATAAACCAGATTTTTTTTAAATGAGATAGTGTCAAAGACAGTCCGATTATTATAAGAATATGAGATTGGATTTGTACTATTTTTCAGAAAGGAAATATTACCATCTCGTTGCATAAAAAAGGTGAATATTTTAAAAAAAACACCCATAGATGATTTATTCTGATATTTGTGTGCCGATGAGATAATAATACAACTATTGAGATTACTATTTAATTACTTTCATTTATGATTTTTCTCAAATTACTTGTGTTATATTTATGAAACCCATATTAGATTCTTTGAAAATGTTTAAATATTTTAGCAGGAAGGCTTAAAAAGAATTTGAGTATTCAAAGAGGTAGTTAAGAACAGTAAATAGTGGGGAATATATAAGTGAATAATTTTAAAGATATATATAGAATAATTTACTATAGAATGATTATACTGTTGAGTCAATAATGTTATCCTTATGAATTTTCCATTCCTTCTGGTTTTGAAAATCACAAACACCTTATACATATGCAAATCAATATTTTACCTCCTTAAGGAAAATTTGCTCCTTTACGGAAATTTACCCTAACCTAGATATTCTTATACATATCAATATTTTTCTTAAGTACAAAAACCGGATTCATACCCAAAACCCAGGGATCATATAATGTTAATAATTGGAGTATTATGTTTTTAGATCCAAATTTGGGATGTGAACTGTAATGAAGTTCCACTCTGAATTCTGGATGAGAACTTTCATGAGTTCGACTCTAATCTTTCATGAGTTCGACTCCATTCTCTTATGAAGTTTGACTCCGAACATTCATGAGTTCAACTCCGAACCCTTATGAAGTTCGACTCCAAACTTTCATGAGTTCGACTCCGAACTCTTATGAAGTTCGACTCCAAACTTTCATGAGTTCTACTCCGAACTCTTATGAAGTTCAACACCGAACTTTCATGAGTTCGACTCCGAACTCTGACGATGTTCGACTCCGAACTTTCATGAGGTTGACTCTGAACTCTGATGAAGTTCGACTCCGAACTTTCATGAGTTCGTCACCGAAATCTTATGAATTTCGTCTTGGAACATTCATGAGTTTGACTCCAAAATCTTATGATGTTCGACTCCAAACTTTCATGAGTTCAACTTCGAACTCTTATGAAGTTCGACTCCGAACGTTCATGAGTTCGACTCTAAACTCTTGTGAAGATCGACTCTGAACTCTTATGAAGCTCGACTCCGAACTTTTACAAGTTCGACTTCAAACTCTGTATGTTCAGATTCTAAACTCTTGTTAAACAATACTCCGAATTCCTAAAAAACAAAATCCGAAAATTTATTAACATAGACTCCGAATTTCATTTTGTATAGACTCCGAACTTTTAATTTGATTACACTATGAATTTTTGTATGGCTATTTCTTACATATGATCCAATACAAAACGATGTCGTGCATTCAGTTATACATGGTTTGATATTAAACGATGTCATCAATTTTTTTCAAAATAACTGTTGGTTGAGTTACAGGTGTATAGGTCCCTCCGAATTTTAAGGAAAATATGACTATTGGAGAGGGAGCTGACCAAGCCTATAAATAGGATCCCATTTGAAAGAGCTCAACAAGAAGTTGATCAATCTAGAGACCACATTTTGTTAAGGTGATTTCTATAGAGATAAACTTTTAATTCTTTGTGTGTACTGAAGGACTCGTTTAGATTGCTTCGTGCGACTTCGAATTTTGGTGATTACATTCGAGGACTTCTGGGGATAGGAAGACAGAGCTGCCGAGTACCTTGAAGTTTGAGGTCTTCCTTGTTGAGGAAGACAAAGGTTCCAACTTCCTTGAAGTTGAGGGCTTGCGGAGATAGTAAGATAGAGTCACTGATCTTTGTATCAAGGGCTTACCCTGGTGTGTGTAAGACAGACTTTCTTGAAAGTATAAATCAAGGGACTTTTATCCAAGGTTGTTGGATACCCTTCTATTTGGGTTAAAAGACTTATATCTTGTTACTTGTAGTTTTACTACTTGTTTTTTCGCTACACTTTTGTATTGTAAGTAATGTATAACCTTCTTATATTTCCATACACATGTACTCTGATTAGTTTAGGTTCTATACGATTTAAGGTAGAATCACATATTGTTAACATTTGTTCCAATTCTCCAATTGGTGATTAGAGGTGTTGTCAATTTTCATTGTTTAACTTTGTTAGACTTAGATTCTTCACTTGTCTAAGGAATTTTTTTTAAAATGTACAATTCACCCTCCCCCTGGTTTATTGAGAATCTACATCATTATTTCGATCCTACAATTGGTATCAGAGGAGGTCTCTGAAATATTTATACTCACATATAAGTTTTTCTTTCTCACTTTTTCATTTTTCGTTATCCTTGATTAGAATGATTTTTTTACTTCCAAACTTTTTCATTCCGAATAATCATTCTGAATTTTTCATTACAAACTTTGTGGTTATGAACTTTTCATACTAACAATTTTTTGTGCAAAAGGTTAATTTATGAATGACAGGTTTAAATTTTGGTTCCATAGGCAACTTAAATCCTACAAGACCACCAATGTTTGATGGTAATGATTATGAGTACTGGGGAGATCGAATGAAGAATTTTGTTATCAATACTGGAGTGGATAATTTCATTATGCTTACTGGTGATTATAAAATTACTGATAAAGAAGTTAGAACTTTCACTAACCAAAAAAAGAAAGAGTATCAACTCAGTTATAAGGTACGCAATACTTTACTATGTTCAATGACTAGAAACATATATATCCGAATTTATTCTTGTGAAGAAGCTAATTATATCCGGAAGAAGTTAGGGGTTACAATCTTTGGCACTTCTAAAGTGATTGAAACTAGGAGAGCTATGCTTAGAGCTGAATACCATGGATTCAAGTTTCCTTATGGAGAACCCATTTGTAATGTTCAATAGAGATTTATGACTGTAGTCAACAGCTTACAGTCTATGGGAGAAAAAGGGTTAGATGATGAATCCCTTATTGATAAGATTATAGACATTATGCCTAATGAGTGGGAATCAAAGAGAACAGCAATTGATGAGAACAGGAAGGTCACTCAAATTTCGTTAGATGACCTATTTGGAACTCTTCTCCAACATGAAACAATAATGAAGAGAGATGCTAACAACATCAAGAAGAAGAATTGGAATGGTACTATTGATTTTACCACAACATCAAATCATATAAAAGCTAAGTCTCCTAAGAGAGTAACCAGATCCAAATCTAAGAAAGTTGTTATTCAATCATAATCTAGTGATAGTGAAGTCTCACAGAATGAGTTATCAAATCTTGCTCGAAGGATGAAAAAGATAGATGGCCAGAGAAATTTCCAACATAAGTATTAGAAGAAGGAAAGGAAAGGAAAGATACGAAAGATGGAGAAGTTACTTGTTATGAATTCAAGAGAGATGGACCTATTAGACCAGATTTTTCTCTGATAAAAAAGAATGAAAGGAAAGAAAGGCATTCTGAAAGGAAACGAAAAAAGTATTAAAAGTCTAAAGCAAAGAATGTTTTGAAAGAAAATGACACCTATATTGCCGGTGGTGGTGACTCTTTAGATGAATCTTCTGATTATGAATCTTTAGGATAGAAGAATCCCGGTTTTATAGCCAGATTACCTATTAACAATCATTGAGTTATGGCTAAGGTACACAATGCTGAATCATTATCCTTTGTATCTTTAAATTATAATGATAGTAAGTATTATAACTCTTCAGATGAAGAATCCTCTTCTAATGAAGAAAATACTTCACCTACCTATGAAGAAGTTTCTTGTTTTGCTGAACTTCTTGTGATTGAGAATTCTAAAATCAATAAAAAACATGATAAGGAAAACTCTAGGAATACTATTATTACAAAAGAAATATCATATCATTCTAAAGATCTTGATAAGAATAATAATTATTTAAAATGTATTTCAAAAACTCTTGAGGAAATATGCACTGAGAAGAAAAAACTTTCTAAAGAGTTAGAAAAAGTAATTTCGAAGAAAAGTGTTTTCGATCCTAGTTCTAGTTCTAAATCTAATGATTTTGAAGATAAAAACTTGGTTATAAAAGTCAAGTCCGAAATTTTTTCCTTAAATAGGTGTTTATCAAACTTTATCCATGGTAAAGAAAAATTTGATAAAATGTATTCTCAAATACGACCTTTAAGAAACAAATCCAGATTTGGTTAAACCCATGCAAAACCAACTTTTAGTAACAACTACTTTGTTCCAAAAAGTGCCCCATTTTTTACCAAGTGTCAATGTGGTGGTCACTGGGAAAATAATTGTTCTTTAAATAAAACCCAATCTCCAGGTTTTCATAAAGCCTATTTTTCTAAGAAGGTGTGGTTACCGAAAAGTTTGTTATCTAGAAATCTCGGATCCAAACAAGTTTGGATTCCAAAAGTCTAATTCTTCTCTTATTTTCAGGAAGATAAAGGAAGTACCAACAACAATACATGGTACATGGATAGTGGATGTTCCTGGAACATGACTGGTAACAAAATCTATTTTGAAAAGTTAATCAAGACGAAATGAGGAAAAGAAACATTCAGAGATAATGCTCAGGGAGAAATTGTTGGTATGGGTAATATTTTTCTTCATGGTAAATTTTTGATTTCAAATGTTTTATTTATTAAGGGTCTTAAGAACAACCTCATTAGCATAAGTCAGTTATCTGATGAAGGATACCTTGTGAATTTTAGGAATGATAAATTCTTAGTTCACAATTCCAAGGAAGAATTTATTCTCTCAGCCAATATGCAAGATAATGTTTACACATTGAACATAAAAGACCTCAGGAGAAAAGACCTACCTTGAATATGTGCAATGGAAGATCATTCTTGGTTATATCATAGAAGAATAGGTCACTGTAACCTTATAAAATTATGTAAACATTCTATGAAGAAACTAGTTAAGGATCTACCGAAGTATAGAATCGATTCTTCTAAAGTTTGTTATCCTTGTCAATATGGAAAAGCAACATAAATCTAGTTTTAAATCAATCGGCGGAGTCTCAACAACTGATGCATTACAGTTAGTGCACGTGGATCTTTTTGGTCCAACACAAACTGGAATTATTGGTGGAAAATACTATGTGTTTGTTCTAGTTGATGATTACACCAGATTTACTTGGGTCTATTTTCTAGCAAAGAAGTCTAACGCTTTTTCTTATTTCAAAAGTTTTTGAGCACATGATAAAAATGAGAAAAATATTCCACTAAAAACTATTCATACTGATCATGGAGGAGAATTTAAAAACTCTGATTTTAAAACTTTTTGTACCAGAAAAGGTATTACTCACAACTTTTCAGCACCTAGAACTCCTCAAAAAAATGATGTATTTGAAAGAAGAAATATAATTCTTCAAGAGATAACTAGAACCATGTTGAGGGAATATTCTATAGCTAGACATTTCTAGGCTAAAGCTGTATGTACTGCTTGTTATACTATAAATCGAGTATTGATTAGAACATTTCTTAATAAAACTCTTTTTGAGTTATGGAATGGTATAAAGCCTAGACCTTCCTACTTCAAGGTTTTTGGTTGCAACGTATTTATCCTAAATACTAAAGATAATTTACATAAATTCGCACCAAAATATGATGAATGAATTTTCTTAGGCTACACCACAACATCTAAGGCTTATAATGTTTTCAATAAAAATACGTGTACAGTTGAAGAAACAGTGCATGTAAAATTTGATGAGTCTTATCCTTTTGTTTTTAAACCATCCCAACCTACATCCTCAGATGTGCTTTCAAAATCTGATTATCATCCTTTGATATAAGATCCTTCTGATAAGGAAAATGTTCAAGAAGATACTTCAAAAACATTTACCTGAGAAGACTTTCTACCCTATGTTGATGAACATGTTTTACAAAACCCAAACCAGGTTTTTCTTATGAATCATCCTAGTGATAGTTTCATTGGTAATGTAAATCAACCTATAAGAACTAGAAGTTCCATAAGAAATGAAGTAGAACATCTATAATTTCATTCCCAATTAGACACAAAAAGAACTGATGAAGCTTTATGTTATGATGATTGGATCAATTCCATGCAAGATGAACTAAATGAATTTGAAAGGAATAAAGTCTAGACATTGGTTGAAAGGCCTAAGAAAACTTTTGTTATTGGAGTAAAATGGGTCTTTAGAAACAAGTGTGATGAAAATGGAGTCATTGAAAGAAATAAAGCTAGTCTAGTTGCTAAAGGCTATAATTAGAAAAAGGGAATAGACTATGAAGAAACCTATGCTCCAGTAGCTAGACTTGAATCTATTCGTATTCTACTTTCCTTTACAGCATTCTTTAATTTTAAACTTTTTTAAATGGATGTGAAATGTTCTTTTCTTAATAGTTATGTTCAAGAGGAAGTTTTTGTTGAAGAACCTCCTAGCTTTGAAGATACAAAACATCCTGATAATGCTTTTAGACATACCAAAGCCTTGTATGGCCTTAAACAAGCCCAACGAGCCTGGTATGATAGACTTGCATGTTTTTTGCTTCAAAATAACTATGTTATGGAAAATGAAAATACAACTCTTTTTATAAAGAAATATAAGAAAATTGTTTTGATTGTTCAATTTTATGTTGATGACATCATATTTGGTTCAACTCAGCAATGTTTAACAGATTCTTTTTCTAGTGTAATGATATATGAGTTTGAAATGATTATGATGGTTGAGTTAGCGTTTTTCCATGGTTTTCAAATTTCTCAAAGACTAGAAGGAACCTATATATCTCAACATAAGTATATTAAATATCTTCTTAAAATGTATGGTTATGAAAACACTAAGAGTATAAGTACTCCCATCGGTACTCAAACTCCTTAGAACTTGATGAAGCTGGGAAACCAGTAGATCAAACATATTTTAGAGGTATGATAGGAAGTCTACTTTACTTAACAGCTAGTTGACCAGACTTAATGTTATCAACATGCTTATGTGCAAGATATCAATCCAATCTTAAGGAATCTCACTTAAAGGTGGTGAAAATAATTTTTTGCTACCTAAAGGGAACCATGGAGCTAGGATTATTTTATACTTCTAGAAATGATTTTATCCTAAAAAGCTTTTTGGATGATGACTTTGGTGAATGTAGAATAGATAGAAAGAGTACATCCGGAACTTGTCATTTATTAGGAGATTCATTACATTCATGGTCCTGCAAGAGGCAACATTCTGTATCACTTTCCACTACTGATGATGAATATGTATAAGTTGGAAGTTGTTGTGCTCAAGTGTTGTGGATACAACACACACTCATAGATTATGGCCTGAGTTTTACTAAGACTCAAATTTTTTGTGATAACACAAGTATTATTCCCTCATTAAGAACCTTGAACATCAATCTCGTGCAAAACACATAGATATTAGGCATCAGTTTCTTAGGGATCACACACTTAAATGAGATATCATTCTTCAGTTTATCGGAAGGAAAGATCGACTTGCTGATATTTTTAAAAAATCATTACCATCCGATAGATTTGAATACATTAAAAAAAAGATAGGATTGATAATCGTAAGGTAATCATTCATCATTAACTTCTTTTTGAACAATTCTCTAAACAGAAATAAAATCCTTTTCATAGGGGATATACATTTGATTGTTAGTGTAACTAAAATTTTCGTAATCTGTTTTTCAAACTTAGTGTAACTAAAATTTTCGTAATCTGTTTTTCAAACATTTTTGTAACTAAAATTTTCATAATCTGTTGTTCAAATTTTTTGTAACTAGAATTTTCGTAATCTATTTTTCAAACTTTTTTGTAACTAAAATTTTCGTAATCTATTTTTCGAACATTTTGTAACTAAAATTTTCATAGTCAGTTTTTCAAACTTTTCGAAACTGAAATTTCCGGAACTACAATTTCTGAAATGAAAATTTCCGGAACTAAAATTTTTGGCATTGAAATTCTTGGTATGAAAACTTTTGGAATGGATATATTCGTACTGAATATCGTAATAAAAATTTCCAAAACCAAAATTTTCGTACTGGAACTTTCGTAATGAGATATTCGTACTGGAACATTCGTAATGTGTTTCTTTTTAAATTCATTTATTCAAAAATAATATTACCAATTACGAACAGTCTTTCTAGCCAATCCGAAAGGTATGACTTTCTTACCTAAAAATTTTTAATCATATTTTTCTTGCTGGTATTTTCCTGAGTTTTAAAATATTTTGGGTTCTATTTTTCCTTAAATATGAATTTTTTCTTTAACACCTCAAATGATCGGAGTCAAGTTTTCTTTGCAGGAGTGTTCTCAACCGTCAGATCAGATTAAAAAGTTTTTCAACTGTTAGATGGCTATTGGAAGAACAAATGTTATGACCATCTCTTATATAAAGGGGACACCAAGACTCGTCCCACATCGGGTTTTCAAAGCTTTTGCATCTCGAAGCCCTGCTGCTCTTCTTAAGACCAGTTCAGATCTTTGCAAATCCGTTCTGAATCCTTCAGATCTCTCTATTCTAAATGTATGTTGAAGAAACATCTCATGAAATGTCAACTTCAAAGCCAATATCAAAGAGGTTAGTCTTCAGAGAAAGGTTGCTACATCCAGATTTTTACAAGCTTGATTATATTATAACCAAGAATATCAAATTGAATAGTTGGGAAGATATATGCTTATTCATGTCAGAGAAACAGTATCTGGTTTATAATGATTTGTTGATCGAGTTCTATGAGTTTGTTTCCTTCCAGATGGAAGATGATAGAGAGTGTTTTTCATTTATGTCTTATGGGAAGACTTACAAGCTATCCTACACCAAGGCCGTGATCTAGGATGGTTTGTACTATGATGGGGAAGCTGGGTTTTGATCACATAAGATTCCAGATGAGCAAGGAAGTTTCAACAAGGATAAGGCTTTAAAATTTCATGGACTTAAGGATGCTACGACTGCTAAGATTTCTCATCTCACTCCGAACAGTAAGATTATACAGCTCTGGGTACAAGAATTTCTCATACCAAGAAGAGGAGACATGGATAATCGGCAGAAAAGTGATATCTATGTCTTAGATTTCTTGGTAAATCTAAGAAAGATAAATATGATGAGGCATGCATTGATTACGATCAAGAACATCAAAGAATGGAACTTGAGAGAACAAATAATTATATACCCTGCCTTACTATCTAAGATGATAGTTTGGTTCTTAGAATCTTTCAAGGTTGCATGCCCATAAAAAGTTCATAATTGTAAGCGTATGCTGGTAAGTGATGATAATTTGAAGAGGATGAAGATGGGTTTTTCTACACAATCTGGAGAATTATACCCTCTTTCTGTGGAAGAGGTTAAGGCACTTCCTAAAGGTACACAGACTCCGGAACCATCCATAAAGGCAAGGAAGAAGTGGAAGCTTAAGGATGTTGTTGTTGATCAAGAGAATCCAAAGTCTAAGGAAACTCAGTCTGCTCCCCCAAAACCGAAGAAACAAAAATCTTATCCTGATGAAGTTGCTGCGAAGTGGAGGGAAGAAAAAGAGAAAAGTAAATAAGGGGATCCACAATTCAGATTGGACCCTACAGAGGCTAAGGCCTTAAAAGAAATAGCTACAGAAGAGTTAGAGAAGCAGGAAAAAGAAAAGAAGATGAAAAAGAAGTTGTCTGAAGCTGAACTGGTGCAATATCTTTTGAGAGATACTGAAATGGATTCTGAGCAGATTCTGGTTCTAGAAATCTTCCTTACAGAACCTTCTTTACCAGAAACTCCAGCTAAGAACTATGTCACTCTGGAAAAATCCAAGGTTAATGAAGTAGTTGTACAAGCAGAAAAAGAAGCTGCAGAAGAAGTAGAGGTAGAGGTTGAAGAAGAAGAAGAAGAGGTAAGTGAAGATTTGGATTCCTTGATCAAGAAAGTAGTGGTTTATAAAGATAAGTTCGAATTTTCAAAGTTAGTAACTCCAGGAAAGGGAGGTGAGGAAGGTAGTATGAATGATGATAAGTAACAACAATAAGAATAGAATGTTTTTTATGATGAAGAATAATCCTATTAGAGGAATTTTCTTGAGGAAGGACAAGAAAAGTAGAAACCAGATGAAGACTAGATTATTTATGTTTCTGAATCCGAGGAAGTATCTCCTGATGAGGAACCAATTCCAAATTCTGATAAGTGGAAGCAAGATCTCATAGATACTCCAATAAAAGAAGTCATCAGGAAGAAGGAGGTTGGTGGTTCTTCTAAGAGGAAACTTGTGAAAATTAAAGAAGAACAATCTCCAAGAGATTTATCTTATTCAGAGTCATCAGCTCATGGGCATGATTTTGTGGTTGAATCTCTAAAGAAGATGGTGGACACCATTTTGATTTTCCCAACTATAGACTCTAGATGACAGATGCTGCAACAGAGTATGAATTAGAAATCGGATTCCTTATCCACGGTCCTGGATCAGTGTATAAAGATTGAGGCTGACCATAAAAGTTTTCTTATCAATTATGATGTTCATAGAAAGTATTGCAGAAAAATAACTCTATGGTCCAAGAGAGTTGAAGAAGACTTGGTTGTGTATGATAATTTTCAGAATTAAGTGATAGATGCTTTTGAAATGGAGGATAAAAAGATTAAGAATCTTCAAGATGAGATGATTGATTTGCAGAGTTCTCGGAGTCAACATGTTAAGGAACTAAATGAAAAGGCTAATTATCTGGATCAAAATTTTAAAAGTGATAGAAATCTTTGGATAGAGCTTGAGAAAAGACTAGTAAACCAAATGAGTTGGTGAAGATGCAACAAGAAGCCTTGAAGACTCAGGCAGAATCATTAAAATTTAAAGGGGAAAGGATCTCAGCCTTAGAGAGGCAAGCCGAGGAAGACCAAAAGGATTTGAAGAAGCTCAAAACATTGTTGAAGAAGATGATCCTAAAGGAAAAGGAAGACAATTAAACCCACTCTGAAATTTTGTTGTATTTGTCTTTTCTTGTAAAATTTTTTTCCAACTCTAATAAAAATTTAGGTGGTTGTATCTTTTTATATACTAATGTTTTGAGTACCATATTTTTTCATTTCCATTACCTTCAATTATCTTTGAAAATCAAAAAGGGGAGAAGGAAAAATAACTACACCTAAGGGGGAGAAGGAAAAAGAACCAGTAAAAATAGGAGAAAGAAAATTTTAAAATATCTTTAAAGTAATGGGGAGTTTCTTACTACGAGATTTATTCATTACCATGATAATGAAAACTCCACTCCAGAAATTCTGAATAAAATCCTTAGAGTTTCAATGCCTAAGGGGGAGTTAGTTGTATTCACTTTTATCTATGAACAAAGGGAGTTAAGATTTAATTTCAAAGTCTAATAAAATTTTTCAAATTCTTTATATTCTTTTTCTGTAAGGATGTTTGTGCTTTCCTAAAAGGGAGAGATTGATGATTCAATAAGTTTTTTCTTCTGAATTTTCCATTCCTTTTTTTGAAAATCACAAACACCTTATACTTAAGAAAATCTATATTTTACCTCTTTTAGGAAAATTTTATCCTTTAAGTAAATTTACCCTATCCTAGATTTTCTTATACATATCAATATTTTTATTAAGTGCAAAAACCAGATTCATACCCAAAACCCTGGAATCATATAATGTTGAGAATTGGAGTATTCTGTTTTTAGATTCTAATTATGGATGAGAATTGTAATGAAGTTCCACTCTGAATTATGGATGAGAACATTCATGAGTTAGACTCCGAAATTTCTTGAGTTCGACTCCGAACTTTTATGAATTATTACTCCGAACTTTCATGAGTTCGACTTCGAACTTTGATGAAGTTCAACTTCTAACATTCATGAGTTCGACTCCGAACTCTTAAAATGTTCGACTCCAAACTTTCATGAGATCGACTCTGAACTCTTATGAAGTTCGACTCCGAACTTTCATGAGTTTGACTCCGAACTCTTATGAAGTTTCACTCCGAACATTCATGAGTTCGACTCTGAACATTCATGAGTTCGACTCTGATCTCTTATGAAGACAAAATCCGAACTCTTATGAAGCTCGACTCTGAACTTTTACTAGATCGACTTTGAACTCTGTAAGTTCATATTCTGAACTCTGGTTAAACCAGATTCTGAATTCCTATAAAACAGAATCTGAAAATTTCTTAACATAGACCTTGAATTTCATTTTGGTTAGACTCCGGACTTATAATTTTCTTACACTCCGAATTTTTTATGGATTTTTCTTAAATATGCTCCATTACAAAAAAAATTTCGCGCATTCAGTTATACATGGTTTGATATTAAACAATTTCGTCCATTCTATTTCAAACTAACTGTTGGTTGAGTTACACGAGTACAGGTCACTCCGAATTTTATGGAAAATAAGACCGTTTGAGAGGGATCCGACCTAGACTATAAATAGGATCCCATTTGAAAGAGCTCAACAAGATGTTGATAGATCAAGAGACCACATGCTGTTAAGGTGATTTCTAGAGAGATAAGTTCTTCATGCTTTGTATATACTGAACCGCTCATTCAGATTGCTTCGTACGACTCCGAATGTTGGTGATTACATTCGAGGACTTCCGGGGATAGGAAGACAGAGGTGCAGACTACCTTGAAGTTTGAGGGCTTCCTTGTTGAGGAAGACAGAGGTTCCAACTACCTGGAAGTTGAGGGCTTGCGGGGATATCAAGACAGAGACACCGATCTTCATATCTAGGGCTTACCCTGGTGTGGGTAAGAAAGACTTGCTTGAAAGTATAAATCAAGGGACTTTTATCCAAGGTTGCTGGATACCCTTCTCTTTGGGTTAAAAGACTTATATCTTGTTACTTTTAGTTTTAATACTTGTTTTTCCACTGCACTTTTTTATTGTAAGGAATGTATAACATTCTTATATTTCATTATCCTTCTACTTTGATTAGTTTAGATTCTATATGCTTTAAGGTAGAATCTCATATTGTAAAATTTTGTTCCAAATCTCCAATTGGTGATTAGAGGTGTTGTGAATTTTCTTAGTTTAGCTTTGTTAAACATAGATTTTTCCTTTGTCTACTGAATTTTTTTTAATTTGTACAATTAACCCACCCCCTCTTGTATATTGAGCATTTACATCATTATTTCTATCCTAAATATACTTCCCTATACAGTCATATAAAAATTGGTTTTTTAGATGAATGAATAAATGTTTGGTGGAAATGGAATGAACTATGTTACATGAACATGGTCAATCTAATTAATTGTGGAGGCAAGCCATTAATAATGTCCTTTATATTATTATATATTATTTCTACTATCTCCATTTAGATATGAAACCATATGAATTTTTTTGTTGAAAAACACCATGTTTGAAAAATATTAGATTTTTTGTGTGTTCCCATATTATAAATAAGAAATGTGAAAATTATGGAAGGTTTGAGAAGAAATGTGAAGTTGGAATCATTCTAGGTTTTGTTCTATAAGGAAGAGGTTATATATTTTTCAACAAATAAAAATGAATAATTATTGATTTAGTTGTTGTAAAAGTAATTGATAAACCTAGGAATAAAATGAACTTTGGAATTTAAGGAAGTTGAGAATATTAATTATTTTTTTTTGAAAAATTACATTAAGGGTACATACAATGTAATACTACTCAATAGGAAGAACTGAACACATCTATTTCGAGTGACGAGGAAGAAAATAAAAAAAATAGCCTTTGATGAGGAATCATGTGGAAATTAAGAATATTATTGGAGATCAACATCATATCGTTCAAACAAGAAGAACAAAAAATGTTATTACACATACTTCTTTGTAATAAAAAGTGGAGTATGATGATGTGAAAGAAGCATTTGAGTATCTAGAATGGCTTTAACCCATGAATGGTGAGATTGATAAGATTAAAAAGAATGATAATACCGAACATATATGCTTGTGAAAACACAAAAACATCATTAGTACAAAATGGGTATTCTTGAACTAGATAAATTAAGAATGTGATGTGATAAAGAAAAAATAAATTTTTGATTCAAAAGGGTATTCAAAAATTTACGAAAGTGATTTTTATTAAACTATTGATCTTGTGGCAAGGTTTGAAATAATTAGAATCATTATCTCTATAACTGCAAAAACATTGTTAAAATATCATTCAAATAGACATTAAATACACATTATTGAATGGTGTTCTTCGTGATGATGTTTATATTCAACAACCTTGTGAATTGTTTTTGGAAAAATGAATTTTATTTATGTAAATTGGAGAAGGCGTTGTATGGGATAAAACAATATCAAAGAGAATATTTTTTAAAATTGGATGTTATCTTAAAGAAAATAAATTTCAAGAATGGATGAATTTATTACAATATTTTCACAAAAAAAAAGACAATATTATTCGATCATTTTAATTATTTATGTTAACGAAATTATCTTTGGTATAAATGATGAAAGGCATTGTCAATGGTTTGTTTAAAGGGATCAATAATGTTTTTAAAATTTCCATTATGGGGTAAATAAAATAATTTCTTAGGATGAAAATCATAAAAAATGAGAAATACATTTTTCATTTCTCAATATAACTATGATGAAAAACTTATCAAGAGGTTCAGGATGGAAACACAAAAGCTATTTACACACCAAAATTAGTGGGAATAATGTTGTACAAAGATAGAAATGGAAAAGAATATTATCAGAAAGTGTTTTGAAGCTGACTGTATGTTTTTTTATATTTGACAACCACAAGACCTAACATTGTATAAATTGTTAATTTATGTTCCATATTTCAGAGTTATCATAAATAATCACATTTAATTTCTAGAAAAATAATTCTCTGATACATCAAAGTTAAATTAGATATAATAAACAGATATAATAGATTGTAAAGTACTAATTTATGTAGCTATTTATATTTAGATTTTGTAGGAAATATTGATGATATAAGATCAACATCTGGTGGAGTATTCTATCTCATATTGAATTTTTTAAGTTAGAATACTAATAAACTGAGTTTAGTATCTCTCAGTATTACTAACTCTTAATATTTTTCTACCACTCAATACAGTACTCATATTACATGGATAATAAAATTATAAGAAGTAATTTTTGAAGTAAAGATTCTCTTTCTCTTGGGATGTGTCAATAAATGTACAATCTATCTCAATAAGAATCCAGTTCAATATTCTCATAAACAATATTGATATAAAATATCATTTCATCAAAGGCTACATGAATAGGATTTAATTAATGATGGAGTATGTTCCCTCATCGGAATAATTTACTGACATACTTACAAAACATTTACACAAATAATCCTTTTTAAATTGAGGTTGATCATGGGCATCCGAATTCGTTACCATAAAGGTTGAGGTATGTTTTTATATCCACTCTTTCATATTACCATTGTATTGTATTTTCATGTGGGATAATTATTTAATTAATCTCTCCTTTTTTAAGTCATTCCAAAATTGGGAGTTGTGGGTATGATGTGAATTCAACATTACAAGTGTGTAAATTATTAAAAAAATGGAGTAGTTAGAGGAATTGAAATGTATTTAATTCTAGGAAGGTTAATGAGATGAGTAATAAATATTTTGAATATGTTATCTTGATTACTAATCTTGAAATTAATGGATTTTCGGTCAGTGATTATTTTTTCTAAAATGAGTTAGATCACATATGATTATAGTTAACCATTATTAATCCATTGATTATGGATACAATGTTCATTTATTTATAAAACATTGGTGACAATAAAATCCAATTGGGGGGATTGTTTGGACAATGATGATGATGATGATGTCAATTTTTTCATGTGTTTTCTGTTTATTTCATGATAGTTTAGGCATTATGGGAAATTCAAATTACTATTTATTTGGTGAAAATTTTATTGACTATCCTCTTTAAAAAAAACAGACTCACTTTATTTTCGAAAATCAATCATATTGAAGAAATTTTTATCGAAACGAAATGATTCACATGATTATAAATCTATTTTGAAAAGGTTGATCACATTGAGAATGAATCATTCTAGAATTAAATGGTAATCATATTAACACCAGATCCGTTATGAAAGAATGGATTGCATTGGTGGAGAATTAGATTCTTCATGATAGTGAAAAATATTTTATGATGATTTGTTGATTTTTATTTAACTTAAATCAAAAGTATGTTGGAAAACTTATTATGAAATATTGGTGAATGAAAGTTAGAGTAAACGAGATATATGATGAACATATTTTGATTAATTGGATTTTGATGGAAGGAAACGGTGTTAAAATTGTACATAGAATGGTTGTATCATGTCCAATGATATATTTAATTATCATATCCTATACAATCATGCATAAAATGAACTTTTCCAGTCCAATCGTACTCAAAATATTCATATCTAGGATAATTGTACATAGACATAACATAATTAGAAAATTCTAATTCAGCTGGATTGTATTTGGTCTATTCAATTTTTTTTAAAAACATACATAGGATGAGAAGTTATTATATAAGATGAAATCAAAAATATTGTTTTGATAATTTCAATTGTATTTCTGTAGTTTTAGATGAAATTATAAAATTTATTCAAATTCATGAAGGAAGTCCTGATACAAAAACATTATTTTTAATGAGGGATGTTTGTGAAACCAAACTAATGGAAATCGAATGGTTCTAATGTAGATGGAAATAATAATGATAGATATTAATCAATAATATAGTCAACCATTTGTGATGGTTGAATTAATTTACTAAAGAAATATATAGTGGGACTCTAGATTGTTTTCAAATGTTTTTATCAAGTTTTTTGGGAGAAAAATTGCATGAATGTAGTAAATATATTTCTGAAATGAGAGTTTGAAATTAATGTAGTGGTTTTGTTTCTTTATGTGGGTCATGAATCATCATATATGAGATGAACTATTTAGTAATAAAAATGATATAATATTAGAAGATAAGAAGTTTAATTTGATAGAATGTAGAAAATCCTATTAAATCAATTAAATATTTAATTGGTACAGAACATTGTGTCATAGGAAATTGAATGAGAAAATTGGATTAAGAAATTGAATTCATATTGACTTAGGAAATGAATTTATAGATATTAAATTAAGGTTAAAGAATATTTGGGATGACTCAAGAAGAATTCAAAAAGTCATAAATGCACCCATGATTTAATTGAAATAGAGATTTGTGTTAACTTTTTTGAGAAAGGAAGATTTTGGGATTCCTGCTGAAACCACTCTTGGGTCGCCGATAAAAGGGGATAATTACATCATACATTTTCAAGGACTTACAAGGGTGTACTGTTCATGAGAAGAGAGAGAATATCCAAATTTATAGGGAGATAAATAATTTTTTTTGTATTCTTCTTTGTTGAATAAGATTTGATGTACTTTAGTAAAAAGATAATTGAAATGATCATAATGTTATTCAGCTGATCATCCTATTATGTGATAATTATATTCAACTTTATAGTGTATTTATGTTGTTAGCCATATTTGGATAGTCATCATATCAGAATAGATAATTCGATCAGGATTTACATATTGGGATTTTCAAAATGAGGGAGAAGGAGGTCAAAAATATCTCAATCGTACTCATAAATTGAAATATTTTTTCTTTTTGAGAATCATATTAGGAATAATCATATTGAGGGAATTATAATGGTAATAATTAGACTGAGAATAACATAAAACAAAAATTGGAATGTTTTTTTCTTAATAATTTCTTGGAATTTTTTACTAGCTTTTGGGGTAAGAAAGTGAAGAATTATTAACAATAGATTACATATGTGGTAGTTGAGAAGAAGCATATGAAACATGTTTTGTTATAAATTCATTGTGTAATCCTATTTGTGCTATGTGGGATAACACTCCCTATTGTATTTTTTAGGTATTCTAATACAAGTCAAAGAGTACATAATACCCATTGTCTTCCAAATAAAATGCTTTTTTCTATTGTATTGTGTGGTATTGGATCATTTCCAAAACATACCAAGAATGTAGCTATTCTTATTCAATAGTGAACATTGAAAATTCTTGTCTTCTTATGGATGTTTTTTAAATTTTTTTCAAAAGGAAAGGAATATTTAACAGAAATTGATGGTATTTTCAAATGAAAATAATCATAAAATAAAAACAATTACTGATATACCGCCTCCAATATTATTGATACAACTATCTTGACTAGTCACATTCACCATGTCATCCAAAATATATGTCCGAATATTATAAAAAATATAGATATATATAGTGAAATATTTAAAGGATCAAAACATAGTTTCCTATGTCATTTCATTCCCCCACTTTTATGATTTTCACCCCAAAATAAAGTACCTAAAAAATTATTTTTGTTTTCTGATTCTACAAATGTCTAATGATTACCCATGACATCTCATTCATGTTTTCATGCTACCCATGTACTCAACCCAAAAGAATTGTTCATTGATGTTGCGTAATATCCTTTTGATCCCTAATTTCCTATTAGTACTTCATAATGGTGAATCCATCCTCACTTATAAGCTTCCATCAACCAAAAACAATCTTTGATTCATGCATATATCCACTCGCACGCAGCACAAGGAAGGTGTCATAGACACATTTCAGTTATTGGAGAAACACAAGGGAATTTTGACCTCACCAACACTATGAATTGTTTTTGTAAATCATGATTAATCGCAAAAAAAATGTTACATCTAATCTAAAACTCCACAATCCTTGTTGTGGGGAGACTCTCAAGAAAAGATGGTCGTGAAAATCACACCCTTAATATCAATGATTTTTGTCTATATGATATTTCATTTTATATTGTTATATCCTAAATATATAAATGTTCACAAGGTCCCTTCTATGATTTTTTCTTTCACCATTTATGGCATAAAAAGTTAGTTATCTCAAACCATAGTCCCGCATAATGAAGACCTATAGGATCTCACATATTTTTCATCACATGCTTCCTTCTTGATCATATAGTGACATCTAATATTTTAAGGAATCACCACAAATGGAAAGTGATCTAAAAATATATAGATATAAACTAATAGGTTAGCTTGTATCATAGCCTTAAAACCTTATATTTTCCACATACAATAGCTACCACCTTTGGATAGAAGACTGTGTTCATTCAAAACTAGGTCCCTAAAGCCTTATATAATTCCCTCCATAAGAATCAATTAAATTTTTTTGACCATTAATGATGGAAAATATGACTAGAGGGGTGTGAATTAATTTTATAAAAATTATATAAAAAACATTAATTGTTTATAAAATATTAATAAATAGTTAGTACAATGTTCTTCAGTTATTGTGTAGTTGAAATAAAGAGTAAATTACACAAGGTTTTATTGGGGTGTCAAGTCACTAATATCCTAGACCAACACTCAATATTCTCTACTCCTTGAGATGACTATTACCCACTAAGAACATCACATTTAATGGTGTGAAAAAATTATTTATAGACTCTTATTTTTAATCAACCAAGGTGAAAAACAATGCCTATTATAATAGTAACCAAAAAAAGTTGTTATCCTGAATTTTTAGCAATATTCATAAGCCCAAAATCTTATTGGGTTTTAGAATAATCAGATAAAAAATTGATCAAATATTTATTGTAATGCATTAACCAAACATGGATAAATTACAAATGAATAGAATTAATGTTTACATTACTATTAAAAATGACCAAAATACAGTAGATGATCTACATTTCAATGATTTTAAACCATGATTCTTGTTGAAAAATTAAATTAAAATATATCAATGATGGGGTCCTTCTATGATGAATGTGAAAATTTATAATTTGTAGAAACCATGAATAATTATGAGAGTAGTAGAATTTTCATGTTGTTTCGTAGGTGACCTCATTCAAATGATTTTCACATGATTGTATTTTATTTTCCTTGAATAAATCTCTCAAAACAATAAAAATTTAAATATAGAGGGGAATTTTAAGTCCAATTTATTCATGACACATGTAATACCCCTAATTGATACCGGGTTAACCTACTTAATGATATAACTCATGTCAATAAGGTGCACCTTCTTTTTCTAGGACCTTCCTGATTATAACTCCATAGTTAAACATTCTTGGCATGGAGTAGTGATCAGGATGCGTGACCTTCTATGATGTATCATTGGATGTGTGTGATTAATGACAATATTACACTTGAAAGGACATGTGTTGTCCTGTGGGGACTATCATTAATCATATGACTCATTTAGGAAAAAGGATGTGCCCTATGGTGGAGACCATATGTCTGCGGGGAAACTGGTGGTGTCTAGCGGGACAAGACCAAACGGGTATGTTAAAGGTAGGGTGCTTAAGCTTTCATTGGGAATCAGTTGTTTCATTTGGTATCTGTGGTTGAACCCAGCCTTAAGTGTGGTGCACTTCATGGTTTGAGATATAAAGCCCACAACAAGGAATTTGTGCCTTAACGGGGTCTGTGGGTGCATGTAACACCCTATAATGATAAAGGGTTAAATGTATAAATTATATGACCCATGTAAACAAGGTGGAATTTTCATTTAAAGACCATACCAAATTAGAACTCAACCGTTAAGAATTCCGTTCCTAGAGTAGTGATCAGGATGGGTGACCTTCTAGGATGTTTTCCATAGTGTGTGTGACTGAGGTAAAAATCACATTAGAAAGGACAATTGTTGGCATGTGGGGACTTTCATTATTTCTGGAATGTGTCTATAGGGAAACTATTGGGACCTAACAGACTAGAACCTAATGAACATGTTAATTGGAGAGTGTTTCTACAGTAACTGGTAGTAGTTGTTTGAACACATGTTAGTGAACATTTATAAAATAGAATGATTGTTACATGTATATTTTTAAAGCTACAGAGTATTAATATATAATTAAAATGTGGTTTTAAATTTCTATTTGAAATAAAATTATAACATAATTAATATAATAATTAAAAAATGTAACCAGTTTATAATTATAACAATATTGAAATAACAAAATTATCATTTAGATTATAGTTGAAACAAAAAAGGTATTAAAATTGATCATCATATGAACAAAAAAATGAATGAATAAAAAAACATTCAAAAATGATACAATTTAAAATAAAAATATTATAATTTTATTTCTAACAAAATATAACAAAATAAAAATAAAAATAATTAATTTAATAAACATAATTTTATATATGAAATAAAATTTTAGAAACATGATTTTTCATTCTAAAAGTGACTCCAGATCCACCATTATGGTCCAATGGTCTCTAAACTAAGCTTGAACTTCCATTTCAATTATTTGAAAAAATAAAAAGAGATAACAAAAATCATATTAACTCTAATATTCTATGATTTCCAAGGCCTCATATGCATCAATAAATGTTTTTCACTATTTGATGTCCAACAGATATTCATGACTCACTATTCGAGATGTACAGTAGTTGTATATGACCTACCATTGGATGTTTCCAATGGGGGCTCATTGAAATTCATTTCCAAACAAAATATATAAATAGTATATGAATAAATCAACTATTAAAATATAAATTAATCTTCAATATGTCAGAATAAATATACTTTAATCATATTGAATAAAGAAGATCCCATGTTTTGACTTGTTAGAGATTCTACCCACACATGAAATAAAAACATATATAAAAAATAATGTCGATGAATGTAATATAATAACAGATGAAAAAATAAGATTTATATGAATAAAATTATTAAAGGAAATATTAAATCCAAATCTTATTAAAATACGACATCTGAGAATCAATTTAAAAAATTCTTCTACACTCATCCAATATAGATGAAGGCCCCGATTGGAACAGAAATATCCATTTACTAAGGCCCTATTAATCAAAGAAAATATATAATTACAAACAGAATGGATTTATAGATTGGATAATATTTGGATTAAAAAAATGAAATATATATAAACATGATTAAATCAAACATTAATTGAAGTATGATAGATGACATAATGTTGGAACATGAATAAGAACCTTCCCAAGTTGCACATCAAAGGGATAAAACCACTAATGGTTATGAATGATCTATCACTGATGTCCAACGGTGGGTCAAATTATCCACCATTGATGTCCAACAATGTGTAAAATCAAACACAATTGATGTCTTTATGTGCCTTACTGTCCCACCTTTAGTATCAAATAGAGGATAATATCATCCATTATCGGTAAATTTTCAACATTGACTAGAAACCCATTGTAGGATGTTTCTAATGGAGAATAATTGACTATGTAGAAAATAGAAAAAAATATCCATAAGAACAATAGATCTTGTAGAAGCATATAAAAACACTATATATGATTTTGAATATTGTAAAAGAAGAAAAAATAATACAGTTAGGAACTATAAAGAAGAAGAAAAGGTAAAAATGAAAACTGAACATGATATCCTTATATTCTTAAAGAAATGTAGATTGATTCATCAGTGAAATAATGAATATCCTCAGAGTTACTAGATGTTTCTGGTAAGGCTATAAGGGAGTGAATGACTATGATTTCATATAGAAAAAAATATTAGATTTCAAAGTCAAATAAATGGGATAACATAAAAAATTTAAAGGGATATTAGAGAATCCAAACCTATCTAATAATGAAGAAGGTTGAACAACAAAATTAAAGAAAATGTCCCATATAAATTCAGAAAAATATATATGGAGAGGTAAATAAAATATGATGTGGTAAATCTTGGTCCAGAAATAACACACAACATACAAACATGTCTTGCACCCTTATTGGGTGACCTATGCCAACATCTACTCCAATGAGGAACTCAATCTAAGACTTATACATGTTCTTTCGTGACATTGGATTACACTATGCACACATGATTTATCATCCTCCTTGTGGGCTACTATGGTTGAATTTCCCATAGGGTTCATATTGTAGGGTCCCCTGGGCGGTTGAGAGTTATCCACTTAGGATACCTTGAGGGATAATTTTATGAAACCTAATCTAATGTAACTGAATATAATATTAAATTTTAAAATATTATTGATACTTGTTTAAAAATATTCTATATTAAATTTTTGAACTATAATCACGATATTAATTATTTATAAACACTTCCATTTTGGCGAACATGTGTACTGAAAATGATAAAATAAATAATTAAATAAGAGGAATTGACATTAAATAAAAAGAATAATTTAATAAAATGTTAAAATAGGTCAATTTTTTGAAACAAATAAACATGTTAATGTATTTCAAAAAAATCAAAGACAAAAAATATCCCCTTTTTATAAATTTAAATAAACCTTTATTAAATTTACAATAATAAATACCCAAATTTTTAAATATATCAGAATTTTTATTAATAGAATTTATTATATAGGATAGAATCATTTAAAAGAATATAATTTTTTAAAATAACATATTTTTATATTGATAAAAAATGTGAAAAAATAGTAACAATATTCATAATGATTATAAAAATTAACAAACACTAAAAAAAATTAATAATGTTAATTTATAAAAACATTTATACATAACAGAAAAATAAAGGATTCTTGTATGTTATTTTAAATAATTAATAAATTAAACATTATTGATATATTTAAAAAACAAAATAATATAATTTTCCTGAACATAGAAATAATTGAATATGATTCCAAAAAAAACTGAATATTTTTTTAAATTGATTTGAAACACCCTGTGTTTACATATAAAAGTATTATATTTAAAATCGATCAAAAAAATATATTTTTTTTATTAAACATAATGCAATTTTAGATAAAATTGAATATTAAAAACAATTGATAATTTTAAGTCAATTTAATTAGATATATATAAAAAACTATAATATAAAGAACATAATATATTTTATAGGAGTTTCAAATATTTTCATAGACCATTTGATGAATATTTATTAATAATAGACTAATAAAAATTCAAGATTATATACAATAATTATTTAAATACCTGAAAATAAATTACACATTAGTATTTTATTTCAAATAATTAATAGGTGGAACTCCCCTTAAATTTATTCATAATTAATGATAGATAAAACAATAAGATTAAATTTCATAATAAATATAAACATAAATCTATATTTTTATGATTGAAATTAGTAAATTTTAAATTTACAAAAATTATTCATGAAAATGAAAAAAATATAAATTAATGCACATGACCAAAAAAAATTAATACCAAGATAACAAATTATATTGAAGTATATAGTATGAATAATGGTAACAAATTATTAATATCTAGTAATGGTGATCATATTTATACCAATAGGATTTATGTAACATAATTTTGGTACCCATGCTGTATTACATTCCTCATAATTCCTAGAAGGCCTTTTGACCGACTACACAGATTTCAATCATTTGTCTCTTGCTTAATCAGAATATAAAATACTAGATACTTAAGTTCTCTTGAGACTAAAATATAGAGGGAATCTCAATGAGAATTCATTGGAAAATTTTTCTTTTATTCTAAATCTATGTCAAGTTACATTAGAGGTACTCAATATTTATTTGTTAACAAAACAACTATTATTCATGTTTCGGATAAAATTGTTATAACCAAATACATTATTATTAGATTTTATTTTCATTGAAGACATTATATTATAGTATTTTTATTACCTCGTAAAAAATTAGATTATTCTTCTTTAATATGAACAAATTTATTATTAAAAATCATATTTTTAACAAGAATTTGAAAATAATTATAAAATTTCCCATTAGATATCGATGTCATGCTCTTTAATTCTATTTATTATTATTTTAATTTATTTAATTAGTTTTTTGTTTAGTTCAATCATTAATTAATTAATTATTTACATAATCTAGTTTTTTTTTAATTTATATCTAGAAAATATTTATGTTTTCATTTATATTTTATTGTTTCAAAAAATAAAATTCACAATATATTTTAATTTCTTCATTTTGAGAAAATATGAAATCACATTTTCAGTTTCCCTTTTCAGTTCATCATTTATTTTAAATAAATTATTATTTTAACATATACCTTGTTTTTTAAGAAAAATTAAACTAATATTTCCCAATTCTTTATTCCCTTTAAATAAATTTCTTATTATATAATTATTAAAATCCCAATAACAATCAAAATCACAGTCATTATCCATCTCATTTTCAAATATTTTATTAGGTTCAAAATTTATAGGAGTTACCTACTGAATAAAATGGGAATTATTTATCTCACTGGTAATACCAATTATGGAAAGGTTACATATTTCATAATCCCATACAATTTCACCGTAGGAGTCACAATTTTCTAAGAGGACCCATCCACTATGAAGAGATTGTTTTGGTTTCCTTTTTCCTTTATTCTTATTTGTGTTCATTAGTTTAGTGAAATATGGCCTGATTTGATGTTTTTTCTTACAATCATAACATGTAATATCTATAAAATCCTTATTTTTGTTCAAATTACCTTTATTGTAATCAATTTTATTCATCGTTCCAATTTATCTCTTTATAACATAGATTAAAAAAAATAACTTTCATTCTAATGTGTTCCAAATCATTGCCACTTTACTGGAACTCATTATTAATGGCTTACATGTATCAATTATATTAGTTGTAAATATAATATATTTCCTTTTACTATACTTCTCCTCAACAATAATCTTTATTTTTAACTAATACTATAGTAGAGATACTATTAGATCATCTAGTGTATATTCATTAAAATCCTTATTCTTGTAAATAGACACCATCTTTGCAATACATCTAATAAAATGATCTATCAGTACTATTTCAACTTGATAAGTGTTTTCTAGTACCAACCCATCAACACAGACACCAGAGTTCGTATTGGGGAAATGATGGAAAACGCAATTTTTATATTATTCATATTCAATATTTATGTCTTGGTATTTATCTTGGATCATTTCATTGCTTAGTTATCTAGAGATTTTAAATTCCATAATGAGTCACTTAATGAATCCTCCATAGGTCACTAGCTATCATACGAGTTCAAAAATTGATATAGACACTACTAATTATATCATTGAATAATATATTTATAACATTATATTTTAAAACATATTTTATCAATTTGTTATCTACCAGTGTCTCGAGTTATATTTTTTTTATCTCGTCTAGATTTTCCAAGATGATCCATTGATCGAAACTATGTTGTTTCAAGTAAAATTCCTTTATATCATTGAATTATCCATATTCACTCAAATTAAAGAATGAGGGATTCTATGTAATCCATTCACCCTTAAAAATTATTCCTTTCATCTTAAAATTTATATGTTCTTTTGATCCATTGAATATTACATCCAGTATATATGTTATGATAATGTTAAGAAATAATAAATAGAGATAATAAGAGACTAACTATACTATAATGAAGTTTTTACCATATTATACCAATTCAAGGATCATTATTTACGTAAAATATATCTAATGTGGGGTGGGGTTGAATAGTCAATTTAAATAATAATAACAGAAACAATAAAATTTTATTAAATATTAACCAGTAGGGACTATAATGTTATTCAATTATTATGTGGAAAAAATATTTGATAAAACAAGGTTTAAAAGTGGTTTAGATCACCATGATCCAAGTCCACTCGTCAATCTCATGAACTAAACTAGGATACTAGTACCGAAAAATAACAACACTTCTAAAGGTGTAAATGTTTTTATAGACTCTTAATTTAAAAAAAAAAGAAGTCACAACCTAGCCTTTTATACAAGATACTGAACCTAGTCATAATCTAAAATTTTTACAATGGGTCACAACCAAAATATTATTTTTGGTGGTAGAATTACCAGAGATAAAAAATCATTCTTTTTATAGGGAAATCATAAATCATAAACTAATAAATTATAAGAAATGAGAAATAAATATCACACAAATAATGAAAATACATGAAAAATATAAGATTATTAGAACATCGATTATTTTATGCATGATAGTCATTGATCATTTACTGTAACAAAAGATGATTATTGATCCATTCGGTGATAATGATTTGAAAATTGAAGTTGTAGATGATCATGAACAATTTTGAGAGTAAAATACTACTGAAGATGTATCATATGTGTTATCTGTCGAATGATCTTCATTGGTACGTCTTTTATATTAATTTAAGAAATATCCAAAATCAATTAAATAGGTATCTAGTGGATTTTTATTATGTCCAATGTCTAGGTGACACATTATAGTAAAAATGAATAAAATGAAATGAAATTTACCTCCTGATAGTTAAATCATTACTAGATTAATGTTGAGTCATAATGTAGATTTAAATTTATTGTTAAAATATGTATATATGAAAATTAATATTATAATCTAAACAATTGTAATTAATTTATAACTATAAAAAACTTAATAATGAAAATAATCATTTACATTATACATGGAGAAAAAAAAGCAGAAAAAAATGCATTATATAAACTACAAGATGCATGAATAAAAAATCAAAAAATAATGTTACAATTAAATTTACATACTCTATAAATTTGAGATCAACCTAAATTAGTAATCAATAATCAAAAAAATTTGTTTAATCAACATTTATTGATATAATAAATAATATTTTATAAACATAAAAATTTAGCTAAAATTTATTCAAGACCAACCATTGTGTTCATACATTCGATAAATAGAGCATGAACTACCACTGCAATTTAATAAAAACAAAAGTGTTAACCATAATTAAATTGATTCTTTTAATGTATGAACTTAAATCCATCATACGAATCAATAAAAAAATTATCACCATTTGATGTCGAACAATGACTCATGCCTCACCATTAGAGATGTCTAGTAAGTACTCATGACCTACCATTGGGCATGACCTATGGTGTCTCATTAAAATTCTTTAAAAAAGGAAGAAATAAATAGAAGATCAAAAAATAAATTAACAAAATCTAATAGAATCCTCAATCATTATGAATAAATTTATTATAATAAAATTTTATTAAAGATAGCTCATATTAAAACATGATGGAAATTCTTCCAACACATGGAATAAAAACTGATATAAATAATAATACTTAAGAAAAATATATTTAAATATGATAAGAAATAAGGCTTAGTTGAATAATCTTATAAAAGGAAAATAAAAATCAATTTCTTATAGAGAGATAATCATTTTGAAAAAAAACAGAACTAATGGTTATAAACCCAATAAAATAAGGATGAAAGCTCGTGTATGAGAATAATGAATCTTATCTAAAGTCCATATTCAGTGAAGAAGAAATATAACTGAAAACAAAATGAAATAATTTATTATGTAGAATTTTCATTAATAATAGAAATCAGTATAAATAATATGAAATCTATAAGTAATCGAAAGACGATATATGAACTCCTAATAGATCATGAAGAACTACATTCCATTAGTGGTACATAAATTAAATACACAAATAGTGGGTAGAAATTACCTTTCATTGATGTCCAATAGTGTTTATAATCCCCAATAGTTGTTGTCCAATAGTGTGTACAATCACCAGTCATTGATGTCTTGTGGTGGGTCACTAACCCACCATTGGGTTCCAATAGAGGGTAATACCACCAACCATTGGTAAATTTCTAATGTTGACTCTACACCCACTATTGTAATTTTCAAATAGTTACAAATCATTAAACCAAAAATGTATACTAAAATGTGTAATAAAAATTATTGATCCTATTTAAGTAGTGTGAGAATCATTTTAGATGAGATGTAACACAACATAAGAACAAAACGGGCTATAACTAGAAACCTGAATGAAGAAAAAATAGAACAAAAAACAAAACATCGTGAGAAAACATAATTGAATCAAGGAAATGTATATGGATTTGTCGGTAAAAAAATGAAGATCACCAAAGTTAATGGCCATCATCGATCAAACTCTTAGTGAGTGGATTATGAGGATTTCAAATAGGGAAAATAACAGGTTTTCAAAATGAATTAAAAGGAATATAGAAACATATATAAATAATTAAGAGAGACATAACTACTATTTTAGAATGAAATTAAGTAAATGGTAACACTAAAAAGGATGTCACACATTGAATTGTAAAAGAAGATATAGATTAGTATATCAGCTAAAACAAGTGAATTACCAGTTCAGTATAAAAAACACATCATACATACATGGCATTTGGGTTAATAAAGAGATATATGAATATATTATGTGCCAACATGGCGTGTGCTTTGGTTCTTATAAATGGTCCCACATGCCTTTTCTATTCCATATGAATACCTGATTTATTATCCTCCTTGTGGGATTATATAGTGGAATTTCACATGTGTATGACCACATAGGGTCCCCTATGTGGTTAAGATCTAACCACTAAGGTCCCATGGATGGGTATTTTTTTTTACAAAAATAATCATAAGTAAAAAAATAAAATTTAAAGTTTTTACAAAAAAAATGATTAATATAATTACATAATTTCTTTTTGTAATATAATGAAAATTTTAATTAATTTGAAAAAATAAAATTTCACTAAAAATTAGAACATAACAAGTTACAATAAAATATATGATAATATGTCTTAATGAAAATTTTAAGGATGTATTTTATTAAATTTTTAATGAGATTAATTTATCAAAAAATATTATTAACGTATTTAAATCAAACATTACAAAATACTAAAAATCATAAATTGATTCAATCATCATGGGTACCCATGATAACATACATTCTATTTCATGTAAAAATGCCTCAAACTCTGAATTGAGCTCTAAAAAATTAAGAAGGTTGTGTTACACATGTATGAACCATACATTTATCCTTCACTCATTGAATGATGTGGTATGAGAAAAACAATATCAACAAATAAATACCTCACCCCAGCCTACTAAAGATGAATATAAATCTTCTAATACCTCATTGGGACTCTCAAATGATCCACCAAGGGGAAGACAGAAACTCCCTCTATATAATCGCACACGATATGTTTGAAACCACCATCTATTTGTGGAAATAATTGATATGATACCCAACTTCAAGAAAAACATATAATTAATATATAGGGGATATATGGATGTGTAGATCATCGTAGATGATTCCCCCTACACCAATTGGACATCTAACCCACATCGGTGAAGTAGTAGATTTCCCACAATCAACTGAAGTGAATATTCACCCTCCTCTCTACGATGGTTATATTCATGAGGCCAGATGCATAGAAAAATAAACCACCAAATGATATCAAGATTACATAATAATAGAACATTCCACAACAATTGTCTTCAGTAAATTCAATAAAATCCCAATGTAATATTCTTTTGGTGACTCTAGCCAATTAGTCAATTTTAAGATAAGTTCTCTTTCGATTGAGATGAAACTACCACTATTTCTTTATAAGAATAAAATGAAAAATTAAACCATATGATAACACCACCACATATTCAAGGTATAGATTCCCATGAAAAAACCAAGACTCTCATGTATATCTACACCATGAGTCTAAAATAAATCATCAAAAAAATCATTCAATTCCATCTTATACATCAAGAATCATTTCACCCAAGCTCTGGAAGAATAAAAAAATGGTTCACATTCCACTACGTCCATTTTCATTCCCAAAAATAGAGCACAGATCAAGATCTCACCTAGATCCTCAAGTAATTTGGCACCACATAGACTAAGAAGACATCATTCATTTTGACATCAATGTAGTTGATAGTTCTGTAATCCTACAAAATTACATTTTAATCCATTGATAATACCCTTATAAAAAAAATAAAACATGGAACCTCCATCATTCTACTAGGTGGATCACATTTAATCACTTAATTGGCATATTTGGGTACATGGGTATATCAAGATTGGTGTTGTTATTATATAGGCCAATGATTTAAATGTGTGGATAATACTTCATAATATGTGAATATCCATTATTTTTAACAAACATATTCTTAGGTAATTTAATTGTATAATGTAATTAAATATTAGATACAAAATATTAATATCCCATGAATGATTATCAACATATCACAAAACAATATTCCCACATTATACTCTTTGTAGGCATACATGAAGAATCCTGGGGCACTGAGGACGAATGAAAAAAAATTATAATTTAAAATTATGTATTTGGATTCATGTTTTATTAACTATTTATAAAAAACATTCTATATTTTTATTAATGATTTCATGAAATTAAATGAAATTATGAAAAATAAAATCCATTGATTGCAAAAATGAGAAATATTTAAGAATCACCTATATCATCCAAACAAGTACAATATCTCCAAGATCATATATCTAAAATTCCCAAGTTCTGAAATGGGAAATTTAGGATCCTTATGTCATACCTTCAATCATGTGAAGAAAACAGACTCGATCGAGAATGTGTCATAGATCTAACCATGTTATTCATTTAGAATCTCTCCCTAAGATATTGAGATGAGTGGAGACCATATACCATCTCTCAAAATTATTTCAAATTGTAGAGATCCCAAGTCATGATAATAAAAATGTATTTATACAATGGTTATAGTTCTAAAAATTTCACCTTAGTCCCTACAAATTGATAACATTAATTTTCATAAATTTTGAAAACACATGACATAATTATAATTTTCATAAATATTATGAATATTTTATCAGTCACTTATAAGACATTAATAATATATGTGATAAAATATGGTTTATCCACTTGGATCAGGTTTTCTCAGAATAATTTACTGAACAATGTTTTTTTTGTGTTTGTTGCATATATTATATTTTATCATAGTCACTGTTATAATAATCCAACATGTGAGTACGTTGAGAAATATATTTAATAATGATTATTTTGACATTAAATAATATAATTGAGTAAAATTACTTGTTATTGATCGAACTATAATGTTTATTGACCCCTGCATGTGTGGAATTAAACGTATTAAACCCTTAATCAATCTAAAAGGTATAAATTTTTGATACACTTAGTGTGTGAATATCGAGGTCCTTATATCAAGAGTAGTGATTCCATCATAAACACTAGTATTTGAGTCTAGAACCCCATCATTTTCCTGAAGGGGATACATGATTTCATAGCTATTACTACCTCCAATGGAAAATTTATGGGTAATATAATGTATTTACCTCATGATATCTCAAAAATCAGGATTCAGACATGTGTCAATTAATTTTGATGCTATATATTTTTCTAACATACTAGAATAACATAACATCTTATACTAGGGACACATATTTAATGAAGGTATTACCATGATTATTATCATTTTCCCTCAATATACATCTTCATAAACAAAAAAGTTTCATATTCTATTTTAATCATTATATTAATTACATACCAACAAATATAATCCCAACATATGTTACATATCCATGAATTTAATGTGATGGTTTTTTTTTCATATATCAATGTTTATGATCAAATGTTACAGATTGATATTAATCTCTATTCAAGAGGCCAATGTACATGTTTTTATATAATAAAATCAAATGAAAACTGAATCATGTGGCGTTTCTATAGTTGGTGCGATCACGGTAATATTTACTCATGATCCCAATGATAAAAGATTATGAGAAGAAGTATCCATTCTTATCTTCCATAATAACAAATTTTTAGACATAACATGTGTCTAGTGATATGGATACTCTATACTATAGGACATATATTTAAAATTACTATCATAGTGTATTTAGTTTCTCAATATATTTGGAAAATGATACTACTTTTTTTAATGAAATGTAATATAAATAAATTACCATGTAATGAGTGGATAAATATTTATCAAAACTATTATGTTATGTATTAACTCATGTGTATATAAAAATATATAAATGTAATTATAATAAAATATGTATGGGATATGGTTCTAGTAACACACTCACAAAAAACCCTCTAGAAATAGATACTATTACTAACAATTATAAACCCTCTATCTATCACATGGGAATTAGGTTGTTTTTATTATATGAATTTAGTAAGTGTATTTTTCACATTATCCTTTTTGGTTTCACTGGTAACCATGAATTCTCATCTTTGATTAAAATACTAGAAGATATGAAACTCAAGAAGAATACGATTTAAACTCGGGTTTGAATTTTTCTCCTCAAGAAACACAACTACCTTTGTGTTATCAGTAAATAATATAACAAATTATTCATTTCCAGGTACCATTCCATGCCCATAAATAATGTTTTTTATCTAAATTATTTACCTAACTACAGAAAATGTTTCTATATACTCAGACTAATCTAATCAATTTGAAACGGCAAACTTCATCAAGTTCATATAGCCCACGACAACACTATTATGAAATAAGTAATAGAAAAATTCCAATTTTAGATATTATGGATCAGTCTAGAAGATAAAATAATTTACACCATCATGACTAGTTCATAATACCATCTACACCGTAGGAACATATTCTTAGTACATCTAAAGTACTTCATCATAGTATTTACATCTTCCCAATACATCACTCATTAAATGTATTGATATATTCCAACCATTATTAAATTAAAGGCCACATAAACCATGTACAAAGTATGGAATACCTGATAGATCCCACCACTAATGAATAATTGATTCTACACTTTCATTAAGTATTATCATTTTTCTATTGACACTACTTCTATAAGAGATTATTTATATGTGATAATGGAAATAATACTCTCTATGATAGTCCTATATTATACCTTCTGAGTAAAATTCCAATATATTTATTTCAACTAATACCAAACAACCTATGAGATCTATCTTGATAGATATTGACATCTAGAATAAAAAATTCATCACATAAGTCTTTCATAGAGAATAATTATTTTAAAAAAATCATCAATCACAGTAAGAAATGGTATTATTTCAATTAACAATATATCATCAACATATATTAAAAGGAAAATGATGGAAATATAACTAATCTTCATGTAGACACATGAATGGATTTCATTATTTCTGAAACAAATTTATCTTATGACCTCAACAAAATGAAGATTCTCAGATCATGCCTCTTACATCAAAACATAAGTGTAACTCAATATATTTCATATATTATTGGTAATCATTTAAATATTAAACCCTTAGAGGGGTGTCATATAATTGTTTTAAAATTTCATCATATTTAGAAAAGATGTTTTGATATCCATTTTCAATATAACTTAATCATGGCAAGTTTCTATTTCATTTAATATTCTAATGGATTTTAACATAGGGACTAGCGATAATTATTTATCAAAGTTGATTCCTTTACATTTCCAAAAACCCTACACTACTAGTCAATCTATATAGGTTATAACCTATCCATCCATGTCCAAATTTTTATTGAATACCCTTTTTACAAATGATATGTTTCACATTATATAGTGAGTTTATCGAATATGTAAAATGATTTTTTACATGGTTTCCATTTTAGAATATATTACTTCATTCCATTTAATAGAATCCTTTACATATATTGCATCCTAAACAGTAACATGTTCATCATTCTTTATTGGCATTGTGACACCTACATGAATGAAAATAAAAATAATTATCCATGTTTCATTAAAACATATAGTAGAACAACAAAATACTTCGGTTTTAGTGAAATATTACTCTCCCACTATCTCTTAGATAGATTTTTCTTGTACCATTAGTTAAAAATATGGAGCCTCAACATCATCAAAGTAATTATTAATCCCACTATTTCTATTTGAAATGTGTCACATTTCTATAAATTTTTCATGTCATGCTAAAATCACTTTTATATATGAAGGGATACATATTTAATATCCATTTGTCTCTCTAGGATAACCGATAAATATTCACTTTATGCTATGATATGATAATCGTTAGCTAGGATGAGTCTTTGAAAAATACCCACACTAATATACAAATATATGTGACAAAATGGTCTTATTTCTCTAGTAAAACTTCCATAAATCCCCTAATGTTTATTTGTTTGGTACTCAATTTAGTGTATTTGTCATACTATATAGTGAATATCTCAATAGGATAATTGTAGAGTTTCAAGATTAACCATTCTTCTAACCATGTTAAGAAAATTCAGAACCATCCTTTAACTAACACCAATAAAATTATGTATATATAGAGGATTTATATGAGAAACTATCCCACATTAGATAATATGATCTATGAAAACATTATGATGGTATTATCCACCATGATTGGGGTTTAATTTCCTTATCTTTTACCAAATTTATTTTCTAATTTATTTTGATGTTAATTAAACATGATAAAGTAATCTGAATGATACGTTATTAAGTAGATATATCCATATCTACTGTTTTTATTAGTAATAATAATGTTTTTAGAAACCACCCCAACTTTCTACTACTAGAAATTGATAATATACATTAGTAACAACCAATTAAAATTGTTATTTGGATCATTATTAATTCCCACTGAATGTTTCTTTAGTCATTTAACATTGTAAACATGTCTGACATACATCCAAGGGTTTTAACTCAATTGTGTCTAAATACCAATCATGATGTACATGGCTTGAAAATTTATTTTCTACATGACCAAGACATATTTCTCAAAGGTTGGTATGATATTACCCATTCCCATTTTTTTTATTTCAAAATCATTATTTTAAAGTTCATTTACATATAAAACATACTCAATATGTCCCATTTCATAACATATGTCAATCATATACATAAGATAAAATTTATTTCAAAAATTGAAACAATATCCCATAGAAAATATAATTTAAAAAATATTATGAATGCAGTACCATATAATAGATGATAATATTTATTTATTTCAAAACCCAATCCACTAGTAAAAGTAATATTATATTATCAAATAGAAATGATACTTATCTCACACCACTTATGGCTTAATGATATATTTCATTCTTTTTTATTTAATTGAATATAATCAGTTTCTATATTTGTATGATAATGTGTGAGACACATGAAATATCTAATACACAACTTATAAATATATAATGATTACATTCAATGATAAATATTTCTAAAGAATAAGCATTATGTTCTTCTTATGAGATATGAAATTCTTTTTCTAGTGTCCTATTCAGCAACATAAAAACAAGATTACCTAATTTTCATTTATCTCTATATTTATATTCCAGTAGCTTCTTGAATGGCTGGTGAGTTAATTTCTTTTATTGATGTATTGATGTCTTTGACTGGTGCACCTATGTCTTTCTTCTTGTTGTTGACTATAATGACTAATGAGTAAGAATTATTTATATGGTTATAATATAAGAATACTAAATCTGAGATATTTTAGAGTATCAAATTAATGATATTAAAATTATAATTAATAATTAAAACCAATAAGATATGAAGTAAAGAGGCTTGAATGAGATCAGTTACAAGATCATAGTTGATTTTGAAACCAAGGGTTTCCACTCCCCAATATAACTGATAATCTTGTGTATGTGTCTTTATGTCTTATTCCCTATAGGTTTTCATCATCTATAAAGATAGCATGATATATATTATCATTCATGCATCACTCTCTCCTTGTATAAGCATTATATAAATGATATTATTTGAAAATAATTTTAATCATCTTGAATTTTTTATATAGCAATAGACATAGATGACATAATAAATCAATTAACTTCTAGTACACCATCAATATATTTATTTTATTTATATTTATCCTCCATGATCATTCCATAAGGTGGCTTCGTAGGAAGACAAGATTACATCCCATAAATCTTCCTCTCCTGGAACAATACTATGTGCAAGCATATATACAACTACTTGAATTATTTGCCAGTCATGTTATTATTTTATGAATTATTGATTATAGTAAAATTGAATTGGAATTTGGTACCATTTTAAAAAAAAGGAATAAAACATAAAAAATTGGAATGTTGACGTTTTTACCATAATATATATTCAAATGATAAATTATAAATTTGTCCCAGTATTTTATCAAATCCTAATAGCCCATAACTACTAGTTTAAAATAACTCAGTCACATGAGTAGTTTAGTTTAAACGACACTTAATCATCTCATTATTGCATGACATATGACACTAAACCTACTCTATGTGTCTATATAAGGATATTTTATAGACAATTTAAGTGTATCATGTATCCTTGATCTCTTGGGAAGGGTCTCTTCTCCTATATAGTATTACCTTGCAATTCTCAAAAAACTTCTTATAATTTTTCAAAAATATAGTTATGGTAAGATGTTTTCATAAAAAAATTAGTAACATCGAGTATTCATTCTAATACGAACTCCCACATAGTTAGAGGAAATCTCAACTAGGGATAAAATCCACCTTAATGATTTGGGTTTATTTTCATTCTGGATATGGTCTGAATTTATAGGGATTTTATTTCCGTAAGGGTTTTTTTTAATTTTGTCATGGAGAATGATTTTTGTAATATTTTATATGTGTTTTCATTGTGTTGATGTTCAATAAATAACCTTGTATTAAAATATAAAACATTAAATTCAGATGTTCTTTTTATTTATATAGTCATGTTTATTACTATACATTGTGATGGCGCATAATAGATTCACATTAAAAAAATAAACCATATATATGATAAATAAAAATAATTAGGTGATAATGATCCATTAAATATTGGTCGATCCATCAATAGAATAATGTATTTACCAATATCTAAGATAAATTCATTAAGTAAATACCACATTTGAATTGTAGTGCACGCATATCATGTGCGATTCACTAGTTCGGTTTACACCACCTATCATCGTGAACTATGTTTACATGAAATCGAATCATTACAATGTATACTCGCACAATAGTGAGGGGGAACTTCTGATGCCAAAAAATATTTCATCACATAAATGTGGAAAAACATTTTTGTTATATATTAAAAATGTTGGGACGATGTTCATATCATAAAAATAAAACAATTATTACATTTTGAAACACTAATGAAATATCTAAAATTAATAAATAATAAATAAAATATTCATGGATCTGTCAACATGAAATTATATTACATATGTAAAATTTCATTTTCTAAAATTTAATTCGATTTTATTTTTAACGATTTATCATTATGTTGAGTTATTTTAATTAATTTAGGATACGTCACCAACACGCACAATAATTTTATAAAAGCATATATAACAAAACATAATTTATGATATTATTCAAAAAATTTAGTACTATTTTTTCCTAATGAATATTCAAATATATTTATTTAGGTATTGTGATATGGTTGATAGGTTTGACAAGTATGACCAATAATTTTAAAATCTTCCCCGAGAAAAATGGGCATTTTTTTAATGGATATATATAATTTATTTATTTATTTAATATTATAATATATATTTTATATAATTAATTTTGTAGTTTATATTAATAAATTCATATATATTGTTAAATGAAAAAATAGATATCCCTCCCCATAAATCAAGAGGTAAAATATCCAATCCCAAAATCTTGGGGTTTGGTTCCAAGACCCTTTTATTATTTTATTATCCTTATTGTTCTATATAGAAGGATATTAATAAATGTTTTTTATTTTTAAAAAATAAATTGGCTTTTATAGTAAGATTTTATTATTAGCTGACTACCCAAGAAATATTCTTCTATCTTTGTGGAATACATAATGTTCTCACATTGTGATTCGATATAAAAAAATCATTTGTATCCATAAAGGATATATAAAAATTATACTTGTAAATTCCTTCAAAATATTTACTTTAAAAACCAATAAATTTTTGATTATTCATATATTGATGACAGAAAAATTGATTCACACATTGTTACATGAATTAAGACCATATCAGAATCTTTATTCTAAAACATTTTAATTTTAATTTTAATTTTAATTTTTTCAATGTAAATAATTTAATTTTCACTCTCATAACAGTTAAGGGATCCCAAGGCACGTCATCAGAGATAATGGAATGAAATTTTAAAATACTGATCAGATTCTTGTTCAAAACATTGAATATAGAAACCCCATTTACTATATTAAACACACAATCATGTGAAATGTAATTTAAGCATGAGATGTAAAATTTAATGAAATGGTAAATAGTACCATGTGAATTTGAAATTGAGGTTTTATTAACTAACCCACAACTTTTAATGGATAAATGGAACTAATATATGAATCTTATAGATTATCTACAAATTCACCACATCTCTGGTATCATCAATCTATGAATCTTGGGTACTAGCATGAAAAAATAAATAAGTTTATGATGTCCTATCAATTACTAACCAACATGGAAATAGTTTAGAAAGTGAGATGAATCCAACAATTTTCATGTTTTAAAATATCTCTCTAAGAGCATAAGTGGTTACGAGCGGAAATTTTACCTCTATAAATTGATCCAAATAGTGATTTTCATAATTGAAAAGGATAAAATGTGTTTTTATACCTAGTTAACACTTTCATAGAATTTCAATTTTTTACCAAAAAAAGAAACACTGTGATTTTAGAAACATGTATACTTGGATAAATTAATTTAAATTGTCAGAAGTATCATGAATATTTTATTACTCACTTGATCCACATTAAAATTTAATGTGGTAAGATATAAATCATTTACTGAGATCATAATCACCAAAAAAATTAATTAATTTCTATTGAATGTGTTTGCTTGCCTCAAAAAATTCTATTTTGTCATCATATTTTTGAAAAATAAACATGTGAATAAATTGATAAATAAATTAAATAGGTGTTATATATAATTCAATAATATAATTTAATTATTCTACGTGTAATCGACAATACTCAAAAGTTAATCAATCCCCACACATGGGCCCACATCCACATAAATTCTTATTCATCCAAATAGTTAGAAGTAGTGGATACACATAGTGTATAACCCTATTTTTCTTTATCAAGATAGAAGTTGTTTCAACCAATAGACCATGAGTGGAATCTTGAAGCACATCATGACCCCCATAGAAATAAATGATTTCATACCAACAACTTCCATTAATGGACATGCTTTCTGTAATATAATCTCTTTACCTCATGATATCTCATAAATATGGATGGACACATAAATCATCATCCTTTTTATGCTTTTTATATTTAATGATCATTTTGGAAATACATACTATATAGAACTATGTCCATGGATTTAATGAAGTATCTGCTATCCTTGCCAACCCGGTTCTATAAGACATCTCTTCATCAACTTAAAAGTAGAAAATTCTATCTTCAACATTAAAAAAAATTCATACCACCAAGGATTCACCAATAATATTATTCCCCACCATGAATTCAATGTTATTGTTTTTTATATACATAAACATTTGGGTTCAAATGTTTCACGTTGATAATGATATCAATTCAAGACACTACTACCCATGTTAATAGATATGAACAAAAAATGACATGTGAACTTGTTTTGTTCATCTGGGTGGATCTATCCTCCTGATATCATATACATGAGATCACTAAGTGTGAACATTAGGGGAACAATTATTAAGGCTTACAATCCCCCTACACAATATTGAAAAAAATCATGTATCTCGATTTAGAAGAATATATCTAGATCATAGGACATATATTTAATATTATAATAATAGAATCTCAATATTCTAATTAGAGGTGGGAACTATTATAACCTATTGATACGGTGTGTATCATTTTGAAATTAAATTCTAAATAGTATATAAAGTATTATAAACACTGTTGTGGTAATAATAGAACAATATATATAAAAACTATATATATTTTATGGTAATAAATGATCCTAATGGTTTTGGAACTAGGGAACCCATATACAACAATACCAAGAATAAAACAATTCATCATAACATAGGAAAATGAAACATAAGAAACTGTATGATTGGATGGAAATTAAAGATAATCATGGTAAATATCAACGATCACATAAGAATAATATTAGAATAATGATATGGGAAATTGAAAATAACATTTGAATACCATACCCAGTATATCATATATCATTATACCATGTCATGAAATAAATATTTTCAGTAAATTGGAAATGATTCATATATTAATCAAATAATATACCTAATGTGGGAATTACATAGACAACAGAATGTCAAAACAATATAATCTTATAACACTGTGATCTTGTATTAATTAAAAATGTTCACTCATTTTTTTAAGGATATTAAATCATTTCCTTTTATTAATTTTTGGAGAAAAACCCAAGTCCATGAATATTCTTATGGACATGAAAGATAGTCCTTTGTATAAATTTTTGGACAAGAGAATCAGGTCCACACATAAATATATTGACATGAAACATGGTCACAAATAAAATTATGAACATGATATTCGGTACATGTATAACATATTTACCTCCTGAGATATTAATCATTACACAGTTCTAGGGATTGCATTAACGAAACCAACAACACATAATCATAGTGAAATTATATGTGAGGCACAATATCATTCATCAGTTCTCTAAACACATTAAAAATAAATTTGTTCCTTCAATATGTGAAAATTTCATAATTGAATATCCCTTGGAATATAGAGAATTACCATAAACATATCATCATACTAATCACATAAAATTTAGATAACGAATAAGGATGGTATCATTGGATTATATCCCTATTAAAAAAAATTAATATCAAATGAATTTCGATTTTGCTTAAAATTCCTTCAAAATATGTCTTAAATATTTCTTGAGAAAAATACATCATTAAATTTGAAATAATTTCAATAAAATCATAAAATTTTCAAATATTTATGGGAAAAAATCTTATTAAAAAAAATATATATCATCAAATCATATATGGATCTTAAAAATGGAAAATTCAGATCATATAGTGTATGTTAAATCTATGATTTCATTATTTTTTTGAAAAATGTCAAAAGTACCTCTATTGGAATCTGATAAGAGAATACCTTTAAATTTACTTTCTAAAAATATTTCAAGGTTAAATGTGACTTTATAAAATTATAGTACAATGAAAACATTCTAAAAAATATTTTCCTAAAACATGGTCATGGAGAAAAAGTATTTTTTTCTTAATATTAAAAATAATGATGATTTTTAATTTAATGTTTTTTCAGCCCATTATGTAATTAAATAGTATAAACTTATTGTAAAAATGTAATATTTAGAAATAAAAATACTATAACAAAAATCATGAGATTATATAGAATATATCATGATAATCATCATTGGAAAATAAATAATAAACAATATTTGTAAAAAATGTGATTATAAAAAAACAGAGAATATTGGTAACATTTGAATCAACAATTCATAAAAGCAATAACGGTATATTGTTATGTATGTAACCATAATAATCATGCTAATAATAATAAAATACAGTTCATTTTTAGTAATAACACCATTTAAAATAAACATGTGGTGAATCTGGAATGTGTCTAAAAGAATTAAATGTGAGATGAATATCCCCTTACATTGGGTATCTTCTTGATTCAAACGCATTTAAACCTATTTTATAATAAGTATATATTTATAATAAATAAATTTAAAATCCCTAGTTATATATAACTTACATTATATCATTTAATTATTAAATTTTATCACCTATTTATTAACAGTTTCCCATTAGAATTATTGTTTCACATTACTACCAATTCATTTTTCATGGATATTTCAGCTCTAGAGACCCAATACATTTACTTTGATTATGTAAAATCAATATCTAACAAATAAAAATATTTTATTAATATAATATATATCCATTGTTTAAATATTGATAGTAATCCATATTATATAGAGAGAAATATTAATTTACACAGTTCATGGAGATCGTATCATGTATGTACGTATGATTTCATCTTCATGGTTTGACGAATGTAAATAAATAAAGATAAATAAAAATAACATTTAAATAGTTATTATCTCTTTTTTCACATATATATTTATTATATATAACATTTTTACCATTCATTTAAATCATTAATTAAAAAATATCACATCAGATCAAGGTGGTGACAGTCTACATGTACGCATGAGTGATGTTTTCATTTCACAATGGATATGAAAGTAGGTATGTCAATAATATATTATACTTATAGAAATAAAATTTATCATAATGAACATATAATTACAATAAAACCATTATAATAAAAAACCTTGAAATATGGTGATTGAAAGTTAGTTATATCCCTAGGTGGAGAAAGTAAGTTGTACGTACGTGTAAGCGATACATTCACATTCCATTTGATGGTAAATAAGATGAATAAAATTTGATTCATAATCATAAAAACATTTATGTTCATTTAGGATAATTAATTTTATTTATCAATAACATACTCTATTTAGGGGAGGTGTATGAAGAATCAAAATGAACGGGGTCGGGTAAGATGATTACCTTTCCTCAGCAATCCACCTAATGTTCTCTTATTAAACATCCATTTAATGTTATTTTAGTAATACCATCACCTATAAATAATTTATATGAATTTTTAAATGATAATTTTATAGGGTTTAGTCATGAATTATTGGTCAAATAGGTGTAATGAAGAGAATAGAAGAATTCCCTTTTATATGTGGGGAGATAGAAACTCAATGAATTTTTTAGAAGATAAAAATATTATCAATTAATCATCAAATACTTTACCTACAAATGAATATATATTTTAATATAATATATTAATTTTTATATATAAAATCATAAAATAATAATTTGTAGTTTATTTTTGTGTTTTAAAACATATCATTTTGTCTAACCCCATAGTCAATTTCTTTTATCATTAGCTACAATAACATATTTTTATCTTCTAACAGGTTATAATTTTAATTATAAGGTAATAAATGGATCATAAATGGAAGAGTCAAGATAATTTATAGAATTTATAATCCAAATTTATTTATTTCATATTTTTGGTTATTAAATATTTTAGTAAAATATAATTTTTCATAACTTATTTTACAAAAAATTTCAACAAGATTACCATAATTTTAGATTTAACACAACATGATTGAAATTTAATTCAAAGAAACATTATACCATATATAATATATAAAATTTATCTAAAAATTAATGGAAAAAAATAATTTATGCATGTTGGTTAAAATTTAAAATTTTAAAAACCATTTATTTTATATTTAAATTAATTGAATAAATATTGTGTGAACATCGTGTAAAAATTTAGGGTAATTATTCAATAACTAAATAAAATAAATATAAAACCATGACGAAAAAATTAATATACCATTAAATTAAATATTTATAACTTATAAATTCTTTTAGACATGCATTATAATATAATGGATATTAAATTCAAGATTGTGAATTTGATTACACTGTCATTCAATTAAATAAGAATAAATGGTATAATCAATGAAATATAAATGAAAGTGGCCAAATATTTATGGTATTTATGTAAATTCCCTAATTCCACCCAATAAATAGTTTTCTGTCCAGTTTTTTTAAAAATTTGAATTTTTATTCCAAAGCATCAACATTATTTTACGCCATTAACCAGAAGTGTAGACAAAAATTTCTAGGATTACTAATAATATTTACCCAAAAAGGGAAAAAATTAAGAAAAATTCCATACCAATGAAAATATGCATTCCATTATTAAATATTGAATTCAATGACTGGATGAAATTAATGTAAGGTATAATTTACATTGTAAAGAAACATTTCTTTTTAGAAAAATTTATTTTTATGAATAAATCGTTTTATACAAAATTAAATAATAAAATTTATTCTAAGAAATGTAGTGAGATTATATATAATATAATCTCACGAATTTCAGTTTGAATCCCTTTAAAAACAAAGTGTAACATTATAAATTCATTATTAAAATAATTTTTTAATAAAAAACCATAACTATAGAGTTTTCTTGGCTTAATGAAGCATTAGAGGATCTCTTCTTTAATTGGAAGAGGGTATAATATAAAAAATCATCCAAATTAAATATTATTTTGAATATTCTAAAAAATTAAATCAATGGATAATTTACCATTTTTTTGTTCAATGTTGTATTTAATTTTATAAAATTATTTTTCCTAAAGGATTAAAAATTCAATTTAAAATTCTCCCTAAAAAAATAAAAATCAAGTTTAACAGAAATTGTTTTTGTAGAAAAATATATATTTACTATAGAATAAAATGCTTATTCCCTAACTATTGAATTATTTTTACTATGTTGGATATTTATATATTTTTTAGAATGTGTTTATTCCTATTCATACACTTATATTTAAAGGATAGGTTATAACAGTCATACAAAAATGTTAATATTTTGTGGTTCATTAATTTTTTACATTTCATTCCATAAACAATATAAAACATAAAATCCTTTTAAAATATCAAGGTGTTACATTATCCCCCTTAATAAATCTCATCATTGAAATTAGTTCTTGTTCTTGGACATTAACGATCTGAAATTTTAATATTTATCTATGGATATACGGCAAATTAAGTAGGGTTTTAAAAGATTATATTTAAAATATGTAATGGGGGTATGAGAGTAATCTAACACAACATTTGGTTTCCAAATATTCTAATGTTAGTGGGAGGTGAAAATTTGTACATATTAGAGAAAACTAAAACCCAAGTAATAAAAGAGAATAATAGATAACATTACCATGATAAAGATTCGGATCACAAAACCATAAATATTTGATGGGTAAAAACACAATTGATTTATAAAAAATTATGATAAAAGTAATTTTTTGTCAACATAATTTTACTAAATATAAGGGATCATTTTAAAAATAAATATTGAGTTCATATAAAAATATGCATACTTTGTTTTTATCCGTAACTTAAGAACAAATTTGTTTTTTGGTTGTGCTTCAATCAGTTTATAATTTATCTCTTACTTATTGAAATGAATATTCAAGATGAATATTTCATTACTAAAACACTAAAATTATATTTTAACAGATTATAAGATCTATAAAGGACTGATAATTCTGTCCAAAAATATATTTATTTACAAAAACCATGTTGACTAGTTTAGGTTGTCCAATATTAATAAATATAGTACATGAATCTAAAAAATATCAACATTAATGTCCAAAGTTAATCTTAATACATTCTAGAAAATATTAACCATAAGTATCCTCAAAACATTGTTGAACCCTATTGAAACCCAATTATTAGAAACATTTTATCTTATATCCATTCATGATCAACATAAAAAATTTAACGACTGAATTTTTATCACTCTTAATCTCTTAAAATATAAATATGTTTATAGTATATTCCAAAAATTATATTAGGAATATTCCTGAATAATGTCACAATAAAATAATATATTCTTCTAAAATATAAATCATATTATATTCAATAAAAAATATCATTTCATTGGAAAAATATTTACATTGGACGATCAGGTTTTTCCTTGATGTGGTAAATGATCATATACTAATTAATATTTTCAAAAATTATTTCCTTATTATATATCATTATATGGAGTATGTGTAGTGAGATTTTATTAAAGCTCAGAGTCACACAAAAAATTCACTATAGGAATTTATTTTCTTATAGCTTACACATAAAAAATACAACATGGAATCCTAAACATTAAAGTAGATTATATGTATTCTCTTACTATCATGATTAAATTTACCTTGTGATTGCATAATAATTCCATTTTTCTATTCACATGAGAGGATGTGGTGGATTGATATCATCATTATACATCATATTGGGGAATTGATTCCCATAATCCCCAAAACCATTCCATCTATAGAACTTATGTGTTACTTGTGTATTCTGTTGAGAAATATCCCCATTAATGTCATTGAATAGTGTATTCACATCATTATGAAATTATTTCTCTCAATGGAATTGCATCCCAAACATGACCCTTTTTTAATCATTTTTTTAATCCCCCTAGGCCATCATTCCTGTTTTCTAGAATGTAAGTGGCTCATACTATTTATTGCCTCTATATAAAAATACAAAATATCTTCCATTAAATTATATATTCCATCTATTATCATAAAAAACATGAGAGTTCCCATATTTAATTTAAACATTTAGTACCCATTTATTAATTTATTCATTACTTCCAATGTCCCTTATGGATTATTTCCTTTGATGACAAGTTTTTAAAGCAATAAATAATAAATCATTTTTTCATTTCATGGATTATGATTAAACCAGAAGCATACCTTGAATGTCTAGAAATATTTTCTTCATAGGTACCAATAGACACAAAATTATTCAACCCATGATGATGCAATTCCTTATACACTATTGAAATAAAATATTATGTGTTTACATATCAAATAATATCCTCCTAAACTCAACACCTTCCATATAGTTAATTAATTCCTCCATCATCATATTATTATTAAGATTCCACAATTTTGCATCATTTCTATTGAATCAATTACCATATAAGAAAATTATCCCATAGTTATGGAACTAAATAACAAAAAAAATATTTTCAATGCCACTAATCTAGTTCTTTATATCATGTAGAAAATATTCCCAAAGAGGGAGGGTGGATATTGTCTCCCAAGAAATTCAATATATTGTTGGCCCCACACTAGTGAATGAAGATGTTCAATAAGATCTGAATTAGAAATAAAATATTGAGAGTGTTGAGTGATTATAATCAAAAAATATTGAATCCCATAAACTAATCTATTTGGTGGTTCATGATTAAGTTCTTTTCATTGGTCATCGTATTCATTGTTCATGTGAATTTTTTATATTATATCAATTTATTTAAACAAATAATGGATAGTTTGAGAAACAATAGTCTTGGAGAAAAATCATTCATAGGTTGTATACCTCCTGATACATTCATCTCAAATATGACCACATAAGTCATTCAAGGAAATAATCTATTCAATTCCTTCCAAATACATCATACAGAAAATGAGAATTAACCTAAGTAAATATAATTTTCTTTTCATACTAGGAGTAAATTAAAAAAATATTCATCATGCATTATAATTTGTAGTAGATATATACTTGAACAAATCATTTTATATTTTCTACACCTAGTTATAACTGTTCCAAAGCCACATAAAATTATTGTATCTCGATAGGGATGTATTGATAGGAAAACAACCTATTCTGTATCATACCATAACATTAGGATGTTATACAATACATTAGATTACCCTATTAGTTTTCCCCAAAGTTCTCTAATCATAATATACAATGGTTGGCTAATGCCACCTCTAATACCAAATATTTTAACCTAATGTATTGCATATAAATTGATCTATACATAATATTTATTACCAATTTAATTCATGAGTATAGTATAAATTTATTTCCCTTAGATATTTGATATATAATCTTTTTATTTCATGGAAAATCATCAAAATATTTCATAGAGATCATCCCACATAGTATTTTCAATGGGCATTTCCATGAAAAAAACATTCTTTATAACTTGGGAAAATGAAACATTTGAAAGTGTGAGATTAGATTCTCAAGAAGGATAAATAAGAGAGATATAAATGATAACATGGTCATAACATGATCATAGAGGTATGATAATGCTAGATTAACATTATAAAACCATTACCTGTATATGATATATCATAATATAGAATAATGGAATAATTCAATTAAATTCGTAATACAAGACTCATAAAGGAATTAGTTAACCTAATCCCTTAAATCGTCACATAGAAATAAAAATGTGGTAAAAATATAATTCTATAACAGTGTGAACATATATAAATCAAAACAATATCACTCTTTAAAATAAGGACATAAAATCAGGATCTTAAATAAACTTACATACATGGAAATTCGTTCATGCATAATCTTTTGGATAATAAATCTAGGTCAACAGAAAAAGATAAGGGCGTGAAAAATAGTTCCATGCATTACCTAATGGTCATGTAATGTGATCCATGAATACAATTATTAATATCGAATTTAGTAGTTGCATTACAAATTTACATCATAAGTTATCCATTATTATTCAGTTAATTTTTGGGATTTAACAAACACAACCATCACACGATCATAATCAAATTATTTTTGTGCAATAAGATCAACCATCAGTTGTAATAACCTAAGAAAAAGAAACATTTTTTATAAAAATAATAAACATTTCATTACATTTTAACCTGTTAAAAGTAAGTGATTTTCATAATAATATCATTAGTATAACCATAAACAATCCAAAAAATGAATAATGATGGTATCGATAAATAATATCCCATATAAACCGTTTATCATGTCAATAGATGTCATCTTTTTGATAAATAATCAAATAAAAAACCATTGTAGTTTTTATTGAGGAAAATGAAACATACATTTTGAAATAAAAAATTTATAATATAACAATTTCCCATATAATATTGAAAAAATTATCATTTAAAATAATATTTGAAACATTTAATTTATGATTAAATTCATTGGGTAGTCATGAATACAATAATGTTTTTCATATTTTCTATGCAAAAAACAAATATTCATTTCACGTTTTTTATATAAATTCAAAAGAAATTAATTCTATTAAAGAAATGATGATTCATTTTTAAAATATTTTGTAAAAATTAAATCATGTGAAAAATTGGTTTAAACATTCATATATAAATAAAAACATGTTTTAAATTATTATTTTTTAAATGTTAAAATAGGAATTATTATTTTCGATTAAGAAGATAAATAAAGAATATTATTCAATAAAAACATTAATTTGATATATTTATTATATTAATTGAGGAAAATGAAATAAAAAAATGTATTATATATAAATAACTATAGGATAATAAAATTAATTAGAATATTTTTATGTAGAAAATTAAATTAATCATGGGAATCTTAATCCTAAATAATATCTGTAAAAAAAGAATTTATAACACAAGACACATACAACATTTTCAAAATTTAGATCAAAACAATATAAAAGAAAGAAATTATATGGACTTGTATATAAACATATTTTTTTTATTATGTATAAAATTAATGCATGTGAAGTATTTATAGAATATAATAGAAACATGTTGTCAATATGTCATGTTTCTCAGAGAAGTAAATGTTAGGTGAATATCCCCCAACATCAAGTCTTGTCTCTCTTCGTACAAGTACAAAAATCTTATAAAATAAATATATATTTATTATAAATATATTGTAAAAAAATATAGATAGACATATAATACCATATATTATTTACATAAAACATATTGTTACAAATTTATTAACAATTTTTTATCAAATTCTCTCTTTCAGGTGACAACTGTTTTATTTTTCCTATAGGTTTCGATTTTGGAGTCCTAGTAACTATACACTGATCATGGTTATAAAAAAGCAAAATTTTTAGTCATAATATAAATATGATATATATATATATATTCAATGTATATTTATTTATAATATATCATAAAATAATGATATAAAAATATGAATTGCCCCATTTGTGGAGACGATGGGATCTACGTATGCAAGATTGCAATTTTCACTATTCAATAGATTAAACAACAGAATTATATCTAATAGTTAAACATTACAAAAAAACTATTTTTTAATATATAACATATATATTAATTAAATCTATTACTTTTACAATCAATTTAAATAAGAAAAAAAATCACATTGTTTCATAGGGAAGGTTGTCTACACATATGCACGAGAAAAGTTATTGTTTTCCCACAAATTGGAAGGTTTTTTGGAAGATGTGAAGTTATAATTACAGAAGGATAATTATATCATAAATTTTATAAATTTACTATATCCCAATATTAAATATTATCATTTAAAAAGGAAATATGAAATGAATTTTATTGTTATGTGGAGACGATAACATGTACACACACATGAGTGATGCGTTAACATCCATCTTTAAGGTAAATAGGTAGACTATGATAGTTTTAATAATCATTATAACATTTTAGAGTATTTAGAGTACTTAATTAGTTATTTTATGATGAATATAAATATTTTTTTAGGTAGATGAATAAATAAATTAAATAAGTTTTGTTAGATGATTAACTATTATTCGGTACACCTCCTTTACATCCCTTCTAATGTACATTTTGTATTTTATTTTAATAATACAATAACCATTAATTCATTGATATTTAATTTTAGAGGAAATTTAGAAGGATTTTTTACTAATAGTCTTCTCATTGTTTTGTAAATAAGAGAAAGATCATGTACACTTTTATTAGTGAGGAGAGGGACATTATTTGAATTTCATAAAAGATAAAAATATAATAATTTCATTCTCAGAAGAAAATCATAAAAATGGTAATATATTGAAATCTATATTATAATTTTTTTTAAATACAATCAACTTATAATATTTTTATTGGTTTTAATAGTTTTGTAAACCATTAATTTTTTTAACCACTTGTCATCTTATTTTAACCATAATCATTATATGATGTTTTCAATTTTAAGAGGATTATAATGTAATAATTGGATGATAAATAACCTAGGTTCGATTGTTTAGGAAATTTATCATGAAAAATGAAATATTTCAATATTTTGAATGATTTTAAAATTATTTTTTAAAATTATATATTTTAAAAAATATTATTAATGAAATTTTTGAAACTATTCGCAAAATTTTTCATTAAACACAACATGAATGCAATTTATTTTGAATAAAAATATTTAAAACATCTATAATATATGATACTTATATACCATATTCTTGTAACAATATAATTGATTAAAATTGTATTACATTTTATATTTGTAAAATCATTTATTTTATTTTTTGATTCAATAAATAAATAATGTGATGTAATTGTGTAAGAATTTATGGTACAAATTATCTAATTAAAAATTAAAAATAAATTAACATGATAAAAATAAATATATCTTTTGGATAAAAATTATTAACATTACATAACATCTTTTAACCATATGATTAATTATTAAACATATTATAGTTTTGAGTGAGATATTTTTGAATTTATATTTTACATAAATTATTAAAAATGTCATAATCAATGTTATATTTTTTAATGTGGACATATATTTGAGACCTGGATGTAAATGGTAAAAAAGTACCCATAAAATATGTTATTTTTATGTGTTATATAAATTTTATACGATTATCCCAATATTTTAAACCTATTTTACTTGTTTTACCATTACATGGTGAAAAACATTTACTATAGACCACTCTCATTGAACAAAAACAAAAGAGAAATATTAAACAAATTTGGTCCACTTGATACCAAATATTAAATCCATTTTTAATGTTTTAATTTATCTATGTGTAATTAATTACATTAACAGAAGAACATAGAATGCATCATAAAATTGTTTTATTTAAATCTCTTTTATGTATATATTTTTTTATAAGATTTCAACCATAAAATTGATTATAATGATAATAATTCTATAATATATATTATAAGAAAACTTATCTTACTATTAAATGATTCAAAAAATTGGATATTATTAAATTCGTGAAATAAAAATACTTTTTCCAAATAAAATATTGACATTTTTAGTGTATATCGAAAATCATTCTTTTAAAAAAATTATTAAAAATTTACTACAACAACGTTTTACATAATTTATTGAAAATGAACGCAATTTCCTCAAATATATTTTCTATGGGGGGAAACATAAATTTATTATTTGGTCAAAAATAAAAAAACTCATGTATGAAAAAAAAATTCCGAAGCATAATATGAAATTACTAAAAAATTGATTTACTTTTTCCTAAGAAGTAATAAACATATTTTCATTGAGTATGAAATATATATATATATAATAATTTTGTTATTCCAATTGATTCCTTCAAAATCAAAGGATATGTTTTAATTTTTATATTTAAGTAATTATATTTTTTGGTATATTTATTCTTGGTGTTACATGTCAAATAAGATATAAAAGTTAATGATCTAATTTAAAAATATAAATCTATTATATTCATGCACCAAAATGTGATACTCTTGAATCTAGATTTGAATCTTTGAGATCTTACCATATAATTTCTTATTCCTTTGAGTGTTTAAGACCATCATCCACTGCATTATGTCTGCTGCATTTGGTGTAAATTATATAAGAATGTTTTTGATGATGTTATCCTTCATCTAATCCAATAAGTTTTGGAATATACTATCTAATAGTTCCATAAAGACTACTATGCATTTTTACTATAATGGGAATCACCGAGAACTCAACAAAAATATAGTGTCATTATAATTTTTTACTCTAGTATGCCACCCTCATGAACCATCAACATGTTGTATGTGGACATGAGATTACATATTGAGGACAATATCACAGCACATAATATGTTTAAGTTGTCATAAAGCTTTTGGAAAAGCATTATTGTCTTTGATCCTTACTGTAATCAAGTAATCAAAAACCATGAAATGCTTAAAGCTATCATCCTCCTTTTTAAAAAATAATTTCAGAGCTAACTAGGTTTACACATTGAGCGTAAAATCACAGAAATAAAATCATTGATTACATTATGGTATATATTATCCACCTAAATTGAATCTAGTTGTTTCCTACAACTAATTTTATAAAACATAATAGGGTATAATTTCCACTATGATAGGATACCTTGTGATTCTCCATCATCTAATATTCGACCCACACTACTATATGAAAAGTGTGATCTCTAAAATATCCTCAGTAGTATTATCTATATTATAGGATTATGATAAAGGAGACACTAAAACATCCATTTATAAAACATGGTATTCAGCCACGAAAGACTAAAATCATGCTCTTTTGATATAGATTATATAATTAATTGGTTGTACCATGGAGAATTATGATTTCTATAGGTCATAATACTTCAATGAGTGAAGTTTTCCTTCCATTTTCCCTCTAGTTCCCCATACACAAGTCCTTATACAGCACCCAAGAACCACTAAAGAGACCTCAAACATACAATTTAGGGAAATCATCCACAAAATATTGTAACTATATTCTATATGATGTACCAAATCACCTTCGGGGCTATAAATAGAGACATAAGAGAATATGTCATGTCGGGGGGATGCATCATTATTCCTTGTTTTCCCAATTCCACATCAGTCATTTCCAAAATAGGGATCCATTAACTCCCTATGTTAACGTGATGAATTATAGATTTCATTTTAATTATATCACCAACAGGCTATTCACATAAGTAAGGAAACACCAAAAATCACCCCTAATAAAAACATTATTTCTCATTGGTTTTCTAGAATGTACATAACTCAGATGTAATACTTATATTTATCCTAAGAGAAGGTCACATCACCATATATCTGTATGAACAGACCACAGAAGAAGCCTAATATGCAATATGATGTATGTTTTCATTTGTAGTTATATGATTAGAAAGGTTTTACACACCAAAAAACCTTGATCACCACCTTGAAACATTCATCCTTAGTTAAAGGATTTATTTCTATGAAACATGTGTGGAATCTATTATTGGATATAATGTAATTCCATTAGAATGAACAAAACAGAGTTTAATATTATTTTATTAAATAAATGATCCACATGAATAACATCATCAATTTAGTCCTCTAAGGGTGGGTCTATGTAATAATCATTGTGTGAAATACTACATTATGCACACTAGAAGGAATACCTGAAAAATAGGTCCCTTCCTTGAGACCCCATCACTATATTGGTATTCTTCATGAAACCATATCCATATACTAGATGGTCTTCCTCATAGAATAATCATATAATTTATTGAGACACACCATATTAAATGGAAATATATGGTGAAATGACTCAAGAAGGTGGTGAGAGTAATAATACTTCATCATATTTAATGAATTAACCAATGGTTTCCCAAATATTGGTTCCTCAAAATGCTGATCCAATAATTAGGTATTTAGAGTTCTATTCTATGGATTCATCCCCTCCCACATTAGGATCCTTGGAATGATATCCAAACTCAAGACACCCCAACACCATTTCCCTATATTCTAAAACCAAACATCATAATATGTCTAACTATAAACATGGTAACTATGAAAGAAAAACATTTGATTCAACATTGTTGTGGATTGAACCGCCAATCGCTGAATGATCTGAATGTTAGGTGATGGTGATACATGATTACCTCCTCCAAAAGGTGAGTGGTAGGAGGAAAGTTCCATGAAGGTAAAAAATTAAAATGGTAGGCCATGGCCCAATGTACCTATATAGATGAACTCAAAAATCTCTAATAACCTCTACAGATATATAACAAAATAATAGGCTTTAGGGATTAAAAAAATCATGTAACGACATCTAAGATAAATATGATATTGAAACAATTTAATATGAATTTAAAAGGTGACAAAAATGACCAAATAGAAATATAGGGACAAATGTAAACTATCAATAACTAAAAAGTTAATTAAATGGATAGCTCAAGTAAAGATCTAGAATTTTGACTTCCAAAAATGGTTAGTTTCATATTGTATTTATAGGTTCCAAAACTACTAATACCACCTTATCCACTACTAATAATTATAAAAACTGTTTAATACATGACATGGGTTTGAAATTACGCAGAAGGTGTGTGTATAGTTATACCTAGTACGACTCCATTAAAATAGATACAAATGAACCATAATAAAAAAAATTATCTCAGCCCATAAAAAATAGAATTATGTAATGAAAAATAGACATTAAAAAATAAAACCCAATCGAATATAGAAATTTGATCTCTATCTCTCTAACTAGCTTAGAATAAGTTTTCTATATACATCGCAAGGAACCCATATAATATCAAATCATCTGGTGTAACCTCTGAAAAATGACTATGGAGGACCCACACCCCACAAATTTCTGTCAAATTAGATGCATAACTTATCTAATGAAATATTGCATCACTACCAAAGATCAAATGTGGTGAGTACCACTGCATAGACTGAGTACTCGATCCCTCTGTAATGTTTGGGATTTCTGTATCTACTTTTTTATAAGATATGGGTGACCCAACAAATTGAGAGACGGGAGTACCAACACCTAGAGTATATGTCTTATGATTGGGGACTGTCACCTTTATTAATATGGGGTTGTCCCACCTCTAACTATATAAGGATATGAGGGGCCCCCCACTTAGAGAGATAGGGGTGTACTGATCCTAGTACAACTCCGATGATCACATCTAAAACGCTACCCTAGAGAATGTGTCACTAGAAGAAGCCTCTCCCTTGAAACATGTTGCATCATGTATTGGATTTCAAAAATAAGGCCACCATTGTGATATATATGGAAAAAATCTAAATAGGGAAATCATGGTCATAAATATGAGTTAGAAGAAGGATATACGAAAGGTAGATTATTTTGTGTAAGTACATGGTGAGATCAATTGGGGTACATGACATGTCTCAAGAAGTGAAACCTTGTGTGTGTCTATTCTCTCCATCTGATTTTTAAAATCCAAAGAACATTATTTGTGAAGCTAGTGACATGGAATGTTGGTATATTGGTGGAATATGTCATGTTCCACACTAATCAGGCTATTGAATTGTTTTGTATGATTATGTGGGGTGTATGAATATGAACATATAATGTGATACAACCTAGGGTCGATGGTATATTCATTGAGAAAAATGTTTTCATTGAACTAGTATGGGTACATTGGATATACTCAAAAATACACAACATGTTGGCCACATAGGATTCCTTGACATGTTCCAACCATACATGTCTTGCCTAATAATCTAGGGGAATGTAGTAGGTGTGTATTACACAAGGAATGTGATAATTATAGTGGATAGAAACCCTATACAATATATATGTGGGTCCATACAACATGGGTTCATTGGAAGTACATGTCATGTATATCATATTTTCCCTGAAACTAATCGACTTCACACATAATTCATACATCGACTCCAACATTGATGCATCTAGGAAGTCCACTATAACTCTCATATCTATATTGAATGATATTCTAGTGTGTCCAATCTCTACTGTCTAGTTGTCCATTATCCAAAAAATGCATTGCATATTACCCGAAACACCACATGGATTGAAACTTATAAACTCCCACCACCCATACCATAAATGGATTTATATAATCAATTCTATGTCTTTTCTACATATCAATTCACCAGATCCAATCCTCTTATAGCAGGAAAACATGATTCTGGTGATAAGTTTTTTATCATTCGCACCACTTGTCTTCAAATCTAGTTTCCAATCTTTAACATCATCACTCGTATCTATAGAGAAATCTCAATCCATTACCAAAAAACTGAAATATAAGTTGTTCATGAATCCGAAATATATTTTGAGGTTCAATATTTCATGAATATGGGCTTATACTATTGAATTGAGATTTCATATTCAAATGATGTTCAATAAAAAGGAGAGTAGTTGGAAAAGCACAAGAACAAAGATAAGATAATCATTTTATGAATAAATTGATAGATTCATAAATTTGATATATTTATGTATCTAAAATTGAATGTTTATATACATTATATATTATTCAATCAATTAAATAATATTATTTATGTACTAATACAATAATTTTAAAGAAAATGAACACAAAATTGAATTAAGAAGGATGAATGTAGTTTTCAACGCATCTTGATGTGGTGTTTCATGACACCATATTTTTTAAGATAAAATCTGATTATTTTATGATGTATATTATGGTCCATGATGATGTGACAAGTTTAATAACAATTAAAATGATAGTAAATGTTGAACTAAGTTGATTCATAGTGAAACTAGCTTGACATAAACATTACATGTTGTGTAATTCATTCATGAAATGTAATATAAATTATTATAAGTTGTGAATATAATCAATGAATAGTTAGGCCCCATACATTACATGTCACGAATCCAATATTAATGAGGTGGTTTATTTTGGAAATCAAGGGGACAGTATACCATATTAGACATCATGTATATCACACACACTACATGAAACCCTTTTATAAGACCAAAAAATTGGCAGTTTTCATTTAAATTTAATGAGGAAGACACTTTAATGATTTGTGAACATAAGCTCCCATTTATGATTTCCTGATCACCTGAAATCCCTATGAAAACATAGCCATGTTTGAGGATAAGTGATTATTTCTATAATATATGTTGTTGTGAAGCAATGTAGGGATAGTAATTCATTATATATATATTTTTTCTTTTCATTCGTTCCTGTATTGGTTTACCATATAACACTTTCATATTTTAATTCATGTGTCCCATTTTATTGCAATAGTTTGTTATTTCAATTCTATCACTCCCTCTGAATCTCTCAATCTTTTCTCATTCAACCATGATATCTATACAATTTTCAATAAAAAGTTACTAACCCGAGGCTTGGAAGTTATGGTGGATTAAAAAAATTCATAATTATTTCTTTTCAATTCAACACTTTTTTATTCTATTTTTGGTGGATACGGTAGTATTTTCGAGGTTAAATGGTTTTACATCAAGGAATTATTTCTAATTCCATTTCTTTTGAATTATTCATTTATATAATTCATTTATCTCTAAAAACCATTCACATGATGGATATGGGGTTGACTGAAGGGATGAATTGTATACAATTCAACCATTTTTTTTAATTTCATACTCTAGTAAGGTTCTATCATATTTGATTAGTTGATGGGGGGGTTGGTGTGTGTAAGGAATAATAAAGTCACAAACTCAAAAATATTTAAGTAATTTAATTTCTTAATGGAGTTTCATCAATGGAATTATCGATTTTAATTTAAAAAACAAATAACCAATGAATGTACCCATGTTATCAAACCATTGACTCGTTAATTTCCTTGTTTTTCTCATTCTATATTGAATCTTAATGTTATATACTTGAGTTAATTTTTTTAACATTTTTTTTCAAGAAAAACAATAAAATTACATTTTTTAACTATATTTTAAAAAATTTAGATTACATAAAATAGAAATTATTTATTGAACCAACTGTGATTCTCCTCAAAAGAGGAGACCCTACTCTACCTTTGTGCTTTAATAAGTAATATAAAAGATTATTTTTCCATGCCCCATGATTGGAATGCATTACTGATCCCTACTTAAGATTATAAATTTTTTAAATAAATTTTGTGAACTATTGGTGCATTAATTATAAATTAATAAGATTAAAAATATAAATGAAAAATTGGCTGATTGGAAAAATGAAAAAAAATAGTAAATAACAGGATATTGAAAAATGTGTTTAAATAATTATTTAATTGGTAGAAATATATAAAATAACAAGACCTACCTCAATAAATGAACATTCATTGGTCAAGAAGAGATCCAATAGTGATTCTGATGAAGATCCCACTGTGTTCATTGTTCATATAATGAATTCACATGATGATGTGTTGATGATCCATGTTCACATGTTTCCCATTCCAATAGTTGCTCTCCAACAACTCTTTGTTATCCCAAGGTAACATGGGAAACCCTTGATACGTTCCATCATAGAATTTAAAAACAATAGAGTATAGGTAAAATAAAATTAAATTATTTAATATTTAATTTATTTAATGCACCCTCCGCTGATTATATTCCACAAAACCACCGATGTTGAGGAAAACATATATCGCAGCTAGGATAATCCTAGAATCTTGAAAAAATTACTATCTCAGATTTCCCATTTGAGGTTTCAATAAATTGGAAAAATATTTATAATGAAATGATACTTTCAGGTGATTAAATATAGAATAATATTTTTAATATATTAATCCAATGTTCAGACAACACCCAAAAATCAAATTCAACATTGATGGATCACTACAGGAAATCTAGGATATTGCCCTGGATCTATATCCATGGTCATTAAAAACCATGGATATATGTAACCTAAATACATGACCCAAAAGATCATAGTCACTATACTCCCCCCCCAAATGATTAATTCTTCCCATCCCCTCACTCCCTTGTGATTCCACAAATTTAGTCCCTCTCTCGTGATCCCTCCCCCGGGATTCCACCTCCCCATCATCCCAACATTTGACGCGGCCTCCCCACATCCCCGCCAACACATATCCTATGCATCAATGCCACCTTCCCTCCTACATGGCCTAAAAAACTCTCTATTTATATATCTTCGATGACCCCCACATCACCAGTGCCCTCCACATCCACTGTGGCTCGACGCCACACAACGCTACTCTGACGCGGCTACACCACCATCTAAAATCCTCCTCGGATGTGGACACCCCACCTCCGTGAGAGTATTCACCTCCAATGTGTCCCCCCAGCACTATCAGATTTTATCCATGGGGTATCATTGATTAAAAATAATTATCCTCTCTGATTATCACTGGCGAGATTTATTTGTTTTGATTTATTATCTATTTAAGTATTATAATAATTGATTCTATCTTACATCTATGAAAATATAAAATTTAAAGGAAGGATATTAATAAAACGGTCCAATAGTTAACTGATGGTAATATATTTTATTTGATGTTTTTGATTTTTGGTGAGGTAAATAAATATCCTATTTGAAATAATCCATCATTCGAAGAATGATGTTGTTGAAGGGATTCAGATGATTCATGAGAATATAATATTTGTATGAAATATAAAATAAAATTACAATTTTGTTTAATAATATACAAGTAGATGGTTTATTATTATTTAATTGACTATTCTAAATATTTAGAGTACACGGATGATTTAAAAATTTTTAAGGATATATATTCACTAGAAGTTGAAGCGCTACAGTTGATGAAATAGTTCTATTTTTTTTGTATAGACATCATCATGCATACAAATGTTCTTTTCCAATAGTAATTATTATAGTACCATTTTTAATTTTAAGGATTTTATATGACTTACCTATCAAGATACTACTAACTATCTAGATATGGTTTTTAGTTTTGGATGTTATGGTTCCAAGTAGTGTGTGTGTTCAGTTAGATATGATACATTCTATGTTATTATAATCACATTTTATACATGTGATAAAATTTTTGTCTCATTATTGATGTGAACATAATATTAATTTTTTCAAGCACATTTTGGTCTAATAATTTGACGATTTTATGTGGGTTTTTATCGTTACTTTTTGTTGTGAATACAATGTGAATATTGCAGTTTATGTGTATGAGATCCATTAATCAATACATGTGAATTCGATTAAATACATAAAATGAAAATTAAATCCATAAAACATTACTTGAGGTAATCCAACATACCCCTCTCATTGTGACTGTGCATGATCTCTACGAACATAAATGGGTATTAGAGCATTAGGTTACACCTCTGATTGGAACTATTTTTTCATCTAATTATTTTTATCAACTGTTATTGATGAGTAGATTTGAAAAATTTAGCAATATGACTTTTTGGATGATTAAAGAAGTTGCCACCATAAAAATGGACGTTTCTACTAGAAAATTTAATAAAATGAATATGTATATGAATGTGGATGTTGATTTCAGGGATATTACTAACGTGGATATTAAAATAGATGATTCACATCTAAATCATATAAATAAAAGTAGTAATATTAACATTAAAACAGTTGATAATTATCCAAAAAATAATATAGTTAAGAATATTAATAGCATGTTAAAATTTAATAACATGGTGATTCATACTCATATGTTATGAATTACATAAAAAATTATTTATTGAGTTTATCAAAAATATAATTACATTTATTATGGGTCAATATGATGAAAAAGCACTACTTTTGTTGGAAAAAATGTTATGGAACTAGAATAATATGAGATAGTGAAAAAGGGAAATGTTTTTTGTAAACATATTGAACCAAAATAATATATTTCATTTTTATTCAAGAAAAATATTATTGGCTAAAGTATTATTAAAATTTTCATTTATGATAAATATGAATCAATCAAATTTTGCGAGGATAAATCGATGTACTATAAAAAACACAAAAATCTAAAATAGATATCCTGAATTCTCATTTTGAGGTTAAATATAAAATAATAAATGATATTTAAATTTACCTATGAGAATATACTATTTTTTCTAAATTGAATTTTGAGATGATAAAAAACAAATTTGAATAAATGGAAAAATATCTTTCTTGTAAAAGGAATAATCTGAATCTAAAGTGTCTTGAGTTGGAGGAAAATGGGAGAAATATGGATATATACCATGATGAATCATCACAAAAAGATGAAATGTGAGAAGGATCCATGAATATTTTTATAAGAGTATTATTTATGAAAAAGTATCATTTTAATGCCAAGAATAGCATGAAATAATCTAAGGAAAATCTTTTTATAATATAACAGAAAATTGAAATGGTTTCAAAAATAATTATGTTGTAATAATGTTTCCATCAAAATTTCATGTTACAACAAAAAAGTTGAAAATATATATGGGATGATAAAAATTATTGATAATGTCAAAAATTTATCAAATAGGGATGTGAGAAAGAGTATAAATCTTTTCCCTAATAGTTTAACAAAAGGAATATATCTTTGTTTAAATGCAGCAAGCATCTCTCTTGAAACATGTTGCATCATATCATGGATTTCAAAAATAAGGCCCCCATTATGACATATATGGAAACATAATAAATATATGGAACTCATGGTCATAAATACTAGTTCATAGAAGGATACACATAAGTTATATTGTTTTGGGGAAGTATATGGTGTGATCTATTGGGGTACACATCATGTATTATGATGTGAAGCCCTATTCGTTTCAATTTCCTTTACCATGTTATTAAAACCCAAAGTACATGATTTGTCAAACTAGTGACAAGGCACATTGGTATACTGGTGGTCTATTTCATGTTCCACACTGATCATGATATTTAATGGTTGAGTAGAATCACACAAGGTGTAAACATTTGAACATAGAATGTGAGACCACCTAGGGTCGAAGCTCTATTCCTAGATGAAATTTTTTTCATTGAACAATTATGTGTACATGGTATATAATTAGAAATAAAAAACATGTAGGCCACAAGGGACACCATAGGATGTTCAAACCATATATGGCTTGTAAGACCATCTAAGGGAATGTATTATGTGTATCATATACTGGGTATGTGATATTTATTACGGATATAAACCTTATACACAACATAGGTGGGTCCATAAAACATGTGTTCTTCAGAAGTACATGTCATCTATATCATATTTTCTTTGAAACCAATGGACATAAAAAATATTTCCTACATCAAATCCTACATTGATGCATCTCGGAAATCCACTATAAACCTAAAATCTATATTGAATGATCTTGCAGTGTGTACAATTTCCAAGGTCTAGTTGTCCATTATCCAAAAAATTCAATGCCGATTTCCCAAAACACAACATTGAATTACACTAAGAAACCCCAACCACCCATATTATAAATGGATTTATATAATCAATATCATGTCTTTTATAGATATTAATTCATCATATCTTATCTTCTGATGTCTTGAAATCAAGATTCTGGTCACATGTTCATGATCATCTGCACCACTTGTCATCAAATCTAGTTTCTAATCTTTAACATTGTAACGACCCAAATCTGGATACCCTGCACTGGTGCCCCGTACCTAGTTTTCCACATGACCTCAATCATATTTCCCCAAATTCAAAAGGCTACCGACTAGCATCAAGGGCCTTGGTAAGTTATTGGGGAAACTATTCCCTCATTTGGTAAGGTATACAAGGTAATGAAAACAACAGTCAATAGCGGAAGCAGTAACAACAGACATAAATGTAACCGATAGCGGAAGAATAAATATATAGTAATTATGATAATGACGCAGCAGGTACACATATCTAAGGAAAATAGAAAAGACAACAACGTGATGAAAAACAACTGAACACACGTACTAAAGAAACAGAAAATGAAAAACAGATGAGAAATTCCTTAGTATCGCATGCCTTGTCTCAGTCCCATGCTCTCATGATCTAGTGAAATCAAACACCGGAAGTATATGGGTGCTTTCCCTTATCTATACCTTCAATAACATAGTCTACTTGGGCCCAATAGCACGGACCAAATAGGGTGTGAGATACAATCCCAGTAGGAAATAACCAAATTATTTGTGCCTAATAGTCAATAAATACAAGGCACGTAAGAGTGCAGGAAGCAGTAAACAGAAAAACACACAACAGTTATAATCCACAATTCTAGTATTTAATATACACATGTAAACAACCAGCAACAAGAAGAAAATAGGTAACCCTCTAGGTACCTCTTACAGCCTAACCCCTATGGTTCAACGGACATGTACTATAAACCCTCTAGGAGGCACACACAGTCTCACCCCTCTGGTTCAGCTAAGAGTAGACTTTATGAGGAAGCACTCAATGTCAATTCCCCCAACAGTCTCGTATCATGCTAAAGGATCTCTGGTGAAGCACTCAACATCTCATTTCCCATGTATCCTGTGTCAAGGAACTACAGACTCTCTGGGGAAGCACTCATCATCAATTCCCCTTGTGATCTCGCATCGTATTAAAGAAACTCTAGAGAATCCCTAATTTCCATTCTCCCTATGGTCTACTACACTAGGTTCTCACAGTCCTGTGTGAAATTAACATGCTAAACGTATTTTTATCACCCAAGTAAACCTCAAGAACTACATGTCTATCATTCTAAGGAATAAGAGAATAACAGTACAATAGTTCCACTATCCTAAAACTAGTCATGGAAACTGGAAAAATTCCTAATAAGAAAAACAGGAAAGGCTATGCACATGAACACCGCATAAGTTATCCAAAATTTACTAAAATGTACCTCTACTAAAGTAATCTAGAATAGCAGGCAAAAATAAGGGCCAAACAGGAAACAAGCAATAACCCATTCAAAGGTATTGGTGTAATTTTCACAAAAAACACAATGAAATTCTACTGAAAGGCACAAACCTCATACCTTGATGATAGGGGATCGATATACATGAACCACGATGCCTGATTATCCTCCGAACGACGTAGATCTAAGAAAACGCACAAAATGCTCAACTTACGATAACATTAAAACAATGAGGAACCATGGAACAAGGATAAAGCAGAAGAGAGAGCTTAATGAGGAGATCCCAACGCAATTGACGGCGGCTATAACAAAGATCGTACGGAGGCACGGAGGCTCGGGGAAGATTTTCGGTCATACGGGTCTCTCTTGGATGAATATCCTCATGAAGAATACATTTTTGTGCGTCAGGCATGACCCCGGTCCGTTTAATGAAAATGGAAAAGTACAAGGCATTTACTTTTAGAGTACACAAGGTGTACTAGGTTTTTCTGTACTCCGCAAAAATTGGCCTCCACGTCACCCCTACACACGGTGTGTGTGGCCCGGACACGGCTAGTACACAACTTCGGGCTAGAAAAGAGTACACGGCGTGTACTCAGAAAGTACATGACTTGTACGTAAAAAATTTCCAGAATGTTTATTTTTCTCAAAAACTCCAGAAAATGGAATGGGGTACCTAAAACAAAGATCTGGGTTCTTACAAACTTCCCCACTTAACGAAACTCATCCCCGAATTTCCCTAGCGAGGCGTAGAAGAAGGAACCTCGAACAGCTCCGGCCACTGCGATCATACATCGACCTCCCCCTCCTAGGTCTCGTCCTGTACTCGACAATGATTCCATAGCACCCGTACAAAAGGGAAAGACTGTCCATAGAGAACCATCATACTACGATCAAGAATCTGGATGGGAAGCTCCTCAAACGATGCATCCTCTTTGAGCTCAACTTCCTCAGGCTGAAAGACATGATACGGGTCAGAAAAGTAAAGTTTGATCTGAGAGATGTAGAAGACGTCATGAATGGCCTAGTACCTCTGCGGTTGCTACAACCAATAGGTTACTGGCCCAACTCTCTCCAAAACCTCAAAGGACCCGACGTACAATGGTGAAAGCTTATCATGCCTCTGAATCCTCTTGTGTCCCAGCCTTGGTGCGACATGCAAGAAAACTTGATCCCAGACCTCAAACTCCAGAGGTTGTCTCCACTGATCAGCATAAGACATCTGCCAAGACTGTGCTGTAGCCATCCTCTTTCGAATCAGCTCTATTTGGTTGGAAGCCTCCTGAACAAGACGAGATCCCAGGAAAGCTACCTCTCCAGCCTCCAGCCAGCATAAGGGTGATCATCATGGCCTACCATACCAAGCCTTGTATGGTTCCATCTGAATTGTCACCTGGAAACTATTGTTGTAGGAGAACTCCGCCAGAGGAATATGCTTCTCCCAAGCACTGCCAAGGTTTAGGATGCACGATTGGAGCATATCTTCAAGCACCTGGATCATGCACTCAGACTGGCCATCAGTCTAGGGATTGTATGTCGTACTCAAAAGTACCTGTGTACCTAAAGCCTTCTGAAGTCCCTGCCAGATCAGGGAGGTAAAGTGTGCATCCCTATCTGAAACAGTGGATCGTTGAACTCCATGGAGACAAAAAATCTCTCTGATGTAAATTCATCCCAGATAATCAACACTGAAGGTCTCCTTGATCGTTGAAGTGAGCAACCTTCGAGAGCCTGTCGGCGACAACCCAAAAATCATCGTTCCCTTCAGGTATCTCGGTAACCCGGTCACGAAGTCCATCACAACATCGTTCCACTTAAACTCCAGAATGGGTAACTACTGCAAAATACCCGCTGGTCGTTGATGCTCTACATTCACCTGCGACAAGTAGAACATCTCATGACAGAACCAGCAACATCTTTCTTCATACCTGGCCACCAGTACTGGCGATGAAGATCCTGATACATCTTGGTGATGCTATGATGAACTGCCCAAACTGGGGAACGAAAATCCTGAATCATCTCCTCGCGTATGTCTGTTGGGACCCATACGTGTCCCTGTAAACACAAGATCGCATCCTCTCCCACTGTCTATCTAGGAAGAGGGTCATCTCCTGACACACTCTCCCACAAGACTAAGCCTTCTGAGTCTGATAGTTTCCTCATCTGTACCCGATCATATAGTGTAGAGGTAACAACTACATAAGATAGGAAGGTCTATCCCTGTATGTTGTTCACCTCCAGATGCATCTCAGAGAACAGAGCCATAAGTTGCCACTCAATGCTGGCCTTCTGAACTTCCTGAATCTGAGTTCTCCGGCTTAACGCATCTGCCACTGTATTTCCCTTTCCCGACGTATAGGCAAGCACGAAATCAAAAGGCTGAAGATACTCGACCCACCTACACTGCCTCAGATTCATATCACGCTAAGTGAAGATATACTTGTGACTCTTGTGGCCAGTGAAGACCACAAAGTGCTCTCCCAGAAGATAGTGTCTCCAACAACGTAATTCATGAACAACAACTGCCAACTCTAGATCGTGCGTCGGGTAGTTCCTCTCATGTGGCCTCAACTACTGAGACCCGTACACAATGACTCTATCTCCCTGCATAAGAACATCGCCAACCTCAATACCAAAATCATCACAATAGACTGTATAGCTCTTGCATGGCTCTGTAAAGATTAGTATCAGTGCCGACTTCAACCTTCCTTTCAGATCCTGAAAGGCTGACTCGCAATAATTTGACCATAAGAACATCGCCCCCTACTTGGTCAGACCTGTCAAAGGTGCTGCTAAGTGAGAAAAGTCCTGAATGAAGCGCCTGTAGTATCTAGCTAGCCCTAGGAAACTCCGTACCTCAAAAACATTCTTCAGATGCTCGCATGAGACTACATCCATCACTTTCTTTGGGTCCACAGATACTCTTGCCTCTAAGATGACGTGACCCAAGAAGTGAATCGAATCCATCCAAAAGTGGAACTTCGAGAGTTTAGCATAAAGTCGATGATCTCTCATTGTACTCAGGACAATCTCAAGATGTGTGGCATGGTCGTGTAAAGTGTGAGTGTACACCAAGATATCATCCATGAAGACAACAACGAAGGAGTCCAAGTAAGGATGGAACACTCAGTTCATCAGTTCCATGAAAACTACAGGCGTGTTCGTGAGACTGAACGGCATGCATGTATACTCATAATGACTATACCGGCTCATGAAGGCTGTTAGAGGTATATCTAATGGTCTGATGTGAAACTGATGACAACCGGACCTCAAGTCGATCTTTGAGAACACATGGGATCCTCGAAGCTGATCAAAGAGGTCATTGATCCTCGGCAAGGGGTATCGGTTCTTGGCTGTCAACTAGTTCAGCTTCCGATAATCCACACAAAGGTGAAGGGTACTGCCTGTCTTATTCGCAAACAGGACAGGTGAACCCCAAAGAAAAGTACTGGGTTGGATAAAACCCTTTTCTTGCAACTCCTCCAACTGCTTCTTGAGCTCCTGCAACCTTGTTGTAGCCATCAAATAAGGAGGAATGGACACCGGTGCTACTCCTGGCATGAGATCAGTAAAAAAGTCTACCTCACGGTCTGGAGGAAGACCCGAAAATTCCTCTTGAAAGACGTACCTAAAATGATCCACCATTGGAGGAAAGTCCAACTGTGATGTCCCCTGATCATCTATATAAAGACTAGAAATCTGGTCGGTCACCCTTCCTAGCCCATGATGCTAGAGTCCTGCTCGACTCACCTGAACGTCCCATTCACCTCTATGAAGAAAAGATTCACCCTCTGGTGAAACGAAACTCACTCTGTGGATATAACAGTCGACGACTGCCTGGATGGGAACCAACCAGTCCATCTAGAGAATGAAGTCATTGCCGATCATATCTAGGATGTAGAGATACCATAAGAAATGATACCCTGCAACCTCAAGAGGAACTCTCTTCACTAACGTACACTAGATGTCCTTGTCCCCAAAGATGTGTCTAGTGTCAACGAGTCAACAGACAAAAAGATGCAGAGCCCAAGGCTCTCCATGATAGAAACAGAGATATAGAAATGTGTATCACCAGTATCGAAATGTGTTGAAGATAAAACTGAGGCTACTAAAATCATACCTCGAACTATATAATGGCCAAGATCCTGCTCTTGATAGGTCTTCTCCAAGGAAAAAGAATGGCCTGCACTGCGGCCCTGTGCCCCTGGCTGACCACTCTGAGCGGAACCTCCCTGCTGGTGCTGAGGGACAGCTGGCTGACCGCCATAGCCTCGACCTCCACCTCAGCCCGAGCAGCTGGATGAACTCCAGTTCCCCGACTAGTGAGAAACTGGTGGTGCTGCTCCTAAACGAGGAGTCATGGAAGAACCCCGGTCACCAGCTACTGGTGAGAAAACCTGGAATAATAGATGAAGCTGACCCATCTTGCCACAGGATCGGCACTCCATGGGGTCTCTCTGGCACTACGACCTCTTGTGTCATGACCAACCACACTGGTAGCATATCACATGGCTGTCTGACGATGAATCTCTCTTCCATGGATCACCGCGTATAGACTCTCTACGGTGCTTCTTGCAATCATCTAGAGGAAAACTAGCTCTGGAAGTAGAAACGCCATGTCTCGCAGCTCCGGATTATCTCAAATTGTGCTCTGTAATCAGCACCTGGTTGACGATGGATGTGATGGAAGTCAACTGGAAGAGATTCACCTGTGAGTGGATCTCCCGCCTGAGACCATCCTCAATATTCCTTTGTAAGAACACCCAAATCCCATCCCGGAGGGGTGTGAAATGCTACAACTCGGTGAAACGAGAGGAATACTCCATGACAGAAAGAGTACCCTTCTCTAAACTCATGAACACCCAGGCTCGATCGGCCCTCGGGGTCTCCGGGTAGAAGTAGTCGTAGAACACGCGCTGGAACTCCTCCCAAGCCATAACCTGCTAATGTCCCGCCTGTGAGATCACGTCCCACCACCTCATGGAATATTCTTAGAGCATATAGGTAGAGAGCGTGACCCGCCTCTCTGGAGGTGTCTCCAGATGCTCGAAGATAGTTAGCATGGCTTCCAGCCATCACTTTGTAGCCTGAGTTCCTCATTCCCCTAAGAACGTGGGAGGACGCTGCTACTGAAAAACCTGCGTCATTTCTGCCATAGTCAAGGCAGGAGGCGGTGCTTCTGGAATGGTCTACATCATACCCATAAAACCTTCCCTGAACTGCGCATCAGCACCTGTAACTGGTATGACAGATGATACCAAGGCTGGACCGACTGGAGGATCGACAGGAAGTCCCTGATCAGCCATATCTGGCGTCTGATCACTACCTAATGACAGACTTAAAACTGGAGGATGTCTCATAGGCATCGCTATGAAAGATCAAAATTACACCTTATATCAGAAAAACAGGAATATAGAACACAAGAGTACAAAATGGGGATAGGTGAAGGAAAACACACAATTTTACAAAACCCAACTACACGACATGTATAAAAACAACACGACATGTCTTCTTAAGCCACTGACATGGGCGTGTACTTCTACCCTACAAGTCGTGTAACACCTCAAACTACACGGCTTGTTGACCCAACACACGGTGTGTACTTTAAAACTATTACCCTGCCCGAGTATCTTTACATGACTAACCCACATGGTCTGACTTAACCCGAGACTACACGGCGTGTTTTGAACAAACACGACGTGTACTAGATAAGGCTTCGGCGGCCTATTTTGTTAAATACACGGTCGCCAACACAGATGAACCTTACACGGCGTGTTATGAACAAACATGATGTGTATAGGTGAAGGCGACATCGTCCCGTGTTGTTCGTGACACGGCCGAGTAACTGAACAAGACTACACGGCGTGTTTCGAAAACAACACAGCGTGTCGAAGTGAAGGTAACGCTTACCCGTGTTGTACGTGACATGGCCGAGTACCTCGACAAGACTACACGGCGTGTTCATTTCCAACACGGTGTGTTCTACTCGAGCTTCCCCAACCCGTGTTGTTAGTGACACGGCTGGGCACAAGGCTCCAAACTACATGGCGTGTACCAACCGTACACAGCGTGTTCTTGAAGTTATTTCTACAACTGTGTGTCCCTGCTCACACGTTCAGTGACACTGTCTGAAAACTACATGGAGTGTAGTAAAAAAGTACATGTTGTGTATTCTTGGTTTTTCTGGGTGTAACAACCCGAATCTGGGGCCCCTCCACTGGTGCCCCGTACCCAGTTCGCCACAAGGACTCAAGCGCATTTCCCCAAACGCCTGAGGCTGCAGACTAGCAGCCAGGCCCTTGGTATGTTATTGGGGAAACTATGCCCTAACTTGGTAAGGTATAAAAGGTAAGGAAAACAATATTCAGTATTAGAAGTAGTAACAACATACATAATTTTAACTGACAGCGGAAGAATAAATATATATAAATGATGATAATGATGCAGCAGGTACAAGTATCTAAGGAAAACAGAAAACACAACAACATGTTGAAAAAGAACTGAACACAAGTACTAAAGCAACAACAAAGTAAAAATAGATGAGAAACTCCTCAGCATCACAATCCTCAGCTCGGTCCCATGCTCTCTAGCTCCATTGCAATCAAACACCTGAAGTAGAAGGGCGCTTGACCTTATCTATACCTGCAACAACATAGTCTTCTTGGGCCCAAAAGCATGTCGCAAATAGGGTGTGAGAAACAATCCCAGTAGGAAACTAGCCAATGATTTGTGCCTAATAGTCAATGAATACAAGGCAAGTAAGATTACAGGAAGAAGTAAACAGAAAAACACACAACATCTACAATCCACAGTTCTAGCATATAAAGTACACAAGTAAACAACCAGCAACAAGAAGAAAATAGGTAACCCTCTGGGTAGCTCTCACAACCTAACCCTTATGGTTCAACCTACAAGTACTTGAAACCCTCTAGGAGGCACACACAGTCTCACCCCTCTGGTTCAGCTAAGAGTAGAATTTATGAGGACGCATTCACCGTCAATTCCCCCTATAGTCTCATATCATGCTAAAGGCTCTCTGGGGAAGCACTCAACATCTCATTCCCCCTTTGTCCCATGTCAATGATCAACAAACTCTCTAGGGAATCACTCACCATCAATTCCCCCTGTGGTCTCGCATCGTATTAAAGATACTCTGGAAAATCCCTTACGTCCATTCTCCCTATGGTCTACTACACTAGGATCTCACAGTCCTATGTGAAATTTACAAACTTAGAACGTCTGTATCGCACAAGTAAACCTTAAGAACTACTTTTCTATCATATTAAGGCACAACAGCATATCAGTAAAACAGTTCCACTGTCATCCAACTAGGCATGGCAACTGAAAAAATGCCTAATAAGCAAAACAAGCAAGGAAAAGCATATGAACACCATATATGTTATCCAAAATTTACTAACATTTATCTCTACTCAAGAAATCAAGAATATCTAGCAAAAAAATGTGAAAAACAGGAAACACGCAATACCCCATTCAAGGGTATTGATGGAATTTTCACAAAATATTCAATGAAATTCTACATAAAGGCACAAACCACCTACCTTTATGTTAGGGGATAGATATACTTGAATTATGATGCCTGATTCTCCTCTGAACTATGTATATCTAATAAAATGCACAAAACGCTCAACCTAAGATAACTTGAAAACGATGAGGAACAATGGAACAAGGCTAATGTAGGAGAGAGATCTTACCGAGGCGATCCCAACACAATTGACGGTGGTTGGAACAGAGATCGGACGAAGGCACGGAGGCTCGGGGAATATTTTTGACCGTACGGGTCGCTCTCGGTTGATGATCCTGAAGAAGAAGACATTTATGTGCATCAGGCATGACCCCGGTCCATTTAATGAAAAATGAAAAGTACACGGCATGTACTTTTAGAGTACCCGACATGTACTATGTTTTTCCATACTCCGCAAAAATCGGCGTCCACGTCACCCCTACACACTCTGTGTGTGGCTCGGACATGGCCAGTACATGGCTTCGAGTGGGAAAAGAGTACACGACATGTTCTCAGAAAGTACACGGTGTGTACTTCATAAATTTCAAGAAAGTTTATTTTTCTCAAAAACTCCTGAAAAAGGAAAGGTGTACCTGAAACGAAGATCTGGGTTCTTATAAACATCATCACCTTCATCCACAGAAACATCTCAATCCATTATAAATCATCTGATATATATGTTTTCTATGAATCATCCATATATCTTGAGGTATAATATTTTTTGAATACGGACTTATAGTATTGAATTGTGATGTGGTGTATTGTGACACCATATTTTTTAAGATAAAATATGATTTTCTGATGATGTATATGATGCTCCTTGATGAAGTGAGAAGTTGAATTACAAGTATAGTGATTGAAAATGATGAACTGAGCTAATTCATAGTGAAACTATCTATAAATAAACATTACATGTTTTGTAATTCATTTATGACATGTAATATAAATAACTATAATTTGTGAATCCAATCCATGAGAATTTATGCCCCAGATATTACACATCATGAATCCAATATTCATGAGGTGATGTATTTTGGAAATAAAGGTGAAATTCCAACACATTAGACATCATGAATATCACATACACCACATGAACCCCATAGATAAGAAAAAAATTGGTATTATTGATTTAAGTTTAATGAGGAAGTCCCTTTTGCTATTTGGGAACACATGCACCCATTTATGATATTCCAAGCACCTGGATTCCCTATAAAAATTTTTCCATGTCTGTTGGTGCCAAAATATTGCACGAAAAGAAGGAGCGAAAAACAAGCCTCATACGTTGCCTCGCAAAGCACCGACGCAAAGCACCCCCGAGCATCACGGTTCCGCGTAGCCCCGGAGGCGGTACCTCTTCGCAAATGGCCTGACGTTCGCGAGACCACCGCAAAGCCCCTGAGGCGGTACCTCTCCATGAACAGCCCTGACGTTCGCGAGACCGCTGCGAAGCCCCTAAGGCGGTACTGCTCTACGAACGGCCCGGACGTTCGTGTGCCCGCCGCGAGGCCCCTGAGGCGGTACCTCTACGCGAACGGCCCTCACGTTCATGAGACTGCCGCGAAGCCCCTGAGGCAGTACCTCTCCGCGAAAGGCCTGACGTTCATGATCCCGCTGCGAAGCAACCGCCGCTCCTTCGCGTCGCGTGAGTTCTGCTTTGTGGCGCCCCTTTCCTATAAATACTGGGTTCCCCCTGAGCCCAGTGGATGGACAATCTGACCTTTTGGATTCTCCACTCCCGAATCGCAAATCAACCATTACCCCGGGAATCCTGAGCTCTGCGAGGTACTTCTTCTTTGCGTGCCACCTTCACTTTGTCTCATTTGGAGCCCCTCTTCCGAGAGGGATGCTCTTCACAATGATCAAGGGCATTCGTGAAGGAGGGGGATTCCCAAGGGATCTCGGGCAGCCTCTGAGCGTTTATGCTTCGCGAAACACCCATCCTGTACTAGTGATCTCCATGCTAAGGCAGGATCGCTATGTATCGTGAAGCACACTGCCTCGCAGCACCATGCTTCGTGAGGCAGTGCTCTGCGAATACTATTCCACTTCGCGAAGCACCCCACATCCACACCTCTACCCCATGCTCAGGCCAAGGCACTCCACTTCAAGAAGCACACTCCTCTGATAGGAAATTCCTCTTCTCGTGCGACCCTCCAGGTTTGCACGATGTGATTTCAAAGTCCCACGGACAACACCACCCGTAGCGTTGCTTCGCCTAATGCTACTTCTCATAGGCACGCTAACAGATATCACTTCTTCGAATAGCCACGCTAATGTGGACCCCTCGATGGTTCGCTCTATGACCCCCCTTGACCACGACCTTACTGGTACCTTCCCTCCCCCAAGGAGAAAAGGGTGCTGGTCAGGTAAGTCCTAGGGGTGTGGAGTGAACCCACCTCGTCCGAGCTGCAGGACGTTAAACTGCCAAGCACCTCGTCCTCAAAACATGACATTAAACTGTGATCCGGCCCTGTGCTTCGCACGTAGGGTCCCCCCATCTCGGACATTTTTTACGCCACCTATCTCCACAGAGACGAGGTCACCCCCTCCACAAGGGATGATATCCTCCCTCTCGGAGTAGCGTATGTCCATGGGAGAAGGGAAACCACCTTGGCGTAAACCCCTAGCCCCTCTAACGGAAGGCTTCACCCCAGCATCTTCATACTTCCCCACTACCAAGGTCAGTGGACGGCGTCATAGGGAATGAGGTACCTCCCATCATTGGTCCCAAATCCCTCTTTCGCTGCGCTTTGCCGCACATCGGGCCTCCATCCTGGAGTAAGTCCCCGCACCGTGGGCCGCCTAACGTGTAAGCCCCTCTTCGCTTCTCATGGACTCACCCTTCATGACGTGATCATCAGGTCCTTGAAGGCTCTTGTTTCTCACACCGAGAATGACTCACATGGGCTTAGAGTGAGCATCGACCATGGAAATGCCCTCGTCCAGCATGACGTTAAACTATATGCCCTCATCCCGCATGACGTTAAACTGTATGCCTTCGTCCTGCATGACATTAAACTGCACACCCTTTGAACTATGAGGAATTTGATCCATGTTAAGGCATGGTACGTAGGAAGCCTCCCCGAGGATCAAGCCCATATCCCTTCGGACCAAGGTCCTTTCCTCACGTCGGTTCGCCGAAACACACCCTCCGAACTACGAGGACTTTGATCCATGTCAAGGCGTGGTACATAGGAAGCCTTCACGAGGTTGAAGCCCCCCACTAGCGGACCCCTGGTTCTACTTTCACGTCGGTTCACCGATGAAACCCTTTGAACTATGAGGTCTTTGATCCATGCCAAGACATTGTACGTAGGAAGCCTCCCCGAGGTTCAAGCCCATCTCTCATTGGACCAAGGTCCACCTTCACGTCGGTTCCCTGACGACATCCATCATCCAAACTACGAGGACTTTGATCCATGTCAAGACATGGTAGGTAGGAAGCCTCCACGAGGTTCAATCCCACCTGTCGTTTATTCACGTCAGGGTTCATTTTTGTCCCGCATGACGTTAAACTGCATTCTGGTCTAGCGACAAGTCGTTGTGACCATCTTGAACTATGTGGTCTTTGATACGTGCTAAGTCATGGTACCTAGGAAGCTTCCACGAGGTCCAAGCCAACCACCACTGGGACCCCCCAGGTCCTCCTCATTCACGTCAGCCTTCCAGCGTCCAACCTGAACTACGTGGACTTTGATCCATGTCCTGGAATGGTACATAGGAAGCCTCACATAGGTCCAAGCCCACCACCTATTGGTCACTCCGACCTTCTTCGCGTCAGTTCACCAACACCTGGGCAACCTAGTGTCTAAGCCCCACACCATCCGTACCAAGGTCCTCATTCGCGTCTGTTCGCCGACACACCATTATGAACTACGTGGTCTTTGATCCATGTCAAGGCATGGTATGTAGGAAGCCTCCATAATGTTTCAGCCCGTCACCAGGTCGTTCTGACATCACTCACCTGGGTTCACCCCCGTCCTGCATGACGTTAAACTGTATTCCACATTCTATATGAACTGCGGGGACTTTGATCCATGTCAAGGCATGGTACGTGGGAAGCCTCACGAGGTTCAAGCCCACTACTTGTGGACCCCCGGGTTCACCTTCACGTCAGTTCGCTGACGATGCCCATCGGACCAAGGTCCACTTTCAAGTCGGTTCGCTTACGGCACCCATCGGACCAAGGTACACATTCACGTCGGTCCCCTGGTGCACCAACCCGAACTACGAGGACTTTGATCTGTGTCAAGGCATGGTACATAGGAAACCTCATAAGGGTCAAGCCCAAAATCCATCGGGCCAAGGTCCACCTTCACGTCGGCTCGTCGGGACCATCCCGAACTATGCAAACTTTGATTCCCTACCATGAGGATACGTAGGAGGTCTCTTCGAGACTCAAGCCCAACTTCACTGTCGCCCCTATGATGGTCCCATTTCACTCCCCCTCTACTTCATTCATCCATCAATCATCCTCCATGATTCTTACCCAGGCCGGAACTTCTCAGTGGGATCATGCCATCAACATCCTTGCTGCTCCATGTAGTACCTGGGCTGCTATCGACACGTAATCCCCCAGCATATCCCTGGGTCGTTGTCCTTTGTGTACACCCCAATTCATCACCCCTTCGAACTACGTGGGTTTTGATCCCTGTCCTCTACATAGGGTACATTGGAATCCTCCAAGAGGTTCAATCCCAAACAATGGTAATCTATGGTGGACCCTATCCTTGGGTGCACTTCCCCCGATCCTCCCTCTGTGGTGTTCAGATCAGCCATTACGGTGTGACATCCCCCCTCTTAGGAGCGCACCACCTCGGATCCGTCCTCATTGGGTGTCCTAATCAATCCATCTTCTAGGTATTCCCCCCTTGGGATGTACCAATCTGATCTATCTCTATGGGACGTTCTGATCACCCTCATTTCGTCTTCGTAAGACGTTAAACTCACGGCCCACCTCATGATAAACATGATATGCATGAGGAAACCCTCGGATAACATGCCTTTGGCATAACCATATCTGTAAGACTTTAAAATCATGTCATACCTCGTGATAAACATGAGATGCCTAAGTAAAACCTCGAATGGCATGCCTTTGGTGTAACCGTCTCTGTAAGACGTTAAACTCACGACCTACCTCATGATAAACTTGAGATGCCTGAGGAAAACCTCGGATGACACACCTTTGGCGTAACTGTCTCCGTAAGCCGTTAAACTCTCAGAATACCCTGTGTTAAACATGGGAAGCTGAGGAAAACCTCAGATACATGCCTCTGGTTTTGCACCCTTGAGATGCCCTCTTATGAGGAAGAATACAGGTTCCCCTATGTCCACGCACCCAGAGATGCCCGGACATGCCTGATGTCTCTGTCTACTCCGACCAAAGGTCGCTACCATGTCAAGACCCTATGGAAAGTCTTGACGGAAGTAGTGTAATTAACCGGCGTCCATGAAGATATGGCACCAGGAATGAGATTCACGAAAAACGTATTAAATCTATGAGGGAGACCCGGACTAGGTGATGAGTTCTGAGGAGGAATCCACGGAAGGAAGAACCGACATCCCATCATCTCGTTTCGATCAAGGAGCAGACGTCCCAGAATAAGGAATGGATGCTGCCTGCCTTTGGAAAGCGGGAATCCGGGGCAACAACAGTGCATCCTCCACAGACAGATGCGCGCGCCCCGACGAAAGCGTCGGAAACAGAAATGGTGAACCTGGCGTGAAATTATTCTCCTCAATGTGGAGATTTGTAGCGTTTGAGACACCAGTAGATTGACATGTCACCGGATCCAGAAATTCGGTGTCGGGTCCCGCCATTCAAATGGCGGGCCAGGCATGAAACTCACCGAAAATTTGGGCAGTAGAACGTGGGGCATTCCGTTCTGCAATGTGTTGGCGTGGATCCTTATTACAGACATGGGGAATGGAATGATGCTGGGGCACCGACTGTCAACCCTTTTCCTCGCAGTGTTGATGAGTTGATCTCTCTATTTCCCAGGAACTAGGTTGCTGCTATAGAGACATGATCACCACCTACTCGCCTACGCAGGGACAGGGGCAATACCGGCACAGCCGCCCTGCCTGGCTCTGCTACCGCCACGACAGCCTCTACATCAGTGAATACGGGGTGGCCACGTCCCCTCTCCCCGTCAGAGATCATCCAGCGAATGGTGATCAACAACCTTGTATGCAGGTACGAGGAGGATGGGGTCATCCCAACTCGGGATATGGACCGCCTGGACCTGGAGGCATCCAGGCCCCACCGTCAACGCCACCCTAACAGGCCGCGTAGGGAGCCCCTACTCCCCACCCCAACGTTCAATCATTTCGGGAGCCTATCCCTGGAACGCCTCAATGACTCCTCTCCTTATGTTGATGAGATGGGTGATGTCTGGATCGGCCCGCTCAGAGTCCCGATCCAAGGGCTCCATGAAAGGGCTCCCATTCGGCTGCGTCAGCACCGCTATCCGCCTTTGCAGGAAGAGCAGGTAGGCCATGCCCGTACGCCACCTACGCCAGCTTGTCTGACTCGACGTCAGCGCCGGCCCCGGGCTGAGGACGCTCACCAAGATACGTCGACGTCAACAACTACTGTGGCCCAAGCCACCGCCGACGCACATCATGGAGTTCCTGCATACACTGAGCAGGGGCACTCCTTCACCCGACCGGGATCAAGGCCTCAGCCTCCCCACGGGTAGGTTGGTTTGATTATCAGGGTCGCAGGCCCAGGCGATGATTTTCGTGAACCAATCTGCGGTAACGTCACTCAATACGGAGTTCCTATCTATACCACCATTCCACAGAGCGTGGACATTCCCCGCTCTGAAGCTCGTCACAGAGGTATGCCTCATGCTACCCCCATCCCGAAGGAAGACCTGCCCTACGGCAGTGACGCTCGGCGCGGAAACCTCTCTCGCGCCCACTATACAATGTATGGAGTCCCTCCTCCTGCTCTCAACCACTGATTTGAAGGCACTGTCCATCTGGTCCTTCATCAATGTGGGGGGTCCTCCCTACATCCTCTCTGCAACTGGAGAAGGTCCTCCTTGCCCCGAAAACTTGATGAGTGAAGGTCATCCTCGCTCCGCCTACACCTTCCATGGAGGTCCTCCCCATGTACCCTTCCACATTTTCCCTAGTGCCCCTCGCACCCCGACCACCTCGATCGGGGGCCCTCTCCGCCACGGCGCCAACGCCACCCCAAAACTACATATTGAGAATCATCCTTGTCCCGAAGAGCCACCCCAGGATAGAAGAGAGGATCGTCGCCATCACAAGAAGAATCCTGGGGGGAGTGGGTGGAGATCAAACCGACTCGTTTCTAGGATTCTAAAGCAGAATGCGACTCATCGATGGAACATTCTCCCCGCTCCTCCACATCAAAGAATGGGGAAGGAACCAGGCATGTCAGCCTCATTCTCCTGGATTGCGAGGTCCACCAGATTCCCACCTCCCTCTGCAGGTACATCCAGGAGGAAGAAATCGTGGAAATTTCGCAGGTCCCGACCGTGCAATCACCACCATTGTCACCAGAAGCACCCTCTATCTCTACTAGATATCACGGGGATCTGTTTTGGGGACCGACGACGGTAGAGCAACTGTGTAACCCATTTCCGATGGCCGCAAATCCCATGCCAGAAGTTTTGTTGCTACCATCCCATAGTATCGGGATATTGTGGTCAGTTCACCTCACTCTTTAGAGGATGTCCTGGAATTCGGCGTCCAGTTAGCTCGTTCGCTGTATTCTCCGCCACCAAGTTTACTATCGCAACGGTCCGCCTCGGTACCTCTACCAGTCCCTCAGCCACCCCCGGTTGATGAGTGGGGCAATACAAAGCCAGACCCTGAGTTCGAAACCAAGAGCTTCTGGAGCATTCTCGTATCAGATCACTTCTCGGAGAAGTTCTGGCCGACAGCGGCACCGAACTTTCGCGCACCAGAGTCCTTTACCCCAGAAGAAGTAGGGATCTTTTGCCGAACCCTATGGGCGACTCCCTTCCGCCTTCATTACGAGCGGGTGATGTACCCTAGAAGTCGAGAGGACATTGAAGAAATCAGCGAGCAATGCCGCATGATAGATTTGGATTCACTCCCTGTGGCCCAGCACCATGAGTCACCAGGCCGTCAGAGCACCCTTCAACGGAAATGTGTTCAGAGTTTCAAAGTACTCCGCAGAGTCATCAGGGAAGCTACCCCCCATGTGCATGTCCGTGGCTGGGGAAACTATGTCGTTCTCCTCTTAAGCCCTATCCGACGGAATCCCTATTCGTTATGCGACATTGAGGACATGCCCTCGAGAGGGGTCACGGTCCACATGGATGATATAGAGGACAAGGAAGACGAGATTGAATTTCACGATGGAGGCTTTCCCCCCGAGGGTGTACTGCCACTGCTGGACCCATCATGGAGGGTTACCCATCAGCAGAGGAACCTTCTAGGCCTCCCTGTACCAACTGAGTCGCTGGTACTCAGTTGAAATTCCGGTAAGGGTAAAGAGCACGTCAAAAATGTCAAGAACTTTGAACTGTCCTCCTCTGTACAGAATACGGATGGAGATCCCGAGAAGTCCATGTTACACCAGCAGCTTGCTGAGCAGAAGAGGCTGGTTGAAGAACTCTTGGCCGAGTGCGTTGCAGAGTGGCGACCCGACTATGGTAATCCCAAGCCGGGGCAGCAGGGGCAGGAACAATTTTCCCCCGGTTAGATGCCTCCGGGAAACCCCGATCAGGCTACTTCCACAGACCGAGTAGAAGCCGGAACATAAGGCAAGAGGGCGTGATACATCTCGCCCAACCCCCATGAACGATGGGGCAATCTGCAGAATTCATTCTGGGTTCCCCCGGTCGCCCCACAGGCCGTTCCGCCAGTCGCTCCACGAGCCGCCGAAGCCATCTACTATATCGAAGCACCTGGCAACGCACTTGTGATTAGGGATCCCCTTCAAGACAGGGACCCCCATCTGGATGATCTTATAGCGGCACTCATAGCCCGCCTCGAAGCGTTGGAAACGCGGCATGTGGTAGTCCCACCGGATGGAAAGCCATATCCCACGTGGGTGGATGATATTCCCGCACCCCCAGGATTTGGGAATCCCACTTTCTCGCCCTTCAACGGGACAGGGGACCCGCCACAACATTTGGCCCACTTTTCTTCCAGGTGTGGCCTCATGCTGGGGACTCCGACCCAGCAAGAATCCACCAAGCTCTGATGTTTTGTGCAGACAATGGAAGGTCCCGCATTCATCTGGTACAGCCAGTTCCCTATCAGATCGGTGACCGGTTGGGAGGATCCCTACTGGAAGTTCCTATACCTGTTCAGCTCCACCACGTGGAAGACCAACATTGCAGACCTCTTCATGTGCAAGCAAAGGCCTGATAAGCGATTCGCAGATTTCATCATCCGGAGGAAGGGACTTACATACTCTCTCGATATGCCACTGACTCAAGAGAAATTACTGACGATGTGTGTAGGGAATGTTAAAACGGAGCTGGTACCATCCCTGATTACCCAGAACTACCCTGGAGGGTTCTAGGATTTCTCAGATAAGGCTCAACACCTTGAGGAGGCTCTGCAACAAGCTAGTCAGGCACGTTAGTTACCCCCTAAGATCCCATCCAGGAGGACTGCCAGAGCCGAACCCACCACGTTGACCCAAATAGAAGCCCCCAGATAGCTGGAATTACTGCCAGCGGCACCATCCCCGCAACCCCGCAGAGGTCCTCCACCTCAAGCGCAGGCTCCTGCCCAGCAACGACCGCCTCAGAATCGACAGGTTCCCCCTCGCAATGTGCCACCTCCACCTAGGCGAGACAATCAAGCGCCTCCTCCGCAGCAGGCCCCTCCAGCCCCTCGTCAGGGCCAGACCCCCAGGGCCCCCTATCCGGAATGAAGGCACCAGACTTATTCGTTCAATGAAAATCAGGTCCCTGGCTACTTTCGAAGTGCTCTTGAGCAAGGGATTGTGCGCCTGCCCGAGTGAAAAAGGCTGGAAGAGGTGAATCTCACCGATCACCCCAACTACTGTCCTTATCATTTGAATATGGGGAACACCCTCATGGAATGATATGTGTTTAATGACTGGCTTGAAGACCAGTTCAACAACAACATAGTCAGGTTGGGACCGGAACCAACACAAGTAGCATGTGTCTTTGCAGGGTAAGAGATCAGTAGCGACAGTGAGGGCGAGTGGCAGCAGGTTCCCAGCCGCGGGTCCGAGAGATACGACAACTGGATGGCTCGAATAACCATCGTCTGTTGCCATGGTATCATCCGAGCACACCTAAAGCTTCCAGAACCTTCAGAAGAAGTAGCCAGTACCTCTGCATCGCCTTCACAGTTGACCTCTTCCCAAAAGGGCAAGCATCGACGACACAAGAATAAACAACGCTCTCCACCGGTGTAGTTGTAATCCCGCACTCTCAACTACTTTATGCCCCCTAAAATGGGGATTCCTCCCAGAATCCGCCCGGTAGTGGATGACTCGTCGAGCGATAGCCAGGGGTATGCTTCGGTTAACACCGTGGAGCCGGTAAAGTCTTATATGACTCCCGACAAAGGGGGACGCCAGGCGAGCCTCCCCAACGTCCCTAGCCGACGTCAACGTCAGCGGAACCACAACCATGCCATTCGTCGAGGCATGTCAGCGGGCACTTTCAGCCAAGCCGTGCATGCGACTGAAACTAGATAGCAGGCTCAGCGCAGAGCTCAGCACGTGCAACCCCATCTGACGCCCTCATATCTACCTCCATCACCGTTTGTGCTACTAGATCAGGAAGAGCTGCCTCGTCCGTATCACAGTCAGTCTTTCCCGGCTATAGGCCACTCTTCACTATCCGATCCTAGTCTGGAAACTACTCTACATGCTTCAACTAGTAGGCAATGGGATGTGCCTAGCACTAGTAAACCGCTGGTTCAACCGACAGGACTCGCTATTCCTCCCACTGCCGAACGACCTCCTGTAAGAAGAGGTTCACACTTGGCATGAAAGTATGATGTCCCGAAACACCTGGACGACATTCTGGCAAGGCTTTCTATCCTTGAGGCCCTTCGCCTATCATCTGAAATGCGCGAAGCACTCACCGAGGCCCTAAGGAGCCCCCTCCAGTTCGAGACAGAGGTAGCAGCTGCAGAAGCCTTCAACGCTGAGACAATTGAGAACGCCAAATTTCAGGCGGTTATCTCATTCTCCAGTGATGATGATGACCCTTATATACAGGGGAATATTTTCCCACTGTACATCACTAGCCACTTCAATGGTGTGGAAGTCCGCCGCTGCCTCGTTGACACGGGTTCCGGAATCAACCTAATTCCGACTCGGACACCACAAATGCTGGGTCTGTCTGAATATGATTAAACTCCCTCTGACCTCAGAATCCTAGGATACGACAGGACCAAGCAAACCCCAGTCGAAAAGAGCACCTGAAGAATCGTTCGATGGGTTAATTTCCAGCACCGATTTCATGGTCGTCTCTCAGGACACCACCTACAACGCGTTGATGGGTAGGCCTTGGATCCATCTGCACGTAGCAGGACCTTCGTCGTATCACCAGTGCCTCAAATACTCCCTCAATGGTCAAGTAAGCGTGCTCCAAGGAGATGTGCCTCGTTTCGCCTCTTGTGAGGCTCTCTATCTAGATGTTTATTATTACAAGAGTAAGGATAAGCAAATCCTAGTAAGTGAGGATGAACCAACCCCAGTCACAATTGATCCATAGGCAAGCATGGATGACGCCTAAATCCTCCCGATCCACCGATTGGAGGCCACAACCCCCGACATGGGACAATGTTTTGTTATTTCAACTATGAAAGGAAGGCATGTTCCCATGTCCAAGCGAAGGAGGAAAATCACCTCGTACTCCTACACCAACCAGGCTCAGGTGATCCCAAAGCCTCCTACCCATGTGAGGTACCGGGATGTCAAGATTATGACAATGGAAGTATGTCATACGTGTCTCTTCCACTGGGCTGGGATCAACCGACTCAGGCCGACCCGTCACCACTGCTTTGATGTCATCAAACGTGGCCCCTTAGGCCGATGGCCAGATTGGATTGGTTCGATTTCCTTCATTGCTATGGTCTCAATGGTGAGTGAGCCTCCTAATATGATGACCACTACTACCCAAGCCGGCACCAGCTGCCCCTCAGGCTTTGATAGCCCATAAGTATCTCCTGTTGCGGGAAATCCCCCCACTGGTGGAGAGGAAGACCTGGAGGATGCTCCCCCCGCCTTTGAGGAAGGCGTCTCTACCACAGTTGATGAACTGGTATAGGTGAACCTCGATAGCGTGGCAGATCCGAGACCCACATTTATCAGTGCAGCCATGTCCCCCGAGGAGTGACAGTGGTCCATGAACTTTCTCAAACAACACCGTGACGTGTTTTCCTAGATTTACAATGAGATTTCGGGACTAGATCCCCAGGTAGCCGTTCATCGTCTGGGCCTCCCGGCAAACCATCGTGGGTTTAAGCAGTCTCCCAGGAAGATACACCCTTCTCATGGTGATATGGTTGAGGCCGAAGTTGACAAGCTTATCAAATCCAATTTCGTTAAGGAAGTCCAGTACCCCAAGTGGCTTGCCAACATTTTTCCAGTTAGGAAGAAGAATGGGAAGATCAGAGTCTGCATCGACTTTCGCAACCATAATTGCCACTGCCCAAAGGATGACATCCCACTCCCAGTGACTGAGTTATTGATTGATTCCACGGCCGGGTTCCAAGCTCTCTCTTTCATGGATGGGTATTCCAGTTACAACCAGATCTGGATGGCCCCCGAGGACGAGGAGTCCACTGCCTTCAGGGCTCCCCAAGGTACCTTTTTCTACCATGTTATGCCCTTCGGCTTGAAAAATGCAGGTTCCACTTATTAGAGGGACATGCATCACATATTCAAGCCGATTCTCGGGACGCTGGTGGAATGCTACGTAGATGACCTATTGGTCAAATCATGCCAGTTCTAGGACCATCTCAAAGACCCTGAGAAAGTGTTCAGTTTCCTCTGTTCCCGTCACCTGAAGATGAACCCATTGAAGTGTGCCTTCGGGGTCACCTTCGGGAAGTTTTCATGGCTTTGTTGATAGATTCTGAGGCATTGAGATCGACCCCAAAAAGATCAAGTCCATCATCCAAATTCCTCCCCCGAGTAATATTCGGGAACTTCGAGGTATCTAAGGCCACTTAGCTTATATACGACGATTAATCTTGAATCTGGATGGAAATTGTAAGCCCGTTTCCCAGCTCATGAAGAAAGGTGCCGCTTACTAATTGGATGAAGAGTGCCATACCACCTTCATGGAAATCAAGCAGTATCTACTACAACCTTCGGTTTTGATGCCACATGTTTCTGGAAAGCTGCTAGTCCTTTACGTGACCACCCTAGAATGGTCCGTCAGTGCATTTCTCGCCCAGAAAAATAATAAGGGTACTAAGAACAGTCTCTACTATCTCAGTCGCATGCTTCTTGATACGGTGGTCAGATACTCCCATATCGAAAAGAGCTTCCTTGCGCTCATCTTTTCCATACAGAAGTTGTGGCATTACCTGAAGCACCATCAGGTATAATTGGTCTCTTGGTTAGACCCACTAATGTTCATCCTGAACCGCCCCATGTTGACTGGCTAACTAGCGCGGTGGGCAGTGATTCCCTAGCAGTTTGATATTAGGTTCGTACCATAGAAGGCCATTAAGGGACAGGCGTTGGCGGACTTTTTAGCAGCCCACCCAACCTTCACGGATCAGTCCTCAGACCTGTATTTTCTTGATGAGGTGATCCTCTCAGTCGATCATGTCGTCTCATGTTGGCAAGTTCACTTCGACGGTGCCTCCCGGAGCCCCACTGGTAGGAGGCTCAACAATCCTAATCTCAACAAAGTGGGCCTAGGTATTATCTTCATTACCCCGGTGCAATCTGTCCTACCCTACTCATTCCTGTTGTCAGAAGGCTGTACCAACAACGAAGCAGAGTACCAGGCTCTCATCAACAGCCTTGAGTTGGCCCTTGAGTTCGACGTGCCCCATATACATGTGAAAGAAGATTCTCAGCTTGTAATCAAGCAGGTCAATGGCTATTATGTCGTTACGAAGCCGTAGCATGGGCCATTGCTGGAGTTCACCCTCCTCCTAATGGCCGAGTTCCCTTCTCAGCCAGAGGTCACTCATGTCCCTCGGTCACAGAACGGTTGAGCTGACGCTTTGGTCGGCTTAGCTGCGTCGCTTGCAGAACCCGAGCAAGATGATTTGATCATACATGTGGCACACCAGAGAGTCATTTCCCCCGTCGCCCAAGAGGACAATGATGGCCTACGAGTAAGTAATCTCACCGTGGGGCCCTCTTTGTCAGGGGTTCTGGGTTCGTCAGACACAGTGGTTGAATCCACTCCCTACTGGAGGGCACCTTTTGTCGAGTATCTCCAAAATGGTCGCCTCCCGGACGACTGGGCCGAGCGCGAGCGAATCTGACGCAGCGCGCTATAATTCACCCTCTAGAGTGGCCTTAGTCTTCAACAGATCCTTTATAAGAGGAGATTCGATGGAGTTCTCCTCTATTGCATTCAAAGAGTAGAGATTCCTCAAGTTATACAGGAAGTCCATGCCGGTTCCTGTGGTGCCCATCATGACGGGCCGAAGCTGTCCCATCAAATCCAGAGTCTGGGGTACTTATGTCCCTCTATGATCCACGATTGTATTGGGTATGCAAAGAGATTCCACGCGTGCCATGTTCAATCCAACTTCCTGCATCTGCCGCCGGAGCCCCTCCACCACACCAAGTACTCTTGTCCAATTGCGGTATGGGGACTTGATGTAGTGGGACCATATCCACTGGCAATAGCTCTCCAGTGTAGGTTCATCCTCACTACTACAGATTTCTTTTCCAAGTGGGCAGAGGCAGTTCCACTCAAAGAGGTCAAGGACTGTTCTATTGTCGACTTTGTGAGCTCCAATATTATCCACCGGTTTGGGGTCCCTCACGTCGTCCTCACCGATAATGGTGCCAACTTCCGAGCGGTTGAGCAGAAGAAATTATACGCCAAGTACGACATCCGTTCGAACCATACCTCCCGCTATCATGCACAGGTAAACGGACAGATCGAGGCGTTCAACAAAACCCTCTCTAACACTCTGTAGAAGATGGTTGGTCTGAACAAGAAAAGTTGGCTGGGCAAGCTCCCCAACGCCCTATGGGCTTATCAGATGACGACTCGCAACTCTACCCAGGTGACCCCATATTCCCGGGTGTATTGGGATGAGGCCGTCCTACCCATTGAGATCCAGCTACCATCGTTACGCACTACAGTCTATGACCATCATGCGCCAGATGAGGTGGCCGAAATCTATCTAGATGAATTAGAAGCACTGGACGAGAACCGGCTTCATGCCCTACACAATCTGGAAAGGAATTAGAATAATATAGCAAGGTCCTTCAACAAAAAGGTTCGCCTCCGTTTTTTTTCTACAGGGCAACCTAGTGCTGGCCCTTCGAGCGACAATATTCCCAGGTAGGAAACCACCCAATCTATAACCCAAATGGGAAGGGCCTTATATCATCTATAAGGTTTACCCCAACGGGGCGAACTCCTTGGTGACCATAGATGGTGAGCGCGTAATACCTCCCACCAATGCAGGTTCCTCAAGCAGTTCTTCACCTAATCCTTTTTTGGGTCCAGCACGACCTTAAACTGTTTGGTCCAGCACAACCTTAAACTGTATGTTCCAGCACGACCTTAAACTATATGGTCCTACATGACCTTAAACTACACCGCCGTCTTACAGGATGATAAACTGCAAAATGTTCCAAGCTCTATGACCTTAAACTAAGATCTCCCCTCATCGTTACTGTAAGATGTTAAACTGCATGCCATTCATGCCTTCCTGACCAAGGCCCAGCCTCAAGCCCCTTGGCCTCCTCGGGCCCCTGGCCCCCGTCCTTACTACAAGACGTTAAACTGCAAGCCAGTCAGGCCTCCATGACCAATGCGCAGCCTCGGGCCCCTTGGCCTTCATCGACTCGGACTCTCTTATGGGATTGTATGGTGTGGTGTATGATTACATCCTCATTCACGTCGGGTTACCCGCCGTACTGTACATCTACCCAGTTGAGACACATTTCTCGTCCAGAACAACGCTAAACTGTGCTTCAAGGATTGTAAGGGTTGCACCATGTGCCCACTCTCGTTCTTCTATCCTCCCACGTCCTCACCGCATGACATTAAAATATGTGGCCTTCAAGAACAACATATGGCTTGATTCCCATCCTAATGGGATACGTAGGAACTCCCAGACATTTCATCCGTTGGCCCAGCCCAAAAACCAGAATCCTCTCTCGGGTCAAGACATATGGCATGGTGCACACTTTTTCCCCAACCCACATCGAGCAAGTCTCGACCCGGCTGCACGCCCCCTGGAGATGTTCGCCTCTTTTGTGGATGGATACAACTATGCTTCACCCACTCCTTGACTGGGATTTCATCATTTTTCACACCCCGAGGGACCCCCAAGAATGGTCTGGATACTACGCCCAAGGGCTCTCCTACCGATACGGGCCAACGCCCGTGATGGTTTCCATGCAACAAGCCGATAAAAGTCCCGCGTTGCGATTTTTTTCGACAGTCGACGCTCATTTGTTGGTACCATATCAGGTCACCATAGGGACGCTGTGTTTAGAACCTGGTCAAAAGTGTCCTGGATCTTCAGGTCCTCCCCGAGATGTCCCAAACATCAAGTGCAGCAATTCGTTCTGCCCTATCCTGAAGTTACAAACTTCCCTCCAGGTGGTGCCAGCGGTCGGGCCCAGGACCCCAATTCTCTTATAAGGAATGTACGGCGTGGTGTAGGATTACATCCTCTTTCATGTCAGGTTACTTGCCATGCCGTACACATCCTCGGACAAAATACAGTTATCTCTTTCCCCGTCCTTGCTGGAAGACATTAAACTGCAAGTTAGTCAGGCTGTCCTGACCAAGTCCCAGCCTCATGCCTCCCTCACCAAGGCCTATCCTCAGGCCCCTTGGCCTTTTCGGGCCCCCGACCTAGGTCCTCTCTTATAGGGGTGTATGGTGTGGTGTGGGATTATGTCCTCATTCATGTCAGTTTATTCATTGTACCATACACCTCCCTTGTTTGGGGGTATATTACTCCCCTCCTCGTCCCACCTAATGTTAAACTGCATCTAGAGAACTACGTCTGGCTTAATTCCCATCCTTATGGGATACGTAGGACCACCAGAATGACTATCCTTTGGGTCCAGCCCCATCTCTTGGGAATCTCCATCCCAACTTGGCTCCTTGGCCTACCCTTCCTCCACGAGGGGTGTATATGGCATGATATGGCATTATGTCCTCATTCATGTCAGTCCTGTAATTACCACGCCAGGTACCTCTCCATCCTGAGCTATTCCGTCGACCCTTTTCAGCGGTTCACCAATGTGCCTAAGGGTACTCTGGTTTATTACTTGGAATGCCAAACTTTACTCGGACACGTCCGCACCCGCTTTCCAGGATTTGTGTATCCCTGCATTAGGGCTTCCATCATCTTTCACACCTGGAGGGACCCCCAAGAAAGGCCTGGATACTACGCCCAAGGGCTCTCCTACCATTACGGGCTAACGCCCCTGAGGGTTGCAAACAACAAATTGATAAAATCCCACGTTGGGAATATGGTCAGTGGTCGATGCTCGTTTGTTGATCCCACCTCAGGATAACGCGATATGGAGACTATTTTTTCCGCCACGGTTAACAGTTTTCCTCTATCACCATGCCAACCCCATTAAGCCCAAAACGTCGGTTACATGATTAACATCCTTCTCCATTCTCATCATGTCCAAGTAGAGTCTCAGAACTCTTAGTATTATTCCTCTGTGCACGTCTGCGCGTTGGGGGAACAAGCCATGTCAAAGGTGTCCTTCAGGGCTCTCTGTCGACTCGCATTTGATGGACGCTGCAAGTATTGCGATAATGATTCCCCCCCTTGTTTCCCACGTAGAGTTCAACTCACGTGGGCTTAGGGATCGGGATGACATATGCGCTTACTCGGGAAGTTTTCACCATTCATGGTCCGAGCTCTAAGAACATAAAATAAGATCCATCTAGAGCTACGTTCATCTTGATTCCCATCCTCATGGGATACATAGGACCGCTCAGACGCCTTGTCTTTGGGTCCAGCCCATTTAGGGAGCTAGTCTCCCCCCCCTCTTTTCACCTCTTACCCTTATATAGGCCCCTCGCCCTGAGGTCTCCCTCTCGGAGTGGCGTACAGTGTGATGTGGGATCATGTCTCCATAAATTGTGTTTCATGACACTGTCCACATTCCCCGCATAGCATCACCTCTGCTACGTCTGCGCTGCATGATGTTAAAATGCATGATTGGTCCTATCACATGACCCTAAACTGTGAAATTATCGTCCTGGCTGCACGACGAAAAAATGGCACTACATTGTGATGACCTCGTTATAGAGGACATCACGTTGGGTATTGGTCAGGTGCCTTTCCATTTGTCAACGCCTGTCACAGCTTGATTATTTTGGTGAGACCAGGGATTTCTACAATAGGCTTGTCGCTTCACAAACAAAACCACTCACCTTAAAGGACAAACAAGATTTATCAAATTCTTCTTCTTTTAGTGCAAGGGCCATGCCCGCTGTCCCCTTTTCCCCTGGAACTGGTACCTTACCGCACCATATTTCAGAACTATGTATGGCTTGATTCTCATCCTTGTGAGATACGTAGGAGCGCCCCGGCACTTCCCCGCAGGCCCAGCCTAACCTTAATGTTCGGTCCCTTGACTTGAGCATTTCCCCAGAGAACACATGGTAAGTAGGGAATAGGTCCTCATTCATGTCGGGTTTTGTAAACACCTTGCCATGTGTCCCCTACTCCCCTTACCCATTTATGGTCCGTGTTCTAATACTATAAAATAAGACTCTTTCAAGAACTATGTCTGGCTTGATTATCTTCCTTATGAGATACGTAGGAGCGCCCGAGCACTTCCCCACAGGCCCAGCCTAACTTTCTCTTTCGGTCCCTTAACCTAAAACCTCTATTAAGGGGGTCGTGCGGTTTGATATGCGATTATGTTCTCATTCAAGTCAGGTTGTTCACCGCACCGTACACGCCCCCTATTCCCATTCACGCCAGGTGTTTGAGTTTCTTCACCATGTGCCTCTTGTGCTTCCTCCTTCCCATGGTCCGAATTTTACGACCGTAAACTAAGATCTCTCTATGGGAAAGGACTCTTCTCCCTCTATCTAATATGTCTCGTTGTCATATTCAGATGTGTTTTGACAAAGAGCCTGAAGTGTGGAATTTTCATGGAGACATTCCCCTCGTCCCATGAACAAGCTTCGTGAGCTCGCTATTTCGATCCTCATCCTCTTCCACATCCAAAAGGACCCTCGGATGACATGGATACTAGGCTTAAGGGATCTCCATGGATTCTAGACCTAAGGGCCCTCCAATCGTTTTGGGCCAACGTCCCTATGGATCTTTGACAACATTTGCGACATGGTCCCGTGTTTCGAACATGGTCAACGGTCAACCCTCATTTGTTTGTCCCCATTCTAGGCTAACACGATATGGACGCTGTGTTGCTTCCATGGTTAATAGTTATCCACTATCATCATGCTGCCGTCATTGTGATCCAAATATCGAGTGTCATGATTCACACATTTCCACTTGCTCATGTTCAAGTGGAATTCCAACATATTCAGCTTTATCTCTTCGCGCATCTAGGTGCGCTACGTGGTCGTGTTAGTGTTTTTGGGCTGGTATTCACCGAGCGTCCCTTTTCCCTAACCAGCCACCCTTTCTGTGTTGGGAATTTCCCACCACTACTTCTTGTTTCCCACACCGAGCATGACTCGCGTGGGCTTAGAAGTTTTGGCGGGATGTGTACCGACACGACCAGGCTTCTCATCGTCCCACATGATGGTAAACTATGTTTTCAGAACTACGTATGGATTGATTCCCATCCTTATGGGGTACGTAGGAACGCCCGACCACTTTGCTTTGGGCCCAGCCTAATCCACACTCTTGGTCCCTCGACCTAGAGAGTTTCTTCCGGGGGTACATGGTGTTATTTGGGGTCCAAGTCCTCATTCACGTCGATTTCATAACTACCACGACATATGCTCCCTGGGATATCCTCTTTCACTCCATGTCCTATCATATGACTTTAAACTATAGGAGTTTGTATGTCCTCAACGCATGACACTAAACAGCGGTCCCACCATGAACAAGTTCAGGCTGCCCCGTGTTCATCATGGGATGCACCAGAGCCTCTACCCAAGAGGATTTCAACAGCCATTGTTAGTCTATGACCACAATGTGCATCCAGAACTACGTACGGTTTGATTACCATCCTCATGGGATATGTAGAGACACCCAATCATTTCACATAGGGTCCAGCCCCGGGGATCGTAAGATCCTATTCCTCCCCATTTTCGGCCCTCTGGCCTGACCCCTCGGGGGGGAACTATGTAGCTGCAATTTTTCCCTGAACAAGTTCAGGATGCCCCAAGATCCCATTGGGATGTGACAAAACCCCACTCTAGAGAGGCCCTGTCCCAAAGAAGGAATGATCCATGATCAAACCAATGCACCCATCTAGCGTACTCCCACCACGGTGGTGTAATTACATGAGTGTTGGATCCTGTTCGGACAAACCATCACTCCATATTCCACGCTTTGTGTTCCCCTTATTTAGAACCTCTTCCCCTTTCATGACTTAAGGAACCCACTAACGGTCTAGTCTCATGCCGCATCGGCTCACCTACCGTACTGGGCCAACATTCCGGAAGACTGGTCATGTTTCGAGGGACCCCCTAACATTATGGATGCTCGACCCAGGGTCCGCCAACTGTCCTAGGTCAACGTCCCGAAAGATTGACCGACAACATTTGTGACATGGTTCCGTGTTTCGAACATGGTCAACAGTTGAACCTCATTTTTTTCTCCATTTAAGGCTAACATAGTACGAATACCGCTTCTCCTCTATGGATAACGGTTGTCCTTCATTGTCAAGACATCTCCGTAGTGTTCCGAATCTTGGGTATCGTGATCCACACTTCCCATTTCCATCTGTTCGGATCGATCTCAGCGCTCCTGGAATTTCACCATTCGTGCATAAGAGCACGCTAAAGAAACGGTAATTCAGCTGTTCTAAGGACCTCCTTCTCCGGCCAGGCCTGTCTTAGCGTCCGGAAATCCGGACTGGTTGTCCAAACCCCGGATGCCCGAGGCTTGTTTTCCACTCCTATCATGGGAGGGGCGATGAGGCAACCATCTCCTATTTCTCACATCGGGCTTGACCCACGTGAGCTTGGGGAATTAGCGCCGAACATCCCCCAAACATTGTAGGGATATACTGAAATGATGAAAACAGTGGAAATCGTGCATTCTACAGTATTCAAGAAAAAAATTGAAGCGTGAATGTACCATTGAAAGGTTTGTAATTTGTTATAATACCCGGGGGGAGACTCCCCCCATTGACGGGTTGACCTTGTCAAAAGAACGTTGCAGCTCTGCCACCCTTCGACATGTGGTGTCCAAGACTTGATGTCGCCAAATCAACTCACGCACCTCCTCAGCAACGGCGGGGTGCAGTCCATCAGCCTTGGCTCTGGCCCTCTCTACCCATGCCTGAATGGTAGCCATATTTCTAGAAGCCTGCTTCATATGCTCCTCTGCCTCTGCCAGCTGGGTTTTCAACTGTGAGATCAGCTCAGATTGTGCATTAAGAGAGGTTGATTGCTCATCCGCCCAGGTCTGCAGCTATTGGACCGCGCTTTCATCCTCCTGGAGCTTCTTGATGTTGGTCACCTTCCCCCGCTCCTAGCCCACTCTGATCCAACAATCATACACCCGGATCTACTCGGCCATGAGATCTCGGACGAGCGTATGGGTACGTTGGGCATCCACTCCCCCAGTGCACAGTTCCCGCAGTCGCGAGCGAAGTCTGTCCATTTCATTCACCCATAGTGTTTGGGGGTGTCCTTGATGAGGTTGTGATCAGCTTCCACGATCTGCGGCAGACTATGCTTCTTTCCTCCTCATCAGAGGTCGTTTCGTCCTAGTCTGCGCAATTGGCAGGCTCCTATGCAGGATACTCCAGCAGGAAATCCTCGGCAGGATCTACATCTGGTGCTGAATCCGGCACGACATCTGGCACCGAAGTAGGTGTAACGGGACTTGGGTCGGCCGATTGATCCTCGTCATCAGACTCCACATCAATAACCTCAGGCATGACCCTGCTGGTGGCCTCACCAGTGATAGTGCGTGTAACCGCTCGAGGAGATGGGGGGACTATCTCCACCATCACCGGCATGCCCCTAGGAGGGATGCCGCCAGACATCCCAACCAACCTTGTCGTAGCATCCCACGCCAGTTGGAGAACTATATGACAGAGAGGGATATAAACGTTAGTTGGCATAGTCTACATATGACGACAAGGAAACCGGTAGAAGAAACTTACAGATATCGACCTCTTGGTGCTGCTGTTGAGCCGATACTGACGGGACCCAGAGGTGAGGCCCTCCTTATACTGTTGGAAGGTTTGGAGATTCCGGAGGAGCCACCTCGAGTGCTCTGGTCCCACCAGACGCGGAAATGGAAACAGCCATAGGCATGGGTTCTGAAGCTCCTACATCATCACCCATCGAGGGGCGAGAATGAGGCATGTGAAAAAGTTCCTCCTTCATGGCTCAAACATCGGTGAGAAGTCTGTAATGGCCCAAGAACGGACCATGAGGAAAGAAGTTCGGAATGCTACCTCGAGAGCCTCTGCGAAATTGCCAAAATCTAAGCCTTGATCTCTTACCTCGCCCTCCTCCAACGGGCTACCTCCTCTAGCCTCATTCTCCCGAGAGGAGTCCTTTGATTCTTCCGGCAGGGGGAAGCGCTCCCTCAGATCGGCAACTGACAACTGTGGGGGGACTGTTCGATCTAGTGGTATCCTCACCCGGTCTGTCATTGGGCGAGGGACACCACTGGAGTGAACTTAATCCTCCAGCTCGTCCAAGTATTGCTCTGCCTCCGCCGGAGATGCCATGAAACCATCCCGGACTGGGCCTATGCCCGATAACTCCATCCCGAGGAGATTCAGGTGATCCCATATCTCGGATGGACTGAGGAATTGACTTTTCACATCCCAAATGTCCCAATCCTCCGGGAAGACGACATCCTCTTCCATGTCGATATAACGCAGCCACTTCCCAAGAGCCCGAGTGGATATACTACGAAATCCCCTCAGTGGTCGCCCCTCTGGATGGCCCTGCTCTTTCGGAATCACTGGATCCTCCGCTGCTGCCACACCCTCGGCCGGTGTGGGTCTCGCCACCACAGCAGCCAAACCACCATGATATTCCCTAGCTTCCCTCTGACACCGACCTCGGGATAGAGGAGGCCCACCGTCACCAACCCGAATAGTTGGATGCTTCAGCATCTCCCCTCGGTATGATGCCTGCCAACTAATGGCATACTCCCTCACCAATCCGAAAGCGGCGGTGGATGGAGGCAATGAAATTCGCATCTTCCCATCTTCTCGTGTGAACATGAGCCACATATGCCTCATTACACAAGGGTGCTCCTTGGGACGCACCTCCCAGTAGACCTATGGGGTCAGCCGCTGGAGGCACCGGAACTGCCTCGCAAACTGATGTGGGGTGTACGGTTCGCAGAGTGGCTCACGATCCACTCGTGCCACCAAAACTCCGCCTCGAAAGGCCATGAGGTAAGCCCTGTTCACTTCTGTTCCCCACCCATCGTTAGTGAGTATCCCCGTCGGCAATGGGAAGGGGTGGAAATTAAACTCATCAACCCTCCACACCCGGTTCAGCACCACCGGCAGGGTTAGTTTGAACGGGAATCTCCTGTCTGCATTCAGAATGGAGGGATGAAAGTTTGATCTCGGAGGTAAGATAGGTTTTGGATACTCATAGATCCCCCTAATGTGCGCCACAATCCACCCATATAGAAGGTGGAAGGGCCCGCATATCCTTGGCGGCTTCTTACCCTCCCTAACATGCTGGAACATCCTGTATAGCTTGGCGAGCATGGGAATCCCCAGATTTACCCGCTGCCCCATGGCCAGCATGGACGCCATGATAAATGAGCTGGGCCGCACCCCCATGTTGGAAACCCTCACCAGTAGGATCCAACTGCAGATGAGAGCCGCAATGAATGCCGCCAGCCTGACTATCGGTTGTTGTTCAGTGCTGACACTAAAACCCCAAGTCTTCCATTAGCTGTCCTCAATGACCCGCCAATACAAGTGCTCATTACCCCTTTGGGCCGCCCTCAGACAAGTTCGAGGCCTTGGAGGGAACACTCGATTTTCTGGGAAATTCAGGAAGCACTTGAACAACTTCTTAAAGTGTACATCCCTCACTGCCTCCTTGTCCTCTCCCAGGACGAGTGCCATCAGCACTGACGCCAGTCGCGGAATTTTCTCTGTATCCTACCACGCGCTCATGATGGGGAGGAACTCATCATACATGGACCACAAGATCGGAACCCCCGAAATCTGGTGGACATCCTATAGGCAGATGCCCACCTCCCCATAGTGTAGGTGAAATGTATTGGCCCTAGACGACCATCTGCTCAGCAATTCCGGCGTCAGTTGTTTCTGTTGGTAAATGTAGAATTGGGAGGCCCATGCCGCCTCATATAAACCCACTCTTCTCGGATCGGCCCCAAAATCCTCGCATGAGGCACCTACCCAGTAGGCCTAGGCCCAGTCATCAGTAAAGTTTCCGCCCTGGCGCAGGTCCCACTCATCGGACCACCCCTTCTTCAGATCCTACAATGCCGCCTTCAGCATGGTGCGGTACAGAGGAGGGGATGTCTCCGGTTGCAGTGGCTTCTCGTAAATATTGTTCACATGGTTGTAGAGACGGTTGGCGGTGATGGATGTGAATTCCTCCCGCGCATGACCATCGGCCTCCCTGAACCATCGGTGCTGACATGCCATGCTCCTAAACAAGCATGCTGGTTCATCCCTACTCACCTCAGGGATGAAGAAGTCATCCCTCAGCCTGAAGCCATACAAGGGCAGTTTCTTTGCACTGTGGATAGTTCTTCTGACCCTTCAATAACAGTTCTGTCAAAGAGTTATGGTCCGAGTGGCTTCGGACCAGCTCCCCAAGGCCCAGACAGTTGGCCATCTCATCCCTCCTGGCGGCATCAGCAGTCACCCCCAACACAACTTCTCTATGGGCCTTTTCAGTTCTGACACTTAGAAAAAAAATTTCAGAAAGGATCGTGAAGCTAGGTCGCGAAGCCAGCTCTCGAAGATCTCTCACGAAGATTGGTTGTGAAACCAAGCCACAGAGTCGGACCTAGACCGGAAAACAGGAGTTCGCTTGGCGCGGTCGCGGAGTCGGAGACCCGCGGATCGTCGTGATGCTCGATTCGAGGAGAGCAGGCACAGAGTACACGGAGCTTCGCGAAATCGAGAGCACAAAAGGACAAGAAAAATCGCGTGAAGACAAAAGAGTTCGGCCCCCTATTTATATGTGGCGACCCCGGAGCATTGCGGCACGCCCCACCCGCACGGAGCATCGCGGCGCGTTGGGATCCCATGGTCTCGGTCGGCACCGCGGGCCCCATTCCTGAAGTCTTGTCGCGAACCGCTGACAATTTTGGAGATTTTCCCTCAGACTTGAACCCTACAACCCTCTTCGACTCCATGTACGAGGGGGGGAATTTGTTGGCACAAAAATATTGCATGAAAGGATGGAGCAAAAAAGAATCCCCGCACGCTGCCTCGCGAAGCACCGATGCGAAGCACCCCCGAGCATCGCAGTCCCACGAAGCCCCAGAGTCGGTACCTCTCCTCGAACGTCCTGACATTCGCGAGACCGCCGCGTAGCCCCAGAGGTGGTACCTCTCTGCGAACGGCCCTAAAGTTTGCGAGACCGCTGCGAATCCCCTGAGGCGGTACCTCTCTGAAAACGGCCCTGATGTTCGCGAGCCCTCCGTGAAGCCCCAGAGGTTTTACCTCTCTGCGAATGGCCCTAAGGTTTGTGAGACCGCCGCGAAGCCCCTGAGGCGGTACCTCTCCATGAATGGCCTGACGTTCACGAGCCCACCGCGAAGCAACCGCCGCCCGTTCGCACCGCGTGAGTTCTTCTTCGCGGCACCCCATGCCTATAAATAATGGGTTCTCCCTGAGCCCAGGGGATTGAAAATCTGACCTTTTGGCTTCTCCACTCTCGAATCACGAAGCACCCTTTGCCCCAGAAATCATGAGCTCCGCGAGGTACTTCTACTTCGCGTGCCGCCTTCGCTTTGTCTCTTTTTGAGCCCCTCTTCCGAGAGGGATGCCCTTCGCGAAGCTCAAGGGAATTCACAAAGGAGGGGGATTCCCAAGGGAACCCGGGCAGCCGCGGAGCATTTATGCTTTGTGAAACACCCATCCTATTCTAGTGATCTCCATGCGAAGACAGGATCGCTACGTATCGCAAAGCACACTGCCTCGCAACACCTTGCTTCGCGAGACACCTCTGCTTCGCGAGGCAGTGCTCTGCGAATACTATTCCACTTCGCGAAGCACCCCCCATCCACACCTCTGCCCCATGCTCAGGCCAAGGCACTCCACATCCCGAAGCACACTCCTCTGCTTGGAAATTACTCTTCACGTGCGACCCTCCAGGATTGCACGATGTGATTTCAAAGTCCCAAGGACAACACAACTCGTAGCGTTGCTTCGCCTAAAGCTTCTTCGCATAGGCACACTAACGGCTATCGATTCTTCGCATAGCCATGCTAACGTGGACCCCTCGATGGTTTTCTTGACAACCCCCTTGACCAAGACCTTACTGGTACCTTCCCTCCCCCAAGGAGCAAAGGGTGCTGGTCAGGTAAGTCCTAGGGGTGCGGAGTGAACCCACCTCGTCCGAGCTGCAGGACGTTAAACTGCCAAGCACCTTGTCCTCAACACATGACGTTAAACTGTGATCTGGCCCCGTGCTTCGCACGTAGGGTCCCCCTAGCTCGATCATTTTTTATGCCTCCCGTCTCCATAGAGACGGGGTCACCCCCTCCACAAAGGATGATATCCTCCTTCTCGGAGTAGTGTATGTCCATGGGAGAAGGGAAACCACCTTGGCGTAATCCCCTAGCCCCTCTTGCGGAAGGCAGCACCCCTGCATCTCCATACTTCCCCACTACCAAGGTCAGTGGAGGGTGTGATAGGGAACAAGGTACCTCCCATCATTGGTCCCAAATCCCTCTTTCGTTGCGCTTTTCCGCACTTCAGGCCTCCATCTTGGAGTAAGTCCAAACACCACGGGCCGCCTAACGCGTAATCCCCTCTTCACTTCTCACGGACTCACCCTTCGCGACGTGATCGTCAGGTCCTTGCTACCTCTTGTTTCTCACACAGAGCATGACTCACGTGGGCTTAGAGTGAGCATCAACCATGGCAATGCCCTCGTCCAACATGACGTTAAACTGTATTCCCTCGTCCTACATGAAGTTAAACTCTATGCCTTCGTCCTGCATGACATTAAACTGCACACCCTTTGAACTACGAGGACTTTGATCCATGTCAAGGCATGGTATGTAGGAAGCCTCCCCGAGGTTCAAGCCCATCCCCCATCGGACCAAGGTCCTTTCCTCACGTCGGTTTGCCGACACCCATCCTCCGAACTACGAGGACTTTGATCCATGTCAAGGCGTGGTACGTAGGAAGCCTTCACGAGGTTCAAGCCCACCACTACCAGACCCCTGGGTCTACCTTCACGTCAGTTCACCGATGAAAACCTTTGAACTAAAAGGTCTTTGATCCATGCCAAGGAATGGTACGTAGGAAGCCTCCCCGAGGTTCAATCCCATCTCTCATTGGACCAGGGTCCACCTTCACGTCGGTTCACTGACGACTTCCATCATCCGAACAAAGAGGAATTTGATCCATGTCAAGACATGAAATGTAGGAATCCTCCACGAGGTTCAAGCCCACCCGTCATTTATTTACGCCAGGGTTCATCTTCGTCCCACATGATGTTAAACTGCATTCCGGTCCAGCAAAAAGTCGTTGTGACCGACCTGAACTATGTAGTCTTTGATCTGTGCTAAGGCATGGTACGTAGAAATCCTCCATGAGGTCCAAGACCACCACCACTGGGACCCCCCAGGTCCTCCTCATTTACATCGGCCTTCCGACATCCAACCCGAACTACGTGGTCTTTGATCCATGTCAAGGCATGGTATGTAGGAAGCCTCCCAGAGGTTCAAGCACACCACCTCTTGGTCACTCCGACCTTCTTCGCGTCAGTTCACCAACACCTGGGAAACCTAGTGTGTAAGCCCCACACCATCCAGACCAAGGTCCTCACTCGCGTCGGTTCGCTGACACACCATTATGAACTACGTTGTCTTTGATCCATGTCAAGGCATGGTACGTAGGAATCCTCCATAAGGTTCAAGCCCATCACCCAGTCGTTCCGACATCACTCATGTCAGTTCACCCCCGTCCTGCATGACGTTAAACTATATTCTACATTCCATTTGGACTATGGGTGTAACACCCCATGATTTCATAGTGTGTTATTTCTTCAAAATAATTCAATACTTTCACTACACGCAACACTGAGTTCAAGCGCACCATGACTTACCAAACAAGCCGTTCAAAAGGGGTTATGAATAGTATTAACTAAATCGTAAACTCTATATAATCCTTATAATTTTAGAATCCATATTATGAGTATCTTAGACATAATGTAAGAACAAATTCATTTTCAGTATTGCACTTTTAAAAACTTTTAATAGTGAACCCTTTTTAAAATAGAATATTTTAAACTTTTATATATTCAATTTGACTAAATAAATTTACATTTTATAATGGATACATCAAAAAATTACAATGAAACATACCAAGCTTCCATGGTATGCTTCTCTTTGAATAATGCAATAGCATGTATTGTACGCAACACCGAGTTCTAACACACACCACAACCGATCAAACTAGCCGTTATAAATAGTAATACCTACTTTTTAAAATTATAGAGATTTTATCTCTCAAAACGAACTTAATTTTTGGATTCGGAGTACCGAATTTATCCTAAGTTGAAATTTTGGTACTTTTCTGATAACTTTAATATTTTGATGAATAGTGAAAATTACTAAATTTTAATTAAAAACATCTTTTTTAATCGAAATAATTTATATTGATAAATTATGAATTTGAGTGGTTTTAAAGTATATTTAGAATATATTTTTACTATTTAATACAATTTTGGTCATTAGACATAATTTCACAATTAAACCGAACATAAACAAGTATCAATTTTTTTATAGTTATTATATCTTAAAAACACATTTTTTTTTTACAGCGGGAATTAATTTTAAATTAATTTATGCCACTTATATGTTTTGAATTTGGAAAAATTGATTCCATATTTGGAATCATGATGTTCAAATTTTGGAAATAGGTAACTTTTATTTTTAGACATTTTGAATAATTATTTCGGTAAATATTTTGTTTATCATGGATAAAGGGTAAATCCGGTAAATAAGGGCTAAAAAATAATATTATAATAATAGTAAAATTACCCTGAAACGTGTCCTAACCTTATTGGTTGATACATGTCCGACCATGGTAATCTTTGGGTCGATTTTGGGACCCCATGGTGCCACTTGTAAGTGATACAGACACTTTATTTTAATTATGTTAAAATGAATACAAAAATGACACAAGCATATATCTTTTAGAAAAACAATTTTTACATAGGGTAATATATATCGGATTTTTGACTATAAATATTAATTAGAAAGGTAAAAACATTTCCAACACATTTGTATTTTATTTATAATTTTCAGACACTAAATAATATAATTTATTTATGACACAATGGTGATGTAGTAATTACCATAATAGTGAAAAGTTAAAATGATTGATATTGTAGATACCCAAATAAATATAATTTGAGACTTTTAT